>CM024636.1:22539961-23821934 GCA_014182715.1 Eucalyptus cloeziana | reverse complement strand
ATTGGCTTCAATTTCCAAAAGAAATAAGTGGGATCTACACATTTTTGCTCATCAAGTAGAGCCCCACAGCAGGAAAGATATTTAAGCCATGGTCGACGAGTTTCAGGGCGCCTTTAATGCTCATGAGATTAAGTGATGTAGGAAAGTGGAAATCGGTCAACTAACAATGGTTGTAAAATCTATAAAATGGCAGAATGGAAAAGGTAGTGATACAAAATAACGATGACAATACACTCACCTCGATTCGGGATCTTGGCTTAGTAAACGTGAAATCAAATCATGAGCTTCTAGCATATCTTTCACCAAGGATAGGTTTGGATTGTTGAAAGCAATGTTGTCACCAAATAGATGTTTTCCACAAGTGACGCAAAAGAACAAGACACAACCTAAACTAAACAAATCCATTGCCTGCGTTTGGCGCCCACCATCACGAGACACTTCAGGTGCTTGATATCCTTTGGTTCCACAACCTGCAAGACAGACAACGAAGATCAATAAAAGAACCCTCATCACTTGGACAAAATATAGATGGATATAATAGATTCACCAATCAATGAAGGAAGACCATGGCAAAGACTATTAAATCTCCACAAACTTTACCACGACATAAGAAGCAATACAAAGCAACTAACTTCCAACATAACAGTCTTCTTTAAAAGAAGAGATTGTTCTAACAAAGTAAAATTATAGGTCTAATATTTTTAGCCAGGAATCCGAAGATGATTTACCACTGTATAGATTCAGATTATGCACAGATCAATTTGCAGAAAAGAAGATCAAGGGTCTGAATAAAGCTATCATGAGCACTTACTAGTGGCATGATATCCCAAGGAAGATCTATCATTAGGAAGGCATCTGCTCATGCGCATATCAGATAGAGATAGCTTAGCACGGAATGGATTCTTAGTAATCAAGACATTTGTAGGCTTTAAGTCGATGGATTATTCCCAAGCTATGCAATTGGATTTGAGTCCTTTTACCATATCCACGTATCATAATATAGAAGACATCATGACTTCAATCAAGAATGTCACGGAGACAAATAGTATCTGGCCACTCAAAGGCATTGGATACATATACTAAGCCATATCCTTTGGAAATTAAGGAGTTTCTCTAACACACTAAGACCTAGTAAGGATGCCAAAGTACATGTTAACGGCTAAATTTTGGCAATTTATTTAAATGTTTATTAATGGCATTAGAAAATTAGGAATTAATTTCCAGCCCTTTAACAAAAAGTTTTATTAAAATTGCATCACATATAGACATTAGGAGCATTTGCATCACTAGTTTTAAAATTTTATAAAAAAAAAATTAAAATTAATTTTAAAAAAAAATTCGAAAAAAAAAAATGGTCGGGTTGGGCCGGATCTCGACCCGGGTCCAACTCGCTCCTTTTCTTTCTCTTTCCCCATGCCGGGCTCGGCCCAGCCCCTTTTCCCTTTTAGCCGCGAGCGAGGGTCTTCCTCCTTTGTGTCGATCTTCGAAGACCCGGCAAAAAAGAAAGAAACAACAAGGGAGCGCGAAACGACAGAGCGTAAGAAAGGGAAGCAATGAAAGCTTGGTCAGCGGCGGGCAAAGGCTCACAGTTGATTTGAGCCCAAGAAAACCTGCAGCCGTTGTAGCTAAAAATGTACCAAACTTTGTCCCGAGGAGAAGACCAGGTGCAAGCATATATAGAGGGGCAGGAGGCCGGATCGACCGAGGACAATTTGAGCTAAAGATGGAAAGAAAAGAGAGCTGGCACGGCGGTGACGACACCCGCAAAAGGGAAAAACAAGCATAAAACATGAGAGAACACAAGCACACCAGAAACGGGGGGGGAACAAAAAGGAGACCAAGCACAAAGAAAAAGCGGAGGAATAGAACCGAGAAGGGGGGAAGAGGTGTCGTTGACACCCCTACCGCCGTTCGAGCCGCCGTTGCCCCCTCCAAGCGCCGACCTCGGACTCCGCCGCCGCTCCCAACGCCGAACCACTCAAAGACAACCGGAACCACGAGAGCTGAGAGGAGTTGAGACAAGAAAGCCGAGACTAAACGAAGAACGAGAGGGAGCCTCGCCACCACTTGGCCACACGCGAGCTCCGCAACGACCCTCCTAGTATAAGTTCTCAAGCCCGAACTAGTAAGCTTCCATCTTTGCCTTTGTTTGCAAGCCCCTCTTGGGTACGCGCCGGGGCCGGGTTCGTGACCATTCGGCTCACATGAACTCCCCCCGTAGGTCTTTAGCTAAGTCCTTTGGGTGTTGTTGGATGTTTACCGAGAATCCGGCTCGTTTCAAGTCCCGGTTGAGTTGGAAACCCTTTGCTCGAGGTTGCACGCCACTCGCCGATGAAATGCTTCACCGAGATCTAGTTTTGCTTTTGCCCTTTTTGGCCAAAATTGAATGTCCACAGGTTGATTTGTTATGTTGAGATGTCATTTTTGGGATTAGCATTCCCTAGCATTAATCATTCGGTTGTTTCGCTGCCACCGCCCTCGTCATCGTTTACATTGTGTTGTGTTTCATGCTTTGTGGTTGACAATGGCCATCCGATGACAAAAGAAAATCAACGGGGAGGTCGATCGACGAGTGGTGGTCGGGGTGTACAACCGGTGAAGGGTATGGCTCGACAGTGGCTTGAGCTTTGGTCAAGGTTTGTCTTAAAAAATGGGATCTTCGAAAGGTTGGAGCTCGGTGAAGGAGATCGCACGAAGAAGAAGACCAAAGAAGAGTAAAAGCAAAAACAAAAGAAAAAAAGCGAGAAAAAAGAGTGCAACCAAAAGTGTTTTTTTTTTTTTTTTTAAAAGTAAAGAAAAAAGCAAGCAAAAGTTGCTTCGGGAAGGAGGAACGGCAGAAGAGAAAGTGCAGTAGAAGAAGACGAAATAGGGAAGAAGACAGTTTTTTTAAAAAAGAAATTAATTTTTTTTTAAAAAATCTAAAAAAAAAAAAAAAATAATATGAAAAAATGTCTTTTTTTTTCCGATTGGGTGGATCCACGTTTGGGCAAGGTTAGCGAGTGCCGGATTGGGTTTACCCGATCCGAACCCATTTTCTTGAGGTATAATAATATTAAATATTAACAATATATTAAAAATTCAAAAAATTTCCCAAAAAAAGAAAAAAATTCAAAATAACAAAATTCAAAAAGATTTCCAAAAACTTAAAAACTCATAAAGCATTAAAAAGTTCGACATTTTCTTATAGATGAAACCACCGTTCAAGATTCCCGCCTTCATCGGTGATTTGCAAAGGCTTAAAAGATTTAGTGCATGCAACTCGTCTTTTATTGACCTAGCCGCCCGAATCAATTAGCCATGTAGAATCTAAAAGTCATCGCACTAATACGTAAAATAACTAAACTTCCCATGTCCAAAGAGTTATGAGTACTTTGCCCAATACTTGTCAATAAGTAATTGTAGGTTGATATTGAGCTTGCCAACATCCATGGAGAGTTTAGCTTTGTTGAGTGAACTAGACCTATCAAGATTGGGATTAATGAATTACTCGATACTATCAATGAGTCAAGTTTTTTAAGAGTGCTCAAAATTGATTCTACTTTTATAAGAAAGCAATTTCCCTCTCGCTATATAAATTGAAGAGACTTGAAAAGCTTCACGCTTTAGAATGTCAAAGTTTTGAGGGGAAAATTCCTAGACAAATTAAAATGCTTTCCGCATTAAGGGTCTTGAAACTTGGATACTCTCAGATTTGTGATCTACTAGATAGCATTTCTGGACTTCCCAATCTCCAAACACTTAATCTGCTTTATTGTGACCAGCTCCGTGAAGTGCCCGAACTTCCTTCCAATTTAATAAACCTATCTATCAGTTCTGAATTGATGAACATGATCCTAAACATCAGTAGTCTGGTTAAGTTGGGGGAGTAATTCTTGGGTGAAGGATCCTAAGAACCGATGTTATCAGTTATAAAATTGAGGAGAAAGAATGCACTTTGTAGCTTGGGAGTTTGTCAGAGCTGAAGATATTGTAGCTATCTGCGTTAAAAATCTAACTACTACTTTTTTTTTTTTTTTGGTCGGTTCTACTCTAAAATTCACTCTCAGACTTTTGCCATGCCTCCTTGCAGGGCGTGGGAGTCGAAACCCACTCCTAAAATGAAATCGTTCCCATCCACAATCCCCATTGAGAATGTGGGGATTTGAACCCTCCACCTCCCCATTCCAAGTTGGAATGGTGGCCACTGGGGTGAATCCCCAGTGATTAATTACTATCTGTTGGGTTGCATTACCTTTATAAGCTCAAGAAGCTCTCCCTTTGTTGCATTCATTTAAAAAAGCTACCACGACTTCCTCCAGATTTATTCACTCTATCACTTCGCCATTACAAATCGCAGACAATGCCAGATCTTTTGTATTTTGGTGCTCTTATCGAAATTCGAGCTTTTCGACTGTGCAATAACAGAAATTCTATGTCTCAGGAAGTTTAAATTCTTGTGAGTTTTCAAAGTATCTCACTGCGACCTGCAGCAGGTGAATGAGCTGGTGAATTTGATCTTTTTAGCATCATTAAATTTTTATACTGTCAAAGTTTTAAAAGACTTCCATATCTATTAAAACTGACGATGCTGAAAGACATTAAAATCGAGGGCTGTCTGATGATTCCCGATTTTTTAAAACTGATGAGCTAGAGATTTTGATCTTTGGACACGTAGTGCGATAAGCAAGATTTGCCTGCCATCACTACCTTGATTTTAATGTCTTTCAGCATCGTCAGTTTTAATAGATCAAAAAGTCTTTCAAGATTTTGACAGTATGAAACATTTAATAATGCTAAAAGATCAAATTCTCCAACTCATCCACCTACTACAGTCGCAAAGGAGATACTTTAAAACTCGCAAGGATTTGAACTTCCCAAGCCTTGGAACTTCATCACGCCACCCGCAAAAAGCTCGAATTCTAACAGGAGCACCAAATACGAAAGATTTGGCATTGTTTGTGATTTGTAATGGCGAAGTGATAGAGTGAATAAACCTGGAGGAAGCCGTGGTAGCTTTTTTAAATGAATGCAGCAAAGGAAGAGCTTCCTGAGTTTATAAAGGTAATACAATCCAACAGGTAGTAGTTGGATCTTTAACGTAGATAGCTGCAACATCTTCAGTTCTGACAAACTGCAAAGTGCATTATTTCTCCTCAATTTTATCTTGAACTAGTAAACATTGTTTCTTGGATCCTTCACCTAAGAATAACTCCCCCAACTTAACCGGACTACTGATATCTGGAATCATATCCATCAATTTATAACTGATAGATAGGCTTATTAAACTAGAAAGAAGTTCGAACATTTCACAGAGCTAGTCACAATGAAGCAGATCAAGTGTTTGGAGATTGGGAAGTCCAGAAATGCTATCTCGTAGACCACAAATCCGAGAGTATCCAAGTTTTAAGATCCTTAATGTGGAAAGCATATTAATTTGTCTAGGAATTTTCCCCTCCAAACTCCGACATTCTGAAACGTGAAGCTCTTCAAGCCTCTTCAATTTCCATATAGCGGGAGGTAGCTTTCTTACAAAAGTAGAATCAATTTTGAGCACTCTTAAAAGACTTGACTCATTGATAGTATCATGTAATTCATTAATCCTAATGCTTGATAGATCTAGTTCACTCAACGAAGCCAAAGTCCCCATGGACATTGGCAACCTCAATATCGACCTACAATTACTTATTGACAAGTATTGCAACATTCCTAACTCTTCAGACATGAGAAGTTTAGTTATTTTTGTACCATTCAGTGCGAGGATTTCTAGAGATTCTACATGGTAAATTGATTTAGGCAGCTGTATCAATGAAAGACAATTGCAGGCATTGAATCTTTTAAGCTTTTGCAAATTACCGATGGAGGCAGGAATCTCTTGAACAACGGTTTCATCTATAAGAATATCTTCCAAGGATGTGAGGGAACCCAGCTCATGGGGCAACTTTTTGAGTTTAGTGCAAAACCTTAAGTTCAATGAAACCAATCACCGCAGACTTTTTACCGATGGACCAATTTCATCCAACCACATGCATCTTTCAAGAATCAATCTCTCTAAACATTATAAATGAGATAAGTCTGAGTTTTGATCAAGTGAACACAACCTAGGTGAGGTTCAAAACTTTCAATTTCTTAGCTTTCTATCATAAAGTAAAATAAGAAAAGAGTTAACTTTTCCGCAACAATTTGACAAATGAAATTAAAAATAATATACTTCTCTACCTGGATTTGAATCCAGCCGTTCCATTTTTCATGGATCATGCTTCGAGAAAGATCTAGAATAACCAACTCCTCCAAATCCAAATTCTTAGCATGAAGATTCCAAGGACAACCTTGCCAATGGAGTCATCTTAAACTTGACAGATGCCCCTTAAAATTTCCAATGAGGTCCACCTGATCCAATCGAAGGAATCTTATGCTCGACATTCCTACAAAATGTGCTGGTCCAAAGCTGTGATGTGACCGACTACCAAACTCGAGAACAACTCCCTTAAGTATTTTCGTTCCTTGCACGTGGAATATAGGATTTGGGTTACCAAGGGATTTCAAACTAAAGAAATCATTTTATTTAGGATCAATTTATTTCACAAAAAAAAAAAGTTTTGAAAAAAATTTCTTGAACATGCTTGCTTTCATCTCTCACAAAAACAAATGAACAATAAATATTTTTATTGTCTATGAAAAAATATATATAAATTGTTATCAACAATGAAAAAATTTCATTGACTAATTATTTCAAAAAATGTAAATGATCATTTTTAGGAAAATATTTTTCAAATTTTTTTATTTTTTGTGGAACATATACACCATAAGTATTTTTCCTCTATCAAAGAGGAACATGAGTTGTAACACATACAATCGTAAAGTAAAAACAGTGATGAATTTGTGTCGTACTTTTTCATTCTCGAGCACATCCAAGGCTCTCTCGTGACTCCACAATCTACTACACTTTTCAAGTTCAAGATTTTTCGGTAGGGCAATAACCCTACCTAGATCTCGAAGTTCATCGTGCATCGATAGCTTACCATTCTCAATCTTAACAATGGACAAGTCCATGAGCACCTTTAATACCGATCCGCTTGTAGAACCACAGTCAGACCACAGGTAGCATGCAACACTTTCGTCCTCTCCAGTGAAGAAACAAGCAATGTCCAGAAATATCTATCTTTGCTTCCTAGGTAATGCATCAATGATTACCTTCAATTTCTATTGAACTCGTGACCGAGGTTCTTTTTCCAATTCGTTTAATTTTTGCAACTTGTTTAATGTCTGCTCCCACTTGTCCTTGGTTTTAGAACATAGATACGACCCAACAGCCTCAATTGTCGAAGGACGCCGGTCAACACTTGATACTATTTTTTCGGACAGAGTATGGAAGTCATTTAGAACAGGCCTCTCCCTGAGGGCATGGGTGTGGAAAAGTTTAAGGGCATCACCTTTTTGCATGCCCACGACCTTGTGAATTCAGGACCCTTCAAGCTCAGCTAAAGCTTATACTTTTCTGGTGGTAATTATCATCCTGCTTCCAGAGCCTAACCAATCACTATTTATTAGAATTTGCTCAAGTCGAAAGTTTGCTCCAACGTCATCGAGAACAATGAGAAATTTCATGTGGTCGAATTGGTCTTTGAGAAGCTCGGTCCTCTCTTCAAAAGAACTAATTTGTCCATGTGTTTCACCCAGAAGGTCAGAAAACAACTGACCTCGCAAAATTTTTAAACCTACTTGTCTTTCTTCATATTCTCTAACGCTTTCCACAAAGCCCCAGCCATCAAAGAGATGAAACATTCTTGTGCAGATGAGCTTTGCAATTGTGGTCTTCCCGGTGCCCCTTATGCCATGTATTCCTACTACACGAACATCGCTAGATTCCTGATCTAGTAATTCCATAACTCTTTCCACATCATGCTCGATGTCAACAAGGTATCTGTTCAGCGCCCTCAACACATTTGCGACAACTTCATCGATGAGTGAAGCATCTGTGCCGGAGCTGTATCACACGTGCCCATGGCCACAAGTCACACGCACCAAGATTAATGTAAGTCCAACAATGTCTGAACTCTGAAGCAGTTAGCAAGAAAAAGTCCACGCTTTCCTTTAAAAAACTATCATACATCGATCAACTTTAGACAAACAGGCCATGCAATTAGCGGCACGTGTTTTTGCTAAATCAACACAGACAAAGCACGGTATGATGAGATGCAAAGGTTGTCAGTTGCATCCACAGAAATTAAGCAAATCGGTATCACTCTACACTGGCATTTTCTTGCAAGAGTTAGATTTCCTGTGGATGCAGATTCCAAGAGGAAGAACATTCTCCTGGACCATATTGACATAAAATCAAACATGGAAAAAAACTGAGTTATGAGATACGTGTAACGCTAGAACGCTGAAATTATTTATCAACAAAACCGAAACATTAAGTAATGTGGCAAGCGGGGAGTAAGAATGTAGACAAGCGGATCATATTCAGTACCAGATCTGAGTGAGCTACATCAGCTATTGATACACCTAGCAGCATTAGTCTAATTAGATTAACTTAAATTGAAGTAAGCGCTAGCTTGGGATTTGGATGCTAGGTTACTCTCAATCGAACTTACTCAATTACACTCACCGATTACTCGCCCACTCTGAGATGGATCCCAAATGGATGAGAGCTTCCTTCCATTCCTGGAGGGTCTTTGGGTCTTTATGCCCGGCGACAGCCTTTCTGTAATCGGGGATCCTTCTTTCACGACCGTTGGCGAGACACTGTAGAAGACCGGCATGATGATCTAGCCAGTCGTCTTGTGGCACTTGTGGCACTCCACGATCTGAGCCAGCTTTGCGTGGCACGACATGCTCGACAGATAGTTCTCTGACAGGATCGGAATGGCGATCTTGGAATGCCTGATCGCTTGGGTAAGCGACGGCCCTTTCTCCTCTCCCACGGCGAGTTCCCCATCATCCCTCAACACGCTGATCTCCGCGTGGAGGAGGCTATGGTGGAGATGATTAACAAAGCCATTGGGAGTATCCCGTCCACTGAAGCTCAAAAACACATCGACACTCTCTTCTCTTGTTTCGGAGGAACCTTCTCCACAGTTGCGAGAATCCTGGATGTCCATCTTCGTCCCTCTTCCCACTCTATTTCAAAGATCCATCTCCCAGTTTCATACCGCGGGAGTAGGCCGCGTTCGAGCGGCGAGCGGCGAGGAGAAGGAGGAGAAGGGGGCGCGGGCGTTGAGGCGGCTGAAGGAGCCGCTGCGGGAGAGGGAGGGATCGATGGTGAGGGAGGAGGAGGAGGGAGTTGGGGAAGTGGGGGAGTGAGATGGAGGATCGGGGGTGTCTAGGGTTTCGATTGGATTCGAGCGATCGATTGATGGATGAAGAGGGAGAGGCAGAGGAGAAAAAATAAAAATAAATTTGGGGTGGGGGAAGTCTGACGTGGGGGAGGGACGGACAAAAAATTGAAACAAATTTAGGGGCGGGAGAAAATAGACGAGGGAAAGCTCGAGGAGATTTTTTTTTTTAATCGGAAAAAATAAATAAATAAGATTAAAAAATAATTTTAAAAAATAAAAGTACTGAATTTTAAATGATGATAAATTTTGATCATTGTAAAAGATCATGGATTTATTTAAATAAGTTGATTTTAATTTTTTGTTAGTCATCGGTTTTATTAATAACTTTTGTTAAAGTTAAAAACATATTTTCAGACATGGATATGTATTAATTATAAATATGTCTTTCGAATTTCCAATGAATTGATTTATTAATATTATTAGTGTAAATTCATTTTAGGCTCTTTTTAAATTATTTATTTATTTATTAATTTGAATCAAATTAATTAAAAATAAAAATATTCATTTAATATACAACGTGTCCTAATGTGTCGGAATTCTTTATTTTTTAGAAATGACGTGTCGACGTATTATATCATATTGTGTCGCGTGTCAGTGCTACTTAAACGCTTACATGGTTATTCGAAAAATATAAACTAAAAATTGAACTTTTTTGAGCTAATATCACAAAAAAAAAAAAATCCCAAATTAGTATTATCCATACCATAATTATTCCGAATTAATTTTTGAATCGCAAAAATAAATGTGACTCGAGTCTATCAGTTTGACAGGTTTTTTGTGGTATTATAAAATTTGGGAGTATATGGATCATGATGAATGATAAGAACGTAAAAGTAATTTACCTAGTTACAAGGGGATCTTAATGAGATACCAATTAGATTTGTCATAAAATAAGAAACCTTTCTCAATTCTTTGCTCGAAGAGGCACGGTGGATCCAATCAGCACTTCGTCACTTCCAAAGGACAGAGGCATTTGGATTGTATTTCCAATGGATAATGCACCAAGGCTCTGCACATTGGTAATTGTGTTCCTAGCTTACTATGCATGAGTTGACTAAAATTTTGCAGATGTCTGCCGTCTCCATTATAGTTGGTATTGTGGTAAGTGTCCTACCTCAAGTATAGACTCAAGATGATAAAGTATTCCCTAATGAAAGTTCATGCATCCAGTCTTTGGCAGTTTGGCTTTATGTTCTTTGCTTTGATCTGAAAGTTTGACTTTGCGCCCTTGGTTTTGATCATTGCCATATTAAACAATGATAAGATGATAGGTTTGTGTATTCTTGTACTCCTGGTTTTCAACATAGCAGATTAAGAAAGACTAATTTAAATAATTTTTTGTACCAATCTCAGGAATTATCGTGACAATCTTTAAATATTGAGTGAGGCCATCTCCCTAGCGAGAAAGCCGAAGTTGAAAGAAAATTTTGCTACCGGAATTGTTCTTGGAAGTTACCTGGCACTAATAACTGTAATATTATTTTGGGCCATGAAAGATGTGGACTTCTCAGTAAGAACCTGTTTCTCGTGTGGTTTTCTAGTTCTGTCTCTCATGTATATATTTTGTTTAATTATTGAAACGAGAAGTAATAAAATATCGCTACGCTATTCTATGGTGCAGGACAAGTTTTGTGTAAAAAATCAATCAGATATAGCCCCGATGAAATGATGGCAGCCCTATATTTGCGAGAATAGTTAGCCAAGCTCTAATCTTTGTCAACAGATCGCACAGCTGGTCCTTTGTGGAACTCCCGGGACTTCTCTTGGTCAGCGCATTCGTAGTTGCTCAGCTGGTGAGAATTTCTCGGTCATGGTCTGTTCACTTTCTACTGGGAGCGATAAGTTTGCTATGGTACCTTCTACTGACTAATTTCATTGGAATCCGGTGGAAGTGAGAACTACAGATTTATTAGCTTTAACTGACGGTCAATTGTTAAAAGTGTTCAGATTAGTTTGGACAATCGAGAACTTAATCACCATTCACCAATATGGTTCCCTGATGCAAAATTTTTTCATGGACACGTTGCAACACTTACAGCGGTTTATGCAATCTGGGGTTTCACGAGGATAAAAGAAACTGGATGGGGGTGGACCACTGTCATCTACAGCTTGGTGACGCATGTTCTGCTTGAGTTTTCTGAAATACGCAATCCGCTACATTCTGAGCGGGAAAGCATGTAATACCCTCACGGAGAACAAGGTATTTTCACTAAGAAAAAGGCACTGCCACGGATTATGTATTATGAAAAGCCCTACATTCTGTTAATTTTGGCCAATTTGATCAGGCAGACTGCCTTCACTACCAAAAAAGACTGGCAAAGAAGAGCAAGAAGCTCAGTGGGCAACTGCACGGGGGACTTGCACGGCCTTCAGCCTCTTGAAACCAGCAACCTTTTCTCTGACAAGAGTAGCTACAGGGAGCTTTCAGAGATTGCAGAGCAAGCCAAATGACGAGCAGAGGTTGTGAGGTGAGCACCTTAATTCTCATGCTTCAATGCTCGTAAGAAAATGGTGTTGTTTACTGAAAAACATAGTTTCACCTACTTCGCTTTTGTACCTGTTTGCTTGCCTGATAACTGAAGATTAAAGGCCATGCTGTATTTAAGGAGTTTAGGAGCCTTACTTGCCATGCTGTATTTAAGGAGTTTAGGAAGCTTACTTTCTCAATAGAGAGTTTAAACCTTTCGCTGCTAGCAGTTCCTTTTCGCCATTCAAGTCTGACATCTGATGGTAAGGCAAACTGAATCTGTTGTTGCAGGCTTCGAGAGCTACAACCTCTGAAGGGCCATGTTGAACCCTGGTCATGCTGAAAGGCTTGGACATTAATTTGATTCAGCAGCTGTACACATTCTGAAGAGCTTCCCATTTGAAGCAGAAGGGATCGTATTGTGAGAAATGGAAATTAGTCTTAAGGGCTATGACGATGAAGAAGCGTATGAGGCTTTTATTAGTCTAAAGGACAACAAAAACCGACGTCACTCGCGGTCAGGGTTGTAGATTTTTGCTGTAACCAGATTAATGCATGGGGGCTGCCTTCTCTTTGACAGATTGAGATTTAACTTTTCTTCTCGAAGTAGCCATGTTCAAGTCGATCAGTGAATCTTATGTGGATCTTAATAATTGTGTTTTGCTTGAAGCATGACCTTGTCAACAATTCTCGACAGTGGTCTGCCAGACCAAAATAAAATAAAAGGAAAAATAAAAGCAAGATGTAAATATCAAAAGCAGATGTCTGAATCATGCAGAGACCCAAGTAAAGATTAACTATGTTGAAAAGAGAAGATTTGGAAACATGTACTTTGAGCAAAGTCGTGCCTCACTCCTCAAATCACTACCAATGTGACATAAGATTCCTCAGCGTGGTCTTTTTAGTACCAGGGACTTGAGACCAAGAAGGAAACTGTAGTAATTGGGTCCCGTAGTGATGTATGCGGGTCTCTGCACAGCTTCTGAATCTTCTGTTTGATCAGACCTGGCAACAAAGAGATGCATTTTATTTGGTTGTGAAAGGCAGGACCGTCCTGGAATGTGCTATAATAATCCAGGTAATTCATGATGCAGCATTATTACCTGCTGCTCAGCCTAAGTCGGCCGCTTAGCCCGAGACATCAGTTTACAGTGATATTTCAGAGTACCCAAAAAACACTCAAGCTAGTCAAGTGATATTCATTCAAGTAGATAAACCACTTAGCGTACAAAATTTATTCAATGGGGAAAAAAAAAAAAAACAACAAACTAATGCCGGATGATGTTCAGTAAAAATCAATTCATCATTCTTTTGAAATTTTTCATCCTATAATCATCTAGATCATCAGGGTTATCAGGTGCCTCTCATTAATCACATATAAAACTCCCACATAAACGGCGCATGCCATGGTGATTTTTTTTCCCAGTATTGTCTATATATGGGTGTACAAGCATATATGTGGTTTTTCTGCATTGCATTTGGAGTGACTATTCTATTCATCATCAATTGGCAAATTAATTGAACAGAGATCACTGCACGTCCAGTTAGTTCTTCCATTACAATACTCCCACTAGCGAATACTCCATGCTTATTGAATAAATGGGCAAATTATCTTATTAATGATAATCGGTCAGGTAGATGAAAGAAATTAAGAACAACAATGACCAGGATGAATTGGAAACTCCGAAATGATGATTCGTGCACTTATTTGCATATCTGTGAAAACAGGACAATGAAGTTGAACTGTATAAGTAATATTCATTCCATTCTAAGTCATCAGAAACAGTACGTATTCTCTTCAAGGCTAGGAAAGTAAACCGGGCGATTTCTGGGCCTTGTTGAGAATAATTTCATAAAGGAAAGATATTGCATTCTCTATAGAAGGGAAAAGATAAAAAAAAAAAGAAACTTTGAAGAAGGAAGAATTCCAGTTACAAGGAAGTCCAAACAGTGGAACTGGAACTTATGGATCATCATTAAATTGAAAAGACGCAAGACCTTTAGAATGAATATTGGTCTCAGACACTTCAGACTTGCTCGAGGAAGCATGAAATAGATCTCTTTCAAGTCCTCATTTAGACCAGAGGTGTACCACGACCTTCGCAAATATCTGGCCTTTCTAGGGAGCTCGACTACTAGAGGCTGTCCTTTTGAGTTATGTTCTTGCAATGTTGGATATGACATGTTCTCAGCTTCTTCAAGTTCGACAAATCTGGCAGTCCTTGAAGGGAATCACAGTATGAGATGGTCAATGTTCTCAGGGATGTCATGCATTCGAGGCCGTCTAGCTTTACCAGCTCACAGTGAGAAATAAGCAAGGCTACCAAGGATGAGAGATTTTGAAGTCCTTCACTTTCCATTACAGAACATAAAAGAAGCTCCAATCCAGATAGAGACTTGAGATACTTAAGCTCCGGCAATGTCTTTAAGGATTTGCAGTCTCGGAGGGTTAGTTTTTTCAAACTTTTGGGTAGTTGTGGGAGATGTTGTAGGTCTGGACATTGAAGATCAAGCTTCCTTAGCTGCTTGAGAGCATCCATTTACGGTAGTTTAGTGAAGCCTGGGAGGCACAATTTCAAGGTCTCAACTTTTGTCACTTTGCCAATCCCTGAAAGGCTGATCGGCTCCACCATCAAATATCCATCTGTGCCGGGAGATGCCTCATCCTCCAAATAATTGGCTAGGTACAACTCTTTGAGATTGGTCAGATTTGAAATATCCAAAGACTTCAATTTACTTGAGTCATAAGTGAGACGCAAAGTAGCTAAACTAGTGGGAAGCAGAGGAAGCTCATGAAGATTGTCACAGCCATATAAATCAAGGTTTTGAAGATGGGAAAGACTAGAGATGCTCCCTGGTAGGCTGGGAATATTGGAATCTGACAACACCAAATTTCTCAAACAAGACAAGCCTTTTGATCTCCTCAGAAATTTTTCCAAACTCCTACAGCGTGATGCATGAATCTCCTCAAGTTTCTTCAGCATTCCAATAGATTGAGGGAACTTTCTAATGAAACTTCCGTCCATTCTCAGCACCTTCAAATTATGCATATTACCAATGGCATGTGGTAATTTGTCTATTCCTGTACTTGAGAGATCCAGGTTCTCTAATGATGTCAATTTTCCAATGGCGTCTGGAAGTTTCCACAACAGCCGAAAATCTCTCAAAGACAGTTGTTTCAACTTTTCTAGCCTTTTAATTGAGTCCGGGAGTGTGGTAAGTTCAGAGCCATCAATCGAAAGAAATTCTAGAGATTTTATGTCACCAATTTCACTGGATAATTGTGCCAATGATTTACAGTTGCAGGCACTGAGAGTTTTAAGATGCTTCATATCTTCGGAGACCGGAATATCTTCCATATAAGTTCCATCAAGTCGGAGCTCTCTCAAAGCTTCCAGAGAATCAAGTTCTCTGGGCAAGTTACCAAGGTCAGTGCAGAATTTCAGATCTAAAATTTGCAAATGTTGCAACTGACCAATCGATGGGTCGATTCGAACCAAATGAGAGCAATATTCTAAAATCAGCATCTCCAAAGACTTGAAATTAGAGAAGTTTGGAGTTTGTATCAAGTCAACACAGCCTCTGAGAATTAAGACTTTCAACTTCCTTGCCAACTGCAAGCAATACAAATAGACAGAAACTGTTAATGTTGCAGTAAGTATTCAAGTGAAAAGGCAAATGCAAAGTATTTGAGCTACCTTTATACTATTCCAACCCTCCCAACCTTCAGTTATCTTGCTCCACGATAAATCAAGAACAACTAAGACCTCCAAGTTCAAATTGATTACATTAAAACCTCTTGGACAGCCATGCCAACGGAGCCAAAGTAACTTTGAAAGAAGATTTGTAAAATCCTCCTTAATGTCAAAGTGATCCAAAATGAGAAGACGGAGATTTGGTACTCTTTTAAATTGGTCACCAGTCAAATAGGTCTGCGATCGACCATCCATGTCTTTTTGTTCAGTGTTATCCATCTCAAGCCACACAGCTTCAACCTTCATTTGGCTCTGTTAGTCAGACACCATTGTTAGACAGAAGCCAACGAAACCCCAATACAGTAATAGAACTGAGGATCATTTATGCTCCACTCTTTCCAAAAGGGATCAAAACAAGGAGAGTTAAATATCCAAATGACAGACCAAAAAAGGAAATGTTAAATCTGACCTCATCTTGTTTAAAAATCTTCCGAGCTTCAGTGGCCCATAGTCTACTGTTGTTCCCCTGTTTCATGCAATCTTCTTGAACAATTTTCCTGCCCAGCTTCCTTAGCTGATCGTGGATCCACATCCTATTGTCATCTCCAATCTTTACCATGGACATGAGACAAAGCATCTCGACTTCAAAAGAAGGATACAATTGAAGCTCATCCCACATGTAAGATGCGATTCTTTTATCCTCTCCAAAAAGAAAACAGCCTATGTCGAGAAAATATGCCGTTGAAACTGTTTAATTGTTCGTAAGTTATTCTCAACTTGTTCTCGACTTTATCATCAGTTACATTTTGTAACTTCTCCAGTAGAGATTCCCAAGCTCCTCTTTTATCCCGAAGCAGAGACAGGTGTGAACCTACGAGCTCAACAGCTAATGGAAGTTTTCCAGTAGCAGACACAATTCTTTCAGACAGATCAACATAGTCATGTTCTGGACAATCCTTAGCAAAGGCGTATCTACAAAAAAGTTTTAGAGCATCACTATCCTCCATCTCTGGAACTTTGTAAGTTTCAACGTCATAAGTTTCTGCCATTTCACAAAAATTGAGTACCCTTTTGGTTGTGATAATGATCCTACTCCCTGAACTGAACCAATCGAGACTTCCAACCAAAGCTTCAAGCTGAGACTTCTCATGCACATCGTCCAAAAGGATGAGGACTTTCCAGGTGCTTAATCTTAAATTGAGGAAGCTGATTCCTTCCTCAACCGATTTGAGTTTTGCTGAGTCCCTTTGGACGATGTCAGAGACCAACCGATTTTGCAAAGCTAGAAGAGCCTTCTTGTCAGTAGCGTCTCCAATATCACCGAGAAAGCTGTGACGGTCAAAGAGGTGGCAGATATCGTTGTAGAGAGATTTTGCGAGGGTTGTCTTACCAATGCCTGGAATGCCGGAGATGACAATCATCCGCACGTCACCAGAGTCAGTATCCAACATTCTTCTCAGCTCAGGCAAGTGGTCTTCAATCCCGACTAATTTGTCAGACAAATTGAGCCTAGCCTTTCTCAATCTCTTCAGAACTTTTGAGACCATCATAATTGCAAATTCTCCTTGCCTAGAAAACAGAAAAAGTTTCAGAAAGAAGGAAAGTACACGAAGTCATGGACGCAATGGTTAAACGCTGCCAGTCAATTCAGAGTGACCATTGGCCATGCCCATCGCAGCCCTTAACAGACCGTGACTTTCGTATACGGGGGCAATTTGCCGTGAAATCAATTGAATTGAGCATGAGAGTACCACATTATTCAGGACAAAAAAGGGAGAAAAGAAAAGAAAACAAAGCAAAACTAGTTACAGATCCTTCTTCAACCTTACCCAGTATATTCGGTCAGTTGCCGCCCTTTCACAGATGTCACTTCTTTGAGGGCATCCACCCATTTCTGAACCGTGTCCGGATCAACTCCTTTCTCCTGGTGTGCCGCAATTTTATCGGCGTAGGGACCCTTCCCATCCTTCATTTCCACATCCCAAGCCGTGATCAAGAAGTAGACGGGCATGATGATCATTCTTCCCTCTTTGCGCCACTCGACCATCTGAGCCAGCTCACGAAGGCACGGCTTACTCGAGGCATAGTCCTCGGACAGGATCGGATGCCAAATCTTCGACAGCTTGATCGACTCGGGGAGCTGCTTCTTGATGTACTCTCCATCGGAAAGCTCTTCTTCGTCTAAGAAGGTGCGAACCCCGTGATCGACGAGGCTTCTGTAGAGAACATCGGTGAACCCATGTCGGGTGTCGCTTCCTCTGAAGCTCAGGAACACGTCGAAGTTGTTTCCCGTCACCGAAGCTGATGATGCAGAGCTCGAACCGCCGTAAGGACCTTCTTTCGACATCTGCAGCTGGAAAGGAGACTCACGAATGCTCGGAAAATTTCCTCGGACAGACTCTTGACAATGCGACGCTCTGCCCAGGTTGATTAATGGGTGTCGCGACCCGATTTTTCTATGGGTGAATCACCTAAAACTAGGTTAATGGATTACTAAGTCCGAAGACTTGGCGCGGACTCTCCCAAGCCCTATCAATCGTGATTTGATACTAAGAAATTGACCCATTAAAACATGCAATTATATTTCAAATTTGGAGCCGCCACTAACCAATTAGGGCTGATTAGAAACCCAGGTAAAGTATGAGAGAATACTTTACCTTTTACGAACCAGAGATTTAATGGATTCGGGGACGATTACGCTAGATTAATCTAACGCCCTTTCGGTACCTTAAAAAAAAAAAACATATTTTTGCAGGCAGTCTTGATTAATTTTAACCTAAGATAATAACATGCAAATGGTGGTCATGCGGGTGCACAATCAATTAAATAACATTCAATACATCAAATGCTAAATTCATAAGAAATTATAAACTATAACTTTATTAAGGTTCAATCTCTAAAAAAAAGAACATTTACAAAAAAAACTATTAATAAAATTGCATGCCCTAAACATGATTTTCTAAATGACATGATATCTAATTAAATGCATGATATCTAATCAGATGCAATCTTAATCTAAAATTAATATGCATGAATTTTACTTTAATGATATGTGAAATGCAATTTATATGGCCTGATTTATACAATCCTAAATGTGCATATATTACATGACATAGGATGCATGACATAACAATTCTATATGCATGTTCTTTTTGTGATTTTTTTTTTTTATGTATGCAACCTATATTAAATAATGATGATATGAAATGGGATTAATTATGAACTAATTTATTAATTAATCAAGAAAATAACTTTTGTGTTTTCTCTTTTTATTTATTTATTTTTATTTTTAAAAGGCCGAATAATCTCTATTAAGAAAAACATAACGATGCAATGCTAACTTTTTTATCTAAAAAAAAAAAAAAACTAATTAAGCTATTCAAAATGGAATGATTTCCTAATTCAATTTCGGGATTAATCTGATTTAAACCCCATTTGTTTTAGAAAATCATTATTCTTTTTAATTTTTTTATTATCTTTTTATATTATGAAAACATGTAAACTTTTCCTAAAAATAATCCTAAAGGTTAATTTAAACCTACGTGTCTTAATTTAATAAACCTATATGACCTATATGCTCATGCAAATTTTTAACTTTTCACTGTTCCCTTTTTATAATGTTTTTTTTTTTTTTTAAACAAGTAATTATAAAAACTAAGAAAAGAATTAAAATAATCAAAAAGATAATCCGTTGTCTCACGGATTAAATTAATAATTATTTTAACTCTACAATCACAACAAGGAAATCAAAATAATTAAAAATTTAGTCCGAAGTCTTACGGACCAAATTAAATAATTATTGTGATTTAACAAATGAAATTCTACCACAACAAACCCAAAATTAGTATAATTAAAAAAGTGACCCGATGTCTCTCGGATCAAATTAGTAACTATAGTAATTTGAGGTAAAATCTACGTATGCAAATATTAACACCCAACACTTAAATAATTAAACTAAACATGCTCTCAAATGAAATAAACAGAAAAATTAACCTAAAAGATAAAACGAATAATGAAATAGATTAAACTACAAAGAAATGAAAAGCAACGGTAAATAAAAAGCTACCTAAGGAACCACCGGAACAAGATGACAACCGAGCGGAAGATGGCCGGCGGCCGGGGCTCCGATGAGGGCCGGTTGGCAGCGACAACGTCGGGCGCGGGCTTGGTATCGCGGAGGTGCTCGTGACGCGGGCGTCGATGGACGGCAAGTGGAGAGGAGCAGCAACGTCGCGCGGGCAAGGGACTCGGTGACGTCACTTCAGGCAGGGGACTCGGTGGCGTCGCTTCAAGTTGCAGAAATCTGGTGCAAGCGAGGCACGGCGATGTCCGAGGCGGTGGTGCGACGATGGTTGGCACGGCTCGGGCTGGGGTGGCGGCACGGCAGGGACGTCGGAGGCGGAGAACCGGCGGCTCGGGCGTCACTCGGGAGGTGATGCAGATGGCAGAGGTGCGGAGGGTGCAGGTAGCTTCGGTGGCGTTGGCGCGATCGTGGAGAATCCTTGAAGAAGATGCACTGTAACTCCTTTTTTCTCTTTTTCTTTTTTTTTTTTCTCTGCTTCACCAGTCCCCTCACACGTCTCTCTGCTATCTCTCTTTCCTCTGCACTCCTTTTCTTTTGACTTTTCTTCTCCAGAGCTTTTTTTTTTTTTTTTTTTTTTTCGTCTCTTTTCCCAATGGAGGAAGAAGAGCCCCTTTCCCTCAAGAACGAAAGTCTCTTCCTTTTTTGTTGAATTTCAGACCTCGAGAATCGAGAAAAGCCTCATTTGTGCTGAATTTTTTAATGTCGCTTCCCCCTACCAAGTGAAAATAAGGAGCCCCTTAAACGACAGAAATTTTTTTTGCTCTTTGAATTTTTTGAATTCGCTCCCCCTTTTTGTACGAAGAGAAGCTCCTTTTATAGTGCAAGGACTTCCATTTAATAGTGGAAAGTCAGGACCCGTGCTCCCTTGTTCGCGGGGATTGCCGAAATCTTAGCCCTGATTTATTGCCGTAAATCCTTCACTTTCTTTCGCAATTCATTTATATTGTTGCGAATATGTCCAGAGTCATGCCCAATATTCGAGCGAGTGTCCATTCCTTCCATATTGCTAGTCAAATCCCATTAATTCCTTTCATTGATTTCGCTTTTTTTTTTTCCTTTTTAAAAAATTTTGAAATGAAGATATGTGTTCAACAATAAAAATGCTTCATCATTCAAAATGTTTTTTTTTTTTCGAAATCTCCCTCCACAAACCCAAATGCTTTATTTTATTTATTACCTTCTATTTTATTTCCTAAAATAAAAAAAATTTGATCCTAAATTAGGTGTCAACAGCTGCCCCTCTTTGAAGGGAAGCTCGTAGAGGTTTCCTTAAAAGATATATGACACCTAAAATTAATCCATGTAAAATGAAATATGCAATGCATATGCAAATGTTAATGACTTGACTCTTTTTTTTTTTTTCTTTTTTTTGAAAGAAATGGACTCAAGTAAATTTAACCCCTAAAGAATGTCATGTAAATGCAATGATTCGGTCAGGAACATAGATCTCTATGTGTCTATGACCAATGAAATGCAAATGCAAAGAAGAGCACGTACCTGTCATACCTGTTTGGGGATTTAGGTGTGAAATGATTCCGATGAGACCTGTCAATCATCTGGAACTCCCTTCAGATAATTGAAAGGCTCAAAGTCTTTAGGGATCTGGAATTCTCATCAGATTCTAAGCGCCTGGAAATTGCGTAAAGTACTTGAAACTTCAAAAATCTGATTCTTATGCTAGACATTTGAAAACATTTACTAAACGTCTGTAAATCACATCAGATGTTTAGAAAGACAAACACTTGGAAATCACATCAAGCATTTAAAGGTTCAAATATCTGGAATTCACACTAGACATTTGAAAACATTTTATAAATAGATACTTGGAATTCTCATCAAGTACAAAGATGACTGAATAAACTCAGGATTTCAAAGACAATTTTTTTGTCTTTGAGGAAAAAATCAATGAAAGTCCACACATGATGGCTTTATCAAGCTTCTACCGGAAAAATTATCACCAGGACAATTTTCAGTTATAGCGTGAATCTCTTGAACATGCTAAATGAGACACTTTTGGTGTGAAAATGCTTTTTCACTCGCTCTCATTTAAGAAGGGTTATTTGTCCCGACCATTGATGCGGGAATATATCACTCAATTTTATCATCATCTTGTCGACAAGAGTTCGAATTTTCTTGCAATCGCATACAACCTTACCAATTTGAGAGGTCCTTGTCAATGACTGTAATGCAGGCTTGGTCAATGGCTTAACAAAGGGACTCTTCGAGTCAAAGCAAATTGAACGAATGATTCTGTAATCATCTCTGGGTTTACAAGTCGAGAACCCTGCAAAATGATAAAGAAATAATCTTGCTCGCACTTCTTCGAGCAATGCTTAAAACATGTGATTTCCTATGTTAATTCAAGTGCCCTAATCTGAAGAGACTTTGTAAGGGACGTAACATAGGCTAGATTCATGGGTTGAGAAACGAAAGGATCGTTAGGCTCAAAGATGTGTATAGGGGCAAAGTTGGTGATCATCTTGACATTGCCACCAGTTTTCTTCAACACGGATTGTCTTCTTGACAGATTTCTTTATTGGCTCAAAAGTTTATCACCCGATGCCAATGATTTTCAATTGGAGATCTTTTCTCAACATTTTTTTAAAAGTCATTTTCTTTGATGATGGATGTTGGTCGAGCACACTTTTTTTTTTATGCCTCCAATTCATCAATCATTTCTCTCTTCTTTTCACGGGCATTGGCCTTGCTTTTACCAGGCACACTGCTTTTTAATGCCCTTTAGTTTTATTTTGATTTCAGTTCTTGCGCACAATGCATGTGTCAAGTATACTTTAAATGACACGCGAACCTTCAAGGGTCTTCATCTATCTCTTGCCTTGCCCCAGTGTGGGTGATGATCATCAACTTGGGTTTTAAAAGAAATGAAATAGCAGGCTCAAGTGGGCTATTCAAAGGATATAAGTGTGTAGGATAGTGAAAGAAATGCTCTTCGTCATCCTAAGGCACTTAAATTAGCACATGAATTCAATGTAATAGCACGACTTGAAGATTGATGCAAGTGAGAGCAAGAAAATTTCAATTCACTTTCCTCACTTCATGATGTCATTTTTATCTCCCAGTTGCCCCAATGTGGGGTGGTTCTTGACAGGGTAATTTGAAAAGAACATCCATAAGTGTATGGGCTCAAAAATGGTTAAGCAATGGAACACCCGTAGTGTTTGGGATAGAGAAATGAACTGCCTCTCGTCATTTCAGCTGTCGTACTTTTCGCAAGAAAATTCTTCACCTTGAAATACAAAATGTTTCCACACTCACCTCACAATATATAGACAGGGGACGGTGTATGGGATTAGGCTTGCCTTTCACACCTCATTTAGCATGCTCAAGTAACTCGACATCTTTCACTGAATTATCCATTTTGATAAATTTCAAGTGGAATTGACGAATTACACAATATCATGTGAAAGCATTCTATAAAGACAAAGAGGGCACGCTCATAAAGTCAAAGCTATTATGTGTCCATGTCTTGCCCTTCCTTTGTAAAGGAGCTCAATAAGATACCATCGTCCACATCCATTCTTTGCCCCTGCAAAAATAAAGTATGCAACATTATACACTAAAGATTTGACCGACTCTGAGTGAGGAAAAGGTTTTTACGAGCCCTTTTATTCATGGATAGTATTTCTTTACAGCATCAGAATTTACAGGATTTGTGAATTCTCGCCCATCCATTTCTGCCAAAATTAAAGCACCTCCAGGAAGTACTTTCTTCACAACGTATGGCCCACTGTAATTCGGGGTGAATTTGCCCCCAGAATCTGGAATTGGATTGGACTATTTTCACATATTTGCATGCTATAAGACCGTCCTTGAAACATATAGTAGATAAATAAAAAAGACAAACAGCGTAAACTACATCTTTTGTTTTGTTTTGTTTTTTTGTTTATTTTTATTTTTTTGAAATTCTTTGGCAAAACTTTTTTTTTTTTGAAGCATTTTGACACAAGAAAGCATGATGAAGCCCAGGCCTCAGAATTCTCCTTGGATTTTTCTTTTCTTTTATCGGCTGGATATCATCACGGGCTGGTTTGGAGTACCTCATCATGCCCTCAAAATAAAATTTGTAATTTTATTGAAATTCATCAATAAATTACATTTATTAAATGAAAAAAAGCAACACTCAAGAATTAAAAGGAAAGTGGAAACATTTCTCGAACAATGAAAATTCCCACGCAGGGAATATGCAAAAAAAAAAAGTAAAAGAGTTACTCTTGTGGGCCAAAGCCCATCTCTTCTGGGGGTCCTTCATCGATAGCTCCTATGATGAGATCGTCGAACAAGCTTGCAACTCCTTCCAGTTCATCCTTAGGGTTTTCTGCCTTCGGGGGTATCGAATCATCCATGCCACCCCATCCATCTAGGATTATCTCACGAGGATCAATGTAGTAATTGGGAGGGGCTGAATACTTCACCAAGTAATCAAACTTGCCACTAGGCTGCCCCGAGTGTCTATTACTTCAGCTTCATCCTGCATCATTCTTGGAGGACCGGGAATATTTCGTGAATGCTCGGGGTAATGGGTTTTGCCTCCTCGCCTTTGGTCGGGTGGCGGGTTCCGCCCTCCCCGTCTTCGTCTTCCAGGACTTTCCCTCCTCTTCCAAAGAGCATGGGGCCTCGAGGGGCTTCATCGGGACTTTGAATATCCTTTGACTATTTCTTCCAAGGCCACTACTAGGAACAAAACCATTCACATCCATCATCCTTTCCATCATAAGGGCAGCATTTGAAGCTTCGTAAGTGGGTGGTGGTGAGTCTTGAGATGCATGTATGGTGGACACCAACTCAAATGAGTGGTAACTCGATTCGGATTCAATGTCTGGTTCCGGGATAGCATTGACCGTATCCTCATGCATCATTTGAAACACGGTGGGCTCAACATCAAAAATGGCATTCACAACTTCGGGTGGTCGGGAGTGGGTTATTCTCGGATGTTCGGCTGTCCATCGCGGAATGAGACCACCTTGGCATCCAAAAGATTTTGGATTTTGTGTTGCAAAGTGTATAGCAATCGTCAACGAGAATGCCCTACCTCCCCCATATGATAAGCACATGTCTTGGACGGATCATAGTTGGGGAAACGCTCGGGATTAGGTCGCTTAGGCTCCTTAGCGAGTAATCCATTTTTCTGAAGAGTCGGCAAGATCTTAGACAATGGCTTAGGAAGAGGCGTAAATTGACGCCTGTAAGAGTTCTTCTGCTGGCCAAAGAATGGTCGTGCTCCTCCCTGTTGAGTGTTCAAGACAGGCCGAGGGGGTTGAACATAAGCTGCATTAACCTCTGCTATAGGTTCCTTATCCTTCTTGGCAAAGACTCCCCTATATGAGTTGGTTTGATCAGACGCCCATCCATTACGCAAGGCTACTTCAATTTGCTCGCCAACAGGGACTAGCTGATTGAACGACTCGGCAGTCAATCCTAACATCCGATTTTGATATTCAGGCGGGAGCGTCTTCATGAACAAATCCATCAACTCTTTTTCGCCGGCTCGGAGTAATTTGAGCAGCTACGAGTCCTCCATCTCGTGACATAGGCCTTGAAAGATTCTGTCTTCTTCTTCTCGGTGCGAAGTAAATCCTCTCGAGATGGAGTGACATCAATATTATACTTGTACTGCTTGAAGAAGGCATCAGTCAAATCCTCCCAAGTCTCTAGGAGATTAATCTTCTTCAAAATATACCACTGGAGTGCTGGTCCTGTCAGGCTTGCTTGAAATTGCTGAATCATTAGGGGTATGTTATCAACATATGGGGTCATCCTAACCACATAAGTCTGCAAATGAATCTTTGGGCAAGAAGTGCCATTATACTTTTCAAAGTCTGGCATTTTGAACTTCTTTGGTATCTTGATCTTTGCATAATGGGACAGATCAGTTGGGTCTTGGCTAAATGCACCCCCGCAATTTGCTTAAGTTTCTCCTCGATTTTCGCCAAGCGTTTTCCTGCTCGCCTTCGGTACAGCCGTCGTATCACTTGTATCTCCTCATCAACAATGATTTGAGGCGTGTCAGTAGTTTTCTCCCTAGAGACATCATTAGATCTTGATGGGCCACTTGTGGATACATTTTGCCTTTATCTTTTGGATCGCCATAGGAGCATGTTGTGGTAACACCACCTCGACTTGCGGAACCGATGGGACAAAAGATTTGCTGGAGAGAGTCGATTTGTTTAGAGAGCTGCTCAAGGACATTCAGGACTTGCTTCATTTCTGTTTCGAGGGCAACGATACGAGTTTGTTCAGCAACACGTATTTGTTCGGCGTCATCATCCATTGTTACTCTAGAACGAGTATGGATTGGTGATCTTGGGTGAGCCGTGTTGTTACCTAAGAGAAAAAGATAATATAAGAAACAACGACAAGATAGGAAAATGGCCCATGACAATGGTCTAATCATCTCATTTTATTTATTTTAAATATTTGAACCAAACTCCCTAACAAAGAACTAAGAATTGAAATTCAAATCCCTAAACATTGAACTAAAATTGAAAACACTGAATTGAAGTCAAGATCCCTAAACATTGAACTAAAACATCTCATTTTATATGCTTTTTTATATGGAACCCGCCGCCTTACGAAGCTTCTTATTTTCAGCTTCAATCATTTCCGCTTTTCACTTAAGATGCTCAATTTGTGCTCGCTGAGTGGGCTTCTTAGTCACATCGGGGACCATTGGACGTAAGGCCTGGTCGCCTTGATCTAACTGGTCTAGCCACATTTTGAGCTCTTTTTTTTGGAGTGGAAATGAATTGTACGTCGGTTTTCCCCATTGCATATAAGACAAGACTGACGATGAAACCTATTGTCATGGACCGACAAAATTACAATAAAGTAAGTAAATTGCAAAGTAGGAGTTTAGACAACTTACTTTTACCAGAAAATGGATGACAATCACATAGACACACGCATGAAATGTGCGGCTCGATTTCTATCTAGATGGCTTAACAAAGTGGAGCTAAGAGGGTGATCTCGACCGTTGCGAGTCTCGCATTAACGTCGTCCCCTTAACTCCGGCTTAGTCGAATGGAATGTCCAATAATCACGCAATCTCGCGGATATGGACAAACACATTTGACACCATGGAAGAAATTTCGGGAAGAGAATGTCAACCTCTACATAGCAGTCTCGCTTTAGAGGAAGTATCATTCTCAACACCATCCTAGAAATCCTATCGTAGCCCAGGTTTGGCTACGGGTCGTGTGTGCAATGTGTAGTGCTAAAACAATTTAAAAACATGCACAACAATTTATAATACAAACAACACTTCAATATAAGGAAAAATAAATCATTCATCTTTACACCCTCTTGCAAGACAAGGATTAGCAAAGACTACTTCCCTTATACCTCCCATCTGCAAGAACATTTAACACCTTAGAAATGTTAGTGACATACCTGGTGTCCTTGCTGCCAAACAAAATATATATATTTTTTTTTTAAAAGAAACAGGCCTATGTCCACTATGAGTTTTAACTCTAAGTCCCCAGCGGAGTCGCCAAGCTGTCGCGACCCGATTTTTCGATGGGTGAATCACCTAAAACTAGGTTAATGGATTACTAAGTCCGAAGACTTGGCGCGGACTCTCCCAAGCCCTACCAATCGCGACTTGATACTAAGAAATTGACCCATTAAAACATGCAATTATATTTCAAATTTGGAGCCGCCACTAACCAATTAGGGCTGATTAGAAACCCAGGTAAAGTATGGGAGAATACTTTACCTTTTACGAACTAGAGATTTAATGGATTCGGGGACATGGTTACGCTAGATTAATCTACCGCTCTTTCGGTACCTTAAAAAAAAAACATTTTTGCAGGCAGTCTTGATTAATTTTAACCTAAGATAATAACATGCAAATGGTGGTCATGCGGGTGCACAATCAATTAAATAACATTCAATACATCAAATGCTAAATTCATAAGAAATTATAAACTATAACTTTATTAAAATTCAATCTCTAAAAAAACATTTACAAAAAAAAAAAAACTATTAATAAAATGCATGCCCTAAACATGATTTTCTAAATGACATGATATCTAATTTGCATTATTAATCAGATGCAATCTTAATCTAAAATTAATATGCATGAATTTTACTTTAATGATATGTGAAATGCAATTTATATGGCCTAATATGATTTATACAATATGCAATCTAAATGTGCATATATTACATGACATAGGATGCATGACATAACAATTCTATATGCATGTTCTTTTTGTGATTTTTTTTTTTAATGATGTATGCAACCTATATTAAATAATGATGATATGAAATGGGATTAATTATGAACTAATTTATTAATTAATCAAGAAAATAACTTTTGTGTTTTCTCTTTTTATTTATTTATTTTTATTTTTAAAAGGCCGAATAATATGATGCAATCTATTAAGAAAAACATAAATGCAATGCTAACTTTTTTATCTAAAAAAAAAAAAACTAATTAAGCTATTCAAAATGGAATGATTTCCTAATTCAATTTCGGGATTAATTTGATTTAAACCCCATTTGTTTTAGAAAATCATTATTCTTTTTAATTTTTTTATTATCTTTTTATATTATGAAAACATGTAAACTTTTCCTAAAAATAATCCTAAAGGTTAATTTAAACCTACGTGTCTTAATTTAATAAACCTATATGACCTATATGCTCATGCAAATTTTTAACTTTTCACTATTCCCTTTTTATAATGTTTTTTTTTTTTTTTAACAAGTAATTATAAAAACTAAGAAAAGAATTAAAATAATCAAAAGATAATCCGTTGTCTCACGGATTAAATTAATAATTATTTTAACTCTACAATCACAACAAGGAAATCAAAATAATTAAAAATTTAGTCCGAAGTCTTACGGACCAAATTAAATAATTATTGTGATTTAACAAATGAAATTCTACCACAACAAACCCAAAATTAGTATAATTAAAAAAGTGACCCGATGTCTCTCGGATCAAATTAGTAACTATAGTAATTTGAGGTAAAATCTACGTATGCAAATATTAACACCCAACACTTAAATAATTAAACTAAACATGCTCTCAAATGAAATAAACAGAAAAATTAACCTAAAAGATAAAACGAATAATGAAATAGATTAAACTACAAAGAAATGAAAAGCAACGGTAAATAAAAAGCTACCTAAGGAACCACCAGAACAAGATGACAACCGAGCGGAAGATGGCCGGCGGCCGGGGCTCCGATGAGGGCCGGTTGGCAGCGACAACGTCGGGCGCGGGCTTGGTATCGCGGAGGTGCTCGTGACGCGGGCGTCGATGGACGGCAAGTGGAGAGGAGCAGCAACGTCGCGCGGGCAAGGGACTCGGTGACGTCACTTCGGCAGGGGACTCGGTGGCGTCGCTTCAAGTTGCAGAAATCTGGTGCAAGCGAGGCACGGCGGTGTCCGAGGCGGTGGTGCGACGATGGTTCTCGGCTCGGGCTGGGGTGGCGGCACGGCAGGGGACGTCGGAGGCGGAGAACCGGCGGCTCGGGCGTCACTCGGGAGGTGATGCAGATGGCGGAGGTGCGGAGGGTGCGGGTAGCTTCGGTGGCGTTGGCGCGATCGTGGAGAATCCTTGAAGAAGATGCACAGTAACTCCTTTTTCTCTTTTTCTATTTTTTTTTTCTCTCTTGCTTCACCAGTCCCCTCACACGTCTCTCTGCTATCTCTTTTCCTCTGCACTCCTTTTCTTTTGACTTTTCTTCTCCAGAGCTTTTTTTTTTTTTTTTTTTTTTTTCGTGTCTCTTTTCCCAATGGAGGAAGAAGAGCCCCTTTCCCTCAAGAACGAAAAAAATCTCTTCCTTTTTTTTGAATTTCAGACCTCGAGAATCGAGAAAAGCCTCATTTGTGCTGAATTTTTTAATGTCGCTTCCCCCTACCAAGTGAAAATAAGGAGCCCCTTAAACGACAGAAATTTTTTTTGCTCTTTGAATTTTTTGAATTCGCTCCCCCTTTTTGTACGAAGAGAAGCTCCTTTTATAGTGCAAGGACTTCCATTTAATAGTGGAAAGTCGGACCCGTGCTCCCTTGTTCGCGGGGATTGCCGAAATCTTAGCCCGATTTATTGCCGTAAATCCTTCACTTTCTTTCGCAATTCATTTATATTGCTGCGAACATGTCCAGAGTCATGCCCAATATTCGAGCGAGTGTCCATTCCTTCCATATTGCTAGTCAAATCCCATTAATTCCTCTCATTGATTTCGCTTTTTTTTTTCCTTTTTAAAAAAATTTTGAAATGAAGATATGTGTTCAACAATAAAAATGCTTCATCATTCAAAATTTGTTTTTTTTTCGAAATCTCCTCCACAAACCCAAATGCTTTATTTTATTTATTACCTTCTATTTTATTTCCTAAAATAAAAAAATTTGATCCTAAATTAGGTGTCAACAATGGGGAAGCAGGTGCTCCGTCCGTGCGGAATTTCTACGATCAACCGGTTCTAGTTCTTGCAACAAATCTAATGAAGGCTTCCGAGAACCAGCGGATGTAAGCAAAGTAATAATGACCGTCGCGTGAGTGAAATTATTTGTCATTTCCACATCTCTCGACGGTTTTACTCCTGTCCGATTTAATCTTTCTTATAAGTTTTGACAAAGCATTATTTATTTCATGAAAAATGAACCATTTTAAAATTATAATATTTATAAAAATACATAAATAAAAAATATATAAGTATAAAATTATTTAATAATTATTTCAAACTCGACCAAATGGCATATGGAACTTAGAAATATATCCCTTGAAAGTTAACTGTTTTGAGTATATAATCATCATGCGATAAAAAAAAAGGGCAAAAGCAAAGAAAATTGAGGAAAATAATTGAGAAAAAAATTAACGGAAAAGGGGGAGAAATGGCAAAAAATGAGGAGGTGAATTCAAGCGCGAATTTCTGACCAAAAATAAAAATTCAAGTGTGTCCAAAACAAAATATTGAAAGCCAAATATTCAAGTCTAATTCTCCTTTAATTATCATACTCTAACTGGTTTAGTTTTGTGGAAGATAAAGGTAGATTCTTGCCGGAAGATATGGCCAAGTATACATTGGGTGGAGGTCGGAATCCAAGGGCAGGCAATGATCCACCACGTGCTTACTACTTTTAGTCAATGTTGAATTACAAAGTTAATTATCAATACTCAATAGCCTACATGAGAAAATTAGTTTAACAGATTCCATCTTCATTAACCGTTCAGAAAGATGTGCTCCTCCATTTTCTGCACTGAAAGAAAATGCACAAAGTGAATAAGCTTTAAAGTGGATTGGAGACATAGAAAATCTGCACCCGTAAGAGCATCCAAAAGCTACTCTTTGGCAAAAAGCAACATGAACTTGGAAAATCCCTGATAAGGACTTTTCAAAAAATAATTTGTCTTGACAGTGGGTTGGTGGCAAAAAAGTGTGTGTTTGGTAACTTTTCTATTCTTAAGAATAATTTATATTCGGAAATAATTCTTTTTTATTCTGTTTCTTGGATGAGTTTTTGAGCATTTGAAAGTGTTTAGTAACTACCAAAAATTTCTATTCTAGAAATAAAAATGCATTTGGTATGACTCTTAAATTCTTTTTGTAACTTAGAATTTCTTTTAATTTTTTAAATACTTTTATTATATTTTTCTCGTTTTTTCCTTTTCTTTTTCCTTACTTCTTCTTCTCTAGCCTGTCACTGGCCAAGTGAGCTCCCCCACCCACTTGTGAGGCTCCAACGACCTCACCCGATCTCGCCCAATGTCCTCGCCTAGCCAATCATCGAACATTGCCATGGTTGAAGACTGGCAATGAGGAAGAAGAAGAGAAAAGGAAAGAAAAGGAAAAGAGAAAAGAAAAGAGAAAAAAAGAAAATGATTTGCCTAGATTCCTAAGTGTTTCCGAGAACAAGAAACAATTTTTTTTTTACTTCTTAATTCTCCTTCAAATCTAGGGAAAATTCCAAATAATGGCTTGAAGTGCCATCATTTTTTTTTTTTTTAAATAAGGGCTTGAATGGACCTTGTTTCAAATAAAGATTTTTTTTTTTTTGGTCGGTTTTCAAATAAGGATTTGAAATGGTCAAATCGTCTCAAATAAGTGCCTGAAGTTGCCAAATTATCTCAGATGAGGGCCTTTGGCTAGCCGATGACTATTCCAATGGGAAAAAATTTAAATAAGGGTCTTAAGTGCTCTCGTTTTCTTAAATAAAGGCTTGAAATGAACCTTATTTCAAAAAAGGGTATGAAATGGCCATATCGTTTCAAAGAAGGGCCTAAAATTATCAAATCATCTTAGATAAGGGATTTTGGCCAACGAAATGACTATTTTGATCACCAAAGAAATGGTATTTTGGTCAAAAAATTGCAATTAAATATTTTTTTAACTTTTTGATTTTTTTCTTTTCCTTTTCCTTTTCTTTTCTTATTTTTTTTTTTTTTTATCTTCCCTCCCTAGCCATTGACAGAGGTTGCCCACCTCAGGCAAGGGATGCCCTTGTCGGCATTGGGTGAGGGAAGCCCTTGCTAGATTTGGCGTCAAGCAAGGGTCGCCTCGCTTGAGCTAGGTAAGTGAGGGCAAACTAGGCAAGGTGACCCTCGTTGGATGCTAGCGAGAGTTGCCCTCGCCAGATTAGGCAAAGGCAACCCTCGTTGATGCTGGTGAGGGCAACCCTCACCTAAACTAGTGAGGCCATGCAAAGGCGAAGGTTGCCCTTGCCGATTTGGGAGACGAACACCTTTGCCAAACGTCAACAAGGGTGGCTCTCGATCGAGTCTAGCGACCTCCGCCATGGCTGGCGAGGGAAGGGAGGAAAAGAAAAAAAAAAAAAAAAAAGGAAAGAAAAAGAAATAAACAGAAAAATAAATTAAAAGACAAAATGCCATTTGGTCTAAGAGGTTAAGCCATTTTTGGAAACCGATATAGCTATTTTAGTCTCTTATTTGAAACAAGTTCCATTTCATATCTTTATTTGAGACAATTCGGCCATTTCATGCTCTCATTTGAAAGAATATCTACTTCATATTTTTATTTGAGAAAATGAGAGCGTTTTAGGTCTTCATTTGGAATTTCTCCTCTAGGGAATAAAAAATTTACCAAACAGATTTCTATTTTTTTATTTATTTTGGAAAATAAAAGCATAGAATCGGGCGTTGTTTGGAGTGTTAGCAAACGGGCCCAAAGTCCATTGCAACACGCACGGAATAAACTAATATTTAGCTATAGATAATTGTATTACTCTATTCATCACTGTTGAAATTGATAATTGGAATTTCAGTATTAATAGACATGCATATGTATCTTGATTAAAAAGCCAACATCAACCCTTAGAACAAATTGATAATTTATTAATTTGTATGGACGTTAATTCTGATAAAGATGATAACTTACTAACGAGTGATATGATAAGTAAGTTATTAGTCACAATTTTTTATTAACAATTAAAAAAAAAATATCAACAACCTTAAAATTCTACCAACGCCGAAATTTTCCAATTTTGAATCCCACGAGACCTAGAATTTGGCAACTCGAATAATTACTTGAATTGATTGTCACACTAACATGAACATAACCTGTAATATAAATTACGTAGTGCTAGGATTACTAAAGGTATACCCGCTACTTAGAATAAGGTCCTAACCTAGATGCTATGTCTCAATTCCTGCCATGCGGTCTTTCCGTTATTTTAAATTATGGTGCTTCGGAGCCAAAAATTGTTCATATCTTGTGTTGACACATAAATTTTTGCCCAAAAATCATTTCTAAAAAAAGGGAACTTGTTTTTCCACAAAAATATTTCATGTCAAATTCTTGCATATAGATTATCTAGGTGTTTAGTATAGTTTTTTTTTTTTAAATGGAATATGTTTTTCCTTCAAAAAAATTTAAAAAAATTAAATTAAATATATAAAAAAAAAAGATAACAAAAGAAAAAAAAAGGTTGGGGCCAATGATCTAAATGTGACTAGCCAAGCCCGGGAGGTCAGATTGGAATTAAAATGGCACATTGGGGCCAAAATGTAATTTTCAAAAGTTGAGGGACCAATTTGCAAATTTTGCAAAATTTTTCCCGAACCCTTAAATCATCATCTTAGTCACCAATTAAGTTGAAATTAAACTTGGGCCAACTCGAATCAATCAAATCGGGCCAAAAAGACCAAGTTTGTATTGAATTGGGTATTTTCGGATAAGAAAATTGTCAACTTTGGGGGACTTTCTTGCAAAATTGGGTGGGCAAAATTGTGAAATCTGGTCGAGATCTTAAACTACTAATTGATCGAAAATCGTAGCCAAATTGATGGATTAAAGCACCTAAACTAGCTGACAAATCTCAGTCCACAAGTTGGTCTGATTTCGGAGTTGCTGAGTAAGCAACTTGGTGGCCCCACCATATCCTCCTCACCTGCCCAACTAGCCTGATCTTTGCATGTGATGGAAGGCCATAATTAGTAGTACAAGTGGACAAGAATTGGCCAGGGATAATCTGCTGAAAGCACGGGAAAGTCGCAGCAAAGTCCGGACACTCAACAGCTGCAAGAGTGGAAATTTGGCTAAATCAGAAAATTGTTGAAGTAGCCCTGTTGACAGGCTTGGTAGGTGGACAAAAGACTGACCAAAACTCCTCTAATTCAGTGGATAAGATCACGGGAGCAAGCTCTTTCAGGTCACGAGAGAGAGGAGACGAGAAGGAGAGGAAAGAGCTCAGAATCGTTCCCCAAAGACACCTTCAGAAGCAACTCCAGAAAGCAAAAACTCAGAAATTCCAAACCGACCTTGAGAGAGAAAAGTGCAATTTTCACAAACTTGCAGCCAAAATTAGCCAAAACCTTCAACTAGAGAGTGAAACTTCACTCAAAGATCTTTCCAACCATAGGTTGCACGTCCCAAATGGAGATCGGGAAGGCCTCCTAAAGCCCCCCCGAAAAAATACCCTCCTGGCGGGCCAAAGAAAGTCTGAATTTTTCTAAGTGTTGAGCCCGGTTAGTCACGAGTGAGAGAAAACGAGTGTTTTTTAGAAAATTGAGAGACAAATGAGGAAAGCCATGACCTAAAAGCCAAACTAGAATACATATAGTTTGGGTTTGTTTTAATTTGGCTAACAAAAGAGGTTATGAAGCTTGATTTTGGAGGTTAATGAAAACCTTCGTTATCAGTTCTTTCTTTGCAGATCTTGTTTTCCAGTTGAAGAAGCCAACTTCCACGGGCCCCCAAGGATAATTTCTTGGTTTCTTGAGCGAAGAATCACTTGAAAGGGAAACTAAGAAGCAAGGTAAGCATTCTAGATGTATTTTCTTTCGAGTTTGAGTACGTTTTGATCATGAAAATCAAGAGGAAAACCAGCCCGGAAAACTGATTTCTGAGACTGAAATTTTTCTAAGTGTTGAAATTTCTTCAAGAGTTTTGCATGTGTGCTTTTTGGAGAGGTTGTTTTGATGTTGTTCGGTGGGTCATTGTTGACACCTAAATTTTGGCGGCCCATTTAGTCATTAGGGGGTTAATTTTAAACATTATAATTCATTTGCATAACATTAATTTTAGGTGCGTTTTTTTTTTTTAATTTACATCGTTTGCGTTTTTATGTTTTTTTTAAGACCGGTGGTGAATGGGTTTGGATTAATATTTTTGAGCTTTAGTTTGGCAGGTCGGGCTAGGCCCATGAAAGGAGAAAATTAACCTAAGCCCATCGTTATTTTTAATCAATTATCTCGTGAAAAGATTGAGATTTGATGCGTTATTATATCTTATTTTTAATTTGATAAAATCGCATTGCAATCTTATCCGTAGCAATATATGATGAAATCATGAGAGAATATTCACGAGATAAGGAAAATAAAATAATTTTCACGATCGGGAGGTTATAAAAATCTTCGTGAGATAAGATATAAAAAAAAAACAAAAGATTTCATTTATCTCTACCTATAAAAGGTGTACGTAGGTTTTCTTTAGGGGGGCTTCTTCTTCGTTTTAGGAGAAGAACAAAAAGAAAAACCAAAAAGAAAGGGAAAGTCAGAGAGGGAAGTGACGCGAGGGAGCAAAGAGGCAAGGATCCGTGCGTTTGAAGAGGGGAAGAAAAAGCAAAAAGTAGAAGACAAAAAAGGACAGTAGCAACAGTGAAAAAGAGTGGTGTGCGGCTGCAGGGGAGAGGAAATGGAAAAGTAAAAAAAAGATGAAAAAACTTTCCCTGTTCATCTTCTTCGCGGGCTCCTCTGAAATCCCGAAGCCAACCGTGACCGCTTCTTCCGTGCGACGCCCGCGCACCACCGCCGATAGCTCGCCTCTACTAGCAGCCGCGAACGCCGCGCCAAGTCCGAGCTACCCGCGACGCCCGCGCACCACCGCCCGACGCCGCTGGAGCCGACGCCCGAAGCTCCGCCGACGACGAGCTCCGCCGCGCGTCCCCGCCCGAGCGACGCCATCAAGCCGCAAGCTGCTCGGACCTCCTTCGCCGCTCGATCCCTCGCGCCTCGCCCGAGATCCAAGCCAGATTTGCGGCCTTTCATCGCCGGGTGACCTCCACCCGTGCCCATCACGCTTGAACAACGAGCCACCGCCACCAATCGCGCCCTGACGCCTGAGTCCTCCGCCCAGCAGCTGCTTCGCCTGCGATTGCTCCTGACCCGAAGCCAGCCGCGACTCACCAGTCGACGATCCCGACACCAGGGAGACCCCGCCCGTGATCCGAATGCCGATCGTCCCCGTGCCGCGCCGATCTCCGCTTCGACGCCGGTGACCCCCTTTGACGCCGACGAACGTGCTGCCCCCCTATTTCCCTTAGGTTGCTCATTTTCTTTTATTTTTTATTATTTCTTTTATTTTATTTTACTTTACTTTTAGTTAGTTTATTATTATTGTTTAAGTTAAACCATGTGAGGTAGCTTTTAGGTTATAATTCCTATAGGCATTATCCATAGGAATTGTCCCTAAGGTTATTGTAATTATTTAATTTGACCCGTAAGACGTCGGGTCATTTTTTTAATTATGATAATTTTTGGGGTTTGTTTATGATATTTTAACTGTTGAATTAATTTAATTATTAATTTAATCCGTAAGATTTCGGATTAGATTTTTAATTATTTTGATTTCTTGTCGTAATGTTCAGGGTTAAAAATATTCATTAATTTGACCCGTGAGACAACGGGTTATTTTTTCGTTTATTTTGATCATTTATTTGTTTGAATATCTTGCTTGTTAGATTTAATGTTAGTAAATCACCAAGAAAAATCAAAAAGATATTTGAATTAGGATTTCAATGGATTTTAGAATATTTCTTATTATCCTGCATATCTAGGATAGGGATTTCAGTTTTAAAAAAATATAAAAACAAAAAAAAGTGCATTCATTTAGGTTGTTAGTTTTTTATTTAAGTTGCATGTTTAATTACGTGGCACCTCTAAATTTAGAACTTTGTTAAAAAATAAAAAATATCATACATATGTCATGTAGAAATAGGGCATTCTCTGCACGTCATTACATATTAAATAAAATTGCATGTTTCATCTTGATCATATATTTTAGATAAATTGCATTTTAGATTAAGATAATGTCTTAGTTTAAATTAGGATTTAATATGACTTAAATCCTTAGTTTAAATTAGATAGATTTTTAATCTAGTTAGATCATTCATGCATTCGAATTTCATGAAAGAAAATACAAAATTCGCCTTTGCATAAGTTAATATCATTATCTAGAATAGATTGCATTTTTAAAAAAATAAAAACATCAAATGCACGTCATTTAGTTTTTATTAAGTTCATTTAATTAGAACTTTCATGTCATTAGAATAAGTCATTTAATAAATGTCACGTAACATATAGCTTGCATATTAAATTGCATGAAGCATGTCATTTTAGTTTAAATAATTTGGTATGTCATTGCATCGCATTGCATGTCATTATAATTAGATCATTTAGATTGCATTTAATTATTGCATTTCTTCATGTCATATAGTTTAGGTCATGTCGTCATGTCATTTTAGATTATTTGCATAAGTCATGATTTTCATTAAATAAAGTGAAAACAAAAAAAATTGAAATTGCTTGTTAATTAGAAATTATATCTAGGATTGTCTATATGATTTCTGATCTAACAACGCAGATGCTTTCGTTGCTTTAAGGTATGTTTTCCATTATTTAATTGCTTTCTTGATGTGTTAAATTGGTGGTATGCGCATATGTATGATCACCTCACACGTTAGGAAGTAAATTAAAATCAAATCAAGTTGCCTGCAAAACATTTTTAAATTAAAAAAATGGTACCGAAAGGGCACTAGGATAGTCTAGTGTAATCAAGTCCCCGTACCCACAATCTCTGGTTCGTAGGAGTAAAATAATACTCCCATTATTTTACTTAGGTGTCTAATCGACCTACCCTAAACCGATTAGTGGCGACTCCTAGATAATAATCTTTTGCATGTTAAAATCCTAAGTCGCGATTTGGTATGGGCTTGGGAGAGCCCGAGCTAAGCTTAAAGGCTTAGTAATCCATCAACCTAGTTTTAGGTGGCAAACCCGAAAAATCGGGTCGCGACAGTCATTATCTATGATGTTTGCTGCATTTGAAAGCTCATGTTACCTACTTTCACTCGAAGTAAGTAGTGTTTCCCTTAAGCATCCTAGATGTATTTTCTTTCGAGTTTGAGTACGTTTTGATCATGAAAATCAAGAGGAAAACCAGCCCGGAAAACTGATTTCTGAGGCTGAAATTTTTCTAAGTGTTGAAATATCTTCAAGAGTTTTGCATGTGTGCTTCTTGGAGAGGTTGTTTTGATGTTGTTCGGTGGGTCATTATCTATGATGTTTGCTGCATTTGAAAGCTCATGTTACCTACTTTCACTCGAAGTAAGTAGTGTTTCCCTTAGATCTCGTATGTGATGGGTGTCGGGGCTTGAATATTAGCATGCAACTTGTTTGCTTGACTTGGGTTCAAACCCAGATTTGTGAAATCAGATCAAACCCGTATATTTGAGGATGATTTTAGCTTAGTTCTTTTGTGTTTTAAGCTATGATTTTTGTCTAATTTTGATACTTTATTTCCGCATGAGATTGCTTGTGGGTTGAGATTGAAGGCCACAAATATGGCCCGACGAAGCTGATTTGGGATGATTTGATGCACGCCAAGTGTTCGACCAAATGCGCAAACCAAGTTTCGATCTTCAAACGGTCGATTTGAGCTTGATTATTGTGATATTCATGTGCTGTGTTACTCCATGTTAGCATATATTGGTTTAAGGAATTATTATTAATATTTTTAAAAAAATAATAAAAAATATGAAAAATATGAAAATTTCAAAATTATCAAAAAATGTTGGATGTTATCAAATTAAGCCAAAAATCACATTTAGGAGATTTTCCTAATTTTATAAAGTCATTTTCCTAATTAAATGATATTTTGGTATTTTAGAACCATTTTTGTAAACAATCTATTATGCGTAGATTAAAATTAATTAGAGTAATTGCATGCATTTAGAGTAATTTCATGTATATTTAAATTCCTATTTTGCTCACGGGGGTCTTGTCCCGGGGCGTGATAACAAAGCCATGTAATATTATTTGCTCAACTTGTATCGGGTTTTCCTTTTCCGCATTTATTTTCAAGTCATTTCAATTTCTTGGATATTTACTTGCGCACCGCTTTTCATTAATTTGAGTGTAAATTTCTTTTCTAGATTATGTAAAAAAAACCTAGAAAAACATTTGCATGGACGCTTAGCGGTTTTGTAAGGATTATAATTGATAATCAAGATTGTGTGGCCATTTAGATGAACAACCTTTCAAGTTAGTGGTACCGCAAGGACGCTAATAGAAACATTAGCGTAAACAACTCCCCGTTTCTAGAAATCTCTGGTTGCGTAGGAATCGAGACAACACTCCCGTGCCTCGATTCGTTTCTAGCTGACCCCAATAAGCTAGTGGCGACTCCTAGAAATATTTAGATTGTTAAGAACTAAAAAACAAAATCCAACGTCGCGCGAGGTATGGGCTTGGGAGAGCCCGCGCCTAATTTAGGGCCATTGGTCCGCCTCTTTAGGCAAATACCCCTAAATCATTCTTTATTTTCCCCTGAACGGAAAAAAGAGGTCGTGACATCTTGGATACACTGTTGCCAACTCTATCGATAGGGTTATCAATTTCTCTTGGAATACTTGGGTGGTGGATAAGGTTGCCCCCGGAGAACAAGGCATCATAGACAAAGCCACGTCTTTGCGTGCATGGGTACATCTGGGTTTTGCTAAAATTGGCAGTGGAAAGAGCACGCATGGAGTCTCTACTTTATGCTAATTTCACCGATATCATCATAGAGACCGCCTTCTCTGCCAAAGAGGACTATGGCAAAGAAGAACGAGAAGCACGGTGCTGCATAAAGGACTCTGCATGGCCTGCTGCCTCCCAAAACCAGCAATCTTTCCTCTGGCAAAGACTAGTTACAGGGAGCCTCCAGAGATTGCAGACCAAGCCGAGCGACATGCTGAGTTTGCAAGGCGAGCATTCTCTTTGTTTCAATAGACTTTGTTTCACGCTTTTAGCAATGATAACTAACTACGAATGAAACTCCAAACCTGTGTTTTGAGCCAGAATGGTAAAGTTTTCAATACATGAAAATTCAAATAAAAGACGGTGAAGAGTGACAGCCTATTTAGAGGCCAATCGGCCTTTTTAATATCCGCATACAATTCATTCCACTCTACATTTATTTTGTCAATCATTTCCTGAGCTTGATTTCTCTTCTTTTCCATGCTTGGATTCTCGCTCTTCATACTGAGGACCTGCTCGTACTTATTCTTCAGTTCCTTAACTTTCGCTGATCTCTTTGTCGACAGATATGATATTTCTGACTTTGCATTTTCAACTGTCTGCTTGCGTGCCGCAATCTCTGCTTGAAGTTAACTCGCTTATTGTCAGCCACACTCTTAGCTTTCTCTTCACATTGTTTCTTGATCAAAAGAACTTCATCCTTGTCAAACACCAAAAGTTATTTTTCCATTTTGAGCTCCCTTTCTAACCTCTCACATTCACTGAGGATCTTTTACTGGGAAGAGAGGGAGTCACCCACAGTCTGAATAAAGTTATGTAATTTGAGATAGACACATTGATGTCCAATAGTAGAGACCTCTGGCGCATCTTGTTCGACTAAGAAGTTCAACAATTCTTGCAAATGACCAAGTAGCTTGGGATTAAACATAATTGCCTGGAGTCCTTGACTCATTATAATTTCCACCTCTTGCGATGCATTTTGGTATGCTTGAAGATCAAAATGACTTGCTCGTGACATCTCTGTCTTGGTATTTTGCTCTCCTGAGTCACCACTCAACAGAGACTCGATCTTTGAGAAAAGAGATTCCTCTCCGCCACCGCATAATTTGCCTCAACAATTAAAGCGGCTTTGTCTTTGTTCGTTGCTGATGATGACTTTGCTTGAGCAGCAGGAGGAGGCACAGCAGAACCAATTGTTGCCAAAGAAGGGATAGTTGATGCCCTGTCGAGTGGCATATTTTCTTCCTCAGTTGATGGCAAGATGCCACTAGTTTCTGTCCCTGTCGAATCCACTGACAACCTGGAATTCTTATCTGGCTCAACACTTAAGTTTGATTAATGTGGAAAAGAGTGTGTTGGCTTGGTTCTGAAAATCATCTGACAGCTGAATTTGGAAGCAACAGCCTGAAAGAAATACAGAATTATTCATTGATAGAGTGAGATGCAAAGCAAGACATCTGTAGTTTTACTTTCACTCCATGCCACGTGGCTGATGAACCTGCAACAGAGGGAGAATTTTGCAAGTTAGAAGAAATGCCCATAGTTTCAGTTATTGACTTGACAGAATTGGAAGATTTTGTTTGTGCTTTAGGAGGAAGTGGAGCATAAAATTAGGAGGAAGATTTTCTATTTGACCCAAAAAATTAGTCTAAGGTCTAATCAGTTCCAACAATATGGCATAGCTATCCTTTGACTGCCTATCCTTATGGTCCAGCAGCTTTCTAGCCATGACCTCTTTCAGTGTTCTACATTGCAAGGTTGAAATCATAATTATATCTTATAGGACAACTCAGATTTGACAATATCGATGTACAGCATACCTTTATCCTTGCATTTGACACCCTGAATGGAAGAATGTTTGGTATTAGCTGGTTTGCTAAACTCCACCTGTGACAAAACTTGTGTAAGCATGTATTCAGTGCATCAAACAAGACTTCTACCATGTGTCAAACGGTTATAAAGACTGATGCTTAGATTCAATCTGACTGAATGTGGAAAGAGACCAAATGAGTTTTGAGATTTCATTGACAGTATTGATCAGACTATATCCTTGGAAGAGTAGCTCATCAAACAAGTCTGAATTAAAAGAGAAACGTCAATGGGATACCTTCTATGATCTACTCATCCCAATTTATTTAAATTACTTTGAATTAATAACTAACTTGAATAATAAGGAAGCACCCCATAAAAAATTTAAGATACTAGTACAGCAGTTAGTGCTATTCCGCACCACATCAAAGTTTTAAGATTCCAATACAACGTTCAATGCTCTGGATTGAATACACAACGCCCACCACCCACCCACCCACACCACACCCCCCCCGCCCCCCGCAAGCATGATTAAACTAACTGGCATAAATAGAAGTTTTTGGTTGTATATCACAGAAAAATACAATAAAAAGTAAAATGCCCTTTTAAAGAACAGGAGTCCTTACATATTTGGACCCATCTTTCAAGTAAAAAAGATGAAAGAAATACAAAGTCTTGATGACTCAAATTTCATTTGAAAAATTATTCTGCATGTTTTAAAGGGAGAAAATATCCTGTCCATCGTAATTCATCATGTCATGCACTTTTGTTAACATTAAGGAATTCATTCATCTTAGTAAAAATTCCAAACATGACATGTGCTAATCAAGTGCCAACCTCCATCTATGCGATCCAGAGGGAAAATCAGCAGTGTTGGTTACCTTGGATGAGCTTTCCGCCTCAATTATGGCACCACTTGGCTTCTTGAAGGAATGCAGGTGTTCCACACTTTTAATAGCACGAATCTTCGGACAGCCCTTGATTTTAATATATTTCAGCTTCTTCAGTTTTGATAGATTGGGAAGTCTCTCAAGACTTTGACAGTACGAAACATTCAATGATGCTAAAAATATCAAGTTCTCTAGCTCATCCAGCTGTTGCAGGTTGCAGTGAGATATTCTGAAAATTCGCAAGGATTTGAACTCCCCGAGACCTACAACTTCTGTTATAGCACAATCGGAAAGCTCAAATTCTGACAGGTGCTCCAAATACGAAAGATCTGGCAATCTCGTCGACAATTTGTACTGGCGAAGTGAGAGGGTGAATAAACCCCGAGGAAGCTGCGGTAGCTTTTTCAAGTGAATGCAACAAAGGGAGAGCTTTGTGAGCTTACGAAGGAGATCCAACCCAACAGGCAGTAGTTGGATCTTTAACATAGATAGCTGCAATATCTTTAGCTCTGACAAATTCCCGAGCTCCAAATAAGTGTGTCCTTTTGCCTCAATTTGACTTTGGTGAGGTAACACCAGTTCTTGAGATCCATCAGCCAAGAATAACTCTCCCAACTTAACCAGGCTACTGATGTCTGGGATTGTATCCATCAATTTAGAACTAACGGATAGGCTTATTAAAGTGGGAGGAAGCATGGGCACTCTATGGAGCTTGTCACAATGAAGCAGATCAAGTGTTTGCAGATTGGGAAGTCTAGAAATGCTATATGGTAGACCACGAATCCGAGAATATCCAAGCCTCAAGACCCTCAATCTTGAAAGCTCCTCAATATCTCTAGGTATTTCCCCAGCCAAACTTCGACATCTTGAAGCATGCAGCTCTTCAAGCCTCTTCAACTTCCATATAGCACAAGGCAGTTCTCGTACAAAAGTGAAATCAATTTTGAGCACTCTTAAAAGACATAACTTATTGACAGTATTAGGTAATTCGACAATTCCAGTGCTTGATAAATCAAGTTCGGTCAATGAAGCCAAACTCCCCAAGGATGTTGGTAACTTCAATATTGACCTACAATGATTTATTGACAAGTGCTGTAGCACTTCTAACTCTCCAGACAGGGGAAGGTTAGTTATTATGGCACCATTCACTGTGAAGACTCTCAGAGATTTCACATGACTTATTGAATCGGGCAACTGGATCAATGAAAGACAGTTGCAGGCACTGAATATTCTAAGATTTTGCATACGACCGATGGAGGCAGGAATTTCTTGAATAGCAGTTCCATCTATAAGAATCTCTTCCAAGGATTTGAGGGAACCTAGTTCTTCAGGCAACTTATTGAGTTCAGTGCAAAACCTCAAGTTTAACAAAACCAAGCTCTCCAGACTTTTTACTGATGAACCAATTTCAACCAATCGAATGCACCTTTCAAGAATCAATCTCTCTAAACATTTGTAATAAGATAAGTCTGGAGTTCTGATCAAGTCAACGCAACCGGTGAGGTTCAGAACTTTCAATTGCTCGGCTTTCTGTTAGAAAGTAGAATAACAAAAGAGTCAACTTTTTTGCTACATTCGACAAATGAATTAAAAATAATAAACTTCCTACCTCGATTTCTCTCCAACCATTCCATTTTTCATTGACCTTGCTCCAAGAAAGATCTAGAATAACCAATCTCTTCAAACCCAAATTTTCAGCACAAAGATTACGAGGACAACCTTGCCAGTGGAGCCATCTTATACTTGACAGACACCCCTCAAACTTTTCTTCAAGGTTCGCCTGATCCAATCGAAGGAATCTTATGTTTGACATACTCGCAAAATGTGCTGGTTTAAAACTGCACTGTGACCTACTGTCAAATTTGAGAAGAACACCTTCAACACTGTCTGATCCCTACATGTGGAATATAGGATTACCAAGGGACTTCGCATTTCCCCACAAAAATATGTGAAGATAATAAATGCTTTGAGACTTTAAACTAAAGAAAGAATTTTATTAAAAGTCCTTCTATTTCACAGAAAATGAATGATTTGGAAAACATTTGCCTAAAAATGATCGCTTGTATCTCTTGCAAAAACAAATGGACAAAAAATATTTTCATCGTCCATGAAAATATGTATACATAAATTGTTATCAATAATGAAAAAATTATTAATGACTAAATATTTCAAGAAATATAAGTGACCATTTTTAAGAAAATATTTTCCAAATCATTCATTTTCCAATAAACAAAGGCACCCTAAGTATCTTTCCTCTATGAAAAAAGGATCACTGAGCTGTAAGGCACACAATCGTATCGTAAAAACAATGATGAACTTGTATCTTACTTTTTCATTTGTTAGCACATCCAAGGCTTCATCTTGTAACCACAATCTACTGCGGTTTCCAGGTTCACGATGTTCCCTTTGGACGATATCCCTACCTAGGTCTTGAAGTTGATCATGCATCCACAGCTTATTGTTCTCAATCTTAACAATAGAGGAGACAACGAGCACTTGCAATTCCAATCCACTAGCAGAATCACAGTCAGACCACAGGTAGCATGCAACGCTTTTGTCCTCTCCAATGAAGAAACAAGCAATGTCCAGAAATATCTGCCTTTGCTTGTCAGGTAATGCTTTGATGATTACCATCAACTTCTGTTCAACTTGTAGCTTAGGTACTTTTTTCAACTCGTCTAAGGTTTGCATCCATACATCCTTGCCTTTAGAAAATAGATATGACCCGACAACCTCAATAGTCAACGGAAGCCAGTCAATAGTTGATACTATTTTTTCGGAAAGAGTAACAAACTCATCCGGAGTAGGTTTCTCCCTGAAGGCATGGATGTAGAAAAGCATAAGGGCTTCATGTCGTTGCATTCCCCCAACCTTATATTTCAGGATCACTTCAAGCTTATCTAAAGCTAGTTCGGCTCTGGTGGTAATTATGATCCTACTTCCAGAGCCTAACCAATCAAGACTTGCTAAAATTGGAGTAAGTTCAAAGCCTGGTTCGATATCATCGAACACAATGAGAACTTTCTTGTGGAAGAATCTGCTTCTGATGGACTTAATCCGGTCATCAACAGAAGGAATTTGTCTATGCATTGCACCTAGAAGGTCAGAAATCAGCTGACCTTGCAAATCAACTAAGCCTCCTGGTTTTTTGGCATTTTCTCTAAAGCTTTCCAGAAAGCTACAGCCATCAAAGAAATGAAATATTCTTTTGTAGACAAACTTTGCAATCGTTGTCTTCCCAGTGCCCCCTATGCCATGTATTCCAACTACGCGAACATCACTAGATTCCACATTTAGTAATTTCATAACTGCTTCCTCATGATGCTCGATGCCAACGAAGTGTCTCTTCAACACTCTCAACACATTTGCGACAACTGCATCGATGATCAAAGCATGTGTGCCTAAGCTGTATCATGCGTGCGCGTGTGCACAAGGCACAAGCATAAAGATTAATGTAAGTCCATCAATGTCTGAACTCTGAAGTAATTTGCAAGAAGAAGTTCACGCTCTCCTTTCAAAAACTATCATACAGCAATCAGCTTTAGACAAACAGGCCACACAATTAGTGGTACATACTTTTACTAAAACTGAGGCATGTGCTTTTAAATAGATGTGTAACGCTAGGAATATTGAAATTTATCGACAAAACCGAAGCACTAAGTAATGTGGCAAGCTGGGAGTAAGAATGTAAACGAGCGGATCACATTCAGTACCAGATCAGAGTGGGCTACATCAGGTATTATCAACTCCTAGCAGCATTGGTCTAATTAGATTTAACTTAAATTGAAGACAGCGCTACCTTGGGATTTGGATGCTACGTTACTCAATCGAACTTACTCGATTACACTCACCGATTACTCGCGAACCCTGAGATGGACCCCACATGGATGAGAGCTTCCTCCCATTCCCGGAGGGTTTCTGGGTCCACTCCTGTCCGTCTATGCCACTTGATAGCCTTGCGGTAACCGTGGGATACGTTTTTCACGACCGAGGGCGTGACGTTGAGGAAGACGGGCATGATGATCTGGCCCTTCGTCTTGTGCCACTTCACAATCTGAGCCAGCTCTCGGAGGCACCGTCTGCTCCACGGATAGTTCTCTGACAGGATCGGAATGGCGATCTCGGCGATCTCGGCCTCGGCGGGCCTGAGATACAGGGAAATTAACCCGCTAAAACTCACTCCCTCCTGATCCCAGACCACGCGAATCCCCGCTTTGTGGAGGCTACTGCAGAGATGATCCACAAAGACCTTACGGGTGTACGATCCTCTGAAGCTCAAATACACATCGGCCGAAGGATCAAAGAAGAAAACCATCTCCTACTTTCAAAATAAAAGTGGTTTTCGTGTCGGGGCCTCCTTCTCTCAGTTTCGTCTCTCTTCCTTCTCCATTTCAAAGATCCATCTCCCTGCTCTTCTTTTCATGATCATGAAAAAATTCAGCGGTTCACAAGCGCTGACTAATCAATGGGTCAATTTGAACCAAACGAGAGCAATATTCTAAAATCAGCATCTCCAAAGCCTTGGAATTAGAGAAGTTTGGAGTTTGTATCTAGGCAACACAGCCTCTGAGAATTAACACTTTCAACTTCCTTGACCACTGCAAGCAATACAAGTAGACAGAAACTGTTTATGTTGCAGTAAGTGTTCAAGTGAAAAGGGGAATGCAAAGTATTTGAGATTTTATTTTCTGCACATGAGATGGGTTGTCTCTTCATTTATTTTCATCCACGCATGGCCTTTATTTAAGGTGGTGAAGACAAATGGAATGTGCATGCAGTCGCATAGAATATTGTGAGCGCCGTATGTCTCTTTCCTCCATTTGGTCATCGATTGTGGACTTCATTTGTCCTCTTTAATGGAAGCCCCATTAATTCTGCCGCAGAAGGAACCGATTGGGAAGGGGGAAAAAACAGAGAGAGAGAGAAAAGGTGGTCCTAGGACTAATTGCTCCATCTGACTTTCCGCAATGCACGTAATTTAATGTCGGGGGGTGATTTTCGCATTAATTAGTGGTGGGGAGGAGGGAGGGAGGGAGGGTTCGATTTATTTTATTTTATTTTTGTTTTTATTAATACGTTACATAACTTCGCGGGAGTCAGTCATGTGGTGGGGCCCAGCTGAATTTGTCGAAGATTATTCAGTGCAGATTACAGGGGAGACAATAGGACAAAGCCAAAAAACGGTAGAAAATCATGCGAAGACCGCACGCACCATCGCGATCATTTCAAGCAGTAAAAAATCACCTAACTAATATCTCCTTTTCATGCAGCGCCTTGGACCGTATTAGGGTTAAAATCTAATTCCATGGTCGAGGTCGACCGCACATCAACCCGATTCCCCCCTTGTACTTAGGCACCGGGGGAAGTATATTCTCCCAAATCTCAGCAGCTTAATGTGGGTGGGCAACCACTGGGGGTTCGTCCTAGTGGTTACCCTTCCATTTTGGAACGGGGGATCGGGGGTTCAAATCCCCACATTCTCAGGAGATTGGAGTGGGGACGATTTCATTTTAGAAGTGGGTTTCGACTCCCACACCCTGCTAGGAGGCGGGACAAAAGTCTGAGAGTGAGTGTTAGAGTAAGATTAGCGTAGGACCGACCAAAAAAAAAAATGTGGGCGGGCAGGCGGGCGGCTTCTCTTGAAATCAGGGCTAAGACGAACCGGAGTCGGGTCCGAGCCGGCCTTTAGGATGTGGATTGACGTAGGTGATTAAAGGGGTCTTTCTTCTTAAATTTTAAGGGAAAACGAGAGTTTTAGAAGTGTCGGTGGCCTTCGTCTACACTAGATATAATACCCGATTGCGACTTTGCATTTTTCTGATTTTTTTTAAATTTATTTCATGAAAGATTTGATCAGTAAAGAGGGAAAAAGGGGAGAACTTTCGCACATTGCTCTCTGCAGCCGGGGGTGGTGGGTCCAGGAGAAAGGGAGGTCCATCAATCACGCCCGCTCTCTTCCTCCCCCCATGTGGGGCCCCTCGCTAGGCCGGGTGGGGCGGCTCGCGACCGTACATCGCGCTGGCGAGCGGTGGGGCCCGCGGCTCCTACGTTGCACCTGATTAGCGTCCGCAACCTAGAGCACTAAAGACTTTTTTTAGGGTGCGCGAAAATTTCTTGGGCGAGGAAGAGTTTTTTTTTAAATAATTTTTTTTCAATTTCTATTCCTAGCAGTTTAAAAAAAAACCCGTTTGATAACTACAAAATTTCTACTCTTGGAATAGAAAAAGAATAGAAATGCGTTCGATAACGCAACGATTCTTTTTGTATTTATTTGTTTTTATTTGTTCTTTTTTATTTGTTTTTATTCTTTTTTTGTATTTTTTGTATTTTTTTTTTTTTTTATATTTATTTTTTATTTGTTTTTGTATTTATTTGTTTTTTATTCTTTTTGTATTTATTTTTTAATTCTTTTTGTATTTATTTGTTTTTTTATTTTTGTATTTATTTTTGTATTTGTTTTTTTGTATTTATTTGTTTATTTGTTTTTTTTATTTTCTTGCATTTGTTTTTTATTTGTATTTATTTGTTTTTTGTATTTGTTTTTTATTCTTTTTTTTTTTTTTTTTTTTTGGTTTTTTTATTCTTTTTGTATTTATTTGTTTTTATTCTTTTTTTGTATTTTTTTGTTTTTTATTTGTTTTATTTGTATTTTTTTTTTTTATTTTCTTGCGTTTTTTTTTTATTTGTATTTATTTGTTTATTTGTATTTATTTGTTTTTTTTTTTTTTTTGTATTTATTTGTTTTTTTATTTTCTTCCGTTTGTTTTTTATTTTTTTTATTTGTTTTTTTGTATTTATTTGCTTTTTATTTGCTTTTTTGTATTTATTTATTTTTTATTTATTTGTTTTTTTATTCTTGCTCACGGTCGGCGGCGGCGGGCGGCCGGCGACCGGCGACGGCAGCGGCGGCGGTCGGCGGTGGCTCGGATGGTTGGAGGTGGCCACGGCAAGAGAGAAATAAAACAAAAATAAAAAGAAAATTTTCTTATTTCTAGAAATTGTTCTCGGGACAAGAAGCAATTTTTTTTTTGTTTCTCGTTTCTATTCCCGCTAACTTCTCCTAATAGAAATCAACTTGGCGTTAAACGGGTTTCTGTTCTTTTTTGTTCCGGAACAAAAGAAAAGAGAATGGGAGAATGAGAAATGTTCTCATGCAGCACCTTAGTCAATAGCAAAACGAGTCTCTCCTGTGATTTTTCCCCATCCCATGAATTGACCATCCGAATTTTTGCTTTGCTTCAAGCAATTCCCGCCATTTAAGGTAATAATTTCATATAAATAAAGAGTTTTTTTTTTTTTTGCCCCTCGTCCCGCTTATATCGCGCTTGGTGGAAAAGAGTCCTTTTTGCCTGAAAGTTACACACCGGTTCATTTTCAGCTCGTCCGAACGTAGAAAGGAAACACTTCTTTAAACCCGAAGGGGTGTGCGATTGCGTCGTTTCCAACACCATAAGTGCAAGAGCGGTAGTCTTTTCGGGTGCTTTTTCCTTTCGTTTTTTTTATGGTGCGGCCGGATAGTACGGAGGTCCCCCGGTCAACTGCCTCGCCCCCGCGGCGGGGTCAGTGAGAAACCCTCTTTTCCCCGCCACCAACACAGGAAATGGCGAAGGAGGAGGGGAGAAAAACAAAAACAAAATAAATCGAACCCTCCCTCCCTCCCTCCTCCCCACCACTAATTAATGCCAAAATCATCCCCCCGACATTAAATTACGTGCATTGCGGAAAGTCAGATGGAGAATTAAAAAAACCAGAAAGAAAAAAACAGAGGTGAATACATGCATGCATGCCCATAAATTATGGGGGCTTCCTTTGCCTTTTCTTTCATTTGAAGAAAACATCGGCCTGCTGCAAAAAATAATGGAGACTCTTTTGCATTAGAAAAGAGAGAGACGTCCAACAAAAGGAGTGCGCCAAGTTCTTCGGTGGTGGGCGAGAGCGCTGAGTATTGTTCTATTACACGTTGAAAAAGATGCCGAGTGTTGAGATTGAATTAATTCTTGTGATTAGAATTTGTGTAATTCGTTGAGTGAGATTTTACTAGAAATTATGAAGAGTTAAATATTGTGTGAGTTATTAAGTGTATTTGAGATTGCAAAATATTGAGAGAGAGTGTTTGAGTACTTGAATGATTGTAATATCTATTATATCACTTGTTTCTATAGTGAAAAGCCATGCTACTCTTCTGATGAACATAAATTTCGATATTCGAACCAAACTACGTAAATCTGATGTTCGATTTCCTTTTCTTCCTTCCAACTGATTTTACCAATTTGCTTGGCCCTCATATTCGCAACATCATTTGTGTTTGGCCCTTTCCATAGGGGATCAAAACAAGGAGAGTTAAATATTCAATAGACAGACTAGAGGAAACGTCAAATCTTACCTCATCTTTTTAAAGATCTTCCGAGCTTCAGTGGCCCATAGTCTACTGTTCTTCCCATGTTTCGTGCGATCGTCTTTAACAATTTGCCTGCCGAGCTTCCTTAGCTGACCATGCATCCACATCCTATTGTCATCCCCAATCTTTACTATGGACATGAGACGGAGCTTCTCGAGTTCGAGAGAAGGGAACAAGTCGAGTTCCTTCCACATGTAAGAAGCCATTATTTTATCCTCTCCGACAAGAAAACAGGCTATGGCAAGAAAAATGTGCCATTAAGAACTGCTTAATAGTTCATAATGAATCTTCAACTTCTTCTGGACATCATTGTCGGGAAGTTTTTCTAACTTTTGCAGCAGAGTTTTCCATACTTATTTTTGTTCCCAAAGCATAGACAAGTGTGAACCCGCAAGCTCAAGAGCTAATAGAAGTCGTCCAGTAGCGGACACGATTCTTTTAGAGAGATTAACATAGTCACGTTCTGGACAATCCTCTGTAAAGGTGCGTCTACAAAGAAACTTTAGAGCATCACCATGATTCATCTCTGTGACATCATAAGTTTTTGTTACTCCATGCCTACTGAGAACTGATTTATATTTGGTTGTGATAATGATCCTACTCCCTGAACCGAACCAATTGATACTTCCAACCAATGCTTCGAGCTGAGTCTTCTCATGCACGTCATCCAGAAGGGTAAGGAAGTTAACTCCTTCCCCAACCGAGTAGAAGTTTGCCAAGTCCCTTCTGATTATGTCAGAAAACAACTGATTTTGCAGAGCTACGAGACCCTTTTTTGCAGAAGTTTCTTGAATATTGCCGAGAAAACTGCAACGATCAAAGAGGTGGCAGATATCATCGTAGAGAGACTTTGAGAGGGTTGTCTTGCCAATTCCTGGAGTGCCGGAGATGAAAATCATCCACACGTCACTAAAGTCAGTATCCAACATTCTTCTCAGCTTATTCAAGTGGTCTTCATTCCCGACTAATTTGTCGGACAAATTGAGCTTAGCTTTTATCAATTGGTTAAATGAGTGGGTATGAGTTTTCATAAGTTTGAATAGATATGGATGTGTTTTGGTATTGCAGATTGGGTCGGGGTTTAGATTGGGAATGGATTGCTAGAACTATATTGCATATAAATTGGTCAATACATATTAAATGAATCAATTTGGATCAAATCAATTTGGTTCCGATCTAACCCACCATTTGTATTGAACTAACCTAAGACGCAAAATCCTCCGCAGGCGAATGGTAGAGTTAACAAAGAAGAGAAAAACTTATACGATACAATAAACCCAGAAGAGATTAACAAGTGATGACGTGGAATTTTAACAAATTTAGCATGTCTTGACATTAGTTCACACACATGCATATACAATTACTTCTTCAACAAAGGTCATCACTATTGTCAACTCTTACTCTCTTCAGGATGGAGAGATTGCCTGCGCAGGTTCAATTTCGAGTTTTCGAAGGTTGGAACAGAGTTCCTCAAGAAGAGAATATCACGCAGTAATTACAGGAGCAATGAACAGAGAAGTGGAGATGGGAATGCTTCTATATAAGACTCGAGAAGAAGCAGAAAGGTCACTTTTTCCATGTTTTCCGTTCTTTTACATATGAGAAGTTCGTGTCTGTTCATCTTATTAAAACGCCTTGGAATGCAGTCTTAAAATATGCATTTGTAATAGCCTCTAAAAGCAAATGTGGCAAAAAGCACATGAATTTGGAAAACGCTCATCTGAATTTTTCTCAAAATTATTTGTCTTTAAGGTGACTCGACAGTTGAAAAATCCATTACCCCTGCGGAATAAACTAAAATTTTGCTATAGATATCCATATTACTCTATTCATCACAGATTGACATTTAAAATTTTAAATATTAAACTGCACTTTTATCTAGTAACTTAAGTTTTTAGAATAATCGACAATAGTCTCACAAAGTTTCATATGGTATCAAAGCTGGAGGTTATGAGTTTGACTTTCAAGGGCAAAAAGATTAGACTAAGCATGAGGAGAAGTGATAGAATAATTAAATATTGAATTGCGTAACTACTTAAACTTTTAGAATAGTTAACAGTGATTCTATCAAATTCTCATAAAATTTGGCGGTGGTTCCATTAAATTCTCACAAATAGAAATGCATACATCCTTATAAAAAATCCAACGTCAATCTTAAAAATAATTAGTTAGAAAAATTAAAAGTCAAATTACCTTAATACACAGATTAACAGTAAAATATTCTTTTTCTTTTGTTGAAAAAATATTCTTTTTGGAAGGAATAATATACATGGGAGTATTAAGCAGCAGTGAGGGAAAGAAATTAATGGCAAAAAAGTACAATAAAAAATTGGAAGGAAACAAAAAGATTGGTTCTTTTAATTCATGACATATTTCACCATGCCAGTATTCAGTTTTCATGAAAACATAAATCGAACATAACTGCTTGAATAATTTTCCATCGTCGGAAAATGTTGGTGGTTACATTTTCTAAAGAGAGATGCTTGTGGCATTGAAAACTGTGAAGTCAAAAGATACTTTTGAATTTGAATATTGATGATTTTTTTTTTTGGTCAATCCTACTCTATTTTCTATTCTACACTCTCTCTCTCTCTCTCAAACTTTTGCCCTGCCTCTTGCAGGGCGTGGGAGTCGAAACCCACTCTTGAAACTTACGCGTCCCCACCCCATCCCCGAGAAGGTGGGGATTTGAACCTCACCTCCCCCTTCCATATTGGAAGGGTGGCCACACGGGGCGAACCCCCAGTGGTTAATTTGAATATTGATGATGACATGAACTGGAATGTACAGGAAGAAGGGTCTTCTAAGAAGATCTCCAAGGATGCAATTTCTGGGATATCAAGCGGTACAAATTTTGAAGGGCATATAATGGGAAGAGGAAAAGTTCGGAAACACTCTCCCGGGCTTCATATTCCTATATGTTGTTTAGATTTAGGTCTAACAAAAGGTACTTGATGTAGCATTTGTTGTTTTAACAAACGTAAGACGACCAGCTAGCCTTCTGAATCTAAGTTCGTCGGGTCACAAATCATCGGTACCGTTCTTGTCAATCCATGGCTTTCTTCATTATTATTTGCTCATAGAAACATCGGGGAGCCTCATGTTTGAATGCCACTAACTTTTGGCGGTCAATTCTCAAGAAATCTGTTTGCCTCTTTCTTCTTTCAATTCTCTTGTCCAGAAGAGTCTGTTTAAGTTGACAGTTGACACCACACAACAATATTATACATTCCCGGAAATCTAGGAATTAAGAGATCATAAACTGATGACAGAGTGGGTACTGAGATCTTGCAGATTTCAACAAAATAAATCGTAGAAATAGCTAGTAGAAATGCAAGGGAAACACTTCTATGGAATTTGTCTAGAAAGCAAAACGAAATCCAGAGATGTTACATTCTTTGGCGTGGATCATCCAACGAAGCAGGACGTCTGCTGGATTTTTGCGGAAGCATGTGTGTGCAAGTGTGTGTGAAATATGGCAAGGGAGTGAGAAATAAATGAAAAATAAATTAAGGCACAAACTGAATTTTATTCAAGAACTTTTGAGGTACAAAGGATAATGAAGGGCTGTTACTTAGGTGCTGCATGGTAACCTTCCCCAGCCCAAAAATTTCTATTCTTTTGTTCCCCAGAACAAAAAAAGAATAGAAACCTGTTTGATAACGGCAAGTTGATTTTTATTCCCCGGAATAGAAAAGTTAGCCCAGGAATAGAAACGAGAAACAAAAAAAAATTGCTTCTTGTCTCAAGAACAATTTCTAGAAATAAGCAAATTTTCTTTTTTATTTTTATTTTATTTCTCTCTTGCCGTGGCCACCTCCAATCGTCTGGAGCCACCGCCGACCGCCGCGCGCCGGCCACCGCCGACCGTGAGCAAGAATAAAAAAATATATATATATAAAAAATACAAATAAAAAACAAACGCAAGAAAATTAAAAAAAATAAATAAAGCAAATAAAGCAAATAAATACAAAATTAAAAAATAAAAAACAAACGCAAGAAAATTAAAAAAAATAAAAAAAAAAAAAAATACAAATAAAGCAAATAAAGCAAATAAATACAAAAAAAATAAAAAACAAATAAATACAAATAAATACAAAAAAACAAATAAATACAAAAACAAATAAAAAACAAATAAATACAAATAAAACAAATAAATACAAAAACAAATAAAAAACAAATAAATACAAATAAAAAACAAACGCAAGAAAATTTCAAAAAAACAAAAAAAATACAAAAAAATACAAAAAAACAAATAAAAAATAAAAAACAAATAAAAAATAAAAAACAAATAAATACAAAAAAAATAAATACAAAAAAAAAAAAAAAAAACAAATAAACAAATAAATACAAAAAAGAATAAAAAACAAATAAATACAAATAAATACAAAAAATAATAAAAAACAAATAAAAAACAAATAAAAGAATAAAAAACAAATACAATAAACAAATAAATACAAAAAGAATAAAAAACAAATAAAAAGAACAAATAAAAAAGAAATAAATACAAAAAGAATCGTTGCGTTACCAAACGCATTTCTATTCTTTTTCTATTCCAAGAGTAGAAATTTTGTGCAGCTTATCAAACGGGTTCTTTTGGCTCGAAACTGTTCCCCATAATAGAAATAGAAAAGAACTATTTCTAGAAAAAAACTCTTCCCCAGCCAAGAAATTTTACCATGCACACCCTTAGTTTCTAGTTTTTGGTTCTCTCATCTCACGTTCTCTCTCATTTTTCTAGTTGTCGTTCTATTTTCAAGGCTGAGTACTCTTGCCTATTTATAGACAAGTTTCACCGACTACAAGCTGCGACCGACTTTGACACTGTACAAGGATCAATATAAAATTCAGCTTGCGTTCTTTAGCTTCTGCTTGTTGCGGCTTCTTCAGGTTCTTCACGTTGCTTCTCCCTTTTTCTCCAATTTTCTATTCTTTGCAACTCCCAGCCACTTTTGTTTGACTTTTCAACCAACTTCAAGCTAGCTTTCTTCCTTCATACACTTGCTGCACTTGCTGCCCTTGCTGCCCACGTACACCAGAAACTTCTTCAACATGTGAGAACCTTCAACTTTGACAAATTGTTGCCGCCACTTTTTCCTTCAACATTAAGTATACTTAATTCATAAGCAAGTGTAGTCTAGTGTAATCTAGAGTTTTCAAAAATGGATCATATTTTAACAACGTCAATATCAAAAGCAGATGCCTGAATCATGCAGAGACGCAAGTAAAGATCAACTATGTTGAAGAAAGAAGATTCAGAAACATGTAATTGAGTGAAGTCACGCCTTGCTCCTCTACCCATGTGACATGAGATTCCTCAGCCTGGTCTTTACTACCACGGACTGACCAAGAAGGAAACTATAATAAGTGGGTCCTGTAATGATGTATGCAGGTCTCTGCACAGCTTCTGAATCTTCAGTCTGATCAGGCCTGGCAACAAAGAGATGCATTTTATTTGGTTGTGAAAGGCAGGACCGTCCTGGAATGTGCTATAATAATCCGGGTTATTCATGATGGGGCATTTTTACCTGCTGCTCAGCCTAAGTTGGCTGCTCAGCCCGAGACATTAGTTCACAGAGATATTTCAGAGTACCCAGAAAACACTAAAACGAGTCGAATGATATTCATTCAAGTAGATAAACTACTTAGCATGTAAAGTTTATTCAAGGGGAAAACAACAAACTAATGCCAGATGATGTTCAGTAACATCAATTCATCATTCTTTTTGAATTTTTCATCCTATAATCATCTAGATCATCAGGGTTATCGGGTGCCTCTCATTAATCACATAAATAATTCCCACATAAAAAGTGCATGGCATGGTGATTTTTCCCTCAGTATTCTCTATGTAGAGGTGTATGAGCATATATTTGGCCTTTCTGCATGGCATTCGGATATGAATATTATATACATCATCATTGGGCAAAAGAATTGAATAGAGATCACATCCAGTTATTTCTTCCATTACAATACTCCCGCTAGCGAATACTCCATGTATATCCGTCTGTGCCGGGAGATGCCTCATCCTCCAAATAATTGGCAAGGCACAACTCTTTGAGATTGGTCAGATTTGAAATATCCAAAGACTTCAATTTACTTGAGTCATAAGTGAGACGAAAAGTGGCTAAACTAGTGGGAAGCAAAGGAACCTCATGAAGATTGTCACAGCCTTATAAATCAAGGTTTTGAAGATGGGAAAGACTAGAGATGCTCCCTGGTAGGCTGGGAATATTGGAATCTGACAACACCAAATTTCTCAAACGAGACAAGCCTTTGATCTCCTCAGGAATTTTTTCCAAACTCCTACAGCGTGATGCATGAATCTCCTCAAGCTTCTTCAGCATTCCAATAGATCGAGGGAACTTTCTAATGAAACTTCCGTCCATTTTCAGCACCTTCAAATTATGCATATTACCAATGGCGTGTGGTAATTTGTCTATTCCTGTACTTGAGAGATCCAGGTTCTCTAATGATGTCAATTTTCCAATGGCGTCTGGAAGTTTCCACAACAACCGACAATCTCTCAAAGACAGTTGTTTCAACTTTTCTAGCCTTTTAATTGAGTCCGGGAGTGTGGTAAGTTCAGAGCCATAAATCGAAAGAAATTCTAGAGATTTTATGTCACCAATTTCACTGGATAATCGTGACAATGATTTACAGTTGCAGGCGCTGAGAGTTTTAAGATGCTTCATATCTTCCGAGATCGGAATATCTTCTATATAAGTTCCATCAAGTCGGAGCTCTCTCAAAGCTTCTAGAGAATCAAGTTCTCTGGACAAGTTACTGAGGTCAGTGCAAAATTTCAGATCTAAAATTTGTAAATGTTGCAACTGACCAATCGACGGGTCGATTCGAACCAAATGAGAGCAATATTCTAAAATCAGCATCTCCAACGACTTGAAATTAGAGAAGTTTGGAGTTTGTATCAAGTCAACACAGCCTTCGAGAATTAAGACTTTCAACTTCCTTGCCAACTGCAAGAAATACAACAGAAACTGTTAATGTTGCAGTAAGTATTCAAGTGAAAAGGGAAATGCACAGTATTTGGGCTACCTTTATACTATTCCAACCCTCCCAACCTTCAGTTACCTTGCTCCACGATCATCAAGAACAACCAAGACCTCCAAGTTCAAATTGATTACATTAAAAGCTCTCGGACAGCCATGCCAACGGAACCAAAGTAACTTTGAAAGAAGATGTCTAAAATCCTTCTTAATGTCAAAGTGATCCAAAATGAGAAGACAGAGATTTGGTACTCTTTTAAATTGGTCACCAGTCAAATAGGTCTGCGATCGACCATCCATGTCTTTTTGTTCAATGTTATCCATCTCAAGCCACAGAGCTTCAACCTTCATTTGGCTCTATTGGTCAAACACCATTGTTAGACAGAAGCCAACGAAACCCCAATACAGTAATTGAACTGAGGATCATTTATGCTTCACTCTTTCCAAAAGGGATCAAGACAAGGAGAGTTAAATATTCAATAGACAGACCAAAAAAGGAAATGTCAAATCTGACCTCATCTTGTTTAAAAATCTTCCGAGCTTCAGTGGCCCATAGTCTACTGTTGTTCCCTTGTTTCATGCAATCTTCTTGAACAATTTTCCTGCCCAGCTTCCTTAGCTGATCGTGGATCCACATCCTATTGTCGTCTCCAATCTTTACCATGGACATGAGACAAAGCATCTTGACTTCAAAAGAAGGATACAATCGAAGCTCATCCCACATGTAAGATGCAATTCTTTTATCCTCTCGAAAAAGAAAACAAGCTATGTCGAGAAAAATATGCCGTTGGAAACTGTTTAACTGTTCGTAAGTTATTCTCAACTTGTTCTTGACTTTATCATCAGTTACATTTTGTAACTTCTCCAGTAGAGATTCCCAAGTTCCTCTTTTATCCCGAAGCAGAGACAGGTGTGAACCTACGAGCTCAACAGCCAATGGAAGTTTTCCAGTAGCGGACACAATTTTTTTGGACAGATCAACATAGTCATGTTCTGGACAATCCTTAGCAAAGGCGTATCTACAAAAAAGTTTTAGAGCATCACTATCCTCCATCTCTGGGACTTTGTAAGTTTCAACGTCATCAGTTTTTGCCATTTCACATAAATTGGGAACTCTTTTGGTTGTGATAATGATCCTACTTCCAGAACCGAACCAATTGAGACTTCCAACCAAAGCTTCAAGCTGAGACTTCTCATGCACGTCGTCCAAAAGGATGAGGACTTTCCAGGTGCTTTATCTTAATTTGAGGAAGCTGATTCCTTCCTCGACCGATTTGAGTTTTGCTGAGTCCCTTTGGACGATGTCAGAGACCAACTGATTTTGCAAAGCTAGAAGAGCCTTCTTGTCAGTAGCGTCTCCAATATCACCGAGAAAGCTGTGACGGTCAAAGAGGTGGCAGATATCGTTGTAGAGAGATTTTGCGAGGGTTGTCTTACCGATGCCTGGAATGCCGGAGATGACAATCATCCGCACATCACTAGAGTCAGTATCCAACATTCTTCTCAGCTCAGGCAAGCGGTCTTCAATCCCGACTAATTTGTCAGACAAATTGAGCTTAGCCTTTCTCAATCTTTTCAGAAGTTTTGAGACCACCATAATTGCAAATTCTCCTTGCCTAGAAAACAGAAAAAGTTTCAGAAAGAAGGAAAGTACACGAAGTCATGGACACTGTTAACTGGGGATAAAGATCTGAAACTGATGAAACGTGAATGGGACGGAATGGTCAAACGCTCGGTACAAATGCAAGAGTGTGCCCCAATCAATTCAGAGTGACCATTGGCCATGCCCATCGCAACCCTTAACAGACCGTGACTGTTGTATACGGGGGCAATTTGCCGTGAAATCAATTGAATTGAGCATGAGAGTACCACATTATTCAGGACAAAAAAGGGAGAAAAGAAAAGAAAACAAAGCCAAACTAGTTACGGATCCTTCTTCAACCTTACCTTGTATATTCGGTCAGTTGCCGCCCTTTCACAGATGTCACTTCTTTGAGGGCATCCACCCATATCTGGATCGTGTCCGGATCAACTCCTTTCTCCTGGTGTGCCGCAATTTTATGGGCGTAGGGACCCCTCCCATCCTTCATTTCCACATCCCACGCCGTGATCAAGAAGTAGACGGGCATGATGATCATTCTTCCCTCTTTGCGCCACTTGACCATCTGAGCCAGCTCACGAAGGCACGGCTTACTCGAGGCATAGTGATGCGGGAGCATCCAACGTCAGTCCATCGACCAACTCAGAACCATCATGTTTATCCAAGCCAATAAAGAAATTGGGCATTATGTACTTCGATGGATCATTTTGAATGAATAATATTAATTACTTATCGATATTTGGTGGTATGTCGATAACTAGCAATGGGAGGCCATTTTAGACGTCTTGTAGGACCAACTGATGAAGTTACAGGAGGATTAATTTCTGGTCAATGGAGGAGCACGAATTTTGGGAAGGCTAAAGGTTCAAAAATGCGGAAGGCCAACGGTTCAAGAATGCAGAAAGCTAAAAGTTCAAGAATGCAAGTTTCTGTACTACTTATTGCATTTCATAAGTTCCTAGGTGTATTTATTGTTATGCAGTTCAAGAGTCGAAAGTTTAAGTTCATAGGTCATTAAAGTCTGTTTTTAATATTTCCTAATGCTAAAATCCTCCTATAAACAGGGGAAAACTATCCAATGTATGGAGATACGAATTTGATCAATGAAAATGGTGAGATTTCCTCTGCTTAAGTGAACTCCTTCGGAGAGTGGATAACTCCTTTCGGTTTCTTTATCCTTGGAGCGTAGATCACTCCTTGGTGGTGAGCCAAGAAGCCCTTTATCCTTGGCTGGTGGAATCTTTAGGCCTTGGTGGTGAGCTTCTCCTATCCCGAAGTCCTTTATCCTTGGCTGGTGGAAGCTTTAGGCCTTGGTGGTGAACTTCATAGATCTCGATCCTCATCCTCGGTTGGTGGCGTGGCCTTTATACCTTGGAAGGAGATCGTTCTATCTTTGCTTATTCCTTTTTGTTTCTTTACCGTATACACTACTCCATACACTTAACCACAAAATTCCCCTCTGAAAAAAATTCCCTTCTAGAATCACTCACCACATCACGCATCACATAGTCCTCGGACAGGATCGGGATGCCAATCTTCGATAGCTTGATTGACTCGGGGAGCTGCTTCTTGATGTACTCTCCATCGGAAAGCTCTTCTTCGTCTAAGAAGGTGCGAACCCCGTGATCGACGAGGCTTCTGTAGAGAACATTGGTGAACTCATGTCGGGTGTCGCTTCCTCTGAAGCTCAGGAACACATCGAAGTTGTTTCCCGTCATCGAAGCTGATGATGCAGAGCTCGAACCACCGTAAGGACCTTCTTTCGCCATCTGCAGCTGGAAAGGAGACTCACGAATGCTTGAAAAATTCCCTCGGACAGACTCTTGACAATGCCACGCTCTGCCCTGGTTGATTAGTGGGGAAGCAGGTCTCCGTCTGTGCAGAATGTCTACAGTCAAATGGTTCCTGGGCCTTGACCAGATTCAATTAGAGGTGATGGTCCCAATCCGATCCGATTCCAACTAAAAATCGAGGACTAGATAGGGAGAATCCGTTCCCAATTTTTGAGATAGGGAACCGGACCAGATTGGTCTAGGATTGGTAACAGGTCCGGACTAGACCGGTCTAGTCTGGTTTGGTCACATGGGGCAAAAAAATTTAAAAATTAAGAAAAATACAAAAATTGTCACTATTTTTAAGTTTTATTTGTATTTTTAAGAAAATAAAAAAATATATATTTTTTTAAAAGAGTTAGTTGGATCCGGTTCCGATTCCCGGTCCACTTCCTCCTCGGAATCGAAAACCAAACCAAATCGGCCGATCCGGTCTGGTCTCGAGTAGTTCCTGATTTGAGCAATCCAGGGTGCTTAACCCAAGATCCAATGAAGGCTTCCAAGGACTAGTGGATAAAAGCAAAGTAAGAACAACTGTTGGGTGTGTGAAATCATTTGTCATTTCCGCATCTCTGTCGCAGTTTTACTCCTATCCGATTCAATCTTTGTTAAGTGTTAATTATAAATTTTGACAAAGCATAATTTATTTCGTGAAAAATAAACCATTTTGAGAATGTAACCTTTATAAAATATATAAATGAAAAATATTTAAACATAAATTATTATCGATAATGAAAATATTTTTTATTTAATAATTATTTCAAACTTTGACCAAATGCCATATCTGACGTAGAAATATATCTCTTGAAAGTTAACTATTCTGAATATATAATGGTCATGCGATTAAAAAAAAAAAGCTAAAGTGAAGAAAATTGAGGAAAGGAATTGAGAAAAAAAATTAACGAAAAAGGGGGAGAAATGGCAAAAAATGAGGAGGTGAATTCAAGTACGAATTTCTGACCAAAAATAAAAATTCAAGTGCGTCCAAAAGAAAATATTGAAAACCAAATATTCAAGCATGATTCTCCTTTAATTATCATACTCTAACTAGTTTATTTTTGTGGAAGAAAAAGGTAGATTCTTGTCGGAGGATGTGGCTAAATGATACATTGGATGGAGCTCTAGGTCCAAAGGCAGGAAATGACCCATCACGTGCTTACTGCTTGTAGTCACTGTTAAATTACAAAGTTAATTATCAATACTCAATAGCCTACATGAGAAGATTAGTTTAATTTTAACAGATTCCATCTTCATTAATGGTTCAGAAAGATGTGCTCCTCCATTTTCTGCACCGAAATAAAACGCACAAAGTGAATGAGCTTTAGAGCAAATGGGAGATAGAAAAGCTGCATCTGTAAGAGCATCCACAAGCTACTGTGGCAAAAAGCAACATAAATTTGGAAAAACCCTCATTTGGATATTTCAAAAAATTATTTATTTTGATAGTGGGTTGATTGCCAAAATGGTACTTTTGGTAATCATTCTATTCTTGAAAATAATTTTTATTTAGAAAATTATTTTTTATTCTTTTCCTTGGATGAGATTTAGAGCATTTGAAATGGCCAAAATTTTTATTCCGGGAATAAAAATATATTTAGTATGATTCTTAATTTTTTTTTTTTTTTTTTTTGTGATTTAAAATTTCTTTTAATATTTTTATTATATTTTTGTCTTTTTCCTTCCCTCTTTTTCTCTAGCCGATCGATAGCAATGGCCCGTGACCTTGCCAAAGCCTCACCAGGCCAAGTGAGGTTTGGTGAGCACGCTGAAGCCTTGCCTAGCTGATGTGAGGTCGGCCTTGTCGGTGGCCAGGCGAGTTCACCCAGCCATTGGTGAGGCTTCGATGAGCTTGCTGGACATCGCTATGGCCAATGATCAGCAATGAGGAAGAAGAAGAGAAAATGAAAGAAAAGAAAAGAGATTAAAAAAAAAAATGATTTGCCTTGATCTTGGAATTATTCATGAGCCGGAAGTAACTTTTTTCTATTTTTTAATTCTGCTCCAAATTTAGGGAAAATTGCAAAGAATGACTGAAATGCATTTATTTTCTCATAGAAGGGCTCGAAGTAAACGTTGTTTAAAAAAAAGGCTGAAGTGGTTAAATCGTCTGAAATAAGGGCTTGACGTTGCCAAAACATCTTAGATAAGGGCCTTTGGCTAGCTAGTAATTATTTTGATGGGAAAATTCTAGATAAAAGCCTGAAGTACTCTCGTTTATTCAAATAAGAGCTTGAAATGAATTTTATTTCAAATAAGATCCTAACATGGTCAAATCATATTAAATAATGGCATGAAGTTGCCAAATCATCTCAATAAGGGCCTTTGGCTAGCTAGTGAGTATTCCAACCATCAAAGAAGGGATGTTTTGGTAAAAAAAAATATATATATAACTACATTTTTTTAACTTTTTATTTTTTTTCTTTTTCTTTTCCTTTTCCTTTTCCTTTTTCCTCATCTCTCCGTCGGCCATCGTTGTCAATGGCCGACGGAGGTCACCTGCCTCAGGCAAGGGACACCCTTGTAGGCATCAAGCGAGGGTCACCTCACTTAGGTTAGGCGGGCAATGGTAGCCTAGGTGAGGCGACCCTTGCCCAATGCCAATGAGGGTTGCCCTCACCAGATCAAGCGTAGACGGCCCTTGCTCAATACCGGTGAAGGCAACCCTCACCCTCGCTTGAGCGGGCGAGGCCATGCGAAGGCAAGGGCTGCCCTCGCCAAATTTGGCCAAGGCACACCTTCGCCAAACCCTAGTGAGGGTGGCCCTCGCTTGAGTTTGGTGACCTCTACTACGGCCGATAGAGGGAAGGGGCAAAAAGGAAAAAAAGAAAAAGGAAAGAAAAATAAATTAAAAGATGAAAATGCTATTTGGTCTAATAGGTTAGCACCCCCCTTAAATTGATATGGCTACTTCTTGCTATTATTCGAAACAAGTTCCAGTTCAGGTCTTTATTTAAGACAATTTGACCACTTCAGACCTTTATTTAAAACATAGTCCATTTTGGGTCTTTATTTGAGAAAACGATGACACTTTAAGCTCTTATTTGGAATTTTCCCCCAAATCTATTTATGAGAACAAAAAAATTTCAAAAGGATTTTTTTTTTTGTTCCGAGAAACAAAATAATTGAATCAAGACACTGTTTGGAGCATCAACAAACAGGCCCAAAGTTCATCACCTTGCGCAACACGCACGAAATAAACTAATATTTTTCTATAGATAAATGCATTACTCTATTCATCACTATTCAAATTGGTAATTGGAATTTCAATATCAATGGACAAGCATATATATCCTGATTAAAAAGCCAACATCAGCCCTCAGAACAAGTTGATAATTTATAAATTTGTATGGACGTTAATTCTGATAACGATGATAACATACTAGCGAGTGATATGGTAAGCAAGTTATTGGTGATATTTCTTTTTTTAAACAAGATAAAAAAATATCAGCAACCTTAAAATTCTACCAACACCGAAAATTTCCAATCTTGAATCCCACAAGACCTAGAATTTTGCAACTCGAATAATGACTTGGATTGATTGTCACACCAACATGAATATAACCCACAATATAAATTACGTAGTGCTAGGCGTACTAAGGGGATACCACCTACTTAAAATAAGGTCCTAACCTAGATGCTATGTCAAAATTCCTGCCATGCGGTCTTTCCGGTATCTTAAATTATGGTGCCTCGGAGCCTAAAATTGTTCATATCTTGGATACCCTGTTGCCATCTCTATCGACAGGATTATGAATTTCTCTTGAAATACTTGGATTGTAATATTTGGCTAGTGGGCCCCAAAAGAAGAAAAAGAAAAAGAAGTTGAAAAGTCAATAAAGGTAAAAGGAGAGGGGAGAGGGCTCGGCTAAATAGAAGCTGAGAGCTCCCTTGACCATAAAGAAAAGAAAGAAAAGAAGAAGAAGAAGAAGAAGAAGAAGAAGAAGAAGAAAAAGGGGAAGAAAGGAAAAGGGGTTTTAGCACGTGCATGCCTTGCATGCCTCGCCAAGCCAACTCGACTCCATAATGCAGCACCCGGTAAGAGATTAGGCCCCTCGTTCGTCCAATTGAAGTAATTTATGGGTTTAGGGTTCAAATTCGGAATTTTTGGAAAATCGAGCGCCGAAGTCCGATTTTGGAGTCGTTAAGCTGCGTATTTTTGTAGGAATGGTAGTTTAGGGTGTTGTGAAACTGTGGGATTTTACGGATCGTGATTTGAGCTTATAATTTGTCCAAAACAAAATTTCAAAGTTTCCCGCGCGCAGTGAACAGTACACGTCCAGCAGCTTTGGGCCCATATTTTGTCATTTTTCGGCTTGATTTTGGGACAGTCAAGTTGGGATTCTTGTAATATGTGTCAAGGGCTCTCTATTGACTATAAGTATGTTTGGAACACCGGAATGGGGCTCGGAGGAGGAAGTTATTGCGTAACTAAGTTTTGCGCTTAAACTCTGCGTCACGAATGGCTTGAACAATCGTTTTGGTTATGCGATTTGTTAGTGCGTAGAAGTCCTTTTGTTAGAGTTAAGGCGTAATTTAGTCGTTTCGTAGTTGAGATAAAGTTTTATTAGATTTTAACATTTTTCTCGATTATTTGATAGGGCCTTGAGTTCGACAATACGAGTATTGTTCGCCGTTTGGTCATAGACGATGAGGTGAGTGGTACTATATCTTCTTTGGTTTTGTAAAATCATGTCTTGAAGTATATATATGTATATATATTGAATCGAGAAGAGCATTTTTATTGCATAAAAGCCGGATCGAGCAATTGCTACTCTTTGGTTGATTGTGGATGTTTGAAAAGCGTATTATACAAAGTAAGTGGAGAAATATATATGAAATTACTTTGCGACTGATTTATGAAAAGATTTATGTTGATTTGAGAAATGGATATGAAATGGATGATGGGCTATGCCGCAAATGTTATTTGTTTGGTTTAAGATATTGATTTTTGGATTGGATTTCTGGTATTGGAGAATGGTTATTTATGCTCAATATGACTGTGAACCCAGTGAGGGGTTTTTGGGATATGCATACCAGGTTTAGGATATCCTTATGGGCCTAGCCATCGGTTTTGTAGGTGGAGACCTTGCCAATTGGAGAATCTTGGTCGCCTTGTCACAAGGCGTTGTGTCGTGACCATGGTTAGTTATTGAGCAAAAGATTGGTCGACAGATGGACCATCAATGTGTGTTTGATATAAGATGAATCAATGGATAGACCATTGATATGTGTTTTTGATGGAGATTATTAAATGGATTCGACCATTGATACTTGATTTTGATGGTGATTTAAATGAGTTTTCCATGTTAGTATAAAGCTTTGATGATAAGAAATAACTCTTATAAGATTCGATATGTATTTTATATATTGAGTTGGCGTTATGAAGTTTGGTATTGCTTTGTATACATGCATAGTGGTTGTTTGATCTGCTTAGAAGATATGTACTACTCACTGAGCTGTTGTTGCTCATCTCACTCCTCCTTTAATCTTTTTAGGTTCCTCGATTAGCGGTGAATAGAGCGAGAGCGCCGTCGGTGGGAAAATTTTGGGGAGTTCTATTTTTTGTTTGGTATGGTTTAAGAAAGTGGTGTACATGATCCTTGCTGGTGGTTAGATTGTTTGAGTTCTAAATGTATATCTCTTTTTGGTGGATTATAGAACTCTGCTGTTGCAATCAATTTGTTGGTTTTTCTTATATGTATGTGTGTGTGTGTGTGTGTGTGTGTGTGTGTCTATATATATATAAGAGTTGATATCAGGTTGTTGGTTGTGTTTGAGGCTGCGTCCTTCGTGTGGAAGGACGGCCATGTCATCCCATTCTTTATTGTTTTGAGGTGTGACATGGATGGTGGCTAAGGTTTCCCCCAGAGAACAAGGCATCATAGAAAAAACCACGTCTTTGCGTGCATGGGTACATCTGGATTTTGCTTAAATTCGCAGTGGAGAGAGCACGTATGGAATATCTACGTTATGCTAATTTCACCGATATCATCGCAGAGACCGCCTTCTCTACCAAAGAGGACTTTGGCAAAGAAAAGCAAGAAGCACGGTGCTGCATAGAGGACTCTGCATGGCCTGCTGCCTCCCGAGATCAGCAATCTTTCCTCTGGCAAGACTAGTTACAGGGAGCCTTTAGAGATTGCAGACCAAGCAATCTTTTCCATTTTGAGCTCCCTTTCTAACCTCTCACATTCAATGAGGATCTTTTATTGGGAAGAGAGGGAGTCACTTCAGTCTGAATAAAGTTTTGCAATTTGAGATAGGCACATTGATGTCCAATAGTAGAGACCTCTAGTGCATTTTGTTCGACTAAGAAGTTCAGTAATTCTTGCAATTGACCAAGTAGCTTGGGATTAAACATGATTGCCTGGAGTCCCTGACTCATTATAATTTCCAACTCTTGCGATGCATTCTGGTATGCTTGAAGATCAAAATGACTTGCTTGTGACATCTCTGTCCCAGTATTTTGCTCTCCTGAGTCATCACTCAACAGAGACTCGATCTTTGAGAAAAGAGATTCCTCTCCACCACCGCATAAATCTGCCTCGACAATTGTAGGGGCTTTATCTTTGTCCATTGCTGATGATGACTATGGTTGAGCAGCAGCAGGAGGCACAGCAGAACCAATTGTTGCCAAAGAAGGGATAGTTGATGCCCTGTCAAGTGGCACATCTTCTTGCTCTGTTGATGGCGAGATGCCACTAGTTTCTGTCCCTCTTATCTGGCTCAACACTTGAGTTTGATTAATGTGGAAAAGAATGTGTTGGCTTGGTTCTGGAAATCATCTGACAGCTGAATTTGGAAGCAACAGCCTGAAAGAAATACAGAATTATTCATTGATGGAGTGAGATAGAAAGCAAGACGTCTGTAGTTTACCTTCACTCTATGCCACGTGGTTGATGAACCTGCAACAAAGGGAAAATTTTGCAAGTTAGAAGAAGCACCCATAGTTTCAGTTATCGACTTGACAGAATCGGAAGATTTTGCTTGTACTTTAGGAGGAAGAGGAGCATTAAATAAGGAGTAAAATTTTCTAGTTGGCCCAAAAAATTAGTCTAAGGTCTAATCAGTTCCAACAACATGGCATAGCTTGAAATAATCCTTTGACTGCCTATCCTTATGGTCTGGCAGCTTTCTAGCCATGACCTCTTTCAGCGTTCTACATTGCAAGGTTGAAATCATACTTAAATCTTATAGGACAACTCAGATTTGACAATCTCAATGTTCAGCATACCTTTATCCTTGCATTTGACACCTTGAATGGAAGCTGGTTTGCTAAACTCCATCTGTGACAAAACCTGTGTAAGCATGTATTCAGAGCAACAAATAAGACTTCTACCATGTGTCAAATGTTATAAAGACTGATGCTTAGATTCAAACTCACTGAACATGAAAAGAGACCAAATGAGTTTTGAGATTTCATTAACGGTATTAATCAGACTAATCCTTGGAAGAGTAGCTCGTCAAACAAGTCTGAATTAAAAGAGAAGGTTTGAAGAATGAAATACCTTCTATGAGCTACTCATCCCAATTTATTCCAAGTACTTTGGAATAAGAACTTGAATATTATGTAAGCACCCAAAATTAAGATTACTAGTAGTCTAGTACAACAGCCAGCACTTTCCTGCACCACATCAAAGATTTAAGATACCAATACAACATTCAATGCTCTGGATTGAATACATAACAACACCTCCCGAAAGCATGATTAAACTAATTGGCATAAATAGAAGTTCTTTGGTTGTACAATGCTGAAAAATACAAGATAAAGTAAAATGCCCTTTTAAAGAAGAGGAGTCCTCACATATTTGGACCCCATCTTTCAAGTAAAAAAGATGAAAGAAATATAAAGTCTTGATGACTCAAATTTCATTTGAAAAATTATTCTACATGTGTTAATGAGAGAAAATATCCTATCCATCGTAATTCATCATGTCATGCACTTTTGTTATTATTAGGGAATTCATTCATCTTAGTAAAAATTCCAAACATGACACGTGCTAATCAAGTGCCAACCTCCATTTATGTGGTCCAGAGGGAAAATCATAGTGTTGGTTACCTCGGATGAGCTTTCCATCTCAATTATGGCACTACTTGGCTTCTCAAAGGAATGCAGGTGTTCCACACTTTTAATATCACGAATCTTCGGACAGTCCTTGATTTTAATATCTTTCAGCTTCTTCAGTTTTGTTAGATCAGGTAGTCTCTCACGACTTTGACAGTACGAAACATTCAATGATGCTAAAAATATCAAGCTCTCCAGCTCATCCAGCTGTTGCAGCTTGCAGTGAGATATTTTGAAAATTTGCAAGGATTTGAACTGCCCAAGGCCTGCAACTTCTGTCACAGCACAGTCGAAAAGCTCGAATTCTGACAGGAGCCCCAAATATAAAAGATCTGGCAATCCTGTTTTGTACTGGCGAAGTGAGAGAGTGAATAAACCTGGAGGAAGCTGTGGTAGCCTTGTCATGTGAATGCAGCAAAGGGAGAGCTTTGTGAGCTTACAAAGGAGATCCAACCCAACAGGTAGTAGTTGGATCTTTAACAGAGATAGCTGCAATATCTTTAGCTCTGACAAACTCCGGAGCTCTAAATAAGTGTGTCCTTTGGCCTCAACTTGACCTTGGTCAAGTAACACCAGTTCCTGGGATCCATCAGCCAAGAATAACTCTCCCAAATTAACCAGCCTACTGATGTCTGGGATTGTATCCATCAATTTAGAACTGACATATAGGCTTATTAAAGTGGAAGGAAGCTTGGGCACTCTATGGAGCTTGTCACAATGAGGCAGATCAAGCATTTGCAGATTGGGAAGTCTAGAAATGCTATCTGGTAGGCCACGAATCCGAGAGTATCCAAGCCTTAAGACCCTCAATCTCAAAAGCTCCTCAATATCTCTAGGAATTTCCCCAACCAAACTCCAACATCTTGAAGCATGCAGCTCTTCAAGCCTTTTCAACTTCCACATAGCACAAGGCAGCTCTCGCACAAAAGTAAAATCAATTTTGAGCACTCTTAAAAGATATAACTTATTGATAGTATTAGGTAATTCGACAATTCCAGTGCTTGATAAATCAAGTTCGATCAATGAAGCCACACTCTCCAAGGACATTGGTAACTTCAATATTGACCTACAATGATTTATTGACAAGTGTTGTAGCACTTCTAACTCTTCAGATAGGGGAAGTTCAATTATTTTGGTACCATTCAGTGCGAAGACTCTCAGAGATTTCACATGACTAATTGAATCGGGTAGCTGGATCAATGACAGACAGTTGCAGGCACTGAATATTCTAAGCTTTTGCAAATGACCGATGGAGGCAGGAATTTCTTGAATAGCAGTTCCATCTATAAGAATCTCTTCCAAGGATATGAGGGAACCCAGCTCTTCAGACAACTTATTGAGTTCAGTACAAGACCTAAAGTTCAGTGAAACCAACCTCTCCAGACTGTTTACCGATGAACCGATTTCAACCAATCAAATGCACCTTTCAAGAATCAATCTCTCTAAACATTTGTAACAAGACAAGTCTGGAGTTCTGATCAAGTCAACAGAACCAGTGAGGTTCAAAACTTTCAATTTCTTGGCTTTCTATCAGAAAATAGAATAACATAAGAGTCAACTTTTCTGCTACAATTTGACAAATGAGATTAAAAATAATAAACTTCCCTACCTCGATTTCTCTCCAACCATTCCATTTTTCGTTGACCTTGCTCCAGTAAAGATCTAGAATAACCAATTTCTTCAAATCCAAATTTCCAGCACAAAGATTACGAGGACAACCTTGCCAGTGGAGCCATCTTAAACTTGACAGACGCCACTCAAACTTTCCTTCAAGGTTAGCTTGATCCAATCTAAGAAATCTTAGGTTCGACATACTTGCAAAATGTGCTGCTTCAAAACTTCATTGTGACCTACTGTCAAATTTGAGAAGAACACCTTGAACGTTGTCCATTCCCTACATGTGGAATATAGGATTACCAAGGTACTTCGCATTTCCCCACAAAAATATGTGAAGATAATAAATGCTTAGAGACTTCAAACTAAAGAAATCATTTTATTAAAAGTCCATTTTTACAGAAAATGGATGATTTGGAAAACATTTCGTTAAAAATGATCGCTTGTATCTCTTACAAAGACAAATGAACAAAAAGTATTTTCATCGTCCATGAAAATACGCATGCATAAATTGTTATCAATAAAGAAAAAAAATTATTGATGACTAATTATTTCAAGAAATATAGGTGATCATTTTTAAGAAAATGTTTTCCAAATCATTCATTTTTCAAGAAACAAATGCACTCTAAGTGTCTTTCCTATATGAAAAAAGGATCACTAAATTGTAAGGCACACAATCGTAAGGTAAAAACAATGATGAACTTGTATCTTACTTTTTCATTTGTCAACACATCCAAGGCTTCATCTTGTAACCACAATCTGCTGCGGTTTCCAGGTTCACAATGTTCCCCTTGGACAATATCCCTACCTAGGTCTCGAAGTTGATCATGCATCCAAAGCTTATTGTTCTCAATCTTAACAATAGAGGAGCTAGCGAGCACTTGTAATTCCAATCCACTTGTAGAATCACAGTCAGACCACAGGTAGCATGCAACGCCTTTGTCCTCTCCAATGAAGAAACAAGCAATGTCCAGAAATATCTGTCTTTGCTTGTCAGGTAATGCTTTGATTATTACCATCATCTTCTGTTCAACTTGTAGCTTAGGTACTTTTTCCAACTCGTCTAAGGTTTGCATCCATATGTCCTCACTTCGGACAGAGTAACAAACTCATCCGGAGTAGGTTCCTCCCTGAAGGCATGCATGTGGAAAAGTGTAAGGGCTTCATGTCGTTGCATTCCCCCAACCTCATATTTCAGGATCACTTCAAGCTCATCTAAAGCTTGTTCGGCTCTCGTGGTAATTATGATCCTGCTTCCAGAGCCTAACCAATCAAGACTTCCTAAAATTGGAGTAAGTTCAAAGCCTGGTTTGATATCATCGAAAACAATGAAAACTTTCTTGTGGAAGAATCTGCTTCTGATGGACTTAATCCCGTCATCAACAAAAGGAATTTGTCTATGCATTGCACCTAGAAGGTCAGAAATCAACTGACCTTGCAAATCAACTAAGCCTCCTGGTTTTTTGGCATTTTCTCTAAAGCTCTCCAGAAAGCTACAGCCATCAAAGAGATGAAATATTCTTTTGTAGACAAACTTTGCAATCGTTGTCTTCCCAATGCCCCCTATGCCATGTATTGCAACTACACGAACATCACTAGATTCCACATTTACTAATTTCATAACTGTTTCCTCATGATGCTCAATGCCAATGAAGCATCTCTTCAACACCCTCAACGCATTTGCGACAAGTGCATCGATGATCAAAGCATGTGCGCCTAAGCTGTATCATGCGTGCACGTGTGCACAAGGCACATGCATAAAGATTAATGTAAGTCCATCAATGTCTGAACTCTGAAGTAATTTGCAAGAAGAAGTTTGCGCTCTCCTTTCAAAAACTATCATACATCAATCAGCTTTAGACAAACAGGGCACGCAATTAGTGGTACATACTTTTACTAAAACTGAGGCATGTGCTTTTAAATAGATGTGTAACGCTAGGAATACTGAAACTTATCGACAAAACCAAAGCACTAAGTAATGTGGCAAGCTGGGAGTAAGAATATAAACAAGCGGATCACATTCAGTACCAGATCAGAGTGGGCTACATCAGGTATTGATACTCCTAGCAGCATTAGTCTAATTAGATTTACTTAAATTGAAGAAAGCGCTACCTTGGCATTTGGATCCTACGTTACTCAATCGAACTTAATTACACGCACCTATCACTCGCCAACCCTGAGAAGGCTGAGATGGATCCCACATGGATGAGAGCTTCCTCCCATTTCCGGAGGGTTTCTGGGTTGATTCCTTTCCGTCTATGCTTGTTGATAGCCTCGCGGTAACCGTCGGATATGTTTTTCACGCGGATCCCCGCATCGACAAACCTACGGCAGAGATCATACATAAAGACATTGCGGGTCTCCAATCCTCCGGAGCTGAAATGCACATAGAAACACTCTGCCGGAGCACTCAAATACACATCGAAATCCAAATCCCTCTCCTTCTTTCGAAATGAAAGTGGTTTTCGTGTCGGGGCCTCCATCTCTCAGTATCGTCTCTCTTCCTTCTCCATTTCAAAGATCCATCTCCCTACTTCATACCACGGGAGTGGACGTAAATATAAGGGCCTCTAGTAGTCAGCACTTTCCAGGGTCCCACCCGCGCGCGTGACCCGGCACCGCCGCCTCGGCCGCAGTTGGTGGCTCGACTCTTGCCGCCTGCAACTTAACAAAAGATATTATCCATTCAGCTGCTTGCCTCCCTAAAAAAGGTTACTCTTTGGAAAAAAATATTTTACCTAAATCAGACCATAGAAGTTTTTAATTACATTAACAAGAGAGTCATTATTCATTAAAACATTATCCATCAAGAAACAATTATCAATGTTATAGTGCGAGAAGCTTTAAATGAATACTCCTTATTTGCAGTTTTAGACACATTTAAGCAAATTGGGTCATCTTCAATTAAAACAATACAAAGAAAGATGAGTAAATTGTGTATAATGCATTTATCAACCACAATATTCAATCTTTGAGTAAATTCTCATAAATTTATGCCGAAAATCAAAGTCGAAAAATTCACGATCATAATAATTTTTGGGGAAATAAAGTTAATAATTGGCAGAATAAGTTTAGAAGAAGACAAACAAATGTAATGGGTTTGGAAGAAGCGTTTAGGGTGAAATTGAAACAAAAGAAAAGCAAGAGAAATGATAAGAAATAATCTTAAATTGAGAGTGAAATCCATAAGGGATGATATAGTCAATTCAATGTGATAAAGTAGGTGTTAAGAGCCAACAAAGGGGTGCAAACCGAATGGATATCCATCCAAGTCACGATTTTTTACTACCCGCAAACAAACCGAATGGATATCCATGCAAAAGTCCCGGAGTTCGTAGGCTAAGCAACACCAACAAACTGTTGGAACCAAAAGGATAAACAAGTTTCGAAAGATTTGATAAGAAGAGTACAAATACACAGGGAAATTATAGTACTCAAAATACCTTGCGAAGGCTTAATATGGAGTCCACACAAGTTTTGTTAAGCTTAAAACTCTCTTTATCTCTCTATATGCTTCTAATGCTCTCTCACTTTATAAGCATCTTCCACCGCCTGGACTTCTGATAAGATTGATAATATTATTGGTAAATCATCGGAAGATTAGATTAGAGTATGATTTGATTATGATTTGATTATGCCATCAGAAGATTAGATTAGAGTATGATTTGATTCTACTATCGAAATATTAGATTAGAGTGGTAGATATGATTTGATTTCAGTCAATCTATCGATTAGATATTCAGAATATAGAATAGGAGATCTTGTTGTCTTCTTAATATAAATAGCATTATGTATTGTAGAATAATATAGTGGATGATGGCTTTCAGTGAAGAACATTCTTCTCCTGGGAAATTTATCTTTGAATCGTTGTTTTCTTGAATCCTCTTATTTTCTTAATGGTATCAGAGCTTTATACTGAGAGCCAGTTTTATTATATTTGTCTTCATCCTTTTCCTTGAGTTCATCTATTCTTCATCTACACAATCATGGCTGAAAACCCAAAATTGAGATACCCATACCCGATACACGTAAATCTCTCAAACTTTGTGACTATCAAACTTTCTGAAGGAAATTTCCTTCTATGGCAAATGCAATTTCTTCGCTTTATTAGAAGCCAGGAACTATTGGGTTTCATCAATGGTCAAATTCAACCTCCACCGTTCAGAATCTTACGCACGGAAGGGGAAAATTCTGAAGATGTCCTTAATCCGGAGTATCAGCAATGGTATCGTACGTACCAACTTGTGTCATCCTGGATTACTGGATCCGTGTCTGAGGATGTGCTGGAACTCATAATCGGTCTTGAATCGGCTTTTGAGGTAAGGAATACATTATGTAATCATTTTACTCAGAGATCTGTGGCCAAAGAATTCGAATTAAGGGGTAAGCTTTAATCTTGTCAAAAGCGTAATAGGCCCTTAACCGAGTATTTACGTGAGTTCAAATTGATTTGTGACCAGTTAAATGCGATCGGGAAACCGGTCGATGAAATCACAAAGGTTTTCGGTGTTTTAGAGGGTCTCGGAAGTGACTATGAGACCTTTAAGACAACTATGTATTGTCTCAAACCCGAGCCGAGCTATGAAGACGTTATTGCTCAGCTCGAGAGATATGAAGCGCGATCAAAATTATTTGTCGAATCAAATAAACCCTAATTTGGCATTTACTGGTGAAAAGATTGATCGGTCAAAACTAAGTAGTGATGCTGATTCGGGTTCATTTAATTCAACATTTGCTTTTACTGGCCAAAGAAATTTTAACAGAGGTTTTGAAGGAAGGAATGACAGGTTTAACAATAGAGGAAGAGGCTATGGTTTTCATGGAAGGAGGTTCGGAAATTATCCCTGATCTCATAATTATGGATCCTCGCAATTTTGGTGATTCATCCGGTGGTTATCAATCTGGTGGAAATTACGGACCAAATTCACGTAATCAAGGCTTTCGACCCTATACAAACACTCCGACCAAGGTTGCTGATTCAAAGGAGTATCTACCTGTGGGTGGTAATTCTGCTTCGAACAATCAGTTTTATGTGAATAATACGAAGCTTCAATGTCAGATATGCAAGCGGCCAGGACATGACGCTCTACGTTGCTGGTATCGCTTTGATAATTCTTATCAAAGTGAGATGATACCAAATGCCTTAGCTGCTCTTCACTTGGAGGATGATCAAGGAGGAGATTGGTTCCCGGATTCTGGGCAACAAACCATATCACATCATCGATCGGTAATCTCAATTCTTTCTCTCCTTACTATGGTTCGAGACAAGGTAATGGTAGGGAATGGAGTTTGTTTGCCCATTACTCATATTGGCTCAACTTCTTTATCTACTGAACTACATTCACTTCCTTTAAATGAGGTTTTGGTGGTCCCGGAGATTAAGAAAAACTTGATTTCGGTGTCTAAGTTAACTGATGATTATCTCTGCTCACTAATCTTTGATAAACTTGGTGTATCTATTAAGGACCATCTGACGGATTCAATAATCAATCTGGGAAAGAAATGCGGGGGCCTTTACAAGGTAAATCAGGCACAAATACAGGTGTGGTACTCTCAAAGATAGCAGATCGCCAGTAGTGAAGTTTGGCACCTTCGACTTGGGCACTCAAACTTTCGGATAATAAAGTTTCGGAGAACAACAATCGATCAAATCTACAAAGGTGACAAAGAGAATATGTGAAAGTTGCCGGGTTGGAAAAAGTAGCAAGTTGCCTTTCAATATCTCGGAATCTCTAGCTAGTAAACCACTTGAAAAAATCTATTGTGATGTGTGGGGCCTGCCCCAGAAATCTTTTCAGCAGTTTAAATTCTATGTAGTCTTCATAGACAGTTTTTCACGATTCTCATGGGTATATCCAATGAAGAGAAAGTCTGAGTTCTTTTCCATCTTTATCATGTTCCAAAATCTTGTTGAGAACCAATTTGAAAGTCGAATTAAATATTTCCAATGCGATGGTGGAGGTGAATTTAATAGCAGCCAGTTTATTAATCATTTGAATGAGAAAGGAATTAAAATATTGGTCTCCTGCCCATATACGCCGGAACAAAATGGAAATGCCGAAAGGAAACATCGGCACATCGTTGAGTTAGGTCTTTCTATGCTCTATCATGCACGAGTACCGTTGATTTATTGGGTCGATGCGTTTCTAACTGCCACATTTCTCATCAATCTGCTACCATCACCAGTGTTAGGAATGAGTAGTCCATTTGGTAAGCTCTTTGGTAAAAAGCCTAACTATGGGTTTCTTCGAGTCTTTGGGTGCAAGTGCTATCCACACCTTAGACCGTATGGTGCAACAAAGTTTGATCCAAGATCATTACCCTGTGTTTTTCTTGGGTATAGTCAGAGAAATAAAGGTTATCGATGTCTTTATCCGCCAACAGGAAGGGTATATGTAAGTCGTCACGTGATATTTGATGAGACGAGATTCCCATTTTCTGATAAATTGGGGACTGCTTTTCCTGGGCATTCACAGTTGTATCAGACTTGGTTACAGGGAATTAAATTCTTTACTAGACAATCTGGAAGAACAATGAGTGAATGACAAATATCACAACACTCGAGCGTGGGATTTCTATTTGATGATAATAGCTCTGGACAGCAACATTATGAGCCACCTAATGAGACAAATGTGCAGCAACCACAGTTGGGTTCACAAGAACCATGCATAGACTGTGAAACACATGAAGAAGCAATAGTCTCTGTCTCAAGTGATTTATCAGTTCCATCCACTCAACAGCAGTCTACTCACCCAATGCAAACAAGGTTGAAATCGGGAATAAGGAAGCCCAATCCAAAGTATGTTCTCTCCATAGCCTGTGAGATTCCAAAGGAGCCGAAAACAGTTAAAGAAGCACTAAGTCATCCAGGTTAGAGGAAAGCTATGATAGATGAATTGGAGGCTCTCGAATTAAATCAAACATGGGAGCTAGTACCAAGATCTTCAAATATGAATATCGTCAGATGTAAGTGGGTGTTCAAAACCAAATTGGATGTTGAATGAAACCTTGATAAACTGAAAGCACGATTAGTGGCAAAGGGGTACCATCAAGAGGAAGGTGTTGATTTCGTCGAAACTTTCAGTCCTGTGGTTAAACAGGCAACCGTGAGAATTGTTCTCTCCATGGCAATTGTTAAAGGATGGTTTATCCATCAACTAGATGTGAAGAACGCATTTCTTCATGGGTCATTAAATGAGACAGTGTTTATGGAACAACCACCGGGCTTTGTGAGTTCTACGATGCCTAACTCGGTTTGTTTACTCAAGAAGGCATTATATGGCTTAAAACAAGCTCCGCAAGCTTGGTTTGAAAAATTAAGCAACTTTTTGTTGGAATGGGGATTTCATTGCAGCTCTATCGATCCATCGTTATTTATTTTTCACACGGGTCAGCACACCTTGGTATTATTATTATTATACGTTGATGATATTATTTTGACCGGCAATTCATCATCTCTACTTCGGGAATTAATAGAAGCTTTAAGCATAAATTTTTCTATGAAAGATCTCGGCCAACTTCTCTATTTTCTCGGTATTGAAGCAAAGTTTATTGGTCCGGATCTATTTTTAACACAATCTAAATATGCTGGTGATTTGTTGCAGAAAGCAGAAATGCAAGATAGTAAGCCGATTGAGACCCCATTGCCTATCAAAACTCATCCAACGGTACAAGACATGGAACCTTTTCATGATCCTCACTCTTTTCGAAGTCTTGTGGGTGGATTACAATATCTCACAATTACAAGACCGGACATCTCTTATTCAGTAAATCAAATCTGTCAGAAAATGCAATCTCCTACGAACGGTGATTTCAAACTGTTAAAACGGGTGTTGCGGTATGTAAAAGGAACTCAGCAACTGGGGCTTTATCTTCACTCTCAAAGCGCACTAAATTTATATGGGTATGCAGACTCTGATTGGGCTGGTTGTTCTGAGACTCGGAGGTCAACAACCGGGTTTTGCACTTTCTTGGGATCAAATATCATTTCATGGTCCGCAAAAAGACAAGCGACGGTGTCAAGATCATCAACGGAGGCTGAATATAGGGCCTTGGCTTCTGCCACAGCAGATCTTACATGGGTCTCTTTTGTGTTGAGAGATTTGGGTATTTCGCTCAAGGGGCCGACTTTGCTTTATAGTGATAATCGCTCAGCCATTTCATTGACAGCGAATCCAGTCCTTCATGCAAGGACAAAGCACGTGGAGATTGATTTTCATTTCGTTCGGGAGAGAGTTGCTCTCAAGTTACTTGAAGTTTGCTATGTTCCTGCTACTCATCAACTTGCTCACATATTTACAAAAGCTTTACCGCGCTTTGATCATTGCAGGCTACGATACAAACTGGGACTAGGTTTTCCACCTAATCCCAGTTTGAGGGAGGCTGATAAGATTGATAATATTATTGGTAAATCATCGGAAGATTATATTAGAGTATGATTTGATTATGATTTGATTATGCCATCAGAAGATTAGATTAGAGTATGATTTGATTCCACTATCGAAATATTAGATTAGAGTGGTAGATATGATTTGATTTCAGTCAATCTATCAGATTAGATATTCAGAATATAGAATAGGAGATCTTGTTGTCTTCTTAATATAAATAGCATTATGTATTGTAGAATAATATAGTGGATGATGGCTTTCAGTGAAGAACATTCTTCTCCTGGGAAATTTATCTTTGAATCGTTGTTTTCTTGAATCCTCTTATTTTCTTCAACTTCAACATGCAAGAAGTGAAGCTGAACTTTTCCTCTTGATTTGCCGTCTTCAGTGTGAAAGGGAGTGGCCGACTTGAATGTGAAAGGGTCTGCCGCAACTCTTTCTTCACGTCCAAGTACAAGTTAGCAAGTTGAACCTTGCTTCCCTTTCTTGTTTTGACCGACGTGTTCCCTACTTCTTGAAGACTCCGTTAGCTGCTTGTGAGAGGATATAATATTATAATATGTGCCCCAATTCCAGTCTAGTAGCCGACTTCATGCATAATGGACTTTCATTTCCTTCTTTGATAAGGAGTGTGGGAACTCTCAACACAGTCCTTGGACTCAATTGCCATGTATGAAGACAAGTCCAAGTAAAATTTAATTTAATCTAAATCAGTTTTACTACTTCCAACATAAACTATAACCTATTCAATTTCTCTAATTTTGTGTTTGGAACAATAAAACGAAATGAAATAACTTTTAATTTAGTAAGTTCACAGGATGGATACTTTGCAGGTTCTTTTGTTTTGTTATAAGAAATGGATTGTGAAAGTAGAATGGGAAATTAATTCTAATGAATATAATAAAATATAAGGATACGCATTATAATTCATTTACGAAAATGTATTCTAAAATCACAGTTAATAAACTGATAGTCATGATTATAATTAAGAATATTATCCATTAATTTGTTAATAATGATTTATTTCTCGTAAATCCTTATTATTGTTTCAATTTTAGATTAACGAACAATTGGAATAACTGTGAAACATTTTTACTTTTATAATCTGCTTTAGATCTAAAATCCGTATAGTTTAATCTCATACATAATTATATTATTATTTTTTATAGTATATTTTTTTAATTTTACGTTTTACATTAATCTATAAGTATATGTTAATGTGGCTTTCTTATTTGTAGTTCAACATCTAATGGTTACTTATATTTAGTGAAGAAATATTTAACTGTTATTCATACATTTATAGCATATTAATAGTCAAGTTAGAGTAAAATAGGAAAATAGAATCATTGACTCTTCTCTCCACCATTCGAGAAAATATTAGGTACCCTAAGAGTGCCATGCAATTTTTGCTCTGAACCATTCAGAGCATGACACCTGTCCCACTCTCTCTTCCATAGTCCCTGGCCCACCTACGTTCTCTCTCCTCTCTCCTCTGCTCTCCTCTGCAGACCGTCTCTCTCCTCTCTGTCTCTTGCTTCCATCGCCCCCCACCCAGCGAAACGTGATGCCGACGGCCCTCCACCTCCACCGGTTGCCTCCGCCGCCCCCACTTCGACGTCGACGCCGACGCGGCCTCTACCTCCTCTCCCGAACCCGACTTTGACACCGACACCCCTCCCGCCTCCCTCTCGCGACCTCTAGTCCTCTCTCTCTCTCTCTCTCTCTCTCTCTCTCGTCCTCAAAGTCGCGCCTCTCTTCCAGCAAACTACGACACTGACATCCCATCGCCAGTTGCCTTTGTCGCCCCCGACACCGACGCCCCTCCGCCAGTTGCCTTCGTTGCCCCTGACTCAGACACCGACGCCTCTCCCTCCGCCTCTGCCGCCGCCTCCGCCTCTGCCTCCACCTTCGCCTACGCGCCCAACGCCGACGCCGACACACCCCTTTGCCTCCCTCTTGCGATCTCCACTCCACTTTCTCCCTCTTTCCTCTGCGCGAAGCGCCCTTACCGGCCAACCTCGACGCCGACGAACCCCTGCTCACGTTTTGGCCTCCCTCTCCGTGAGCGAAGGTCGCTTTGCTTACTCTTTCTCTCTTTCTTCCGCGAAGCACCCCCTACTCCTGAACACAGATGCCGCTGACGCCGTCGCCTTCCCAAGCCCCACCAATAGAGAGGAGAGAGACAGTCTGCAATTTTGTTCTCCGCAATTTTGTTCTCCTCACAACGAAATGAAGAACGGGGAGAGAGACACGGGAGAGAGAGGAGAGAGATGGCCTGTAGAGGAGAGCAGAGGAGAGAGAGTGTCAGAGTGGTGGGCCAGGGACTATGGAAGAGAGAGTGGGACGACGTGGAAGAGAGACGGAGAGGTGTCATGCTTTGAATGGTTTAGAGCAAAAATTGCATGGCACTCTTAGGGTACCTAATATTTTCTCCTTTTTTTCCTTTTATGTGCAGCCAAAGTATCGATGAGTATGGGGTGGGGACGCGTAAGTTTCAAGAGTGGGTTTCAACTCCCACGCCCTACAAAAGGTAGGGCAAAAGTCTGAGAGTGAGTGTAGAATAGGAATAGAGTATGACTGACCAAAAAAAATTATCGATGAGTTATAACAAGAAAAGACGTGCTTTTTAAGGATTTATGCTATTTTTTTTCTGGTTAACAAATAACAAAGATGAAATATTTTCTCAAACTTAATCCTTTAAAAGTAGATGGAAAGACACATTATTTGTATGAATTGTAAGATAGGGAGTGATTGCGAAGGTCAAAGAACTTCTAACATGGTGAAGGAGGTAGAAATGGATTGAACTATGCACCAAATAAGTAGACAGCGATTTTGGAATATATATGTAAACGTTGGAATTAATTTACAAAGGCACATAATAATGTTTTAGCTTTGTAACTCTAAAATTAAGTATATTTAGGTGGGAGCACTATCCACTTGTATGCCAAAAGGCAAAACTATAAGGCTTAGTTATGGAACGAGTCAAAGCGAATAATATCTTAACAAGTTTATCCAGCAATGTTATAATACGGTATCAGAGTAGGACCCCTTTAGTAGGTACGTGGTTCGGGGACGAATTACGTGTAAGTTGGTAGGCCTGTAACAATCCAATTCGATGAGAGTGATGAGTGGTCGTTGGAGCCAAAGGGCGTTGACAAGGAGCGGCTTCTAGTAGGTTTCTAAAATAGCAAAGGGAGCAAGGATAAACTAAAATATGCACCAAATAGAGAAGAGATATTCTAGAATATATATGTCAAAACTAAAATTAATTCATGGAGGCGCCTTTTGAGGTAATGACAATGTTTAGTTTTCAAACTCCATAATTAAGCGCGCCCAAATGGGAGCACTACCAACATGAATGATATCTCGAAAAGGTGTCTACTTGTACGTCAAAGGACAAAATCATGAAGCTCGGTATGAAATGGCTAAAACAGACAAATGAGTTAATCTATGGAAGCCACACGAATAGTCATGTATTATAAATAGATGTAACTCTAATATGAATTAACATGCTACCAACTTAATGATTGCAACTTTTGGCCAAGAGACACTTTTTACTAACTAATTTTAGAGTACAATTATTTATGATATAAAATAGATAATAATAAATTGAGCGATAAAACTTAAAGTGGCTTGACGTGTTGTGGCTCATGATTATGAGATCTATATGATAGTAAGAATAGATAAAAATATGTTGAAAACACATTATATTTTTATAGGTAGTAGATATTATGCACATTCAAATAAGCCCTTTTAAATTTTTTCAAACATATGATGATGAAAAAGTATGAGAAAAGACGAAATATTCATTTCAAAACAGAAAGTAAAACAATTTCCAAGTTCCAAAAGATCGATATCACAATTAGAGCAAGCTTCAAGAAAATATAATAAAGTTTATAGAGAAATATTCGGTACCATTATAATTAGCAAGAAAATCACCAATAAGCGTAATAAGTTTATAGAATAATCTTTAATGAATTATAATTACTCAAAATGTTAAAAGGGTAAGAATGTAAGCCATGAAAATGGTATCGAATATCTCCATAACTAGAATCAAGAATACATATAATCAAGTAAAAGAAATTTATGTGCTCAATTTGGAATCCATTGTTCTTGGTGCAACAGAGACAATCTAAAACTCAAGCGCTTCTCCTATATTGTCTTCTGTATCATTGGCTCAATGAGACTACTCCTCACTCTCAGCATTTAGTAAACACTATTTATAGAATTTCAAATCATATGCCATCTCATTACAAGCCGGGTTTTACTTAGTTCACAGTAGCCACTCCCATATTAGACCAATTAAGAATTCTTATATCTCACATTATCATATTAATCCCATAAAAAGGTAGATCATAATATCAATTAATGTAGAACAAAAAAACTTTTATAGTTGGGGTGCGTTTGGCAACTGGCCAAATAGTAACAATTTCTGTTCTTTTGTTCCCAAGAGTGAGTAGATTTGACATAAAAATTCGTTTAGTAAAATTTTTTATTCCGAGGAACAAATTTCTATTTTTTTGTTCTCAGAAATAGATTTGGAACAGAATCAATAAGTTAAAAAATGTTGATTCTTCGTTCTTGGGAACAATTTCATAATCAAGCCAACCCATTTTTTCTCTTTTCTCTTCTTTCTTCTCGTTCTTCTTCCCTCTCTTCTCTTCTTCAATCGTTGCTACCGCCGTCCACTATTGTCGATTGCCGGCAACCAGTCTAGAGAGGTTTGGCGATCACGTTGAAGGCTCGCCAAGCCAGAGTGAGGTCTGGTGAGCTTGTTGGAGGCGAGCCCAATCGTCGGCGAGGCAAGCCCCTCCTAGGTCTCCCTCGGCCGAGCTCGCCTAACCGCCGACCTCGCAATGGCCCAGTGAGGTCGAGCCCTACCAACGGCTGGGCGAGCTCAGCCTCATTACATCTAAGCGAGGCCGCTTGCCTAGCCAAGGCTCAGTCGAGCCTCGCCCAGCTACCGGTGAGGCTCGACCGATGAGGCGGGGCCTTGGTAACGCTCCGACGAGGTCATCAGCCCTCGTCTGGCCGATCACTGATCATCCCAAGGGCGGTGACCAGCTACTGTTGAAGAAGAAGAGGAGAAAGGAAAGAAAAAAAGAAAAAAAATTATTAAAAAAATGATTTGAAGTATAAATTTTGATAACGGTGCCAAACGTAATTCTATTCTGAGAATTGAAATTTTGGACAATTACTAAATGGCTTAAAATGCTTAGAAATTATTCTCGAAAACAAAATAAAAAAGAATTATTTTTTATCAGAAATTGTTCCTGGGAACAAAAGCGTTACCAAATGTGCCTTTATAAACGTAACCCCATATAGCATATGTTTATATTAGCATGGTGTTGTATTAACATATGTGCACACTATTGAGAAAATATAAATTTATTAGCAGGATAGTGGCTGTCAATAAAATTGCATATTAATCACGAACATATATAATACATATCTGAAATTATATATTTTAAGAAAACATTTTCCATTCTTTTAATTTGGAATAGTATCCAATATAAATAGGAAATTAGATTAACTACAGAGTTTAGCCTTAGCATCGCAAAAGAGATTATTGGACTTAGTCATGCATAATTGCATGTATAATTATATATCCAACCATGTGTTTCCTAAAACAGATTTTGAATTTTTAATATCAAAGCAACATAATTTACAACCAAATAGTTAGAAATTCGCTTTAGGCGTAATGTTCTCTTTCAACTTCTCTTTAGCTTTCAATGGTCTTAACGTGTGATGGGTATAAGGCTCGTCAATCATCATTTTGGCCCCAGCTACCTCAACATATTCACCCTGGTCTGTATCGTTCTCGTATCGCTCCACAAGGATTACGTCATGTTTTCCATGCTTTCTTTCTCTTTCAAAATGTTTTCATGCTTGGTTGCCACTGTTGCCAAGTAGAAAAGATCATTAATTTATCGTCCTACCATCTTTTCTCCGATAGAAAACTTCAAACCTGCCAGAGCTACATCCCCAAGGGATTTTTCCAGTAAAGGCAGAAGGCATCGATTCCTTGCCTTTTTGAACCGAAATATGAACTGAGCTATCAACTCATCATTTTACTGCTTCACAGACACATCAGGGATGGATCTCTGGAATTGTTCATGAAATAATCTTTTCATTTATTCCCATGAATAGACGGAAATTGGTGGCAATGCCACATATCAAGTAAATGCAGTCTTGGATAATGACAGAGGTAACAACGTCAACTTCCAGTAATCAGCATATGCTGCATCATCACATTGCACAGTACATCGACCGATATGTTCCAATGTCGACTGGTCAACCTTGCTAGGAAAAAGGGGTGAACCATGTTATTTTGAAGCTTCTTGGATAAGGTATTATGTCGATCCAATGTAGAAAAGGTTTTCTCTAAACAGGTCTAACATATCATGCATCTTCATGCCCAAATTGCCGTATCGCCTAGTCATACATCCACTGGGCATTTTGTTGATTTTGCGCAGGTATTATCACAGCAGGTGCTACAACGGGTTATGGTCCAAGAAAGGGTTGTGGCGGGAGTTGTTGTTGTGGCACTTATGGTTGAAGTGGCTGTTGTATTCCCGCCCCTAGGTGGGGTAGGTGGTCTCCCTAGATTGTCGATGACAACATTCGGCCTGTATGGAATAGGCGCCAGAATAGTCTGAGGCATCAAGCTGGAGATGCCATCGACAAGTCAGCGCGTCCAACCCTTTCGTCAGCGGGCTGTGGTGGTGAATTATTCCCACCAGTATCAATGGCATCGAGTTGATTCCCTGTACGACGTGTCGTTTTATTTCCTCATATCATCAATACTGATTCTACCGTGTGTGCCAAAAAGATGTTTCGTCGAAATTTTCTGAAATGAAATATCTTTTACCGAAGGTTATTCTTCAATTATAATTTGAGGAAATTAAGGTTCTGTGCCAACTTAAATAAAATAAAAATTACAGACAAACAAAAATCAACTTCTTCAATCCAAACAATATTGTACAATCTCAAACCAAGTCGGAATTAAATCGACGACAGGGCTTGAAATTATGAACTCGATAACGGCACAAGGTGTGTAAAAAACTTATATGAAATTTAATCGATGACATAATACTCATCATGATAAAGATGTATGCCAGAATTTAATCAATGACGTAGATCTTCCAATATGCAACGTCAATGTAGCCTGTGTGCAGAAAAGTGAAACCAATTGTCAACTGAAATGTGGCGAATCAAGGTAGTTGAACTGCACGGCCTCGTGAAAATTTGTACTAAGGAACTTCAATTTTTATGTTTGACACTTGCTAAGCTTTGCGTGGTGAATATGATCAGAAATTATTGGAAAATAAATTTACCATGCTCTATAATCACTATTACGTGATGACTAGGGTCAAAAAATAAAATGTAAGAAAGCTTTTTAAATTGTTGAAAATGATAAGGTGTTAGTCACTATCATCATATATTAGAATTTTTTGTTTTGAACTATATTAGAGCTTCTCACACGCAATAATTTCAAAAGTGACTATAATCATTGATGATTGTTTTGGATGGGTTGGTTGCGAATAATGTTGGAGCCATAGTATTAAAAGAGTGTGAATTGTTTGATAATAATATTATTTATGTCTTTAACCTTTTTTCAGGAGTTGAGATATTCTCACCCATTGTATGGGGTTAGAATACAACAGATAAAATAATATACATGCAACATCTGAAGCAATCTAAGAGAGAGAGAGACGCAAGAGCCAATTATTTTACAAAAAATTTTACTTTTTGTCCCTATACTTTTATTTTTACTTTGTTTTCTAATCAAGTTCTTATATTTTTAATTTGTCTAATGACGTCATCTTACTTTTTTTCATAATTTTTTTAATCAAATCCTTTTGACATCAAATGTGGCCGAATCTAGCTGACATGACCATCAAGTGATATTGTAGTGAGTACGATGTGATTAAAAATTTTCCAATGTAGACATCCACATGAGCATCAACAATGGGTAATGAGTCATACTTCAATACTGTCTATATTGGCTATTTTTTTCACACACACGCATCCATGTGTGCATCAACATATTTTTTCACATCATACTTTGGGATCATTTGATGCCACATCTCTTGAATTTAGTTTTATTTTGTGTTAGATAGACTTGATCTAAAAATTTGTGAAACTAGAACTACTTGATTGGACAAACTAAATGTACATAAATTTGTTTAGAGAAAGCATGGAATATGTAGACGATAGATAAGATTTTTCGTCCACTTTTTGTGAGGTTTACAACTGTTAATGCATTTTATTGCCATTGATTTCTTTTTGAGGTTTTGAAATACATAAATGTTTTTTTTTTTATATTTTAATTACATGTAGATTCAACTTTTAATTCCCTCCAATGAGAGAGTGGGTAAGTACTTCAAAATAATAGAGTGATGCTTATTTCATAGGCAAAAACTTGCGAGTTGAGTGACATTTCTTTCATAACTGAGAATGTTACCCACTCCATTGAGATTTAATTGACCTAAATATTTTTCTTTAGACATTTAGGTTGCATATGGAAAAAATTACTAGCAAGGCGAAGAAGCTGCTAAACTATTAAGGAGGTGACGGTAGCTTTTGTTGATGGAAAGTCTCTACGAGGGCTGACCCCTGGGCTGCATTGGCCCAAGCGTGGGCCTGGGCCTTTTGTGTTTTTTTTTTTTGAACTCCTAAAATAAAACTTTTGAAAAAAAAAAAGTACAAGATTTAAATTTAAAAATTGCGTTATTGAAAAAAATTGCATGAAATTGAAATACAATATTTGTTTATGCAATATCAAGAACAATAAATCAAACATTTCAAGTATGCGGTAATACTATACTATAAAATTATTCAAGATTTGATATTAGGGACAATATGAATAGAGTCTGACGCCCCATCCAGCTTCATCCACGTAACCAAGAAAGCAGACACAACAGAAAAGACAAGTGGAATGTCCCGTAATATTCATGGCCAACCCTGTTGGCTTGAAGAAGGAATCACCACGGGAAGTGGCCAAAGGGTCAAAAGCATGTTACTTAGGAAGCAAAGAAAGCACTTCCGGAAGCAATTTCTTCCCTTCGGGGCTTTGGGACACCGCTTTGTATGACTCAATCAAGAGTCTGGGGAATCGTTTGGTGAAGTAAGCATCCAAATCACTAGAATCTGATCCGAGGATCGCCCGTCATAATCATCAAAGCAATAAAAGATATGAGTCTTGTACGCATGCGGCTGTAAATATCACCACTATTCGAGAGAGAGAGCGAGAGAGTACCTTAAGATGTTCTGGAGCAGCCACGAGGTGATTGGACTTATTTCGAACAGCTCTCAATAAGTCTTCGACACTGCTTCCGTCATAGTCTCTGTATAGACGTAGGTCTTCCATAACATTATTATCTATTTTCTCTGTCCAATCCTTATCAAAAACCGATTGCGCAATCTTCTTCAATTTTTTGGGAAGATCTAAATTGTCTTTCCCAGCTTCAGCTTCCGGTTCCACTTTATGAGTGACGGCCCCCGATGCTTTGAGAGGAACTGATTTGGCTTTCTTAGCTTCCGCTTTTACTTTGATGCTGACGTCATAAAGAAATTTCAGTCTCATACATGAACTCCAAAAAAATGGATGGTGAAGCACCTCCAATGCCTTTAACCTGCTAGTCATAAAAGTAATTTATTATTGACCCAACATTTCAAAGAAATCAATTACACGAACAATACTGAAATAGACTGACTTCTTGACTTTAAAAGCATCGCAAGTTTGGCATTCATGCAATCTTTAAAATAATTAAAATTGCATTAGCTCAATGAAAGAGTAACCAAAATGTCTGAAAACTTCCATGCAATTCACAACTCACGAATCCAGGATGAAGGCAATAGTTGTTTGACTACAACAAGAACCTAGGAATTATTTACTCCGAGTATTTTAAATTAGAAATCTAATCATCCTGTCCCTAGGATTCTTATTTCATAGTGAGCGCCATATGCTAAAACCCCCGGAATCTTCATACGAAATCCTCTTCAATGCACGTATAGCAAATCTAATACTGCGCTAGGAATGATTGGAATTTTTTTGTTCATGGGTGGGTAACAAATTTATACCCCTAATAACTAGGCTTCTGACAATGATCATCTTACGTTGGAATATCACAATTGTCAAAGGCATTTAGGTTATCACATGGTCAACCTTTTCTTCGGCTTCTATTGTCAATTTCCAAAAGAAATAAGTGGGATCTACACATTTTTTGCTCATCAAGTAGAGCCCCACAGCAGGAAAGATATTTAAGCCATGGTCGACGAGTTTCAGGGCGCCTTTAATGCTCATGAGATTAAGTGATGTAGGAAAGTGGAAATCGGTCAACTAACAATGGTTGTAAAATCTATAAAATGGCAGAATGGAAAAGGTAGTGATACAAAATAACGATGACAATACACTCACCTCGATTCGGGATCTTGGCTTAGTAAACGTGAAATCAAATCATGAGCTTCTGGCATATCTTTCACCAAGGATAGGTTTGGATTGTTGAAAGCAATGTTGTCACCAAATAGATGTTTTCCACTAGTGACGCAAAAGAACAAGACACAACCTAAACTAAACAAATCCATTGCCTGCGTTTGGCGCCCACCATCACGAGACACTTCAGGTGCTTGATATCCTTTGGTTCCACAACCTGCAAGACAAACAACGAAGATCAATAAAAGAACCCTCATCACTTGGACAAAATATAGATGGATATAATAGATTCACCAATCAATGAAGGAAGACCATGGCAAAGACTATTAAATCTCCACAAACTTTACCACGACATAAGAAGCAATACAAAGCAACTAACTTCCAACATAACAGTCTTCTTTAAAAGAAGAGATTGTTCTAACAAAGTAAAATTATAGGTCTAATATTTTTAGCCAGGAATCCGAAGATGATTTACCACTGTATAGATTCAGATTATGCACGGATCAATATTGAAGAAAAGAAGATCAAGGGTCTGAATAAAGCTATCATGAGCACTTACTAGTGGCATGATATCCCAAGGAAGATCTATCATTAGGAAGGCATCTGCTCATGCCCATATCAGATAGAGATAGCTTAGCATGGAATGGATTCTTAGTAATCAAGACATTTGTAGGCTTTAAGTCCCGATGGATTATTCCCAAGCTATGCAATTGGCTGAGTCCTTTTACCATATCCCTGTATCATAATATAGAGAAGACATCATGACTTCAATCAAGAATGTATCTGGAACCAAATAGTATCCCAACCACTCAAAGGCATTGGATACATATACTAAGCCATATCCTTTTGGAAATTAAAGAGTTTCTCTAACACACTAAGACCTAGTAAGGATGCCAAAAGTACATGTTAACACCTAAATTTTGGTAATTTATTTAAATGTTTATTAATTGCATTAGAAAATTAGGAATTAATTTCCAGCCCTTTAACAAAATTTTTTTATTAAAATTGCATCACATACAGACATTAGGAGCATTTGCATCACTAGTTTTAAAATTTTATAAAAAAAAATTAAAATTAATTTTAAAAAAAAAAAAAAAAAAAAAAAAATGGTCGGGTCGGGCCGGATCCGACTGGCCGACTCGCTCCTTTTCTTTTTCTCTTCCCCGTCTTGGGCCCGGCCCCCCTTTTTCCCTTTTAGCCCACGAAGCGAGGGTCTTCCTCCCTTTGTGTCGGTCTTCGAAGACCCGCAAAAAAGAAAGAAACAGAACGAGGGAGCGGCGAGAAGACGAGAGCGAAGAAGGGAAGCAATGAAAGCTTGGCTGCGGCGGGCAAAGGTGCACAGTTGACGGAGCCCAAGAAAACCTGCGGCCGTTGTAGCTAAAAACAGACCAAACTTTGTCCTGAGGAGAAGACCAGGTGCAGGCATATATAGAGGCAGGGAGGCTGGACTGACCGAGGACAATTTGAGCTAAAGATGGAAAGACAAGAGAGCTGGCACGGCAGGACGACGACCTGCAAAAGGGAAAACAGAAGCATAAAATAGAGAACACAAGCAGACCAGAAAAGGGGGGAACAAAAAGGGAGACCAAGCACAAAGAAAAAGCGGAGGAATAGAACCGAGAAGGGGGGAAGAGGTGTCATCGACACTGCCCTACCGCCGTTCGAGCCGCCGTTGCCCTCCAAGCGCCGACCTACAGCACTCGCCGCCGCTGCTCCCGACGCCGAACCAGCCGAAGACAACCTAGAACCACGAGAGCGGAGAGGAGTTGAGACAGTGAAAGCCGAGACTAAACGAAGAACGAGAGGGAGCCTCAGCTGACCACTTGGCCACACGCGAGCTCCGCCCAACGACCCCTCCTAGTATAAGTTCTCAAGCCCGAACTAGTAAGCTTCCATCTTTGCCTTTGTTTGCTGCCCCTCTTGGGTACGCCGGGCTGGGGTTCGTGGCCATTCGGCTCACACGAACTCCGGCCCCCGTAGGTCTTTAGCTAAGTCACTGGGTGTTGTTGGATGTTTACTGAGAATCCAGCCTCGTTTCAAGTCCTGGTTGAGTTGGAAACCCTTTGCTCGAGGTTGCACGCCACTCGCTCGATGAAATGCTTCACCGAGATCTAGTTTTGCTTTTGCCCTTTTTGGCCAAAATTGAATGTCCACATGTTGATTTGTTCTGTTGAGATGTCGTTTTTGGGATTTGTCTTAAAAATGGGATCTGCTTTGTGAAGCTTGACAAAAGAAAATCAACGCTCGGGGTGAAGGAGATCGCACGAAGAAAAAATGGGAAGACCAAGAAGAGTAAAAAGACAAAAACAAAAGAAAAAGAAAAGCGAGAAAAAGAGTGCAACCAAATTTTTTTTTTTTTAAAAAAAAGTAAAGAAAAAAGCAAGCAAAAGTTGCTTCGGGAAGGAGGAACGGCAGAAGAGAAAGTGCAGTAGAAGAAGACGAAATAGGGAAGAAGACAAGTTTTTTTTTTAAAATGATATTAATTTTTTTAAAAAAAAAATTTAAAAATCTTAAAAAAAATAATATGAAAAAATGTCTTTTTTTTTCCGATTGGGTGGATCCACATTTGGGCTGGGTTAGCAGGCCGGATTGGGTTTACCCGATCCGAACCCATTTTCTTGAGGTATAATAATATTAAATATTAACAATATATTAAAAATTCAAAAAATTTCCCCAAAAAAAAGAAGAAAAATTCAAAATAACAAAAATTCAAAAAGATTTCCAAAAACTTAAAAACTCATAAAGCATTAAAAAGTTCAACATTTTTCTTATAGATGAAACCACCGTTTAAGAGATTCCTACCTTCATCGGTGATTTGCAAAAACTTAAAAGATTTAGTGCATGCAACTGTCTTTTATTGACCTAGCTGTCCGAATCAATTAGCCATGTAGAATCTAAAAGTCATCGCATTGAATGGTACAGAAATAACTAAACTTCCCATGTCTGAAGAGTTATGAGTGCTGCAATACTTGTCAATAGGTAATTGTAGGTTGATATTGAGCTTGCCAACATCCATTGGGAGTTTGGCTTCGTTGAGTGAACTAGACCTATCAAGCATTGGGATTAATGAATTACCTGATACTATCAATGAGTCAAGTTTTTTAAGAGTGCTCAAAATTGATTCTACTTTTATAAAAAAGTTGCCGCTCGCTATATGGAAATTGAAGAGACTTGAAAAGCTTCACGCTTTAGGATGTCAGAGTTTGGAGGGAAAAATTCCTAAACAAATTAAGATGCTTTCCGCATTAAGGGTCTTGAAACTTAGATACTCTCATTTGTGGTTGTGCATTTCTTGACTTCCCAATCTCCAAACACTTAATTTGCTTTATTGTGACCAGCTTCGTGAAGTGCCCGAACTTCTTTCCAGTTTAATAAACTTATCTATCAATTCTAAATTGATGAACAAGATCCCAGACATCAGTAGTCTAGTTAAGTTGGGGGAAGGATCCTAAGAACCAATGTTATCAGTTATAAAATTGAGAAAGAATGCACTTTGTAGCTTGAGAGTTTATCAGAGCTGAAGATATTGTAGCTATCTGCGTTAAAAATCCAATTACTACCTTTTTTTTTTTTTTTTTTTTTGGTCTACTCTAATCCTACTCTAACATTTACTCTCAGACTTTTGCCATGCCTCATTGCAGGGCGTGAGAGTCGAAACCCACTCCTAAAATGAAATCGTCCCCACCCACAATCCCCCTTGAGAAGGTGGGGATTTGAACCCTCCACCTCCCCCTTCCAAGTTGGAAGGGTGGCCACTGAGGCGAACCTCCAGTGGTTAACTACTATCTGTTAGGTTGCATTATCTTTATAAGCTCAAGAAACTCTCCCTTTGTTGCATTCATTTAAAAAAGTTACCACGGCTTCCTTCAGATTTATTCACTCGATCACTTCGCCATTACAAATCACAGACAGTACCAGATCTTTCGTATTTTGTGCTCTTATCGAATTCGAGCTTTTCGACTGTGCAATAACAGAAATTTTAGGCCTCAGGAAGTTTAAATTCTTGCGAGTTTTCAGAGTATCTCACTACGACTGCAAAGTGGTGGATGAGCTGGTGAATTTGATCTTTTTAGCATCATTAAATATTTCATATTGTCCCCTATCTATTAAAACTGACGATGCTGAAAGACATTAAAATCGAGGGCTGTCTGATGATTCTCGATTTACTAAAACTGAGGAGCTAGAGATTTTGATCTTTGGACACGTAGTGCGATAAGCGAGATTTGCCTGCCATCACTATCTTGATTTTAATGTCTTTCAGCATCATCAGTTTTAATAGATCAAAAAGTCTCAAGACTTTGACAGTATGAAACATTTAATGATGCTAAAAAGATCAAATTCTCCAGCTCATCCACCTACTACAGTCGCAAAGAGATACTCTAAAACTCGCAAGGATTTGAACTTCCCAAGGCCTTGGAACTTCATTCTTTGCACGCCAAAAGCTCGAATTCTAACAAGAGCATCAAATAGAAAGATTTGGCATTTTTTATGATTTGTAATGGCGCAGTGATAGAGTGAATAAACCTAGAGAAAGCCGTGGTAGTTTTTTTAAGTGAATGCAGCAAAGGGAGAGCTTCCTGAGCTTATAAAGGTAATACAATCCAACAGGTAGTAGTTGGATCTTTAACGCAGATAGCTGCAACATCTTCAGCTCTGACAAATTGCAAAGTGCATTCTTTCTCCTCAATTTTATCTTGAACTAGTAACACTGTTTCTTGGATCCTTCACCCAAGAATAGCTCCCCCAACTTAACCAGACTATTGATATCTGGGATCCTGTCCATCAATTTATAACCGATGACATAGGCTTATTAAACTAGAAAGAAGTTCGAACATTTCACGAGCTGGTCACAATGAAGCGATCAAGTGTTTGGAGATTGAGAAGTCCAAAAATGCTATTTCGTAGACCACAAATCCGAGAGTATCCAAGTTTTAAGACCCTTAATGCGAAAAGCATATTAATTTGTCTAGGAATTTTCCCCTCCAAACTCCGACATCGTGAAGCGTGAAGCTCTTCAAGCCTCTTCAATTTCCATATAGCGGGAGGCAGCTTTTTTACAAAAGTAGAATCAATTTTGAGCACTCTTAAAAGACTTGACTCATTGACAGTATCAGGTAATTCATTAATCCCAGTGTTTGATAGGTCTAGTTCATTCAACGAAGCCAAAATCCCCATGGACGTTGGCAAGCTCAATATCGACCTACAATTACTTATTGACAAGTATTGCAGCACTCCTAATTCTTCAGACAGGGGAAGTTTAGTTATTTTTGTACCATTCAGTGCGAGGACTTCTAGAGATTCTACATGGCTAATTGATTCAGACAGCTGAGTCAATAAACGACAGTTGCAGGCACTGAATCTTTTAAGCTTTTGCAAATCACCGATGGAGACAGGAATTTCTTGAATAGCGGTTTCATCTATAAGAATATCTTCTAAGGATGTGAGGGTACCCAGCTCATGGGGCAACTTTTTGAGTTTAGTGCAAAACCTTAAGTTCAATGAAACTAAGCACCACAGACTTTTTACCGATGGACCAATTTCACCCACCACATGCATCTTTCAAGAATCAATCTCTCTAAACATTTGAAATGAGATAAGTCTGGAGTTTTGATAAAGTGAACACAACCGGTGAGGTTCAAAACTTTCAATTTCTTGGCTTTCTATCATAAAGTAAAATAAGAAAAGAGTTAACTTTTCCAAAACAATTTGACAAATGAAATTAAAAATAATATACTTCTCTACCTGGATTTGAATCCAGCCGTTCCATTTTTCATGGACCATGCTTCAAGAAAGATCTAGAATAACCAACTCCTCCAAATCCAAATTCTTAGCATGAAGATTCCAAGGACAACCTTGCCAATGGAGCCATCTTAAACTTGACAGACGCCCCTTAAAATTTCCAATGAGGTCCGCCTGATCCAATCGAAGGAATCTTATGCTCGACGTCCCTGCAAAATGTGCTGGTCCAAAGCTGTGATGTGACCGACTACCAAATTCGAGAACAACTCCCTTAAGTATTTCCGTTCCCTGCACGTGGAATATAGGATTTGGGTTACCAAGGGATTTCAAACTAAAGAAATCATTTTATTTAGGATCAATTTATTTCACAAAAAAAAAAAATGTTTTGAAAAAAATTTCTTGAAAATGCTTGCTTTCATCTCTCACAAAAACGAATGAACAATAAATATTTTTATTGTCTATGAAAAATATATATAAATTGTTATCAACAATGAAAAAATTTCATTGACTAATTATTTCAAAAAATGTAAATGATCATTTTTAGGAAAATATTTTTCAAATTTTTTTATTTTTTGTGGAACATATACACCATAAGTATTTTTCCTCTATCAAAGAGGAACATGAGTTGTAAGGCATACAATCGTAAGGTAAAAACAGTGATGAATTTGTGTCTTACTTTTTCATTCTTGAGCACATCCAAGGCTCTCTTGTGACTCCACAATCTACTGCACTTTTCAGGTTCAAGATTTTTCGGTAGGGCAATATCCCTACCTAGATCTCGAAGTTCATCGTGCATCGATAGCTTACCATTCTCAATCTTAACAATGGACAAGTCCACGAGCACCTTTAATACTGATCCACTTGCAGAACCACAGTCAGACCACAAGTAGCATGCAACAGTTTCGTCCTCTCCAGTGAAGAAACAAGCAATGTCCAGAAATATCTATCTTTGCTTCCTAGGTAATGCATCAATGATTACCTTCAATTTCTGTTGAACTCGTGGCCGAGGTTCTTTTTCCAATTCGTTTACTTTTTGCAACTTGTTTAATGTCTGCTCCCACTTGTCCTTGGTTTTAGAACATAGATACGACCCAACAACCTCAATTGTCGAAGGACGCCAGTCAACACTTGATACTATTTTTTCGGACAGAGTATGGAAGTCATTTAGAACAGGCCTCTCCCTGAGGGCATGGGTGTGGAAAAGTTTAAGGGCATCACCTTTTTGCATGCCCCGACCTCGTGAATTCAGGGACCCTTCAAGCTCAGCTAAAGCTTGTACTTTTCTGGTGGTAATTATCATCCTGCTTCCAGAGCCTAACCAATCACTATTTATTAGAATTTGCTCAAGTCGAAAGTTTGCTCCAACGTCATCAAGAACAATGAGAAATTTCATGCGGTCGAATTGGTCTTTGAGAAGCTCGGTCCTCTCTTCAAAAGAACTAATTTGTCCATGTGTTTCACCCAGAAGGTCAGAAAACAACTGGCCTCGCAAAATTTTTAAACCTACTTGTCTTTCTTCATATTCTCTAACGCTTTCCAGAAAGCTCCAGCCATCAAAGAGATGAAACATTCTTGTGCAGATGAGCTTTGCAATTGTGGTCTTCCCGGTGCCCCTTATGCCATGTATTCCTACTACACGAACATTGCTAGATTCCTCATCTAGTAATTCCATAACTCTTTCCACATCATGCTCGATGTCAACAAGGTATCTGTTCAGAGCCCTCAACACATTTGCGACAAGTTCATCAATGAGTGAAGCATCTGTGCCGGAGCTGTATCACACGTGCCCATGGCCACAAGTCACACGCACCAAGATTAATGTAAGTCCAACAATGTCTGAACTCTGAAGCAGTTAGCAAGAAAAAGTCCACGCTTTCCTTTAAAAAACTATCATACATCGATCAGCTTTAGACAAACAGGCCAAGCAATTAGCGGCACGTGTTTTTGCTAAATCAACACAGACAAAGCACGGTACGATGAGATGCAAAGGTTGTCAGTTGCATCCACAGAAATTAAGCAAATCGGTATCACTCTACACTGGCATTTTCTTGCAAGAGTTAGATTTCCTGTGGATGCAGATTCCAAGAGGAAGAACATTCTCCTGGACCATATTGACATAAAATCAAACATGGAAAAACTGAGTTATGAGATACGTGTAACGCTAGAACGCTGATTATTTATCAACAAAACCGAAACATTAAGTAATGTGGCAAGCGGGGAGTAAGAATGTAGACAAGCGGATCATATTCAGTACCAGATCTGAGTGAGCTACATCAGGTATTGATACACCTAGCAGCATTAGTCTAATTAGATTAACTTAAATTGAAGTAAGCGCTAGCTTGGGATTTGGATGCTAGGTTACTCTCAATCGAACTTACTCAATTACACTCACCGATTACTCGCCCACTCTGAGATGGATCCCAAATGGATGAGAGCTTTCTTCCATTCCTGGAGGGTCTTTGGGTCTTTATGCCCGGCGACAGCCTTTCCGTAATCGGGGGATCCTTCTTTCACGACCGTTGGCGAGACGCTGTAGAAGACCGGCATGATGATCTGGCCAGTCGTCTTGTGGCACTTGTGGCACTCCACGATCTGAGCCAGCTTTGCGTGGCACGACATGCTCGACAGATAGTTCTCTGACAGGATCGGAATGGCGATCTTGGAATGCCTGATCGCTTGGGTAAGCGACGGCCCTTTCTCCTCTCCCACGGCGAGTTCCCCATCATCCCTCAACACGCTGATCTCCGCGTGGAGGAGGCTATGGTGGAGATGATCCACAAAGCCATTGGGAGTATCCCGTCCACTGAAGCTCAAAAACACATCGACACTCTCTTCTCTTGTTTCGGAGGAACCTTCTCCACAGTTGCGAGAATCCTGGATGCCCATCTTCGTCCCTCTTCCCACTCTATTTCAAAGATCCATCTCCCAGTTTCATACCACGGGAGTAGGCCGCGTACGAGCGGCGAGCGGCGAGCGGCGAGGAGAAGGAGGAGAAGGGGGCGCGGGCGTTGAGGCGGCCGAAGGAGCCGCTGCGGGAGAGGGAGGGATCGATGGTGAGGGAGGAGGAGGAGGGAGTTGGGGAAGTGGGGGAGTGAGATGGAGGATCGGGGGTGTCTAGGGTTTCGATTGGATTCGAGCGATCGATGGATGGATGAAGAGGCAGAGGGAGAAAAAAAATAAAAATAAATTTGGGGGTGGGGGGAAGTCTGACGTGGGGGAGGGACGGACAAAAAATTGAAACAAATTTAGGGGCGGGAGAAAATAGACGAGGGAAAGCTCGAGGAGATTTTTTTTTTTTTTTTTTTAATCGGAAAAATAAATAAATAAGATTAAAAAATAATTTTAAAAAATAAAAGTACTGAATTTTAAATGATGATAAATTTTGATCATTATAAAAGATCATGAATTTATTTAAATAAGTTGATTCTAATTTTTTGTTAGTCATCAGTTTTATTAATAACTTTTGTTAAAGTTAAAAACATATTTCCAGACATGGTTATGTATTAATTATAATATGTCTTTCGAATTTCCAATGAATTGATTTATTAATATTATTAGTGTAAATTCATTTTAGGCTCTTTTTTAATTATTTATTTATTTATTAATTTGAATCAAATTAATTAAAAATAAAAATATTCATTTAATATACAATGTGTCCTAACGTGTTGGAATTTTCTATTTTTTAGAAATGACGTGTCGACGTGTCATGTCGTGTTATGTCGCGTGTCAGTGCTACTTAGACACTTATATGATTATTCGAAAAATATAAACTAAAAATTGAACTTTTTTGAGCTAATATCACAAAAAAAAAATCCCAAATTAGTATTATCCATACCATAATTATTCCGAATTAATTTTTGAATCGCAAAAATAAATGTGACTCGAGTCTATCAATTTGATAGGTTTTTTGTGGTATTATAAAATTTGGAAGTATATGGATCATGATGAATGGTAAGAACGTAAAAGTAATTTACCTAGTTACAAGGGGATCTTAATGAGATACCAATTAGATTTGTCATAAAATAAGAAACCTTTCTCAATTCTTTGCTCGAAGAGGCACGGTGGATCCAATCAGCACTTCGTCACTTCCAAAGGACAGAGGCATTTGGATTGTATTTCCAATGGATAATGCACCAAGGCTCTGCACATTGGTAATTGTGTTCCTAGCTTACTATGCATGAGTTGACTAAAATTTTGCAGATGTCTGCCGTCTCCATTATAGTTGGTATTGTGGTAAGTGTCCTACCTCAAATATAGACTCAAGATAATAAAGTATTCCCTAATGAAAGTTCATGCATCCAGCCTTTGGCAGTTTGGCTTTATGTTCTTTGCTTTGATCTGGAAGTTTGACTTTGCGCCCTTGGTTTTGATCATTGCCATATTAAACAATGACAAGATGATAGGTTTGTGTATTCTTGTACTCCTGGTTTTCAACATAGCAGATTAAGAAAGACTAATTTAAATAGGTTTTTGTACCAATCTCAGGAATTATCGTGACAATCTTTAAAGATTGAGTGAGGCCATCTCCCTAGCAAGAAAGCCGAAGTTGAAAGAAAATTTTGCTACCGGAATTGTTCTTGGAAGTTACCTGGCACTAATAACTGTAATATTATTTTGGGCCATGAAAGATGTGGACTTCTCAGTAAGAACCTGTTTCTCGTGTGGTTTTCTAGTTCTGTCTCTCATGTATATATTTTGTTTAATTATTGAAACGAGAAGTAATAAAATATCGCTACCCTATTCTATGGTGCAGGACAAGTTTTGTGTAAAAATCAATCAGATATAGCCCCGATGAAATGATGGCAGCCCTATATCTGCGAGAATAGTTAGCCAAGCTCTAATCTTTGTCAACAGATCGCACAGCTGGTCCTTTGTGGAACTCCCGGGACTTCTCTTGGTCAGCGCATTCGTAGTTGCTCAGCTGGTGAGAATTTCTCGGTCATGGTCTGTTCACTTTCTACTGGGAGCGATAAGTTTGCTATGGTACCTTCTACTGACTAATTTCACTGGAGTCCGGTGGAAGTGAGAACTACAGATTTATTAGCTTTAACTGACGGTCAATTGTTAAAAGTGCTCAGATTAGTTTGGACAATCGAGAACTTAATCACCATTCACCAATATGGTTCCCTGATGCAAAATTTTTCATGGACACGTTGCAACACTTACAGCGGTTTATGCAATCTGGGGTTTCACGAGGATAAAAGAAACTGGATGGGGGTGGACCACTGTCATCTACAGCTTGGTGACGCGTGTTCTGCTTGAGTTTTCTGAAATACGCAATCCGCTACATTCTGAGCGGGAAAGCATGGAATACCCTCTCGGAGAACATGGTATTTTCACTAAGAAAAAGGCACTGCCACGGATTATGTATTATGAAAAGCCCTACATTCTGTTAATTTTGGCCAATTTGATCAGGCAGACTGCCTTCACTACCAAAAAAGACTATGGCAAAGAAGAGCAAGAAGCTCAGTGGGCAACTGCACGGGGGACTTGCACAGCCTTCAGCCTCCTGAAACCAGCAACCTTTTCTCTGACAAGAGTAGCTACAGGGAGCTTTCAGAGATTGCAGAGCAACCCAAACGACGAGCAGAGGTTGCAAGGTGAACGCCTTAATTCTCATGCTTCAATGCTCGTAAGAAAATGGTGGTTATTTACTGAAAAACATAGTTTCACCTACTTCGCTTTTGTACTTGTTTGCTTGCCTGATAACTGAAGATTAAAGGCCATGCTGTATTTTAGGAGTTTAGGAGCCTTACTTGCCATGCTGTATTTAAGGAGTTTAGGAAGCTTACTTTCTCAATAGAGAGTTTAAACCTTTCGCTGCTAGCAGTTCCTTTTCGCCATTCAAGTCTGACATCTGATGGTAAGGCAAACTGAATCTGTTGTTGCAGGCTTCGAGAGCTACAACCTCTGAAGGGCCATGTTGAACCCTGGTCATGCTGAAAGGCTTGGACATTAATTTGATTCAGCAGCTATACACATTCTGAAGAGCTTCCCATTCGAAGCATAAGGGATCGTATTGTGAGAAATGGAAATTAGTCTCAAGGGCTATGACGACGAAGAAGCGTGTGAGGCTTTTATTAGTCTAAAGGACAACAAAAACCGACGTCACTCGCGGTCAGGGTTGTAGATTTTTGCTGTAACCAGATTAATGCATGGGGCTGCTTTCTCTTTGACAGATTGAGATTTAACTTTTCTTCTCGAAGTAGCCATGTTCAAGTCGATCAGTGAATCTTATGTGGATCTTAATAATTGTGTTTTGCTTGAAGCATGACCTTGTCAACAATTCTCGACAGTGGTCTGCCAGGCCAAAATAAAATAAAAGGAAAAATAAAAGCAAGATGTAAATATCAAAAGCAGATGTCTGAATCATGCAGAGACCCAAGTAAAGATTAACTATGTTGAAAAGAGAAGATTTGGAAACATGTACTTTGAGCAAAGTCGTGCCTCACTCCTCAAATCACTACCAATGTGACATAAGATTCCTCAGCGTGGTCTTTTTAGTACCAGGGACTTGAGACCAAGAAGGAAACTGTAGTAATTGGGTCCCGTAGTGATGTATGCGGGTCTCTGCACAGCTTCTGAATCTTCTGTTTGATTAGACCTGGCAACAAAGAGATGCATTTTATTTGGTTGTGAAAGGCAGGACCGTCCTGGAATGTGCTATAATAATCCAGGTAATTCATGATGCAGCATTATTACCTGCTGCTCAGCCTAAGTCGGCCGCTTAGCCCGAGACATCAGTTTACAGTGATATTTCAGAGTACCCAAAAACACTCAAGCTAGTCAAGTGATATTCATTCAAGTAGATAAACCACTTAGCGTACAAAATTTATTCAATGGGGAAAAAAAAAAAACAAACTAATGCCGGATGATGTTCAGTAAAATCAATTCATCATTCTTTTTGAAATTTTTCATCCTATAATCATCTAGATCATCAGGGTTATCAGGTGCCTCTCATTAATCACATATAAAACTCCCACATAAACGGCGCATGCCATGGTGATTTTTTTTCCCAGTATTGTCTATATATGGGTGTACAAGCATATATGTGGTTTTTCTGCATTGCATTTGGAGTGACTATTCTATTCATCATCAATTGGCAAATTAATTGAACAGAGATCACTGCACGTCCAGTTAGTTCTTCCATTACAATACTCCCACTAGCGAATACTCCATGCTTATTGAATAAATGGGCAAATTATCTTATTAATGATAATCGGTCAGGTAGATGAAAGAAATTAAGAACAACAATGACCAGGATGAATTGGAAACTCCGAAATGATGATTCATGCACTTATTTGCATATCTGTGAAAACAGGACAATGAAGTTGAACTGTATAAGTAATATTCATTCCATTCTAAGTCATCAGAAACAGTACGTATTCTCTTCAAGGCTAGGAAAGTAAACCGGGCGATTTCTGGGCCTTGTTGAGAATAATTTCATAAAGGAAAGATATTGCATTCTCTATAGAAGGGAAAAGATAAAAAAAAAAAAGAAACTTTGAAGAAGGAAGAATTCCAGTTACAAGGAAGTCCAAACAGTGGAACTGGAACTTATGGATCATCATTAAATTGAAAAGACGCAAGACCTTTAGAATGAATATTGGTCTCAGACACTTCAGACTTGCTCGAGGAAGCATGAAATGATCTCTTTCAAGTCCTCATTTAGACCAGAGGTGTACCACGACCTTCGCAAATATCTGGCCTTTCTAGGGAGCTCGACTACTAGAGGCTGTCCTTTTGAGTTATGTTCTTGCAATGTTGGATATGACATGTTCTCAGCTTCTTCAAGTTCGACAAATCTGGCAGTCCTTGAAGGGAATCACAGTATGAGATGGTCAATGTTCTCAGGGATGTCATGCATTCGAGGCCGTCTAGCTTTACCAGCTCACAGTGAGAAATAAGCAAGGCTACCAAGGATGAGAGATTTTGAAGTCCTTCACTTTCCATTACAGAACATAAAAGAAGCTCCAATCCAGATAGAGACTTGAGATACTTAAGCTCCGGCAATGTCTTTAAGGATTTGCAGTCTCGGAGGGTTAGTTTTTTCAAACTTTTGGGTAGTCGTGGGAGATGTTGTAGGTCTGGACATTGAAGATCAAGCTTCCTTAGCTGCTTGAGAGCATCTATTTCTGGTAGTTTAGTGAAGCCTGGGAGGCACAATTTCAAGGTCTCAACTTTTGTCACTTTGCCAATCCCCGAAAGGCTGATCGGCTCCACCATCAAATATCCGTCTGTGCCGGGAGATGCCTCGTCCTCCAAATAATTGGCAAGGTACAACTCTTTGAGATTGGTCAGATTTGAAATATCCAAAGACTTCAATTTACTTGAGTCATAAGTGAGACGCAAAGTAGCTAAACTAGTGGGAAGCAGAGGAAGCTCATGAAGATTGTCACAGCCATATAAATCAAGGTTTTGAAGATGGGAAAGACTAGAGATGCTCCCTGGTAGGCTGGGAATATTGGAATCTGACAACACCAAATTTCTCAAACAAGACAAGCCTTTTGATCTCCTCAGAAATTTTTTCCAAACTCCTACAGCGTGATGCATGAATCTCCTCAAGTTTCTTCAGCATTCCAATAGATTGAGGGAACTTTCTAATGAAACTTCCGTCCATTCTCAGCACCTTCAAATTATGCATATTACCAATGGCATGTGGTAATTTGTCTATTCCTGTACTTGAGAGATCCAGGTTCTCTAATGATGTCAATTTTCCAATGGCGTCTGGAAGTTTCCACAACAACCGAAAATCTCTCAAAGACAGTTGTTTCAACTTTTCTAGCCTTTTAATTGAGTCCGGGAGTGTGGTAAGTTCAGAGCCATCAATCGAAAGAAATTCTAGAGATTTTATGTCACCAATTTCACTGGATAATCGTGCCAATGATTTACAGTTGCAGGCACTGAGAGTTTTAAGATGCTTCATATCTTCGGAGACCGGAATATCTTCTATATAAGTTCCATCAAGTCGGAGCTCTCTCAAAGCTTCCAGAGAATCAAGTTCTCTGGGCAAGTTACCAAGGTCAGTGCAGAATTTCAGATCTAAAATTTGCAAATGTTGCAACTGACCAATCGATGGGTCGATTCGAACCAAATGAGAGCAATATTCTAAAATCAGCATCTCCAAAGACTTGAAATTAGAGAAGTTTGGAGTTTGTATCAAATCAACACAGCCTCTGAGAATTAAGACTTTCAACTTCCTTGCCAACTGCAAGCAATACAAATAGACAGAAACTGTTAATGTTGCAGTAAGTATTCAAGTGAAAAGGCAAATGCAAAGTATTTGAGCTACCTTTATACTATTCCAACCCTCCCAACCTTCAGTTATCTTGCTCCACGATAAATCAAGAACAACTAAGACCTCCAAGTTCAAATTGATTACATTAAAACCTCTTGGACAGCCATGCCAACGGAGCCAAAGTAACTTTGAAAGAAGATTTGTAAAATCCTCCTTAATGTCAAAGTGATCCAAAATGAGAAGACGGAGATTTGGTACTCTTTTAAATTGGTCACCAGTCAAATAGGTCTGCGATCGACCATCCATGTCTTTTTGTTCAGTGTTATCCATCTCAAGCCACACAGCTTCAACCTTCATTTGGCTCTGTTAGTCAGACACCATTGTTAGACAGAAGCCAACGAAACCCCAATACAGTAATAGAACTGAGGATCATTTATGCTCCACTCTTTCCAAAAGGGATCAAAACAAGGAGAGTTAAATATCAAATGACAGACCAAAAAAGGAAATGTTAAATCTGACCTCATCTTGTTTAAAAATCTTCCGAGCTTCAGTGGCCCATAGTCTACTGTTGTTCCCCTGTTTCATGCAATCTTCTTGAACAATTTTCCTGCCCAGCTTCCTTAGCTGATCGTGGATCCACATCCTATTGTCATCTCCAATCTTTACCATGGACATGAGACAAAGCATCTCGACTTCAAAAGAAGGATACAATTGAAGCTCATCCCACATGTAAGATGCGATTCTTTTATCCTCTCCAAAAGAAAACAGCCTATGTCGAGAAAAATATGCTGTTGGAAACTGTTTAATTGTTCATAAGTTATTCTCAACTTGTTCTCGACTTTATCATCAGTTACATTTTGTAACTTCTCCAGTAGAGATTCCCAAGCTCCTCTTTTATCCCGAAGCAGAGACAGGTGTGAACCTACAAGCTCAACAGCTAATGGAAGTTTTCCAGTAGCAGACACAATTCTTTCAGACAGATCAACATAGTCATGTTCTGGACAATCCTTAGCAAAGGCGTATCTACAAAAAAGTTTTAGAGCATCACTATCCTCCATCTCTGGGACTTTGTAAGTTTCAACGTCATAAGTTTCTGCCATTTCACAAAAATTGAGTACTCTTTTGGTTGTGATAATGATCCTACTCCCTGAACTGAACCAATCAAGACTTCCAACCAATGCTTCAAGCTGAGACTTCTCATGCACATCGTCCAAAAGGATGAGGACTTTCCAGGTGCTTAATCTTAAATTGAGGAAGCTGATTCCTTCCTCAACCGATTTGAGTTTTGCTGAGTCCCTTTGGACGATGTCAGAAACCAACTGATTTTGCAAAGCTAGAAGAGCCTTCTTGTCAGTAGCGTCTCCAATATCACCGAGAAAACTGTGACGGTCAAAGAGGTGGCAGATATCGTTGTAGAGAGATTTTGCAAGGGTTGTCTTACCAATGCCTGGAATGCCGGAGATGACAATCATCCGCACGTCACCAGAGTCAGTATCCAACATTCTTCTCAGCTCAGGCAAGTGGTCTTCAATCCCGACTAATTTGTCAGACAAATTGAGCCTAGCCTTTCTCAATCTCTTCAGAACTTTTGAGACCATCATAATTGCAAATTCTCCTTGCCTAGAAAACAGAAAAAGTTTCAGAAAGAAGGAAAGTACACGAAGTCATGGACGCAATGGTTAAACGCTGCCAGTCAATTCAGAGTGACCATTGGCCATGCCCATCGCAGCCCTTAACAGACCGTGACTTTCTTATACGGGGGCAATTTGCCGTGAAATCAATTGAATTGAGCATGAGATTACCACATTATTCAGGACAAAAAAAAGGGAGAAAAGAAAAGAAAACAAAGCAAAACTAGTTACAGATCCTTCTTCAACCTTACCCAGTATATTTGGTCAGTTGCCGCCCTTTCACAGATGTCACTTCTTTGAGGGCATCCACCCATTTCTGAACCGTGTCCGGATCAACTCCTTTCTCCTGGTGTGCCGCAATTTTATCGGCGTAGGGACCCTTCCCATCCTTCATTTCCACATCCCAAGCCGTGATCAAGAAGTAGACGGGCATGATGATCATTCTTCCCTCTTTGCGCCACTCGACCATCTGAGCCAGCTCACGAAGGCACGGCTTACTCGAGGCATAGTCCTCGGACAGGATCGGGATGCCAAATCTTCGACAGCTTGATCGACTCGGGGAGCTGCTTCTTGATGTACTCTCCATCGGAAAGCTCGTCTTCGTCTAAGAAGGTGCGAACCCCGTGATCGACGAGGCTTCTGTAGAGAACATCGGTGAACCCATGTCGGGTGTCGCTTCCTCTGAAGCTCAGGAACACGTCGAAGTTGTTTCCCGTCACCGAAGCTGATGATGCAGAGCTCGAACCGCCGTAAGGACCTTCTTTCGCCATCTGCAGCTGGAAAGGAGACTCACGAATGCTCGGAAAATTTCCTCGGACAGACTCTTGACAACCCTACGCTCTGCCCTGGTTGATTAGCGGAGAAGCAGGTCTCCGTCCGTGCGGAATTTCTACAGTCAAATGGTTCCTGGGCCTTGACCAGATCCAACTAGAGGTGATGGTCCCAATTCGATCCGATTCCAACTAAAAATCCAGAATCAGATTGGGAGAATCAGATCGATAATGAAAATATTTTTTATTTGATAATTATTTCAAACTCTGACCAAATGCCATATGTGACGTAGAAATATATCTCTTGAAAATTAACTATTCCGAATATATAATCGGCTCATGCGATTAAAAAAAAAAATGAAATCATTTTTCATTTCCACATCTCAGTCGTGGTTTTACTCCTATCCAAAGTGAAGAAAATTGAGGAAAGGAATTGAGAAAAAAAATTAGCGAAAAAGGGGGAGAAATGACAAAAAAACAATTATGAGGGCAGGTGAATTCAAGTACGAATTTCTGATCAAAAAAAAAATAAAATTCAAAAAATGTGCCTCCAAAAATAAAAAATCAAGTGTGCGAAAATATTCAAAGCCAAATATTCAAGTATGATTCTCCTTTAATTATCATACTCTAATTAGTTTATTTTTGTGGAAGATAAAGGTAGATTCTTGTCGGAGGATGTGGCCAAACGATACATTGGATGGAGCTCGAGGTCCAAAGGCAGGAAATGACCCATCACGTGCTTATTGCTTTTAGTCACTATTAAATTACAAAGTTAATTATCAATACTCAATAGCCTACACGAGAAGATTAGTTTAATTTTAACAGATTCCATCTTCATTAACGGTTCAAAAAAATGTGCTTCTCCATTTTCTGCATCGAAATAAAACGCACAAAGTGAATGAGCTTTAGAGCAAACGGGAGACAGAAAATCTGCAACTATAAGAACATCCACAAGCTACTATGGCAAAAAGCAACATAAATTTGAAAAAACCCTCATCTGGATATTTCAAAAAATTATTTGTCTTGATAGTGGGTTGACTGCCAAAAGGGTGCTTTTGATAATCATTTTATTCCTGAAAATAATTTTTACTTAGAAATTATCTTTTTTATTATTTTCCTTGGATGAGATTCTCAGCATTTGAAATGCCCAAAATTTCTATTACGGGAATAAAAAAAATACATTTAGTATGATTCTTAAATTTTTTTTTTGTGATTTAAAATTTCTTTTAAAATTTTTATTATATTTTTGTCTTTTCCTTCCTTCTTTTTATCTATCCGGTCGTTGGCAATGGCCCGTGACCTTGCCAAAGCCTCACCAGGCCAAGTGAGGTCCCCAAGGTGAGCTGTTGAAGCCTTGCCTAGCCGATGTGAGGTCGACCTTGTTGTCGGTGGCCGGGCGAGCTCACCCGGCCACTAGTGAGGCTTCGACGAGCTCACCGGACATCCAACCGATCATCGACGTGATCGCCAAAATTGCTAAAGGAAGAAGAAGAAAAAAATGAAAGAAAAGAAAAAAAAAAAAAAAGAGATAAAAAGAAAATGAAAATGATTTGCCTTGATTTTGGAATTATTCTCACGAGCCAGAAGTATCTTTTTTTCTATTTTTTAATTCTACTCCAAATTTAGGGAAAATTTCAAATAATAATTTCATCTAATGGCCGAAGTGCGTTTATTTTCTTATATAAGGGGTCTAAGTAAACATTGTTTCAAATAAGGGCTGAAATGGTCAAATCGTCTAAAATAAGGGCTTGAAGTTGCCAAAACATCTTAGATAAGGGCCTTTGGCCAGCTAGTAACTATTTTGATGGGAAAATTCTAAATAAAAGCTTGAAGTACCCTTGTTTATTCAAAAAATAGCTTGAAATGAATTTTATTTTAAATAAGACTCTAAAGTGGTCAAATCATATTAAATAATGGCATGAAGTTGTCAAATCATCTCAATAAGGACCTTGGGCTAGCCAGTGAGTATTCCAACCATTGAAAAAAAGGATGTTTTGGTAAAAAAAAAATAAAAATTATAAACTACATTTTTTATAACTTTTTGATTTTTTCTTTTTGATTTTTTTAACTTTTTGATTTTTTTCTTTTTCTTTTCATTTTCTTTTCTTTTTTCCTCTTCTATCCATCGGCCATCGTTGTCAATGGCCGGCGGAGGTCGCCTACCTCAGGCAAGGGACGCCCTTGCAAGCATCAGGCGAGGGCCGCCTCGCTTGGGCTAGGCGAGAGACAGCAGCCTAGGCGAGGCAACCCTCGCCCAATGCCAACAAGGGTTGCCCTCGCCAGATCAGGTGAAGGCGGCCCTTGCCCGACACTAGTGAGGGCAACCCTCACCCTCGCTTGAGTGGCAAGGCCATGCGAAGGCAAGGGCGCCCTCGCCAAATGCCAAAGGCATGCCTTTGCCACCCTAGCGAGGGTGGCCCTCACCTGAGTTTGGCGACCTCTGCCATGGCCGATAGAGGGCAGGGGGAAAAAGAAAAAAAGAAAAAGGAAAGAAAAATAAATTAAAAGACGAAAATGCTATTCGGTCTAATAGGTTAGGCCCTTTAAAAAAAAAAAAAAACTAATATGGCTATTTCATGTCATTATTTGAAACAAGTTCCACTCCAGGCCTTTATTTAAGACAATTTGACCACTTTAGACCTTTACTTAAAACATGATCCATTTTAGGCCCTTATTTGAGAAAACGATGACATTTCAAGTCCTTATTTAGAATTTTCCTCCAAATCTATTTCTGAGAACAAAAAATTTATCAAACAGATTGTTTTTTTTTTTTTTTTTTTAACCAACGTTCGGCAAGAACAAAAGAATTGAATCAAACAGGCACTGTTTGGAGTGTCAATAAATAGGCCCAAAGTTCATCACCCCACGCAACACGCACGGAATAAACTAATATTTTGCTATAGATAATTGAATTACTCTATTCATCACTATTCAAATTGGTAATTGGAATTTCAATATCAATAGACAAGCATATTTATCCTGGTTAAAAAGCCAACATCAGCCCTTAGAACTAGTTGATAATTTATAAATTTGTATGGACATTAATTCTGATAATGATGATAACTTACTAATGAGTGATGTGATAAGCAAAGTTATTGGTGAAATTTCTTTTTTTAACAAGATAAAAGAATATCAGCAACCTTAAAATTCTACCAACGCCGAAATTTTCCAATTTTGAATCCCACAGGACCTAGAATTTTGCAACTCAAATAATCACTTGGATTGATTGTCACACCAACATGAATATAACCCATAATATAAATTACGTAGTGCTAGGCGTACTAAAGGGGTACCACCTGCTTAAAATAAGGTCCTAACCTAGATGCTATGTCAAAATTCCTGCCATGCGGTCTTTCCGGTATCTTAAATTATGGTGCTTTAGACCCTAGGGTGTGTTTGGTAACGATTCTATTCCCGGAGTAGATTCGATCGAAATGATTTTTTTTTTATTCGTGCTCGGGAACTAATTTTGAGTAAAAGAACGCGTTTGGTAACTGTCCAAAATTTCTGATTCTGGAATAGAATTGTGTTTGGTATTATGCTCATTGATTCTGTTCCAAATCAATTTCTTTTAATTTTTAAATAATTTTTTTACTTTTTTACTTTTTTCCTTTTTTTTCTTTTCTTTTTTTCCTTTTTCTCCTATTCTTCTTCTTCTTCTTCTTCTTCTTGTGGTTGCACCAGACGAGGGGGCTGGCGACCTCATCGAAGCGTCACCGGCCCTCGGCGAGGCCGGCCCTCGTCAGGCCGAGCCTTGCCGGGGCTTAATGAGGCCCGCCCGGCCACCGGTGGGGCTAGGGGCTAGTTGGGCCTCGCCCGGCCAGGCGAGGCTTGCCGATGGCTAGGCAAGCCTCCCGAGCTCGCCGGACCTCGCCCGGCTTGGCGAGCCTCCGCGAGCTTGTCGGACCGGCGGACGGCAACCGGCAGTGGCGGCGGGCGGTGGTGGACAGCGGTCGCGGGATGGCGGAAGGGAAGAATAAGACTTGATTCTTTTTTTGATTCTCAGACTCCACATTTTTTTTTATTCTTAATTCTTGTCCAAAACGATTCCGGAAACAAATTGTTCTCGGAATCGGTTTTGGACAAAAATTTTATCAAACGCGATTTTGTTCCCAAACCGATTCGTGAACAAAAAATCGGAATCGAGCACTATTTGGATGATTACCAAACAGTGCCTAAAATTGTTCATATCTTGGATACCCTGTTGCCAACTCTGTCGACAGGGTTATGAATTTCTCTTGAAATACTTGGATGGTGGCTAAGGTTTCCCCCGGAGAACAAGGCATCATAGACAAAACCACGTCTTTGCGTGCATGGGTACATCTGGATTTTGCTTAAATTCGCAGTGGAGAGAGCACGTATGGAATATCTACGTTATGCTAATTTCACCGATATCATCGCAGAGACCGCCTTCTCTACCAAAGAGGACTATGGCAAAGAAAAGCAAGAAGCACGGTGCTGCATAGAGGACTCTGCATGGCCTGCTGCCTCCCGAGACCAGCAATCTTTCCTCTGGCAGGACTAGTTACAGGGAGCCTTCGGAGATTGCAGACCAAGCCGAGTGACATGCTGAGTTTGCAAGGTGAGCGTTCTCTTTGTTTCAATAGACTTTGTTTCACGCTTTCAGCAATGATAAATAACTACAAATGAAATTCCAAACCTGTGTTTTTTGCCAGAATGGAAAAGTTTTCGACGCGTGAAGATTCAAATAAAAGAAAGTGAAAAGTGCCAGCCTATTTAGAGGCCAATCGGCCTTTAATATCGGCATACAATTCATTCCACTCTACATTGATTTTGTCAATCATTCGGGAGCTTGATTTCTCTTCTTTTCCATGATTGGATTCTCTCTCTTCATACTGAGGACCTGCTCGTACTTAATTCTTCAGTTCCTTAACTTTCTCTCATCTCATTGTCCACAGATATGATATTTCTGACTTTGCATTCTCAACTGTCTGCTTGCGTGCCTCAATCTCTGCTTGAAGTTGGGGCATAACTCGCTCATTGTCAGCCACAGTCTTAGCTTTCTCTTCACATTGTTTCTTGATTAAACGAACTTCATCCTTGTCAGACGCCAAAAGATACTTTTCCATTTTGAGCACCCTTTCTAAGCTCTCACATTCAATGAGGATCTTTTATTGGGAAGAGAGGAGTCACCCGCGGTCTAAATAAAGTTCTGCAATTTGAGATAGACACATTGATGTCCAATAGTAGAGACCTCTGGCGCATTTTGTTTGACTAAGAAGTTCAGTAATTGTTGCAAATGACCAAGTAGCTTGGGATTAAACATAATTGCCTGGAGTCCCTGACTCATTATAATTTCCACCTCTTGCAATGCATTCTGGTATGCTTGAAGATCAAAATGACTTGCTTGTGACATCTCTGTCCCAGTATTTTGCTCTCCTGAGTCACCACTCAACAGAGACTCGATCTTTGAGAAAAGAGATTACTCTCCGCGACCGCGTAAATCTGCCTCGACAATTATAGGGGCTTTATCTTTGTCCGTTGCTGATGATGACTTTGGTCAAGCAGCAGGAGGAGGCATAGTAGAACCAATTGTTGCCAAAGAAGGGATAGTTGATGCCCTGTCAAGTGGCATATCTTCTTGCTCTGTCGATGGCGAGATGCCAGTAGTTTCTGTCCCTGTCGTACCCACTGACAACTTGGAATTCTTATCTGGCTCAACACCTAAGTTTGATTAATGTGGAAAAGAGTGTGTTGGCTTGGTTCTGGAAATCATCTGACAGCTGAATTTGGAAGCAACAGCCTAAAAGAAATACATAATTATTCATTGATAGAGTGAGATAGAAAGCAAGACGTCGGTGGTTTACCTTCACTCTATGCCACGTGGTTGATGAACCTACAACAGAGGGAGAATTTTGCAAGTTAGAAGAAGCGCCCATAGTTTCAGTTATTGACTTGACAGAATCGGAAGATTTTGCTTGTGCTTTAGGAGGAAGAGGAGCATTAAATAAGGAGTAAAATTTTCTAATTGGCAAAAAAAATTAGTCTAAGGTCTAATTTGTTCCAACAATATGGCATAGCTTGAAATAATCCTTTGACTGCCTATCCTTATGGTCTGGCAGCTTTCAATCCATGACATCTTTCAGCGTTCTACATTGCAAGGTTGGAATCACACTTAAATCTTATAGGACAACTCAGATTTGACAATCTCAATGTACAGCATACCTTTATCCTTGCATTTGACACCCTGAATGGAAGAATGTTTGGTATTAGCTGGCTTGCTAAACTCCACCTGTGACAAAACCTGTGTAAGCATGTATTCAGTGCATCAAACAAGACTTCTACCATGTGTCAAACGGTTATAAAGACTGATGCTTAGATTCAAACTGACTGAACGTGAAAAGAGACCAAATGAGTTTTGAGATTTCATTGACGGTATTGATCAGACTATATCCTTGGAAGAGTAGCTCATCAAACAAGTCTGAATTAAAAGAGAAAAGTTTGAAGAATGGAATACCTTCTATGAGCTACTCATCCCAATTTATTAAAAGTACTTTAGATTAAGATCTTGAATATTACGGAAGCACCCCATCAAAAATTTCAGATACTAGTACAGAAGCCAGTGCTTTTCTGCAACACGTCAAAGATTTAAGATACCAATACAACGTTCAATGCTCTGGATTGAATACATAACAACACCTCCCAAAAGCATGATTAAACTAACTGGCATAAATAGAAGTTCTTTGGTTGTATATCGCAGAAAAATACAAGAAAAAGTAAAATGCTCTTTCAAAGAAGTGGAGTCCTTACAAATTTGGACCCATCTTTCAAGTAAAAAAGATGAAAGAAATACAAAGTCTTGATGACTCAAATTTCATTTGAAAATTATTCTGCATGTGTGTTAATGGGAGAAAATGTCCCATCCCTCGTAATTCATCATGTCATGCACTTTTTTCATTATTAAGAAATTCATTCATCTTAGTAAAAATTCCAAACATGACACGTGCTAATCAAGTGCCAACCTCCATCTATGTGGTCAAGAGGGAAAATCATAGTGTTGGTTACCTCGGATGAGCTTTCTGCCTCAATTATGGCACCCCTTGGCTTCTTGAAGGAATGCAGGTGTTCCACACCTTTAATATCACGAATATTTGGACAGCCCTTGATTTTAATATCTTTCAACTTCTTCAGTTTTGATAGATTGGGAAGTCTCGCAAGGCTTTGACAGTACGAAACATTCAATGATGCTAAAAATATCAAGTTCTCCAGCTCATTCAGCTGTTGCAGGTTGCAGTGAGATATTCTGAAAATTCGCAAGGATTTGAACTCCCCGAGGCCTGCAACTTCTGTTACAGCACAGTCGAAAAGCTCAAATTCTGATAGGAGCTCCAAATACGAAAGATCTGGCAATATCGTAAACAATTTGTACTGGCCAAGTGAGAGGGTGAATAAACTCGGAGGAAGCCGTGGTAGCGTTTTCAAGTGAATGCAGCAAAGGGAGAGCTTTGTGAGCTTACGAAGGTGATCCAACCCAACAGGTAGTAGTTGGATCTTTAACATAGATAGTTGTAATATCTTTAGCTCTGACAAACTCCCGAGCTTCAAATAAGTGTGTCCTTTTGCCTCAATTTGACTTTGGTCAGGTAACACCAATTCCTGGGATCCATCAGCCAAGAATAACTCTTCCAACTTAACCAGGCTACCGATATCTGGGATTGTATCCATCAATTTAGAACTGACAGATAGGCTTATTAAAGTGGGAGGAAGCTTGGGCACTCTATAGAGCTTGTCACAATGAAGCAGATCAAGTGTTTGCAGATTGGGAAGTGTAGAAATGATATTTGGTAGACCACGAATCCGAGAGTATCCAAGCCTCAAGACCCTCAATCTCGAAAGCTCCTCAATATCTCTAGGAATTTCCCCAGCCAAACTCCGACATCTTGAAGCATGCAGCTCTTCAAGCCTCTTCAACTTCCACATAGCATAAGGCAGCTCTCGTACAAAAGTAAAATCAATTTCGAGCACTCTTAAAAGATATAACTTATTGACAGTATTAGGTAATTCGACAATTCCAGTGCTTGATAAATCAAGTTCAATCAATGAAGCCAAACTCTCCAAGGACGTTGGTAACTTCAATATTGACCTACAATGATTTATTGACAAGTGTTGTAGCGCTTCTAACTTTCCAGACAGGGGAAGTTTAGTTATTTTGGTACCATGTAGTGCAAGGACTCTCAGCGATTTTACATGGCTAATTGAATTGGGTAGCTGAATCAATGAAAGACAGTTGCAGGCACTGAATCTTCTAAGCTTTTGCAAATGACCGATGGAGGCAGGAATTTCTTGAATAGCAGTTCCATCTATAAGAATCTCATCCAAGGATATGAGGGAACCTAGCTCTTCAGGCAACTTATTGAGTTCAGTACAAGACCTCAAGTTCAGTGAAACCAACCTCTCCAGAATTTTTACCGATGAACCGATTTCAACCAATCGAATGCACCTTTCAAGATTCAATCTCTCTAAACATTTGTAATGAGATAAGTCTGGAGTTCTTATCATATCATAACAACAACCGGTGAGGTTCAAAACTCTCAATTTCTTGGCTTTCTACGTCGAAAAAATAGAATAACAAAAGAGTCAACTTTTCCGCTACAATTTGACAAATGAAATCAATAATAATGTACTTCTCTACCTTGATTTCACTCCAACCGTTCCATTTGTCACGACCTTGCTCCAGAAAGATCTAGAACAACCAACTCCGTCAAATCCAATTTTTCAGCAAGAAGATGCCGAGGACAACCTTGCCAATGGAGCCATCTTAAACTTGACAGACACCGCTCAAAATTTCCTTCGAGGTTTGCCTGATCCAATCGAAGGAATCTTATGTTCGACATCCTTGCCAAATGTGCTGGTCCAAAACTGTATTGTGACCCACTGCCAAATTTGAGAAGAATTCCTCTAACAATTTCTGTTCCCTACACGTGAAATACAGGATTTGGATTACCAAGGGACTTGGCATTTCCGCACAAAAATATGTGAAGATGATAAGAGACTTCAAATTAAAGAAATCATTTTATTAAGGATCAATTTGTTTTAAAAAAAGGTTTTGGAAAAAATTCTTAAAAATGATCGCTTTCATCTCTTACAAAAAAAAAAATGAATGAATAACAAATATTTTCATCATCCACGGAAATAAGTAGACATAAGTTGTTATCAACAATGAAAAAATTTCATTAACTAATTATTTCAAGAAATATAAATGATCATTTTTAGAAAAATATTTTTCAAATAATTTTTTCCGCTAAAAATATGCACCACAAATAGTTTTCTTTCTATGAAAAGGGGAACATGAGTCGTAAGGCATACAAGTAAGGTAAAAATAGTGATGAACTTGTATCTTACTTTTTTATTCACCAGCACAGCTCGGGCTTGCTCGTGACTCCACAATCTACTGTGCTTTCTAGGTTTAAGATGTTTCTCTACGACAATATTCCTACCTAGGTCTCGAAGTTGATCATGCATCCATAACTTATCATTCTCAATCTTAACAATAGACGAATTGACGAGGACTTCTAATACCGATCCGCTTGCAGAATCACGGTCAGGCCACAGGTAGCATGCAACACTTTTGTCCTCTCCAATGAAGAAACAAGCAATGTCCAGAAATATCAGTCTTTGCTCGTCAGGTAATGCTTTGATTATTACCATCAATTTCCGTTGAACTTGTGGCTCAGGTACTTTTCTCAATTCGTTCAATGTTTGCTCCCACACCTCCTTGCTTTTAGAATATAGATACGACCCAACAACCTCAACAGTCAAAGGAAGCCGGCCAATAGTCGATACTATTCTTTTGGACAGAGTAGCTAAGTCAGCCGGAGCAGGTCTCCCTCTGAAGGCATGAGAGCGGAATAGTTCATCGACTTCCTCTTCTAGCATTCCCCCGACTTCATATTTCAGGGACACTTCAAACTTATCTAAAGCCTGTTCGTCTCTGGTGGTAATTATGATCCTGCTCCCAGAGCCTAATGAATCAAGAATACTTAAAATCGGTGTAAGTCCGGAGCTTGGTTCAATATCATCGAGAACAATGAGAACCTTCTTGTGCAAGAGTCTGCTTCTGATGGACTTAATCCCATCATCAACAGAATGAATTTGTCCATGCGTTACACCTAGAAGGTCAGAAACCAACTGACCTTGCAAATTATCTAGACCTCCTGGTTTTGTGGTATGTTCTCTAACATTTTCCAGAAAGCTACAGCCATCAAAGAGATCAAATATTCTTTTGTAGATGAACCTTGCAATTGTTGTCTTCCCAGTGCCCCCTATGCCATGTATTCCAACTACATGAACGTCGCTAGATTCCACTTTTAGTAATTTCATAACTCTTTCCTCATGATTCTCGATGCCAACGAACTTTCTGTTCAGTGCCCTCAACACATTTGCGACAAGAACATTGATGACTTCAGCCTCTACGAGCGAGCTGTATCAAGCGTGCACGTGTGCACAAGGTACACGCACAAAGATTAATGTAAGTCCAACAATATCTAAACTCTCAAGTAGTTTGCAAGAAAAAATTCACGCTCTCCTTTCAAAAACTATCATACAGCAATCAGCTTTAGACAAACAGGCCATGCAATTAGTGGTACATGCTTTTACTAAATCAACACAGACAAAGCACAGTACGATGCGATGCAAAGGCTGCCTGTTGCATCCACAGAAATTAAGCAAATCAATATCACTCTACACTGGCATTTTCTTGCAAGAGGTAGATTTCCTGTGGATGCAGATTTCAAGAGGAAGAACATTTTTCTGGACCATATCGATATAAAATCACAACCATAACCGCTGCTTCCCATTTAATGCAGTGATCGAAAATGGAAAAACTGAGTTATGAGATACGTGTAACGCTAGAGCGCTGAAATTTGTCAACAAAACCGAAACATTAAGTAATGTGGCAAGCTTGGAGTGAGAATGTTAACAAGCGGATCATATCCAGTACCAGATCAGGGGGAGCTACATCAGGTATTGATACACCTAGCAGCATTAGTCTTAATGAGATTAACCAAAATTGAAGTAAGCGGTGGCTTGGGATTTGGATGCTAGGTTACTCAATCGAACTTACTCAATTACACTCACCTATCAATCTCCAACCCTAGGATGGATCCCACATAGCTGAGAGCTTCCTCCAATTTCCGGAGGGTGTCTGGGTCGATTCCGCACTCTCTATGACGGGCGATAGCCTCGCCGTAACCGTGAGATCTGTTTTTCACAACCGATGGCGTGACATTGAAGAAGACTGGCATGATGATCTGGCCCATCGTCTTGTGGTACTCCACAATCTGAGCCAGCTCTCGGAGGCACCATCGGCTCGATGGGTAGTTCCCTGACAGGATCGGAATGGCGATCTTGGAATGCCTGATCGCTTGGAGAAGCGACAGCTCAATCTTCTCTCCCATGACGAGGTCACCTTCATCGCTGAACACGCGGATCTCCTCTCGTAGGAGCCTACGGTAGAGACGGCACACAAAACCCTTGCGAGTATCCTTTCCTCTGAAGCTCAAATACACGTCGTATCTCTTTTCTCTTGTTTCGGAGGGACCTCTTCCATGGTTGCGAGAATTCTGGATGTCCATCTACTTTCAAAATGAAAATGGTTTTCGTGTTGGAGGGCCTCCTCCTCTCAGTTTTCGTCTCTCTTTCTTCTCTATTTCAAAGATCCACCTCCCAGTTTCCCAGTTTCATACCATGGGAGTGGGTGTACGAGGGCCTCTTTGACCGGCGGACCATGGCGAGACGGATGTAAAAAGTCACAACAAAATATATTTTAAAAAGAAAAAAACACCAATAACCTTTAAACTTTTGCAAAATGTACGACCCGGACAAAACTTTTCTTTACCAATTCAATCTTTGAATTAAATGCTCTTTTTTTTCCCTAATTGATCTGAAGACGTTTACATGGCTATTTGAAAATATAAACTAAAATTTGAACTTTTTTGGGCTAATGTCATAAAAAAAATCCCAAATTAGTATTATCTGTATCATATTTATTTTAAACTAGTTTTAGTATTGCAAAAATAAATGTGGCTCGAGTCTGTCAGTATGAATTTTTTTTTTTTTTGTGATATTACAAAATTTGGGAGTAAATGGAGTGTGATGGATGGAAGTAATTTGCTGGGTTACAAGGGGATCTTGATAAGTTACCAATTAGATTTGTTATAAAATAAGAAACCTTTCCCAGTTCTTTACTTGAAAGGTACGATGGATCCAATCAGCACTTCGTCACTACCAAAGCGACTTTTGGAGGTAGAAAACAGAGTGATTGCCTTGCTTAGCCAATCTAGGGTTGGCTTTTAGAAATTAGTATAATGGTAACATAATGATAGTGGAAAAATAGCTATTACGTCCTTTTCTTTCTTTTTCCCCCTTGCATTTAGATACATTATCAATGTCGCGGCCAAAGAGGACGACAATGCAAACGTTACACGATCTTCCCATGCGTAGCACGGGCTAACCAAGTTGTCGGTGTACAAATGATAATAAAATCAGCGCACGTTGTTCACTCCATTCAGCACCAAAGATAGAACCCCCACCGGATAATGCCTGAAAGGCAATGGCTAAGCACGCGTAGAGGAAGACTTCTAGAAGTGAAAGGGAAAGGCCCTCTTGGGGCTGTGAATGGAAGAACAGGATAATGGCTAGAGCTAGAAGGCAACGGCTCAGCACATTTCTAAGTCAAGGTCAATAAACCAGCCTATTTTATTAGATCAATTATATGAGTTCACCGTAATTACTTTTCAATAGAGAAGTGACAGTGTGTTAGTTGTTAAGGCCACTAGGGAACATACATCAAGGACCAAAAGAAGGCAACGACTAAAGATTTGTTTTTAGTCAATTAACAATGAATTTTTTAGTAAAAGTCTGGAGGCATCTCTAGATTTTCCATACAACATTGGACGAAGCATGGGGTAGAAATTCGTCTGGTCTTGATGACCTTGTATATTTTGATAGAATGAATGCTCCACTGAAATTAAAAAATAAAAATAAAAAACAATGTTCTTGTTGAAGTTTGAGGGCTTGATAGATCCAAGTTCTTGGATAAGTTGATCATTGACTCATGCAATTCCATTGAAATGCTGGATCTTTCTCGGTTGAAACATTTGAAGAAAGTTAATGCTTGTCGTTGCAAAAATCTAATTGAAATTCAAGGCCTTCATTGGTCATATTTCTTGAAAGAGTCAGATATCTTTTAGTGCAAATCCATTAAGAGGCTATACCTTTTACAATATAATTATCTAAAGCAGTTGAAGGCTTCTTCTTGTGAAAATCTAGCCGAAATCCAAGAACAAGCGATAAAAATAGTTTTATTTTTCATTTTTTTTCAGAAATAGAGGAGCAACAAAATTTGCTTCTTATTTTTGTTCTAAACCAATTTCTGGACTAATAATTTATTCTAAAAATAAGAAAAATGAAATTGCATCACTAAATGGATTTATGTTCTAGAAATAAGTTTGGAATAGAAAAATTGTTCTAGAATAATAATAGAATGGTTGTCATGCGCGCCCTTATTCTTATAATGATCAAGTATACTTCTAGGATACATTATAGTGGAAAAATAGCTATTTCACAAGTCTATTTTCGCGTGCATAGCATGAGTCTAGAGACTAGTATAATGGTAATTTAATTATAGTGGAAGAATAGCTATTACATCCTTTCCTTTCTTTCTTTTTGCCTTGCTTTTAGATACATTATTAATGTTGTGGCCAAAGAGAACAACAATATAAAGTCAAACGATCCTTCTAGGCATAGCACTTTGTAGCCAACTTGCATGTGCATAAATGACAATAAAAGCAGCTCATGTGGGTCAACTCCATTCGGCACCAAAAAGGAACCGCCATCGGATAACGCCTAAAAGGCAACAACTAATAAGCCCACGTAGAGGAAGACTTCTCCTAGAAGCGAAATGGGAAGGCCCTCTTGGAGCTGTGAATGGAAGGGACATTCACCGGATGATGCCTAGAGCTAGAAGGGAACGGTTCAGCACTTTTCTAAGTCATCGTCGTTTAACCAGTCAGTTATATCACATGAATTGTATGAGTTCACTTCCATTACTTCTCAATAAAGAAGTAATAGTGGGTTAGTTGTTAAGGCCACTAGGATGCATACGTTGAGGACCACAACAAGGCGACGACACATGATTTGTTTTTAGTCAACTAACAATTAAATTTTTAGTCAAAATTTCGCTGTTGTATTTGATTTATACGAGAACCTGGTTTAGACCTGTTTCCATCCCATTCTTAACTTTCATAAAATTCTTCCATCAAGGTTGCTACAATAATGGTGGACAGTTACCACATCATAATGATAACATGGAATAGCTGAAGTTGAGAGAAAAATGTTGGCTGAAATTTGAGATCACAATATCAAAATGATAACATGGCATCCTACAAACAAACCGAATGGATATCCATGTGAAAGTTTCAGAGTTCGAAGACCAAGCGATGCCAATCAAGTATAACCCTATTCAATTTCCACTAAATTTGTGTTTGGTACATAAAAACGGAATGAGATAACTTTATATTAAGTAAGTTTACAGAATTGCTACAATGAAGGTTCTTCTGCTTTGTTATGAGCAATGTATTGTGAAAGTAGGATGGGATATTAATTCTAATGAATTACATACAATATACAAATACACATTATAATTCATCTAAAAATGTATTCTAAAATCACAGTTAACTTATCAAAAGTCATGATAATAATTAAAAATATCATCGACTAAGTTGTTAAAAACCACTGTTTTATTATAGAATAATTGTTATTGTCGTAATTTTAGATTAATGAACAATAAGCATAATTGTAATTTTAGAAACCCCCATAAGCTATGTTTGTTCGAGGTAACCCAATGGAGTCAGCAATAGGGCCTTCTTTCAATTTTGAGGTAACCCAACAAAGTGGTAAAATTAGGGGTGTGCAAAAGAACCGGGATCCGCTCGGACCGCCTAGAACCGGACCGGAACCGCTCGGAACCAGTGGTTCTTGGGGATAAGTACCAAAAAAGTCCTAAACCTATTGAATCGGTACAAATTCAGTCCTAAACTTTTCAATTAGACCAATTTAGTCATAAACCTTTTAATATTGGTACCAATTTAGTCCATCCGGCCAATTTTGACCGGGCGACGCTAACATGGACGTTGGCCGGTGACCGGACGCCGACGTGGCAATTTTTATGATTTTTTTAATATTTTTTAATATTTTTTTATTTTTTTTATTAATTCTTATTCTTTTTCCTTTTTTCTTCCTCGACGGTGGTCGGCGAGCCTCCGGTGAGGCTCGCCGGCCACCGGGCGAGGGCCGCAAAGCCCTCGCCCGCCGCCCGCCGAGGGTCGTGGCCCTCCCCCGGCCTCTCCCAAGGCCGTCGGCGAGGTGGGGTCATCCGAATACGGACGAGGCCGCCCTCACTGCGGCCCGGGCAAGGCCAAGCGGCCCTCGCCGGCCGCTAGCGAGGGTCGCGGCCCTCGCTCGGCCTTGCCCAAGGCCACGGGCGGGCGGCTTAGCCCGGATCTCGGGCGAGGCTAGCCTCGCCCGCGGCCTAGGTGAGGCCGAGTGAGGGCCGTGACCCTCATCGGTGGCTAGTGAGGGCCGCTCGACCTAGCCCGGGGCGCGGCGGGGCCCTCGCCGCCTGTTTGGGCGAAGCCGCCTCGCCGGCGGCCCCGGGAGAGGCCGGGTGAGGGCCGCAACCCTCGCCGGCCACCGCCGAGGGAGAAGGTAGAAAAAAAAAAAGGAAAAAGAAAAGAAAAGAAAATTAAGAAAATAATAATAATAAATAATAAAAATTTTGAAAAATTATAAAAATTATAAAAATTGCCACATCGATCCGGCCACCGGCCGGTGTTCATGTCGGCGTCGGCCCAGCCAAAATTGGCCGGATGGACTGAATTGATACCAATATTAAAAGGTTTAGGACTGAATTGGTCCAATTAAAAAGTTTAGGACTGAATTGGTACCAATACAATAGGTTTATGACTTTTTTGGTACTTTTCCCATGGTTCTTGAGGGAACCGGTCTGGTTCCTAGTTCCAATTTATGGGAACCGGTGGGTACCGGTCTGGTTCTCGGTTCCATGGGCGGATTCGTCCACCCGCCCACCCAGACCGGACCGATTAATTTTTCCATGAGCTGCAGTGATCTCTGCGGGGGATTGGCTTCTGCCCCCCTCCTTCCTCTGTGCAACCATAGCCTTAGGAATCCCATAAAGAACCAACTTTTTATCCCAATATAACAAAGACAAGCCTCTCAAAACATAAGCAATAAATCACAGTATGATCTGAAAACACCAACATGAATTGCGACGACCCTCGAGATCTAAACCCAACAAACCACCCAACGCAACTAGAAACAAGAATGCAACGTATCAAAAGAAGAAGAAGCAAGAAGCAGAGACCCTAAAACGAAAACGAAACCAAGAAAAAACTATGCAGAGCAGCCCTATTGGATGTCAACGAACTCACGAACGAACTTGCAGCAAAAGGGAAAGCTCGGAGAGTGAAAGCCAGAGAGCCTCGCGGGCAAGGTCCTCTGAATTCGTGCAAAACGAGAAGATAACAGAGAGAGAGAGAGAGAGAGAGAGAGAGAGAGAGAGATACGCAGGGGGAATGATGGGTTTCTTTCTTCCTTTCTCTTGAGGATTGAGCAACAAGGAAAAGAGAAGAAAGAGACTCAAGGGATGAATCTGAAAGCTCGCCAGGGGGAGAAGGAGAGAGGGAGAGAGAGGGTAATCTGAAGGTGGTGAGTCATGATTTGAGGGGATGGGATACCACTTTGTGTTGATGGATCCCAACATCAAACTCAATTTTCCTCGGTTCCAATTTTTCGAACCGATTACGCTTGTTCAAAAGCGGAGACAATCTTGGCATAAAATTATTAGTATTTTTCCCCTTAAGTGTTTTTCAAAAGCGTCAATCTTGATAAAATAATTAGTATTTTGTGTTCAAACGTCAGGCGACAATCTAGGTTGCTATCTCGGGTTCAAAATTTGAGCCACTTGTGCTGATTCTACTCTCCATTACAAGATTCAGCTCTTAATTTTAGGAAATTGAATTAGGATTTCAAGAATTTGGGAAAATACTTCATTGTCTAAAATAGGGCATATATTTGGGGCCAAGCATCTAAATGAAGTTGTTTAAGCTATTAATGCTAACTGGGCATGGGCAAGTCACATTGGTTGGAGATATTAATAAAATATGGTCATGTTGGATTTCTAGTGACTCAAATTGGAGTTTACACTTAAAGTGATTTTTTTTTTTTTTAAATAGCACTTAAGTGATTTGAAAAAAATGATGGCATAGGCCTTTTCCCCCAAAAGCCCCTACCTTTCACTCACAGGACAAATGTCTCATAAATCCAAATTTTCACCCAAAAGACAAAACTAGCCACCATTAAACTAGCCGTTAGATACATCAAAGCCAATAAGTTGTCTAATTTAACAAATAGTTAGACCAAAAGTTAAAGAAAATAATTTAGAACATGAGCGTCCCATAATTGAATTTTTTGTTATTTTCTTTATCAAAGTTCATAAGTTAATTAAAGGGAAAAAGCTACAAAAAAACCCAAAACTTTGCTAACTGCAATATATTTACCCTAAACTTTTTTTACGACACTAAAAACTCTAAACTTGTACTTGTGTGATGCATTTATCCCAAATTTTTTTCTATGACATCAAAAACCTTTAACTTTTTTGTGACACCAAATTTTTGGAGTAAATATATGTGTCACATATGTATAAATTTGGAGTTTTTGGTATTATAAAAAAAATGTTTAGGATAAATGTGTCATAGTTTGTAAAGTTTGGGGCTTTTTATGGCTTTTTCCCTTAATTACAAGCAATTTTTTGATGTGCTTGATCAAAGAAAGAAAGCATAATTTCTTAGAGCTTAGAGTTAAACTTGTAAAATCAAATGTCACATTATCATTCTAAATCAAATGTACTAAATCTATCTTATTTGAAGAAACATAGCTATCACGTCCTTTTCTTTCTTTCTTTTTCCCTTGCTTTTTGGTACATTATTGAGGTCGTGTCCAAAGAATCAAATGATCCTCCCATGCATAGCACAGGCTAACCAAGTTGCTGGTGCATGATGACAATAAAATCAGCTCATGTCGGTCTACTCCATTCAGCACCAAAATAAAGCGCCACCGGATAATTCCTAAAAGGCAAAGACAACGCCCGCGCAGAGGAAGACTTCTCCTAGAAGTGAAAAGGAAAGGCCCTCTTGGAGCTGTGAAAGGATAATGCCTAGAGCTAGAAGGCAACGGCTCAGCACTTTTCTAAGTCAACGTCAATTAAATAGTCTATCTTCTTGGAACTGTGAAAGGAACATTCACCGGATAATGCCCAGAGCTTGAAGGCAACGGCTCAGCACTTTTCTAAGTCAACGTCAATTAAATAGTCTGTTATATTACATCAATTATATGAGTTCGCTTTCATTACTTCTTTATACGTCAATTAAATAGTCTATTATATTACATCAATTATATGAGTTCGCTTTCATTACTTCTTTATACTTCTCAATAAAGAAGTAATGGTGGGTAAGTTGTCAAGGCCACCGGGGTGCATATGTTAAGGACCACAAGAAGGCGACGACTCAGCGTTTGTTTTTAGTCAATTAACTATCGATTTTTTAGTAAAATTTTTTAGGCATCTCTAGATTCCCCATATGAACATATGAAATATACAAAACGATAGCATTGGACGGAGCACGGTTACAAATTCGTTTGGTCACAATGACCTTGATTATTTAGATGGAATGAATGCTCCATCAAAATTTAAAAATAAAAACATGATAATCTCTTTAAAGTTTGAGGCCTTGATAGATCTAAGTACTTGGAAGAGTTGAGCATCGATGCATTCAATTCCATTGAATCGATGGGTCTTTCTCCAATTGAATCATTTCAAGAAATTAAATGCCAGCCATTGCAAAAATAGAGTTGAGATTCGCGGTCTTCATAAGTCAAAGTTCTTGAAAGAGTCAGATATCTCCTTGTGCAAATCAATTAAAAGGCTAGGCCTTTCGCAATTAAATCATCTAGTGCAGTTGAAGGCTTCTTGCGAAAATCTAGCTGAAATTCTGAGGCCATGATAAGTCTGAGTTTTTGGAAGAGTTGGATATTTTCTTGCACATCCATCAAAATGCTAGAGATCCCACAAATCAATGGTCTGAGGAGATTGACTGCTGCAGATTGCGAAAATGTGGTTGAAATTGAAGAATTGTTAGATTGAAGTTGTTAAGAACGTGAAAATTTAGTTGAAATTTAGGGCCTTCATATATTGGAGTTCTTGGAAATTTTGGATATCTCTTAGTGCAAGTCCCCTGGAAGGTTGGACTTTCTCAATCAAAATGTCTGAAGCAAGTGATGGTCCGAGAAAGCAAAAGCCCATATAAAATTCAAGGACTTGGAACATTGGAGTTAATGGATATCTCTTGGTGCAAGTCCCTAGAGAAGGCTGGACCTTCCGCAATCAACTCGTTTGAAGCTATTTGGTGATCAAGTAGTTGAAATTTGAGGCCGTAGTAATCATATGAAGCTGTTGAATGCTGCAGGTTGTCATTATCTAGTCGCAATTTGATTCTGGTTCTTAGAAGAGTTAGATATCTCTTGGGGCACATTCTGTGATGTGCATGGTCCATGTTGTCCGAGACGTGCAATATACGAGTGAATTTGTAAGCTAGGCCTGACAACAGCCCAAACTGCATCAGCCAGCCCAAACAAGATGAGGCATTGTTTGGTGGGTTGCACGGGGTTTAGTCCAGACCAATTAAAACCCATATCTAGTTGGGCTTGCTACTCTAATTGACTTTTGGTGAATTCATATACGATTCAGTCCACTGAATATGAGTTTTTTTTTTTTGTTTTTTTTTTTTTTTTTGGCGCCTGGGGGGGGTGTGGTTTGTTTTCTAACTGAATATGAGTTGAAAATTAAGTTTTTGATCTATTTTGACACTTATCCGACTAAATTGCCCATGTCACAACAAATATTAGAATAGAAACAATTATGCAATCATAAACTAGTATGGGCCTATTTGCTTCCACTCCTAGAAACAACTAATTCTGTTCTTTTGCTTCTAAAAAAAAAAAAATTCAGAGCCCATTTTTAAATTTTTTATTTTTTCGAAAACAAAAATCTATTTTTTTGTTTTTGAGAATAGATTTGAAATAAAATCAAAAAAGAAAAAAAATAGTTTCTTGTTCTTGAAACAATTTCTATAATCTAATTTTTTTTTCTTCTCTTCTCTCTTCTTCTCTTTCCTTTTATTCTTTTCCTTTTCGCTAGTTGCCACCACCATGATTGGCGACCAACTAGATGAGGGCTAGCAACCTCGCCGGAGCGTCATCGGCTCACGCCTCACATAGCCACGATGAGGCTCGACCTCCCCGCCAGGTTGGGCCTTGCGCAAGGTTGGGCCTCGCTAGGCTAGGCTGAGGCCAACCTTGCGTTGCTGGATGAGGTCGAGGCTTGCCATGGCTAGGTGAGGAAGGAGAAGAGAAAAAAAAAAAAAAAGAGAAAAAAAAAAATATAGTAAAATGTTAAAAATTAAAAGAAACAAAAAAAATTTAAAAATCCTACCAAACACATTTTTATCCCGAGAATAGAAATTTTGTGAAGTTACTAAACACGTTCTTTCGCTCAAAAATTGTTCATGAAAACAGAATCAGAAAAAATCATTTCCGATAAAAAATTATTTTTTGAATAGAATCATTACTAAATGTGTCCTAACTCACTCACTATCAGCTTCAAAGCAATCTTGGTCGAGCAAGAACATACGGCAAGTAATCCTCCATTTGTTACAGATGCTTTTAACCTCATCAGGAACTACTTTTTTTCCCTTCAGAATTAATGGCTCAAACATAGTTTTCACTAAGAATTACAGCAGCAGCAACCCTTTTCATCTGGGGTTTAAGTTGCTCATGTATCGCCTTATTCCTTTCCTTTCAGATATTGCATATTGGTCGCATTCCACCCAAGTTTCAACCGAACAACTTTCAAGCTTTTCCCTTTCATCATCTGCAGGGCTCATGGAAACTCTTGATCCCAGTCTTCAGCTTGTCTTTGTATTTTCAGCAGATTTAGACAGTTGTTTTGAGAAAGGATATTGAAAGAATTATAACTCAAATTTCTCTTCGCATTATTCCCTGACAACTTTTAATTCCTTAGTGGGGTTTTCCTGTGTCAAATTGGACCGGTAGAGAATATTGATTCAGTTTTACCTGTTTCAGATAATGATGTTCTTTTTTGCGGTGATTATTCAAGCATGGCATTTTATGCTAGGCAAGGTAGACTTGTTCCATTGGTTAGCACGTTATTATCTCATGTATACTTAATAATACTTTGGTCCTCTTGATCAACGAAAAAAAGACCGAAGGCCAAATATAAAATTATTTATGGAGATACATATTTGAAGGTGGTAGAGCCACGAGCTTAAAGATGTAAATAACTGTGTAGATGGAACATCCTGTGGAGAAGACATTCCTCAGTGTAGATTTCCCCTGAGGCGAGAATTCCTTGACCGACCAGCGTATTCCACACAATTTACTGTTCCAGAATCGTCTTCTTCATGTGGCAAAGTTGTGAGTGTATCAAGAAAGAACCCATGCAGAGACACAATTGTAAAGTTACTCAGATCAATTAAGAACTGCAACTATCCTGGCTCACCTTACGGAATTGTGAAATCCTACTTTAGGAGATCCACATGATTTTTATTCACTGACATCATAACACAACTACGAAATTGCAAAGAAGCTGCAGCAGAAGAAGCACTAACGTGGTATGACTGGAGATGGCGTGAATGAAGCCTCTGCTCTGAAGAAGGCAGACATTGGATTGCAGTTGCTGATGCCACCAATGCTGCTAGCAGTGCTTGAACTGTCCTCATTGAAACGGGCTTTAGTGTCATTATAAGCACTGTGCTGACGAGCTGGGGTATATTTGAAAGAAAGAAAGAAGGATTAAACTGTTAGTGATTTGGATTGTGTTTCCAATGGATTATGCAAAAAGGCTCTGCATATTGCTAATTGCATTCCTAGCTTACTATAAGTTGACTAAAATTTTGCAGATTTATGCCACATTCCATTAAGATTTGTATTGTGGTAAGAGTCCTACCTTTAATGTAGACTTAAGATAATGAAAAATATTCCTTCATGAAAGTTCTTGCATCCAGTCTTTTGCAGTTTGGCTTTATGTTCATCGCTTTAATCTGCAAGTCTGACTTTGCACCCTTTATGGTCTTGATCATTGCCATATTAAACAGTGATAAGATGATAGGTTTTCGTACTCTTGTACTCCCGGTTTTCAACATAGCAAATTAAGAAAGACCAGTTTGACTAGTTTTTTGTACCATTCTCTGGAACCATCGTGATAATCTTCAAAGATTGAGTGAAGCCATCTCCCTAGCAAGATATCTGAAAGTAGAAAGAAAATTTTGCTACCGGAAATGTTCTTGGATACCTGGCACTCATAACTGTAATATTCTTCTGGGCAGATGCGAACTTCTCAGTAAGAATCTGTTTCTTGTGTGGTTTTCTACTTCTTTTCTCGTGTATATCTTTCATTGAATTATTTGAACGAGAAATAATAAAATATTGCTGCCTTATTCTATGGTGCAGGACAAGTTTGGTGTAAAATCAATCAGATATAGACCTGATGAAATGATGCATACTTGCAAGTGAGCATAGTTAGCCAGGCTCTAATCTTTGTCACCAGATCATGCAGCTGGTCCTTTGTTGAACACCCTGGACTTCTCTTGGTCAGCGCATTTGTAGTTGCTCAGCTGGTAAGAATTTCTCGGTCATATTCTGTTCACTTTCTACTGGGAGCATAAGTTTGGGTACCTTCTGCTGACTAGTTTCACTGGAGTCCGATTGAAGTGAGAAATACATTTTTATGAGTTTTAACTGATGGCCAACAGTTAGAAGTCCTCAGAATAGTTTGGAAAATCAATAACTTAATCAACATTCACCAATATTCTTCCCTGATGCAAAATTTTTCATGGACAGGTTGTGACAAATAGTGATTTCGCGAAGATAGAAGGAACTGGATGGGGGTGGGCCGGTGTCATCTGGCTTTACAGCTTGGTGACATATGTTTCACTTGATATTCTTAAGTTCACAATCTGCTACATTCTGAGCGGGAGAGCATGGAATTCCATTTTGGAGAACAAGGTATTTCCACTAAGAAAGAGGCACCGCCACAGATGATGTATTATTAAAAACCCTACATTCTGTTAATTTTGGACAATTTTATCACACAGACCGCCTTCACTTCCAAAAGACTCTGGGAAAGAAGAGCGAGAAGCTCAGTTGTTAACTGCACAGAGGACTCTGCGCAGCCTTCAGCCTCCTGAAACCAGCAACCCTTTCTCTGACGAGAGTAGCTGCAGGGAACTTTCAGATATTGCCAGCAAGCCTAGTGACAAGCTGAGGTCGCAAGGTGAGCATGTTAATCCTCATAATTCAATGCTTCTTAGAAAATGGAATTCTTAACTAAAAAAACATAGTTCCACTTTGCTTCAGTACCCGTTTGCTTGCCTGATAATTGAAGTTTAAAGGCCATCCTGTGTTTAACGGAGTTTAGGAGCCTTGATTTCTCGATACAGAGTTTAAACCATTCACCGCTAGCAGTTCCTTTTCACCATATAAGTCCTACATGCAATGGTAAGGCAAACTGAATCTGTTGTTGCAGGCTTCGTGAGCTACAAACTCTGAAGGGCCATGTTGAATCCATGGTCAAGCTGAAAGGCTTGGACATCGATTCCATTCAGCCGCCTACACATTCTGAGGGGGTTTTCATTCGAAGCAGAGGAGATCATATTGTGAGAAATGGAAAATAGTCTTGAGGATTATGACAATGAAGAAGCGTATGAAGTTTCTATTAGTCTATAGGACAAACAGAAACCGACGTCGCTAGCGGTCAGGGTCTTAGATTTTTGCTGTGACTGGTTTAATGCATGGGGGCTGCTTTCTCTTTGACAGATCGAGATTTAACTTTTCTTCTCAAAGTAGCCATGTTCAAGTCGATTAGTGAATCTCATGTGGATCTTAATGATTATAGTTTGCTTGAAGCATGATCTTGTCAACAATTCTCAAAAGTGATCTGCCTGGCCAAAAGAAGAGAAAAGGAAAAACAAAAGCATTTGGCGTTTAGTAAGTTATTTCTATTATTTCGAAAAAAAAAAGTTATTTCTATTAAATAAGCACATGATAGTAGAGGTTACGCGAGCATTGCACGTCAGCGGAGGCAATTCTCTTTTTCCTTTTGTGCGCAGCCAAAGAATTGATGAGTTAAAATGAGAAATGATATGCCTTTTAAGGATTTTATGATATTTTCATCACAAGTTAACAAATAAAAAAGATGAAATTAATTGTTTAAAAGTAGATCGGGGTAAGAAGTAATGGCAGATGAGTTACAAGTTTTGGACAAATCTCATACTTGAGATTTAGTTTATTTGCCTCTTGGTAAGTCCATCGTTGGCTATAAATAGGTGTACAGGATTAAGACAAAAGCATATTCTAGACCCTATAAACCCCACCTCATTGCAAAAGGCTTTACTTAGGAATATGACATTGACTATGAAGAGACTTTTGCTTGAGTTATGCATCTTATTTCTGTTTGCAGTCTTTTTGCTATTGCCACTACTAGACCCTAGTCCCTTTTTAAAATATATGTTAAAAAAGAATTTCTAAATGACAATCTTATCGAGAAAGTTTATATGGTGCCTCCTCCTAACTTCACTCATCCTTCTCATTAAGTGTGTCGATTAGGTCACACATTATATTAATTGAAACAATCTCATAGTGCTTGGTATTACAAGTTTAGCTTCATGGTGGAATCCTTGAGCTTTACATCTAGTCCCTACGACTATGCTCTTTTTGCTCGACACACTTCTTGTGGGTTTATTTTGCTGATCTTATATGTGACATCCTTATTACTAGAGATGATCGTATAGGAATTTTTAAACTCCAGCAATATCTTATTCAATAGTTTAAGATAACAAATCTTGGAAAACTCAGTTACTTTTTAGGCTTTGAGGTTATCTCAAATTCATTTGGTTGTTATTTTTCTCAAGCCAAATATGTCACTAATCTTCTTTCTCGAGCAAAACTCACTTACAATAAGTTGCCATGACTCTTCTTGAGACCAATACCAAATTTGATGCTAGTGATGGACCCATCTTCCGAATCCTACATTCTTTTGGCAGCCTTATATATCTTATTGTTACTCAACCTAACACCACTTATGCTGTTCACATTGTCAATCAATATATGATCGCATCTTGAACGACTTACTTGCTACAGTCTTTCGCATTCTTTGCTATGTTTAGGGCATGATATTTTTTGCCATCACTTCTCCGCTCATTCTACAATAAAGTTGAAAGCTTATTCAAATGTTGACCAGGCCAATGACCCTCATGATGGTCGCTTCACTGAGGGCTACTCTTTTCTTTTTCGGCACCTCACTTATCTCATGGCACCATTGTTGCCTACTCTAGCATAGAAGCTAAATATCAAGCTTTTACTGATGCGAGATCAGAGTTATTATGGTTGCGATGGCTACTAGAAGACATGGGAGTACATCATCATAGTGGGATAGTCCTTTATTGCGACAATCGCGGTGCTATCCAAATTGCACATAATAATATTTTCCATGAACACATCAAGCACATTGAGATAGACTATCATTTCATTCGATATCACGTTCTTGTGACACTATTTGACTTGTTTTCACTTCATCCACTGAACTGACTGCCGATGTCTTCACCAAGACAAATCCTTTTGGGCTCTTCCTGGACCTTTTCTCTCAATTCCGTTGACTTCTTTATTTTGTAGCTTATTTTAATTGTAATTAAACCTAATTGTCTTCTCACCTTTTATATAAGAGAGGCCTTGTACTCTTCTTTGGTAACGTGAATATATTACACTTTTCTCTCTTTTACCACAAACCGCAAATTTCAACTGAGACGATGACAGTTGAGAGTTTGACATTGACCGACAGCCAAAAACAGACCGCTATTGCCCATAGCTGCTCAAGTTGGGAACGTCAAAGCCGTAAAATTGCGCGTTAATGAAATTGCGGCCTTGCCTCTTAGGCGCGATGGGGACAATGTCTTGCCACTCCATAAAGCAGCTCAATTTGGGGAGAAGGAGACTTCCTTATACTTGCTACTGAGTCACGAAAGATAATGTGGATCCAAGTCCATTCGAGGATGAATCTGGTTTTCTGATTATTCATCACGTTATATGCTCCAAATTCTGCTGTGATTATTGATTCTTGATAGAGCCTTTCCTTTCTCGATGCAATGCTTTGAGCTCTTATCCTCAGAACAGTTCGCGTGGTGCTGACAGGATTGGTCATGGATCTGGTTCTGCGTTCCCTGGGCTTGGCTGATGGAATGGCCACATTTTCACTCTCCTTTGAGTTCAATAGCTGTTATAACATCAGCATTCCCTAGTGGAAGTGACTTCAACATGGCGCAGCACTGATATATTCATGTAATTTGTAATCAACAGATAACAGTAAGCTCTGGTAATTTGGGGAATCAGTATATTCTTTGTATATGTTACTCCTTTTGGGCTGGATGTTGCGTTTAATCCCCTGTGCAATGTTAGATTCTCTCTTCTTCCTTTTTGAAGTGAAATTGAACCACATATCCCTTGATTTGTCTCAAGCCTTGGATTGTCTGTCACTCAAACTTTCCCGAAACTAACCTGATATAATCTTTGGGCGACAAGTATAACTAGTGATCCAGTATTTGGGAAAGACTTTTCTATGGAATCTTTGGTAGGGATGATATGTGAAAGAAAAAGATATTTCAAAATAGGTTAGGGTAATAGGTTAGAGTGCTTCAATATTATTTGAAGAATAGATAAGTTATGAAGCAACAAAAAATCTGCTACATGACTGATAAAGAACAATGTTGATCCTTCAAGATGTTCCCAACATGCAGTGCCCCATGCGCAGTCCATACCCAAGACAAAATGAAAATGTCAGCAAGGCGAAATAGAAGCAGTGGTTATTGCTACTGGTGTACATACTTTCTTTGGCAAAGCTGCACATCTGGTGGACAGCACCAATCAGGTCTGTCACTTCCAAAAAGTTCTCACTGCGATCGGAAACTTCTGCATATGCTCGATTGCCATCAGGATAATAATAGAGATCATAGTCACGTACCCAATACAACACCGCAAATACAGGGACGGGATTGACAACTTGCTCGTTCTTTTGATCGGAGGGATTCCAATTGCAATGCCTACAGTTTTATCTGTTACTATGGCAATTGGATCCCAAAGGCTCTTTCAGCAGGGTGCCGTTACCAAGAGAATGACCGCCATTGAAGAAATGGCAGGGATGGATGTACTTTGCAGTGACAAAACTGGAACCCTCACCCTGAATAAGCTAACCGTTGATAGGACCTTGATCGAGGTGTTTGCAAAGGGCGTCGAAAAGGAACATGTCATTCTTCTCGCAGCCAGGGCATCTAGGACCGAAAATCAAGACGCAATTGACGCTGCGATTGTTGGAATGCTTGCAGATCCAAAGGAGGTATGACTCATATCGGTTCAAATCTATCAGCTTTGGAATATGCACGACTTTCTAAAATTATTGGACCATGAAGAGTATGGGTTGTTAGTCATGTTTCTCCTTCTGGGCAGGCCCGAGCTGGTATCCATGAGGTCCATTTCCTTCCATTTAACCCTGTGGATAAGAGGACTGCTCTGACATACATTGACTCGGACGGGAAATGGCATCGTGCCAGCAAAGGCCCTCCGGAGCACGTGCTTGTGATCACTTTCCTTGATAGTTGCAGCTATGGTAGATTCTTGAATGCCATGAATGATATGTCTAATTCTCATGCCATGGACAGCTATTAAACCTCTGCAATTGCAAGGAAGATGTTAGGAGGAAGGCTCATGCAGTGATTGACAAGTTTGCTGAGCGTGGACTTAGATCTCTAGGTGTTGCAAGACAGGTGTGTTAATATGGGGATCCACATATCTAATTGCTAAGACCATGGAACAGTTCATTTACTTGCCTCTACATGCGATTTGCAGGAGATTCCTGAGAGAACAAAAGATAGCCCAGGTGCTCCTTGGCAGTTTGTAGGTTTGTTGCCTCTTTTCAATCCTCCAAGGCACGATAGTGCAGAAACAATCCAAAGGCCCTCAATCTTGGTGTCAATGTGAAGATGATTACCGGTAAGAACTGGCATCACAGAGCTCCATCAGTCACTAAGTAATGCTTTCTTTTATGGATGTAATTTTTGTCCTCCTTTAATTTCAGGTGATCAACTTGCTATTGCCAAGGAAACTGGTAGGAGGCTTGGAATGGGGACAAATATGTATCCTTCTTCATCATTGCTTGGCCAAAACAAAGATGCTTTGATTGCCGCACTTCCTGTGGAGGAATTGATTGAGAAGGCGGATGGATTTGCTGGAGTATTTCCTGGTAAGCTCTGCTTATTTGCATGATTCTTCGCGTTAACTCGATTCTAAAAAGCACTCAACCAGCATTGACCACGACCAATTGATTTTTTTAACCTTATGAGATTGTGATATCCTCTTTTAATAGTTACAGTGTAATTTCTATGCTCTTGACATTCTGATTGGTGCATGTCAGAACACAAGTATGAAATCGTAAAGAAGCTGCAAGAGAGGAAGCACATAGGTGGTATGACTGGAGATGGTGTGAATGATGCCCCAGCTTTGAAGAAGGCATACATCGGGATTGCAGTTGCTGATGCCACTGATGCTGCCAGAAGTGCCTCGGACATTGTCCTCACTGAACCGGGATTGAGTGTCATAATAAGTGCTGTGCTGACCAGCCGGGCTATATTCCAAAGAATGAAGAACTACACGGTTAGTGATTTCAATCGTGTTACCCAATTATTATGCACCAAAACTTTTCATATGCTTAACTGTATTCCGATCTTACTCCAAGGTGGCTGATCTTTGCAGATTTATGCAGTCTCCATTACAATTCGTATTGTGGTAAGTGCTTCATCTCAAAATGTGGACTCAAGATAGAGAAACTATTCCCTCATGAAATTTCATGCCACAAGTCTCATCATTTTGCTTCTGCAGTTTGGCTTTATGTTCATTGCTTTGATCTGGAAGTTCGACTTTGCGCCCTTTATGGTTTTGATCATTGCTATCTTAAACGATGGTAAGACCGTAGTTTTTCATTCTTTTACTCCAGTTCTCATCATAAATGCTGATCAAGAAGAACCAGTTTGATTAATTATCTATACCAATCTCAGGAACGATCATGACGATCTCCAAAGATCGAGTGAAGCCATCTCCACAGCCAGATAGCTGGAAGTTGAAAGAAATTTTCGCTACTGGAATTGTTCTGGGAGTTACCAGGCATTAATGACCGTAATTTTCTTTTGGGCCATGAGCGATACTGACTTTTTCTCAGTAAGTATCTGTTTCTTGTTGGGTTTTCTACTTCTATTTCTCGTGTATACCTTTCGTTGAACTATTGGAACCACAGATACTAAAATATCGCTACCCTATTCTATGTGCAGGACAAGTTTGGTGTAAGATCAATCCGAGATAGCTCCAATGAAATGATGGCAGCTCTATACTTGCAAGTGAGTATAGTTAGCCAGGCTCTGATCTTTGTCACCAGATCGCGCAGCTGGTCCTTTGTTGAACGCCCGGGACTTCTATTGGTCAGCACATTTGTAGCTGCTCAGCTGGTAAGAATTTCTGAGTCATAGTCTGTTCACTTTCTACTGGGAGCATATAAGTTTGCTATGGTACCTTCTACTGACTGATTTCATTGGAATCCGTCGAAGTGAGGACTAAGATTTATTAGCTTTAACTGATGGTGAATGGTTAAAAGTCCTCAGAATAGTTTGGACAACTGATATCTTAATCACCATTCACCAATATGCTTCTCTGATGCAAAATTTTTCATGGACAGGTTGCGACACTTATAGCGGTTTATGCAAATTGGGGTTTCGCAAGGATAAAAGGAACAGGATGGGGGTGGGCTGGTGTCATCTGGCTTTACAGTTTGGTGACATATATTCCGCTTGATATTCTTAAGTTTGCGATCCGCTACATTCAGAGCGGGAGAGCATGGAATTCCCTTTTGGAGAACAAGGTATTTCCACTAAGAAAGAGGCACCACCACGGATTATGTATTATGAAAAACCCTACATTGCATTAATTTTGGCTAATTTTATCACGCAGACTGCCTTCACTTCTAAAAAAGACTATGGCAAAGAAGAGCGAGAAGCTCAGTGGGCAACTGCACAGAGGACTCTGCACGGCCTTCAGCCTCCTGAAACCAGCAACCGAAAATCTGACAAGAGTAGCTACAGGGAGCTTTCAGAGATTGCAGAGCAAGCCAAGCGACGAGCTGAGGTTGCGAGGTGAGCACCTTGTTTCTCATACTTCAACACTCGTAAGGAAAATGGTGTTATTTGCTGAAAAACATAGTTCCACCTTCTTCGCTTCTGTACCTGTTTGCTTGCCTAATAACTGAAGTTCAAAGGCCGTGCTGTATTTAACTGAGTTTAGGCGACTTACTCTCTCGAAACAGAGTTTAAACCATTCGCTGCTAGCAATTCCTTTTCACCGTTTAAGTCCTACATGCGATGGTAAGACAGAGTGAATCTGTTGTTGCAGGCTTCGCGAGCTACACACTCTGAAGGGCCATGTTGAATCCGTGGTCAAGCTCAAAGGCCTGGACATCGAATCCATTCAGCAGCATTACACATTCTGAAGGGCTTTTCATTCGAAGCAGAGGAGATCATATCGTGAGAAATGGAAAGTGGTCTTAAGGATTATGATGACGAAGAAGCCTATTAAACTTTTATTAGTCTATAGGACGACAGAAACCGATGTCGCTAGCAGTCAGGGTCGTAGATTTTTGCTGTGACCAGTTGAATGCATGAGGGCTGCTTTCTCTTTGATAGAACGAGATTTAACTTTTCGTTTCAAAGTAGCCATGTTCAAGTCGGTTGGTGAATCTTACTTGGATCTTGATGATTATGTTTAGCTTGAAGCATGATCTTGTCAACAATTCTCGAGTGATCTGCCTGGTAAAAGGAGAGATAAGGAAAAACAAAAGTTTTTGGCGTTTAGTAAGTCTTTTTGGTCAAATAAGTGACTACCAGAAAAGGTTTCACATGAATCTCCACGTTTCTCTTTTTCCTTTTATGTGCAGCCGAAGTATTGATGAATTATAACGAGAAAAGACGTGCCTTTTAAGGATTTATGCTCTCTTTTTTCCTAGTTAACAAATAACAAAGATGAAATATTTTCTCACACTTAATCCTTTAAAAGTAGATGGAAAGACGCATTATTTGTACGAATTGTAAGATGGGGAGTGGCTGCGAAGGTAAAAGAGCTTCAAACATGGTGAAGGAAGGAGGTAGAAATGGATCGAATTGTGCGCCGAATAAGTATACAGCGATTTTGTAATATATATGTAAAAGTTGGAATTAATTCACGAAGGCACATAGTAATGTTTTAGCTTTAGAACTCTAAAGTTAAGCATGCTTAGGTGGGGCACTATCCACCTGTACGCCAAAAGGCAAAACTATAAGGCTTAGTTATGGGACGAGTCAAAGCGAATAATATCTTAGTGAGTTAATCCAATAATGTTACAATACGGTATTGGAGTAGGACCCCATTTAGTAGGTACGTGGTTTGGAAATGAATTACATGGAAGTTGGTAGGCCTATAACAATTAGATTCAATGAGAGAGAGGAGTGATTGTTGGAGCCATAGGGTGTGGACAAGGAGTGGCTTCTAGTAGGTTTCTAAAATAGTGAAGAGAGCAAGAATAAACTGAACTATGCACCAAATTGAGGAAGAGATACTCTAGAATAAATATGTCAAAACTAAAATTAATTCATGGAGGCGCCTTTTGAGGTAATGACAATACTTGGTTTTCAAACTCCATAATTAAGTGTGTTCAAATGGGAGCACTACCAACATGAATGATCTCTTGAAAAGGTGTCCGCCTATACATCAAAGGACAAGACCGTGAAGCTCGATATGAAATGGGCTAAAACGGACAAATGAGTCTATCTAGATTGTCGATGACAACATTCGGCCTGTATGGAATAGGCGCTAGAATAGTCTAAGGCATCAAGCTGGAGATGCCATCGACAACTCACCGCGTCCAACCCTTTCGTCAGCGGGCTGTGGTGGTGAATTATTATCACAAGTATCAATGGTATCGAGTTGACTCCCTGTACGACGTGTCATTTTATTTCCTCATATCATCAACATTGATTCTATTGTGTGTGCCAAAAAGATGTTTTGTCGAAATTTTCTGAAATGAAATATTTTTCATCAAAAGTTGTTCTTCAATTATAATTTGAGGAAATTAAGGTTCTGTGCTAATTTTGGATAGAAAATATTACAAACAAACAAAAATCAACTTCTTCGATCCAAACAATATTGTACAATCTCAAACCAAGTCGGAATTACATCGACGATAGGGCTTGAAAATTATGAACTCAATAACTTCACAAGGTGTGCAAACAAATTATAAGAAATTTAATTGATGACACAACACCCACCACAATAAAGATATATGTCGGAATTTAATCAATTAGGTAAATCTTACAATATGCAACGTCTATATAGCCTGTGTGCAGAAAAGTGAAACCAATTGTTAATTGAAACGTGGGGAATCAGGGTAGTTGAACCGCACGGCCTCGTGAAAATTTGTACTGAGGAACTTCAACTTTTATGTTTGACGCTCACTAAGCTTTGTGTGGTAAATATGATCAGAAATTATTGGAAAATAAATTTACCATGCTCTATAATCACTATTACGTGATGACTAGGGTCAAAAAATAAAATGTAAGAAAGCTTTTTAAATCGTTGAAAATGATAAGGTGTTAGTGACTATCATCATTGTTGACACTTAAATTTTTGCCCAAAAATCATTTCCAAAAAAATGGGAATTTGTTTTTCCACAAAAATATTTCAAGTTAAATTCGTGCGTATAGATTATCTAGGTGTTTAATATAGTGTTTTAAATAGAGTATGGTTTTCCTTCAAAAAAAAATTAAATTAAATATATAAAAAGGATAAAAAAAAAAAAGATAAAAAAGTTGGGGCCAATGATCTAAATGTGACTAGCCAAGCCCGGAGGTCAGATTGGAATTAAAATGGCAAATTGGGGCCAAAATGCAATTTCCAAAAGTTGAGGGACCAATTCGCAAATTTTGCAAAATTTTGCCCGAACCCTTAAATCATCATCTTGGTCACCAATTAAGTTGAAATTGAACTTGGGCCAACTCGAATCAATTAAATCGGGCCAAAAAGACCAAGTTTGTATTGAAATTGGTATTTTTGGATAAGAAAATGACCAACTTTGAGGGATTTTCTTGCAAAATTGAGTGAGTATAATTGTGAAAAATGGCCAAGATCTTAAACTACTATGCATGAGCTTGCTAATTGATCAAAAATCGCAGCCAAATTGATGGACTAAATCACCTAAACCAGCTGACAAACCTCAGTCCACAAGTTGGTCCTATTTTCGAGTTCTTTGAGTAAGCAACTTGGTGGCCCCACCATATCCTCCTCAGCTGCCCAACCAGCCCGATCTCTGCACGTGATGGAAGGCCATTATTGGTACTGCAAGTGGACGAACATTGGTCAGAGATAAGCTTCTGAAGGCACGGGAAAATCGCACCAAACCCGACACTCAACATCTGCAAATTGAAAATCTGGCTAAGTCGAAAGTTGTTGAAGTAACCCCGTTGACAAAGCTTGGTAGGTGGACAAAAACCGACCAAAACTCCTCTAATTCAGTGGATAATATCACGGAAGCAAGCTCTTTCAGGAGGAGAGAGCACACGGTCGTCCCCAAAGACACCTTCGAAGCAACTCCAAAAGAAAACCCAAAAATTCCAGACCGACCTTGAGAGAGAAAAGTGCAATTTTCACAAACTTGTAGCCAAAATTAGCCAAAACCTTCAACTAGAGAGTGAAACTTCACTCAAAGATCTTTCCAACCATAGGTCGCATGTCCCAAATGGAGATCGGGAAGGCCTCCTAAAGCCCCCCGAAAAACTACCCTCCTGGCGGGCCAAAGAAAGTCTGAATTTTTCTAAGTGTTGAGCCCGGTTGGTCACGAGTGAGAGAAAGCGAGTGTTTTTGAGAAAGTTGAGAGACAAATGAGGAAAACCATGAGTTCAAAACCAAAGTAGAATACATATAGCTTTGTTTGGTGTTTATTTTGCCAATAAAAGAGGTTCTGAAGCTTGATTTTGGAAGTTAATGAAAACCTTCGTTATCATTTCTTTCTTTGCAGATCTTGTTTTCCAGTTGAAGAAGCCAACTTCCACGGGCCCCCGAGGATAATTTCTTGGTTTCTTGAGCGAAGAACCACTTGAAAGGGAAACTAAGAAGCAAGGTAAGCATCCTAGATGTATTTTCTTTCGAGTTTGAGTACGTTTTGATCATGAAAATCAAGAGGAAAACTAGCCCGGAAAACTGATTTCTGAGGCTGAAATTTTTCTAAGTGTTGGGAATTTCTTCAAGAATTTTGCAAGTGTGCTTCTTGGAGAGGTTGTTTTGATGTCTTTCGGTGGGCCATTCTCTATGATTTTTGTTGCATTTGAAAGCTCATGTTACCTACTTTCACTCGATTTAAGTAGTGTTTCTTGTAGATCTTGCATGTGATAAGTGTCGGGGCTTGAACATGGGCATGCAAACTGTTTGTTTGACTTGGGTTCAAACCCAGATTTGTGAAATCAGATCAAACCCGCATATTTGAGGATGATTTTAGCTTAGTTATTTTGTGTTTTAAGCTATGATTTCTGTCTAATCTTACTCCTTGCATGTGGTAGTATAATCTTGATACTTTATTTCCGCATGAGATTGCTTGTGAGTTGAGATTGAAGGCCACAAACATGGCCCGACCAAGCTGATTTGGGTAGATTGATGCGCGGCAAGTGTTCAAAGAAATGCGCAAACCAAGTTTCGATCTTCAAACGATCGATTTGAGCTCGGTTCTTATTATTCATGTACTGGGCAGTCTCATATTAGTGTAAATTGGCGTATATCGGTTTAAGGAATTATTTTTTAATAAAAATTAAAAAAAATGAAAAAAAAAATGAAAATTTCAAAAAAATTGTAAAAATGATGGATGGTATCAAGTTATGATAGAAATGACATCTATGAAATTTACCTAATTTTAAAAGTTCATTTTCTTAATTTAAATGATATTTTGGTATTTTTAGAACCATTTTTGTAAATAATCTATTATGCATAGATTAGAATTAATTAGAGTTAAATTCCCATTTTGCTCACGGGGGTCCTGTCCCGGGGCGTGATAACAAGGCCATGTAATATTATTTACCCGACTTGTATCGGATTTTCCTTTTTTGCATTTATTTTCAAGTTATTTCAATTTCTTGGATGTTTACTTATGCATTGCTTTTCATTAATTTGAGTGTAAATTTCTCTTCTAAATTTTGCTAGGATTAGTCTAGACATTAAGGAAAACAAACCTACAAAAACATTTGCATGGACACTTAGTGGTTTCATAAAGATTATAATTGGTTATCAAGAATGTATGGCCATTTAGATAAATAACTTTCCAAGTTAGTGGTACCGCAAGGGCGCTAATAGAAACATTAGCGTAAACAAGTCCCCGTTCCTAGAAATATCTGGTTGCGTAGGAATTGAGATAACACTCCCGTGTCTTGATTGGTTTCTAGCCGACCATAATAGGCTAGTGGCGACTCCTAGAAATACATAGGTTGTTAAGAACTAAAAAACAAAATCCAACGTCGCGCGAGGTATGGGCTTGGGAGAGCCCGCGCCTAGTCTAGGGCCGTTGGTCCGCTTCTTCAGGCAAATACCCCTAAACCATTCTTTCTTTTCCCCCGAACGGAAAAAAGAGGTCGTGACAATCATATATTAGAATTTTTTGTTTTGAACTATATTAGAGCTTCTCACATGCAATAATTTCAAAAGTGACTTAATCATTGATGATTGTTTTGGATGGGTTGGTTGCGAATAATGTTGGAGCCATAGTATCAAAAGTGTGAATTGTTTGATAATAATATTATTTATGTCTTTAACCCTTTTTCTAGACTCGAGATATTCTCAACCATTATATGTGATTAGAATAAAATAGATAAAATAATATACTTGCAACATCTGAAGCAATCTGTGAGAGAGAGAGACGCAAGAGCCAATTATTTTACAAAAAATTTTACTTTTCATCTCTATACTTTTACTTTTATTTTTACTTTGTTTTCTAATCAAGTTCTTATATTTTTAATTTAAAAACAAAAAAATATATATACTTGCAACATCTGAAGCAATCTATGAGAGAGAGAGAGACAGACAGACGCAAGAACCAATTATTTTACAAAAAAATTTACTTTTTTTTTTTTGTGACCGTGGAACTGCCTCACAGCCGACAACGCTCAGCATAAACCACGGGGGGCAATAGTGTGGGAACCCACCTCCCACGGCGTCCCATTTAAGTTGCGCAACGAAACGAACTGGGGAATCGAACCCTGCCGAGCGGGGGGGCAACGTACGCCATAACCAACTCGCCCACAACGGGGTGGGTACAAAAAAATTTATTTTTTGTCTCTATACTTTTACTTTTATTTTTACTTTGTTTTCTAATCAAGTTCTTATATTTTTAATTTGTCTAATGAGGTCATCTTACTTTTTTCACAATTTTTTAATCAAATCCTTTTGACATCAAATTTGGCTGAATCTAGCAGACATGACCATCGAGTGATATCGTAGTGAGTACGATGTGATTAAAAATTTTCCAATGTAGTCATCCACATGAGCGTCAACAATGGGTATTGGGTCATACTTCAATACTATCTATATTGGCTATTTTTTCACACACGCGCATCCATGTGTGCATCTATATATTGTTTCACATCGTACTTTGGGGTCATTTGATGCCACATCTCCCAAATTTAGTTTTATCTTGTGTCATATAGACTTGATCTAAAAATTTGTGAAACTAGAACTACTTGATTGGACAAACTAAATGTACATAAATTTGTCTAGAGAAAGCATGGAGTATGTAGACGATAGATAAGATTTTTCGTCCACTTTTTGTGAGGTTTACAACAGTTAATGCATTTTATTGCCATTGATTTCTTTTTGAGGTTTTGAAATACATAAATGTTATTTTTTTAATATTTTAATTACATGTAGATTAAACTTTTAATTCCCTCCAATGAGAGTGGGTAAATACTTCAAAATAATAGGGTGATGCTTATTTCATAGGTAAAAACCTGCGAGTTGAGTGACATTTCTTTCATAACTGAGAATGTTACCCACTCCATTGAGATTTACTTGACCTAAAAAATATTTTTCTTTAGACATTTAGGTTGCATATGGAAAAAATTACTAGCAAGGCGAAGAAGTTGCTAAACTATTAAGGAGGTGACGGTACCTTTTGTTGATGGAAAGTGTCTACGAGGGCTGACCGCTGGGCTGCATTGGCCCAAGCGTGGGCCTGGGCCTTTTGTTTTTTTTTTTTTGAACTCCAAAAATAAAACTTTTGAAAAAAAAAGTACAAGATTTAAATTTAAAAATTGCGCTATTGAAAAAAATTGCATGAAATTGAAATACAATATTTGTTTATGCAATATCAAGAACAATACATCAAACATTTCAAGTATGCGGTAATACTATACTATAAAATTATTTAAGGTTTGATATTAGGGACAATATGAATAGTCTGACGCCCCATCCAGCTTGATCCACATAACCAAGAAAGCAGACACAACAGAAAAGACAAGTGGAATGTCCCGTAGTATTCATGGCCAACCCTGTTGGCTTGAAGAAGGAATCACCGCGGGAAGTGGCCAAAGGGTCAAAAGCACGTTACTTAGGAAGCAAAGAGAGCACTTCCGCAAGCAATTTCTTCCCTTCGGGGCTTTGGGACACCGCTTTGTATGACTCAATCAAGAGCCTGGGGAATCGTTTGGTGAAGTAAGCATCCAAATCACTAGAATCCGATCCGAGAATCGCCTGTCAGAATCATCAAAGCAATAAAAGATATGAGCCTTGTACGCATGCGGCTGTAAATATCACCACTATTTGAGAGAGAGAGAGAGTACCTCAACATGTTCTGAAGCACCCACGAGGTGATTGAACTTATTTCGCACGACTCTCAATAAGTTTCTGACACTGCTTCCATCATAAAGCTTACATCTGTGTAGACGTAGGTTGTTCATAACATCTTCATCTATTTTCTTTATCCAATCCTCATCAAAAACCAATTGCGCAATGTTCTCCAATTTTTTGGGAAGATTTGAATTGCCTTTCCCAGCTTCAGCTTTCGATTCCACTTTATGAGTGACGGCCCCGATGCTTTGAGAGGAACCGATTTGGCTTTCTTAGCTTCCGCTTTTACTTTGATGCTGACGTCATGAAGAAATTTCAGTCTCATATATGAACTCCAAAAAAATGGATGGTGAAGCACCTCCAATGCCTTTAACCTGTTAGTCATAAAAAGTAATTTATTATTGACCCAACATTTCAAAGAAATCAATTACACGAACAATACTGAAATAGACCGACTTCTTGACTTTAAAAGCATCGCAGGTTTGGCATTCATGCAATCTTTAAAATAATTAAAATTGCATTAGCTCAATGAAAGAGTAACAAAAATGTCTGAAAACTTCCATGCAATTCACAACTCACGAATCTGGGATGAAGGCAATAGTTATTTGACAACAACAAGAACCTAGGAATTATTTACTCCGAGTATTTTAAATTAGAAATCTAATCATCCTGTCCCTAGGATTCTTATTTCATAGTGAGCGCCATATGCTAAAACCCCCGGAATCTTCATACGAAATCCTCTTCAGTGCACGTATAGCAAATCTAATACTGCGCTAGGAATGATTGGAATATATTTGTTCGTGGGTGAGTAACAAACTTATACCCCTAATAACTAGGCTTCCAACAATGATCATCTTTCGTTGGAATATCACAATCGTCAAATGCTTTTAGGCTATCACGTGCTATCACGTAGTCAACCTTTTCTTCGGCTTCTATTGTCAATTTCCAAAAGAAATAAGTGGGATCTACACATTTTTGCTCATCAAGTAGAGCCCCACAGCAGGAAAGATATTTAAGCCATGGTCGACGAGTTTCCGGGCGCCTTTAATGCTCATGAGATTAAGTGATGTAGGAAAGTGGAAATCGGTCAACTAACAATGGTTGTAAAATCTATAAAATGGCAGAATGGAAAAGGTAGTGATACAAAATAACGATGACAATACACTCACCTCAATTCGGGATCTTGGCTTAGTAAACGTGAAATCAAATCATGAGCTTCTGGCATATCTTTCACCAAGGATAGGTTTGGATTGTTGAAAGCAATGTTGTCACCAAATAGATGTTTTCCACAAGTGACGCAAAAGAACAAGACACAACCTAAACTAAACAAATCCATTGCCTGCATTTGGCGCCCACCATCACGAGACACTTCAGGTGCTTGATATCCTTTGGTTCCACAACCTGCAAGACAGACAACGAAGATCAATAAAAGAACCCTCATCACTTGGACAAAATATAGATGGATATAATAGATTCACCAATCAATGAAGGAAGACCATGGCAAAGACTATTAAATCTCCACAAACTTTACCACGACATAAGAAGCAATACAAAGCAACTAACTTCCAACATAACAGTCTTCTTTAAAAGAAGAGATTGTTCTAACAAAGTAAAATTATAGGTCTAATATTTTTAGCCAGGAATCCGAAGATGATTTACCACTGTATAGATTCAGATTATGCACGGATCAATATTGAAGAAAAGAAGATCAAGGGTCTGAATAAAGCTATCATGAGCACTTACTAGTGGCATGATATCCCAAGGAAGATCTATCATTAGGAAGGCATCTGCTCATGCCCATATCAGATAGCTTAGCACGGAATGGATTCTTAGTAATCAAGACATTTGTAGGCTTTAAGTCCCGATGGATTATTCCCAAGCTATGCAATTGGCTAAGTCCTTTTACCATATCCCTGTATCATAATATAGAGAAGACATCATGACTTCAATCAAGAATGTATCTGGAACCAAATAGTATCCTGGCCACTCAAAGGCATTGGATACATATACTAAGCCATATCCTTTTGGAAATTAAGGAGTTTCTCTAACACACTAAGACCTAGTAAGGATGCCAAAAGTACATGTTAACACCTAAATTTTGGCAATTTATTTAAGTGTTTATTAATTGCATTAGAAAATTAAGAATTAATTTCCAGCCCTTTAACAAAAAGTTTTTATTAAAATTGCATCACATATAGACATTAGGAGCATTTGCATCACTAGTTTTAAAATTTTATCAAAAAAAAAAATTAAAATTAATTTTAAAAAAAATTTCGAAAAAAAAAAAATGGTTGGGTCGGGTTGGATCTGACCTGGCCCGACTCGCTCCTTTCTTTTTCTCTTCCCCCGTGCTGGGCCCGGCCCAGCCCCTTTTTCCCTTTTAGCCCGCGAGCGAGGGTCTTCCTCCCTCTGTGTCGGTCTTCGAAGACCCGCAAAAAAAAAAGAAACAGAACAGAGGGAGCGGCAGAAGATAGAGCAGAAGAAGGGAAGCAATGAAAGCTTGGCTGCGGCGGGGCAGTGCCTGTAGTTGACGGAGCCCAAGAAAACCTGCAGCCGTTGTAGCTGAAAACAGACCAAACTTCGTCTTGAGGAGAAGACTGGGTGCAAGCATATATAGAGGCAGGGAGGCTGGACTGACCGAGGACAATTTGAGCTAAAGATGGAAAGACGAGAGCTGGCACGGCAGGACGACGACCTGCAAAAGGGAAAACAGAAGCATAAAATAGAGAACACGAAGCACACCCGAAAAAGGGGAACAAAAAGGAGACCAAGCACAAAGAAAAAGCGGAGGAATAGAACCGAGAAGGGGGAAGAGGTGTTGTCGACGCTGCCCTACCGCCGTTCGAGCCGCCGTTGCCCTCCAAGCGCCAACCTACAGCACTTGCCGCCGCTGCTCCCGACGCCGAACCAGCCGAAGACAAACAGAACCACGAGAGCGGAGAGGAGTTGAGATAGTGAAAGCCAAGACTAAACGAAGAACGAGAGGGAGCCTTAGCTGACCACTTGGCCACACGCGAGCTCCGCCCAACGACCCCTCCTAGTATAAGTTCTCAAGCCTGAACTAGTAAGCTTTCGTCTTTGCCTTTGTTTGCTGCCCTTCTTGGGTACGCCGGGCTGGGGTTCGTGGCCATTCGGCTCACACGAACTCCAGCCCCCGTAGGTCTTTAGCTAAGTCACTGGGTGTTGTTGGATGTTTACTGAGAATCCAGCCTCATTTCAAGTCCTGGTTGAGTTGGAAACCCTTTGCTCGAGGTTGCACGTCACTCGCTCGATGAAATGCTTCACCGAGATCTAGTTTTGCTTTTGCCCTTTTTGGCCAAAATTGAATGTCCACAGGTTGATTTGTTCTGTTGAGATGTCGTTTTTGGGATTTGTCTTAAAAAATGGGATCTTCGGAAGGTTGGAGCTCGGTGAAGGAGATCGCACGAAGAAGAAGACCAAAGAAGAGTAAAAACAAAAACAAAAGAAAAAGCGAGAAAAAGAGTGCAACCAAATTTTTTAAAAAAAAAGTAAAGAAAAAGCAAGCAAAAGTTGCTTCGGGAAGGAGGAACGGCAGAAGAGAAAGTGCAGTAGAAGAAGACGAAATAGGGAAGAAGACAAGTTTTTTTTTTAAAAAATGATATTAATTTTTTAAAAAAAAATTAAAAAAATCTTTTAAAAAAATAATATGAAAAAATGTCTTTTTTTTTTTTTCCGATTGGGTGGATCCACGTTTGGGCTGGGTTAGCAGGCCGAATTGGGTTTACCCGATCCGAACCCATTTTCTTGAGGTATAATAATATTAAATATTAACAATATATTAAAAACAAAAAATTTGCCAAAAAAAAAAAGAAAAATAAAAAATAACAAAAATTCAAAAAGATTTCCAAAAACTTAAAAACTCATAAAGCATTAAAAAGTTCAACATTTTTCTTATAGATGAAACCACCGTTTAAGAGATTCCTACCTTCATCGGTGATTTGCAAAAAACTTAAAAGATTTAGTACATGCAACTGTCTTTTATTGATCTAGCTGCCCGAATCAATTAGCCATGTAGAATCTAAAAGTCATAGCATTGAATGGTACAGAAATAACTAAACTTCCCATGTCTGAAGAGTTATGAGTGCTGCAATACTTGTCAATAAGTAATTGTAGGTTGATATTGAGCTTGCCAACATCCATTGGGAGTTTGGTTTCGTTGAGTGAACTAGACCTATGAAGCATTGAGATTAATGAATTACCTGATACTATCAATGAGTCAAGTTTTTTAAGAGTGCTCAAAATTGATTCTACTTTAATAAGAAAGTTGCCTCTCGCTATATGGAAATTGAAGAGACTTGAAAAGCTTCACGCTTTAGGATGTCAGAGTTTGGAGGGAAAAATTCCTAGACAAATTAAGATGTTTTCCGCATTAAGGGTCTTGAAACTTGGATACTCTCAGATTTGTGCATTTCTTGACTTCCCAATCTCCAAACACTTAATCTGCTTTATTGTGACCAGCTCCGTGAAGTGCCCGAACTTCTTTCCAGTTTAATAAACTTATCTATCAGTTCTAAATTGATAAACAGGATCCTAGACATCAGTAGTCTGGTTAAGTTGGGGGAAGGATCCTAAGAACCGATGTTATCAGTTATAAAATTGAGGAGAAAAAATGCACTTTGTAGCTTGAGAGTTTGTCAGAGCTGAAGATATTGTAACTATCTGCGTTAAAAATTCAATTACTACCTATTTTTTTTCTACTCTAATGCTACTCAACATTCACTCTCAGACTTTTGCCCTGCTTCCTTGCGGGCGTGAGAGTCAGCCCACTCCTAAAATGAAATCGTCCCCACCCACAATCCCCTTGAGAAGGTGGGGATTTGAACCCTCCACCTCCCCCTTACAAGTTGAAAGGGTGGCCACTGGGGCGAACCCCCAGTGGTTAACTACTATGTGTTGGGTTGCATTATCTTTATAAGCTCAAGAAACTCTCCATTTGTTGCATTCATTTAAAAAAGTTACCACGGCTTCCTTCAGATTTATTCACTTTATCACTTCGCCATTACAAATCACAGACAGTACCAGATCTTTCGTATTTGGTGCTCTTATCGAAATTCGAGCTTTTCGACTGTGCAATAACAGAAATTCTAGGCCTCAGAAAGTTTAAATTCTTGCGAGTTTTCAGAGTATCTCACTACGACCTGCAGCTGGTGGATGAGCTGGTGAATTTGATCTTTTTAGCATCATTAAATATTTCATACTGTCCCCTATCTATTAAAACTGACGATGCTGAAAGACATTAAAATCGAGGGCTGTCTGATGATTCTCGATTTATTAAAACTGACGAGCTAGAGATTTTGATCTTTGGACACGTAGTGCGATAAGCGAGATTTGCCTACCTTCACTATCTTGATTTTAATGTCTTTCAGCATCGTCAGTTTTAATAAATCAAAGTCTCTCAAGACTTTGACAATATGAAACATTTAATGATGCTAAAAAGATCAAATTCTCCAGCTCATCCACTTGCTACAGGTCGCAGTGAGATACTCTAAAAACTCGCAAGGATTTGAACTTCCCAAGGCCTGGAACTTCTGTTACTGCACAGTCGAAAAGCTCGAATTCTAACAAGAGCACCAAATAGAAAAGATTTAGCATTATTTGTGATTTGTAATGGCGAAGTGATAGATTGAATAAACTTGGAGGAAGCCGTGGTAGCTTTTTTAAGTGAATGCAGCAAAGGGAGAGCTTCCTGAGCTTATAAACGTAATACAATCCAATAGGTAGTAGTTGGATCTTTAACGCAGATAGCTGCAACATCTTCAGCTCTGACAAACTGCAAAGTGCATTCTTTCTCCTCAATTTTATCTTGAACTAATAACACTGTTTCTTGGATCCTTCACCCAAGAATAACTCCCCCAACTTAACCAGACTATTGATATCTGGGATCATGTCCATCAATTTATAACTGACAGATAGGCTTATTAAACTGGAAAGAAGTTCGAACATTTCACAGAGCTGGTCATAATGAAGCAGATCAAGTGTTTGGAGATTGAGAAGTCCAAAAATGCTATTTCGTAGACTACAAATCCGAGAGTATCCAAGTTTTAAGACCCTTAATGCGAAAAGCATTGTCTAGGAATTTCCCCCTTCAAACTCCGACATTCTGAAACGTGAAGCTCTTCAAGCCTCTTCAATTTCCATATAGCGAGAGGCAGCTTTCTTACAAAAGTAGAATCAATTTTGAGCGCTCTTAAAAGACTTGACTCATTAATAGTATCATGTAATTCATTAATTACAGTGCTTGATAGATCTAGTTCATTTAACGAAGCCAAAGTCTGCATGGACGTTGGCAACCTCAATATCGACCTACAATTACTTATTGACAAGTATTGCAGCATTCCTAACTCTTCAGACAGTGGAAGTTTAGTTATTTCTATACCATTCAGTGCAAGGACTTCTAGAGATTATACATGGTAAATTGATTCGGGCAGCTGACTCAATGAAAGACAGTTGCAGGCATTAAATCTTTTAAGCTTTTGCAAATCACCGATGAAGACAGGAATTTCTTGAATACCGATTTCATCTATAAGAATATCTTCTAAGGATGTGAGGGTACCCAGCTCATGGGGCAACTTTTTGAGTTTAGTGCAAAACTTAAGTTCAATGAAACTAAGCACCGCAGACTTTTTACCGATGGACCAATTTCATCCAACCACATGCATCTTTCAAGAATCAATCTCTCTAAACATTTGAAATGAGATAAGTCTGGAGTTTTGATAAAGTGAACACAACTAGTGAGGTTCAAAACTTTCAATTTCTTGGCTTTCTATCATTAAGTAAAATAAGAAAAGAGTTAACTTTTCCAAAACAATTTGACAAATGAAATTAAAAATAATATACTTCTCTACCTGGATTTGAATCCGGCCGTTCCATTTTTCATGGACCATGCTTCAAGAAAGATCTAGAATAACCAACTCCCCCAAATCCAAATTCTTAGCATGAAGATTCCAAGGACAACCTTGCCAATGGAGCCATCTTAAACTTGACAGACGCCCCTTAAAATTTCCAATGAGGTCTGCCTGATCCAATCGAAGGAATCTTATGCTCGACGTCCCTGCAAAATGTGCTGGTCCAAAGCTGTGATGTGACCGACTACCAAATTCGAGAACAACTCCCTTAAGTATTTCCGTTCCCTGCACGTGGGATATAGGATTTGGGTTACCAAGGGATTTCAAACTAAAGAAATCATTTTATTTAGGATCAATTTATTTCACAAAAAAAAAATGATTTGAAAAAAATTTCTTGAAAATGCTTGCTTTCATCTCTCACAAAAACGAATGAATAATAAATATTTTTATTGTCTATGAAAAAATATATATAAATTGTTATCAATAATGAAAAAATTTCATTGACTAATTATTTCAAAAAATGTAAATGATCATTTTTAGGAAAATATTTTTCAAATTTTTTATTTTGTGTGGAACATATACACCATAAGTATTTTTCCTCTATCAAAGAGGAACGAGTTGTAACGCATACAATCGTAAGGTAAAAACAGTGATGAATTTGTGTCTAACTTTTTCATTCTTGAGCACATCCAAGGCTCTCTTGTGACTCCACAATCTACTACACTTTTTAGGTTCAAGATTTTTCGGTAGGGCAATATCCCTACCTAGATCTCGAAGTTCATCGTGCATCGATAACTTACCATTCTCAATCTTAACAATGGACAAGTCCACGAGCACCTTTAATACCGATCCGCTTGCAGAACCACAGTCAGACCACAAGTAGCATGCAGCAGTTTCGTCCTCTCCAGTGAAGAAACAAGCAATGTCCATAAATATCTATCTTTGCTTCCTAGGTAATGCATCAATGATTACCTTCAATTTCTGTTGAACTCGTGGCCGAGGTTCTTTTTCCAATTCGTTTACTTTTTGCAACTTGTTTAATGTCTGCTCCCACTTGTCCTTGGTTTTAGAACATAGATACGACCCAACAACCTCAATTGTCGAAGGACGCCAGTCAACACTTGATACTATTTTTTCGGACAGAGTATGGAAGTCATTTAGAACAGGCCTCTCCCTGAGGGCATGGGTGTGGAAAAGTTTAAGGGCATCACCTTTTTGCATGCCCCCGACCTCGTGAATTCGGGACCCTTCAAGCTCAGCTAAAGCTTGTACTTTTCTGGTGGTAATTATCATCCTGCTTCCAGAGCCTAACGAATCACTATTTATTAGAATTTGCTCAAGTCGAAAGTTTGCTCCAACGTCATCAAGAACAATGAGAAATTTCATGCGGTCGAATTGGTCTTTGAGAAGCTCGGTCCTCTCTTCAAAAGAACTAATTTGTCCATGTGTTTCACCCAGAAGGTCAGAAAACAACTGACCTCGCAAAATTTTTAAACCTACTTGTCTTTCTTCATATTCTCTAACGCTTTCCAGAAAGCTCCAGCCATCAAAGAGATGAAACATTATTGTGCAGATGAGCTTTGCAATTGTGGTCTTCCCGGTGCCCCTTATGCCATGTATTCCTACTACACGAACACCGCTAGATTCCTGATCTAGTAATTCCATAACTCTTTCCACATCATGCTCGATGTCAACAAGGTATCTGTTCAGCGCCCTCAACACATTTGCGACAACTTCATCCATGAGTGAGGCATCTGTGCCGGAGCTGTATCACAGCGTGCCCATGGGCACAAGTCACGCACACAGATTAATGTAAGTCCAACAATGTCTGAACTCTGAAGCAGTTAGCAAGAAAAAGTCCACGCTTTCCTTTAAAAAACTATCATACATCGATCAGCTTTAGACAAACAGGCCAAGCAATTAGCAGCACGTGTTTTTGCTAAATCAACACAGACAAAGCACGGTACAATGAGATGCAAAGGTTGTCAGTTGCATCCACAGAAATTAAGCAAATCGGTATCACTCTACACTGGCATTTTCTTGCAAGAGTTAGATTTCCTGTGGATGCAGATTCCAAGAGGAAGAACATTCTCCTGGACCATATTGACATAAAATCAAACATGGAAAAACTGAGTTATGAGATACGTGTAACGCTAGAACGCTGAAATTATTTATCAACAAAACCGAAACATTAAGTAATGTGGCAAGCGGGGAGTAAGAATGTAGACAAGCGGATCATATTCAGTACCAGATCTGAGTGAGCTACATCAGGTATTGATACACCTAGCAGCATTAGTCTAATTAGATTAACTTAAATTGAAGTAAGCGCTAGCTTGGGATTTGGATGCTAGGTTACTCTCAATCGAACTTACTCAATTACACTCACCGATTACTCGCCCACTCTGAGATGGATCCCAAATGGATGAGAGCTTCCTTCCATTCCTGGAGGGTCTTTGGGTCTTTGTGCCCGGCGACAGCCTTTCTGTAATCGGGGGATCCTTCTTTCACGACCGTTGGCGAGACACTGTAGAAGACCGGCATGATGATCTAGCCAGTCGTCTTGTGGCACTTGTGGCACTCCACGATCTGAGCCAGCTTTGCGTGGCACGACATGCTCGACAGATAGTTCTCTGACAGGATCGGAATGGCGATCTTGGAATGCCTGATCGCTTGGGTAAGCGACGGCCCTTTCTCCTCTCCCACGGCGAGTTCCCCATCATCCCTCAACACGCTGATCTCCGCGTGGAGGAGGCTATGGTGGAGATGATTAACAAAGCCATTGGGAGTATCCCGTCCACTGAAGCTCAAAAACACATCGACACTCTCTTCTCTTGTTTCGGAGGAACCTTCTCCACAGTTGCGAGAATCCTGGATGTCCATCTTCGTCCCTCTTCCCACTCTATTTCAAAGATCCATCTCCCAGTTTCATACCACGGGAGTAGGCCGCGTACGAGCGGCGAGCGGCGAGGAGAAGGAGGAGAAGGGGGCGCGGGCGTTGAGGCGGCTGAAGAAGCCGCTGCGGGAGAGGGAGGGATCGATGGTGACGGAGGAGGAGGAGGAGGAGGAGGAGGGAGTTGGGGAAGTGGGGGAGTGAGATGGAGGATCGGGGTGTCTAGGGTTTCGATTGGATTCGAGCGATCGATTGATGGATGAAGAGGGAGAGGGAGAGGGAGAAAAAAATTAAAATAAATTTGGGGGTGGGGGAAGTCTGACGTGGGGGAGGGACGGACAAAAAATTGAAACAAATTTAGGGGCGGGGGAAAATAGACGAGGGAAAGCTCGAGGAGATCTTTTTTTTTTAATCGGAAAAATAAATAAATAAGATTAAAAAATAATTTTAAAAATAAAAGTACTGAATTTTAAATGATGATAAATTTTTATCGTTGTAAAAGATTATGGATTTATTTAAATAAGTTGATTCTAATTTTTTGTTAGTCATCGATTTTATTAATAACTTTTGTTAAAGTTAAAAACATATTTCCAAACATGGATACGTATTAATTATGAATTTGTCTTTCGAATTTTCAACGAATTGATTTATTAATATTATTTGTGTAAATTCATTTCAGTCTCTTTTTTTTAATTAATTAATTATTTATGAATTTGAATCAAATTAATTAAAAATAAAAATATTCATTTAATATACAAATACGCCCCAAAATGTTGGAATTCTCTATTTTTAGAAATAATGTGTCGTGTCATGTCATGCGTGTCGCGTATCCACGCTACTTAGACGCTTACATGGCTATTCCAAAAATATAAACTAAAAATTGAACTTTTTTGAGTTAATATCATAAAAAAAAATCCCAAATTAGTATTATCCATACCATAATTATTCCAAATTAATTATCAATTTGACAGGTTTTTGGTGGTATTATAAAATTTGGGAGAATATGGATCGTGATTAATGGTAAGAATGTAAAAGTAATTTACCTAGTTACAAGGGGATTTTGATAAGATACCAATTAGATTTGTCATAAAATAAGAAACCTTTCTCAGTTCTTTGCTCGAAGAGGCACGGTGGATCCAATCAGCACTTCGTCACTTCCAAAGGACAGAGGCCTTTTGGAAGGAGAAAACAAAGTGACTCGCCTTGCTCAGCCACTTTAGGGTTTCGATATTTCTTCCCTAAAACGAAATCAGCAATACAGGAGCAATTACAAACCTTGAATCTGTGAGACTTATATGGGTCTTACTTGTGACAATGGAAATTACAAGGAAGTCCAAACAGTGGAATTGAAACTTATGGCTCACCATTAAAATGTAAAAACGCACGAACTTTAGAATGTACCTCGGCCTCAGAAACTTCAGACTCGCTCGAGGAAGCATGAAATGGATCTCTCTTGACTCCTAATTTATATTAGTGGCCTACCATGAACTTCGAAAATATCAGGCCTTTCTAGGGAACTCGACTACTAGAGGCTGTCCTTTCAAGGTATGTTCTTGCAATGTTGGATATTACATGTTCTCAGCTGCTTCAAGTTTGACAAATCTGGCAATCCTTGAAGGGAATCACAATGTGAGACGGTCAATGTTCTCAGGGATGTCAAGCATTCGAGGCCATCTAGCTTTGCCGGCTCACAGTGAGAAATAAGCAAGGCTACCAAGGATGAGAGATTTCCAAGTCCTTGGATTTCCATTACTGAACATGAGAGAAGCTCCAATCCAGATAAAGACTTAAGATACTCAAATTCGGGCAATGTCTTTAAGGACTTGCAGTCACGGAGGGTCAGTTTTTTCAAACTTTTGGGTTGTTGTGGGAGGTGTTGCAGATCTGGACATTGAAGATCAAGCTTCCTTGGCTATGAAAGAACACCCATTTCTGGCAGTTTACTGAAGCCTGAGAGGCACAACTTCAAGGTCTCAACTTTTCTCACTTCGCCAATCCCAGAAAGGTTGAGCGGCTCCACCATTAAATATCCGTCTGCACCAGGAGATGCCTCCTCCACATAATTGGCAAGGCACAACTCTTTGAGATTGGTCAGATTTGAAATATCCAAAGGCTTCAATTTACTTGAGTCATAAGTGAGATGCAAAGTGGCTAAACTAGAGGGAAGCAGAGGAACCGCATGAAGATTGTCGCAGCCATATAAATCAAGGTTTTGGAGATGGGAAAGACTAGAGATATTCTCTGGTAGGCTGGGAATATTGGTATATGAGAACACCAAAATTCTCAAACTAGACAAACCTTTGATCTCCTCAGGAATTTTTTCCAAACTCTTGCAGCATGATGCATGAATCTCCTCAAGCTTCTTCGGCGTTCCAATAGATTGAGGGAACTTTCTAATGAAACTTCCGTCCATTTTCAGCACCTTCAAATTTCACATATTGCCAATGGCACGTGGTAATTTATCTATTCCTGTGCTCGAGAGATCCAGATTCTCTAATGATGTCAATTTCCAATGGCGTCTGGAAGTTTCCACATCAACCGACAATCCCTCAGAGAGTTGTCTCAACTTTTCTAGCCTTTCAATGGAATCTGGGAGCATCCTAAGTTCAGAGCTATCCATCCAAAGAAATTCTAGAGATTTTATATCACCAATTTCACTAGATACTTGTGCCAATGATTTACAGTTGCAGGTGCTGAGAGTTTTAAGATGCTTCATATCTTCGGAGACCACAATATCTTCTACACAAGTTCCATCAAGTCAGAGCTCTCTCAAAGCTTCCAGAGAATCAAGTTCTCTGGGCAAGTTACTGAGGTCAGTGCAGAATTTCAGATCTAAAATTTGCAAATGTTGCAACTGACCAATCGATGGGTCAATTTGAACCGAATGAGAGCAATATTCTAAAAATCAGTATCTCCAAAGCCCTGAAATTAGAGAAGTTAGGAGTTTGTATCAAGTCAACACAGCCTTTGAGAATTAAGACTTTCAACTTCCTTGACAACTACAAGCAATACAAGTAGACAGAATCTGTTAATGTTGCGGTAAGTGTTCAAGTTAAAAGGGAAACGCAAAGTATTTGAGCTACCTTTATATTATTCCAACTCTCCCAACCTTCAGTTACCTTGCTCCACGATAAATCGAGAATGACCAAGTCCACCAAATTCAAATTGATTACATTAAACGCTCTCGGACAACCATGCCAACGGAGCCAAAGTAACTTCGAAAGAAGATTGCTAAAATCGTGCTTGATATCAAAGTGATCCAAAATGAGGAGATGGAGATTTGGCACTCTTTTAAATTCGTCAGCAGTCAAACAGGCCTGCGATCGATCATCCATGTCTTTTTGCTCAGTGTTATCCATGTCAAGACACAGAGCTTCGACCTTCGTTTGGCTCTGTTGGTCAAACACCAATGTTAGACAGAAGCCGGTGTAACCCCAATACAGAAGAGAACTGAGGATCATTTATGTTTTGCTCTTTCCAAAGAAATCAAAACAAGGAGAGTTAAATATTCAATAGACGGACTAAGAAGGAAATGTCAACTCTTACCTCATCTTGTTCAAAAATCTTCCGAGCTTCAGTGGCCCATAGTCTACTGTTGTTCCCATGTTTCGTGCGGTCGTCTTGAACAATTTGCCTGCCAAGCTTCCTCAGCTGATCATGCACCCACATCCTATCGCCATCTCCAATCTTTATCATGGACATGAGATAGAGCTTCTTGAGTTCGAGAGAAGGGAACAAGCCAAGTTCCTTCCACACGTAAGATGCTAATTTTTTATTTTCTCCCCAAGAAAACAAGCTATGTCGAGAAAAATATGCTGTTGGGAACTGCTCAATAGTTCATAATGAATCTTCAACTTCTTCTGGACATCATCGTCAGGTAGTTTTTCTAACTTTTCCAGCAGAGCTTCCCTACTTCTTTTGTTCCCGAAACATAGACAATTGTGAAGTTGCGAGCTCAAAAGCTAATGGAAGTCTTCCACTAGCAGACACAATTCTTTCAGAGAGATCAACAGAGTCATGTTCTGGACAATCCTTTGCAAAGGCGTGTCTACAAAAAAGTTTTAGAGCATCACCATGATTCATCTCTGTGACATCATAAGTTTCTGTCACTTCACGCCCACTGAGAACTAATTTATATTTGGTTGTGATAATGATCCTACTCCCTGAACCGAACCAATTGAGACTTCCAACCAATGCTTCAAGCCGAGTCTTCTCATGCACATCATCCAGAAGGATGAGGACTTTCAATGTGCTGAATCTGTCTTTGAGGAAGCTAACTCCTTCCTCAACCGAGTTGAAGTTTGCCAAGTCCCTTTGGATGATGTCAGAAACCAACTGATTTTGTAAAGCTACAACACCCTTTTTCGCAGAAGTTTCTTGAATATCGCTGAGAAAAGTGCGACAATCAAAGAGGTGGCAGATATCATTGTAGAGAGACTTTGCGAGGGTTGTCTTGCCAATGCCTGGAATGCCGGAGATGACAGCACGTCACTAGAGTCAGTATCCAACATTCTGCTCAGCTTAGTCAAGTGGTCTTCAATCCTGACTAATTTGTCGGACAAATTGAGCTTAGCCTTTCTCAATTTCTTCATAACTTTTGAGACCATCATTATCGCAAATTCTCCTTGCCTAGAAAACCGAAAAAAGTTTCAGAAAGAAGGAAAGAACACGATGCCATGAATACTGCAACTGTGGATAAAGATCTGAAACTGATGAAAGGCGAACGTGACTGAATGGTCGAACGCTTGGTACAATTGCAACGATGTGTTTCCCAGTCAATTCAGAACGACCATTAGCCAACCCCAAAAAGAAAAACTCAGATTGACCTTGGGCCATGCTCATCACAAGCCTTAGCAGACCCCGTATTCTGGAATAGCGATGGTACCGTTTTCAGACCAAATGGAGGATTGTCCATTGGAAATTTGGAAGTGCTGTTTGGGGATGCGGACAAGGAAAGAAAGCAGAATTAGTTACAGATACTAAGACCTTACCCATCCACATCGTTCAGTTGCCGCCCTTTCAAAGATGTCACTTCTTTGAGGGCATCATCCACCCATTTCTGGATCGTATCCTGGTCAACTCCTTTCTTCTCGTGTGCCTTGATGTCAGCGGTGTAGATACCCTCCTAGTCCTTCATTTTCACATCCCATGCCGAGATGTGGAAGAAAACCGGCATGATGATCATTCCATCTTTGAGCCACTCGACCATCTGAGCCAGCTCTTGCAGGCACCATTTACTCGAGGCATAGCCCTCAGACAGGATCAGGATGCCGATCTTCAACAGCTTGATTGCCTCGGAAACTGCTTCTTGATGTACTCTCCCTCGAAAAGCTCTTCTTCGTCTTGGAAGGTGCGAACCCCGGCGCCAATGAGGCTGTTGTAGAGAACATCGGTGAACCCATATCGGTTGTTGCTTCCTCTGAAGTTCAGAAACACGTCGAAGTTGTTTCCTGTCACCGGAGCTGGTGATGCTGAGCTCGAACTGCTGTGAGGACCTTCTTTCGACATTTGAAGCTGGAAAGGAGACTCACCAATGCTCGGGAAATTTCCTCGGACAGACTCTTGACAGTGCGACACTGCGGCCCGGACTATGGGAGAAGTATGTCCTCCGTCCGACGTGGAACTTCTCCGGTTAAAATGGTTCCATGGACTGGACCAGTTCCACCAAGGCTTCCAAGAACCAGCGGATGTAAACAGAGTAACAATGACCGTTGGGTGAGTGGAATTATTCGTCATTTCCAATTTTATTTCACGAAAATGAACCATTTTAAAATTATAAATCAACTGTGATTTTAGTCCATAAGAAAATATTGAAAACGAAATATTCAAGTCCGACCTTCAATTATGATAACTCTTAACTAGTTTATTTTTGTCGAATGTAAAGGTAGATTCTTCTCCGAGAATGTGGCTCAATGATACATTGGATGGAGGTCGAGGTCCAAGGATAGACAATGACCCACCGCATGCTTACTCCTTCTAGGTGGTCTCCGGGGCAACCTAGATGCCATGTCTCAATTCCTACCATGTGGTCTTATACACTGTTGCCTAACTTTATCAACAAGGTTATCAATTTCTCTTGACAAACTTGGATGGTGGATAAGGTTGTCCCGTAGAACAAGGCATCATAGACAAATGGGATAAGTGTTCCAGAAGTCCTAAAACTTATCACGAAAATGCATTTCAGTCTTAGAACTTGCAAAAAGTGCATTTAAGTCCTACAACTTGTCAAAATGTTTCAAATGAGTCCTAAAATCGACGCCGTCTAATTTCTTAACGGAAAAAGCTGATGTGGCCCCCACGTGGCTTTTTTTAATCGTTTCTCTCTCCTCCGTTGCTAATAATTTAAAAAAAAAAAAGCCACGCAAGCAAAACGACATCGTCTCCTCCTTTCTTCCTCACCACGACGTCGTCTCCCCCTCCATCTAGTCCACGACGTCGTCTCCCCCTCCGTCTGTACATCTTCTTCACCGTCGTGTTTTTCCTCCCCTCTCCGTCTCTACGTATTCTGTCGCTTTCCAAGTGTCCCCTACGCCCCAAATCGATTTCGTCCGAACCCTAAGCCCCAAATCGAAGTCGTTCGAACCCTAAGCCCCAAATCGAAGTCGTCCGAACCCTAAGCCTTAAATCGAATTGGTTCGAACCCTAAGCCCCAAATTTGATGATTTGCAGTTCTCTTGCGATTTGGGTCCTGATCGACCTCGAGTTCGACGCTCGTCATGAGTTCATGTTCTTTCCTTCCTTTGACGATTGCGAGTTTGTGTGAAGACCTCTTTGAGGGAGTCTGGAAATCTCAGCGGTGAAACGATTGGCGTCGGGGCCGACGACGACGATGGCGACTCCTCCTCACGCAGGTATCGCTCTTTGCATTATAGCATTTGGGTATCTTACGATTTTTTTTTTTTTTTTTGCAAATGTGCTTTAATCTCTGCATTATGCAAAACGATGTTAGTTGGCGTCTCATTTTTTCATTATTTGGAGTTCAGACAACTCGAGTTTGACACACATCAACTTTATGTTCTCTTCTTTGACGATGGCGAGTTCGTGTAAAGACATATATATATATATATATATATATATATATATATCAATCAACATTCATTCTATGCATGTGTTATATTGCTGTATTGGTTATATGCAATGTGAAAGTTGGTGGGAAATTTCTAAGTCTTCCATAGTACTTTGTTTCTAAGTTTGTAAATCTGAACAGTAGTTGTGGATAATTGAGATGGGAATGAAATCTGATGTGAGTTTGTAGTTTGCAAGACCGGTTGCTTGCCATGCGAGAAATTACTTTCGCATTACAAAATGTTGCTTGATTTGTGTGCTTGTCAATAGCACTACATGAGCTATTGCCACCAGAATAAATTTGGAATTTCGAAAAATGGTGACAACTCCCTTATTATGCAATCAAGATTGTTAATTGGTGATTTCTTCATGATTTTAATAACGAGCTTGCCTCAAATGGAATGTGTCAAAAATCAAGTGAAATCAAAGCAGTCGGCTACAATACCTAAGTTACCTAATCAAATCTTCCATGAATCATCTAATGCGGGTCACAGAGACCACATAGAGCAAAACCCTATCATCTAAAATGAAAAATTAGTAATAAGAGGTGGTGGTATCGGTTACCATTAATGCCCCCGAGGAACTCGAGAAAAATGTATGGGAAAGAAGATGACAAAAGTATTGGAAGAATGAAAATTCTGCATGGCCAATTTCAGTAATTATCTATTAACAATCCTGAAGAGCAACCACTTTCGTGCATTATCCAAACCAAAACCAAGCATCCCACATAACTCGTTGAAACACAATTCATTAACAAAGCAACATGCTTACATTTTCAGTACACAAAAGGTTTTGTTCAACAAAATACCTGGACTTTCAGTGCACAAAAGGTTCTGTTCAACAAAATATGCACTTTCAGTGCGTAAAAGGTTCTATGCACAAACGCTACACGTCTCATACAGAAAACCAGCTAATAATTAATATAAATTCACCTAACAACACCAATTTCAGCAAACATATCAATCCAATATGATGGTCTCCGGTGGTCCAGTAGGTTGAGCCTTCGCTTGATTCAAAATTCTGGCGCTTTTCCTTATATATGGTCTCGCAGCAATAAGCTTTGGTGGAGTTGTTGTAGCCTGAGATGACTGAGCCTGAGGTTGTGATAATGGCTTTGGCTTTGGCTTCATCGCAACATGCTTTCGATGAGGTAATGTTGCACGAGATGATTGACATTGGGAACTTGCTTAGGGTTGTGATGGTGCTTTTCGTTTTAAGCCAAGATTCTTCTGAGCTATTGTAGCCTGAGATAACTGAGCTTGGGAATTGGCCTGAGGTTGCGATAGTGGCTTTGGCTTCAGCGCAACATACTTTCGAGGAGGTAATGTTGCACGAGATGATTGAGGTTGGGAACTTACCTGGGGTTGTGATGGTGCCTTTCGTTTTAAACCAATATGCTTCTGAGCTATTGTAGCTTGAGATGACTGAGCTTGGGAACTGGCATGAGGTTGCGATAGTGTCGTTGGCTTCATTGCAACGTGCTTTGGAGGAGCCACTGTTGCATGATATGACTGATGTTAGGAAGTGGCCTTGGGTTGTAATAGTGGCTTCGGCGTCACCGCAATTTGTTTTCGAGGAGCTGCTGATACATGATATGACTGAGGTTGTACACTGACTTGGGAATGCACTTTTGCTGTTGACGTAACTCTTGCACCAGTTGTATTAGGCTACATAAGAATGAGTATTTTTTTAGCTTAAGGAGATAAGTAATTGCTATTATAAAATTTTAAAAATATTACTCACATTGCGAATATGAAGGTTTGTCATAGGATTTGCGTCAACACCCAACCCTACCATTTTCATCCTCTTGGCTTGTGATTCTTTCTGTATCATGTAATTTTCAATGGCAGGTCTTTTAAACTGAAATAATAAAAAATTCATTCAACATGAGAACGTAGTCACAATACATGTATACTTGGGGATTGAGGTATTACTCACCGGAATTTTTTCACGTCTATGCTTAGCCATTATATTGGCCGGTGCATTGCCTTCCCCTTGATCTGAACAAACTTCATCAAAAGCATTTGCCTCACCACTACATCCTCTAACATCAGCACTAGCATGAGCAGAAGTAGTGGCACTACATTCTCTTACATTTGCACGAGCACTACATTCTCTTACATCTGCACTAGCCTGAGCAGAAGCATTAACATGCCCACTATTGTCTCCTATTGAATTGGCATTTGCAGAAGCATTGGCATGGCTTTCGGATCCTCCTTCAGTTACGCTTGTCGTTGCTTTAGCTGTAGCCTGAATATATATATTCATAATTACTAAATTGGAACCTTGATATATAAAACTTACAATAATGGTTAGATGACAACTTACTTGTCTTTTTCTGAGCCTTGAACTAGTGGAATTAGCCTGAGATTGAGCATGAGCTTCAGCTGTACTTGCATTGGCATGAGCACTGGATGTACATACATTGGCCCGAGCATTGGATGTACGTACATTTGCCTGAGCATTGGATGTACATACATTGGCCCCAGCATTGGCTTGAGAAGCACATATTAAGCATTGATTAATATTGTAGTGACATGCCAAGTATTAAGATGATCAGTTAGTTGAGGAAATACCTTTTTTAAAGGACATCCCTTGCAGTTATGTCCAATTTGTTTGCAAGCAGAACAAGTCATTTGTTTACCTTCTTTAGTCATTCTATCACCTCTTACAAGCTCAATCGGTTGCTTTCTTCTGCTCCTTTTTGGCCTACCAGGCATGTTCTTCGTTGGTGGGGGTTGAGGAGCTTTTTTATTGGCTTTTTTTCCAAAATTCATGTCCTCTCACTGTGGGCATCATGAATTGATATGCACTTAGATACTTTGCCTTGTTAAAGCACTCAGCTAGATAGTCAGTCTAATCATTTCTCTTATGGTGTATTGCACAAATGGCATGGCAACATGGGATTCCACTAAGTTCCCAAGCTCTACAAGAACAAGTTTTTAAATTCAAATTAACAACAAATTTGTCACCACATTCTATAATCTCATATCCTTCATTTCCATTCCATATCAAATGGCAATATCTATTAGCAGTTGTATTCTCATGTAACTTACGCATAATCCTTGGACCATAATTTCTAGTCCACTTAGCACATCCATCCCTCTGAGTATGTATTCTATTCATAACCATGATTCTAATATCCTCCAGCATACTCACAATGGCTTTGCACCTAGCTTCCACACACCTGCCATTAAAAGCTTCACTCAGATTATTATCCACGACATCACATTTAATGTTGGTGTCAAAGAAGGCTTTGCACCAATGTTTTGGCTCAATACGGAATAAATCATCATGACCTTCCCGAGTCGGTTCCTTCAACCTTTGTCTGTGCATCTCGAAATCTGACATATTATTGCTCTTGACGCATCTCCAAAATTGCCTCAGCAACTGTTTTCATTTGTATTTTTTACCCCAGTTGGAATAAATGTGCCTTGCACACATCCTATGCTTTGCATTTGGCAATAGTTCAGCTACAGATTAGACGAGACCCTGACAATTACCCAAAAAAAGAAAATATATATGAAAACAGAAAGAAAAGTATTGTAATGTCACAATTAATTTACAAATGAAAACAGAAAGAAAACATACCTTTTGTTGACACTTATCAAAGCCCATCCGTCACCATTACACATATTGCGGTCTGACTTCAACAATTCGATAAACCAAGTCCATGTGTCATTATTCTCGATTCTGACCACTGCCCATGCCACTGGATACATCTGATTGTTGCCATCCCTTCCGACGGCACATAACAACTCACCTTTGATCAAACCCCACAAAAAAACATCCATCTAATCCAATGATCTTCCTACATCCAGCCAAAAAACCTTTCTTGCAAGCATCAAAGTAAATGTAAGCCCTATCAAATAATGGTAGAGAATTTGGAAATAACCTTTCAACTTTCAATTTAAAATTGCTTGAAGGGCTTGCAGTGTAAAGCTCTCCCAAGTAGTCGTACATCTGTGCATATTCCTTCTTGTAATTGCCTTGCAGTTCCTTTAATACTTTTAGCTTCGTTCTCCTACACTGACTGAAAGTGACATTTACTCCAAGTTGTTCTCTAACTAATTTCTTTAACTCAGGTGCTTTGATTTTAGGCATTGCAGAAATGAGAATCATGAAGTGCTTAGCTAAATAAGTGCTAGACACTCTCTTATTCTCGAAAGTGATACTGCATATATGCTAATTTATAAACTTTCTCAAATGAAATGACCCAGTTTTTCTATCAAGAACACCATAGATCATCCGGTTACAATTTTTCTGGGCACACCTGGCTCTTACAAAGCTTTTTGTGTTCTTAGTGTATTTGATTGCTCTTTGCTCAGCCACAGAATACTTCAAAATTGCATTTTTGAACTCAGTTGCATCCTCAAATGTCATGCCAACAATAAATTCTGGATTTGTACCACTTTGATCATATGATGGGAACCTACTTCTCCTCCTTGAAATAACATCAACCTCTTCGCCACCCTCATCATTTAAAATTGATTGAAGACCGTCTTCCTCATCTGAATCAGCATACTCTGTTTCGTACCCAGAATCATCTAACGATTGAGCCTCATCCACCTCATCCACAATCGGTGATTGGGAAGTACCGGTTGCCTCACTATAATTTAAAACTTGGAGCTTATGTCTTGCTGAAAATTCCATTAATTTTTTCCTTGCATTGACCAATTTAAAGTCATCATCATCACTCGACTGTTCCATATCCGTCAAATTATGTGCATCATTATCCTCTTCCTCATCTATATCCCTATTGGCAACTTCAGCCTGATTCCCGTCATCATCAGTATTCCCAATCACATTAGACATACCTCCAGTTTCCATCTTAACACCCCCATCTCAGCTCCTGCCTTTTCATCATCAACGTGCTCAACATATAGCTTAATATTTCAGAGCACAAATGATGATAAAATAAATCCATCACATCAGAGTTATCCCATAAATACCTTAAAGTTATTCCGTCTACCAGAGTCTTACTTCCAGGAACTCTGTAAAAGAGTTTCTCTATTTTACACACACCCAAAGCCTCAATAGCTTCAATTATACTAGACAGTGAACTCTTACTTAAACTTATTTCAGCAACATCAGCCCTTCCACCTATGTATTCCAATGGTGGGCCAACTTTAAATTTATCTCCATAGCGAACAGTGACATAAACTTTGTTCTCGGCCATTGGACCTACAAGAGAACAGAAACAAAAAGCAAAGCACTTTCAATCATCAAATTATTGAAGCAATGTTCAAGTTCTAAATTGAAGATATTTTTATAAAAGACTAACAATCAATACAGAAACAACAAATTAGCATAATCCACTTTACAACCACAATGCAACTACATGATCAATAGTGAGAGCAATGTTCTAATTTGCAGCAATGTTCTAATTTATCGCAAGAATTAGAAAATGCAAAACAACCATAATGCAGAGAGTAAAACGCCGCTATAATGTAGATAGTAAAATGCCCTTGCAAAACAAAAAAAAAATGGTAATATTACTATGACATACTCAAATGTTGTAATGTAGAGAGTCATACCTGCATGAGGAGTCATCATTGCCGTCCCCGATGCTGCTCGCTCCGCCGCTGAGACACCGATATGCCCACAAGACCTCCTTTAAACGTCTATTTTTCGCCTTTTGAGTCTTCATTTCAGCTAGCAATGAGCTCACATTGACTTCATCACCCCTCGATTGGCTTGATTCAGACAATGCTTGATTTCTTTCAAGGAGGTCAACTATCATGTCCCTCACATGATCTGGTATCTTTGGATCCACCCACATGAAGAAATTGCAGCGACTTGGACTATCAAACTTAGCACATCCATGGAACCTTCTTCCTGTGTTTTTCCTTGTCTTTGCCATAAGAATTGACGATTAAAAACCACAATAACATGTTGGCTCCGAGTTGACCTCATTAGGAGTTACGCCACTTGATTCAGATGTTGCCGCCCTCATTCTTCTGGGCTTCGTATTATAGGAACCTAATAGAAGTATATTAGCTATATTATGATTCCTTTATAACGTCTTCATATTAGTAACTTCTGCATAATGCAATGTGTTTACCTAAGAGATTTAGGAGATGTTTTCAATCTCCAAAAAACATCTCTCTTTTCATAAGCACTGGATGAATAGACAACCATAACTTACTTCTGCATCAATGTTCTAATTTGTCACTAGTATTGGAGAATGAAAAACAACAAAATTCTATAATGCAGAGAGCAATACCTACGTGAGGAGGAGTCGCCATTGCAGTCGTTGACCCTGTCGTTGTCCCCGATGCCAATCGCTTTGCCGCTGAGATGTCGAGACTCCCACAAGCGAGATCTTTGCACGAACGCGCAATCGTCAAAGGAAGGAAAGAACACGAACTCACGACGAGCGTCGAACTCGAGGTCGATGAGGACCCAAATTGCAAGATAACTGCAGATCGTCAAATTTGATTTGGGGCTTAGGGTTCGGACGAATTCGATTTGGGGTTTAGGGTTCGGACGAGATCGATTTGGGACTTAGGGTTCGGACGAATTCGATTTGAGGTTTAGGGTTCGGACGAGATCGATTTAGGGCTTAGGGACGAATTCAATTTAGGGTTTAGGGTTCGGACGAGATCGATTTGGGGCTTAGGGTTTGGATGAATTCGATTTGGGGTTTAGGGTTCGGACAAAATCGATTTGGGGTTTAGGGTTCGGACGAAATCAATTTGGGGCTTAGGGGATACTCGGAATAGAGAAAGAAGAAGTAGAGACAGAGGGGGGAGGGGGAACATGACTGTGAAGAGGAGGAGTAGACGAAGGGGGAGACGACGTCGTGGTGAGCAAGAAAGGAGGAGACGACGTCGTTTTGCTTGCGTGGCTTTTTTTTTTTTTAATTATTCGCAACGGAGGAGAGAGAAACGATTAAAAAAAGCCACGCGGGGGCCACGTCAGCTTTTTCCGTTAAGAAATTAGATGGCGTCGATTTTAGGACTCGTTTAAAACATTTTGACAAGTTGTAGGACTTAAATGCACTTTTTGCAAGTTTTAGGACTGAAATGCATTTTCGTTACAAGTTTTAGGACTTCTGGAACATTTATCCCTAGACAAAGCCACGTCTTTGCGTGCATGGATACATCTGGATTTTGCTGAAATTCAGTGGAGAGAGCCCGCATGGAATATCTACATTATGCTAACTTCAGCCGATATTATCACGGAGGCCACCTTCTCTACCAAAGAGGACTATGGCAAAGAAGAACGAGAAGCACAGCGATGCATAGAGTACTCTGCATGGCCTGCTGCCTCCTGAAACCAGCAATCTTTCCTCTGGCATGACTAGTTACAGGGAGCCTTCAGAGATTGCAGACCAAGCCGGGCGACATGCTGAGTTTGCGAGCTGAGCAAGTTAATTCTCTTAATCAAATAATTTTCCTTCAAAGCGCAGTCGCTTGCTTGCGTAAGTGTTCTCTTTGTTTCACGCTTTCAGCGATGATAAATAACTAGGAATGAAACTCCAAACCAGTTTTCCGCTAGAATGGAAAAGTTCCATATATGAAGATTATAAAAAAGAGTTATTAGTTAAAAAAATAAAAATAAAAATAAAAATAAAAATAAAAATAAAAGAGAGTTAAAAGTGCCAGCCTATTTAAAGGCCAATCTTGGATTCTCGCTTTACATACTAAGGACCTGCTCGTACTTACTATTCAGTTCCTTAAATTTCTCTGATTTCTTTGTCCACAAAGATGATAGTTCTAACTTTGCATTTTCAACTGCCAGCTTGCGTGCCTCAATCTCCGCTTGAAGTTTGGCAATAACTTGCTCATTGTCAGCCACAGTCAGCTTTTTTCTTTAAATTGTCTCTCAAGCAAAAGAACTTCTTCCTTGTCAGACGCCAAAAAATCCTTTTCCTTATTAAACTCTCTTTCAAATCTCTCACATTCGGTAAGGATATTTTGTTGGGAAGAGAGGGAGTCACCCACAGACTGGATGAACTTCTGCAATTTGAGATAGACATGTTGATGTCCGATTGTATAGACCTCTGGCGTGTTCTGTTTGACCAAGATGTTCAATAATTCTTGCAAACGCCCCAGTAGCTTGGGATTAAACATAATTGCCAGGAGCCCCTGACTCATTATATCTTCCACCTCTTTATGGTATGCTTGAAGATCAAATTGACTTGCTCGTGACATCTCTGTCCCAGTATTTTGCTTTCCAGAGTCATCACTCAACAGAGACTCTACCTTTGAGAAAAGAGATTCCTCTCCGTCACCACATAAATCTGCCTCAACAACAATGGGTGCTTTACCTTTGTCCGTTGCTGATGATGACTTTGGTCGGGCAGCAGCAGGAGGCGCGGCAGAACCAATTGTTGCCAAAGAAATTATAGTTGATGCCCTGTCAAATGGCATGTCATCTTGCTCTGTTGATGGAGAGATGCCAGTAGTTTCAGTCCCTATCAGATCCACCGACAAACTGGAATCCTTATCAGGCTCCACATCACTTAAGTTTGATTTATATGAAAAAGAGTGTGTTAGTTTGGTTCTGACAATCAACTGACTGCTGAATTTGGAAGCAACAGTCTGAAAGATATAAATATGGAATTAATCATTAACAGAGTCAATTGAATAGGAAAGGAAGACGTCAATAGTATTACCTTCACTCTACCCATTGTGGTTGATGAACCTCCAACAGAGGGAGAACTTTGCAAGTTAGAAGAAGCGCCCATAGTTTTAGTGATTGACTCGTTAGACTTGGAAGATTTTGCTTGTGCTTTAGGCGGAAGAGTGGGCTTGTCAGAAGTCTCCAAGGCAATGCTTTTACCAGATTTATTCTTCTCCCCTTCAGGAATGTTATATTCATCTTTATCTTCGTCTTTGACAGGGAAACTGTTGCCATCATCCTTTGCTGATGTAGTCATATCGGTTAGAAAAACAGCTGTCGGACAAAAGGGGTTCATCAGTCCTCTAATGAGAAAGGAGACGAGTGTCAAATAGCGACTCACCTTGCCTCTTTGGATGGATAGAAAAAGCCATTTTCAAGCAGAAAGTAATCGAGGATAAAAGGGGCTGATAATGTTTGTCAGTGCCTGTAGACTTTATTCTTAAGGATCATATATGCTTACTATAGCAAGAGGAGCAACAACTAATGTGTGAGATTTAATACATGGCCCAAAAAAATTAGTCAAAAGTCTAATCAGTTCCAACAATACGGCATAGTTTCTTAACTGCCTATCCTTATGGTCTGGCTGCTTTCCAGCCATGACCTCTTTCAGTGTTCTGCATTTTGAGGTTGAACTCATACTTAATCTTATAGAACAACTCAGATTTGACAATCTCAATGTAGAGCATACCTTTGTCCTTGCATTTGACACCCAGAATGGAAGAACATTTGGTATTAGCCGGTATGCTAAATTCCACCTGTGACAAAACTAGTGTTAAGCATGTATATTTAGTGCATCAAATAAGATTTCTATTATGTGTCAAACGGTTATAAGTATCCCTGCTTAGACTGAACGTGAAAAGAGATCAAACGAATTTTGAGATTTCATACACAGTATTGATCAGACCATGTCCTTGGAAGAGTAGCTCGTCAAACAAGTCTGAATCACAAGAGAATGGTTTGGAGAATGGAATACCTCCTATGAGCCACTCATCCGATTTGGATTTCAACTCGAACATATTGGAATCACCACATCAGAAATTTAAAATACTGGCACAACAGTCATCTCTTTTCCACACCACATCAAAGATTTAAGATACTAATACGACGTTCAATACTCTCAAACGTAACAACACCTCCGGAAGGCATGATTAAACTAATTGGCACAAATAGAAGTTCTTTCATTGTATATCGCAGAAAAATACTACAAAAAGTAAGAAAGTTCCCTTTTAAAGAAGAAAAAGAAGTGGAGTGGAGTCCTTACATATTTGGACCCATCTACCCATATGAAAGAAATATGAAATCTTGATGACTCAAATTTCATTTGAAAAATAATTCTGAAATATCAACTTCTGTTCAACTTGTAGCTTAGGTACTTTTTCCAACTCGTCTGAGGTTTGCATCCATACATCCTTGCCTTTAGAAAATAGATATGACCCGACAACCTCAATAGTCAACGGAAGCCAGTCAATAGTTGATACTATTTTTTCGGACAGAGTAACAAACTCAAGCCAGTCACTAGTTGATACTATTTTTTCGGACAGAGTAACAAACTCATATGGAGTACGTTTCTCCCTGAAGGCATGGATGCAGAAAAGTGTAAGGGCTTCATGTCATTGCATTCCCCCAACCTTATATTTCAGGATCACTTCAAGCTTATCTAAAGCTTGTTCGGCTCTGGTGGTAATTATGATCCTGCTTCCAGAGCCTAACCAATCAAGACTTCCTAAAATTGGAGTAAGTTCAAAGCCTGGTTCGATATCATCGAACACAATGAGAACTTTCTTGTGGAAGAATCTGCTTCTTATGGACTTAATCCCCTCATCAACAGAAGGAATTTGTCTATGCATTGCACCTAGAAGGTCAGAAATCAGCTGACCTTGCAAATCAACTAAGCCTCCTCGTTTTTTGGCATTTTCTCTGAAGCTTTCCAGAAAGCTACAGCCATCAAAGAGATGAAATATTCTTTTCTAGACAAACTTTGCAATCGTTGTCTTCCCAGTGCCCCCTATGCCATGTATTCCAACTACACGAACATCACTAGATTCCACATTTAGTAATTTTATAACTGTTTCCTCATGATGCTCGATCCCAATGAAGTGTCTCTTCAACACCCTCAACACATTTGCGACAAGTGCGTCGGTGATCAAAGCATGTGTGCCTAAGCTGTATCGTGCGTGCGCGTGTGCACAAGGCACATGCATAAAGATTAATGTAAGTCCATCAATGTCTGAACTCCGAAGCAATTTGCAAGAAGAAGTTCGTGCTCTCCTTTCAAAAACTATCATACAGCAATCAGCTTTAGACAAACAGGCCATGCAATTAGTGGTACATACTTTTACTAAAACTGAGTCACGTGCTTTTAAATATATGTGTAACGCTAGGAATATTGAAATTTATCGACAAAACCGAAACATTAAGTAATGTGGCAAGCTGGGAGTAAGAATGTAAACGAGCGGATCACATTCAGTCCCAGATTAGAGGGAGCTACATCAGGTACTGAGACACCTAGCATTAGTCTAATTAGATTAACTTAAATTGAAGTAAGCGCTACCTTGGGATTTGGATGCTACGTTACTCAATCGAACTTACTCAATTACACTCACCGATTACTCGCCAACCCCGAGATGGATCCCACATGGATGAGAGCTTTCTCCCATTCCCAGAGGATTGCTGGGTGGACTCCTGTCCATCTATGCTTGTTGATAGCGTTGCGGTAACTGTGGGATATGTTTTTCACGACCGAGGGCGTGACGTTGAGGAAGACGGGCATGATGATCTGGCCCATCGTCTTCTGCCACTCCACAATCTGAGCCAGCTCTCGGAGGCACCGGCTGCTCGACCGATAGTTCTCTGAACTGGACTGTACAGGAAGAAGGGTCTTCTATGAAGATCTCGGAGGATGCAATTTCTGGGATATCAAGTGGTACAAATTTCGAAGGGCATATAGTGGGAAGAGGAAAAGTTCGGAAACACTCTCCCGGGCTTCATATTCCTAATGTTGTTTAGATTTAGGTCTAACAAAAGGTACTTGGCATACCATTTGTTGTTTTAGCAGACGTAAGACGACCAGCTAGCCTTCTGAATCCAAGTTCGTCAGGTCACAAATCATCTGTACCGTTCTTGTCAATCCATGGCTTTCTTCATTGTTGTAGCTCATAGAAACATCAGGAAGCCTCATGTTTGAATGCCACTAACTTGTGGCGGTCAATTCTCAGGAAATCTGTTTGCCTTTTTCTTCTTTCAATTCTCTTGTCCAGAAGAGTCTGTTTAAGTTGACAGTTGACACCACACAACCATATTATGGTACATTCCCGGAAATCTAGGAATTAAGAGATCATAAACTGATGACAGAGTGGGTGCTGAGATCTTGCAGATTTCAACAAAATAAATCATAGAAATAGCTAGTAGAAATGCAAGGGAAACACTTCTATGGAATGTGTCTAGAAAGCAAAACGAAATCCAGAGATGTTACATTCTTCGGCGTGGATCATCCAATGAAGCAGGACGTAAATATCAAAAGCAGATGCCTGAATCATGCAGAGACGCAAGTAAAGATCAACTATGTTGAAAAAAGAAGATTCAGAAACATGTAATTGAATGAAGTCACGCCTTGCTCCTCTACCCATGTGACATAAGATTCAGCCTGGTCTTTACTACCACGGACTTACCAAGAAGGAAACTACAATAAGTGGGTCCTGTAATGATGTATGCAGGTCTCTTCACAGCTTCTGAATCTTCTGTCTGATCAGGCCTGGCAACAAAGAGACGCATTTTATTTGGTTGTGAAAGGCAGGACCGTCCTGGAATGTGCTATAATAATCTGGTTATTCATGATGGAGCATTTTTACCTGCTGCTCAGCCTAAGTTGGCTGCTCAGCCCGAGACATTAGTTCACAGAGATATTTCAGAGTACCCAGAAAACACTAAAACTAGTCGAATGACATTCATTCAAGTAGATAAACTACTTAGCATGTAAAATTTATTCAAGGGGGAAAAACAACAAACTAATGCCAGATGATGTTCAGTAACATCAATTCATCATTCTTTTTGAATTTTTCATCCTATAATCATCTAGATCATCAGGGTTATCGGGTGCCTCTCATTAATCACATAAATAATTCCGACATAAAAAGTGCATGCCATGGTGATTTTTCCCTCAGTATTGTCTATGTAGAGGTGTATGAGCATATATTTGGCCTTTCTGCATCGCATACGGATATGACTATTCTATACATATCGTTGGGCAAAAGAAATGAACAGAGATCACATCCAGTTATTTCTTCCATTACAATACTCCCGCTAGCGAATTCTCCATGTAAATTGAATAAATGGGCATATCATCTTACTGAGGATAATCAGTCAGTTAGATGGAAGAAATTAAGAACAACAATGACCAGAATGATTAGGGAATTCAGAAATGCTGATTTATGCACTCATTCACATATTTGTGAAAACGGTACAATGAAGTCGAAGTGTTAAGTGGTAAACCAAGCAATTGCTGGGCATTGTTGAGAATAACTTCATAAAGGAAAAATATTGCATTCTCTAAAGAAGTGAAAAGAAAAATGGAAATATCGGAGAAGAAGGCATTCCAGTCACAAGGAAGTCCAACAATGCAAGTAAAACTTATGGATCATCATTAAATTGAAAAGACGCATGACCTTTTAGAATGAACACTGGCCTTAGAAACTTCAGACTTGCTCGAGGAAGCATGAAATGGATCTCTTTCAAGTCCTCATTTAGACCAGAGGCGTACCACAACCTTCGCAAATATCTGTCCTTTCTAGGGAGCTCGACTACTAGAGGCTGTCCTTTTGAGTTATGTTCTTGCAATGTTGGATATGACATGTTCTCAGCTTCTTCAAGTTCGACAAATCTGGCAGTCCTTGAAGGGAATCACAGTATGAGATGGTCAATGTTCTCAGGGATGTCAAGCATTCCAGGCCGTCTAGCTTTACCAGCTCACAGTGAGAAATAAGCAAGGCTACCAAGGATGAGAGATTTTGAAGTCCTTCGATTTCCATTACAGAACATAACAGAAGCTCCAATCCAGATAGAGACTTGAGATACTTAAGCTCTGGCAATGTCTTTAAGGATTTGCAGTCTCGGAGGCTTAGTTTTTTCAAACTTTTGGGTAGTCGTGGGAGATGTTGTAGGTCTGGACATTGAAGATCAAGCTTCCTTAGCTGCTTGAGAGCATCCATTTCCGGTAGTTTAGTGAAGCCCGGGAGGAACAATTTCAAGGTCTCAACTTTCGTCACTTTGCCAATCCCCGAAAGGCTGATTGGCTCCACCATCAAATATCCATCTGTGCCGGGAGATGCCTCATCCTCCAAATAATTGGCAAGGTACAACTCTTTGAGATTGGTCAGATTTGAAATATCCAAAGACTTCAATTTACTTGAGTCATAAGTGAGACGCAAAGTAGCTAAACTAGTGGGAAGCAGAGGAACCTCATGAAGATTGTCACAGCCATATAAATCAAGGTTTTGAAGGTGGGAAAGACTAGAGATGCTCCCTGGTAGGCTGGGAATATTGGAATCTGACAACACCAAATTTCTCAAACGAGACAAGCCTTTGATCTCCTCAGGAATTTTTCCAAACTCCTACAGCGTGATGCGTGAATCTCCTCAAGCTTCTTCAGCATTCCAATAGATCGAGGGAACTTTCTAATGAAACTTCCGTCCATTCTCAGCACCTTCAAATTATGCATATTACCAATGGCATGTGGTAATTTGTCTATTCCTGTACTTGAGAGATCCAGGTTCTCTAATGATGTCAATTTTCCAATGGCGTCTGGAAGTTTCCACAACAACCGACAATCTCTCAAAGACAGTTGTTTCAACTTTTCTAGCCTTTTAATTGAGTCCGGGAGTGTCGTAAGTTCAGAGCCATCAATCGAAAGAAATTCTAGAGATTTTATGTCACCAATTTCACTGGATAATCGTGCCAATGATTTACAGTTGCAGGCGCTGAGAGTTTTAAGATGCTTCATATCTTCGGAGACCGGAATATCTTCTATATAAGTTCCATCAAGTCGGAGCTCTCTCAAAGCTTCCAGAGAATCAAGTTCTCTGGGCAAGTTACCGAGGTCAGTGCAAAATTTCAGATCTAAAATTTGCAAACGTTGCAACTGACCAATCGATGGGTCGATTCGAACCAAATGAGAGCAATATTCTAAAATCAGCATCTCCAAAGACTTGCAATTAGAGAAGTTTGGAGTTTGTATCAAGTCAACACAGCCTCTGAGAATTAAGACTTTCAACTTCCTTGCCAACTGCAAACAATACAAATAGACAGAAACTGTTAATGTTGCAGTAAGTATTCAAGTGAAAAGGGAAATGCAAAGTATTTGATCTACCTTTATACTATTCCAACCCTCCCAACCTTCAGTTATCTTGCTCCACGATAAATCAAGAACAACCAAGACCTCCAAGTTCAAATTGATTACATTAAAACCTCTTGGACAGCCATGCCAACGGAGCCAAAGTAACTTTGAAAGAAGATTTCTAAAATCCTCCTTAATGTCAAAGTGATCCAAAATGAGAAGATGGAGATTTGGTACTCTTTTAAATTGGTCACCAGTCAAATAGGTCTGCGATTGACCATCCATGTCTTTTTGTTCTGTGTTATCCATCTCAAGCCACAGAGCTTCAACCTTCATTTGGCTCTGTTGGTCAAACACCATTGTTAGACAGAAGCCAACGAAACCCCAATACAGTAATTGAACTGAGGATCATTTATGCTTCACTCTTTCCAAAAGGGATCAAAACAAGGAGAGTTAAATATCCAATAGACAGACCAAAAAAGGAAATGTGAAATCTGACCTCATCTTGTTTAAAAATCTTCCGAGCTTCAGTGGCACATAGTCTACTGTTGTTCCCCTGTTTCATGCAATCTTCTCGAACAATTTTCCTGCCCAGCTTCCTTAGCTGATCATGGATCCACATCCTGTTGTCGTCTCCAATCTTTACCATGGACATGAGACAAAGCATCTCGACTTCAAAAGAAGGATATAATTGAAGCTCATCCCACATGTAAGATGCGATTCTTTTATCCTCTCCAAAAAGAAAACAAGCTATGTCGAGAAAAATATGCCGTTGGAAACTGTTTAATTGTTCGTAAGTTATTCTCAACTTGTTCTCGACTTTATCATCAGTTACATTTTGTAACTTCTCCAGTAGAGATTCCCAAGCTCCTCTTTTATCCCGAAGCAGAGACAGGTGTGAACCTACGAGCTCAACAGCTAATGGAAGTTTTCCAGTAGCAGACACAATTCTTTCAGACAGATCAACATAGTCATGTTCGGGACAATCCTTAGCAAAGGCGTATCTACAAAAAAGTTTTAGAGCATCACTATCCTCCATCTCTGGGACTTTGTAAGTTTCAACGTCATAAGATTCTGCCATTTCACAAAAATTGAGTACTCTTTTGGTTGTGATAATGATCCTACTCCCTGAACCGAACCAATCGAGACTTCCAACCAAAGCTTCAAGCTGAGACTTCTCATGCACATCATCCAAAAGGATGAGGACTTTCCAGGTGCTTAATCTTAAATTGAGGAAGCTGATTCCTTCCTCAACCGATTTGAGTTTTGCTGAGTCCCTTTGGACGATGTCAGAGACCAACTGATTTTGCAAAGCTAGAAGAGCCTTCTTGTCAGTAGCATCTCCAATATCACCGAGAAAGCTGTGATGGTCAAAGAGGTGGCAGATATCGTTGTAGAGAGATTTTGCAAGGGTTGTCTTACCAATGCCTGGAATGCCGGAGATGACAATCATCCGCACTTCACTAGAGTCAGTATCCAACATTCTTCTCAGCTCAGGCAAGCGGTCTTCAATCCCAACTAATTTGTCAGACAAATTGAGCTTAGCCTTTCTCAATCTCTTCAGAACTTTTGAGACCATCATAATTGCAAATTCTCCTTGCCTAGAAAACAGAAAAAGTTTCAGAAAGAAGGAAAGTACACGAAGTCATGGACCCTGTTAACTGGGGATAAAGATCTGAAACTGATGAAACGTGAATGGGACGGAATGGTCAAACGCTCGGTACAAATGCAAGAGTGTGCCCCAGTCAATTCAGAGTGACCATTGGCCATGCCCATGGCAACCCTTAACAGACCGTGACTTTCGTATACGGGGGCAATTTGTCGTGAAATCAATTGAATCGAGCATGAGAGTGCCACATTATTCAGGACAAAAAAGGGAGAAAAGAAAAGAAAACAAAGCAAAACTAGTTACAGATCCTTCTTCAACATTACCTAGTATATTCGGTCAGTTGCCGCCCTTTCACAGATGTCACTTCTTTGAGGGCATCCTCCCATATCTGAACCGTGTCCGGATCAACTCCTTTCTCCTGGTGTGCCGCAATTTTATCGGCGTAGGGACCCTTCCCATCCTTCATTTCCACATCCCACGCCGTGATCAAGAAGTAGACGGGCATGATGATCATTCTTCCCTCTTTGCGCCACTCGACCATTTGAGCCAGCTCACGAAGGCACGGCTTACTCGAGGCATAGTCCTCGGACAGGATCGGGATGCCAATCTTCGACAGCTTGATCGACTCAGGGAGCTGCTTCTTTGATGTACTCTCTAGCGGAAAGCTCTTCTTCGTCTAAGAAGGTGCGAACCCCGTGATCGACGAGGCTTCTGTAGAGAATATCGGTGAACCCATGTCGGGTGTCGCTTCCTCTGAAGCTCAGGAACACGTCGAAGTTGTTTCCCGTCACCGAAGCTGATGACGCAGAGCTCGAACCGCCGTAAGGACCTTCTTTCGTCATCTGCAGCTGGAAAGGAGACTCGCGATTCGCGAATGCTCGGAAAATTTCCTCGGACAGACTCTTGACAATGCCACGCTCTGCCCTGGTTGATTAATGGGGAAGCAGGTGCTCCGTCCGTGCGGAATTTCTACAGTCAACTGGTTCCTGGGACTTGACCAGATCCAATTAAGGATGATCGGTCCCAATCCCATTCGGTTTCAACTAGAAATCGAGGACCAGATCAGGAGAACTAGTTCCCAATTTTTGGAATAGGGAATCTAGGACTTGGTTTGTTCCAGTCCCATGAAATCAATTACTTAGCAAAAAAATTAAAAAATTAAGAAAAATACAAGAATTGTTACTATTTTTAAGTTTTATTTGTATGTTTAAGAAATTTAAAAATATTTTTAGAAAAGGTCCATCCAATCCGGTTCAATTCCTCCTCGAAATCGAACCAAACCGACAATCACCTGGGTTATTTTTATGGAATTAGAAACTGGACCGATCCCTTTGGAAATCAAACGAAACCAATCGGTCCGGTCTTGTCCAATCGATTCCTGATTTGGGCAATCCGGTGTGCTTAATCCTAGATCCAATGAAGGCTTCCAAGAACCAGCGGATCAAAGCAAAGTTGCAATGACCGTTGGGTGTGTGAAATCATTTGCCATTCCACATTTCTGTCATGGTTTTACTCCTATCTGATTCAATCTTTCGTTAAGTGTTAATTATAAACTTTGATAAAGCATCATTTATTTTGCAAAAAAAAAGAAAAAAAACCATTTTGAGATTGTAACCTTTATAAAATAAATAAATGAAAAATATTTAATTATCAATAATGAAAATATTTTTTTATTTTATAATTATTTCAAACTCGACCAAATGGCATATGTAACATAGAAATATATCTCTTGAAGGTAACTGTTCTGAGTATATAATCTTCATGCGATTAAAAAAAAAAGCAAAAGGGAAGAAAATTGAGGAAAAGAATTGAGAAAAAAAATTAACGAAAAAGGGAGAGAAATTGCAAAAAATGAGGAGGTGAATTCAAGTGCGAATTTCTAACCAAAAATAAAAATTCAAGTGCGTCCAAAAGAAAATATTGAAAGCCAAATATTTCTGATTCTCCTTTAATTATCACACTCTAACTAGTTTATTTTTGTGGAAGATAAAGGTAGATTCTTGTAAGAGGATGTGGCCAAATGATACATTGGATGGAGCTTGAGGTCCAAGGGCAGGAAATGACCCATCACGTGCTTACTGCTTTAGTCACTATTAAATTACAAAGTTAATTATCAATACTCAATAGCCTACACGAGAAGATTAGTTTAATTTTAATAGATTCCATCTTCATTAACGGTTCAGAATGATTGCTCCTCCATTTTCTACACTGAAATAAAACGCACAAGGTGAATGAGCTTTAGAGTAGACAAGACACATAAAATATGTATCTGTAAGAGCATCCAAAAGCTACTCTAGCAAAAAGCAACATGAATTTGGAAAAAGCCTCATCTAGATTTTTCAAAAAATTATTTGTTTTGATAATGGGTTGATTGCCAAAAAGAGTGCTTTCAATAACAATTCTATTATTGAAAACAAATTCTACTTAAAAATAATTATTTTTATTTTGTTCCTCGGACGAGATTCTCGAGCATTTAAAATGCCTAAAATTTATATTCCGGAATAAAAATGTATTTAGTATGATTCTTAAATTTTTTTGTGACTTAAAATTTCTTTTGTTTTTTAATATTTTTATTATATCTCTCTCTTTTTCCTTTTCCTTTTCCTTCCCTCTTTTTCTCTAGCTGATCGTTGGCAATGGCCCGTGACCTCGCTAGAGCCTCACTAGGCCAGGCGAGGTCTGGTGAGCTCGTCGGAGCCTCGCCTAGCTGATTTGACGTCAATTTTGTAGGTGGTTAGGCAAGCTCACCCCATCATAGGTGAGGCTTTAACGAGCTCATTGGATCTTGCCCAATTGGTCGCTGGACATCACTATGGCCAAGTGACCGGCAATGAGGCAAAGAGAAGAGAAAATGAAAGAAAAGAAAAAGAGACAAGAAAAGAGATAAAAAAAAAATAGAAAATGATTTGCCTTGATTTTGGAATTGGTCTCAAGAGCAAAAAGTAACTTTTTTTCTATTTTTTAATTATGTTCCAAATTTAGGGAAAAATTGAAATAAGGGCCTAAAGTGGGTTTATTTTGTCAAATAAGGGTTTGAAATGGACATTATTTTAAATAAAGGCTAAAGTGGCCAAATCGTTTGAAATAAAGGTCGGAAGTTGCCAAAACGTCTTAAATAAAGACCTTTGGCCAGCTGGTGACTATTTCGATAGGAAAATTCCAAATAAAGGCCTAAAGTATCCTCATTTACTCGAATAAGAGCTTAAAGTGAACCTTATTTAAAGTGGTCAAATCATATCAAATAATGGCATGAAGGTGCCAAATCGTCTCGATAAGGGCCTTTGGCTAGTTGGTGAGTATTCTAACCATCGAAGAAGGGATATTTTGGTAAAAAAAAATTATAACTACATTTTTTTTTAACTTTTTGATTTTTTCTTTTGATTTTACTTTACTTTTTTCTTTTTCTTTTTCTTTTTTCCTCTTCCGTTTGTCGGCTTTCATTGTCAATGGTTGGCGGAGGTCGCCTGCCTCGGGTAAGGGACACCCTTGCAAGCATTAGGCAAGGGCCACCTCCCTTGGGTTGGGCGGGCGATGGCAGCCCAGGCGAGGCAACCCTCACCCAATGCCAATGAGGGTTGCCCTTGCCAGATCAGGCGAAGGCGACCCTTGCCTGACACTGGTGAGGGCAACCCTCACCCTCACTTGAGCTAGCAAGGCCATGTGAAGGCCAGGGCTGCCCTCACCACATCTGGCAAAGGCACGCTTTTGCCAGACCCCAGTTAAGGTGGCCCTCGCCTGAGTTTGGCGACCTCCACTATGGCAAGTAGAGGGAAGGGGGAAAAAGAAAAAGAAAAGAAAAATAAATAAATAGAAAAATAAATTAAAATAAAATAAAAAGCTATTCGGTCTAATAGGTTAGGCCCTTTTTTTTTTTTTTTTTTCAAAAAAACTGATATGGCTACTTCATATCCTTATTGAAACAAGTTTCATTTCATGCCTTTATTTGAGACGATTTGGCTATTTCAGACATTTATTTGAAACACGGTCCATTTTGAGCCTTTATTTGAGAAAACAATGACACTTCAAGCCCTTATTTAAAATTTTTCCCCAAATCTATTTTTGGGAACAAAAAATTTACCAAATGGATTTCCAGTTATTTTTCGAGGAACAAAATAATAGATACATGCATTGTTTGAAGCATCAACAAACATGCCCAAAGTTCATCACCTTGCACAACACACACGAAATAAACTAATATTTTGCTATATATGATTGTATTACTCTATTAATCACTGTTCGAATTGGTAATTGGAATTTCAATATCAATAGACGAGCATATATATATCCTGATTAAAAAGCCAACATCAGTCCTTAGAACAAGTTGATAATTTATAAATTTATATGGACGTTACTTCTGATAACGATGATAACTTACTAATGAGTGATATGATAAGCAAGTTATCTGTCACAATTTTTTATTAACAAGATAAAAAAATATCAGCAACCTTAAAATTCTACCAACGCCGAAATTTTCCAATTTTGAATCCCACAAGACCTAGAATTTTGCAACTCGAATAATGACTTGGATTGATTGTCACACTAACATGAATATAACCCATAATATAAATTACATAATGCTAGGCGTACTAAAGGGATACCACCTACTTAAAATAAGGTCCTAACCAAGATGTTATGTCTCAATTCCTGCCATGCGGTCTTTCCGTTATCTTAAATTATGGTGCTTCGGAGCCTAAAATTGTTCATATCTTGATACACCGTTGCCAACTCTATCGACAGGGTTATGAATCTCTTGAAATACTTGGATGGTGGATAAGGTTTACCCCGGAGAAGAAGGCATCATAGACAAAACCACGTCTTTGCGTGCATGGGTACATCTGGATTTTGCTGAAATTTGCAGTGGAGAGAGCACGCATGGAATATCTACGTTATGCTAATTTCACCGATATCATCACAGAGACCGCCTTCCCTGCCAAAGAGGACTATGGCAAAGAAGAGCGAGAAGCACGGTGCTGCATAGAGGACTCTGCATGGCCTGCTGCCTCCCGAGACTAGCAATCTTTCCTCTGGCAAGACTAGTTACAGGGAGCCTTCGGAGATTGCAGACCAAGCCGAGTGACATGCTGAGTTTGCAAGGTGAGCGTTCTCCTTGTTTCAATAGACTTTGTTTCACGCTTTCAGCAATGATAAATAACTACGAATGAAACTCCAAACCTGTGTTTTTTGCTAGAATGGAAAAGTTTTCAATACGTGAAGATTCAAATAAAGAAAGTGAAAAGTGCCAGCCTGTTTAGAGGCCAATCGGCCTTTAAATTCGGCATACAATTAATTCCACTCTACATTGATTTTGTCAATCATTTCCTGAGCTTGATTTCTCTTCTTTTCCATGCTTGGATTCTCTCTCTTCATACTGAGGACCTGCTCGTACTTAATTCTTCAGTTCCTTAACTTTCTCTCATCCCATTGTCGACAGATATGATATTTCTGACTTTGCATTCTCAACTGTCTGCTTGCGTGCCTCAATCTCTGCTTGAAGTTGGGTCATAACTCGCTCATTGTCAGCCACACTCTTAGCTTTCTCTTCACATTGTTTCTTGATCAAACGAACTTCATCCTTGTCAGCCGCCAAAAGATACTTTTCCATTTTGAGCTCCCTTTCTAACCTCTCACATTCAATGAGGATCTTTTATTGGGAAGAGAGGGAGTCACCCGCGGTCTAAATAAAGTTCTGCAATTTGAGATAGACACATTGATGTCCAATAGTAGAGACCTCTGGCACATTTTGTTCGACTAAGAAGTTCAGTAATTCATGCAAATCTGATATGCTTTAAGATTAAAGAGACTTGCTTGTGACATCTCTGTCCCAGTATTTTGCTCTCCTGAGTCACCACTCAACAGAGACTCGATCTTTGAGAAAAGAGATTCCTCTCCGCCACCGGGTAAATCTGCCTCGACAATTATAGGGGCTTTATCTTTGTCTGTTGCTGATGATGACTTTGGTCGAGAAGCAGGAGGAGGCACATCAGAACCGATTGTTGCCAAAGAAGGGATAGTTGATGCCCTGTCAAGTGGCATATCTTCTTGCGCTGTCGATGGCGAGATGACAGTAGTTTCTGTCCCTGTCGGATCCACTGACAACCTGGAATTCTTATCTGGCTCAAAACTTAAGTTTGATTAATGTGGAAAAGAGTGTGTTGGCTTGGTTCTGGAAATCATCTGACGGCTGAATTTGGAAGCAACAGCCTGAAAGAAATACAGAATTATTCATTGACGGAGTGAGATAGAAAGCAAGACGTCTGTAGTTTACCTTCATTCTATGCCACGTGGTTGACGAACCTGCAACAGAGGGAGAATTTTTCAAGTCACAAGAAGCGCCCATAGTTTCAGTTATTGACTTGACAGAATCGGAAGATTTTGCTTGTGTTTTATGAGGAAGAGGAGCATTAAATAAGGAGTAAAATTTTCTATTTGGCCCAAAAAATTAGTCTAAGGTCTAATCAGTTCCAACAATATGGCATAGCTTGAAATAATCCTTTGACTGCCTATCCTTATGGTCTGGCAGCTTTCTAGCCATGACCTCTTTCAGCGTTCTACATTACAAGGTTGAAATCATACTTAAATTTTATAGGACAACTCAGATTTGACAATCTCAATGTACAGCATACCTTTATCCTTGCATTTGACACCTTGAATGGAAGCTGGTTTGCTAAACTCCATCTGTGACAAAACCTGTGTAAGCATGTATTCAGTGCATCAAATAAGACTTCTACCATGTGTCAAATGGTTATAAAGACTGATGCTTAGCTTCAAACTGACTGAATGTAAAAAGAGACCAAATGAGTTTTGAGATTTCATTGACGGTATTAATCAGACTATATCCTTGGAAGAGTAGCTCGTCAAACAAGTCTGAATTAAAAGAGAAGGTTTGAAGAATGGAATACCTTCTATGAGCTACTCATCCCAATTTATTCCAAGTACTTTGGATTGAGAACTTGAATATTACGGAAGCAGCATAAAAAATTTAAGATACTAGTACAGCAGCCAGCACTTTCCTGCACCACATCAAATATTTAAGATACCGATACAACGTTCAATGCTCTGGATTGAATACATAACAACACCTCCCAAAAGTATGATTGAACTAACTAGCATAAATAGAAGTTCTTTGGTTGTATATCCCAGAAAAATACAAGAAAAAGTAAAATGCTCTTTTAAAGAAGTGGAGTCGTTAAATATTTGGACCCATCTTCCCATTAAAAAAGATGAAAGAAATACAAAGTCTTGATGACTCAAATTTCATTTGAAAAATTATTCTGCATGTGTTAATGGGAGAAAATATCCTATCCCTCATAATTCATCATGTCATGCACTTTTGTTATTATTAAGGAATTCATTCATCTTAGTAAAAATTCCAAACATGACACGTGCTAATCAAGTGCCAACCTCCATCTATGCAGTCCAGAGGGAAAATCAGTAGTGTTGGTTACCTCGGCACTAGTTGGTTTCTCAAAGGAATGCAGGTGTTCCACACTTTTAATATCACGAATCTTCGGATAGCCCTTGATTTTAATATCTTTCAGCTTCTTCAATTTTGATAGATCGGGAAGTCTCTCAAGACTTTGACAGTACGAAACATTCAACGATGCTAAAAATATCAAGTTCTCCAGCTCATCCAAATTCATTGTTTGTAGTGAGATATTCTAAAAATTCGTAAGGATTTGAACTGCCCTAGGCTTGCAACTTCTGTTATAGCACAGTCGGAAAGCTCGAATTCTGACAGGAGCTCCAAATATGAAAGATCTGGCAATCCTGTCTGTGATTTGTACTGGCGAAGTGAGAGAGTAAATAAACTTGGAGGAAGCCGTGGTAGCTTTTTCAAGTGAATGCAGCAAAGGGAGAGCTTTGTGAGCTTACAAAGGAGATGCAACCCGAAAGGTAGTAGTTGGATCTTTAACAAAGATAGTTGCAATATCTTTAGCTCTGACAAACTCCCGAGCTTCAAATAAGTGTGTCCTTTGGCCTTAACTTGACCTTGGTCAGGTAACACCAGTTCCTGGGATCCATCAACCAAGAATAACTCTTCCAACTTAACTAGTCTACTGATGTCTAGGATTGTATCCATCAATTTAGAACTGACAGATAAGCTTATTAAAGTGGAAGGAAGCTTGGGCACTCTATGGAGCTTGTCACAATGAAGCATATCAAGCGTTTGCAGATTGGAAAGTCTAGAAATGCTATATGGTAGGCCATGAATCCGAGAGTATCCAAGCCTCAAGACCTTCAATCTCGAAAGCTGCTCAATATCTCTAGGAATTTCCCCAGCCAAACTCCGACATCTTGAAGCATGCAGCTCTTCAAGCCTCTTCAACTTCCATATAGCACCAGGCAGTTCTCGTACAAAAGTAAAATCAATTTTGAGCACTTCTAAAAGATTTAACTTATTGACAGTATTAGGTAATTCGACAATTCCAGTGCTTGATAAATCAAGTTTGATCAATGAAGCCAAACTCCCCAAGGACGTTGGTAACTTCAATATTGACTTACAATGATTTATTGACAAGTGCTGTAGCACTTCTAACTCTTCAGACAGGGGAAGTTCAATTATTTTGGTATCGTTCAGTGCGAAGACTCTCAGAGATTTTACATGACTAATCGAATCAAGCAGCTGGATCAATGAAAGACAGTTGCAAGCACTGAATATTCTAAGTTTTTGCAAATGATCGATGGAGGCAGGAATTTCTTAAACAGAAGTTTCATCTATAAGAATCTCTTCCAAGGATATGAGGGAACCTAGCTCTTTAGGCAACTTATTGAGTTCAGTACAAGACCTCAAGTTCAGTGAAACCAACCTCTCCAGACTTTTTACTGATGAACTGATTTCGACCAATCGAATGCACCTTTCAAGAATCAATCTCTCTAAGCATTTGTAATAAGACAAGTCTGGAGTTCTGATCAAGTCAACATAACCGGTGAGGTTTAGAACTTTCAATTTCTCAGCTTTCTGTCGAATAGTAGAATAACAAAAGAGTCAACTTTTCTGCTACAATTTGACAAATGAGATTAAAAATAATAAACTTCCCTACCTCGATTTCTCTCCAACCATTCCATTTTTCGTTGACCTTGCTCCAGGAAAGATCTAGAATAACCAATTTCTTCAAATCCAAATTTCCAGCACAAAGATTACGAGGACAACCTCGCCAGTGGAGCCATCTTAAACTTGACAGACGTCGCTCAAACTTTCCTTCAAGGTTCACTTGATCCAATCTAAGGAATCTTATGTTCGATATACTTGCAAAATGTGCTGGTTTAAAACTGCACTGTGACCTACTGTCAAATTTGAGAAGAACACCTTGAATGCTGTCCGTTCCCTACATGTGGAATATAGGATTACCAAGGGACTTCGCATTTCCCCATGAAAACATGTCAAGATAATAAATGCTTAGAGACTTCAAACTAAAGAAATCATTTCATTAAAAGTCCATTTATTTTACAGAAAATATATGATTTGGAAAACATTTCGTTGAAAATGATCACTTGTATCTCTTACAAAAACAAATGAACAAAAAATATTTTCATCGTCCGTCCATGAGAATATGCATCCATAAATTGTTATTAATAATGAAAAAATTATCAATGACTAATAATTTCAAGAAATATAAGCGATCATTTTTAAGAAAACGTTTTTCAAATCATTCATTTTCCAAGAAACAAACGCACCCTAAGTGTCTTTCCTCTATGAAAAAAGGACCACTGAATTGTAAGGCACACAATCGTAAGGTAAAAATAGTGATGAACTTGGATCTTACTTTTTCATTTGTCAGCACATCCAAGGCTTCATCTTGTAACCACAATCTGCTGCGCTTTCTAGGTTCACAATGCTCCCGTCGGACGATATCCCGACCTAGGTCTCGAAGTTGATCATGCATCCACAACTTATTGTTCTCAATCTTAACGATAGATGAGTCAATGAGCACTTTTAATTCCAATCAGCTTGCGGAATCGCAGTCAGACCACAGATAGCATGCAACACTTTCATCCTCTCCAATGAAGAAACAAGCAATGTCCAAAAATACCTGTATTTGCTTGTAAGGTAATGCGTTGATGACTACCATCAATTGCTTTTGAACTTCTCGCGGAGGTACTCTTTTCAACTCGACTAATGTCTCCTCCCACACGTCCACTCTTTTAGAAGATAGATACGACCCGACAACCTCAATAGTCAGAGGAAGCCAGTCAATAGTTGATACTATTTCTTCTGACAGAGTAGCCAAGTCAGCTGGAGCACGTTTCTCCCTGAAGGCACAGAAGTGGAAAAGTACACGGGCTTCATTTGCTTGCATTCCCCCGACCTTATATTTCCGGAACACTTTAAGCTCATCTAAAACTTGCTCGTTTCTGGCGGTAATTATGATTCTGCTTCCAGAGCCTAACCAATCAAGAATTCCTAAAATTGGCTCAAGTCTAAAGGTTGGTTCAATATCATCGAGAATAATGAGAACTTTCTTGTGGAAGAATCTGCTTCTGATGGACTTCATCCCATCATGAACAGAAGGAATTTGTCTAGGCATTGCACCTAGAAGGTCAGAAATCAACTGCTCTTGCAAATTAACTAAACCTCCTGGTTTTTTTACATTTTCTCTTACCCTTTCCAGGAAGCTACAGCCATCGAAGAGATGAAATATTCTTTTGTAGACAGACATTGCAATCGTCGTCTTCCCGGTGCCCCCTATGCCATGTATTCCAACGACATGAACATCACTAGATTCCACATTTAGTAATTCCATAACTCTCTTCACATGAGGCTCGATTCCAACAAAGTTTCTCTTCAATACGCTCAACACGCTTGCAACCAATTCTCTGATGATTGATTTTTTGCTGCGTGACCTGTATCAATGCGCGCACATGTGCGCATGCACAAAGATTAACGCAAGTTGAAAAATGTCTGAACTCTGAAGTAGCTTGCATTAGAATGTTCATGCTCTCCTTTCGAAAATCACACAGCAATCAGCTTTATAGACAAACAGGCCACGCAAGTAGTGGCACACATTTTACTAAGTCGACACAGACAAAGCACGGTATGATGAGATGCAAAGGTTTGTAATTAAATTTCGTGGTCTCCTGTATTACGGCGTTCATCAAGGGTGGAAGATAATTAGGTACCTGTTAGCTGTGAGGTCGAATCCCCGCAAACTTGCAACTACTTGGAGAGCAGCTCTCCACTCTCGGATGGTCCCATCCGTATCTCGCTTCTTGTTTTCGTGCAAAAGAAAGGCCTCACCATAACATCCGGTTTGGTCTCGAACCTCGGATGGTTCGACATTGTAGAAGATGGGCATGATTATCTGTCCCTTCCTTTTCCTGCACTCCACCATTTGGGTCAACTCCCTAAGACACCATACACTGGAAGCATAATTTTCAGAGAAAATGGGTATGGAGATCTTTGATTGCTCAATCGCTAGGAACAGGCGCGGCATGATCATATCTTCACTCAATCGCTAGAAACGTTGGGACACGTTGTATATTAATTTTGACACGTGTGTCCGGAAGATGATGGAGGGTGGAAGTGACAACGAGGGAGCAGAGATGAGGGCGCGAGTAACAACGAGCCTGCGACGGCGAGAGGCGGCCGCCACTGTGATGCTACGATGGATTCGATGAGGTTGCAGTTGCAAGGGAGAAAGGGCCGAAGGCGAGAGGAAGAGGAGAGGAAGCGGGTCATGCGGCAAGCGACGAGCGCTGAGGAAGGGGGTCATGCGGCAAGCGGCGGGGAAGGAGAAGGATCGAGAGGAGGAGAAGAGGAAGGATCGTGCGGCGAGCGGTAGGAGGAGGAGGTAAAGGAGCTAGAGTTTTGGAAAAATAATTAAAAAAGGGGACTCTGATAGGCCAAGGGCCATCACATATTTTAGGAGAGGGGATGTGACAAGGACGGCCTGTCTATTAGCGGTGGGGAGGGAAAGAAAAAGTGGGGGAAATGGACGATGGTGGGGAGGGAAAGAAAAATAAATTTGGGGGATGGAGGGGGACGGACAAGGGAAAGAAGAGAGTGGAGTGGACGTGGGGATTTTCTTTTTAATCGGAAAAATAATAAATGAGAATAAAAAATAATTTCGAAAAATAAAAATATTGAATTTGAATTAAATTAATTAAAAATAAAAATATTCATTTAATATACAACGTGTCCCAACGTGTCGGAATTTTCTATTTTTAAGAAATGACATGTCGATGTGTCGTATCGTGTTGTGTCCTATGTCGGTACTATTTAGGCGAGCGCTAGGTCAATAGCTGATATGGCATGTGCTTATTAACCAATTAAATACTCAGTGGTTTTATTTTCTTTTCTTTTCAAGCACGCATGAGCCCAACCTTCGCCCCTCCTTCCATCGTCGCCACCAACGGAGTCGGAGTTGCCGGCGCCGCATCAAACCAGTTTGGCCGTCTCTTCTGCCCGTGCCTCAGTTCCAAATCCGACGGGACGATGGAGAGGGTGGACGCGGAGGTCATCTCCAAATCTGGTTTGCTGCAACGCTCCTCTGCATCTCCAGATCTGGTTTGTTCTCTAAGCTCGAGTCTTGGCTCGTCCATGGTTGCCGGCGAAGAACTCAACAACTTTGCTGCAGACCGAGAAGCCGTCCATGGTCGACTGCTCCTCTGCATCTCTAAATCTGGTTTGTTGCTCAACAGCTTTGAGCTCGAGTCTTGGCTCGTCCATGGCTACTGGCAATGAGCTCAACTGCTTTGCCGCAGACTGTGGCGGCCATGGTGGGGCGATGGTTCAAGGCAGCGGCGGCGACTTGAGCAGTGGAGATAGCCGAGCCCAGGCGGAGCAGAGGTGGAAGATGGACGAGAAAAGTGGAATTTTTTTTTTTAATTTCCATGTCAATATCCACGTGTCAAAATCTAATTGGATATACTGAATAAGCGCACACGCCACATCAAAAGCTAACGTAACTTGAAACTTCCGCAAGATATATGCTGGGATCCTTAAACTTTTCCTTGCAAATTAAATTCTTTTCTTTTTTTGAATTGATCTGGAGACACACAACGCACACATGGTCTTTAATATGTGGCATCCTACAAAGTTCGATGCCTAAGCGACGCGAATCAGCCATAACCTATTCAATTTCCACTAAATTTGTGTTTGGTACAATGAAAACGGAATGAGATAACTTTCTATTTATTAAGTTTACAGGATGGATATAATGAAGGTTCTTCTGCTTTGTCATGAGAAATCTATTGTGGAAGTAGAATGGGATATTGATTCTAATGAATATAATACAATATACAAATACACATTATAATTCATTTAGGAAAAAATTATCCTAAAATCACAATTAACTTATCAAAAGTCATGATAATAATTAAAAATACCATCGATTATTTTGTTAAAAACCACTATTTTATTATAGAATGATTGTTATTGTCGTATTTTTAGATTGATGAACAATAATCATAATTGTAAAATATTTTTAATTGAGGGTTAATGCTACAAAAAACCCTAAATTGATATATCTATGATAAATTTATCCCAAACTAATTTTTTGCATTCAAAATCTCAAATTGATACAGATTTGTGATAAATTTATTCCAAACTAATTTTTTACCACTAAAAATCTCAAACCAAAGACATTTGTAACATATTTACTCTTTATTATTATTATTATTTTTTGGTAAGGTCATTTACTCTTTATTAGTTTTTGTTAAATTAGATTAATTTTATGAAAAACTACAAACTGGCAAACAAAGAGTAAAACCTCAAATTGATACACCAATCAACTGTCATGTATCATCCAACTTAGCAATTTGATAATAAAATTTAATGTAAACTAATGGAAGGTAAATCTGTCACAAATATAATGTTTGAAATTTTTTATGGTGACAAAGTTAGTTTGGGGTAAAATTGTCATAAATGTACCAATGTAGGAATTTTTATGATAATAACCCTTATTGAAAGGTTGTCTTGAAAAGACACAAACAAAATTTGGAATAAAAAATAATAATAAACAAAAACAACCTTTGAATTGATTAAAATTAATAAGACAACCGTACGAAATAAAATAAAATAAAATAAAAAGACAAAAGGATTAGTGCTAATTAAATCGCGGGCGCGCCAAGTGCTAAGTGCGCCAAAATCGCGTATCTGCACGCGGGTATGATAGGGTCTAGCCCCATCCAATCATTCCTTTAAACCTACAAAGGAAATCCCACACTTTTAAATTGGTTTACTTCTTCCCACCTTTCCCATGTGGGACAAGGTAAAAAGCACTTTTTGTTTTAACAAACAAAAACAACAACACCATACACTAACCCCTCTCCCTCGCACGCTTTGAAAACACTCCTTTAGTTTATTTTTTGGAAGATAGAGGTAGATTCTTGTTGGAAGACGTGGCCAAATGATAAAATTGGATGGAGGACGAGGTCCGAGGGAAGGCAATGAAGGCGATGACCCACCGTGGCTCCGAAAGTTGTGCTCTTCCATTTTCTACACTGAAATAAACGCACAAAAGGAATGAGCTTCGAAGCAAATAGGAGACATAGAAGATCTACAATTGCAAGAGCCTCCAAAAGCTACTATGGAAAAAGGCAACATGAATTTGGAAAACGCTCATCTAGATTTTACGCAAATTTGTTTGTCTTGATGGTGGGTCGATAGCAAAAAAATCCATAACCCCGTGCAACATGTGCGGAATAAACTAAAATTTTGCTATAGATAATTGTATTACTCTATTCATCATGGTTCAAATTGATAATTGAAATTCCAGTATCAATAGAAATGAATATATCCTGATTAACAAGCCAACATCAGTCCTTAGGATAATTAGTTACAAAAATTAGAAGTCATATTACCTCAATACATAGATTAGCAGTAAAATATTCTTATTGGGAAGATGATTTTATGCGTTCTCATTAATTGGATGGTAAGACGAATTCTTTCCTTTTTCGTTTTCTGAAATGTAGATTTGAAAAAAAAAAAAAAAACATAAAAAAAGTTCATTGCATGGAAAATCTGCACATACTTCAAACAATGAATGAAAAATTTGCAGCTCTAGCAATTGAATATCATGGCTTATTTGATTAATTGAACAAAATGTACTTAGTACTCTTCTTTATATTAATGGGAAAAATACATTATAAAGTAAAAGTAAAGATAATTCCCACAAAAACGACAGTTATTATTAAAATAGAAATTTCAAAAAAAAAAAAAAAAATTGTGATCAGATACTTCTTTTATTATGTATATATCATTTCCCTTGAAAAGTAATAGATGATTTTTACGGCATAGGCCTTTTCCCTAAAAAAGAAAGCCCGGGCTTTCACTCGTGGTGCAAATGTCTCGTAAAAAAGTCCAAAATTTCACGCAAAAGACAAAACTACCCACTGTTCGACTTGCCTTTAGACCCATCAAAACCAATAAGTTGTCTAATTTAGCAAATAGGAAGACCAAAAGTTGAAGAAAATAAATAAGAACATGAGCATCCCGTAATTAAATTTATTGTTATTTTCTTTACTAAGTTTCATAAGTTAAAAAAAAAAAAAGCAATTTTTTGTGCTTGATCAAAAAAATAAAGCATAATTTGTTAGAGCTTATAGTTAAGCTTATAAAATCGAATGTGACACCATCGATCTAAATAAGATATACTAAATCTATCTTATTTGATAAATGTAAAGCGGGTGCTAAAACCCTTTCAATGGATGGCTGACATGCGGCACTCTCCATGAGAGACATCTATCTTCACTTTTTTTTTTCGAAAATTTTTCTTTTATTTTTCCACTGAAATTGAACTACAATTTCTATCCTGTTTAGTTCATGAGACATAATTCTTTTTTCCAATATTACGAAAATCTCTTATTCTCATATTGATCAAGTATACTTCTAGAATTATTATTTCTTGTAATCTATTTCACAAGTCTTTTTCTTGTGTATGGCATGGGTGCAGAAACTAGTATAATGGTAACATAATTATAGTGAAAATAGCTATTACGTCCGTTTCTTTCTTTTTCCCCCTTGCTTTTAGATACATTATCAAAGTCGCGGCCAAAGAGGACGACAGTGCAAACGTTAAACGATCTTCCCATGCGTAGCAAGGGCTAACCAAGTAGTCGGTGTACAAATGATAATATAATCAGCGCACGTTGTTCACTCCATTCAGCACCGAAGATAGAACCGCCACCGGATTATGCCTGAAAGGCAATGGCTAAGCACGCGTAGAGGAAGACTTCTAGAAGTGAAAGGGAAAGGCCCTCTTTGAGCTGTGAATGGAAGAACCGGATAAAAGCTAGAGCTAGAAGGCAACGACTCAGCACATTTCTAAGTCGAGGTCAATTAACCAGCCTATTTTATTAGATCAATTATATGAGTTCACTGTAATTACTTTTCAATAGCCAAGTGACAGTGGGTTAGTTGTTAAGGCCACTAGGGAGCATACATCAAGGACCAAAAGAAGGCAACGACTAAAGATTTGTTTTAGTCAATTAACAATGGATTTTTCAGTAAAAGTCTGAAGGCATCTCTAGATTATCCATATGAACATATGAAATATATGAAACGACAACATTGGACGAAGCATGGGGTAGAAATTCGTCTGGTCTTGATGACCCTTGTATTTTGATAGAATGAATGCTCCACTGAAATTTAAAAATAAAAATAAAAAACAATGTTCTTGTTGAAGTTCGAGGTCTTGATAGATCCAAGTTCTTGGATAAGTGGATCATCGACTCACTCAATTCCATTGAAATGCTGGATTTTTCTCAGTTGAAACACTTGAAGAATGTAAATGCTTGTTGTTGTGAAAATCTAATTGAAATTCAAGGCCTTCATTGGTCATAGTTCTTGAAAGAGTCGGATATCTTCTAGTGCAAATTCATTAAGAGGCTAGACCTTTTACAATATAATTATCTAAAGCAGTTGAAGGCTTCGTCTTGTGAAAATCTAGCCAAAATCCAAGGCCATATGGGGGGTCTTGGAAGCGTTAGATGTGTCAATTAAAGGGGTGGACTTTCCACAATTAGATTGTTTGAAGCCATTGAAGGCACACTATTGTGCAAATCTTGTTGGAATTCGAGGCCATAATAAGTTTGGATTCTTGGAAGAGTTGGATATTTTCTTGCATATCTGTCAAAAGGCTAGAGTTCCCACAAATCAACTATATAAGGAGGTTGGCCATTGCAAATTGCCGAAACCTAGTTGAAATTCAAGCAATTGTTAGATTGAAGTGGTCAAAAGTGTTGGATGTCTCTTAGTGCAATTCTATTATTAGGCTGAATCTTTCATAGTCACGTTGTCTGAAGCAATTAATAGCTAAAGAATGTCAAAATTTACTTGAAATTCAAGGCCTTGATAAACTGGAGTTCTTGGAAGTGTTGGATATCTCTTTAAGCAAGTCCCTTGAAAGATTGGACCTTTCTCAATCAAAGTATCTTAAGCAAGTGATGTTTTGAGAATGCAAAAGCCTATATAAAATTCAAGGGCTTGTAAGTTGGAGTTATTGGATATCCGTCGGTGCAAGTCCCCTGAAGGCTTGGACCTTTTGCAATCTACTCATTTGAAGTTATTTGGTGATCAACTAGTTGAAATTGGAGACCGCGGTAATTATATGAAGCTGTTGGATGCTGCAGGTTGTCATTATCTAGACGAAATTAGAAGAGTTTGACATCTCTTAGAGCAAATCCGTTGAAAGGCCTAAACCATTATTCAAGTGTATGAAGCTTTTGAGTGCCACAAATTGCAAAATCTACTTAGAATTCATGGCCATAATAGGTAGGGGCATGCGCAGAAAAGTGGAATATCGCTGGATGCAAGTTCATTGAGAGGCTAGATCTTTCAGATTTGGTCTCTGGAGCTATTGATTGCTGGAGTTTGCCCAAATCTAGTTGAAATTAGTACTTGAGAGATTGGATTGTTGAAATTAGCACACTAGTCCTCAATCATGGCTTCAAAGCAGCCCAAGCAAGAACATTGATGCTTTTAACCTCATCAGGAATTGCTTCTTTCAGAATTAATGACTGAAACATAGTTTTTGTTGAGAATTTTAGTAGCAGCAACCCTATTCATGGGGGGGTGTTAACTTGCTCATGTATCGCCTTATTCCCTTCCTTTCAGATATTGTATATTGTAGCATTCCACCCAAGTTGCAACTAAACAACTTTCAAGCTTTTTCCTTTCATCATCTGCAAGGCTCATGAAAACTCTTGATCCCATTCTTCAGCTTGTCTTTGTACTTTCAGCAGACTTAAAATTGAATTGAAAGGATATTGAAAGAATTGTAACTCAAAGCTTTCTTCGTATTATTCCCAGGCAACTTTTAATTCCTTACTGGGGTTTCTCTATGTCAAATTGGACCAATGGAAGAATATTGATTCAGTTTATCTATTTCAGACAGTCATGTTCTTTTCTGTCATGATTATTCAAGCATGGCAATTTTATGCTAGGCAAGATAGATTTGTTCCATTGGTTAGCAGATTGTCATCTCCTGTTATACTTAATAATACTTTGGTCCTCTTGATCAACTAAACATAGACCAAAGGCCAAAATTAAAATTATCAATGGAGAACCATATTTGGAGGTGGTTGAGGCGTGAGCTAAAAGTAAAATCACCGTGCAGATGGAACATCCTGTTGAGAAGAGAATTCCTCTGAGGCGAGAATTCCTTGACCAACCATTGTATTCCACACAATTTACTGTTCTAATCATCTTCTTCATGTAGCATAGTTGTAAGTGTTAAAGATCATGAAACAGAGCTCGTGGAAGTAAAGTCTACACAAGCAAACTCAGCAAATGTTGCTGTTTTATCAAAGAGAAAGGAGGAATATGTTGCTGCTACAAGAAAGAGTAGAAAGTCGCCAGCTGTATTAGCTACAAGTGCACATGGAGTCGATGGAGGTTCAACTAAGAAGAACAGAGTCGACAAAGTCAGAAGCACAACTTAGAGCTCAATTCAGAGCTCCGCGTGTTCGAATACAGATGGAGCGTTATTGATAAAGAACCGTTATTTTGTTCTACAAGACTAACAGAATAAGCAACGGTTTATTTTTTCTGTTGCTTTTGTTTCTTTCTTCTTCGTTTCTTTAGATCATGTAGTATAAAAGTGAGAAGAAGGGGGAATATGTAAATTCGAGCTCTCAGATGAACATCTTCTTCAACTGTTCATCAAATACAGAATACGGAAGATTAGAAACACTTTCAATTCATCGTTGTTCTTCTTCTCTATTCATTCCATTTTTCTTCACATGGTATCAGAGCTTTCTTTGAGAGCTCAAATCATCTTTGCTGGCTATTCCATTCAAGAAACCGATCACTCGCGAAATCCAAACGAAGTCGAGGCAGATCGAAGTAGCTTCTGAGTTTTCACTGATTGAATCTTTTGATTATGAACTGTGCAAGGTTTTGTTGTTGAGAGATCTCAGAATGTTTTGTGCAAGGTTTTGTTGTGGTGATGCACACAGAACTTCGTCTTGTAAAGATCAACAGGTGATCCTGACTGCGAACGAACATCATCAAGATTGTTCTGTGCAAGGTTTTGTTGTGGTGATGCACACAGAACTTTGTCTTGTAAAGATCAACAGGTGATCGTGATTGTGAACAAACATCATCAAGGTCCTTGAGATCACAAAATGACAGCAAGAACACATAAATATCCTTTCCCAATCCATGTCAATACATCTAACTTTGTCACGATAAAGTTAGCTGAAGATAACTTCCTTCTTTGGCAAGTGCAGTTCCATAGATTCTTATGAAGTCAAGATCTTTTTGGATTCATCAATGGTGAAACACCACCACCAGCTCAAACATTGCAGGTTGAGGTTGAAGGTCATGAATTTGAAATAGTGAATCCTGATTATATAGATTGGGTAAAAATTGATCAACTTGTATCATCATGGATTAGTGGAGCAGTATCTGAGAACATTCTGAGCTTGATCATCGGGTTGGAAGCTTCACATGAGGTATGGCAAACACTACTTAATCGCTTTACGCAAAAATCAGTAGCTAAAGAGTTTGAACTAAGAGGAAAGTTACAAGCTTGCCAGAAAAGAGATCGAACATTGTTTGTTTACCTCAGGGAATATAAATCCATTTGTGATCAGCTTAATGCAATTGGGAAGCTTGTAGATGAGATAACCAAGATGTTTGGTGTTCTAGAAGGATTAGGATCAGAATATGAAAGTTTCAGAACTACTATGTATTGCTTGAAACCACAACCAGAATATGATGAGGTAAACTCTCAGCTTGAAAGGTTTGAAACCGGGTTGCAAACCTATTCCTCATGTCAATACAATCCTAATCTAGCCTACTATGGACAAAGAAAATCTAAAGTTCTGCAAAATTCTAGTTTTGGAAGTGAAAGAGATAATAGTCATGGGGGACGTGGTTATGGCAGAGGACATGCAATGAACAATAGGAATCGTGGGTATGGCTATACTGGAACTGGAAGAACTCAAAATTACAGGCTAAGTAATTTGAATCAGAATCAAGAGGATCAGAGTTTCAAGTAGTCAAATAATTGGTCAAACTTTGGACAGGGATTTCAACCATATGTAAATTCTTCCCAAAGGTATCAAGCTACCAAATCATATCCATCCCAAAATTTAACATCTAACAAATGTGTGCTGGATGAGAAAATAACAAACAATGTTCCTTTGGAGTGTCAAATCTGTAAACGACCAGGACATGATGCACTTAGGTGCTAGTACCGCTTTGATAACTCATATCAGGCTGAAGAAATTCCAACTGCCTTAGCAGCAATGGGCCTTGAAGATTCTCAGGGCAATGAATGGTATCCAAATGCTGGTGCAACAACTCACATTACTGCAGACTCGGGTATTCTTCATAACTATTCTACATATAATGGGACTGATACGGTTATGATAGGAAATGGTTCATGTCTATCCATTTCATGTATTGGCGATGCTTTATTACATACATAAGTCAGTTCTTTACCCGTAAATGATGTGTTGATAGTCCCTAGTCCCTGAAATCAAGAAAAATCTACTCTCAGTTTCAAAACTAATAGATGATTATCTATGCTCATTTGTTTTTGATAAAAATGGAGTCTATATAAAGGACAACTACACCAATACAACAGTGAGGCTCGGAAGGAAAGTTAAAGGACTCTACCGAGTTGATCCACAAACCACTGAAGCCTTCTTTACTCAAATACAGAAAGCTGTGGGAGAAGATGTGTGGCACCAGCGGTTAGCACATACCAATTTCAAAATATTGAGGTATCTGCAGAATCAACAACTAATCCACTGCAATACAAGAACTCAAAACATATGTAGCAGCTGTCAGATTGCAAAGAGCTCTACATTACCATTCCTTTGTCGGATTTTGCATCTACTATTCCCTTAGAAAAGATACACTATGATATATAGGGTCCTTCACCAGTTGAGTCATTTCAGAAATTCAAATACTATGCCATCTTTGTGGACAACTTTTCTCGTTACAGTTGGATGTATCCCATGAAACTGAAGTCAAACTTTTATGACATCTTTGTCATGTTCAAGAAACAAGTAGAGAATCAATTTGATCATAGAATCAAATTTTTCCAATGTGATGGAGGAGAAGAATTCACTAGCAAATGGTTTCAGAATTACTTACAGCAATGTGGCATCAAACAATATGTTTCCTGTCCCTATACACCAAAGCAAAACGGAATCTCTGAAAGGAAACATCGCCATGTGGTTGAGTTAGGAATAGCTATGCTCTATCATGCTAAAATTCCACTAAAGTACTGGGTGAATGCCTTCACGACAGCCAACTATATTGTCAATCTACTTCCTACACAAAAGTTACACATGCACTCACCCTACAGCAAAATTTATCAACAGCAGCCAAGTTATGAACATTTAAAGGGTATTTGGATGTGCATGCTACCCCTGTCTCAGACCATATGCACAACATAAACTTGATCCACGATCCCTCACATGTGTATTTCTGGGATACAGTGAACGTCACAAAGGATATCGTTGCCTTCTGCCTACTAATGGACATATATATATATATTTATTTATTTATCAATCGCCATGTGGTGTTTGATGAAAGAGTATTTCCCTTCACTAATAGACTCACAACAGAGTACAATCAGTGTACTACTTTGTATCAACAGTGGATAGATGAAGTTAATCTTCTAGACTCCACTAATGCAGAACAAATGAGGTATTGCTCAAATAAATATATAGGACATTTACAGGATAATGGATATTGGAAAATATCCACATCAATACATCATATCCTGCTACAATATCACAAAATTCACATCTCTTACAGTCACAGTCTCACTCAGTCTTTGGAGAACAGGCAGGTCCTCTTCTAACACCTGAAATATCAACTGAGATCACTACTGATCAAGCACAGTTCGATTCTCCACCTAATACACAAGGTACACTCTCTGTTCACCCCATGCAAACACGACAAAAATCTCGGATTGTAAAGTCAAATCCTAGATATGCATGTTTGGCTAAATATAAGGTTCCTCTTGAACCAAAATCAGTTAAGTTAGCATTGGCAAATAAAGGCTGGTATAAAGCAATGCAGAATGAAATGGATACTCTATATGAAAACCAGACTTGGGAATTAGTTCCTCGAACTAATCAAATGAATGTCATAGGCTATAAATGGGTGTTTAAAACTAAGCTCACACCTAATGGGAGTCTTGACAAGTTAAAGGCTTGGTTAGTAGCTAAAGGATTTCATCAAGAAGAAGGGGTCGATTTCACAGAATCCTTCAGTCCTGTTATTAAACATGCCACAATTCGCATAGTTCTCTCTGTGGCAATGATGAAGCATTGGTCAATACATCAACTTGATGTTAAAAATGCCTTCCTACATGGAATATTACATGAGACAGTGTATATGGAGCAGCCACCAGGTTTTATACATCCTCAAAAATCTCACTATGTGTGTCTCCTTAATAAATCCTTATATGGTCTTCGACAAGCACCGCGTGCTTGGTTTGATAAATTTAGCAATTTTCTTCTTGAAAATGGTTTCTTTTACAGCACAATTGATCCTTTACTTTTTGTGTTTCATAATGGATCATATACAGTACTTTTGCTGCTCTATGTAGATGATATTGTGCTAACTGGCACCTCAGATCAGTTGCTATCTAAGCTGATCAAGTCTCTAAGTCTTCAATTCCACATGAAAGATCTTGGACACCTTCATTATTTCTTAGGAATTGAAACCAAACGTACATCCCAAGATCTGTTTCTTTGTCAGACAAAGTATGCTCTTGATCTTCTTACCCGAGCTAACATGAAAGAGTGTAAACCTATTTAAACTCCTCTGTCTCTGAGATAAGCCATCATGGCAACTGATGACATTCTCTTGACCAATCCACTTGAGTATAGAAGTCTAGTTGGTGGTCTTCAATACCTCACAATAACTCGACCTGATCTTTGCCTATGCAACAAATCTCTTATGTCAGAAAATGCAGCAGCCAACACTTGGAGATTTTCATAAGCTAAAAAGGGTCCTTCGCTATGTTAAAGGAACTGTTAATCTTGGTATTTTCATCCATTCTAACAGCTCTATGAACCTATATGGATTTTCTGATGCTGATTGGGTTGGATGTCATGATACCAGGCGATCAACTATTGGTTTCTGCACATATCTTGGCTCTAACCTCATTTCCTAGTCAGCTAAGAGACAACCTATTGTGTCTCGTTCATCAACAGAAGCTGAGTACCGAGCTCTTGCATCAACTACTGCTGATCTTACATGGATTAGCTTTGTTCTCCATGACATTGGCATATGTCTGTCTGCACCAACAATTCTGTTTTGTGACAATAAATCTGCTATTTCTCTTACTTGCTAATCCTATTCTACATGCTCGCACTAAACATATTGAAGTGGATTTTCATTTTGTCCGAGAGAAAGTGTCCTCAGGGTCCCTAGTTGTTTGATATGTTCCTACTACTCATCAGCTTGTTGATATCTTTACGAAATCTTTATCTCGTTTAGCACACTCTACTCTTCACACCAAATTGGGTCTGGGTTATATACCCCTTCCCAATTTGCCGGGGGGGGTGTTAAAGATCATGAAACGAGCTCATGGAAGTAAAGTCTACATAAGCAAACTCAGCAATTGTTGCTTTTTTATCAAAGAGAAAGGAGGAATATGTTGCTGCTACAAGAAAGAGTAGTAAGTTGACAGCTGTATTAGCTACAAGTGCACATGGAGTCGATGGAGGTTCAACTAAGAAGAACATAGTCGACAAAGTCAGAAGCACAACTTAGAGCTCAATTCAGAGCTCCACGTGTTCGAATACAAATGGAGTGTTATTAATAAAGAACCGTTATTCTGTTCTACAAGACTAACATAATAAGCAACAGTTTATTTTTTCTGTTGCTTCTGTTTCTTTCTTCTTTGTTTCTTTAGATCATGTAGTATAAAAGTGAGAAGAAGGGGGAATATGTAAATTCGAGCTCTCAGATGAACATTTTCTTCAACTGTTCATTGAATACAGAATACAGAAGATTAGAAACACTTTCAATTCATTGTTGTTCTTCTTCTCTTATCATTCCATTTTTCTTCACAGTAAGTGTTAACACCTAATTTTTTGTCCAAAAATCATTTCCGAAAAAAAAAATGAGCACTTGTTTTTCCATAAGAATATTTCATGTCAAATTCTTGCATATAGATTATCTAGGTGTTTAGTTTAGTTTTTAAATGGAATATGTTTTTCCTTAAAAAAAAAATTAAAAAAATTAAATTAAATATATAAAAAAAAGATTAAAGATTAAAAAAAAAGAAAAAAAAAAAAAAAAAGTTGGGGCCAATGATCTAAATGTGACTAGCCAAGCCTGGGAGGTCAGATTGGAATTAAAATGGCAAATTGGGGCCAAAATGCAATTTCCAAAAGTTGAGGGACCAATTTGCAAATTTTGCAAAATTTTGCCCGAACCCTTAAATCATCATCTTGGTCACCAATTAAGTTGAAATTGAACTTGGGCCAACTCGAATCAATCAAATCGGGCCAAAATGACCAAGTTTGTGTTGAATTTGGTATTTTCGGATAAGAAATGGCCAATTTTGAGGAACTTTCTTGCAAAATTAGGTGGGTAAAATTGCAAAATCTGGTCAAGATCTTAAACTACTATGTATAAGCTTGCTAATTGATCAAAAATCGCAGCTAAATTGATGGATTAAAGCACCCAAACGAGCTACCAAAACCCAGCCCACGAGTTGGTCTGATTTCAGAGTTGCTGAGTAAGCAACTTGGTGATCCCACCATATCCTCCTCACCTGCCCAACTAGCCCGATCTTTGCACGTGATGGAAGGCCATAATTAGTAGTGCAAGTGGACAAGAATTGGCAAGGGATAAGCTGCTGAAAGCACGGGAAAGTCGCAGCAAAGTCCGGACACTCAACAACTGCAAGAGTGGAAATTTGGCTAAGTCAGAAAGTTGTTGAAGTAGCCCTGTTGACAGGCTTGGTAGGTAGACAAAAGACCGACCAAAAATCCCTGAATTCGGTGGATAACATCTACGAAGCAAGCTCTTTCAGGCAATGAGAGGGAGAAGACGAGAAGGAGAGGAGAGAGCTCACGGTCGTCCCCCAAAGAGACCTTCAGAAGCAACTCCAGAAAGCCAAATCCATAAATTCCAGACCGACCTTGAGAGAGAAAAACGAAATTTTCACCCACCTGCAGCCAAAATTAGCGAAAACCTTACACTAGAGAGTGAAACTTCACTCAAAGAGCTTTCCATCCATAGGTCGCACGTCCCAAATGGAGATCGGGAAGACCTCCTAAACCCCCCCGAAAAACACCCTCCTGGCGGGCCAAGAAACACTCAGAATTTTTTCTAAGTGTTGAGTCCGATTGGTCACGAGTGAGGGAAAGCCAGTGTTTTTGAGAAATTTGAGAGATAAATGAGGAAAGCCATGACTTACAAGCCAAACTATAATACATATAGTTTGGTTTTGTTTGAATTTGGCCAACAAAAGAGGTTATAAAGCTTGATTTTGGAGGTTAATGAAAACCTTCGTTATTAGTTCTTTCTTTGCAGATCTTATTTTCCAGTTGAAGAAGCCAACTTCCACGGGCCCCCGAGGATAATTTCTTGGTTTCTTGAGTGAAGAACCACTTGAAAGGGAAACTAAGAAGCAAGGTAAGCATGCTAGATGTATTTTATTTCGAGTTTGAGTATGTTTTGATCATGAAAATCAAGAGGAAAAGCAGCCCGGAGGACTGATTTTCGAGGTGGAAATTTTTCTAAGTGTTGGAATCTCTTCAAGAGTTTTGCATGTGTGCTTCTTGGAGAGGTCGTTTTGATGTCTTTCGGTGGACCATTCTCTATGATTTTTGTTGCATTTGAAAGCTCATGTTACCTACTTTCATTTGGATTAAGTAGTGTTTCCCTTAGATCTTGCATGTGATAAGTGTCGGGGCTTGAACATGGGCACGCAACCTGTTTGCTTGACTTGGGTTCAAACCCAGATTTGCAAAATCAGCTCAAACCCGTGTATTTGAGGACGATTTTAGCTGGGTTCTTGTGTGTTGTAGGCTATGATTTCTATCTAATATTGCTCCTTGCATGTGGTAGTATAATCTTGATACTTTAGTTCCACATAATATTGCTCATGGGTGAAGATTGAAGGCCACAAACATGGCCCGGCGAAGCTATTTTGGGGTGATGTAATGCACGCCAAGTGTTCGATGAAATGCGCAAACCAAGTTTCGATCTTGAAACGGTCGATTTGAGCTTGATTATTGTGATATTCACGTGCTGTGTTACTCCATGTTAGCATAGATCGGTTTAAGGAATTAATAATAATATTTTTTAAAAAAATATTAAAAAAGAAAAATATGAAAATTTCAAAAATATCAAAAAATGTTGGATGTTATCAAATTAAGCCAAAAATGACATCTAGGATATTTTCCTAATTTTATAAAGTCATTTTTCCTAATTAAATGATATTTTGGTATTTTAGAACCACTTTTGTAAACAATATATTATGCGTAAATTAAAATTAATTAGAGTAATTGCATGCATCTAGAGTAATTCCATGCATATTTAAATTCCCATTTTGCTCACGAGGGTCCTGTCCCGGGGCGTGATAACAAGGCCATGTAATATTATTTGCCCGACTTGTACCGGGTCTTTCTTTTCCGCATTACTTTCAAGTCCTTTCAATTTCTTGGATGTTTACTTATGCACCGCTTTTATTAATTTGAATGTAAATTTCTTTTCTAGATTATGTTAGGATTAGTCTAGATATTAAAAAAAAACCTACAAAAACATTTGCATGGACGCTTAGCGGTTTTGTAAGGATTATAATTGATAATCAAGATTGTGTGGCCATTTAGATGAACAACCTTTCAAGTTAGTGGTACCGCAATGGCGCTAATAGAAACATTAGCGTAAACAAGTCCCCGTTCCTAGAAATCTCTGGTTGCGTAAGAATCGAGATAACACTCCCGTGCCTCGATTGGTTTCTAGCCAACCCCAATAGGCTAGTGGCGACTCCTAGAAATATTTAGGTTGTTAAGAACTAAAAAACAAAATACAACGTCGCGCGAGGTATGGGCTTGGGAGAGCCCGTGCTTAGTCTAGGGCCGTTGGTCCGCCTCTTTAGGCAAATACCCCTAAACCATTCTTTCTTTTCCCCCGAACGGAAAAAAGAGGTCGTGACAGCTTGGCGACTCCACTAGGGATGTGGTTGCAAACCTTAAAGGACTTAGGCCGTTATAACTTGGTTGGTTGTTCACTAACATGGTCTTCATTTGATAGAGCGTGTCAAAGTCGCGTGGAAAACAAGGTTAGTCCGCTAACAATGTGTTAAATGTTTTTGTCGGTTTGGAGTAATAAGGGGTGGAGTGTCTGTTGACCCATTTCTTTTGCAGGGAGGCGTAGGAATGTATGTCTATATGGATGAAATTGAAGTGTTGTTTGGATATCAATTGTTGTGCATGTCTTCATACTTGCACTACACATTTACACACACAACCCGCGATCTAAAACCCCGATCGCACCAGGAAGCCCATAGGAGATGCCAAAAGATGGAACCCGTGTGGGGAATGACCCATGGTTATCTACTTTTGGTCCCGCTCATTATGATTAATGATAAAGAGAACTGTCCGACGTAAGTGCGGAGTGGGGAAAACTCTTCTGATCTAATCAAAATGGGGACTTTAAGCCTTTAGAATTCCACCTTTATGCGTCAAACCTCACAAGTTTACATCCGCATGTCTATGTGATTGAAAAAAAAAAAAAGTCTCTTCACCCACTGTAAGTACGATTTCTCCATCTACTTGCTCACTTCGGATTAAAATTTTCATTTTTTGAGATTCACGGAAATCAATGGAATGCCCTTGAAAAGATAGGCTTGGCACTCACTCTTGATAAACAAACATTTCAAATGCATCTGATCTGGCCTAGATTAGAACATATGTTTTTGTTTAAATTTTCAATTACAAACTCAAAGTCATATTTTGTTTAGAAATTCTTCCAAAACAAGATTACATTTTAGGGGCATAGAATTAAAATCAAATTTTCAAGAAAATTCTTGGTTGCATTTTGAAATTCAAATCACATTTTGTATATTAATTTCTCAAAATAAAAATCACCTCACCTTTGCATGAGTGAAATCGCAAATTAATCTTTCAAAATCAATGCCCCATTTGTGTATGAAACTTTTGGAACAGTGGGCATTCAATTGATAGTGTGTATCGATATTTTAATGAAATCTCCTCTTACTAATAAAATCTTGACTAAATACCAAATTCTCGTAAGTGGATACTACGAAGAAGGTATCGTCGCCTTGATTTTATTGTAAGAGGCGGATTTATTGAAAGATCAATTTTTCATTCATGTACTGACATTATTTTCCTTTCGCAGTCATGCGTGACAACCATTCCTTGAACTCCTCTTGCTTGACCATGCCAAAAGTGGACTTTAAGGTACTGCATGGTAAAATTTCTATTTCTCAGTTTTCTCAATTTCTCTGTTCCCGGAACAGAGAAATTGGAGAAACCCGTTTGATAACACAAACTGATTTCTCTATTTCTGAAACTGATTTCTGTTTCAGAAATTGTTTTGGAGGAGAAATGAGAAGCTAGAAATTGTAGCTTCTCTATTTCAAGTAGAAATAGAAAACTATTTCTCCACTTCTTCCTTCCGAGACTCCTCTCCTCTCCTCACTATCGTGCTTTCCCCATTCCTTCTCCTCACGACGCCGTTTTATTTAAAAAAAATTAAAAATAAAAAAAAAAAAAAAAATTAAAAAAATTAAAAAAATTTTTTAAAAAAAAAAAAACCTAGAACCTAGTTTAAAAACTCCTTATTTTATTGAGAAAATAAAATTTGGCGTCCAAACCCGACACCACATTTATTTTCTATTTTTTTGCCTAACCACCCTTTTAGGAAATAATCTCGCGCAACTTTTTTTTTTTCTAAAGCTTTCGGAAATAAATTCGTACGTGCTCCCGTACTCAAAATTAATCGATCAAAATTTGCACGCACCTAGTTTAAAACATCCTTGTTTTATTGAGAAAATAAAATTTTGCGTTCAAACCCGACACCCCATTTATTTTCTATTTTCTTGCCTAACCACCCTTTTTGGAAATAATCTCGCGCAACTTTTTTTTTTTTTTTTTTCTAAAGCTTTCGAAAATAAATTCGTACGTGCTCCCGTACGAAATAAATCCAAAGCTTTAGAGAAAAAAAAAAGTTGCGCGAGATTATTTCCAAAAAAGGGTGGTTAGGCAAGAAAATAGAAAATAAATGCGATATCGGGTTTGGGCGCCAAATTTTATTTTCTCAATAAAACAAGGAGGTTTTAAACTAGGTTCTAGGTTTTTTTAATTTTTAATTTTTTTTTAATAAAACGGCGTCGTTTTGTTTTCAGGCATCCATGTCGCGCCGGTCCATCCACGTAGGACGGCCGGCGCTGGCTTTGTATCCACGTAGGCATTTTCCGAGCTAAATTTGCCGGAAGGACTAAATCGACACCAAATAGAAAGGTTTATGACTAAATCGGTACCAAAAAAGGTTTTGGACTAAATCCGCACAAAGACAAAAGGTTTAGGACTTTTTGGCACTTCTCCCTAAATTAAAGTGATTTACCAACTTTTATCAAATTAAATTACCATCACAAGCACCAAGAAGAGTGAAGTAAAAGGATGGGGACAACATGATTCATAGAAATAGAAATTTTTTTCTGTTATCAAACGGATTTCTGTTTCAGAAATAGAAATTTTGAGTCGTTATCAAACAGGTTTCTTTTACTCAGAAATTGGCTGGGGAATAGAAATTGAGAAATTGATTTCTGGCCAGAAATCAATTTCTGTTTCAGAAATTTTGTCATGCGCTACCTGAAGCTAGGATGAGAATTGTCTTTATTACGCTCCTCTATGAAAGGGCTTCTTGTACTTTGTCCTCGTCATTATTCCTATTAGGAACCATGTTTTGCGTTTTGATTGTGGACCCAATCGAATGCTTTTGTAAATCATACAACTCACATTTTTTAATAATGAAGTTAGAGTTCGTAAAAATCATATCCTTTAAAAACACTTGAAGTGTTTTAAACGGACCATTTGGGCTTTTATGCCTTAGCTTCAACATGTTTGAAAAAGAGTTTCAAGAACTTGCAAAATATTTTATCTCTTCACTTAATCGCTTTCGTAGGTTGATCCACAGGATGATGCTTCGAAGGGGTAAGGTTGTAATCGTTCCAATTGGGATTTCTTATGCAACCACTAACTCGACCATTCATTTTTGTCAAACAGGTAAAATGATGGTTTTGTTCAAGATTGACATTTACTTCCTTTGGAAAGACAAAAGCGCGGGCCTGTCCCTAATAGACATATGAATTCAAACATTGCGATTAAGTGTGAAAAGAACAGTCAAAGCCTCGAAGATCACAAATCAACCAGCTTAACGACAATCTTTATTGCTTCGAAAGTGGCTTCCACAGAAGTTCCACATCCTAGACGACCTTATATTAATTTGACATTCTTTGTGGAAAAAGAAATCTATAGACATTTTTTGCCATCAAACTATTTCATCGGTTGCAAACAAGAAGCAATTGCAATTCCTACACTGCCAATGGTGTCTTGGCATCCAATCCTATATGGAGATAATTATTGGTGGTCTGCAAGACAACACTTCAAGATGTAGATGTACACAAACAAGAATCGGTCATCAAATGTTGCCTTCAAATAAAAGGTGGTAATCGTTTCAAGTTAACTTCGATTTATTTTAGGAATGACTTGTCCTTGTACTTTGTGCAGATTTTAGTGAGGCAAATTACTAGCAAGCAACAAGATTACATGGGGAGGACAACCTGGTCCAAAATCACACGATCTCTAAAAGAAAAGGGTGTGTTCGTTCCAAAAGTCAAAACAACTCATTCATAAACTGACATAGCCACCCATGCTTACAGATTGTGAAGTGGGAAATGCTTTGATGCAGCAAAAATGGCAAAAAATCACTTAGCCTAAAAGGGGGAATTTTAATTTGGGCAGTTGGCAACAAAATGGATCGGGGGCACGCAATGCCTAAGTCATCCGACTTCTAAAAGGGAAAGATTCAAATGGAATAAACATTTGCCAAGTGAATTGCTGTCAATCACAAGAGCAAATCCCTCTCCATAGCCAAGAAAACGGGATGGAACACAGTCATCGGATATGCCGTAAAAGGGAGTATACCGTTCCTAAAATGAATCATATCGAATATGAAAATAACATATTACATCTCTTTTTCCTTGCAGTTGATAAACGGGGCAAGTCACTCAAAGTAGAGTAACTCTCACCTGTGAAGCAAGATGAAACAAAGTCAATTGATTCAGCACAAAAGGGGAGTATCGTCCCTAAATTAGTCCAATTCAATTTTAGAATATAAGTAACATGCCCCATCTCTTGTAGGAAAAGGTGCACATTGACCACTGAAGCAACACCTTATACCAAGAAGGCATGCTAAAGCCCAACCATCCCTTTTGATGGAATAAATGGAGTAAAACATCCAAGGAGCAATGCCCTCACATGTAGAAACAATGAGTACCCCTCTCCTTTCATCTTTGACGTCCATTCTGAGTGAATTCGATAACATCTTTGATAGCAAGATCTTCAAGGAAATGTTAACACCTGAGGAGCAAAGGCACACGAAGAGGAAACACAAGACATTGAAAGTTAGATGAAGCATCGCTATTCGAGGAACAAACTCGAAAAATTGTTTTAAGCATAATCTATATGGACCAAGCAAGCATATGGAGGTAACACATGTCAAATTCACCTAACTTGGTGGAGTTCAAGAGCCAGTTCAATTAAATAAAAAAGGAAGCGCCCCATGGACACTACCGGCGCTTCGGCCTGGTGGTATAGGGAATGAATGAACGGGTCCGAGAGGTACGGGGTTTGATCCTCGGAAACGGCAATAAGGTTGCCATGTAAAAAAATAAAAATAAAATAAAAATAAAAAACTTTTTGCATCTCTTACTTTTGCAAAATGAGGAAAATGCTTGAACTAATGAGACCAAAGACCTCGAGAATCTCTTCAAGTCTTAAAACAATAGGTTCATGCTGCTGTTTGCCGCCAAATGGTGAAACTGACCAAGGGTAATGTTGTATTGTCTCCAGTTTTATGATCTCTGAGGATTCATGTACTAACACATTCCCTTTTATTCTTCGTAGGGTCGCCTGACTACTAAGGCAAAGGTAAGTACTCTTCTTCTCAAAATCAAATGCAAAACAAATGGAGAATTTTCATTGCAAGAAAGAACATTTTGTGTTTTTCTAGAAACAAGCACAAAAAAAAAATGGAAAATGAAGAAACAAGTTTTCCACAAAGTTTGCAAAAATCTTCTTTACCTTTAAATTGTCCATCCACTCGACGGATCACTCATTTTGAATCAAAATTCCTCATGGAGATTAATCCACTTAGATGATCTCAACAAAAATGAAAGGCGATGTTGCTTATGCCAAGTGAGAAACACTTAGGATGAGGAAAGGCAACCCATTACCAAACATGTCCTTTCAGCACTCTGGGATTCGAGCGAAAAAGAAAACCCGTGTCGTTTAAGGTCAATGAATTCATTCGCAAGTGGTACATAGATCAAGATGATAAGAGGCATTTCTTTCCTCTATCATATACACCACAGGTGACAATAGTTAGCCAATTTGAGCCTTTTAATGTGAAGAATTTTCTACAAAATACCCCTGTCAAGAACCACCTCACAATGGGGCAATTATGGAGGTTTGGGTTGACATTATTTGGAGAGGAAAGATGAGAAAGGTTTCTTTGCTCTCACTTGCATAAATCTTTTTGTGGTAACTTCATGTGAATTTTTATGGAAGCTCGAAGCATCCCAAGGTGAAGAAGAGCATTCTTTTCTCTACCCAAACACCGATACCCTTTGCTTAAACCATATTGAGCCTAACTATTCATTTCTAAAACCCGAGTGGTGATTATCTCCCCACATTTGGGGCAAGGCATATGATTTGCCAAGGCAAGTTATGTTTATATGAGAATATGAAAAGCATCTTGAAAGTCCTAAAAGCTCAAAAAGTTCAAAAGAGCAAAAGTCAAGTGAAAATTAAGGGGCATGAAAAAAAGCAGTGTGCCTAGTAAAAGCAAGGCTAATGCCCGAAAAAAAAGTGTAAAAAAAAAAAAACAATTGCATCAAGAAGAATATCTCTATGAAAGCAAAAATGGCCAAAAAATAAAAATGTCCGCATTGAAAAGAAAATCATTGCAAATGCAAAAGCCATTATGTTAGGATGATTAGTCAAAGGACTTTCGAGACAATTTGAATTTTAAAAGCTGAGTGCTTTAAAAGAAAAAAAAAAAAAAAAGGGATGATATGGTAATGATGCCATGATAATCACCAACTCTCAAATCCCCCATCGACAAAAAGTTCTAAGCCTTTTGAGCTAAGTCTTTGAACCTTTCCCGAACCAACATTACAACCTATTCCCGAAGTCTCTTCAGATTGGGATGATTCAAGTGGAAATAAGGACTTCCTAAAGAAGATGCCGCTTGAAGAAGTGAGGACAAGGTTGTCTTATCTCATCTTAAGGTTTCTTGACTTGTAAACCTGGCGAAGATGTTAATCAGTGATCAATTCATTTCATAGCCAATGATGCTTATCCATTGCTAAAACCATGACCAAACCTGCACTACGGTCCTTCTAAAAGACCTCTTAGATTGGTCAATGTGTACTTATTGCGAATGATTCAAAGCCTTGCACACTAGAAGAGTGAGATTGAGTGATCAGTTTATTTCCCACAAGAATAGATGGGATCCAATAGCCATTTTCTTGAGAATATGCGAGAAGCCCTTTCTGACTAGGGGTCCTTGCTTGGCATACTTAACAAACATTTCTCATAAGTCGAGGTCATTTCGACAAGGACTCCCAAGAGAATTTGACGATTAATGATATCATTCGAGCATGATGACAGTTTTGCGAGTTTGTCAAGTGGTCGGAATTAGCTTGATTTGTTTATGCAATCATTGATTTCTCATTACCAACACACTTTTGATATTGTTTTGATGACATATGCTAAAATTGATCTTTTCTAGTATGCTTTCGCTACTAGAATACTTGTTATAATGAATACTATTTGATGTGCAGTATCCATTTCAGAATATTCTCGAATGACAGGTTCCTCCAGTGAAACCTTGCAATTCCAAAAGGTTCTTGGTTATCCTTAAACCTTGCAATTCCAAAAGGTTCTTGGTTATCCTTAAACCTTGCAATTTCAAAGGGTTCATGGATTAGCCTTAAACCATGCATTTTCAAAAGGTTCTTGGTTATCCTTAAACCTTGCAATTCCAAAAGGTTCTTGGTTATCCTTAAACCTTGCAATTTCAAAGGGTTCATGGGTCAGCCTTAAACCATGCATTTTCAAAAGGTTCTTGGTTATCCTTAAACCTTGCAATTTCAAAGGGTTCATGGGTTAGCCTTAAACCATGCATTTTCAAAAGGTTCATGGTTATCCTTAAACCTTGCAATTTCAAAGGGTTCATGGGTTAGCCTTAAACCATGCATTTTCAAAAGGTTCTTGATTATCCTTAAACCTTGCAATTTCAAAGGGGTTCATGGATTAGCCTTAAACCATGCATTTTCAAAAGGTTTTTGGTTATCCTTAAACCTTGCAATTTCAAAGGGTTCATGGGTTAGCCTTAAACCATGCATTTTCAAAAAGTTCTTGGTTACCATTAAACCATGCAATTCCAAAGGGTTTATGGGTTAGCCTTAAACCATGTATTTTCAAAAGGTTATTGGTTATCCTTAAACCTTGCAATTTAAAAGGATTCATGGATTAGCCTTAAACCATGCATTTTCAAAAAGTTCTTGGTTATCCTTAAACCCTGCAAAACCACAAGGTTCGTGGGACTGCCTTAAACCACAAGGTTAGTGGGACTGCCTTAAACCACAAGGTTCGTGGGACTGCCTTAAACCACACGGTTAGTGGGACTGCCTTAAACCACAAGGTTAGTGAGACTGCCTTAAACCACACGGTTAGTGGGATTGCCTTAAACCACAAGGTTCGTGGGATTGCCTTAAACCACGTGGTTAGTGGGACTGCCTTAAACCACAAGGTTCGTGGGACTGCCTTAAACCACATGGTTAGTGGGACTGCCTTAAATCACAAGGTTTGTGGGTATTATCCTTAAACCACACTTTTCAAATTGTTCACAGATACATCCTTAGATCATGCTCTTTATATTAAGTTCACTTGCATTTTCATTTTACTATTGTAAAAAAAAAAAAAAAAAACAAAAAACAAAAAAATTAGGTGTCAACTTATCTTTGAAAGAAATCTCTTTGAGTTTCCTTCCAAAGTGGGGCAGCTGTTAACACCTAATTTTTTGTCCAAAAATCATTTCCGAAAAAAAATGAGCACTTGTTTTTCCATAAGAATATTTCATGTCAAATTCTTGCATATAGATTATCTAGGTGTTTAGTATAGTTTTTTAAATGGAATATGTTTTTCCTTCAAAAAAAAAAATAAAAAAAAATTAAATTAAATATATAAAAAAGATTAAAGATTAAAAAAAAAGAAAAAAAAAAAAAAAAAGTTGGGGCCAATGATCTAAATGTGACTAGCCAAGCCCGGGAGGTCAGATTGGAATTAAAATGACAAATTGGGGCCAAAATGCAATTTCAAAAAGTTGAGGGACCAATTTGCAAATTTTGCAAAATCTTGCCCGAACCCTTAAATCATCATCTTGGTCACCAATTAAGTTGAAATTGAACTTGAGCCAACTTGAATCAATCAAATCGGGCCAAAAAGACCAAGTTTGTGTTGAATTTGGTATTTTCGGATAAGAAATGACCAATTTTGAGGAACTTTCTTGCAAAATTAGGTGGGTAAAATTGCGAAATCTGGTCAAGATCTTAAACTACTATGTATAAGCTTGCTAATTGATAAAAAATCGCAGCTAAATTGATGGATTAAAGCACCCAAACGAGCTACCAAAACCCAGCCCACGAGTTGGTCTCGATTTCGGAGTTCTTGAGTAAGCAACTTGGTGACCCCACCATATCCTCCTCACCTGCCCAACCAGCCCGATCTTTTCACGTGATGGAAGGCCATAATTAGTAGTGAAGTGGACAAGAATTGGCAAGGGATAAGCTGCTGAAAGCACGGGAAAGTCGCAGCAAAGTCCGGACACTCAACAGCTGCAAGAGTGGAAATTTGGCTAAGTCAGAAAGTTGTTGAAGTAGCCCTGTTGACAGGCTTGGTAGGTAGACAAAAGACCGACCAAAAATCCCTGAATTCGGTGGATAACATCTACGAAGCAAGCTCTTTCAGGAAATGAGAGGGAGAAGACGAGAGGGAGAGGAGAGAGCTCACGGTCGTCCCCCAAAGAGACCTTTAGAAGCAACTCCAGAAAGCCAAACCCAGAAATTCCAAACCGACCTTGAGAGAGAAAAACGAAATTTTCACCCACCTGCGGCAAAAATTAGCAAAAACCTTTAACTAGAGAGTGAAACTTCACTCAAAGAGCTTTCCATCCATAGGTCGCATGTCCCAAATGGAGATCGGGAAGACCTCCTAAACCCCCCTGAAAAACACCCTCCTGGCGGGCCAAGAAACACTCAGAATTTTTTCTAAGTGTTGAGTCCGATTGGTCACGAGTGAGGGAAAGCCAGTGTTTTTGAGAAATTTGAGAGATAAATGAGGAAAACCATGACTTACAAGCCAAACTATAATACATATAGTTTGGTTTTGTTTGAATTTGGCCAACAAAAGAGGTTATAAAGCTTGATTTTGGAGGTTAATGAAAACCTTCGTTATTAGTTCTTTCTTTGCAGATCTTATTTTCCAGTTGAAGAAGCCAACTTCCACGGGCCCCGAGGATAATTTCTTGGTTTCTTGAGTGAAGAACCACTTGAAAGGGAAACTAAGAAGCAAGGTAAGCATGCTAGATGTATTTTATTTCGAGTTTGAGTATGTTTTGATCATGAAAATCAAGAGGAAAAGCAGCCCGGAGGACTGATTTTCGAGGTGGAAATTTTTCTAAGTGTTGGAATCTCTTCAAGAGTTTTGCATGTGTGCTTCTTGGAGAGGTCGTTTTGATGTCTTTCGGTGGACCATTCTCTATGATTTTTGTTGCATTTGAAAGCTCATGTTACCTACTTTCATTTGGATTAAGTAGTGTTTCCCTTAGATCTTGCATGTGATAAGTGTCGGGGCTTGAACATGGGCACGCAACCTGTTTGCTTGACTTGGGTTCAAACCTAGATTTGCAAAATCAGCTCAAACCCGTGTATTTGAGGACGATTTTAGCTGGGTTCTTGTGTGTTGTAGGCTATGATTTCTATCTAATATTGCTCCTTGCATGTGGTAGTATAATCTTGATGCTTTAGTTCCACATAATATTGCTCATGGGTGAAGATTGAAGGCCACAAATATGGCCCGGCGAAGCTATTTTGGGGTGATTTAATGCACGCCAAGTGTTCGATGAAATGCGCAAACCAAGTTTCGATCTTGAAACGGTCGATTTGAGCTTGATTATTGTGATATTCACGTGCTGTGTTACTCCATGTTAGCATAGATCGGTTTAAGGAATTAATAATAATATTTTTTAAAAAAATATTAAAAAAAAGAAAAATATGAAAATTTCAAAAATATCAAAAAATGTTGGATGTTATCAAATTAAGCCAAAAATGACATCTAGGATATTTTCCTAATTTTATAAAGTCATTTTTCCTAATTAAATGATATTTTGGTATTTTAGAACCACTTTTGTAAACAATATATTATGCGTAAATTAAAATTAATTAGAGTAATTGCATGCATCTAGAGTAATTCCATGCATATTTAAATTCCCATTTTGCTCACGAGGGTCCCGTCCCGGGCGTGATAACAAGGCCATGTAATATTATTTGCCCGACTTGTACCGGGTCTTTCTTTTCCGCATTACTTTCAAGTCCTTTCAATTTCTTGGATGTTTACTTATGCACCGCTTTTTATTAATTTGAATGTAAATTTCTTTTCTAGATTATGTTAGGATTAGTCTAGATATTAAAAAAAAACCTACAAAAACATTTGCATAGACGCTTAGCGGTTTTGTAAGGATTATAATTGATAATCAAGATTGTGTGGCCATTTAGATGAACAACCTTTCAAGTTAGTGGTACCGCAAGGGCGCTAATAGAAACATTAGCGTAAACAAGTCCCCGTTCCTAGAAATCTTTGGTTGCGTAGGAATCGAGACAACACTCCCGTGCCTCGATTGGTTTCTAGCCAACCCCAATAGGCTAGTGGCGACTCCTAGAAATATTTAGGTTATGAAGAACTAAAAAACAAAATCCAACGTCGCGCGAGGTATGGGCTTGGGAGAGCCCGTGCCTAGTCTAGGGCCGTTGGTCCGCCTCTTTAGGCAAATATCCCTAAACCATTCTTTCTTTTCCCCCGAACGGAAAAAAGAGGTCGTGACAGTAAGCATGTCGAGAAAGAACCCAAGCAGACACACAATTGAAAAGTTACTCAGAATCAATCAAGACCTGCAACTATCTTGGTTCACCTTATGGAATTGTGAAATCCTACCACAAGAAGCTGCAGGAAAGAAGCACTTATGTGGTGTGACTGGAGATGGCATGAATGAAGCCCCTGCTTTGAAGAAGGCGAATAATGGGATTGCAGTTGCTGATGTCACTGATGCTGCCAGAAGTGCCTGAACATTGTACTCACTGAAATGGGCTTGAGTGTCGTTATAACCACTGTTAGTGATTTGGATTGCTTTTCCAATGGATAATGGACCAAGACTCTGCATATTGCTAATTGTGTTCCTAGCTTACTATGAGCTGACTAAAATTTTGCAGACTTATGCCATCTCCATTACAGTTGGTATTGCGGTAAGTGTCCTACCTTAATGTAGACTCAAGATAATAAAGTATTCCCTCATGAAAGTTCATGCATCCAGTCTTTTGCAGTTTGGCTTTATGTTCACTGCTTTGATCTGGAATTTTTTACTTTTCCCCCTTCATGGTTTTGATCATTGCCATATTAAACAAGGATAAGATGACCGGTTTTTTTATACATGTACTCCCAGTTTTCAACATAACAGATTAAGAAAGACCAGTTGGACTAGTTTTTTATACCAATCTCAGGAACGATTGTAACAGTCTCCAAAGATTAAGTGAAGCCATCCCCCTAACAAGATAGCTGGAAGTTGAGAGAAAATTATGCCACTGGAATTGTTCTTGGAGATTACCTAGCACTAATAACTGTAGTGTTCTTTTGAGCCATAAAAGATGCAGACTTCTCAGTAAGAATCTGTTTCTGGTGTGGTTTTCTACTTCTGTCTCTCATGTACATCTTTTGTTGAATTATTGGAACAGGAAGTAATTAAATATCGCTGCCCTATTCTATGGTGCAGGACAAGTTTGGTGTAAAATCAATCAGATATAACCCTGATGAAATAATGGCCCTATACCTGCGAGTATAATTAACCATGCTCTAATCTTTGTCACCTAAACAAGCAGCCGGTCCTATGCTGAATGCCTGGGACTTCTCTAGGTCAGCGCATTCATAGTTGCTCAGCTGGTAAGAATTTCTCAGCAGCTATAGTCTGTTCACTTTCTATTGGAAGCATAGGTTTGCTACGACACCTTCGACTGACTAATCTGATTGGAGTCCAGTTGAAGTGAGAACTACAAATTTATTAGCTTTCACTGGCGGTAGTTAAAAGTCTTCAGAAAAGTTTGGACAATTGATAACTCAATCACCATTCCACAAAATGCTTCCCTGATGCAGAGTACCATATGGACAGGTTCCGACACTTATAGCGGTTTCAGGCAAGTTGTGGTTTCACAAGGATAAAAGTAACTGGATGGAGGTGGGCCGGTGTCATCTGGCTTTACAGTGTGGTGACATGTTCTGCTTGTTCTTAAATTTACAGTCCGCTACATTCTCAGGGGGAGAGCATGAAATACCCTTTTGGAGAGCAAGGGAATTCCACCAAGAAAGAGGCACCGCCATGGATTTTGTATTAAGAAAGACCCTACTTTGCATTAATATTAGGCAATTTTTATCACGCAGACTGCCGTCGCTACCAAAAAAGACTATGGCAAAGAAGAGTGAGAAGCTCAGTGGGCAACTGCACAGAGGACTCTGCATGGCCTTCAGCCTCCTGAAACCAGCAACCTTTTCTCTGACAAGAGTAGCTAGAGGAAGCTTTCAGAGATTGCAGAGCAAGCCAAGCGACGAGCTGAGGTTGCGAGGTGAGCACGTTAATCCTCATACTTCAATGCTTGTAAGAAATCATGTTATTTACTAAAAACGACATAGTTCAACCTACTTTGTTTCCATTCCTCTTTGCTTTCCTAATAACTGGAGTTCAAAGGCCATGTTGTATTTAACGGAGCTTTTTTTTTTTTTTGGTCGGTTATTAAACGGAGCTTAGGAGCCTTACTTTTTCGATACAGAGTTTAAACCTTTTGCCGCTAGCAGTTCCTTTTGCCATTTAAGTCCTACAAACGATGGTAAGGCAAACTAGCCACAAATCCTTAAACCTTAACCATTTCCCAATCCTATGCTCGTCAACTCCTTTCTTCCTGCGTGCCCTAATGTCATCGGCGTAAGGGCCCTTCCCATCCTTCATTTTCACATGATCCACCAGGATCTCGAAGAATACGGGGATGATGATCATTCCATCATCGAGCTGCTCGACCATCTGAGCCAGCTCTCGTAGGCACCATTTACTCGAGGCATAGCTGTTGGACAGGATGGGAATGCCGATCTTCGACAGCTTGATTGCCAGAGGAAGCTGCTTTGTGAGGGACTCTCCCTCAGAAAGCTCTTCTTCGTCTCTGAAGGTGCGAACCCCGGCATTTCGGAGGCCCTCGTAGAGAACATCTGTGATTCCATCTCGGGTGTCGATTCCTCTGAAGCTCAGGAACACATCAAAGTTGTTTCCTGTCACCGGAGCTGATGATGCTGACATCGAACCGCCATGAGGACCTTCGTTCGACATTTGCAGCTGGAAAGGAGACTACGATTGCTCGGGAAATTTCCTCGGACGGACTCCTGACGATGCGACGCTGTGGCCCGGTTGACTATGGGAGAAGTGGGTCTTCCGTCTGTGCGTGGAACTTCTCCAGTTAAAAATGGTTCCAAGACCAGCGGATGTAAACAGAGCAACAATGACCGTTGGGTGAGTGAAATTATTTGTCATTTCCACATCTCAGTTCTACTCCTATCCTATTCAATCTTTTATTGAGTATTAATTATGAATTTTGAGGAAGTACTATGTATTTCGCAAAAAATAAACGATTTTCAAATTGTAACACTTATAAAAATAAATAAATAAATAAATTTAGACATAAATTATTATTGATAATGAAAATATTTTTCATTTATTTAATAATTCCAAAGTAAACGATTTTTTTTTTTTTTTTTTTGGGTCTAAAAAGTATGACGAAGTCAACGTATGAACTTAGAAATATATTTCTTGAAAGTTAACAACTCTGAGTATGAAATCATCATGGGTTAAAAAAAGTCAAAAGGGAAGAAAATTAAGGAGAAGAATTGAGGGGAAAAAAATTGACGATAAAAGGAGCGAAATGGCAAAAAATGAGGAGGTGAATTCAAGTGCGAATTTCTGACCTAAAAAAAATAAAAATTCAAGTGCGTCCGAAAGGAAATATTGAAAACCAAATATTCAAGTCTGATTCTCCTTTAATTATCATACTCTAACTAGTTTATGTCCAGGGGTAGGCAATGGCTCACCACGCGCTTACTGCTTTTAGTCAATGTTGAATTACAAAGTTCATTATCAATACTCAAGACCCTACACGAGAAGATAAGTTTAATTTTGACAGTTTCCATCTTCATTGACGATTTAGAAAGATGTGCTCTTCCATTTTCCGCACTGAAATAAAACGTACAAAGTGAATGAGCTTTAAAGTGGATGGGAGACACAGAAAATCTGCATCTATAAGAGCCTCCAAAAGCTACCGTGGCAAAAAGCAACATGAATTTGGAAAACCCTCATTTGGATTTTTCACAAATTTTTTTGTCTTGACAGTGGGGAGGTGGCCAAAACGTCCATCACCCTGCACAACACGCTTGGAATAAAATTATATTTTGCTATAGATGATTATATTACTTCATTCATTATAGTTCAAATTGATAATTGAAATTTTTGTATCAATAGATGAAGCCAACGTCACCCCTTAAAACAAGTTGATAATTTATTAAATTATATGGACGTTAATTCTGATGATAATGATTACTTGCTGACGAGTGACATGATAAACAAGTTACTGGTCACAAAGTTTTACTAACAAGATTAAAAATTATCAGCAACCTTAAATTCTACCAACACTGAAATTTTCCTATTTTGAATCCCATAAGACCCTAGAATTGATTGTCTATAACCCACAATATAAATTGTGTAGTGCTAGGCGCACTAAAGGTATAGCAACTACTTTGAAGTTAGAATGGGTCCTAACCTAGATGCTATGTCTCAATTCCTGCCATGCGGTCTTTCCTTTATTTTAAATTATGGTGCTTCGCCAGCCCAAAATTGTTCGTATCTTGGGTACATGTGGCCTAACCCTATCGACAGGGTTATCAATTTCTTTTGACATACTTGGATGGTGGATAAGGTCGCCCACACAGAGAACAAGGCATCATAGACAAAGCCACGACCTTGCGTGCATGTTTACATCTGGATTTTAATGAAATTCGACGTGGAGAGAGCAGGCATGGAATATCTACGTTACGCTAATTTCGGCGGATATTATAATGGAGACCGCCTTCTCTACCAAGAAGGACTAATGGCTAGGAAGAACGAGAAGCACAGTGGGCCACTGCACTGCATAGAGACTCCGCATGGCCTGCTGCAATGACAAATAACTAGGAATGAAACTCGGAGCTTGCTAGAATGCAAAACTTCAATACATGATGTTTCAAATAGAAGGACGTGAAGATTGCCAGCCTATTTAGAGGCCAATCGGCCTTTAATATCCGCATACAATTCATTCCACTCTTCATCGATTTTATGAATTGTTTCCCCAGCTTGATTTCTCTGCTTTTCCATGCTTGGATTCTCGTTCTTCATACTAAGGACCTGCTCGTACTTATTTTTGAGTTCCTTCAATTTCTCTGATTTCTTTATCCTCAAAGATGATAGTTCTGACTTTGCATTTTCAACTCTCAGCTTGCGTGCCTCAATCTCTGCTTGAAGTTCGGCAATAACTTGCTCTTTTTCTTTATATTGTCTCTCGAGCAAAAGAACTTCTTCCTTGTCAGACGCCAAAAAATCCTTTTCCTTATTAAACTCTTCTTCAAACCTCTCACATTCGGTAAGGATCTTTTGCTGGGAAGAGAGGGAGTCACCCACAGACTGAATGAACTTCTGCAATTTGAGATAGACATGTTGATGTCCGATTGTGCAGACCTCTGGCGTGTTCTGTTTGACTAAGACGTTCAATAATTCTTGCAAACGCCCCAGTAACTTGGGATTTAACATAATTGCCAGGACTCCCTGACTCATTATACCTTCCACCTCTTTATGGTATGCTTGAAGATCAAATTGACTTGCTCGCGACATCTCTGTCCCAGTACTTTGCTTTCCAGAGTCACTGCTCAACAGAGACTCTATCTTTGAGAAAAGAGATTCCCCTCCGTCAACACATAAATCTGCCTCGACAACAATGGGAGCTTTACCTTTGTCCATTGCTGATGATGACTTTGGTCGAGCAGCAGCAGGCACAGCAGAAGCAATTTTTGCCCAAGAAACTATAGTTGATGCCCTGTCAAGTCGCATATCATCTTGCTCTGTTGATGGAGAGATGCCAGTAGTTTCAGTCCCTATCAGATCCAGTGACAAACTGGAATCCTTATCAGGCTCAACATCACTCAAGTTTGATTCATAAGAAAAAGAGTGTGTTGGTTTGGTTCCGACAGTCAACTGACTGCTGAATTTGGAAGCGAGAGTCTGAAAGATATAAATACCGAATTAATCATTGACAGTCAATTGAATAGAAAAGGAAGACGTCAGTAGTATTACCTTTACTCTACCCATTGTGGTTGATGAACCTCCAACAGAGGAAGACCGTTGTAAGTTAGAAGAAGCGCCCACGGTTTCAGTGATTGACTTGTCAGACTCGGAAGATTTTGTTTGTGCTCTAGGTGGAAGAGTGGGCTTGTCAGAAATCTCCGAGGCAATGCATTTATCAATATTATTCTTCTTCCTTTCTATAATGTTATCTTCATCCTTATCTTCATCATCGTTAGGGGAAGCTTTGCCATCATCCTTCTCTGATGTAGTAATATCGGTTGGAAAAACAGTTGTCGTACAAAAGAGGTGAATCAATCATCTATTGTGAATGGAGACAAGTGTCAAAGAGCGACCTCACCTCATTAAATAGGTAGATAAAATGCCATTTCCAAGCAGAAAACGATTGAGAATAAAAGGGCCTGATGGTGTCTGTCTGTTCTCGTAGACTAAAGTTTTAAGGATCATATGTACTTACTATAGCAAAAGGAGCAAGAGTTAAGGAAAAGATTTACTGTATGGCCCAAAAAATTAGTCAAAAGTCTACCCCCTTAACTGCCTATCCTTATGGTCTGGCAACTTTCTAGCCATGACCTCTAAAAGAGTTTACATTTTAAGAATGAACTCAATCTTATAGAACGAACTCAGATTTGACAATCTCAACGTAGAGCATACCTTTGTATTTGCGTTTGACACCCTGAATGGAAGAGCGTTCCGTATTAGCTGGTTTGCTACACTCCACCTGTGACAAAACTTGTGTAAGCATGTATTCAGTGCATCAAACAAGATTTCTACCATCTGTCAAAATGGTTATAAAGATCGATGCTTAGATTCAAAATCACTGAATGTGAAAAGAGAACATACAAAATTTGAGATTTCAAACTGTGTCCTTGGAAGAGTAGCTTGTCGGACAAGATGACAAGAGAACAGTTTGAACAATGGAATACCTTCTATGAGCCACTCGTCCCAATTTATTCACAGCGCTTTGGATTAAGAATTAACTTGCATAACGCTTAAGACACTGTCCAGCGGTCAACGCTTTTCCACACCATATCAAAGTTTAAATACCACAACGTTCAAAGCTCTGGATTTTATCCGTAACAAAACCTCCGGAAAGCATGTTTAAACTAACTGGCACAAATAGAAGTTCTTTATTTGCATATTGCAGAAAAATACTAAAAAAGGTAAAAAAAAAAAAAATGCCCTTTTAAAGAAGAAAAACAAGTGGAGTCGTTAAATATTCGAACTTATCTTCCCATTAAAAAAGATGAAAGAAATACAAAGTCTTGATGACTCAAATTTCATTTGAAAAATTATTCTGCATGTGTTAATGGGAGAAAATATCCTGTCCCTCGTAATTCATCATGTCATGCACTTTTGTTAATATTAAGGAATTCATTCATCTTAGTAAAAATTCCAAACATGACACGTGCTAATCAAGTGCCAACCTCCATCTATGCAGTCCATAGGGAAAATCAGTAGTGTTGGTTACCTCGGATGAGCTTTCCGTCTCATTTATGGCACTAGTTGGTTTCGCAAAGGAATGCAGGTGTTCCACACTTTTAATATCACGAATTTTTGGACAGCCCTTGATTTTAATATCTTTCATCTTCTTCAGATTTGATAGATCGGGAAGTCTCTCAAGACTTTGACAGTACGAAACATTCAATGATACTAAAAATATCAAGTTCTCCAACTCATCCAGCTGTTGCAGGTTGCAGTGAGATATTCTGAAAACTCGCAAGGATTGAAACTTCCCAAGGCCTGTCACTTCTGCTACTGCACAATCAAAAAGCTCGAATTCTGACAGGAGCTTCAAATACGAAACATCTAGCTTTGTCCGCAATTTGTAATGTCGAAGTGATAGAGCGAATAAATTTGAAGGAAGCCGTGGTAGCTTTTCCAAGTGAATGCAACAAAGGGAGAGCTTCGTGAGCTTTGTGAGCTTACGAAGCTGATCCAACCCAGCAGGTACTAGTTGGATCTTTAACAGAGATAGCTGCAATATCTTCAGCTTTGACAAACTCCCAAGCTCCAAAAAAGTGCATCCTTTCGCCTCAATTTGACCTTGCTCAGGTAACACCAGTTCCTGGGATCCGTCAGCCAAGAATAACTCTTCCAACTTAACCAGACTACTGATGTCAGGGATTGTATCTATCAATTTAGAACTGACAGATAGGCTTATTAAAGTCGAAGGAAGTACGGAGCTTGTCACAATGAAGCAGATCAAGCTTTTGGAGGTTTGTAAGTTCAGATATGGTATCTGGTAGACTAGGAATTCGAGAGTATCCAAGCCTCAAGACCCTCAATGCCAAAAGTTTCTTAGTATCTTCAGAAATTTCCATATCCAAACTCCGACATCTCGAAGCATGCAGCTCTTCAAGCCTCTTCAATGTCCATATAACGCAAGGTAGCTCTCTTACAAAAGTAAAATCAATTTTGAGCACTCTTAAATGGTATAACCTATTTATAGTACTAGGTAATTCAATAATTCCAGTGCCTGATAGATCAAGTTCAATCAATGAAGCCAAAGTCCCCAAGGACAATGGTAACTTCAATATTGACCTACAATGATTTATTGACAAGTGTTGTAGCGCTTCTAACTTTCCTGACAGGGGAAGTTTAGTTATTTTGGTACCATGTAGTGCAAGGACTCTCAGCGATTTTACATGGCTAATTGAATTAGGTAGCCGAATCAATGAAAGACAGTTGCAGGCACTGAATCTTCGAAGCTTTTGCAAATGACCGATGGAGGCAGGAATTTCTTGAACAGCAGTTCCATCTATAAGAATCTCTTCCAAGGATATGAGGGAACCCAGCTCTTCAGGCAACTTATTGAGTTCAGCACAAGACCTCAAGTTCAGTGAAACCAACCTCTCCAGACTTTTCACTGATGAACCAATTTCAACCAATCGAATGCATCTTTCAAGATTCAATCTCTCTAAATATTTGTAATGAGATAAGTCTGGAGTTCTGATCATATCAAAACAGCCGGTGAGGTTCAAAACTCTCAATTCCTTGGCTTCCTATCAGAAAATAGAATAACAAAATGGTTAACTTTTCCGCAACAATTTGACAAATGAAATTAACAATAATCTACTTCTCTACCTGGATTTCACTCCAACCGTTCCATTCGTCACTGACCTTGCTCCAGGAAAGATCTAGAATAGCCAACTTTGTCAAATCCAATTTTTCAGCAAGAAGATGCCGAGGACAACCTTGCCAATGGAGCCATCTTAAACTAGACAGACGCTGCTCAAAATTTCCTTTGAGGTTTGCCTGATCCAATCGAAGAAATCTTAATTTCGACGTCCTCACAAAATGTGCTGGTCCAAAACTATCCTGTGACCCACTGCCAAATTTGAGAAGGACTCCTTGAACACTTTCCGTTGCCTACACGTGGAATACAGGATTTGGATAATAAAGGAACTTGGCATTTCCACACAAAAGTATGTGAAGATGATAAATTCTTAGAGACTTCAAACTAAAGAAATCATTTCATTAAGGATCAATTTGTTTCAAAAAAAAAAAAAAAAAAAAGATCTAGAAAAAAATTCTTAAAAATGATTGCTTTCATCTCTTACAAAAACGAATGAACAACAAATATTTTCATCATCCGCGAAAATAAGTAGACATAAAGTGTTATCAATAATGAAAAATTTTCATTAACTAATTATTTAGATGATCATTTTTAGAAAAATATTTTTCAAATCATTTTTTTCGCTAAAAATATGCACCCCAATTAGTTTTCTTTCTATGAAAAGAGGAACATGAATCGTAAGGCATACAAGTAAGGTAAAAACAGTGATGAACTTGTCTCTTACTTGTTTATTCATCAGCACATCGCGAGCTTGCTCATGACTCCACAATCTACTGCGCTCTCCAGGTTCAAGATGTTCCCATACGACAATTTCCCTACCTAGGTCTCGAAGTTGATCATGCATCCATAACTTATCGTTCTCAATCTTAACAATAGACAAATTGATGAGCACTTCTAATATCAATCCGCTTGCAGAACCACAGTCAGACCACAGGTAGCATGCAACGCTTTTGTCCTCTTCAATGAAGAAACAAGCAATGTCCAGAAATATCCGTCTTTGCTCGTCAGGTAATGCTTGGATTATTACCATCAATTTCTGTCGAACTTCTCGCTCAGATACTTTTCTCAATTCGTTTAATGTCTGCTCCCACACCTCCTTGCTTTTAGAATATAGATACGACCCAACAACCTCAACAGTCAAAGGAAGCCGGCCAACAGTCGATACTATTTTTTTGGACAAAGTAGCTAAGTCAGCTGGAGCAGGTCTCTCCCTGAAGGCATGAGTGCGGAATAGCTCATCGACTTCCTCTTCTCGCATTCCCCCGACCTCATATTTCAGGGACACTTCAAACTTATTTAAAGCCTGTTGGTCTCTGTTGGTAATTATGATCCTGCTCCCAGAGCCTAACGAATCAAGAATACTTAAAATTGATGTAAGTCCAGAGCTTGGTTCAATATCATCGAGAACAATGAGAACCTTCTTGTGCAAGAATCTGCTTCTGATGGACTTAATCCCATCATCCACAGAATGAATTTGTCCATGCATTACACCTAGAAGGTCAGAAACCAACTGACCTTGCAAATTATCTAGACCTCCTGGTTTTTGGGTATGTTCTCTAACGTTTTCCAGAAAGCTACAGCCATCAAAGAGATCAAATATTCTTTTGTAGATGAACCTTGCAATTGTTGTCTTCCCGGTGCCCCCTTCGCCATGTATTTCAACTACACGAACATCGCTAGATTCCACATTTAGTAATTTCATAACTCTTTCCACATGATGCTCGATGCCAACGAAGTATCTGTTCAGTGCCCTCAACACATTTGCGACAAGAACATCGATGGCTGAAGCATCTTCAGGCCAGCTGTATGATGCGTGCACGTGTGTACAAGGTGCACGCACAAAGATTAATGTAAGTCCAACAATATCTAAACTCCGAAGTAATTTGCAAGAAAAAGTTCACGCTCTCCTTTCAAAAACTATCATGAAGCAATCAGCTTTAGACAAACAGGCCATGCAATTAGTGGTACATGCTTTTGCTAAATCAACACAGACAAAGCACGGTATGATGAGATGCAAAGGCTGTCTGTTGCATCCACAGAAATTAAGCAAATCAATATCACTCTACACTGGCATTTTCTTGCAAGAGGGAGATTTCCTGTGGATGCAGATTTCAAGAGGAAGAACATTCTTCTGGACCATATCGATATAAAATCACAACCATAACCGCTGCCTCCCACTTAATGCAGTCATCGAACATGAAAAAACTGAGTTATGAGATACGTGTAACGCTAGAACGCTGAAATTTATCAACAAAACAGAAACATTAAGTAATGTGGCAATCTGGGAGTGAGAATCTTAACAAGCGGATCACATTCAGTACCAGATCAGAGGGAGCTACATCAGGTATCGATACACCTAGCAGCATTAGTCTTAATTAGATTAACCAAAATTGAAGAAAGCGCTGGCTTGGGATTTGGATGCTAGGTTACTCAATCGAACTTACTCAATTACACTTACCTATCAATCTCCAACCCTGGGATGGATACCACATAGCTGAGAGCTTCCTCCCATTCCTGGATGGTGTCTGGGTCGATTCCATGCTCTCTAAGGGCGATAGCCTCGCCGTACTGGAGGGATCTGTTTTTCACGACTGATGGTGTGACGTTGAGGAAGATCGGCATGATGATCTGACCCCTCGTGTTGTGGTTCTTCACAATGCAAGCCAGATCGTGGAGGCACCATTTGCTCAACGGATAGTTCTTTGACAGGATCGGAATGGCGATCGTGGAATGCCTGATCGCTTGGATAAGCGACGCCCCAAGCTCCTCTCCCACGGGGAGTTCGAACATGCGGATCTCCTCTTGTAAGAGCCTATGGTAGAGATGATCCACGAAGTCCTTGCGAGTATCCGATCTGCTGAAGCTCAAATACACATCGTAATTCTCTTCTCTTGTTTCAAAGGAATCTCTTATTTCAAAGGAATCTCTTATTCCCTTCGATTGTTGGAGAGATTTTACTTTGAATTTCATTTAAGACGTGATTAGGTTATAGAATTGAAGATTTTGTGTATCCAATAGGTGTTTTGAATGTTTAAATGCCTACTTCATCACGTAGGGACTCGTGTATAATTTGAACAAATCATTTTGGTCACCGGCGATAAAAGTTATGAAATGCTTTGCTTTTTGAATAGGATGTCCATTATAGCTTGACTCCGATTTCTCCCATGTCGTTTTCCGCTGCCTACCATAAAGGCTGGCTTTACCTTTATGACAGGGACGTCCATTATAGAAAGTAAGGGTGTGTTTGGTTTGTTTTCTTTTTTTCTGTTCATGAACAAAATTTAATTTTTTTGTTTTAACAAAAAAAGAACAAACGTGTTTGTTTGCGTTTTTGTTAAATCTGTTTTTGTTAGGAACAAATTTGGAATAAACAAAGAAAAAAAAAAAAAAAACTTGTTTTTTGTTTAACAATTTTGAAAAACAAATTTTCTCTTTCTTCTTTCTTTTCTTCTCTTTCTTTGCTTTTTCTTTTCTTCTTCTTTTTTCTTTGGCTGGTCGCCGGCCTCGGCCATGACCGGCGATTGGCAATCGAGGGCCGGCGACCTCGCCGGAGCATCGCCCGCCCCGGCGAGCTCGGCCCCGCCCGATCCGGTGAGCCCGAGCTCGCCCGCCAAGGCGAGGCCGAGCCTTGCCGGGCCGGAGAGCCTTGCCATGGCTGGGCGAGGCCGCCGACCAAAAGAAGAAAAAAAACAAAAAAACAAAAAAAGAAAGAAAAAAGGAAAAATAAAATAAAAATATTAAAAAAAAAAAAAAAAAGAACACAAATTTACTAAACGTATTTCTATTCTTTTTCTATTCCCGAACAAATTTACCAAACGCGTTTTCTAGTAAAAAATTGTTCCCCAAAACAGAAATAGTTTTTATATTTCTGTTTCCTTGAACAATTTTTGAACAAAACCTTACCAAACGCACCCTAAGTGGCAATACCTTGACTAAATTTATGTATCTCCAAAAGCAATATGAAAATGATGGAAAAGAGTCAGCCGAGTCATGCAATTTATCTTTTCATTTTGATGTAATCTTGAATGGGATTTAGCCTCTTTACCCCCAACAAAACGCTAGACTAATTACTCTTTTTCTCGTAAAGCATTTGGCCAATACTCCAAAAAATTGGTCAAGCAAGGGAGACTAGACCCTCATTGTTATGGGGATTTGAAAAATGGAATTGAATTTTCTAAAGTCAGGAGTAACTTATTTAGTAATGTTAATCACTAACCAAAATGCTCTAGTCATTTGGAAGTAATTTGCTGGCACGATGGATATCAGCACTTCGTTACTACCAAAGTGACTGAGGCCTTTTGGAGGGAAAAAACAAAGTGATTGCCTTACTCAGCCAATCTAGGGTTGCAATATTTCTTCCCTAAATCGAAGTCTGCTACATGGGATCAATTACAAATTTTGAATCTGTGAGACTTATGTGGGTCTTATGTGTGACAATCATAAATTCAATGGTCATTAATGATGGATCTAACCTAACTTATCCAACACAAATAAGAATTACCGCTAGACTTATTGAACCCAAAGATCAAATGGACAAGTTTGGGAAAGGGCTAATCCATCAGAGTCACAATTTTTTATCACCGGCAAACAAACCGAATGGATATCAATTTAAAACTTTCAAAGTTCGTAGACTAAGCTACACCAATCAACTATAACCTATTCAATTTCCACTAAATTTGTGTTTGGTACAATAAAACCGGAATGAGATGACTTTTTATTCAGTAAGTTAACAGGATGAATACAATGAGGGTTCTTTTGCTTCTTTTCTTCTTTTTTTTTTTTTATAGGAAATGCATTGTGAAAGTAGAATGGGATATTGTCATGTCTCAAACCCCAGGCACGCAATAACCCCTTCCTTGGTCGACATAAATTTGCGACGTTCTCAGGACACGTCGCCGACCCATTCATTTTATTACACTTGCGGAAACGGATTAACTAATCCCCTGACAACAACAAACATGTGATAGAAAAGCAGGACAACCAATTACAAACCAAACATGCTTTTACAAACAATCTGGTTTACACACAGAGGTCAACCCTAAGGTTTATGTACAGGGGGTCCATTTCAAAAAGAACCTCTAGGCCATCCCTGTTCCTGACCCTTCCTTCTCAAGCTCCTGGTTCTTCACACTAGAGATCTAAAAATTGTTATACAATAACCTCTGAAGCTCAAACACACATCGTAACTCTTTTCTCTTGTTTTAGAGGAACCTCCTCCACGGTCGCTAGAATTCTGGATGTCCATCTACTTTCAAGATGAAAATGGTTTCCGTGTTGGGTGGCCTCCTCCTCTCAGTTTTCGTCTCTCTTTCTTCTCTATTTCAAAGATCCACCTACCAGTTTCATACCATGGGAGTGGGTGTACGAGGGCCTCTTTGACCGGCGGACCACGGCGAGACGGATGTAAAAATTTACCGCAAAATATATTTTAAAAAGAAAAAAACACCAATAACCTTTAAACTTTTGCAAAATGTACGACCCGAACAAAACTTTTCTTTACCGATTTAGTCTTTGAACTAAATGCTCTTTTTTTTGTTTCCCTAATTGATCTGAAGATGCTTACATGCTATTTGAAAATATAAACAAAAAATTCAACTTTTTTTTTGCTAATATCATAAAAAATCTCAAATTAGTATTATCCGTATCATATTTATCCCAAACTAGTTTTAGTATTGCAATAATAAATGTGGCTCGAGTCTATTGGTTTGAGATTTTTTTTTGTGATATTACAAAATTCGGGAGTAAATGGATTGTGATGGATGTAAGTAATTTGCTGGGTTACAAGGGGATCTTGATAAGTTACCAATTAGATTTGTCAAAAAATAAGAAACCTTTCCCAATTCTTTACTTGAAAGGCACGGTGGATCCAATCAGCACTTCATCACTACCAAAGCGATTGAGGCCTTTTGGAGGGAGAAAAAAAGTGACTCGCCTTTCTCAGCCAATCTAAAGTGTCATGCCCCGAACCCCGAGCGCGTGCCCATCCCTCTTTGGTCAATAATATCTTGCGACTTCCCAAGACGAGTCGCTGACCATTTTCGTTTTATTGCACATGCGGAAGCAGAAATATAATCCCCTGACAGTAATCATCTTGGGATAGAAAAGCAAGACAACAGATTCAAAACAAACATGCTTTTATATTCACATAGAGTCATGTATGAGTCTATGGCCAAAAGACTACAAAAGTCTAGCCTTCCAAAAAGAAGCGGTCCTAGCCGACCCACACCTTCGATCACCTCCTCTCTGGTCCAGGTCCTCCACTCGATGACCCTGAAAATGGTTATTTAATAACTAGTAAGACAATGTCTCAGCAAGTTCACCAACTAAACCCAAATTAGGAGGGAAATATGTTAAGAAGCGTCCTAACCACGCAGCCACACATTTAGCATAGAGGACTTACCTCGCCTCAGTTCCACCCTATAGGTCAACTTAGTTTATATATCTCATGCATTAAATCGATGCACCCAACAATTGAAACGCATTACTCAAATCAATAAATCATAGGAGTCCAGATTATAGGGCCAAATCGTTATGACACGTCCTATACCATGTCACACAATTTTGTCCCATAATCCGATGCATCTAGTCCACTCAACATGCGTTCCAATTAATAATTTCGCCCACTCTAGGGTACGGCCTACTCAAAGTTCAGCGGTCTACTGGCGTAGCCAGGTATCGTCTCACCCCATTGATCATGGCTATATCTCTCAAAGATGGCATTCCCGAATGAGCATAAGTCCAGAATATACTGCGACCTGAATCCCAATAAATGGGTAACGTCCACCCGACACAGTTCGGGGGCGGGTTCTCTTAACCATCACACGATCAATCAATCTCGGCCTAGGACACTGTGCATTGCACTCAAATGCCTCAATTAAAATAGTGATCCTGACCTATTTTCTTCGTATTAAAAACATCCAGTGAAATTAGTCGTGCGTGGGTACACGGTCAGATTGGACCCGGAAAATTCATAACATTCTTTTCGAAATCCCACTGGTTTATATAGTATATAAAACCATTTTCGGTATTTAAACCCGACACCCAAGATTTTCTAAATAAATATTGAATTTTATAAATTTTTGGAATAAATATCCAAAAATCCAATCGGCACTCAATCTACATAATTTAACACTCAATTGCAAAATTTAACCACACCATTGCAATCGCATGAAATTCCGATCATCGGCTATCTCGGCCTAATTTCCGGAAAAATAATTAATAATTAAATAATTATTGAAATTAATTAAATAAATACATTAAATACTAAAAATGCTAACTTATGCTAAATAAATTTAATCTAACCAACTATTGAGCTAAATGAATTATCCTAACCATTCTAACTAAATAATAGTACACTAATCTAATTAAATATAAGTCTCTAACCACCTAATTTCTTAATCTAACTATCCTAATTTAACTAACTAAAATAATAATTAAACTAATTATACTTAAATAAATCTAAACACCCCTTAGACGTTATTAGCCTACTAAGAAGAGTTTAGTAAATAAACTCACCGGTTAATTGCGGAAACCGGTTCACCGCGACGACGATGCGATGGCGGCCGAAATTTAAATTTTCGACGGCGTTGACGGACTTAGGCCGCTTAAAACGCCCAACAAATCTCGGCCCAAATCTGACTTGCTGGAATTGGGCCTTGCTGAATGGGCTGAAGACTCAATTAATTAGACTGTTCTCTTGGGCTGCTACACTTTAAAATTTCACTAGGCTGAAGACATGGCCCAAGATGCTGGATTTTTGGGCCGGCTTGTTGCTGGGCTGATCGAGCGTTGAAGACTTCAACTGGGCCGAGAACAGGTTGGCTTCATGGACGCTGAAGATGCTGGGCTTAAGGACTGGGCCGATGACACGCGAGGCCGTGTGGAGATGCGGAAGAAGAAGCAGCTTCGTCTGGCCGCGAGGGACGCGCGGTAGCTTCAGTCTTCGATGCAAGGTATGGTTGACCCAAAGAAAAGGAATTCAAACGCGCGGCTACTGGCAGAAGCTGAGGAAGATCTTCGGATGTGTGGGCATGTTGGCAAGACAACAAAGAAGCCAGCAAATGTTGGCGTGGAGTGGCAGGCAACAGTCAACGATGGTGGAGACGTGGCTTCTTCGGTTGACTGCGGGATGCTGCAGGCTTTGTGGGCGGAGAAGACGTGGACTGGAGCTTGCTGGTGGAGGCGTTGAAATGGACTGAACACGCTGGGCTGCTTGGTGGAAGGAGACCAACGAAGGTTGCGTTGCAACGTTGATTGAGGAAACTTGGTGGGGAGAGAGATTCAACGGTGGCATCGGTGGAGAATTTCATGGGCTACTCCAAGGGAAAATTGAAAGAAATCAAAAGAAGCGGATGAAGGCAAGAAGAGGCAGAAAACCCAAGAGATAAGGATGAAGAGGAGTCGTGTAAATGGGATTGGTGAAGCAAGCTTGTCCGAGAAGCCAAAGAAAAAGAGGTTTAAAGTCAACAATCTTATCCCTTTAATTGATTACTTGTCCCATTAATACTTTCTAAGATAAGTCCATAATACTTCAATATTGATGCAAATAATGCACCCCAACCCATGCTCCGAATTTCACCACTTTAGGCTCAATTTCTTCCCGAAATTCTCTAAATCGAGGTCCGATTTCGATGAAGAAAAATCCCGTACCATTTTCTGCAAGTCTCCAACACTTAGAGGCTCGGCTTGGAAGTCCAAATTTCCTTTAATTTGGACTATCCGAATTTTCATTAAGTTTCCGCAACGTCCAAATCGAATTTCCGTAAAAATCTCGGAATCTCCAAAAAAATCTTCAGAGGGTGAGTCGACGTTCCTAAAATAGATCGTGACACGACTGAACTTTCAATTTCTGAAATCGGGTTCAAATTCTCGGTTAATTTCAATTTGATGCGATTTTAGCGTGACCTAGTCTATCAGGAGCTTTTAGGAATTTTTGGTGCAATTGACCCGTGATCAATTTATCTCGAGTCATAATGTACATCTTTGATACATTGGCGACTCTCGGTTATCGTGAAAATCTCGAGGTTTCAATTACGAGCACCCGATACCAAAACAATAGAAAAATCGGTCTAGTGCCGATTGACGAGTATTTGCAATCAGGTGGAATCACCCATACCCTGATTACATATCTCAGTCAAATCGACCTATATTCGGTCTATGATCGATTTCTGACAGTGCCGTAATGACCCTTGCAGATCGACATAGTCAAGCAGTCAATTCCTGGTCGAATTCTCAAGACTATTGCATTAAAATCTCTTAATGGCTTCCCTAGATAGTCTAGTTATCTCGTGAGTGGCCATCTCCGAAAAAAGCACTATGGTCATGTTGATGAAAGGCTCAACTTATCCAATCGAAATTAGAACCTGAAATTCAGGATGTCACAACTCTTCCCCTCTTATAAAAATTTTGTCCTCGAAATTTAAACATTTACCAATCCTTAAACAAAAAGGTGGGGGTATCGTCGTCTCATCGAGTTTCACTTTCCCCGATCGCTTCTTTAGTCCTATGGTGCTGTCAGACCGCTTTGACCAAGGGACGATCTTGGTACGTAAAATCTGTCCTTCTGATCCACAATCTGAACTAGGCTTTCCACGTACGACACTCTGTCGTCCACGTCTAACTCTTCAAGATTCAGCACGTGGGTCGGGTCAGGCTCATACGTCTTCAACCTCAACACGTGAGAGACGTCATGCACTTGCGCCTACCTCGGCAGCAACACAAGACGATACGTTAGGATCTCGATTCTTTCTAGAATCTCAAATGGACCTACGTACCTCAGACTCAGCTTTCCTTTCTTGCTAAAGCGCGAAATACCCCTCATTGGTGACACTTTCAGAAAAATGTAATCACCAACTTGGAATTCCAATGGCCTTCGACGCTTATCAGTGTAGCTTTTCTGGCGACTCTGAGCTGTCTTTAATCTGTCCCTGATAATGGCAACTGCATCCACTGACTGTTGAATCAACTCTGGGCCTGTAATTTTCCGTACTCCAACCTCATCCCAACAATCTGGCGTTCTACGCGCTTTGCCATACAACGCTTCAAAGGGAATCATCTTATTGTTCTGTTGAAATTGGGAACCTTGGTTCTAGATCTGACATAAATTCGTCAACGGCACTCCATGCAGACAAACTATCTGACACACATACACTTTTGTATGCATATTCAAATCGAGATCTTCTTCTCATACTGCACTAAAGTGAGTCGACTTCGTCAGTCTATCAACTCGTATCCAAATGGAATAATTGCCTCTCTGATTCCCTACCAAGCTTGTCACAAGGTTCATAGTGATATACTCCCATTCCCACTCGGAACTCTCGAGTGATTGTAAAAGTCCTCCTGGCTTGCATTACTGAATTTCCACTTATTAGTACATCTGACACTTGCAACCTGTTTGGCAATAGCTATCTTTATATTGGTCTACCAATCAAGCTGACGCCAATTCTGACCTAATTTGTATTGTCTGGTCGAATAATGCAACTGCTATAGTGAATTCCTGACAATGTCTCTTCTCTGAGTGCTATATCGTCAGGTACACCCAATCACTCTCGGAACTTGAGTGTTCCATCCTTAGAAATCTGAGAGTCAGCCTCTCTCTTTTATTAGTATCCTCTTGTAGGATCTTCTGAACATCCCGGTCTGTCAACTGAAGCATTTGATTCTAACTTGAATATCCGGTTCAACTCTGATGGTGGCCATAACATTCGAAAGGTAGCCTACCTCAAATTTGAAAACCGAATCTTGAGCTCTCTCGAGTAAATTCCACTCCTTGATCACCATCTGTGCAATTAAAATTTTTTTGGCCCAATGCACTCTCGACTTAATTTGTCCTTCTAGGGTGACACAAGACATCACAATCTCAGCTCTTCCAAATTTTTAACTTACAACGTTGTCTCATATTCAACTCATTCTGAGAGAATAAATACTTAAGACTTTTGCATTCAATGACGATCTGGAGTCTTTCTCTACATAAATAATATCTTCAATTTTTTTTTTCAGAGTGAAAAAAAAATTGATGCGAGTTCCAAGTCATGCGCCAGGTAATTCAACTCATGAGGTCTCAACTGACAGGATGCGTATGCAATAACTCCGCCATACTGCATCAACACGTAACCCAGTCCTCTGAACGATGCATCACTATAGATCTTGTATCCTCTAGAACCTATGGAAAGATCAGCATAAGTGAAGTAGACAGCTTCTACTTAAGCTCTTAGAAACTATCCTTGCACCGGTCTATTCGTATGAATTTCTCTTCTTTCTTCAAGAGTCGAGTCAATAGCGACGCCAATACTGAAAATCATACTGTGAACCTTCTATAGTACCCTGTCCAACCCAAACGGTTTCTAATCTCTGATACTGTTGTCGATCTTGGTCAACTAATAACTGCTTAACTCTTGGATGGTCCACAGCCATACTGCATCAACACGTAACCCAGTCCTCTGAACGATGCATCACTATAGATCTCGTATCCTCTAGAACCTATGGAAAGATCAGCATAAGTGAAGTAGACAGCTTCTACTTAAGCTCTTAGAAACTATCCTTGCACCGGTCTATTCGTATGAATTTCTCTTCTTTCTTCAAGAGTCAAGTCAATAGCGACGCCAATACTGAAAATCATACTGTGAACCTTCTCGTAGTACCCCTGTCCAACCCAAACGGTTTCTAATCTCTCGATCTTTGTCGATCTTGGTCAACTAATAACGCTTAACTCTTGGATGGTCCACAGCCATACGCATCAACACGTAACCCGAGTCCTCGAACGATGCATCACTATAGATCTCGTATCCTCTAGAACCTATGGAAAGATCAGCATAAGTGAAGTAGACAGCTTCTACTTAAGCTCTTAGAAACTATCCTTGCACCGGTCTATTCGTATGAATTTCTCTTCTTTCTTCAAGAGTCGAGTCAATAGCGACGCCAATACTGAAAATCATACTGTGAACCTTCTGTAGTACCCTGTCCAACCCAAACGGTTTCTAATCTCTGATACTGTTGTCGATCTTGGTCAACTAATAACTGCTTCACTCTTGGATGGTCCACAGAGATTCCTTCGCCTGAAATCACGTGGCCTATGAACACCACACGAGTCAACCGACACTCGCACTTGCTAAAGTTAACATGCCACTGACGAATCCTTAGGATCTGAAATACCATTCTCAGATGGCTCTCATGTTCTTCAGCACTCCTCGAATACACCAGAATATCATTAAAAGACATGATCACAACTGATCTAGCTATTCTTTGAACGCTCGGTTTGCCACATCCATGATAGCGGTTGGGACGTTCGTTAGACCCAATGGCATTACAGTACTCTCGTAATAGTTGACTCGAGTATCAAACATTGACTTCGATACATCCTTATCCTCTGGTCCTCAGCTGATGACATCCTGTTCTCAAGTCGATCTTTGAAAGCATCGACACTTTTTATAACTGATCACACAATTCGTCGATCTTCGACAATGAACACTTGTCCTTGATTGTCATCTAATTGAGTTGACAATAGTCGATGCGTAATTGTAACGAACCATCTTTCTTTCTCTCACCACAAAACTGATGTTCCCTAAAGTAATGCACTGATATGCATGAATTCCTCATTCATCAATCCTCACATCTGCATCTTCGGTTCTATCACTCAGACAACGACAACTAGTAAGAAGCCTTCGAGAGTGGCTCTATCTTGGTGCTAGCTCAATTGCCAATTCTATCTTCTTCTCTGACAATAGGCCTGGCAATTCCTATGACAACCCATCTATAATTCCTTGGACTATTGAGATGTCCTCAACTTTCAATTTTTCAATTTGTCTTCTATGTGACAGTCACCTAGTAACCTAGGCAACCTCTGTCTAACAAACAGGTTACTTTCAAGTGACGAGATTAATGAAATCGAGGGTTCTTCTCGACTCCTAATAAACTCGACACTCCTACATGCTAATGAATTAAGCTGGATTACTCCACGACAATATTCATTATCACAAGATGTTCCATGAGCCAACTCCTTTCACACTTGACGTCAAAGTTACACATCAGCAAACCAGTCAAGTATAACCCTAGTTAGTGATTATCCTTTTTACGACTTTATTACAATAACTGGAATTCCATCAACTCAACCCAGAACTCTGCTGCGCTACTCTGATAAAATTATTCCAAAACATTTTTCCTTTGATCGATGCATGGTCAGTTCCATTCTTGTCCTTGCGCCATCCTAGTGGCGTCCTAACTGTGATAACGGTATCTATGTTCCCTTGGACTTTCACTAACAGTCTCTCACCTGATGGCCATGTTGGTCACTATCACAACACATTCTAGCCATGTCGGGCTACTGGATGGATCCATGCTTCCTTCTACCAACTCGGCACACAACTGGTGAGTCCCTTTGTCTCCCATTAGGCGACAACTTGTACTTTCTCTTGCACCGGGGTCTATTCCAAATACCCCTATTATGCGTCCTACGTCACATTCTCTCTGATCTGTCCTATCGACAGTGACAGTAGTAACCATTGCCGAGGTTCTATCTGCCTGCGCGGACAATCCATAAGCCAATGTTCGTGCTGGCAACACTTGCCACAAATTCTTGTCCTCGGAATACACGAAACTGATCCATTTCACCTTCCAAGGGAACAGCACATTCCATTTTGTCTTGAAGCCGACCTAACTATCCCACCCTTCCTATTAGGCAGAATAGAATATTCTTCCATCGACATCGGTCTTTTCCCCGACCGATTTCCATTTCTATATGAACTTAATCTTAACTCAGACACTACAGCTTGTTCCCTGATCACCAATCCAAGTTGGATATCAGCAATGGTGGCAACAACAGCGGTTCGATCCTAAGCTTGTTAGTTCAACCAGTTCCCAAGGAACACTAGCGCCTGAATGATTCCATCGAATCTAGGATCGCTCGGCGCTGCTACACTATCAGTACCGGCCTACAGCGGTACTCTTACACTCGCGCTGGCCTAAGCCAACGCTCTGCCACAACTACCTCGGGTACCGATCCTTGTCAGCGTTCTGCCCCGAGTCACTGAGGATAAGGTCCTCTGCCTAGGATTCATCGGCTCCTGATCACTCATGCTGTAGACCTTCTACAAAACATGTTCCTAATTCCATACAGAATTAGAAACTGAGTGATCACCACAAACAATTTACCAAACAGCTATCACTCACATGCATCAGCATGAAAATAGAAGTCATTCCTACTAACTATCCCAAAAACCCATCGCACCTTGTCACTCCAAACTCAAACTTCGCTCTGATACCATAAAAAGGGGATGTCACGCCCCGAACCCCGAGCGAGTGCCCATCCCTCTTTGGTCGATAATATCTTGCGACTTGCCAAGACGAGTCGCCGACTTTTTTTGTTTTATTGCACATGCGGAAGAAGAAATATAATCCCCTGACAATAATCATCTCGGGAAAGAAAAGCAGGACAACATATTCAAAACATACATGCTTTTATATTCACATAGAGTCATGTACAAGTCTATGGCCAAAAGACTACAAAAGTCTAGCCTTTCAAAAAGAAGCGGTCCTAGCCGACCCACACCTCCGATCACCTCCTCTCTGGTCTAGGTCCTCCACTCGATAACCCTGAAAATGATTATTCAATAACCAGTGAGACAATGTCTCAGCAAGTTCACCCACTAAACCCCGATTAGGAGGGAAATACGCTAAGAAGCGTCCTAACCACACAGCCACACATTTAGCATAGAGGACTTACCTCGCCTCAGTTCTACCCTGCAGGTAAATGCAATTTATATATCTCATGCATGAAATCAATGCACCCAACAATTGAAACGCATTACTCAACTCAATAAATCACAGGAGTCCAAATTATAGGGCAAAATCGTTATGACATGTCCCATACCATATCACACAATTTTGTCCCATAATCCGATGCATCTATTCCACTCAACACGCATTCCAATTAATAATTTCGCCCACTCTAGGGTACGGCCTACTCAAAGTTCAGCGGTCTACTGGCGTAGCCAGGCATCGTCTCACCCCATTGAGCACTGCTACATCTCTCAAAGATGGCATTCCCGAATGAGCATAAGTCCAGAATCTACTGCGACCCGAATCCTAATAAATGGGTAACGTCCACCCGACACAGTTCGGGGACGGGTTCTCTTAACCATCACACGATCAATCAATCTCGGCCTAGGACACTGTGCATTGCACTCAAATGCCTCAATTAAAATAGTGATCCTAGCCTATTTTCTTCATATTAAAAACATCTAGTGAAATTAGTCGTGCGTGGGTACACGGTCAGATTGGATCCGGAAAATTCATAACATTCTTTTCAAAATCCCACTGGTTTATATAGTATACAAAACCATTTTCGGTGTTTAAACCCGACACTCCGGATTTTTTGAATAAATATTGAATATTATAAATTTTTGGAATAAATATCTAAAAATCCAATCAGCACTCAATCTACATAATTTAACACTCAATTGCAAAATTTAACCACACCATTGCAATCGGCACAAAATTCCGGTCACCGGCTATCTCGACCTAATTTTCGGAAAAATAATTAATAATTAAATAATTACTGAAATTAATTAAATAAATACATTAAATACTAAAAATGCTAACTTAGGCTAAATAAATTTAATCTAACCACCTATTGAGCTAAATGAATTATCCTAACCATTCTAACTAAATAACAGTACACTAATCTAATTAAAGAGCCGAAATGGGAGTAGGGCCTTCCATGGCATCAGGTAACCATACATGAAGGGGGAATAAGTCTCTAACCACCTAATTTCTTAATCTAACTATCCTAATTTAACTAACTAAAATAAAAATTAAACCAATTATACTTAAATAAATCTAAAAACCCCTTAGACGTCATTAGCCTACTAAGAAGAGTTTAGTAAATAAACTCACCGGTTAATTGCGGAAACCAGTTCATCGCGACGACAGCGCGACAGTGGCCGAAATTTAAATTTTTGACGGCGTCGACGGACTTGGACCGGGCCTAAAATGGGCCCAACAAATCTTAGCCCAAATCTGAGATTTGTTTCTAACTTGGGCTGGGCTTCAATTGACTTGCTAGAATTGGGCCTTGCTGAATTGGGCAAGACTCAATTAATTAGACAGTTCTCTTGGGCCGTTGCACTTTAAAATTTTGCTAGGTTGAAGACACGGCCCAAGATGCTAGATTTTTGGGCCGGCTTGTTGCTGGGCTGATCAGGCGTTGAAGACTTCAACTGGGCCAAGAACAAGTTGGCTTCATGGACGCTGAAGATCTTGGGCTTAAGGATCAGGCCGATGACACGCGAGGCCGTGTGGAGATGCGGAAGAAGAAGCAGCTTCGTCTGGCCGCGAGGACACGCGGTAGCTTCGCCTTTGATGCAAGGTATGGTTGACCCAAAGAAAAGGAATTCAAACGCGTGGTTGCTGGCAGAAGCTGAGGAAGATCTTCAGATGTGTGGGCGTGTTGGCAAGACAACGAAGAAGCCAGCAAATGTTGGCATGGAGTGGCAGGCAGCAGTCAACGATGGTGGAGACGTGGCTTCTTCAATTGACTATGAGATGCTGCAGGCTTTGTGGGCGAAGAAGACGTGGACTGGAGCTCGCTGGTGGAGGCGTTGAAATGGACCGAACACGCTGGGCTGCTTGGTGGAAGGAGACCAACGAAGGTTGCGTTGCAACGTTGACTGAGGAAACTTGGTGGGGAGAGAGATTCAACGGTGGCATCGGTGGAGAATTTCGTGGGCTACTTCAAGGGAAAATTGAAAGAAATCAAAAGAAGCGGATGAAGGCAAGAAGAGGCAGAAAACCCAAGAGATAAGGATGAAGAGGAGTCATGTAAATGGGATTGGTGAAGCAAGCTTGTCCGAGAAGCCAAAGAAAAAGAGGTTTAAAGTCAACAATCTTATCCCTTTAATTGATTACTTGTCCACTTAATACTTTCCATCAAATAAGTCCATAATACTTCAATATTGATGCAAATAATCCACCCCCAACCCAAGCTCCGAATTTCACCACTTTAGGCTCAATTTCTTCTCGAAATTCTCTAAATCGAGGTCCGATTTCGATGAAGAAAAATCCCGTACCATTTTCTGCAGGTCCCCAACACTCGGAGGCTTGGCTTGGAAGTCCAAATTTCCTTTAATTTGGACCATTCGAATTTCCGTTAATTTTCCGCAACGTCTGAATCGAATTTCCGTAAAAATCTCAGAATCTCCGAAAAATCTTCGAAGGGTGAGTTGACGTTCCGAAAATAGATCGTGACACGACTGAACTTTCAATTTCTGAAATCGGGTTCAAATTCTCGGCTAATTTCAATCCGATGCGATTTTAACGTGACCTAGTCTAAGGGTAGCTTTTATGAATTTTTGGTGCAATTGACCCACGATTGATTTATCTCGAGTCACAATGTACATCTTTGACACATTTGCGACTCTCGATTGTCGTGAAAATCTCGAGATTTCAATTACGAGCACCTAGTACCAACACGATAGAAAAATCGGTCTAGTGCCGATTGACGAGTATTTGCAATCAGGTGGAATCACCCATACCCTGATTACATATCTCAGTCAAATTGACCTATCTTCGGTCTCTGATCGATTTTTAACAATGCCATAATGACCCTTGCAGATCGACACGGTCGAGTGGTCAATTCTTGGTCGAATTCTCAAGACTATTGCATTAAATCCCTTAATGGCTTCCCTAGATAGTCTAGTTATCTCTTGAGTGGCCATGTCAGAGAAAAGCACTATGGTTGCATCGATGAAAGGCCCGATTTATCCAATCGAAATTAAAACCTGAAATTCAGGTTGTCACATAAAGGTTGCGATATTTCTTCCGTAAAATGAAGTCCGTTACAAGGGATCAATCACAAACCTTGATTCCGTGCGATTTGTGTGAATCTTACATGCGAGAATCATAAATTGAATTGTTATGATAGATTTAACATTACGTATCCGATATAGGTAAGAATTTGCGCTAGACTTATCAAACCTAAAGATTAAATGGACAAGTTTGGAAAGAGTTGATCCATCCAAGTCATGATTTTTTACTACCAGCAAACAAACGAATGGATATCCATGCAAAAGTCCCGAAGTTCATAGACTAAGCAACACCAATAAACTATTGGAACCAAAAGGAAAAATGAGCTTCAAAGGATTTCGTAAGGAGGGAGTGCAAACACACAAAGAGAGATTATAGTACTCAAAATGCCTTGTGAAGGCTTAATATGGAGTACACACAAGCTTTACTAAGCTTAAAACTCTCTTTTATCTATCTATATGCTTCTAAAGCTCTCTCACTCTCTCTAAAAAAATAAACTAACTATTGTACTTTAGCTGGTACGTCCATGATGGGGTGCGATTGGACGCACCGTTTCAAGTTGAAACGTTACGATGGAAAGACGCTAATGGAGGGGTACGAAGGGAGACGTATATATTCCTCCCGAACACAACCGTTGGATAGGTTGTCACATCATTTGCACCAAAATCTCTCTCAATTTTCATCGTCAAATAAGAAGGCATTCTATTTCAATTTTGCAAGAACGGTTTGCATTTACGCCGTGGAAATCGGGTGCTTTCCTCGTGATTGCATCCAGACCGACGTGAGGTAGCGTTGTTCTTGATTGATTCGCAATTCAACATTCGTTCCAAGGCTATTTGCTGTTTGCGTATTGGAATCAGGTAAGTCGTCTTCCGCCGTCTCGAATTCCTTCATTGGTATCAGAGCCCGATCGTGATTTATGCCTTGTTTCTCATTGAGTTTTTCTCATTTACCATTTGATATTGGGATCAAGAGATTGTATTCTACACTGTTTGGATGTCTAAGGGTCAGAATTGCCATATGAGAAACTCAAAATCGAACCGAAGCGAAGAACGGCTTAGGGGTCGCGTACACCCATACGGTTTTGGCCATTTTTCGAAATTTTTTTTTGGCCAAAATCAATTTTTGAATTTACAGGGTGATAGAGCTCGTCGAGACGAGTCTGGTGATGGGTCGAGCGCCGCCGTGCGACGCCGCACGCGCCAACACGCGCGGCCGGCCGCACGTGGGCGCCATGCGCTGAAGCGCGGCAAAGCCAGCGCGTGCGCCACACGCGCCGGTCAGCGAACCGGCGGGTGCGCGTCACACGCCAATCGGCAAACTAACGCGTGATGACGTCACCGTGACGTCATCCAACTGTCGGTAACCGTTGGGATGACGTCATCGATGACGTCACTATCGGCAGTAGTTGGCTGGCCGGTGACTAGTCGGCGACCCAACCCGACCCACGACCTAACCCATTGACCCGACCCGTTGACCGGTCAACGGTCGGACCGGCCAAGAGCCCTTTTGGCTCGCTGGCGCGTGCGCCACACGCGCCGCGCACTCAGGCGACACGTGGGGGCTCTGATTGGAGCGTGGTCAGTGGCGTTGGGTTCGTATGAATGTCCTTGACACTGTGGTATAATTATTTTGCATTTTTGAATTTTATAAATGTATGAAAATGTATAGGGAACCCTATGTACGCGTAGTTTTTGGGGTTTAATGCAGTTTGTTCATTTGTAGCTTGTATTTTTCTTGTGATTTAGGAAATACAGTAGCTAACTTGTGTGCAAATGATGTTTATATATGCTGTGTAAAGCTTGGTTCAATGATATGATGTATATGTTTTAAGATACTTGCAATTTTCTAGTTGCTAGAAAATTAGAACAATGCTAGGAAATCCATTACATGTTGAATTGCAATTTTAATTATAGTTGAAGCATGATTGTAGTTTATACGTTGGTTATTATCATGCTATGTTTTTGTGTTAAGGAAAAATGTAGAAATTACATAAGGTCATGTAATTATTTTTCTTAGTGGGAGTTCGTAGGTTGGTAGAATTGAAAGCAGTTCTCACCTAGAACTTAAAATTTGCGCAAATTAAACTAATTAATGATAATAGAACAATTGTACATAGAAGTTGATTAGGAACATTGTGAACTTTTGCTTTTGTGTCTTTTGTTGAATTATCATTAATTTAGTTTGTCTTTGCTGCAAATTAAATATGTGTGTTACTCCGTATAGTGTGCTAGTATTGATTCTGCGTTTATTATGTCAATGTGTTATAGCAATTGATTATGGCTTCGGCATCCAAGACCATTGTGGCTGACCTCAATAAGGGTGAGAAGCTAAACGGTGACAATTATGATATTTGGCACCGAAAGGTTCAGTACATCCTTGAGGAGCAAGAGGTTTTGGAAACCCTTAACCATACCATGGATGAACCTGAGCATGGAAGTTCAGCTCAACACAGGAGAGATCTGGAAGCTTATCAAACTTGGAAAAAGAAAAATAGCATTGCTCGCATCACGTTGCTAAGCTGTATGCAAGATGATCTCATGTGTGAGATTGAAAGTTATGATAAAGCTCAAGTTATGTGGGTTGCCTTGAAAGATAAGTTTGGGGGTACATCTGCCACTAAGCTGAGGAGACTCACCATCAAGTTTGACACATTCCGAAAGTGCCCAAATGTAACGATGAGGCAGCATCTTCGGGAGATGTCAAACATGATTCGTGAGCTGAAGTCGGTAGGTCACTCCCTTACTGATGAACAGCAAGTTCAGGCTGTTATAAGGTCTCTTCCTAATAATTGGGAACATATGAAGATCAATATGACGCATAATGAGAACATTGTCACTTTTGATGATATTGCGCGTCATTTGGAATTAGAGGATGAGCGCCTAGAGGCTGCGAGATCCTCTACCCATGTTTATGTTGCTGAATCGAGTTCGCACAAAGCTTTGGGCTTCAAGCGCAAGAGGAATCTTCAGTTCAACAACAAAGGGAAGATGACTGATCAGGGACCCAAGAGGGCTAAGACCTTCCGACGCAAGAAGCGTGGTGGGAAGAAGGACAAGGCCAAGATGGAGTGCCACAATTGTGGCAAGATGGGTCACTTTGCTCGTGAATGCACTGAGCCGAAAAAGGTACCCTATTACTCCATTACTTTGAGTAATGCTTTTGTTTCTAGTACTGTAATGCTTGCTGAATCTCATCCAATGTGGATTTGTAGACTCGGGAGCAACAGACCATGTAGCTGGAGACCGAGAAGCATTTGTGGAGTATCGTCGGATACCGCCCGAAGAAGATGGATATATGTTGGGAATAACTCAAGGGTTGAAGTGAAAGGGTATCGGCACATGTAAATTAATCTTACGTGGTGGTCGAAACCTATTCCTGCATGATGTCCTTTATGCTCCAGATATTCGACGAAACTTGGTCTTTGTAGTTGTTCTTCTTATTTTAGGTTATGTATTGAATTTCCATGGTGATTGTGTTGACATTTTGTATGGAACAGTTTATTATGGTTCAGGTCATGTATCGAATGGTTTTATGGTGTTAAACATTGACTATGATCAGTACAATGTTAATGTTAATGGTTGTTTTTCTTTAATTGCATCTTCTAGTAATGTTGAGATTGATGCAAATACTTGGCATGCTAGATTAGGTCACATTGGGTTGCAAAGAATGCAAAGATTAGCTAGAGAATGCCTTTTAGGGTCACTCACTAATGTTGATCTACCCGTATGTGAACATTGTCTAGCGGGAAAAGCAACAAGAAAACCATTTGGTAAAGGGACTAGAGCTGAATTTCCATTGCAACTCATACATTCTGACATTTGTGGTCCTTTGAATGTGAGGGCGAGGCATGGAGCCTCATATTTCATTACTTTCATAGATGACTTCACGCGTTTCGGTTATGTCTTTCTTATCTCCCATAAGTCAGAAGTATTAGACTGCTTTAGACGATATATGACGATGGTAGAGAATCAGTTGAACAAAACGATAAAGGCATTGAGAATTGATCGCGGACGTGAGTATCTATCGGAACAATTCAAGGCTTTTTGTGATGAAAAGGGAATTGTACGACAATTGACTATTCCTAGTACTCCACAACAAAATGGGGTAGCTGAGAGAAGGAATAGAACCCTATTGGAAATGGTTAGGTCTATGATGGCGCAAGCAAATTTACCTATATCTTTTTGGGGAGATGCATTATTAACTGCAGCCTATGTACTTAACCGAGTGCCCTCAAAATCGGTCACTTCCACCCCTTATGAATTATGGACTGGTAGAAAACCAGACTTAAGTAGTCTACGTCCATGGGGATCTGCAGCTTATGTTCATGAATCTTCCCATAAATATGGTAAATTAGGCCCTAGAGGAAAGAAATGTATCTTTATAAGATATTCTGAACACTCCAAAGGGTATGTGTTCATAGGTGAACAAGCTAATGGGAGTGTGACCGAAAAGGAGTCATGAGATGTCACGTTCTTAGAGAACGATTTTCCTAGTAGAGGTGAGATTGATAAGGATTTCCAATTATATGAGATGGAAGATCCCAATAATACACCCACTAATGTTATGGAGGAAATGAAGATTTACCTCAGCATGATAGATCTAGTGGGAGTGTTGCATCATCTGGCGAATTGAATTCAAGAGAAATTCAGTTGCATAAAAGTAATCGTAAAAGTATTCATCGTCGTCGTTTTGAGATTGAAGGGGAAGCATTTATGATTGCTCATAAAGATGATGCCGAGCCTAAGACTGTTCAAGAGGCTCTCTCATCCTCTGATAAGGAAGAATGGAGAAAAGCTTTGGAAGACGAGATGGAGTCAATGAGGAAAAATCATGTCTGGGACTTGGTTGATCTACCACCCAATCGTAAGACTATTGGAAACAAATGGGTCTTTAAGATTAAGCAAAGGGCGGATGGATCCATTGAAAAGTATAAGGCTTGTCTTGTGGCGAAAGGTTATACTCAACAAGAAGGTATAGACTATGAGGAAACTTTTTCACCTGTTGTAAGGTTTGCCTCAATATGCCTTATTCTAGCCATCGTTGCACATTTGGATCTTGAATTACATTAAATGGATGTAAAGACGACATTTCTCAATGGAGAACTAGATGAGGAAATTTATATGAAACAACCAATAGGTTTCATAACTAAAGGTCAAGAGCATAAAGTTTGCAAATTGCATCGCTCAATATATGGCCTTAAGCAATCATCTAGACAATGGTATCTTCGTTTTCAGCAAGCCATAACAACTTTTGGTTTCACGATGATCGAAGAAGATCACTATGTATATGTCAAGCGGTCCGAAGATAAATTTGTGATTTTATCACTTTATGTGGACGGTATTCTGTTGGCTGGAAATGACAAGGTTATGGTAATCACCATAAAAGAATGGTTGTCCTCCAATTTTGAAATGAATGACATGGGAGAAGCTGCTTATATATTAGGAGTTAAGATCGAAAGAGATCGATCAAGGAAACTCCTTACTTTATCACAAGAGTCTTATATTATGAAGATTCTTGATCGTTTTAATATGCAGCACTGTAATCCCATTGATACCCCTGTCATGCATGGTGAAGGCCTAAGTAAATGCGAGATGTGTCCTAAGACTCCGAAGAAATTAAAATGATGGAAACTTTCCTTACACTAGTGCAATCGGAAGTTTGATGTATGCTATGATGTGTACTCGACCCGATATATGTTATGTCGTGGGATTGGTGAGCCGATATCAATCAAATCCCGGTCAAGCACACTAGAAAGCAGTGAAGAGGATCCTGAGATACTTGAAGGGCACTATGGACTATCGACTTTGTTACCAAGGGAATGATTTACGCCTGTTGGGTTATTTAGATGCTGATTGGGGTGGAGACCTGGATGAGCGTAAATCAACTTTTGGATATGCGTTCTTACTTAATGGAGGTGCAATTTCTTGGAATAGTAAGAAACAGACATGCACAGCCTTATCTACTATGGAGGCTGAATTTATTGTGTGTTCTGCCGCAGTGCAAGAAGCAGTATGGCTAAAACGTTTTTTTGAAAATTTAGCCACTGTCACTGAGGTTCCGAGACCAGTAATAGTTTATAGCGATAGTCAAGCAGCCATTGCCTATGTGAAAGATCCCAAGTATCATGGAAGGACGAAGCACATTGACATAAAGAATAACTTCAGCAAAGATATTATAGCGCAGAAATAAGTGATCTTGCAATACATTTCAACCAATAGAATGGTTCCTGATCCATTTACGAAGGCTATTCCTAGAGACATATTCTTGACCCATAGGACGTCACTAGGATTGCGTAGAATGTGATATCTGTTATTGTAGAGAATCATTGTTTCATGTATTTATGGACATATGTATTGTACTTGTTTGTTTATTAATGACTTGGTGTTTTATCAAAAAGTACAAATCTATTATGAGACTAGCACAAGCACACATATATTATTGAAAAGTATGTCAGCAGGTAATGATTGGCTCACTCACACGAGCAATCGCCTCAAGTGCTATAGTTAGCACGTTGAGATGAGACGTTATGTACAAATAGATGCTGAAGAGCAAGTCTGGTACATAAAATATGTTGCCTTAATTGGAGTCAAGATGAGGTCTGTGATTTGTTTATAATAAGACCGAACATGATAGTCCCACAATCATGTATGCCTGTAAGATGCCGGATGCGAGTACTTAATTGGGCGCTATAGAAAGCGAGCTAATATAGCACTCGAGCTAAACATGAGTACGTGAGAAGCACATGACTATGTTTAGGCTAAGATCCGTATAGTGGATATATTTAATAAATGACATACACTCTTATAGAAAGAGAAATCCACTATAGCATGTAATTCATACTACATGTGCATTGTTCGACCAACAAGGGAAGGTGAGTAAAATTATCCCTATTTACTCATCGTGTGAGCCCTTGAGGTAATTTATAATTTACCTCAATTTGTGCCCTATGTTACTTCTGACTATGTTCTCGAAATGAAAGATCAATGTTGCTACTTTAGCATGTTACGAGCGGTCATGAATAGATATGGCCTATGGGACGTGTCTAGGAAAGCAGTTGTTCTAAAATTGAGAGAGACATGAGTGCGAAGGAAGACTATTGTTGTTTTACATCTATCACATGTATTTATCTTGGTCGACCAATTATATCGCCTTATGTGGTTGCGGATATAATTGTAAATACATGGTGTTTTGAGGATAATCAAGTATAGCCTTTAAGAGATAGGTATACTTGAATTGATGTAACAAAATATGTCAGGGCCTTTGTGAGACATCAATTGTTTATTTCTTTTCGGGGTTGTAGCCATTATGTCATCCCTAACAGGTGCATAATTTGAGCTCCCAAGTGCGGGTGTACTCACTTTGGTCGCACGACTTACTTGCCAGTATGAATTGTTCTGTAAAGTTGATGAATGTTGAACGCGTTGCCTTATTTTCTTGATAGAGCGCTACCAAGCCCATCATGTCCGAGTGGGAGATGTTGTATTTTAGCTGGTACGTCCATGATGGGGTGTGATTGGACGCACCGTTTCAAGTTGAAACGTTACGATGGAAAGACACTAATGGAGGGGTACGAAGGGAGACGTATATATTCCTCCCGAACACAACCGTTGGATAGGTTGTCAGATCATTTGCACCAAAATCTCTCTCAATTTTCATCGTCAAATAAGAAGGCATTCCATTTCAATTTTGCAAGAACAGTTTGCATTTACGCCGTGGAAATCGGGTGCTTTCCTCGTGATTTCATCCAGACCGACGTGAGGTAGCGTTGTTCGTGATTGATTCGCAATTCAACATTCGTTCCGGGGCTATTTGCTATTTGCGCATTAGAATCAGGTAAGTCGTCTTTTGCCGACTCGAATTCCTTCACTAACGTAACTATGACCCCGTTAGGTTCAGCATTAACAAGGGGCTTTGGGGGCTTAGGTGTTTGGTTCAGCATTTGGAGGCCTTCTTAACCAAATGCTTGCCTTTGAAATGCTAAAAGCCTAAAGCGGGTAGCATTTTCGGAATGCTAAATAGGGGTTTAATGATTTTTTTTTTCTTCCAATATTGCCCTCATTAATAATTGGGTTTTCCTATTTTATTCTAAAAATTATTGTTCATCGTTTTCCTCCTTGGACTTGTTGCTCCACCGGTGAAGCTCAACCGGCGAGCTCGGTGACCGACTGCATCTAGTCGCCAAGAAGGGTCGTCTGACCTCAGGCGACCTTGGGCATCGACCCCACGCACCGCCTCGCCTGAGGCCGCGCGACCAGGGGACGGCGGTGCGTGGGTCACGCGACCCACCACCTCCCCATCACCACCGCCACCAGCCACCTCCCCCACCACAACCACCGGCTTCGGCTACCTCCGGTTGTTCCCTTTTGCTTCAGCATCTCCTCCTCATTTTTCCTTTTCCTTTTTTTGTTCATTTTTCTTTTCACCTCAAAGCTACTTTGCAAAATACATCAAAATGAGAATAAACAATTTTTTTTCCTTTATCAAATGCCCATTTCTCAAAAGATACTTGGGGAAACGAAAAACCATTTCCCCAAAGTTGAACCAAACGGGACCTATATATATTTATAAGCATCTTCCACCGCCTGGACTTCAACATGCAAGAAGTGAAGCTGAACTTTTCCTCTTGATTTGCCGTCTTTAGTGTGAAAGGGAGTTGCCAACTTTAATGTGAAAGGGTCTGCCGCAACTTTTTCTTCACGTCCAAGTACAAGTTAGCAAGTTGAACCTTGCTTCCCTTTTTTCTTTTGATTGACGTGTTCCCTACTTCTTGAAGACTCCACTAGCTGCTTGTGAGAGGATATAATATTATAATATGTGCCCCAAGTCCAGTCTAATGACCGACTTCATGCATAATGGACTTTCATTTCCTTCTTTGCTAAGGAGTATGGGAACCACAACACAATCCTTGGACTCAACTGCCATGTATGAAGACAAGTCCAAGTAAAATTTAATTTAATCTAAATCAATTTTACTACTTCCAACATAAACTATAACCTATTCAATTTCTCTACTTTTGTGTTTGGAACAATAAAACGAAATGAAATGACTTTTAATTTAGTAAGTTCACAGGATGGATACAATGCAGGTTCTTTTGTTTTGTTATAAGAAATGGATTGTGAAAGTAGAATGGGAAATTAATTCTAATGAATATAATAAAATATACAGATACGCATTATAATTCATTTACAAATATATATTCTAAAATCACAGTTAATAAACTGATAGTGATGATTATAATTAAGAATATCATCCATTAATTTGTTAATAATGATTGATTTCTCGTAAATCATTGTCGCGACCTAATTTTCGAGGGTGAATTACCTAAAGAAGGCTAATAGATTACTAAGTGCGAAGACTTGGCACGGACCCTCCCAAGTCCTACCAATCGCGACTTGATATTAAGAAGTTAACCCATTTAAACATGCAATTATACTCAATTTGGAGCCGCCACTAACCAATTAGGGTTGATTAGAAACCCAAATAAAGTATGGGAGAATACTCTATTTTTTTTTTGCCAACCAGAGATTCAATAAGTCCGGGGACATGGTTACGCTAGATTAGTCTAACACCCTTTCGGTACCTTTTTATTTTAATTTCAAAAATATTTTGCAGGTAGTATTGATTAATTTTAACCTAAGCTACTAACATGCAAATGGTGGTCATGCGGGTGCACAATCAATGAAATAACATTCAATAAACCGAAATGCTAAATTCATAAGAAATTATAAACTACAACTTATTAAGGTCTATCCTCTAAAAAAACATTTACAAAAATGCTAATAAAAACGCATGCGCTAAACATGATTTTCTAAATGATATGATATCTAATTAAATGTAATCTTAATCTAAATTTGATATGCATGAATTTTACTTTAATGATATGTGAGATGCAATTCATATGGCATAACTTGAACTATCACTATATGTATGCAATTTAATTTATATAATCCTAAATATGCATGCGTTTCATGATATAGGATGAATGACATAATAATTCTATATGCATGTTCTTTTTATGATTTTTTTAATGATTTTTTTTTTTTTATGTATGCAACCTACACTAAACAATGATGACATAAAATGGGATTAATTATGAGCTAACCTATTAACTAACCAAATAAATGACCTTTTGTGTTTTTTTTCTTTTTTTTTAAATTACTTAATAATTCTTATTAAAAAAACAACATAATGATGTAATTAAAAAAAACTACATGATGGGATTACTAAAACATAATAACATGACGCGGTCCTAATTTACTAAGCCTAAAAAACTCTAATACAAATTTTATATTTTTTTATACTTTTAGATTTTGTAATGTTTTTTAGTGTTTTTTATTTTTCCAAAAACAAGTAATTATTTTTACAAAAAAACTAAGAAAAGAATTAAATAACCGAAAAAAAAAATAATACGTTGTCTCACGGATTAAATTAGCAATTATTTTAACTCTATAGTCACAACAAGGAAATCAAAATAATTAAAAATCTTATCCGAAATCTTACGGACCAAATTAAATAATTATTGTGATTTAACAATTAAAATTCTACCAAAAAGCCCAAAAATTAATATAATTAAAAAAAAAAAAAAATGATCCGATGTCTCTCGGATCAAATTAATAATTACAATAATTCCGAACAAAATCCCTATGAATAATGCCTACAAAATTCATGAAAACTAACATTCAATATTACAACTTAAACTAAAAATGCTATGAAATAAAATAAACAGAAAAATAACATAAAAGATAAAATAATAAAGAAATAACCTAAACTACAATGAAATGAAAAGTAAAAGTAAAAAAAAAAAAAAAAAAAAAAAAGCTGCCTAGGGAATCGACGAGGACGGAGGGTACACTGGGTGGAGGTCGGCTGGCCGTCGGAGTTCCGACAAGGGGCATTGGCGGGTGGAAGGCGGTGGGCTTGAGCTCGGAGCAGCGGTGGAGAGGGTATCCATGACGGCTGCGAGTCGAGATGCGTGGGCAGATCGTGGGAGGTCGCGGGCGTCGGTTCAGAAGGGGCAGCAGTCCAGCAGAGATCCTGCTACAGGCGCAGGCAACAACGACAGGCGTTGCGGGCGGTGTTGCAACGATGTCGGGCGGAGCAGCGGAGGTGTTAGGTGAAGGTCCGCTGCAATCGGGCGCACAGAGATGGAGCGATGGTGGCCGGCTGTGGTGCTCAGATAGGAGCGGCGCTCGATTGCTGCGTTGGGGATCGACTGAGGCACGATGGAGGCTGAGGATGAGGTGTTGGAGTAGAGACGGTGACGTCGGGCTGGTGCAGGACTCGCCGGCGGGAGGAGGCTGGCGTCGATTGGGCCAAGGTTGTTGAAGCGCGACGCTCGGGCTTCAACGGTGCTTCTGAACATCAGCGCTGGGTCGTGTGGCGCTGCTGCTCCAGTGCAGCAGCTCGTCACGGGTCATCAAGTGGGTGTGTCAGAGCTTCGGTGGAATGGCGGCGATGCAAGGCGTCAGAAGGGGCGACAGGGACGTCGGATGGGGGCTCACTGAAGAAGAAGCACAGTAAATTTGTTTTTTTATTGTGTCTTCTATCTTCTCTGTTGCTTCTGCTTTTTGCTTTTTCCTCTTCTTACGTCTCTTCACTTTTCTGCAGAAGCCGAAGTCCTTTGTTGCTGACTTTTTCTCTCTAGAATTCTTTTCCTTTCTTTGCGTTTCTTCCCATCTCGAAGGCCCACCAACGGAAAGCTCTCTCTCTCTCTCTCTTCCTTTCTTTCACTTTTTTTTGGACTTTTTTTTTAACCAAGAAAAGCCCCTCATATTCAAGGTTTTGCACTCTCTATTTATTGAGGGAAAAATTCAACAAACAAGTAAAGATTTCCCGATATTCACTCAACTTCTCAACAAAAAAGTGACTCCAAAATCACATTTCTGTTGAATTTTTTTTTTAATTCAATTTTTTTTCAAAATTTACCTCTATAATCAAAGATTATCTTTTATTTCTAAAAATTAATTTAAATTAGGTGTGAACAGCTACCCCTCTTTGAAGGGAAGCTCGTAGAGGTTTCCTTCAAAGATAAATGACACCTAGATTTAAACCATGCAAAATGAATATGCAAATTTTATATGCGATGACTTTTTTTTTTTTTTAAAGAAATGGACTCAAATAAATTTAATCTATTTTGAAATGCAAGGTTATGCAATAATGCAATGTAAATGCAATGATTTGATTAAGAACGTAGATCTTAATGTGTCTATGCTCAATGAAATGCAAATGCAAAATGAATATGAAATGCATATGCAAAGAAGAACACGTACCGGTCATACTTATCTGAAGATTTAGAAGAGTATTATTATGTATCAAATGATTTCTATGAGACCTGACAAACATCTGAAACTCCCTTCAGATAATTGAAAGGCTCAAAATCTTTAGGGATCTGGAATTCTCATCAGATCCCAAGCACTTGGAAATTACATCAAGTACTTGAAATTGCAAAGATCTTATTCTTATGTCAGACATTTTGAAAACATTTACTAAACATCTGGAAATCACATCAGATGTTTGAAAAGACAAATACTTGGAAGTCACATCAAGCGTTTACGGGTTCAAACATCCGGAACTCACACTGGACATTTGAAAACATTTTATAAATGGGTACTTGGAATTCTCATCAAGTACAAAGATGACTGAAAAAACTCAGGGTTTCAAAGACAATTTTTGGTCTTTGAGAAACAATTCAATGAAGGTCCATACATAATGGCTTTATCTAGCTTCCACCGAAAAAATTATCACTAGGACAATTTCAGTTATAGCGTGAATCTCTTGAACATGCTAAATGAGACACTTTTAGTGTGAAAAAGGCTTTTCACTCGCTCTCATTTAGGAGGGGTTATTTGTCCCGACCATTGATGCGGGAATATATCACTCAATCTTATCATCATCTTGTCGACAAGAGTTCGAATTTTCTTGCAAGCGGTACAACCTTACCAATCTGAGAGGTCTTTGACAGGTACTATAACGCGGGCTTGGTCAATGGCTTAACAAAGGGACTCTTCGAGTCAATGCAATTGAAAGGACAATTTTGTAATCATCTCTAAGTTTACAAGTCAAGAACCCTGCAAAATAAGAAAGAAATAATCTTGCTCGCACTTCTTCGAGCAATGCTTAAAACATGTGAACTCCTATGTTAATTCAAGTGCCTTAATCTAAAGAGACTTTGTAAGGGACGTAACATATGCTAGGTTCATGGGTTGAGAAACGAAAGAATCATTAGGCTCAAAGATGTGTATAGGGGTCAAAGTTGATGATCATCTAGGCATTTTGCCGGTCTTCTCTTTCACCAGGGATACGCCATTGATCTTGACTCTTTGAGTATTGCTCCATTGAGATACAACATTTTGCAACCGATAGTCACCTGTCATGACTCTTTCTTTTTCTTTTTCATTGGCCTTGCTTGTACTAGGCACATCACCTTTTTTATGCCCCTAGCTTTCATGCATTTTTTCTTCATTTTTTCATGAGCATTGACCTTGCTTTTACCAGGTACACTGCTTTTTATGCCCCTTAGTTCTATTTTGATTTCAATTCTTGTGCACAGTGCATGCGTCAAGGAATTACACTTTAAATAACATTTGAACTTTCAAGGGTTTGCATCTGTCTCTTGCCTTGCCCTAGTGTGGGGGATGATCATCAACTGGGTTTAAAAGAAATGAAATTGCAGGCTCAAGTGGGCTATGCAAAGGATATAAGTGTGTAGGATAGTGAAAGAAATACTCTTCGTCATCCTAAGGCACTTTAAATTACCACATAAATTCAATGTAATAGCACGACTTGAAGATTGATACAAGTGAGAGCAAAAAAATTTCAATTCATTTTCCTCACTTCATGACGTCATTTTATCTCCCAGTTGCCCCAATGTGGGGTGATTCTTGACAGGGGTAATTCAAAAAGAATATTCATAAGTGTATGGGCTCAAAAGGGTTAAGCAATGGATCACCTGTAGTGTTTGGGATAGAGAAATGAACCGCCTCTCATTATTTTAGTTGTTGTACTTTTTGCAAGAAAACTCTTCACCTTGAAACACAAAATGCTTTCATACTCACCTCACAATGTATAGACAGGGAACTGTGTATGGGATTATGCTTGCTTTTCACACCTCATTTAGCATGCTCAAGTAACTCGACATCTTTCACTGAATTATCCATTTTGATAAATTTCAAGTGGAATTGACAAATTGCACAATATCATGTGAAAGCATTCTATAATGACAAAGAGGCCATGCTCTATTCTTGCACCTCGAATCATAAAGTCAAAGCTATTAGGTGTCCATGTCTTGCCCCTTCTTTGTAAGGGAGCTCATGTGCGCCGAGCTGCACTTGAAACATAATGCAGATAATTAAAAGAAACAAACAGGGTAAATTAGATGCATGCTGGAAAATTATTTTTATTTTGAAAATTTTTTCAAAGGGAACATGAAGAAGTCCAGCCTTTAGAATTAGCTCCTTACCATTTTCTTTTTGGTAGGATTTCATCACAGGGCTAGTTTGGTGTACTTCAACATGCCCTTAAAACATGAAAATCTCCATGTATTTTATTGGATGAAAAGCAAATTACATTATTGAAATGAGAGAAATCCTAGAATTGAAAATCCTAATGCAAATTAAGGAAAGTAATAAAAACTCCTGCGCAAAGGAGTGTGCAAATAATTAAAATTCTCCTACTCTCGAACTTCGTCGATGGCAAACACTAAATTCTCTTCGAACAATTCAGTCATTCCTTCGAGTTCGTCGTCATTTCCAATGGATCAAATGGTGTCTGCAACTGGCTTATAAACATCGATGTTAGCACCTGGAGACTTGGAGTATTGAACACAGGTATCGATCGTCCTTTCTTCCTCATGCATCATCTCAAAACCGAAAATGGCATTCACAGCTTCTGGGTGGTCAGAGAGTGGGTTATTCTAGATGTTTGGCTGTGCATCGCGGAATGAGACCATCTTAGCATCCAAAAGATTTTGGATTTTGTGTCGCAGTATATAGGAATCATCAACAGAATGCCCTATTTCCCCCATATGGTAAGCACATGTCTTTGATGGATCATAGTTGGGGAAATGCTCGGGATTAGATCGCTTAGGTTCCTTAGCGAGTAATCATTTCTTTTGAAGGGTTGGCAAGATCTTGGACAAGGGCTTAGGAAGCGGCGTAAATTGACACCTGAAAGAGTTTTTCTACTGGCCAAAAAATGATCGTGCTCCTCCCTGTTGGGTGTTCGAGGTAGGGCGAGGTGGTTGAATATAAGCTGCATTAACCTCCGCTACAAGTTCCTTCTCCTTCTTGGTTGAGACTCTCCCATACGAGCTAGTTTGATCAGACGCCCATCCATCACGCAATGCTACTTCAATTCGCTCGCCGACAAGGATTAGTTGATTGAATGACTCGGCAATCGAACCCAACATTCAATTTCGATACTCAGGCGGGAGTGTCTTCATGAATAAATCCATCAACTCCTTTTATGTCGGCTCCGGAGTAATTTGAGCAGCTATGGTCCTCCATCTCGTGACATATGCCTTGAAAGATTCCGTCCTTTTCTTCTCAGTCTGAAGTAAATCCTCTCTAGATGGAGTGACATCAATATTATACTTATATTGCTTGAAGAAGGCATCAATCAAATCCTCCCAAGTCTCTAGCAGATTAATTTTCTTCATAATGTACCATTGAAGTGCCGGTCCTGTCAGGCTTGCTTGAAATTGTTGAATCATCAAGGGAATGTTATCAACATATTGGGTCATCCTGACCACATAAGTCTGTAAATGGATCTTCGGGCAAGAGGTGCCATCATACTTTTCAAAGTTTGACATTTTGAACTTCTTTGGTATCTTGATATTTGCATAATGGGAGAGATCAGTTGGGCCTTGGCTAAATGAACCCTGTAGCTGCTTGAGTTTCTCCTCGATTTTTGCCATGCGTTTTTTCTGCTCCGTTTTCGGTACAGCCGAGTGTATCACTTGTATCTCCTCATCAACAACAATTTGAGGTGCGTTAGTAATTTTTTCCATGAAGGCATCGTTAGAGCTTGATGGGCCACTTGTGGATATACTCTTGCCTTTATCTCTTGGATCAGCTATGGGAACATGTTGTGGTAACACCACTTCAACTTGCGGAGCTGGTGGGGCAGTGTTTGCTTGGAGTGAATCGATTTGTTTAGAGAGCTACTCAAGAACATTTAGAACTTGCTTCATCTCCGATTCAAGGGCAACGATGCGAGTTTGTTCAGCAACACACGTTTGTTCGGCGTCATCGACCATTGTTACTCTAAAACGAGTATGGATTGGCGATCTTGGGTGAGCCGTGTTTGTTACCTAGGGAGAAAAGATATAATGTAAGAAACAATGACAAGATAGGAAAATGGCCCATGACAATGGTTTATTCGCCTCATTTTATTCAAAATTTATTTTAAAAGTTGAACCAAACTTCCTAACAATGAACTAAGAATTGAAATTCAAATTCCTAAACATTGAACTAAAAATTGAAAGCACTGAATTGAAATCAAAGGCCCCTGAACATTGAACTAAGAAACCAAAACATCTCATTTTATATGTTTTCGGGAACCCAACGCCTTGCAAAGCTTCTTATTTTCAACTTCAATCATTTCCACTTTCCGCTTAAGATGCTCAATTTGTGCTCGTTGGGTGGGCTTCTCGGTCACATCAGGGACCACTGGACATAAGGCAGCAGGAATCCGGTGTTGCTGGATGTAGAACGTCAATGCATGGTGAATCTCCTCCTCGCCCTTCAGTCTCTTGGGCACCAAAATCTTCTCTGGGTGACATTCATTCCACGCAACAATGACCATCAGGATCTCGTTGAAGTAATCATGATCCTTACGAATGAAACGAACTTGGAACAACTTTGTCTTGAGTGGCGGAGGAATTTCTTGAAGAACTTTGTACTGATGGGCCACCCTATGTGGGTAATAAGAAGTTGCACCGAAAAGGCCCAGCAATGGGATTGGCCAATCATGCTTGTGTGAGAAATGAGCCTCCTCAACTCGGAACCATTTAGTATGCCTTAGGATTAGGATCTTTCAAAAAATTAATCCAACGGGTGTACTTTGCTTATTTGGGGAAAAATGTTCTAAGACCACAAATTTTTGTATGGGGTGCCTAAAATCGTCAATCTTAAATTGTTTCATAAAGTGCACAAACCCTCTTATGTGGGAGAAAAATCATATTTGCAAAAATTCAGGGAGGGCACGCATGGCTTTTTCCTCATTTTGTTTGAAACGGGTTAATGACAAAAATGTTTCAGCTAAAATCATATTGACATAATTCAACCCGTCACAAATCCGATTAACCACCCATGAAATTGAAGGATTAATGGCATTTTTTCGATAAGGAAAAATGATTACTCCAAAAAATGCTAACATGAAAATCCTAACTTTTGAAATCATTGGTTGGTTTGCGAAACACTCTTTCAAAAATGAAAATAGGCATGCATAGCAATTGGCTTTAACAACCTTTCTTACCACTTCTGCCTCGATTTTTAAAAATTGTGATAATTCATAAATGGAATCAATATCGATAGGCAGCCTAATAAGTTCTTTCTCTAGGCGCATTCCAATGGCAACACTATATTCCTCTAGTGTTGGGGTTAGCTCATACTCACCAAACATGAAGGTTGAAGTTTGTGGACACCAGAAATGGGGCAGCGCCTGTATAACACCGGAGTGGATGCTGATATCTAACAACGGGAGAAGTTGGGCGATCCTGGCTTTCACATATCTCTTGCCATCTTGATCTAATTGGTCTAACCACATTTTGAGCTCTTTCTTGGGAGTGGAAATGAATTGTATGTCGGTTTTCCCCATTGCATATAAAACAAGACTGGCGATGAAACCTATTGTCATGGGCCGATAAAAATTACAATAAATAAGTAAATTGCAAAGAATTTAGACAACTTACTTTCACTAGAGAGGGATGACAATCACATAGACACACACACATGAAATGTGAGGCTCGATTTCTATCTAGATGGCTTAACAAAGTGGAGCTAAGGGGATGATCTGACCGTTGTAGTCTCATATTAACGTGTCAAGTCCCCCTAACTCCGGCTCAAACACATTCGACACCATGAAAGAAATTTCGGGGAAGAGAATGTCAACCTCTACATAGCAGTCTTGCTTTGGAGGAAGTATCCTTCTCAACACCATCCTAGAAATCCTATCGCAACCTAGGTCCGGGCACAGGTCGTGTGTGCAATAGTGTAGTGCTAAAAGCAATAAATCATTCATCCTTACACCCTCTTGCAAGATAAGGATTAGCAAAGACCACTTCCCTTATACCTCCCATCTGCAAGAACATTTAACATCTTAGAAATGTTAATGACATACCTAGTGTCCTTACTGCCAAACAAAAATATTTTTAAAAAGAAATAGGCCTATGCCCACTATGAGTTTTAACTCGGTCCCCAACGAAGTCACCAAGCTGTCGCGACCTAATTTTCGAGGCTGAATTACCTAAAGAAGGCTAATGGATTACTAAGTCAAAAGACTTGGCACAGACCCTCCCGAGTCCTACCAATCGCAACTTGATATTAAGAAGTTAACTAATTTAAACATGCAATTATACTCAATTTGGAGCCGCCACTAACCAATTAGGGTTGATTAGAAACCTAAATAAAGTATGAGAGAATACTCTATTTTAGGTGTTTGGTTCAGCATTTGGAGGTCTTCTTGACCAAATGCTTGCCTTTGAAATGCTGAAAGCCTAAAGCAAGTAGCATTTTCGGAATGCTAAATAGGAGTTTAATGATTTTTTTTCCTTCCAATATTGCCCTCATTGATAATTGTGTTTTCCTATTTTATTCTAAAAAATTATTGTTCATCGTTTTCCTCCTTGGACTTGTTGCTCCGCCGGTGAAGCTCAGCCGGCAGAGCTCAGTGACTAGATCTGGTCGCCAAGAAGGGTCGTCTGACCTTAGGCGACCTCGGGCATCGACCCCACGCACCGCCTTGCCTGAGGCCGCACGACCTAGGCGACGGCCGTGTGTGGGTCGCGCGACCCACCACCTCCCCACCACCACTGCCACCAGCCGCCTCACCCACCACAACCACCAGCTCTAGCTACCTCCAGATTGTTCCCTTTTGCTTTAGCATCTCCTCCTTTTTCCTTTTCTTTTTTTTTTTCATTTTTCTTTTCACCTCAAAACTACTTTGCAAAATACATCAAAATGAGAATAAAAAAAAAAAAATCCTTCATCAAATGCCCATTCCTCAAAAGATACTTGGGGAAATGCAAAACCATTTCCCCAAAGTTGAACCAAACGGGACCTATATATATTTATAAGCATCTTCCACCGCCTGGACTTCAACATGCAAGAAGTGAAGCTGAACTTTTCCTCTTGATTTGCCGTCTTTAGTGTGAAAGGGAGTTGCCAACTTTAATGTGAAAGGGTCTGCCGCAACTTTTTCTTCACGTCCAAGTACAAGTTAGCAAGTTGAACCTTGCTTCCCTTTTTTTCTTTTGACCAATGTGTTCCCTACTTCTTGAAGACTCCACTAGCTGCTTGTGAGAGGATATAATATTATAATATGTGCCCCAAGTCCAGTCTAGTGACCGACTTCATGCATAATGGACTTTCATTTCCTTCTTTGCTAAGGAGTATGGGAACCACAACACAATCCTTGGACTCAACTGCCATGTATGAAGACAAGTCCAAGTAAAATTTAATTTAATCTAAATCAATTTTACTACTTCCAACATAAACTATAACCTATTCAATTTCTCTACTTTTGTGTTTGGAACAATAAAATGAAATGAAATGACTTTTAATTTAGTAAGTTCACAGGATGGATACAATGCAGGTTCTTTTGTTTTGTTATAAGAAATGGATTGTGAAAGTAGAATGGGAAATTAATTCTAATGAATATAATAAAATATACAGATACGCATTATAATTCATTTACAAATATGTATTCTAAAATCATAGTTAATAAACCGATAGTCATGATAATAATTAAGAATATCATCCATTAATTTGTTAATAATGATTGATTTCTCGTAAATCATTGTCGCGACCTAATTTTCGAGGGTGAATTACCTAAAGAAGGCTAATGGATTACAAAGTTCGAAGACTTGGCACGGACCCTCCCAAGTCCTACCAATCGCAACTTGATATTAAGAAGTTAACCCATTTAACTATGCAATTATACTCAATTTGGAGCCTCTGCTAACCAATTAGGGTTGATTAGAAACCCAAATAAAGTATGGGAGAATACTCTATTTTTGTTGCCAACCAGAGAGTTAATAAGTCCGGGGACATGGTTACGCTAGATTAGTCTAACGGCCTTTCGGTACCTTTTTATTTTAATTTCAAAAATATTTTGCAGGTAGTATTGATTAATTTTAACCTAAGCTACTAACATGCAAATGGTGGTCATGCGGGTGCACAATAAATGAAATAACATTCAATAAACCGGAATGCTAAATTCATAAGAAATTATAAACTACAACTTATTAAGGTCTATCCTCTAAAAAACATTTACAAAAATGCTAATAAAAACGCATGCGCTAAACATGATTTTCTAAATGACATGATATCTAATTAAATGTAATCTTAATCTAAATTTGATATGCATGAATTTTACTTTAATGATATGTGAGATGCAATTCATATGGCATAACTTGAACTATCACTATATGTAAGCAATTTAATTTATATAATCCTAAATATGCATGCATTTCATGATATGGGATGAATGCCATAATAATTCTATATGCATGTTCTTTTTATGATTTTTTTTAATGATTTTTTATGTATGCAACCTACACTAAACAATGATGACATAAAATGGGATTAATTATGAGCTAACCTATTAACTAACCAAATAAATGACCTTTTGTGTTTTTTTTTTCTTTTTTTTTTTAAATTACTTAATAATTCTTATTAAAAAAACAACATAATGATGTAATTAAAAAAAAACTATATGATGGGATCCTAATTTACTAGCCTAAAAACTCTAATACAAATTTTAGATTTTTTTATACTTTTAGATTTTGTAATGTTTTTAGTGTTTTTTTATTTTTCCAAGAACAAGTAATTATTTTTACAAAAAACTAAGATAAGAATTAAATAACCAAAAAAAATAATCCGTTGTCTCACGGATTAAATTAACAATTATTTTAACTCTATAGTCACAACCAAGAAATCAAAATAATTAAAAATCTGATCCGAAATCTTACGAACCAAATTAAATAATTACTGTGATTTAACAATTAAAATTCTACCAAAAATCCCAAAAAATAATATAATTAAAAAAATGATCCGATGTCATGAAAACTAACATTCAATATTACAACTTAAACTAAAAAATGCTATCAAATAAAATAAACAAAAAAAATAACATAAAGGATAAAAAAAATAAAGAAATAACCTAAACTACAAAGAAATGAAAAGTAAAAGTAAAAATAAAATAAAAACTACCTAGGGAATCGACGGGGACTAGAGGATATGCCGGGCGGAGGTCGGCCGGCCATCGGAGTTCGGCGAGGAGCAAAGTGGCGGTGGAAGGCGGCGGGCTCGAGCTCGGAGCGGTGGCGGAGGCGGTATCCGCGACGGCTGCGAGTGGAGATGCGTGGGCAGATCGCAGGAGGTCGCAGGCGTCAGTTCGGAAAGGGCAGTAGTCCGGTGGAGTTCCTGCTACAGGCGCGGGCAACAACGGCAAGCGTTGCCGGCGGTGTTGCAACGACGTCGGGCGGAGCAGCGGAGGCGTCGGGTGAAGGTCCGCTGCAATTGAGCGCATAGAGATGGAGTAGTGGTGGCCGGCTGTGGTGTTGCGAGACGGAGCGGCGCTCGATTGCTGCGTCGGGGATCGACCGAGGCATGGTGGAGGCTAAGGATGAGGCGTTGGAGCGAGAGACGGCGGCGTCGGGGCCGGTGCGGGACTCGGCGGTGGGAGGAGGTTGGCGTCGATTGGGCCGAGGTTGTTGAGGCGCGACACTCGGGCTTCAACGGTGCTTCTGAACGTCGGCGCCGGGTCACGCGGCGCTGTTGCTCTGGTGCAGCAGCTTGTCACGGGTCGTCAAGTGGGTGTGTTGGAGCTTCGGTGGAACGGCGGCGGTGTAGGGCGTCGAAAGGGGCGACAGGGACGCCGGATGGGGGCTCACCGAAGAAGAAGCACGTAAATTTGCTTTTTTACTATGTCTTCTCTCTCATCTGTTGCTTCTGCTTTTTGCTTTTTCCTCTTCTTACGTCTCTTCACTTTTTTACAGAAGCCGAAGTCCTTTGCTGTTGACTTTTCCTCTCTAGAATTCTTTTCCTTTCTTTGTGTTTCTTCTCATCTCGAAGGCCCACCGACGGAAAGCTGTCTCTCTCTTCCTTTCTTTCACTTTTTTTTGGACCTTTTCTTTTAACCAAGAGAAGCCCCTCATATTCAAGGTTTCGCAGTCTCTATTTATTGAGGGAAAAATTCAACAAACAAGCGAAGATTTCTCGATATTCACTCAACTTCTCAACAAAAAAGTGGCTCCAAAATCACACATATGTTGAATTTTTTTTTAATTCAAATTTTTTTAAAATTTCCCTCTATAATCAAAGATTATCTTTTATTTCTAAAAATGAATTTAAATTAGGTGTCAACAATCATTATTGTTTCAATTTTAGATTAACGAACTATTGGAATAACTATGAAACATTTTTACTCTTATAATCTGCTTTAGATCTAAAATCTGTATAGTTTAATCTCATACTAAATTATATTTTTATTTTTTTTTTATAGTATATTTTTTTAATTTTACGTTTTACATTAATCTATAAGTATATGTTAATGTGGCTTTCTTATTTGTAGTTCAGCATCTAACGGTTACTTATATTTAGTGAAGAAATATTTAACTGTTATTCATACATTTATAGCATATTAATAGTCAGGTGAGAGTGGAATAGGAAAATAGAATCATTGACTCTTCCACCAAGGTGCGGGATGCCCAATCACTTCACTGAGTGACTTCAGCAACATATATTCGACGATAAATCCTACGTGGATTTATCATAATAATAACTCATTCAACGTTAGTCTTTTTAAAGGCAACGCGTTTCTGGCTAGAGTAAATCGTTTGGGTGGCACTTCACGAGGAAAATGCAAGGAACGCGAGGAAGGTTTTGCTCGGAGGGGGCTTGGAAGGAGGGAGACGCGGCGAGGAAAGGTGAGAATAGGAAGCCATCGTCGTGTTGTGGTTATGCTCTGCTTCTGCTTCATGCGAATGGCAGGGAAAGCAGCATCCGGAGGAGCTCTGAGGTCTCAGTGGTGGAATAAAATCTCGAAGCCGGAAGGAGCGAAGAAGCTGAAGCCGAGGCACACATTCCGGGCATGAGATTAGGATCCTCGCTGAAGAGAGAGATAGACTGGGGTCGGATAGAAAGAGAAAACCACCTCCAATCCCAATGCAAAGACAAAGCTTAGTGAAAAAATGGGTCCGGCACGGGCAGTACAGTTGTTCTAGTTCCGGCAGCTCAGTCGATCGAGTTCCCATCCTAGAATTGGGAACCCAAGCACTGATCACCGATTTTAATTTTATGGAACTGGTAACCAGACCATTGCCTCTAAGAACAACCCAAAACTGGCCGATCCAGTCCGGTCAGGTAATTCCCATTATACACCCCTACATGGAACAACAAGAAGAGAGGAAACAAACAGCAAAAAATTATAGACAAAAGGAGGGGGAAGCTACTATTTGATTCGACGGCGGTGGCGAAGACAATTGCTTCAAGGCATCCTTTGGCGGCACCCACAAAATAAAGACTTGTCACTCGTGGACCTGATTTTGGGTTAAGGTAACGGTGAGGCTTTTCGGTTTGATCTAATTTAGCCCCAATTTATCAATTTTGGGTAGAAAGGCTAAGCAATGCCATTTCTACACACTTTTGATGATATCAGTGCCTCAATAAGTCACATCAAGTGAAATCAAATTCATGCCACATCGAATTTTTTAATAATGAAAATTATTGATGTCACTTAAGTGAATTTTTTTAAAAGTAATAAAATTTAAGTGATTAATTAAATAGTTATGACACCAAAATGAGTGTTATGCAAAAGTTATGGATCTGTTAATGTCATTTTCCCATGTAACTAAGGAATAAGAAAAGTGAGAATACTACTTTCTCATATTTTTTAAAAAGAAGCACTATTTATTTGAAATCAATAACTACTTACTTAGGCTACCATGTAGCAAATGTTAAAACTAGAAGGAGGTGAACGTGCATTAATAACAAGGCTCTCCTTTGCTGGGGAGGCAAGCATTAAATTCCTTCAGACAAATTGAAGGAGTGTGGCTCTTTCTTAGAGATCTAAATCTACACGTGAAGCGCATGGTTCTTCACTTCAACTTATGCGGCCACGTTATTTATTTGAAAGTTATGGATCTGTTAATGTCATTTTCCCATGTAACTAAGGAATAAAAAAAGTGAGAATACTACTTTCTCATATTTTTTAAAAAGAAGCACTATTTATTTGAAATCAATAACTACTTACTTAGGCTACCATGTAGCAAATGTTAAAACTAGAAGGAGGTGAACGTCCATTAATAACAAGGCTCTCCTTTGCTGGGGAGGCAAGCATTAAATTCCTTCAGACAAATTGAAGGAGTGTGGCTCTTTCTTAGAGATCTAAATCTACACGTGAAGCGCATGGTTCTTCACTTCAACTTATGCGGCCACGTTATTTATTTGAAAGTTATGGATCTGTTAATGTCATTTTCCCATGTAACTAAGGAATAAAAAAAGTGAGAATACTACTTTCTCATATTTTTAAAAAGAAGCACTATTTATTTGAAATCAATAACTACTTACTTAGGCTACCATGTAGCAAATGTTAAAACTAGAAGGAGGTGAACGTCCATTAATAACAAGGCTCTCCTTTGCTGGGGAGGCAAGCATTAAATTCCTTCAGATGAATTGAAGGAGTGTGGCTCTTTCTTAGAGATCTAAACCTACACGTGAAGCGCATGGTTCTTCACTTCAACTTATGCGGCCACGTTATTTTCCTCGGGCGGTAGCTTGCGTAACCATGCCCATAGCTCTACAAATAGAGTTTTATGTGGAGCTTGGGAGTAAGCGACGGAACCAGAGTGTGAGCTTTAGAAAAAGAGAGGAAGAGAGTTGGCTTCGCGAGAGAAATGAATAAACAAAGAGTAAAAGAGTTTGTCTTAGGATGAGGTAGGCTGAGTGTTTTGTTTATGGAGTGAGCAAATAAATTGTAATAGTTGTGGGAAATAACATTTTATTTTCTCATGTTACCACCGAGATGCTTTTGCCCCCAACACTATAACCAAGAACAAGTAGTCCCCCAAAATTGTGGGGGATTGTTTAGAGAGTTTTTAATGGAAAATTATCCCATATAAGAAAAAGTAGAAACCAATAAATGAGCTTAAATATGAGTGCTAGAGTATATGATATTTAAAGACCACGGGCTGTGATCAAGTGGACCTAATGAAACTTGAAATATGTCCGATGAAACTTGGAATTTGTCTCTTGAAAGTTAATTGCTCTGAGTATCCGATGGTCATGCGTTAAAAAAAAAAGGCAAAAGAGAAGAAATTGAGGGAACAAAGGATGATAAAAAATAAAAAATAAAAATGGAGAAATGGCAAAATGTGAGCAGGTGAATTCAAGTGCGACTTTAGTCCAAAGAAAAAAAGGAGAAAAATTCAAGTCTGACTCTCCTTTATATTCATACTCTCGCCACTCTCTCTCTCACACTTTGAAAACACTCCTTTAATATATTTTTTATGATAAGATTGGTAGATTCTTGTTAGAGGATGTGGCCAAATGATACAATGTTGGATGGAGGTTGACGTCCAAGGGAAGGCAATGACATAGCAGGTGCTTACTGCTCTAAGTCTATTAATTACTAGTTCATTACAATACTCAATAGACCAAACGAGAAGACTATTTACTTAAAGATTCCTCGTTTATTACCATATTTGAAAACAGACTTGTAGTATATTTTGTTGAAGATATAGATAGATTCTTGGTAGAGGATGCGGCCGAATGATTAGTGTTGGATCCAGGTTGAGGTCCAACCGTCCAAGGGAAGGCAATGACTTAGTAGGTGCTTATTGCTCTTAGAGACGCTCGTCACTTTTCTAAGTCAAGGTCAATCAACCAGTCTATTTTATTATATCCATTATATGAGTTCACTGTAATTACTTTTCAATAAAAAAAAAAAGTGATAGTGGGTTACTTGTTAAGGCCACCAGGGGAGCATGCATCTTTTCTAAGTCAAGGTCAATTAACCAGTCTATTTTAATGCATCAATTATATGAGTTAACTGTGATTACTTTTCAATAAAGAAGTGATAGTGGACTAATTACTTTTCAATAAAGAAGTGATAGTGGGTTAACTGTTAAGGCCACTAGGGGAGCATCCATCTTTTCTAAGTCAAGGTCAATTAACCGGTCTGTTTTATTACATCAATTATATGAATTCACTGTAATTACTTTTCAATAAAGAAGTGATGGTGGGTTAAAGCCACTAGCGAACATACATCAAGGACCACAAGAAGGCAACGACTGAAGATTCGTTTTTAGTCAATCAACAATCAATTTTTTAGTAAAAATCTGAAGGCATGTCTAGATTTTCCATATGAACATATGAAATATATGAAACGACAACATTGGACGGAGCAGGCAAATTCGTCTGGTCTTGATGACCTTCTAAATTTTGATCGAATGAATGTTCCACTGAAATTTAAAAAAGAAGAAGAAGAAGAAAACAATGTTCTTGTTGAAGTTCGAGGTCTTGGTAGATCTGAGGTCTTGGTAGATCCAAATTCTTGGACAAGTTGATCATCGACTCATGCAATTCCATTGAAATGCTGGATCTTTCTCAATTGAAACGTTTGAAGAAAGTAAATGCTAATTGTTGTGAAAATCTAATCAAAATTCAAGTCCTTCATGGGTCAGAGTTCTTGAAAGAGTTAGATATCTTCTAATGCAAATCCATTAAGAGGCTAGACCCTTTACAATTTAATTATCTAAAGTCGTTAAATGCTTCTTCCTGTGAAAATCCAGTTGAAATCCAAGGCCATATGGGTGTCTTGGAAATGTTAGATGTGTCGATTAAAGGGTGGACCTTCCACAATTAGATTGTCTTAAGCCACTGAAGGCATGCTCCGCAAATCTTGTTGGAATTCGAGGCCATGATAAGTTTGGATTCTTGGAAGAGTAGGATATTTTCTTGCATGTCCATCCAAACGCTAGAGATCCAACAAATCAACGGTAAGGAGGTTGGCCATTGCAAATTGCCAAAACCTAGTTGAAATTCAAGCAATTGTTAGATTGAAATGGTCAAAAGTGTTGGATATCTCTTAGTGCAATTATATTATTAGGCTGAACCTTTCATAGTTAGATTGTCTTAAGCAAATAAAACCTAAAGAATGCGAAAATTTGCTTGGAATTCAAGGCCTTGATAAATTGAAGTTCTTGGAAGCTTTGGACACCTCTTTATGCAAGTCCCTTAAAATGTTGGACCTTTCTCAATCAAAATGTCTTGCTAAGTGATGATTCAAGGATGCGAAAGCCTATATAAAATTCAAGGGCTTGTAAGTTGGAGTTATTAGATATCTCTCTATGCAAGTCCACTGAAGGTTTGGACCTTCCGCAATCTGCTTGTTTGAAGCTATTTGGTGATCAACTTGCTGAAATTGGAGACCGCGGTAATCTTATGAAGCTGTTGGATGCTGCAGGTTGTCATTATCTAGTCGAATTTAGATTAGAGCAAGCCTGTTGAAAGGCCTAAACTATTATTTAAGTGTATGAAGCTTTTAAGTGCTACAAATTGCAAAATCAAATTAGAATTCATGGCCATAATAGGTAGAGGCATGCGCGGAAAAGTGGAATACCGCTGGATGCAAGTCCATTGAGAGGCTAGATTTTTCAGATTTGATCTCTGGAGCTATTGATTCCTGGAGTTTGCCCAAATCTAGTCCAAATTAGGACTTGAGAGATTGGATTCTTGGAAGAGTTTGATATATCGTGGGGCACACTCTGCAAGACCGACCATGAGATGGGCATGGTCGCTGTTGTCCGAAATGTGCAAGATTCGAGTGAACTTGTAAGCTCGGACCGACAACAACCCAAACTGCATCAGCCCAGCCCAAACAAGAGGAGGCATTGTTTGGTGGGTTGCACAAGGGTTTAGTCCAAACCAATTAAAGTCTTTATTTAATTGGGCTTTGCTACTCAAAACCAATAGCAATCGATTTTTAAAATTTTGACTAGCTCATGCGAGCGATTCAGTCTATTCAATATGAATTATTGTTTTTGGTCGGCCTATTCAATATGAATTAAAAAATAGGTTTTTGACACCTCTTCTTAAACTCAACGACCATTATCACAAGAAACATTAGAATAGAAACAATCATACAAGTAAAAACCAGTAACTCACTCACTATCAAGCACACCAGTCTCAATCATGGCTTCAAAGCAGCCTTGGTCGAGCAAGAACATACAACAAGCAAACCTCATATGCTTTTAACCTCATTAGTAACTGCTTCCTTCAGAAATAATAACTGAAACATAATTTTCACCGAGAATTACAGCAGCAGCAACCCTATTCATTTGGGGGTTAACTTGCTAATGTATCCTTATTCCCTTCCTTTCAGCTATTGCATATTGTAGCAGTCCACCCAAGTTTCAACGGTACAACTTCCAAGCTTTTCCCTTTCATCATCTGCAGGGCTCGTGAAAACTCTTTATCCCAGTCTTCATCAGCTTGTCTTTGTATTTTCAGCAGACTTAAAATTCTTTGCCACACTTGTTTTGAGAAAGGATATTGAAAGAATTGTAACTCAAAATTCTCTTAACATTATTCCTGGGCAACTTTTAATTTCTTAGTGGGGTTTTTCTGTGTCAAATTGGTCCAGTAGAAGAATATTGATTCATATTATCTGTTTCAGATAGTCATGTTCTTTTTTGTCATGATTACTCAAGTGTGGCAATTTTATGCTAGGCAAGGTAAATTTGTTCCATTGGTTAGCAACTTATTATCTCCTGTTGTACTAAATAATACTTTGGTCCTCTCGATCAACGAAACATAGACCTAAGGCCAAAAATCAAATTATTAATGGAGAACCATGCTTGGAGGTGGTTGAGGTGTGAGCTAAAAATGAAATCACTGTGCAGATGGAACATCCTGTTGAGAAGACATTCCTCAGCATACATTTCCTCTGAGGCGAGAACTCCTTGACTGACCATCATATTCCACACAATTTACTGTTGTCTTCTTCATGTGGCATAGTTGTGAGCATGTTGAGAAAGAACCCAAGCAGAGACACAATTGAAAAGTTACTCTGATCAATCAAAAACTGCAACTATTTCGGTTCACCTTATGGAATTTTGAAATCCTACTTTAAGAGATCCACATGATTTTTATTGGCTGATATTTGGAGTGGCACGTCAGTACACACGAAATTGCAAAGAAACTGCAGGAGAGCAAGCGCTTACATGGTATGACTGGAGATGGCGTGAATGAAGCCTCTGCTTTGAAGAAGGGGACATTGGGATTGCAGTTCCTGATGCCACCAATGCCGCTAGTAGTGCTTGGACTGTCCTCATTGAAACGGGCTTTAGTGTCATTATAAGCACTGTGCTGACCAGCTGGGCTATATTTCAAAGAAAGAAGGATTACACTGTTGGTGATTTGGATTGTGTTTCCAGTGGATTATGCACAAGGGCTCTGCATATTGCTAATTGTATTCCCAGCTTACTATAAGTTGACTAAAATTTTGCAGATTTATGCCATCTCCATGACGATTTGTATTGTGTCAAGTGTCCTACCTCTAATGTAGACTCAAGACAATAAAAAGTATTCCCTCATGAAAGTTCATGCATCCAGTCTTTTGCAGTTTGGCTTTATGTTCATTGCTTTGATCTGCAAGTTTGACTTTGTGCCCTTTATGGTTTTGATCATTGCCATATTAAACACTGACAAGATGATGGGTTTTTCATTCTTGTACTCCCGGTTTTGAACATAGCAGATTAAGAAAGACCAGTTTGACTAGTTTTTTCTAACAATCTCAGGAATGATTGTGACAATCTCCAAAGATTGAGTGAAGCCATCTCCCTAGCAAGATAGCTGGAAGTTGAAAGAAAAGTTTTGCTACCGGAATTGTTCTTGGAGGTTACCTGGCACTAATAACTGTAATATTCTTTCGGGCCATAAAAGATGTGGACTTCTCAGTAAGAATCTGTTTCTTGTGTGGTTTTATACTTCTGTCTCTCGTGTATGTCTTTCGTTGAATTACTGGAACGAGAAGTAACAAAAAAAAAAGCTTCCCTATTCTAGGGTGCAGAACAAGTTTGGTGTAAAATCAATCAGAAAAGACAATGTATTAAGAAAAACCCTACATTGCATTAATTTTGGGCAATTTTTATCCCGCAGACCGCCTTAACTACCAATAAAGACTATGACAAAGAAAAGCGAGAAGCTCAGTGGGCAACTGCACAGAGGACTCTGCACGGCCTTCAGCCTCCTGAAACCGGCAACCTTTTCTCTGACAAGAGTACCGACAGGGAGCTTTCAGAGATTGCAGAGCAAGCCAAGCGACGAGCCGAGGTAGCGAGGTGAGCACCTAAATCTCATACTTCAATGCCCGTAAGAAAATGGTGTTATTTACTGAAATACATAGTTCCACCTTCTTTGCTTCCATGCCTGTTTGCTTGCCTGATAACTGAAGTTCAAAGGCCATGCTGTATTTAACGGAGTTTAAGAGCCTTGCTTTCTCGAATAGAGTTTAAACCATTCGCTCCTAGCAGTTCCTTTTCGCCATTTAAGCCCTACATGCCATGGTAAGGCAAACTGAATCTGTTGTTGCAGGTAACGCGACCTACACACTCTGAAGGGCCATGTTGAATCCATGGTCAAGCTGAAAGGCTTGGACATCGATTCCATTCAGCAGCATTACACATTCTGAAGAGCCTTCCATTCAAAGCAGAAGGGATCATATCGTGAGAAATGGAAAGTAGTCTTAAGGATTATGACGACGAAGACACACGGACGGCTTCCCCTCTCTCTTCCTGTCACACGCTACTTCTTCTCCTTCACTGTTGCTGCAGTACTTTTCCTCTCCTATTCACGAAGACACACGGACGGCTTCCCCTCTCTCCACTTTTTCTTCTTTTTCGGTCAAAGAAGCAAAAACTTTTTACTTTTTTCTTTTCTTCCAAAACCGAGTGAAAAAAAAAAAAGCCCCCTCTTCCAATACGTGTACGGCCTTTTATAGGGAAAAGAATTAAGCTTTCAATTTCTTTTTCGAATCAAAATCCGCAATATTTCTTCACCAATTTTATCTCATATTGATAAGGATTCAAAATTACAATAGAATTTTCCTCTAAATCCAAATCTTGCATAGATAAATCGTAATATTTTTTCACACACATGCCCTATCCAAAAAAATTCATATCCTAGCAAAATTTCAAAATTTCTATTTTCTCACGAGATAACTTTCGATTATTAAAAAACATGGACTTGGGCCAACTTTCTCACTTCGTGGGCCTGATCCATCTAATTTGAACCCATCCGCCACCGGTCCAATAAAATGCAAAAAATGCAAATAAAAAATAAATGCATTTAAATCTATATGCTATGCAATTAATTTTTTTTAAAAATAAAATTAACCCCTAATAAATGACTAAACGGGTCGCCAAAATTTAAGTGTCAACAGGGCAAAATTCTATGCGTTCGAGTTCTAGGGTTGGAGGCTTTGATACCAAATGTTGGATGCAAAACTCACAACCCCAAGATCTCGATAACCAGAATAAGAACATGCATAATTGAGTAGAAAGATTAACGCGCTTGATTTGGAAGCGAAAAACTGATATTCCACGCACAAGTCATTCTCCTCAATTGCCTTCCGTATTATTGGCTCAATGAGACGGCCTCTCACCTTTTAGCGTTAGGTGAGAATTAGGGTTAGAGGAGCACTATTTATAGAGTTTCAACTGGCCTCATTACGGGCCAGGGCTCAACTCAACACTAGCTAGCCCCATATTAGACTAATTAAGAAACGTTCTATCTCACCTTAGACTAACCCCGTAAAACGGTAAATTACAATATCAATTAATGTAGTCCACATTAGGAAAACTCTTACAATGAAAAGTAGTCTTAAGAATTATGACGACGAAGAAGCGTATGAACCTTTTAGTAGTCTATAGGACAACTAAAACCGACGTGCAATCAGGGCTGTAGATTTTCGCTGTGACCAGTTTAATGCATGAGGGCTGCTTTCTCTTCGACAGAACGAGATTTAACTTTTCGTTTCAAAGTTGCCATGTTCAAGTTGGTTGGTGAATCTTTCTGGGATCCTAATGATTATGTTTTGCTTGAAGCATGACCTTGTCGACAATTCTCAACAGTGGTCTGCCTAGTAAGAGAAGAGATAAGGAAAAACAAAAGTTTTTGGCGTTTAATAAGTCTTTTTTGTCTATGACCAAAGAAAAAAGTCTTTTTGGTCAAACAAGTGATTACCAGAAAAGGTTTCCAGTGAATCTCTACACTTCTCTTTTTCCGTTTGTGCGTAGCCCAAGTATTGATGAGTTATAACGAGAAAAGACGTGCCTTTTAAGGATTTATGATATTTTTGTTTCTAGTTAACAAATAACAAAGATGAAATATTTTCACACACTTAATCCATCAAAAGTAGATGGAAAGACGCATTATTTGTACGAATTGCGACAATGGGGAGTGGTCACTTGGGTCGGAGGGCTTATAGGATGGCAAATGAGGTAGATATGAACCGAATTGTGCATCAAATAGGAGGAAGCGATTCCATAATAAATAAATATATATTTATATATATGAAAATTATAGTTAATTCATGAAGGCACGCAATAATGCTTTAGCTTTAGAACTCTAAAGTCAAGCATGTTCAAATGGGAAAACTATCCACTTGTACGCCAAAAGACAAAACTATGAGACTCGATATGAGACGAGCCGAAATGAACAATACCTCAATAAATTAATCCAGCAATTTCACAATACCATGTCAAAGTGGGACCACCTAAAATAGGTGTGTGGTTCGAGGACGAATCACGCAAAAGTTGGTTGGCCCGTAATGACTTGGTTCAATGATAGTGGGGAATGGTTGCTGGAGCTAAAGGATGTGGACAAGGGGTGGATCGTGGTAGGCTTCTAAAATGGGAAGTGGGTTAAAATGGGAAGTGGGTAGGAATGAATCAAACTATATATCAAATGAGGAGAGAGATATTCTAGAATATATATATATATATATATATATATATGAGGAAATTGAGACTAACTTATGGAGGCGTCTTTTGAGGTAATGACAATACCTAGTTTTCAAACTCCAAAGTTAAGCATATCCAAATGGGACCACTACCTAAATGAGTAACCTCCTAAGAAAGTATTTGCATATACGCCAGAGGATAAAACTGTGAAGCTTGGTATGGGATGGACCAAAATGGACAAATCTCGATGAGTTAATCTATGGATGTCACATGAATAGTCATGTTTTATGAATAGAGATAACTCTAATATGAATCAAAATGCTATTAACTTAATGGTTGCAACTTTTGACTGAAAGATACTACTTACTAATTAATTTTAGAGTACAATTATTTATGATATAAAATAGACAACAATAAATTGAGCACGCAAACTTAAAGTAGCATGAAATGTTGAGGCTTACGATTACGATATCCATAAGATAGTAAGAGTAGATAAAATATGTTGAAAACACATTACACTTTTTATAGGTAGTAGATATTACGCCCATTCTTCTAAGCTCTTTTAAATTCTTTCAAAAATGTAATGGTGAAAAAGTATGAGAAAAGACAATAAATTTTCATTCAAAAAATAGAAAGTAAAATAATTTCTAAGTTCCAAAAGAACGACACCACAATTAGAGGAATCTTTTAGAAAATTTAAAAATTTTAATAGAGAAATATGGCACCATTATAATTAGCAAAAAAAAATACCAATCAGCACAATAAGTTTATAGAAGAATCTTTAACGAATTTTAATTAATTAAAATGTTAAAAGGATAAGAAAATAAACTTTAACATGTTAAATAACACAGTCCCAGTGTAAGATATGGTTATATTAGCATCGTGTTGATGAAAACACATCTAAACGCTATTGAGAAAATATAAATTTATTAGAAGGACAGTGGTTGTCGATAAATTTGCATTTTAATAATGACCATATAATACGTGTCAGAAATTATATATATTTTAACAAAAAAAAATTCCATTTTTTTACTTTGGAGAAGTATCCAATTTAAAATAGGAAATCAGATTAACTATAGAGTTTAAAACTTGCCATCGCAAAAAAGATTATTGTACTTAGTCATGCATAATTGCTTGTATAATTATATATACAACCACGTATTTCCTGAAACATATTTTAAAATCTTAATGTCAAAGCAACATAATTTGCAACCAAATAGTTAGATAAAGAAGCATATTTTCAAGAACATATTTGTGATATTCTACATAAGAGAATCCTTGATCTACTATACAAAGTAATATTGATTTAAACTCAAAAATTAACAATCCTAAAAATCAAAGGGGATTAATTCTTATTAATAAGATGAAAACTAATACTCTTAGAACACGGTGAAACACTAACAATAAACACATAATCATACTAGGATGATATCTTTCATGCAAGCCCAATAAACGTGAGATTTATTTTGTGGAAATGAAGTAAAACTCTTTGTTCACATAATATATAGCATCATACACTTGGAATTAAACAATGCACAAAATAATAACATCTATGATCAGACGTGAATCATTTAGATGAAATCTAGTATGTACTAACTGGGGAATAAGTCGATTAAAACTGACAAAATACTAAATTGACAACAAAAATCAACTATCATGCCAATGTAATATAATTGAAGGGTTTTGTATCAAACATATTAAATGTAGGGAAAAAGTACCAAAAACGTCATAAACATATTGCATTGGTACTAATTCAGTCCTAAACTTTTCAATTAGACTAATTTAGTCCTAAACCTTTTAATATTGGTACCAATTCAATCCATCCGGCCAATTTTGGTCGACCGGCGCTGATGTGGATGTCGGCCGGTGGCCGAGCGCCGACATGGCAATTTTTATGATTTTTTTAATTTTTTTTATTAATTTTTTTCTTTTTTTTTTCCTTTTTCCTTTTCTTTTCTGGCCACTGGGTGAGGGTCGCAAAACCCTCACCTGCCGCCGGCAGGGCCATGGCGACCATCGCCAGGGTGGAGGCGAGGGCCGCGACCCTCGCCAACGGCTAGAGAGGGCTTCGTGGCCACAGGCGAGGCCGAGCGAGGACCGCGACCCTCACCGGCGGTGGCGAGGGCTTTGCGGCCCTCGCCTCCACCCTGGCAATGGCTACCATGTCCTCGCCCAACGGCGGGCAAGGCCACCTTCGCCTGCGGCAAGGCCAGGGCGAGGCTGGCCTCGCCCAGATCCGGGCGAAGCCGCCTCGCCGGCTGTTGGTGAGGCCCTAGGTGAGGCCGAGCGAGGGCCGCGACCCTCGCTGCCAGCTGGCGAGGGCTTTGCATGTGACACCCCTTGAACGGCCCCCAATCCATTGGGGTCGCCACAATGCGCTTACCTTTCTTTTTACCTTAAAGTCTATTACTCGATACCATAAAAATTGATAAATCCATAAATCCTGGGGGTTTATATTATTTAGATCGGTCCCTACACAGAAATATGGCGGAAGCGTGTGACATACTGAAATTCGACCCCGTTTCGATAAAGTGAAATGGGCCTTTCGTCGACATGCCTATGGTCCTTTTTCTCTGAGCTAATCACTCGCGAGTTAACTAACCTATTGAGTGAAGCCGTTAAGGGATGTATCCGCGGTAAAATCTCTAAAATAATTGATTGGATTGGACTAAAATCGCGTCTGATCGATTTTAACCGCGGAATTAAACTCGATTTTGGGAATCGAATATTCAAGCGTGTCATAATTCATTTTTAGGACCTCGTCTCATCGTCCGTCAAATTATTGATGAGTCTGAAATTTCGGGAAATAAATTATCGGAGAAAAAATCAAAGATCGGAAGAAAATAAAAAGGGAAAGAAAAAGGGAAATAATAGAAGTAATAAGAATAGTGTGATTTTCTTATTATTCTATTTCCTTTCTCTCTCTCCCTTTTCTCTCTCTCTTTTTTCTCTCTTCCCTCTCCTCCCCTTCGCGCAACATTCCACCCCCCTTTTCCACCGAATAGTGGGCTATCACCCACTTGCTTTTTCCCCTCTCACTTTGACTTTTCAAACTTTCACTCTTATCTCCTCTCTTCTTCTCTCTCCCTCTCTCTTCTCCCCCACTCCCACGTGACCGAATTCTTCTTCTTCTCCCTTCTTTGTGCGAACCAGCCAAAACCAGGAAGAACGGAAGTAGCAGCTCGCCTAAAGACTCGCCGTGGCCGCCCACGCACCACCGCCCGCGCCCGCGCGTCCACCGCTCGCCATCGTCCCGCCGTCCACGCACTCCGCCACCGCCCCCTTCGTGCCCAGGCGTCCTCCCCCGTGCGAATTCGCCTCTGCCCAGCCTCTATTCCGCCCCGTCCGGCCACCTCCGGCCGTCGTTCAACGCCGCCAAACCTCTACCGGCCTTCCCCCGCACCTTGCCACCCTTGCTGCTTTAGTTTGTGTCTGTTTTGTGTTCCTTTTCAGCGTGCGCAGCCACCCCGCCAAGTGGGTATCCAGTCGGCTCGTGGGCTGCTTTCGGCCGTTGCCGGGCCCTGAACCCGAGCCGTGCTTTGGGGATATCGTTCCTCGCGCCGTCCCTGTCGAATTGATCCGAGTTGCGCGCGATTCCGGTGAGTAATCTCACTAATCCTTGCGTAGTGGATTAATTACACTTAAGGTTTTTTAGTTTAAATTAATTAGGTTTAGGTGATTAGATTAGTATGGATTAGTGTTTATTAGTCAATTGTGATGCGAATTGGACAAATTGAGTGCACATTTAGCAAGTAGATGTGGTCTACTCTTTATTGAGGGTAGCTCGGGATTTTTTCAACCATTTATCGGGCCTCAATTTGACAATTCGGGCCTAAGTGGAATTTTTAGTATTTAAATATTATTTTTCAAAATTAAATTATTTATTTATTTATTTTCTGAAAATTCAACTGGGATGGACAGTGACCGGAATTTTATGCCGATGATAGTGGTGAAGTCTGTTTATTTAATCGGACTTTATTTTGAGCTAAATTGAATTTTTAATATTTATTAATTAATTTTTGAAATTAATAAATTAATTATTTATTTTTCGGAAATTAAGGCTGAGATGGCCGGCGATCGAAATCTCGTGCTGATTGTCATGGCGCAGTCCGTTTATTTATTTGAACTCTACGTTGCTTGGAATTAAATAAATTGTGATATTTTGGTAGATGGCTAAGTATGGCTATTTAGCTTTTTTAATGCCTTTATGGGCTATATAGTAGAGAGATTGGTGAGAGCTAACTGAGAATATTATTGGCTGAGACCAATCAGTTACGATATTATTGGACAAACGTGATTCGGTGATTGGAAGTATCACTGGCGAAAATGGCGCCTTAAAGAACGCACGTGAATGACTTATAGACAAACGTGGTTCGGTGATTAAGAAAATATCACTGTTGAAAACGACGTCTTAAAGAACTTACGATGTTATCTATTGCCGATGTCACCTTGGCGAAAATAACGCCCTAGAAATGATACGTGGTTCGGTGATCAAGGATATCACTGGTGAAAACAGCACCTTAAAGAACGAACGGTGTCGGTGATCGGTATGTCATTGGCGAAAACGACGCCCGAGAAACACATGTGATTTGGTAAAGGAGTATACCATTAGGAAATTATGGTATGAGTGGAAATGACCTAGAGGTGGTTCGAATGACATGTAATCGACTAAGATGATTGATCAATGCTTGATCGGATGTTGTGAATTGTTTGAATACTTGTGTTTAACCTTGAATTGCAGGGTAGAAATGAGGCCAATGTAAGTCCTCTGACTTGTGCTGTGCTTAGGCAACCAAGTAGTGTATTGGTTCCCTAATTGAGTCTTAGTGGAGTAGAACTCACTGAGACGTAATCTCATCCCGGTTGTGGGACAACATTTCAGGACCCCGATGAGGAGCTAAGGAGGAGGAATCTGGGAAGGAGAACTCTGAGGTGAAACCTGAGGAGAAGGACTTTTGGAAGAAGAAGATAACACCGAGAGGGATCTTGAGTACGACTTGGATGGACTGAGATCCCATCCTTTTTTGTAAACCCTATTTTGATGTGAATAAAGTTAGAGTAGAAAGTTGTGAATAGCTATGAAGTACTCTGGTTTGTGTTTTGAATAAAAGTTTGGTTATGAGTTTCAATATGAAAAATATGACCTGCTTTTCTATCCCATTGTTTTATTGTTTGGGGATCTTCTATATGCTTCCACATGCGCTTATTAAATGAACAGGGTAAGCGATGCGTCCTGGGACGTTGCTATTAATTGACCAGGTGAGGGATGGGCACGCGATCGAGGATCGGGGCGTGACATCCCGTTTAAGTGATATCAAAGCAAAGTTCATGATTGGAGTGATAAGGAGCGAGGGTTCATGGGATGGTAGTAGGAAATGTCTTTAAATTCATGCTGATGCGTGTCTGTGTTAGCTGAGTGCTAAAATTGTTTGTTATTTGAATCGCTCTGTTTCTAATTCGGTGTTGAATTGGAAGTAGGTGTGTTGTTTAAAGCGACACTATGAACGATCAGGAGCCGAGGACTCCTGCAAAGAGGGCTAGTAAGGCCATGACTCGGGGAAGAGCGCCGACTAGAATCGGTATCCGAGGAAGCCATGGTCGAGCGCCAGCACAGGCTAGCGCGAGTGGAATGGTTCCACCTGTTGTAGATGCTAGGGTAGCACCATCTCCTGTTGGTGCTGGGGTAGCAGCCTCGGGTGAGCAAGGAACTGTCGGAATCAACCGGGCTCTAGATGTTATGCGGGAAATGATGGGGCAACAGGCTCGAGATCAAGCTGCCGCCTTTACCGCCGCTGTGGAAGCCGTCGCCACTACTGTTGCCGCCACCGCTGAAGCCGCCCCTGTAGTTCCCCCTACTGTTGCACTTGCCGCTGCCGTGAATGTCGAAGGTCCACCGGAGAGAGTGGTCGCTAAAAGACCAATCCACAAGCTAGTGGAGTAGTTTCTGAAGTTAAGTCCACTGAAATTTCTAGGTACTGGAGACCCCGAGGCTGCCTCGCAGTGGATACAAAATCTAGACAAAGCATTTACACTCCTGAGGTGCACCGAAACAGAAAAGGTAACCTTGGCCGTTTACTAGGGCAATGCCAACATTTGGTGGAGGGCCGCCAAGGATATAGTGTTCTCGGAAGGTGTAGTCCAGACATGGGACATCTTCCTAAGAGCTTTCAACAGTCAATATTTTTCGGGTATGGCCCGAGAACAAAAGATGGAGGAGTTCCAACGCCTCCGCCAAGGATCGATGTCGGTCGACCAATATGGGGTCAAGTTGACGGAGTTTTCACAGTATGCTCCCAAGTTAGTAGAAGACCCTAAAGAAAGAGGTATAAGATTCAGAAATGGTCTTCATTCTGAGTTGAAGGAACCCCTACTGCCATTGGATTTGACGACCTATCGAGAAGTCTATCGTCGAGCTCAGATGATAGAGCGAGGATTGATTGAACAAGCTACCTCGTCGGGGTCAAGATTTGGTGTTAATCGGGAAGTGATGAGGCAAGGAAAGAGGCCGATGTCAGGAAACAGATTCCATGGCCCGCCCAACAAGAAGGATAGATTCAGTAGGTCAATACCTAGTAATGTTGATTCATGTCGCTCGTGTGGAAGACGACACGGGATAGCTCCGTGCCCAGCTAGGACAGGAGCGTGTTACGAATGTGGCCAATAGGGTCACATCGCAAGGTATTGTCCGAGAAAGCAAGGAGGACGACCGTAGCTACCACCGCCCCCACCAAGAGGACAGATAAGAAGGTATGCCCCTCAGAACGTGCCGCAAGGAGGACAGCAGAGACCCCCAGCTCAAGGCACGATTTATGCAATCACGCTTGTGCAACACGCTTGGAATAAACTTATATTTTGCTATAGATGATTATATTACTTCATTCATCACAGTTCAAATTGATAATTGAAATTTTTGTATCAATTGATGAAGCCAACGACACCCCTTAAAACCAGTTGATAATTTATTAAATTGTATGGACGTTAATTCTGATGATAATGATTACTTACTGACAAGTGACATGCTAAGCAAGTTACTGGTCACAATTTTTTACTAACAAGATTTATCAGCAACCTTAAAATTCTACCAACACTGAAATTTTCCAATTTTGAATCCCATAAGACCCTAGAATTTCGCTACTCGAATAATTACTTGGATTGATTGTCATGCTAACGTGAATATAACCCATAAATATAAATTGTGTTGTTCTGGGCGCACTAAGGTATACCAACTACTTTGAAGTTAGAATGGGTCCTAACCTAGATGCTATGTCTCAATTCCTGCCATGCGGTCTTTCCTTTATTTTAAATTATGGTTCTTCGCCAGCCTAAAATTGTTCGTATCTTGGGTACATGTTGCCTAACCCTATCGACAGGGTTATCAATTTCTTTTGACATACTTGGATGGTGGATAAGGTCGCCCACAGAGAACAAGGCATCATAGACAAAGCCACGACCTTACGTGCATGGTTACATCTGGATTTTAATGAAATTCGACGTGGAGAGAGCACGCATGGAATATCTACGTTACGTAATTTCGGCCGATATTATAATGGAGGCCGCCTTCTCTACCAAGAAGGACTAATGGCTAGGAAGAACGAGAAGCGCAGTGGGCCACTGCACTGCATAGAGACTCCGCATGGCCTGCTGCAAAGACATAACTAGGAATGAAACTCGAAGCTTGCTAGAATGCAAAACTTCAATACATGATTCAAATAAAAGGACGTGAAGATTGCCAGCCTATTTAGAGGCCAATTGGCCTTTAATATCCGCATACAATTCATTCCACTCTTCATCGATTTTATGAATTGTTTCCCCAGCTTGATTTCTCTGCTTTTCCATGCTTGGATTCTCGTTCTTCATACTAAGGACCTGCTCGTACTTATTTTTGAGTTCCTTCAATTTCTCTGATTTCTTTATCCTCAAAGATGATAGTTCTGACTTTGCATTTTCAACTCTCAGCTTGCGTGCCTCAATCTCTGCTTGAAGTTCGGCAATAACTTGCTCTTTTTCTTTATATTGTCTCTCGAGCAAAAGAACTTCTTCCTTGTCAGACGCCAAAAAATCCTTTTCCTTATTAAACTCTTCTTCAAACCTCTCACATTCGGTAAGGATCTTTTGCTGGGAAGAGAGGGAGTCACCCACAGACTGAATGAACTTCTGCAATTTGAGATAGACATGTTGATGTCCGATTGTGTAGACCTCTGGCGTGTTCTGTTTGACTAAGATGTTCAACAATTCTTGCAAACGCCCCAGTAACTTGGGATTAAACATAACTGCCAGGAGTCCCTGACTCATTATACCTTCCACCTCTTTATGGTATGCTTGAAGATCAAATTGACTTGCTTGCAACATCTCTGTCCCAGTACTTTGCTTTCCAGAGTCACTGCTCAACAGAGACTCTATCTTTGAGAAAAGAGATTCCCCTCCGTCAACACATAGATCTGCCTCGACAACAATGGGAGCTTTACCTTTGTCCATTGCTGATGATGACTTTGGTCGAGCAGCAGGAGGCACAGCATAAGTAATATTTGCCCAAGAAACTATAGTTGATGCCCTGTCAAGTGGCATATCATCTTGCTCTGTTGATGGAGAGATGCCAGTAGTTTCAGTCCCTATCAGATCCAGTGGCAAACTGGAATCCTTATCAGGCTCAACATCACTCAAGTTTGATTTATATGAAAAAGACTCTGTTGGTTTGGTTCCGACAATCAACTGACAGCTGAATTTGGAAGCGACAGTCTGAAAGATATAAATATGGAATTAATCATTGACAGAGTCAATTGAATAGAAAAGTAAGACGTCAGTAGTATTACCTTCACTCTACCCATTGTGGTTGATGAACCTCCAACAGAGGGAGAACCTTGTAAGTTAGAAGAAGCACCCACGGTTTCAGTGATTGACTTGTCAGACTTGGAAGATTTTGTTTGTGCTTTGGGTGGAAGAGTGGGCTTGTCAGAAATCTCCAAGGCAATGCATTTGTCAATTTTATTCTTCTTCCTTTCTGTAATGTTATCTTCATCCTTCTCTTCATCATCGTTAGGGGAAGCTTTGCCACCATCCTTCTCTGATGTAGTAATATCGGTTGGAAAAACAGTTGTCAGACAAAAGAGGTGAATCAATGATCTATTGTGAATGGAGACAAGCGTCAAAGAGCGATCTCGCCTCATTAAATAGGTAGATAAAATGCCATTCCCAAGCAGAAAACGATTGAGAAGAGTTAGTTTTAAGGGTCATATGTACTTACTATAGCAAAAAGAGCAAGAGTTAAGGAAAAGATTTACTGTATGGCCCAAAAAAAAAGTCAAAAGTCTACCCCCTTAACTGCCTATCCTTATGGTCTGGCAGCTTTCTAGCCGTGACCTCTAAAAGAGTTTACATTTTAAGGTTGAACTCAATCTTATAGAACGAACTCAGACTTTTTTTATTTTTGGTCGGTAACGAACTCAGATTTGACAATCTCAACGTAGAGCATACCTTTGTATTTGCGTTTGACACCCTGAATGGAAGAGTGTTCCGTATTAGCTGGTTTGCTACACTCCACCTGTGACAAAACTTGTGTAAGCATGTATTCAGTGCATCAAATAAGATTTCTACCATCTGTCAAAATGGTTATAAAGATCAATGCTTAGATTCAAAATCACTGAATGTGAAAAGAGAACATACAAATTTTGAGATTTCAAACTGTGTCCTTGGAAGAGTAGCGTGTTGGACAAGATGACAAGAGAACAGTTCAGAGAATGGAATACCTTCCATGAGCCACTCATCCCAATTTATTCACAGTGCTTTGGATTAAGAATTAACTTGAATAACGCTTAAGATACTGTCCAGCAGTCAACGCTTTTCCACACCACATCAAAGTTTAAACACCACAACGTTCAAAGCACTGGATTTTATCCGTAACAACATCTCCGGAAAGAATGTTTAAACTAAATGGCACAAATAGAAGTTCTTTATTTGTATATTGCAGAAAAATACTAAAAAAGGTAAAAAAAAAAATGCCCTTTTAAAGAAGAAAAACAAGTGGAGTGATTAAATATTTGAACCTATCTTCCCATTAAAAAAGATGAAAGAAATCTAAAGTCTTGATGACTCAAATTTCTTTTGAAAAATTATTGTGTATGTTTTAACGGGAGAAAATATACTGTAAATCGTAATCCATCATGTCATGCACTTTTGTTATTATTAAGCAATTTATTCATGTTTGTAAAAATTCCAAAAATGACACGTGCTCATCAATTGCCATCCTCCATTTATGCGGTCCAGTGGGAAAATCAATAGCGTTGGTTACCTCGTATGAGCTCTCCACCTCAATTATTGAACTGCTCGGCTTCTCGAAGGATTTTAGGTGTTCCACACTCCTAATATCAGGAATCTTCGGACAGCCCTTGATTCTAATGTCTTTCAGCATCTTCAATTTTGATAGATTGGGAAGTCTCTCAAGATTTTGACAGTAAGAAACATTTAATGATGCTAAAGGTATTAAATTCTCCAGCTCATCCAGCTGTTGTGGGTTGCAGTGAGATATTCTGAAAACTCGCAGGGATTCGAACTTCCCAAGGCCTATCACTTCTGCTACTGCACAGTCAAAAAGCTTGAATTCTGACAGGCGCATCAAATACGAAACATCTAGCTTTGTCCGTGATTTGTAATGGTGAAGTGATAGAGTGAATAAACTTGAAGGAAGCTGTGGTAGCTCTTTCAAGTGAATGCAGCCAAAGGAGAGCTTCATGAGCTTCGTGAGGTTATGAAGCTTATCCAACCCAGCAGGTAGTAGTTGGATCTTTAACAGAGATAGCTGCAATATCTTCAGCTCTGACAAACTCCCAAGCTCCAAATAAGTGCGTTTTTTCGCCTCAATTTGACCTTGCTCAGGTAACACCAGTTCCTGGGATCCATTAGCCAAAAATAACTCTTCCAACTTATTCAGACTACTGATGTCTGAGATTGTATCGATCAATTTAGAACTGACAGATAGGCTTATTAAAGTCGAAGGAAGCTTGGGCACCTTATGGAGCTCGTCACAATGAAGCAGATCAAGCTTTTGGAGGTTGGTAAGTTCAGATATGGTATCTGGTAGACCAGGAATTCGAGAGTATCCAAGCCTCAAGACCCTCAATGCGGAAAGTTTCTTAATATCTTCAGAAATTTCCCCATCCATACTCCGACATCTTGAAGCGTGCAGCTCTTGAAGCGTCGTCAACGTCCATATAGTGCTAGGCAGCACTCTTACAAAAGTGCAATCGATTTTGAGCACTCTTAGAAGACATAACTCGTTGACAGTATCGGGTAATTCAACGATTGCAGTGCTTGATAGATCAAGTTCAACCAATGAAGCCAAAGTCCCCAAGGACTTTGGTAACTTCAATATTGACCAACAACGATTTATTGACAGGTGGTGTAGCACTTCTAACTCTCCAGACAGGGGAAGTTTAGTTATTTCGGTACCATTCAATACGAGGACTTCTAGAGATCTTACATGGCTAAATGATTCGGGCAGCTGGATCAAAGAAAGACAGTTGCAGGCACTGAATTTTCTAAGCTTTTGCAAACGACTGATGGAGGCAGGAATTTCTTGAACGGCGGTTTCATCTATAAGAATCTCTCCCAAGGATATGAGGGAACCCAGCTCTTCAGGCAACTTATTGAGTTCCGTACAAGATCTCAAGTTCAGTGAAACCAACCTCTCCAGACTTTTTACTGATGAACCGATTTCTACCAATCGAATGCACCTTTCAAGAATCAATTTCTCTAAACATTTGTAATGAGATAAGTCTGGAGTTCTGATCATATCATAACAGCCGGTGAGGTTCAAAACTCTCAAATTCTTGGCTTTCTGTCAGAAAATAGAATTACCAAAAGAGTTAACTTTTCCGCATCAATTTGACAAATGAAATTAAAAATTATATACCTCTCTACCTCGATTTCACTCCAACCGTTCCAATTTTCATTGATCTTGCTCCAGGAAAGATCTAGAATAACCAATTCCTTCAAATCCAAATTTTCAGCGCAAAGTTACGAGGACAACCTTGCCAATGGAGCCATCTTAAACTTGACAGACCTTGCTCGAACTTCCCTTGGAGTTTCGCCTGATCCAACTGAAGGAATCTTAACTTCGACATATGCGCAAAATAGGCTGGTCTAAAAGTGCATTGTGACCTACTGTCAAATTTGAGAAGAACACCTTCAACGCTTTCCGATGCCTACACGTGGAATATGGGATTACCAAGGGACTTAGCATTTCCCTAAAAATATGTGAAGATGATAAATGCTTAGAGACTTCAAACAAAAGAATCATATTTTTAAGGGTCAATATGTTTAGCGGCAAAAAAATGATTTGAAAAAATTTCCTAAAAATGATGGCTTGCATCTCTTACAAAAACGAACATACAAAAAATATTTTCATTGTCCACAAAAATATGCAAAACTAAATTGCTATTAGTAATGAAAAATTGTTCATTTGCTAATTATTTTAAGAATTATAAGCGATCGTTTTTTTTTAAATCATTAATTTTTCGCGAAATAAACGCACTCTAACTATCTTCTTTTATTCAAAAAGAACATGAGTTGTAAGGCATAAAATTGTAAAGTAAAAACAGTGAATAATTTGTCTCTCACTTTTCCCTTCAACAGGACATCCAAGGCTTCCTCTAGATTCCACAATCTGGTGCGCTTTCCAGGTTCACGATCTTCCCGTTGGACAATACCTCTACCTAGGTCTCGAAGTTCATCATGCATCCGCAGCTTATTGTTCTCAATCTTAACAATAGACGAGGGGATGGGCACTTCCAATTCCAATCCGCTTGTGGAATCACAGTCAGACCACAGGTACCGTGCAACACTTTCGTCCTCTCCAATGAAGAAACAAGCAATGTCCAGAAATATCTGTCTTTGCTTTGAAGGTAATGCATCGATGACTACCATCAATTGCGTTTGAACATCTTGCCAACTTTCTCTTGTCAACATGAGTAATGTCTGCTTCCACGGGAGAATTACCAAAAAAGTCCTAAACCTTTTGCAGTTGTGCCAATTCATCCCTAAACCTTTTTTTTTTTTTTGTCCAATTTAGTCCTAAACCTTTTATAATTGTGCCAATTCAGTCCATCCGGCCAAAATTGGCGGCCACGGCTACGCCGACGTGGATGCTGGCGGGGGACAATGCCCGGCCGCGAGGTAATTTTTTAATATTTTTTTTATTTTTTTCGAATTTTTAAATATTTTTTAAAATTTTGTAATTCTTTTTTTTTTTTTTGGCCTTCTTCTCCTTCCTCTGGCCGGCGCGCCGGGTGAGGGCCGGCGAGGTCGGCCTCGCCGCCCACCGGCGAGGCTCACCCCGCCGGCCACCGGCGAGGCGAGCCTCGCCCGGCGACGGCGGCCTCGCCGTCACCGGGCGAGGCCGAGTCTCGCCAGATCCAGCCGGCTCGGCCCTCACACTGGCCACTCGCGAGGGCAAGGCCCCGCGCGCTGCGTGGTGTAGTCAAGGAACCCACGGAGGAGCTCGATCTCGTCCTCGTCGGTCCCAGGCGCCGGAACAGGGGTTTTGGCGACGGCCACGGCCGGGAGGGCCGCTTGAGCTCGGAAGGGAGATCTTGCCACGATCGAGGGACGGGGGAGGCGGCGATGGCGACGGCAGCCTCGCCGGCGCCACCGGGCGAGGTCGACCCGCCCTCGCTAGTGGCCGGCGGCGGCCGCCTCTCGCCGTCGCCGGGCGAGGCTCGCCTCCGCTAGTGGCCGGCGGGCGAGCCTCGCCGTGGCCGGCGAGGCTGACTCGCCGGCCCTCACCTCAGTCGGCGCCGGCCGGCCAGAGAGGAAGGAGAAGAAGGCCAAAAAATTTAAAAATTATTTTTTAAAAAAAAAATTAAAAAAATATTTAAAAATTCGAAAAAAAAAAAAAAATTAAAAAATAACCTTGCCGGCCGGCTGTCCCCTACCGGCGTCCACGTCAGCGCCGGCCGGCCAATTTTGGCCGGAATGACTGAATTAGCATAATTATAAAAGGTTTAGGACTAAATTGGACAAAAAAAATTAGAATTGAATTGGCACAATTGCAATAGGTTTAGGACTTTTTTGGTAATTCTCCCCTGCTTCCACACGTCCAGTTCTTTAGAGAATAGGTACGACCCGACAACCTCAACAGTCAAAGGAAGCCTGTCAATAGTTAATACTATGTTTCTGGACAGACTGACCAAGTGATCTGGAGCACGTTTCTCTCTGAAGGCGCTGACGAGGAAAAGTACAAGGGCATCATCTTCTTGCATTTCCCCGACCTCATGTTTGCGGGACACTCCAAGCTCATCTAAAGCTTGTTCGTTTCTGGCGGTAATTATTATCCTGCTTCCAGAGCCTAACCAATCAAGAATTCCTAAAAATGGTCGAAGTCTGAAGCCTGGTTCAATATCATCGATAACAATGAGAATTTTCTTGTGGAAGAATCTGCTTCTGATGGACTTAATCCCGTCGTCAACAGAAGGAATTTGTCTGTCCATTGCACCTAGAAAGTCAGAAATCAACTGAGCTTGCAAATTAATTAAACCTCCTGGTTTTTTTACATTTTCTCTTACGCTTTCCAGAAAGCTACAGCCATCGAACAGGCGAAATATTCTTTTGTAGACAGACATTGCAATCGTCGTCTTCCCGCTGCCTCCTATGCCATGTATTCCAACAAGACGAACATCACTAGATTCTACATTTAGTAATTCCATCACTCCCTCCACATGAGGCTCGATTCCAACAAAGTTTCTCTTCAATACGCTCAACACGTTTGCGACAACTTCTTCGAGGCGGCGTGAGCTGTATCAATGCGCGCACATGTGCGCATGCACAAAGATTAACGTAAGTTGAAAAATGTCTGAACTCTGAAGTAGCTTGCATTAGAAAGTTCACGCTCTCCTTTCGAAAACTATCACACAGCAATCAGCTTTATAGACAAACAGGCCATGGAAGCAGCGGCACACATTTTTACTAAATCGACCCAGATACCATGAGATGCAAAGGTTTGTACTTAAATTTCATGGTCTCCTGTATTATGGCGTTCGTCAAGGGTGGAAGATAATTAGGTACCTGTTAGCTGTGAGGTCGAATCCCTGCAAACTTGCAACCACCTGGAGAGCAGCTCTCCACTCTCGGATGGTCTCATCGTCATATCGCTTCTCGTTTTCGTGAGAAAGAAAGGCCTCACCATAACATCCGGTTTGGTCTCGAACCTCGGATTCTTCGACATCGTAGAAGATGGGCATGATTATCTGTCCCTTCCTTTTCCTACACTCCACCATTTGGGTCAACTCCATAAGACACCATCCACTGGAAGCGTAACCTCTAGAGAGGATGGGTATGGAGATCTTCGATTGCTCAATCAATTGGAGCAGAGCCGAGCAGATCTCTTCACCTCCGTGCAGTTTTTCCTTGTCCATGAATACACGGACTCCTGCATCTACGAGGTGGGTATATAGACAATCGGTGAAGCCTTTAGGCGTGTCCGGTCCTCTGAAGCTCAAGAACACTTCATAGTCGCCCCCTTGCATCGCGACCAATCGCAGAGAAAATGAAGCAGGAGAGTCGCACCAGTTCAGAAAAAGCAGATCTCTGAGCTCTATGAAGCCGAAGGTTACTGGACAGGTAGAAGAACTGTCACTGCAAATTAAAGCCGGTAGGACTGGTTATAATTTATCTCGTTGATCTCAACGCAAGGTTTCTCAGGAGTTCCAATCACAAGGAAGCAAGTTCGGAAAACTTCACCCTCGGTCTGGGAAGGCAGGGCTCACGGCACATGAGATGCTCTCCCCTCTCCTTTTGTGACGCTTTTTTTAACTTTTCTTTTCTTTTCTTTTCTGTCATCCGTGCATAGGGACCTTTCTAACCTGCCGACCATAATCAGACGGGAATACTATATATATATGAGAAAATATTTAGTGATTTGGAGCGCTACACGTGGCGTGTGCTTATTAACCAATTAAATATTCAGTGGTTTTCTTTTCTTTTCTTTTCAAGCACGCACGAGCCCAACCTCCGCCCCTCCTTCGGTCGTCGCCACCAGCGGAGTCGGAGTTGCTGGCGCCGCATCAAACCAGTTGGGCCGTCTCTTCCACCCATGCCTCAGTTCCATATCCGAGGGGACGACGGAGAGGGTGGACGCGGAGGTCATCTCCAGATCTGGTTTGTTCTCTGAGCTCGAGTCTTGGCTCGTCCATGGCTGCCGGTGACGAGCTCAACAGCTTCGCCGCAGACCGAGAAGCCGTCCATGGCCGACTGCTCCTCTGCATCTCCAGATCTGGTTTGCTGCTCAACAGCTTTGAGCTCGAGTCTTGGCTCGTCCATGGCTACTGGCAACGAGCTCAAGAGCTTTGCCGCAGACCGTGGCGGCCACGGTGGGGCAATGGTTCAAGGCGGCGGCGACGGCTTGGGCAGTGGAGATAGCCGAGCCCAGGCGGAGCGGAGGTGGAAGATGGACGGGAAAAGAGGAAAAATTAATTTTTTATATTTTCATATCAATATCCATGCGTCAAAATCTAATTGGATAACACTGAATAAAAACGCACACTCCATCAGCTATTGACGTGACGCTTACAAAATATTTTCTCATATATATATATATATATATATATATATGTATATGTATATGTATATATATATATATATATTATATCACTAAATAAGCGCACACTGTATCAGCTATTGATGTGATGCTTACAAAATATTTTCTCATATATATCACACAAGTACCAACAAACTCGAAACATTCGCAAAATGTATCCTCAAATCCTTAAACTTTTCCTTGCAAATTAAATTTTTTTTTTTTGAATTGATCTGGAGACGCACAACGCACACATGGTCTTTAATCTGTGGCATCCTACAAAGTTCGAAGCCTAAGTAACACCAATCAACCATAACCTATTCAATTTCCATTTAGGATGTATTTGTTTCACTAAAATTGATGATAAAGGAAAATGTTTTTGAAAAACATTTTCCAAAAAAAACTCAAATGAATTTAATACAATATACAAATACACATTATAATTCATTTAGAAAAAAATTATCCTTAAATCACAGTTAACTTATCAAAATCCATTATAATAATTCAAAATACCATACATTATGTTGTTAAAAACCACTTTTTATTATAGAATGATTGTTATTGTCGTATTTTTAGATTGATGAACAATAAGCATAATTGTAAAACATTTTTAATTGAGGGTTAATACTACAAAAAAAAAAAGCTAAACTGACATATCTATGATAAATTCACCGCAAATTAATTTTTTTATCATTAAAAATCCCAAGTTGATACGTATCTATGACAAAATTATCATAAACTAATTTTTTACCACTAAAAATTTCAAACTGGTATATTTATGACATATTTACCCTTCGTTAATTTTTGTTAAATTAGATTATTTTTATGGAAAACTATAAATTGGTAGAGATATAACAAACGAAGGGTAAAATTTCAAATTAGTATACCTGTTAACTGCCATGTATCATCAAGTTTAACAATATGACAGTAAAATTTAACGTAAACTAATGGAAGGTAAATTAGTAACAGATGTATCGGTTTGAAATTTTTATGGTGAAAAGGTTTGTTTGAGGTAAATTTGTCGGACGTATCAATTTGTGATTTTTCATGATATTAACCCTTAATTGTATAACTGGCTTAAGATTTAACTACCATACACTAACCCCTCCCCCTCACACTTTTTGAAAACACTCCTTTAGTCTATTTTTTGGAAGATAGAGGTAGATTCTTGTTGGAGGATGTGGCCAAATGATAAAATTGGATGGACAACGACGTCCAAGGGACGGCAATGACCCACCACGAGCTTACTGCTCTCAGTCAGCGAAGGCGATGACTCACCACGGTTCCGAAAGATGTGCTCTTCCATTTTCTACAATGAAATAAACGCACAAAAGGAATGAGCTTTAAAGCAAATAGGAGACATAGAAGATCTGCATTTGCAAGAGCCTCCAAAAGCTACTATGGAAAAAAGCAACATGAATTTGGAAAACACTTATCTAGATTTTTCACAAATTTGTTTGTCTTGACGATGGGTCGATGGCCAAAAAAAATCCATCACCCCACGCAACATGTGCAGAATAAACTAAAATTTTGCTATAGATAATTGTATTACTCTATTCATCATGATTCAAATTGATAATTGGAACTCTAGTATCAATAGAAATGAATATATCTTGATTAAGAAGCCAACATCAGTCCTTAGAATAATTAGTTACAAAGTAAAAGTAAAGATAATACCATTAAAAAGACATTTATTATTAAAATAGAAATTCTGAAAAAAAATTGTGATCAGATACTTATTTTATTATGAATATATCTTTTCCCTTGAAAAGTAATAGATGATTTTTATGGCATAGGCCTTTTCCTAAAAAGAAAGCCCCCGGCTTTCACTCGTGGTGCAAATGTCTCCTAAAAAGTCCAAATTTTCACGCAAAAGACAAAACCACCCACCGTTCAACCTGCCTTTAGACCCATCAAAACCAATAAGGTTGCGCATGACTAACGTTTCTTGATTTGGGAAGAGTTTTTTTTTTTTTTCATAAATAGTTTTTTCTATTTCTATTCCGAAAACAATTTCTCGAGTAAACGCGCGTTTAGAATTACACAAAATTTCTACTCCAAAATGAAAAAGAATAGAAATGCGTTTGATAAAATGTTTCTTTTTGTATTTATTCGTTTTTTATTCTTATTGACAAATCGCCGACCACCCGTTGTCAGCAGTCGACGACGGCTGGTGGCGGTCGGCAGCAGCCGTTGGTGGCTCCGGGCGGTTGGAGGTGGCCGTGGCAAGAGAGAGAACCAAAAGAAAAATAAAAAAGAAAATTGACTTATTTCTAAAAATTGTTCCCAGGAACAAGAACCAACTTTTTTTATTATTCATTTCTGCTCCACATCTATTTCCTATCTAACTTTCTATTTCGGGGAATAGAAAAACAACTAGGCGTTACCAAACAGATTTTTATTCTTTTTTTGTTCTAACAAAAGCAACGTAAATTTAGGAACATAAATGTTCTCATGCGCAACCTAAATTGTCTAATTTAGCAAATAGGAAGACCAAAAGTTGAAGAAAATAAAAAAGAACATGAGTGTCCTGTAAATAAATTTATTGTTATTTTCTTTACTAAGTTTCGTAAGTTAATAAAAAGCAAATTTTTGTGCTTGATCAAAAAAAGAAAGCATAATTTATTAGAGCTTATAGTTAAGCTTATAAAATCAAATGTGACATTATCGATCTAAATCAGATATACTAAATCTATCTTATTAGATAAATGTAAAGTGGGCACTAAAACCCTTTCAATGTATGGCTGACATGCGACACTCTCCATGAGTGACATTTATCTTTACTTTTTTTTAAAATTTTTTTTTTCCACTTAAATCAAACTACAATTTCCATCCCATTTAGTTCATGAGACATAATTTTTTTTTTTTTTTTTGATATTACAAAAATCTCTTATTCTCATAATAATCAAGTGCACTTCTAGAATTACCATTTCTCGATCTATTTCACGTCTTTTTACTCGTGTATAGCATGATTGCAGAAACTAGTATGATAAAAACATAATTATAATGGAAAAATAGCTATTACGTCCTTTTCTTTCTTTTACCCCTTGCTTTTAAATACAGTATCAAAGTCGCGGCCAAAGACGACGACACTGCAAACGTGAAACGATCTTCCCTAGAAAATTTATTCAAGGGGAAAAAAAAACATAATTATTGCCTGCTGCTCAGCCTAAGTCGGCCACTTAGCCCGAGACATCAGTTTACAGTGATATTTCAGAGTACCCGAAAAACACTCAAGCTAGTCAAATGATATTCATTCAAGTAGATAAACCCCTTAGCGTACGAAATTTATTCAAGGGGGGAAAAAAACAAACAAACTAATGCCAGATGATGTTCAGTAAAATCAATTCATCATTCTTTTTAAAATTTTTCATCCTATAATCATCTAGATCATCAGGGTTATCAGGTGCCTCTCATTAATCACATATAAAACTCCCACATAAATGGTGCATGCCATGGTGATTTTTTTCCCAGTATTGTCTATATATGGGTGTACAAGCATATATGTGGTTTTTCCGCATTGCATCTGGAGTGACTATTCTATTCATCATCAATTGGCAAAATAATTGAACAGAGATCACTGCACGTCCAGTTAGTTCTTCCATTACAATACTCCCACTAGCGAATACTCCATGCATATTGAATAAATGGGCAAATTATCTTATTAATGATAATCGGTCAGGTAGATGAAGGAAATTAAGAACAACAATCACCAGGATGAATTGGAAACTCCGAAATGATGATTCATGCACTTATTTGCATATCTGTGAAAACAGGACAATGAAGTTGAACTGTATAAGTAATATGCATTCCATTCTAAGTCATCAGAAACAGTACGTATTCTCTTCAAGGCTAGGAAAGTAAACCGGGCGATTTCTGGGCCTTGTTGAGAATAATTTCATAAAGGAAAGATATTGCATTCTCTATAGAAGGGAAAAGATTAAAAAAGAAACTTTGAAGAAGCAAGAATTCCAGTTACAAGGAAGTCCAAACATCATCATTAAATGAAAAGACGCATGACCTTTAGAATGAATATTGGCCTCAGACACTTCAGACTTGCTAGAGGAAGCATGAAATGGATCTCTTTCAAGTCCTCATTTAGACCAGAGGCGTACCATGACCTTCGCAAATATTTGGCCTTTCTAGGGAGCTCGACTACTAGAGGCTGTCCTTTTGAGTTATGTTCTTGCAATGTTGGATATGACATGTTCTCAGCTTCTTCAAGTTCGACAAATCTGCCAGTCCTTGAAGGGAATCACAGTATGAGATGGTCAATGTTCTCAGGGATGTCAAGCATTCCAGGCCGTCTAGCTTTACCAGCTCACAGTGAGAAATAAGCAAGGCTACCAAGGATGAGAGATTTTGAAGTCCTTCGATTTCCATTACAGAACATAACAGAAGCTCCAATCCAGATAGAGACTTGAGATACTTAAGCTCCGGCAATGTCTTTAAGGATTTGCAGTCTCGGAGGGTTAGTTTTTTCAAACTTTTGGGTAGTCGTGGGAGATGTTGTAGGTCTGGACATTGAAGATCAAGCTTCCTTAGCTGCATGAGAGCATCTATTTCCGGTAGTTTAGTTAAGCCTGGGAGGCACAATTTCAAGGTCTCAACTTTTGTCACTTTGCCAATCCCCGAAAGGCTGATCGACTCCACCATCAAATATCCGTCTGTGCCAGGAGATGCCTCGTCCTCCAAATAATTGGCAAGGTACAACTCTTTGAGATTGGTCAGATTTGAAATATCCAAAGACTTCAATTTACTTGAGTCATAAGTGAGACGCAAAGTAGCTAAACTAGTGGGAAGCAGAGGAACCTCATGAAGATTGTCACAGCCATATAAATCAAGGTTTTGAAGGTGGGAAAGACTAGAGATGCTCCCTGGTAGGCTGGGAATATTGGAATCTGACAACACCAAATTTCTCAAACGAGACAAGCCTTTGATCTCCTCAGGAATTTTTTCCAAACTCCTACAGCGTGATGCATGAATCTCCTCAAGTTTCTTCAGCATTCCAATAGATCGAGGGAACTTTCTAATGAAACTTCCGTCCATTCTCAGCACCTTCAAATTATGCATATTACCAATGGCATGTGGTAATTTGTCTATTCCTGTACTTGAGAGATCCAGGTTCTCTAATGATGTCAATTTTCCAATGGCGTCTGGAAGTTTCCACAACAACCGACATTCTCTCAAAGACAGTTGTTTCAACTTTTCTAGCCTTTTAATTGAGTCCGGGAGTGTGGTAAGTTCAGAGCCATCAATCGAAAGAAATTCTAGAGATTTTATGTCACCAATTTCACTGGATAATCGTGCCAATGATTTACAGTTGCAGGCGCTGAGAGTTTTAAGATGCTTCATATCTTCGGAGACCGGAATATCTTCTATATAAGTTCCATCAAGTCGGAGCTCTCTCAAAGCTTCCAGAGAATCAAGTTCTCTGGGCAAGTTACTGAGGTCAGTGCAGAATTTCAGATCTAAAATTTGCAAATGTTGCAACTGACCAATCGATGGGTCGATTCGAACCAAATGAGAGCAATATTCTAAAATCAGCATCTCCAAAGACTTGAAATTAGAGAAGTTTGGAGTTTGTATCAAGTCAACACAGCCTCTGAGAATTAAGACTTTCAACTTCCTTGCCAACTGCAAGCAATACAAATAGACAAACTGTTAATGTTGCAGTAAGTATTCAAGTGAAAAGGTAAATGCAAAGTATTTGAGCTACCTTTATACTATTCCAACCCTCCCAACCTTCAGTTATCTTGCTCCACGATAAATCAAGAACAACCAAGACCTCCAAGTTCAAATTGATTACATTAAAACCTCTTGGACAGCCATGCCAACGGAGCCAAAGTAACTTTGAAAGAAGATTTGTAAATCCTCCTTAATGTCAAAGTGATCCAAAATGAGAAGACGGAGATTTGGTACTCTTTTAAATTGGTCACCAGTCAAATAGGTCTGAGATCGACCATCCATGTCTTTTTGTTCAGTGTTATCCATCTCAAGCCACAGAGCTTCAACCTTCATTTGGCTCTGTCGGTCAAACACCATTGTTAGACAGAAGCCAACAAAACTCCAATATAGTAATTGAACTGAGGATCATTTATGCTTCACTCTTTCCAAAAGGGATCAAAACAAGGAGAGTTAAATATTCAATAGACAGACCAAAAAAGGAAATGTGAAATCTGACCTCATCTTGTTTAAAAATCTTCCGAGCTTCAGTGGCCCATAGTCTACTGTTGCTCCCCTGTTTCATGCAATCTTCTTGAACAATTTTCCTGCCCAGCTTCCTTAGCTGATCGTGGATCCACATCCTATTGTCGTCTCCAATCTTTACCATGGACATGAGACAAAGCATCTCGACTTCAAAAGAAGGATACAATCGAAGCTCATCCCACATGTAAGATGCGATTCTTTTATCCTCTCCAACAAGGAAACAAGCTATGTCCAGAAAAATATGCTGTTGGGAACTGTTTAATAGTTCATAAGGTATCTTCAACTTGGTCTGGACATTATCATCAAGTACATTTTGTAACTTTTCTAGTAGAGATTCCCACGCTCCTCTTTTATTCCGAAGCAGAGACAAGCGTGAACCTACGAGCTCAAGAGCTAATGGAAGTTTTCCAGTAGCGGACACAATTTTTTGAGAGAGATCAACATAGTCATGTTCTGGACAATCCTTAGCAAAGGCATATCTACAAAAAAGTTTTAGAGCATCACTATCCTCCATCTCTGGGACTTTGTAAGTTTCAACATCATCAGTTTCCGCCATTTCACATAAATTGAGAACTCTTTTGGTTGTGATAATGATCCTACTCCCTGAACCGAACCAATCAAGACCTCCAACCAATGCTTCAAGCTGACACTTCTCATGCACGTCGTCCAAAAGGATGAGGACTTTCCAGGTGCTTAATCTTAATTTGAGGAAGCTGATTCCTTCCTCAACCGATTTGAGTTTTGCTGAGTCACTTTGGACGATGTCAGAAACCAACTGATTTTGCAAAGCTAGGAGAGCCCTCTTGTCAGTAGTGTCTCCAATATCACCGAGAAAACTGTGACGGTCAAAGAGGTGGCAGATATCGTTGTAGAGAGATTTTGCGAGGGTTGTCTTACCAATGCCTGGAATGCCGGAGATGACCATCATCCGCACGTCACTAGAGTCAGTATCCAACATTCTTCTCAGCTCAGTTAAGCGGTCTTCAATCCCGACTAATTTGTCAGACAAATTGAGCTTAGCCTTTCTCAATCTCTTCAGAACTTTTGAGATCATCATAATTGCAAATTCTCCTTGCGTAGAAAACAGAAAAAGTTTCACAAAGAAGGAAAGTACACAAAGTCATGGACACTGTTAACTGGGGATAAAGATCTGAAACTGATGAAACGTGAATGGGACGAAATGGTTAAACGCTCGGTACAAATGCAAGACTGTGCCCCAGCCAATTCAGAGTGACCATTGGCCATGCCCATCGCAACCCTTAACAGACCGCCACTTTCGTATACCGGGGACAATTTGCCGTGAAATCAATTGAATTGAGCGTGAGAGTACCACATTATTCAGGACAAAAAAGGGAGAAAAGAAAAGAAAATAAAGCAAAACTAGTTACAGATCCTTCTTCAACCTTACCTAGTATATTTGGTCAGTTACCGCCCTTTCACAGATGTCACTTCTTTGAGGGCATCCACCCATTTCTGAACCGTGTCCGGATCAACTCCTTTCTCCTTGTGTGCCGCAATTTTATCGGCGTAGGGACCCTTCCCATCCTTCATTTCCACATCCCACGCCGTGATCAAGAAGTAGACGGGCATGATGATCATTCTTCCCTCTTTTGCGCCACTCGACCATCTGAGCCACCTCACGAAGGCACGGCTTACTCGAGGCATAGTCCTCGGACAGGATCGGGGATGCCAATCTTCGACAGCTTGATCGACTCAGGGAGCTGCTTCTTGATGTACTCTCCATCGGAAAGCTCTTCTTCGTCTAAGAAGGTGCGAACCCCGTGATCGACGAGGCTTCTGTAGAGAACATCGGTGAACCCATGTCGGTGTCGCTTCCTCTGAAGCTCAGGAACACGTCGAAGTTGTTTCCCGTCACCGAAGCTGATGATGCAGAGCTCGAACCGCCGTAAGGACCTTCTTTCGCCATCTGCAGCTGGAAAGGAGACTCACGAATGCTCGGAAAATTTCCTCGGACAGACTCTTGACAATGCCACGCTCTGCCCTGGTTGATTAATGGGGAAGCAAGTGCTCCGTCCGTGCGGAATTTCTACAGTCAACTGATTCCTGCGACTGGACCAGATCCGATTAGAGGTAATCGGTTCCAATCCGATCTGGTTCCTAGTAGGAAACCGAGAACGAGACTGGAACCAGTTCCAATTTTTGAGGGAGGGAACCGGACCGGACAGATCTAGGATTGAGAATAGGACCGGACACTGGACCGATCGATCCAGTCCCATGGAACTGACTATTAAGCAAAAAATTAAGAGAAATACAAGAATTGTTACTATTTTTAAGTTTATTTGTATTTTTAAGAAATTAAAAATACATGTTTTTAAAAAGAGAGTTATCCCGATCTGCTCCGATCCGATCCTTTGGTTCTCTTCGAATCGGACCGACCGACAACCACCAATTCCATTTTTATCAAACCGTAACCTGACCGATCCTTTCAGAACTGGACCAAACCGCTAGTCCAGTTTAGTCCGAGCAGTTCCTGATTTGAGTGGTCCCGTGCTTAATCCTAAATTCAATAAAGGCTTCCAAGAACCGGCGGACGAAAGCAAAGTAACAATGACCGTTGGGTGTGTGAAATCATTTGTCATTTCCACGTCTCTGTCACAGTTTTACTCCTGTCCAATTTAATCTTTCGTTAATTGTTAATTATAAATTTTGACAAAGTATCATTTGTTTCGCGAAAAATAATCCATTTTGAACCTTTTATAAAATAAATAAATGAAAAATATTTTTTATTTAATAATTATTTCAAACTCTGACCAAATGGCATATGTAACGTAGAAATGTATCTCTTGAAAGTTAACTGTTCTGAGTATATAATCGTCATGCAATTGAAAAAAAAAGGTAAAAGGGAAGAAAATTGAGGAAAAGGATTGAGAAATAAAATATTAACGAAAAAGGGGGAGAAATGGCAAAAATGAGGAGGTGAATTCAAGTGCGAAGTTCTGACCAAAAATAAAAATCCAAAAGAAAATATTGAAAGTCAAATATTCAAGTCTGATTCTCCTTTAATTATCATACTCTAACTAGTTTATTTTTGTGGAAGATAAAGGTAGATTCTCGTGGAAGGATGTAGCCAAATGATACATTGGATAGAGCTCAAGGTCCTAGGGCAGGAAAGGACCCATCACGTACTTACTACTTTTAGTCACTGTTAAGTTACAAAGTTAATTATCAATACTCAATAGCCTAAACAAGAAAATTAGTTTAATTTTAACAGATTCTATCTTCATTAATGGTTCAGAAAGATTGCTCCTCCATTTCCTGCACTGAAATAAAACGCACAAAGTGAATGAGCTTTAGAGCATATGGAATACAAAAAATCTGCATATGTGAGAACATTCAAAAGCTACTGTTGCAAAAAGCAACATGAATTTGGAAAACCCCTCTCTGGATTTTTCAAAAACTTATTTGTCTTGATAATGGATGATGGTAATCAGTGTAGCACCGACACGCGACACGCGACACGACACGACACGACACGTGACACGTCATTTCTCAAAAAATAGAGAATTCCGACACGTTCCGACACGTTAAATATTAAATAAATATTTTTATTTTTAATTAATTTGATTCAAATTCATAATTAATTAATTAATTAAAAAAAGCCTATAATTCAATTCATTTGAAATTCGAAAGATATATTCATAATTAATGCGAAATATGTTTTTAATTTTAATAAAAGTTATTGATGAAACTAATAATTAATAAGAAATTAGAAATAATTTATTTAAATAAATTCATGATTTTCTAAAATGATCAAATTTATTATTATTCAAAATTCAATTATTTTACTTTTCGAAATTATTTTTTAAGTTCATTTATTTAATTTTTCGATAAAAAAAAAAATCCCCCAAACCCACACCTTCTTTGGTTTGTCCATTTCCTCCACCCCAAACTTATTTCACTTTTTTCCCTCCCCCACGCCACTCTAACAGACGGCCTGTCAACCTCGCTTCCCCTCCCCCAAAACTCAAAAGACACGCCATCTCCCCCTCTTTTTATTATTTTTTATTCCTTTGTCAAAAACCCTCAAGAGACTCTATTTCCTCCTCCTTCAGACCTTCTACCGTTTTGCAGCTTCCAACGATGGAGCGGACGCGACGCCGAGGAGGAGGAGATGCCGTCGCCGCCGCCACCACCGCCGTCGCTCGGTGTCCCCTCGGGCCCCGATCCCTTCCTCTTCTCCTCCTCTCGATTTTTCTCCTCCTCCTCCTCCTCTCCGCACGACCCCCTTCCTCTCCTCTTCCGCTTGACCTTCTCCTCCTCCTCCTTGTCGTCAATCCATCGCGACAGTGGCGGCCCTCGGCGCTCTCTCTGGCCATCTCTCGCCGTTGCTCACGGCCTCTGCTCCCTCCCCCTCCGTCGCCTCCACCCGAAATCTTCCGGACACGCGTCGACACGTGTGTCGAGAAAAGTTGACCACATGTCGAAAAAATCGACATGCGGTCAACGCGTGTCCGACCGTGTCCGAGCGTGTCGACGTGTCCGACACGCTCCGACACGTGTCGGACACGACACGGAAGCACGGACATTCATTGATGGTAATCATTATGTTCTTGAAAATAATTTCTACTCACAAATGATTCTTTTTTATTTTGTTCCTTTGACAAGATTTTGAGCATTTTAAATGCCGAAAATTTCTATTCCAAGAATAGAAAGGCATTTAGTATGACTCTTAAATTTTTTTTGTGACTTAAAATTTCTTTGAATTTTTTAATAATTTTATTATATATTTCTCTTTTTTTTCTTTTTCTTTTTCCTTTCCTCTTTTTCTTTAGTCGGTCGTTGGTAATGGCCCGCGACCTCGCTAGAGCCTCACTAGGCTAGGGCGAGGTTCGGTGAGCTTGCTAAAGCCTCACTTAGCTGATGTGAGGTCGGCCTTGTCAATGGCTAGGCGAGCTCACCCAGCCACTGGTGAGGCTTCGACAAGCTCGGTGGAGCTCGCTTAGCCGATCGCCGAACCTTGTCCAGTCGGTCGCTAGACATCGGCTATGGCTAGTGACCGGTAATGAGGAAGAAGAAGAGAAAATGAAAGAAAAGAAAAAGAGAAAAAAAAATGATTTGCCTTGATTTTGGAATTGTTCTCGAGAGTAATAAGTAACTTTTTTCTACTTTTTTTATTCTGCTCCAAATTTAGCAAAAATTTCAAATAAGGGCAAGTACGCTTATTTTTTCAAATAAGGGCTCGAAGTGGACATTATTTCAAATAAGGATTTGAAGTTGTCAAATTGTCTAAAATAATGGTCTAAAGTAGCCAAATCGTCTGAAATAAGGGCCTGAAATTACCAAAATGTCTTAGATAGGGGCCTTTGGCCAGCCGGTTTCTATTTTAAAGGGAAAATTCCAAATAAGGGTTTGAAGTACTCTCATTTACTTAAATAAGGGCTTGAAGTGAATCTTATTTCAAATAAGATGTTAAAGTGGTCAAATCGTATTAAATAATGGCATGAAGTTGCCAAATTGTCTCAATAGGGGCCTTTGACTAGCTGGTCAGTATTCCAACCATCGAAGAAGGGACTTTTTTTCAAAAAATTATAACTACATTTTTTTTTTAATTTTTTAATTTTTCCTTTTTCTTTTCCTTTTCTTTTCTTTTTTACTTTTTTCTTTTTTCGTCCCTAGGCCATCATTATCAATGACTAGTGGAGGTCACCTGCCTCAGGCAAAGGACGCCCTTGCAGGCATCGGGGGAGGGTCGCCTTGCTTGGGTGGGCGGGCGACAACAGCCCAAGTGAGGCGACCCTCGCCCAATGCTAATGAGGGTTGCCCTCGCCGGATCAGTGAAGGAGGCCCTTGTCCGACATTGGTGAGGGCAATTATTGATACCTAATTTTTGGTAAATCTAACGAAATAAAAAAAAAAAAGCATCGCATCGAAATAAGTAAAAGGAAAAATGGGGAAAATCAATCGATTGATTGTGCATGAAAGTTGGAAATTCTAATGAATATTCAGATTTGGATAAATGCAGAAGCAATTAGGAGATTAGATGAGTAAATAACAAGAATTTCGTATAAAATGAGAGAAATCGAAGCAAAATTGAGCGTGGAATCACGCTCCAATTTGCAATAATGAATTAATGCAATGTAGAAGATTTAAAACTCGAAAATTGCCATAGAAAGCAAACTGTCTGGAATTACTATAAAAGAGAGTCACAATTTTCGTGGCCGGAGGACGAAGTCAGAAAAATTCGTGCAAAAATATTCGTGAGAGAAATAAAAATACAACAAAAATAGAAGAAAGAAAGCTTCGAGGGAAAAAGTAAAAGTCAACGGAAGCTTTTTCTTCTGTTTTTTTTTTTTTGTCGGTAAGCTTTTTCTTCTGTTGAAAAAGCAGAAAAAGAGAGAGAGGGAAGTGACGTGAGGGAAACGTGAGGAGAGACAGAGAGAAAAAAAGGAAAAAGAAAAACAAGGGGCTGCTCTTTGTCTTCTCCGCGGAGCGCTCGACCTCTGCTTCTCACCGCGTCTCCGCCACTGCGCCATCGCCGCTCCGCTCTGCCCGACGCCAGGAGCCACCACGCCTCTGCTTGTTCCTCTGCCCAAGCGCTACCGCCCTCACACGCGCTTGCCAACCTCCATCCACCCTCTGCGCGCCTACCCGAGCATCTCCGTCCGCCTGCCCTCAGCGACGCTCATGCCCGAGCTCCGCCGTTGACCCGCAGCATCGCCACTCGTGCCCGACGCCTCTCTCCGCACCCGCCATCGCAGTGCCGGCCGTTGCTGAGGGGCTCGCCCGCACCTGTGCCACCCTCTGCCTGTTCCTCTGCCCAAGCGCTATTGCCGTCGCAGTGCCAGCGGAATTTCTACAGTCAAATGGTTCCTAGCTAACCACTGGGTTTACTCCAATGGCCATCCTTCCAACTTGAAAGAATGAGGTGGGGGGTTCAAATCCCCACCTTCTCAGAGGGTTCGGGTGGGGACGAATTAAGTTTCAGGAGTGGGTTTGACTCCTGCGCCCGGGAGGCGGCGAAGTACCCGAGAGTGAGAGATAAAATAGGAAGATAGTAGAATCGACAAAAAAAAAAAAAATGGTTCCTGGCCTTGACTGCATCCAATTAGAGGTGATGGTCCCAATTCGATCCGATTCCAACTAAAAATCAAAAATCAAATTGGGAGGATGAGTTCTCAATTTTGGGATCGGGACTGCACAAATCGGGTCTAGGATTGGAAATAGGTCCGAACCAAACTGGTCTAGTCTGGTTTGGTCCTATGGGATCGATTACTTAGCAAAAAAATTAAGAAAAATATAAAAAATTGTCACTATTTTTGAGTTTTATTTGTATTTTTAAGAAATTTAAAAGATATATATCTTTTAAAAAGGGTCAATTCGATTCGATTCGATTCCCGGTCCACTTCCTCCTTGGAATCGGAAACCAAACCAAATCGCCGATCCGGTCCTGGTCCGAGTAGTTCCCGATTTGAGCGATCCAGTGCTTAACCCAAGATCCAATGAAGGCTTCCAAGGACTAGCGGGTAAAAGTAAAGTAACAACGACGGTTGGGTGTGTGAAATCATTTGTCATTTCCGCATCTCTATCACGGTTTTACTCATATCCGATTCAATCTTTGTTAAGTGTTAATTATAAATTTTGACAATTTATTTCGTGAAAAATAAGCCATTTTGAGAATGTAACCTTTATAAAATAAATAAACGAAAAATATTTAAACATAAATTATTATCAATAATGAATTTTTTTATTTAATAATTAGTTCAAACTCGACCAAATGCCATATGTGACGTAGAAATATATCTCTTGAAAGTTAACTTTCAATATATAATCGTCATGCGATTAAAAAAAAAAAGGCAAAAGTGAAGAAAATTGAGGAAGGGAATTGAGAAAAAAAAATTAACGAAAAAGGGGAGAAATGGCAAAAATGAGAAGGTGAATTCAAGTATGAATTTCTGAACAAAAATAAAAATTCAAGTGCGTCCAAAAGAAAATATTGAAAGCCAAATTTTCAAGTCTGATTCTCCTTCAATTATCATACTTTAACTAGTTTATTTTTGTGGAAGATAAAGGTAGATTCTTGTTGGAGGATGTGGCCAAATGATACATCACGTGCTTACTGATTTTAGTCACTGTTAAATTACAAAGTTAATTATCAATACTCAATAGCCTACACGAGAAGATTAGTTTAATTTTAACAGATTCCATCTTCATTAACGGTTCAGAAAGATGTGCTCCTCCATTTTCTGCACTGAAATAAAATGCACAAAGTGAATGAGCTTTAGAGCAAACGGGAGACAGAAAATCTGCATCTGTAAGAGCATCCACAATGGCAAAAAACAACATAAATTTGGAAAAACCCTCATATGGATATTTCAAAAATTATTTGTCTTGATAGTGGGTTGATTGCCAAAAGAGTGCTTTTGATAATCATTCCAATCCTGAAAATAATTTTTACTTTGAAATTATTTTTTTTATTCTTTTCCCTAGATGAGATTCTGAGCATTTGAAATGCCCAAAATTTCTATTATAGGAATAAAAATGTATTTAGTATGATTCTTAAATTTTTTTGTGATTTAAAATTTCTTTTAGTATTTTTATTATATTTTTGTCTTTTTCATTCCCTCTTTTTCTCTAGCTGATCGCTAGCAATGGCCCGTGACCTTGCCAAAGCCTCACTAGGCCAAGTGAGGTTTGGCGAGCTTGCTGAAGCCTTGCCTAGCTGATGTGAGGTTGGCCTTGTCGATGGCCGTGTGAGCTCACCCAAACACCGGTGAGGCTTCGATGAGCTTGCTAGACATCACTATGGCCAGTGATCGGCAATGAGGAAGAAGAAGAGAAAATGAAAGAAAAGAAAAAGAGAAAAAAAAATGATTTGCCTTGATTTTGGAATTATTCTCACGATCCGAAAGTAACTTTTTTCTATTTTTTAATTCTACTCCAAATTTAGGGAAAATAATGACCAGAAGTGCGTTTATTTTCTCATATAAGAGTGTAAACATTGTTTCAAATAAGGCCTGAAATGGTCAAATCGTCCGAAATAAGGGTTTGAAGTTGCCAAAACATCTTAGATAAGGGCCTTTGGCCGGTTGATAACTATTTTGATGGGAAAATTCTAAATAAAAGCCTGAAGTACTATCATTTATTCAAATAAGAGATTGAAATGAATTTTATTTTAAATAAGATTCTAAAGTGGTCAAATCGTATTAAATAATGGCATGAAGTTGTCAAATCATCTCAATAAAGACCTTTGGCTAGATGGTGAGTATTCCAACTATCGAAGAAGGGATGTTTTGGTAAAAATAAAAATAAAAATTATAACTACATTTTTTTAACTTTTTGATTTTTTCTTTTTCTTTTCCTTTTCTTTTATTTTTTCTTCTTCTATCCATCGGCCATCGTTGTCAATGGCCGGCGGAGGTCGCTTGCCTCAAGCAAGGGACGCCCTTGCAGGCATCAAGCGAGGGCTGCCTCGTTGGGCTAGGTGGGCAATGGTAGCCTAGGCAAGGCGGCCCTCGCCCAACGCCAATGAGGGTTGCTCTCACTAGATCAAGCGAAGACGGCCCTTGCTTGACACCGGTCAAGGCAACCCTCACCCTCGCTTGAGCTAGCAAGGCCATGCGAAGGCAAGGGCTGCCCTCGCCAAATCTGGCCAGACCCTAGTGAGGGTGGCCCTCGCCTGAGTTTGGCGACCTCTGCCATGGCCGGTAGAGGGAAGGGGGAAAAAGAAATAAATAGAAAACTAAATTAAAAGACGAAAATGCTATTCGTCTAATAGGTTAGGCCCTCTTAAAAAAAATTGATATGGCTACTTCATGCCATTATTTGAAACAAGTTTCACTTCAGCCTTTATTTAAGACAATTTGACTACTTCAGACTTTTATTTGAAACATGGTCCATTTTGGGTATTTATTTGAGAAAATAATGACACTTTAGGCTCTTATTTGGAATTTTCCCCAAAATCTATTTATGAGAACAAAAAATTTATCAAAAGGATTTTTCTTTTTTGTTTCGAGGAACAAAGGAATTGAATTAGGCACTGTTTGGAGCGTTAACAAATAGGCCCAAAGTTCATCACCTTGGGCAACACGCATGAAATAAACTAATATTTTGCTATAGATAATTATATTACTCTATTCATCACTGTTCAAATTGGTAATTGGAATTTCAATATCAATGGACAAGCATATATTTCCTGGTTAAAAAGCCAACATCAGCCCTTAGAACAAGTTGATAATTTATAAATTTGTATGGACGTTAATTCTGATAACGATGATAACTTACTAACGAGTGATATGATAAGCAAGTTATTGGTGATATTTCTTTTTTTTTTTTAACAAGATAAAAGAATATCAGAAACCTTAAAATTCTACCAACGCCGAAATTTTCCAATTTTGAATCCCACAAGGCCTAGAATTTGGCAACTCGAATAATCACTTGGGTTGATTGTCACACCAACATGAATATAACCCATAATATAAATTACGTAGTGCTAGGCGTACTAAAGGGATACCACCTACTTAAAAAAAGGTCCTAACCTAGATGCTATGTCAAAATTCCTGCCATGCGGTCTTTCCGGTATCTTAAACTGTGGTGCTTTGGAGCCTAAAATTGTTCATATTTTGGATACCCTGTTGCCAACTCTATCGACAGGGTTATGAACTTCTCTTGAAATACTTGGATGGTGGCTAAGGTTTCCCCCGGAGAACAAGGCATAATAGACAAAACCACGTCTTTGCGTGCATGGGTACATCTGGATTTTGCTGAAATTCGCAGTGGAGAGAGCACGTATGGAATATCTACGTTATGCTAATTTCACCGATATCATCGCAGAGACCGCCTTCTCTACCAAAGAGGACTATGGCAAAGAAAAGCAAGAAGCACGGTGCTGCATAGAGGACTCTGCATGGCCTGCTGCCTCCCGAGACCAGCAATCTTTCCTCTGGCAAGACTAGTTAAAGGGAGCCTTCGGAGATTGCAGACCAAGCCGAGTGACATGCTGAGTTTGCAAGGTGAGCGTTCTCTTTGTTTCAATAGACCTTGTTTCACGCTTTCCGCAATGATAAATAACTACAAATGAAACTCCAAACCTGTGTTTTTTGCCGAATGGAAAAGTTTTCGATACATGAAGATTCAAATAAAAGAAAGTGAAAAGTGCCAGCCTATTTAGAGGCTAATCGGCCTTTAATATCCGCACACAATTCATTCCACTATACATCGATTTTGTCAATCATTTCCAAAGCTTGATTTCTCTTCTTTTCCATGCTTGGATTCTCTCTCTTCATACTGAGGACCTGCTCGTACTTAATTCTTCAGTTCCTTAACTTTCTCCAATCTCATTGTCGACAGATATGATATTTCTGACTTTGCATTCTCAACTGTCTGCTTGTGTGCCTCAATCTCTGCTTGAAGTTGGGTGACAACTCGCTCATTGTCAGCCACACTCTTAGCTTTCTCTTCACATTGTTTCTTGATCAAACGAACTTCATCCTTGTCAGACGCCAAAAGATACTTTTCCATTTTGAGCTCCCTTTCTAACCTCTCACATTCAATGAGGATCTTTTATTGGGAAGAGAGGGAGTCACCTGAGTCTGAATAAAGTTCTGCAATTTGAGATAGACACATTGATGTCCAATAGTAGAGACCTCTGGTGCATTTTGTTCGACTAAGAAGTTCCGTAATTCTTGCACCAAGTAGCTTGGGATTAAACACAATTGCCTGGAGTCCCTGACTCATTATAATTTCCAACTCTTGCGATGCATTCTGGTATGCTTGAAAATCAAAATGACTTGCTTGTGACATCTCTGTCCCAGTATTTTGCTCTCCTGAGTCATCACTCAACAGAGACTCGATCTTTGAGAAAAGAGATTCCTCTCCGCCACCGTGTAAATCTGCCTCGACAATTATAGGGGCTTTATCTTTGTCCATTGCTGATGATGACTATGGTTGAGCAGCAGGAGGAGGCACAGCAGAACCAATTGTTGCCAAAGAAGGGATAGTTGATGCCCTGTCAAGTGGCACATCCTCTTGCTCTGTTGATGGAGAGATGCCAGTAGTTTCTGTCCCTCTTATCTGGCTCAACACTTAAGTTTGATTAATGTGGAAAAGAGTGTGTTGGCTTGGTTCTGGAAATCATCTGACAGCTGAATTTGGAAGCAACAGCCTGAAAGAAATACAGAATTATTCATTGATGGAGTGAGATAGAAAGCAAGACATCTGTAGTTTACCTTCACTCTATGCCACGTGGTTGATGAACCTGCAACAGAGGGAGAATTTTGCAAGTTAGAAGAAATGCCCATAGTTTCAGTTATTGACTTGACAGAATCGGAAGATTTTGCTTGTGCTTTAGGAGGAAGAGGAGCATTAATTAAGGAGTAAAATTTTCTATTTAGCCTAAAAAATTAGTCTAAGGTCTAATCAGTTCCAACAACATGGCATAGCTTGAAATAATCCTTTGACTGCCTATCCTTATGGTCTGGCAGCTTTCTAGCCATGACCTCTTTCAGCGTTCTACATTGCAAGGTTGAAATCATACTCAAATCTTACAGGACAACTCAGATTTGACAATCTCAATGTACAGCATACCTTTATCCTTGCATTTGACACCCTGAATGGAAGAATGTTTGGTATTAGATGGTTTGCTAAATTCCACCTGTGACAAAACCTGTGTAAGCATGTATTTAGTGCATCAAATAAGACTTCTACCATGTGTCAAAACGGTTATAAAGACTGATGCTTAGATTCAAACTGACTGAACGTGAAAAGAGACCAAATGAGTTTTGAGATTTCATTGACAGTATTGATCAGACTATATCCTTGGAAGAGTAGCTCATCAAACAAGTCTGAATTAAAAGAGAGAAGTTTGAAGAATGGAATACCTTCTATGAGCTACTCATCCCAATTTATTAAAAGTACTTTGGATTAAGATCTTGAATATTACGGAAGCACCCCATGAAAAATTTAAGATGCTAGTACAGAAGCCAGCGCTTTTCTGCAACACATCAAAGATTTAAGATACCAATACAACGTTCAATGCTCTGGATTGAATACATAACAACACCTCCCAAAAGCATGATTAAACTAACTGGCATAAATAGAAGTTCTTTGGTTGTATATCGCAGAAACATACAAGAAAAAGTAAAATGCTCTTTCAAAGAAGTGGAGTCCTTACAAATTTGGACCCATTCTTTCAAGTAAAAAGATGAAAGAAATACAAAGTCTTGATGACTCAAATTTCATTTGAAAAATTATTCTGCATGTGTTAATGGGAGAAAATGTCCCGTCCCTCGTAATTCATCATGTCATGCACTTTTTTCATTATTAAGGAATTCATTCAACTTAGTAAAAATTCCAAACATGACACGTGCTAATCAAGTGCCAACCTCCATCTATGTGGTCCAGAGGGAAAATCGTAGTGTTGGTTACCTCGGATGAGCTTTCTGCCTCAATTATGGCACTACTTGGCTTCTTGAAGGAATGCAGGTGTTCCACGCTTTTAATATCACGAATCTTCGGACAGCCCTTGATTTTAATATCTTTCAGCTCCTTCAGTTTTGATAGATCGGGAAGTCTCTCAAGACTTTGACAGTACGAAACATTCAATGATGCTAAAAATATCAAGTTCTCCAACTCATCCAGCTGTTGCAGGTTGCAATGAGATATTCTGAAAATTCTTAAGGATTTGAACTCACTGAGGCCTGCAACTTCTGTTACAGCACAGTCGAAAAGCTCAAATTCTGACAGGAGCTCCAAATACGAGAGATCTGGCAATCCTGTCCGTGATTTGTACTGGCAAAGTGAGAGGGTGAATAAACCCAGAGGAAGCCGCGGTAGCTTTTCCAAGTGAATGCAGCAAAGGGAGAGCTTTGTGAGCTTACGAAGGAGATCCAACCCAACAGGTAGTAGTTGGATCTTTAACATAGATAGCTGCAATATCTTCAGCTCTGACAAACTCCCGAGATCCAAATAAGTGTGCCCTTTTGCCTCAATTTGACTTTGGTCAGGTAACACCAGTTCCTGGGATCCATCAGCCAAGAATAACTCTCCCAACTTAACCAGGCTACTGATCTCTGGGATTGTATTCATCAATTTAGAACTGACGGATAGAATTATTAAAGTGGGAGGAAGCTTGGGCACTCTATGGAGCTTGTCACAATGAAGCAAATCAAGTGTTTGCAGATTGGGAAGTCTAGAAATGTCATTTGGTAGACCACAAATCCGAGAGTATCCAAGCCTCAAGACCCTTAATCTCGAAAGCTCCTTAATATCTCTAGGAATTTTCCCTGCCAAACTCCGACATCTTGAAGCATGCAGCTCTTCAAGGCTCTTCAACTTCCATATAGCACAAGGCAGCTCTCGTACAAAAGTAAAATCAATTTTGAGCACTCTTAAAAGATATAACTTATGGACAGTATTAGGTAATTCGACAATTCCAGTGCTTGATAAATCAAGTTCAATCAATGAAGCCAAACTCCCCAAGGACATTGGTAACTTCAATATTGACCTACAATGATTTATTGACAAGTGTTGTAGCGCTTCTAACTTTCCAGACAGGGGAAGTTTAGTTATTTTGGTACCATGTAGTGCAAGGACTCTCAGCGATTTTATATGGCTAATTGAATTAGGTAGCTGAATCAATGAATAACAATTGCAGGCACTAAATCTTCTAAGCTTTTGCAAATGACCGATGGAGGCGGGAATTTCTTGAACAGCAGTTCCATCTATAAGAATCTCTTCCAAGGATATGATGGAACCCAGCTCTTTAGGCAACTTATTGAGTTCAGTACAAGACCTCAAGTTCAGTGAAACCAACCTCTCCAGAATTTTCACCGATGAACCGATTTCAACCAATCGAATGCACCTTTCAAGATTCAATCTCTCTAAACATTTGTAATGAGATAAGTCTGGAGTTCTGATCATATCATAACAGCCGGTGAGGTTCAAAACTCTCAATTTCTCGGCTTTCTGTCGGAAAACAGAATAACAAAAGAGTCAATTTTTCCTCTACAATTTGACAAATCAGATTAAAAATAATAAACTTACCTACCTCGATTTCTCTCCAACCATTCCATTTTTCGTTGACCTTGCTCCAGAAAGATCTAGAATAACCAATTTCTTCAAATCAAATTTCCAGCACAAAGATTATGAGGACAACCTTGCCAGTGGAGCCATCTTAAACTTGACAGACGCTGCTCAAAATTTCCTTCAAGGTTCGCCTGATCCAATCTAAGGAATCTTATGTTCGACATACTCGCAAAATGTGCTGGTCCAAAACTGTATTGTGACCCACTGCCAAATTTGAGAAGAACTCCTTCAACACTTTCCGTTCCCTACACGTGGAATACAGGATTTGGATTACCAAGGGACATGGCATTTCAGCACAAAAATATGTGAAGATGATAAATGCTTAGAGACTTCAAACTAAAGAAATCATTTAATTAAGGATCAATTCATTTCACAAAAAAAAAAAAATGATTTGAAAAAAATTCTTAAAAATGATCGCTTCATCTCTTACAAAAACGAATGAACAACAAATATTTCCATCATTCACGAAAATAAATGGACATAAATTGTTATCAATAATGAAAAAAACTTCATTAACTAATTGTTTCAAGAAATATAAATATGATCATTTTTAGAAAAATATTTTTCAAATACTTTTTCCGCAAAACATACGCACCCTAAATAGTTTTGTTTCTATGAAAAGAGGAACATGAGTCAATAAGCCATACAATCGTAAGGTAAAAACAGTGATGAACTTGTATCTTACTTTTTTATTCACCAGCACATCCCAGGCTTGCTCGTGACTCCACAATCTATTGCGCTCTCCAGGTTCAGGATGTTCCCATAGGACAATATCCCTACCTAGGTCTCGAAGTTGATCATGCATCCATAACTTATCGTTCTCAATCTTAACAATAGACGAGTTGACGAGCACTTCTACTACCGATCCACTTGCAGAATCACAGTCAGACCACAGGTAGCATGCAACACTTTTGTCCTCTCCAATGAAGAAACAAGCAATGTCCAGAAATATCAGTCTTTGCTTGTCAGGTAATGCTTTGATTATTACCATCAATTTCTGTTGAACTTGTGGCTCAGGTACTTTTCTCAATTCGTTTAATGTCTGCTTCCACACCTCCTTGCTTTTAGAATATAGATACGACCCAACAACCTCAACAGTCAAAGGAAGCCGGCCAATAGTCGATACTATTTTTTTGGACAGAGTAGCTAAGTCAGCCGGAGCAGGTCTCTCCCTGAAGGCATGAGTGCGGAATAGTTCAACGACTTCCTCTTTTCGCATTCCCCCAACCTCATATTTCAGGGACACTTCAAACTTATCTAAAGCCTGTTCGTCTCTGGTGGTAATTATGATCCTGCTCCCAGAGCCTAATGAATCAAGAATACTTAAAATCGGTGTAAGTCCAGAGCTTGGTTCAATATCATCGAGAACAATGAGAACCTTCTTGTGCAAGAGTCTGCTTCTGATGGACTTAATCCCATCATCAACAGAATGAATTTGTCCATGCGTTACACCTAGAAGGTCAGAAACCAACTGACCTTGCAAATTATCTAGACCTCCTGGTTTTTTGGTATGTTCTCTAACGTTTTCCAGAAAGCTACAGCCATCAAAGAGATCAAATATTCTTTTGAAGATGACCCTTGCAATTGTTGTCTTCCCGGTGCCCCCTATGCCATGTATTCCAACTACACGAACATTGCTAGATTCCACATTTAGTAATTTCAAGACACTTTCCACATGATGCTTGATGCCAACGAAGTATCTGTTCAGTGCCCTCAACACATTTGCGACAAGAACATCGATGACTGCAGCATCTTCAGGCCAGCTGTATCATGCGTGCATGTGTGCACAAGGTGCACGCACAAAGATCAATGTAAGTCCAACAATATCTAAACTCTGAAGTAGTTTGCAAGAAAAAGTTCACGCTCTCCTTTCAAAAACTATCATACAGCAATTAGCTTTAGACAAACAGGCCATGCAATTAGTGGTACATGCTTTTACTAAATCAACACAGACAAAGCACGGTATAATGAGATGCAAAGGCTGCCTGTTGCATCCACAGAAATTAAGTAAATCAATATCACTCTACACTGGCATTTTCTTGCAAGAGGTGGATTTCCTGTGGATGCAGATTTCAAGAGGAAGAACATTTTTCTGGACCATATCGATATAAAATCACAACCATAACCGCTGCCTCCCATTTAATGCAGTGATCGAACATGGAAAAACTGAGTTATGAGATACGTGTAACGCTAGAGCGCTGAAATTTGTCAACAAAACCGAAACATTAAGTAATGTGGCAAGCTGGGAGTGAGAATTTAACAAGCGGATCACATTCAGTACCAGATCAGAGGGAGCTACATCAGGTATTGATACACCTAGCAGCATTAGTCTAATTAGATTAACCAAAGTTGAAGGAAGCGCTGGCTTGGGATTTGGATGCTAGGTTACTCAATCGAACTTACTCAATTACACTCACCTATCAATCTCCAACCCTGGGATGGATCCCACATAGCTGAGAGCTTCCTCCCCTTTCCGGAGGGTGTCTGGGTCGATTCCGCACTCTCTATGCTCGGCGATAGCGTGGCCGTAACCGTGGGATCTGTTTTTCACGACCGATGGCTTGACATTGAAGAAGACGGGCATGATGATCTGGCCCGTCGTCATGTGGCACTCCACAATCTGAGCCAGCTCTCGGAGGCACCATACGCTTGACGCGTAGATCTCTGACAGGATCGCAATGGCGATCTTGCAATGTCTGATCGGTTGGAGAACCGCCGCCTCAAACCCCCTTCCTATGGGGAGGAGTGGAACATCCAGGAACACTCGGACCTCCTCTCGGGAGAGCCTTTGGTAGAGATGATCCGCAAAGCCCTCGCGAGTATCCGGTCCTGTGAAGCTCAAAAACACATCGTAACGATAAGTCTGGATGTCCATCTACTTCCAAAATGAAAATGGTTTCCGAGTGGGGGGGCCGCCTCCTCCTCTCAGTTTTCGTCTCTCTTCCTTCTCTATTTCAAAGATCCACCTCCCAGTTGCATACCATGGGAGTAGGTGTACGAGGGCCTCTTTGACCGGCGGACCACGGCGAGACGGATGTAAAAATTTACAACAAAATATATTTTAAAAAGAAAAAACACCAATAATCTTTAAACTTTTGCAAAATGTACGACCCGGACAATAGGGGTGATCGGGTCCAGGGGTGGGTAGGCCTGACCTGGCCCATGTACCCGACTCCCCGTTATAACCTAGGTTCTTTTTTTTTTTGGATCAGACCCGACCCTGTTTGCACGGGCCCGTTCCCGATCCACCCGCTTTCCGGTCCTAATGGTTAACCCTGTTTATATTGAAACCTGTTTTGCATAAAAATTGCTATACATCACTCATATGTAAGATAAAGCGTTTGAATGCAAAATGCTTCCACTGATCAATGTAGGACACTTCTAAACAACCTACTTTTACCAGAGATTTCAACCAACAGGCTCTCTTGCAACACATATTCGCACCATAGGTAAGAATTAACATTCCATCGATGCTAAAGAAAATTTAATCCTCTCCACATGGATGGAACCCAGTGTCTAGACAGCTCTTACAAGGAGATGACTTTTGTGGAAATCACTTAAAAAGGAAAAACTCAACCAACGATCCACACGAAACCAAAAAAAAAAAAATGCTAAGAACGTTTGACTTACTAATCATGATGCATTCATCCTGTTGTAAAGGCAACGACCTGCGATCCTTACGGATCATTCGAGTCCAAAACCCTAAAATCACCAAAACCCCCAAATCATCCGACTTCAACGCCTACCCAAATAATCGATCGATAGACGAGAACTTTGACATACCACCGTGGGAAAGAAAAAAAAAAAGAAGAGAATCTTCAATAATAAAGACCCATGGCTGGCATTGCGAGCTCAAATTCGAGCAATCACAAACGGAAGCGCCGCTCCACCGTCCATGACCGCGCACGAACAAAGCAAAGATCGACACGATACACACTCCAACTCGACGACGCAGGCCGACCGAGCCGGCTGCGACGTCACCGACGAACGAACCATCCAACGGCCAACGGAAGAAGACACCCAACGAGAGCAAAAACAACCGGGAGGCAAAACGACGACACGGCGAGTGACGGCCACATGCCAAATTTGACGTTCTTCACAAAGGGCGAACCGGCGACAGCTCGGTGGTGGCGTTCTCCCACTAACGGATCATCCGTATCAGCCCAAAGCAAACTCCAAAAACTCGACACAAGCCGGAAGCACCCGAGAGAGAGAGAGATAGACCTTGGAACCGGGTGTGGACGACGTCGAGCGGGTGCGCGGCGGCGACGGTGGCGAACCCGGCGGTGGCGTTCTCCCACTGACGGATCTGGCGATGGCGCGACGAAGGAAAAGCAAGTCTGCGGGTGAGTCGTGTGACCGTGTGAGAGCCCAAGAGGTAAAGTAGAAACGAATTAGGGTTTTCGATTTTGGGGCTGCCTTAAAAACCGGTTCTCAAACCGGTTCCCAAACCGGTCCGGTCGATCCGGTTCTCGGTGGGTAATCCCTCGGAACCGGTTCTCGGACCGGTTCAAACAGTGGTCTGAATTTTGGGAACCGGTTCCCTGGACCGGTTTCAACCGAACCGTTCCCGACCACTGTTTTTCGGGTGGGCCGGACCGGAACCGGTAAACCGGTCCGGTTGCACACCCCTACCGGACAAAACTTTTCTTTACCAATTCAGTCTTTGAACTAAATGCTCTTTTTTTTTTTTCCCTAATTGATCTGAAGACGCTTATGACACTGCCGACGGACGAGCATGTCCAAGATCGTCCATACTCGGCCGTGTCACGCACCAGGGCGTAGCTGGGAACGCCCTGACCGACACCTGCCCCGACCAAGCCCCGCATCAGTCCATGATCGATCGCTGATCGACCACTGATCAATCCCAGATCGGTCGACTGACCGATCCGCCGATCAGCCCTGATCCGTATCTGATCCACCCGTGCACGAGCCGTGCACGACCAGCGAGCAGCCCCTGATCAAATCCGTGACCAGCCCCTGCACAAATCCGGAGTGGTTCACTCGCTCCGTGTCGCGGCCCGACGCGCCATGCCGATCCCGATCCGCCCATGCCGCCCGATCTTGCTTCGACTTGTGCCTACACCATGGCCGATTCCCATGCACGTAGTCATCAAGTGGCCCGCCGGTAGCCTTGTAATGATGATACGAATTCAAACACAGCCGTTGGATCGGAGGGACGATCCACGGCCGAGATTAGTCCCGAACTTGTATAAAAGGGATCCCTCTCCCTCATTTGAGCGCAGCTCATTCAAAGTGAATATACACGCTCTTGTGCTTCCGACTCTTTGTGTTGTGCGTGTGTGAGTGAGCGAAAAGGCTTACTTAGGATCACCAATCCTAAGGCCGCACGGTGTTGGATCGACCAAAATTGATCGACCCGTGACACTTACATGGCTATTTGAAAATATAAACTAAAATTTGAACTTTTTTGGGCTAATATCATTAAAAAAAAAATCCCAAATTAGTATTATCCGTATCATATTTATCCCAAACTAGTTTTAGTATTGCAATAATAAATATGGCTCGAGTCTATCAATTTGAGAGTTTTTTTATGTGATATTACAAAATTGGGGAGTAAATGGATCATGATGGATGGAAGTAATTTGCTGGGTTACAAGAGGATCTTGATGAGTTACCAATTAGAAATTTCTCAAATGACTAGAGCATTTTGGTCTAGTGATTAACATACTAAATAAGTTACTCCTGACTTTAGAAAATTCAAATCCATTTTTCAAATCCCCGTAACAATGAGGGTTTAGTTGCCCTTGCTTGACCAATTTTTTGGAGTATTGGCCAAATGCTTTACGAGAAAAAAAGTAATTAGTCTAGCGTTTTGTTAGGGGTAAAGAGGCTAAATCCCATTCAAGATTACATCAAGATGGAAAGATAAATTGCATGACTCGGCTGACTCTCTCCCCCTTCCTTTTAGATACATTATCAAAGTCGCGGCCAAAGAGGACGACAATGTAAACGTTAAGGATCTTCCCATGCGTAGCACGGACTAACCAAGTTGTCGGCGTATAAATGATAATATAATCAGCGCACGTTGGTTGGCTCCATTCAGCACCAAAGATAAAACCGCCACCGGATAATGCCTGAAACGCAATGACTAAGTACGCGTAGAGGAAGACTCCTAAAGTAAAAAGGAAAGGCCCTCTTGGAGCTGAGAATGGAAGAACCGGATAAAAGTCTAGAGCTAGAAGGGAACGGCTCATCACTTTTCTAAGTCAAGGTCAATTAACCAGTCTATTTTATTACATCAATTATATGAGTTCACCGTACTTACTTTTCATTAAAGAAGAGATAGTGGGTTAGTGGTTAAGGCCACCAGGGGGCATGCATCTTTTCTAAGTCAAGGTCAATTTATCAATCTATTTTAGTACATCAATTATGTGAATTCACTGTAATTACTCTTAAAAAAGAAGCGATAGTGGGTTAGTTGTTAAAGCCACGACGGAGCATACCTCGAGGACCACAAGAAGACAACGACTAAAGATTTGTTTTTAGTCAATTGACAATCAAATTTTTAGTAAAAAATTGAAGGCATCTCTAGATTTCCTCATTTGAACATATGAAATATATGAAACGACTGCACTAGACGGCGTAGGGTGTACAAATTCATCTGGTCTTGATGACTTTGTTTATTTAGATAGAGTGGATGCTCCATCAAAATTTAAAAGAAAAACGATGATCTTACTAAAATTTGAGGTCTTGATAGATCCAAATTTTGTACATGTTGAATACTCACTCTTGCAATTCCATGGGAACGGTGGATCTTTCTCAAATGAAACATTTGAAGAAAGTAAATGCTAGTCATCATGAAATTCTAGTTGAAATTCGAGACCTTCATAGGTAAGAGTTCTTGAACGAGTAGAATATCTCCAAGTGCAAATCCACTAAAAGGCTGGACCTTTCTCAATTAAATCATTTAAAGCAGTTGAAGGCTTCTTCTTGCGAAAATCTAGCCAAAATCCGAGGCCATCTGTGGTTCTTGGAAACGTTAGATGTGTCAATTGAAGGGCTGGAACTTTCACAATTAGATCGTTTGAAGCTATTTAAGGCATGCTTTTGTGCAAATCTTGTTTGAATGCAAATCTTGCTGGAATTCGAGGCCATGATAATTCCGGGCTCTTGGAAGAGTTGGATATCATTTTCTTAGAAAATGTCTTTCCGGAAAATATATTTCACAATTTCTGTGTAATAAATAGAATATTAAATGAAGTACTATTGCCAAGAACATCTTGCTGGGAATTGTTAGAGAATTTGTAATGGAAAAGAGTCCCATGTAAGAAAAATAGAAACAAATTAACGAGTTTACACATGAGAGTGCTGGGGTAAATGATATCTAAAGGCATTGGCTCTCACCAAGTGGATCTATGAAAACTCGATGGGCTTTTTATAATCAATGTTGACTGGAACTTGAAATGTGTTCGTTGAAATTTAACTGCTCTGATTATTATAGCGCGTTTGGTAACAATTTTGTTCTCGATAACAAATTTTGATCAGAAATGATTATTTTTTATTCTGTTCCCGAGAACTGATTCTGAGTAAAAGAACGCGTTTGGTAACCGTACAAAATTTATGATTCCGGAATATAATTGCGTTTGATATCGTGTTCATTAATTCCGTTTCAAATCAATTTCTTTTAATTTTTTCCTTTTTCCCTTTTTTTTTTTCCTTTTTGTTCTTTTTTTTTTTCTTTTTTCTCCTATTCTTCTTCTTCTTCTTTAGGCCGACGACCTCACTAGAGCATTGTCGGCACTCTTTGACTGAGCCTCGCTATCACCGGGTGAGCCTCACCGGTGGCCAGGCAAGTCTCGCCGGGGCTGGGCGAGCCTCGCCGGTGGCCAGGCGAGCCTCGTCGGTGGCTGGGCTTGCCTCTGGTGAGCTCGCCGAACCTCGCCCTAGCTCCGGTGAGCTCGCCGAACGGGTTGCCGGTGACCGGTGGCGACGGACGGCCAGCCGGTGGTGGCGAACGGCAACGAGCGGCGGTCGCGGGATGGCGGTCGATGAAGAAGAAGAAAAGAGAAGAAGAAGAGTTTTAATTCTTAATTTTGTTCTCGGAATAAGAATCAACTTTTTTTTTTTCTTAATTCTCTTCCAAATCTGTTCCTGGAAACAAAAATTTTACCAAATGCGATTATGTTCCAAAACAACTCCTGGGAACAAAATATCAGAATTCGACACTATTGGGATGGTTACCAAATAGGCTCTTAGACAATTGTATGTGTTCATGCATTAGGGGAGAAAATAAGGCGAAATAGAAGAAAATTGAGGGAAATATTGAGAAAAAAAAGTTTTTTGAAAAAAAGGGAAGAAATGGCAAAAAGTGAGTAGGTGAATTCAAGTGCCATCTTAGTCCAAAAGAAATTATTGAAAACCAAAAATCCAAGTCTGATTGTCCCTTAATTATCATACTCTGACCACTCTCCTTCGCACGCTTTGTAAACAATCCTTTAGTTTATATTTGTTGAAGAAAGAGGTGGGTTTTGTTGGAGGATGTAGCCAAATGATGTATTAGATTGAGGTCAAGGTCCAAGGGAAGGCAATGACCCACCAAGTGCTTACTGCTCTCAGTCACTAAATTACAAAGTTGATTATCAAATACTCAATAGTATGCACATGGAGATTGGTTTAATTAACAGATTCCATCTTCATTAATGGTTCAGAAACATGTGCTCTTCCATTTTCTACGCTGAAATAAACGCGCAAAGTGAATGAGCTTAAGGCAAATGGGAGACATAGAAAATATGCAGCTGTATGAGCATCCAAAAGCTACCGGGGCAAAAAGCAATATGAATTGGGAAAACGCTTATCTGGATTTTTCACTAAATTATTTGTCTAGACAGTAGACGGTGGGTCAGTGGCCAAAAAGTCCATCACTCCGCACAACACGCATGGAATAAACTAAAATTTTGCTATAGATAATTGTATTTCTCTTTAAACTAAGCAAACCCTTAAAAGGCTAGAGAAAAAAACAGAGGAAAGAACCCCTAAGGGGTGGGACTCCAATGTCACCTCCCCGTATTCCTCCTCAATTGAGAAGAAAAAACTAGTTGGGAATTAAGGGGTAAGGGTGAGGGCATCAGCATATTAAAATAAGGAAGGCATCCAGACTTAGAGTCGAGTTATCGAATTATCGCTAGAGGTCTCTATTGGAAGATTTACCTTCCTACCAAGTCCACTTATGCTTCGCACAATATCTATCAACAGACTTGTTAGCTTGGTACCCTTAGTTGATAAAAACTATGCTCATTTGGATTTTTCACAAAATTAAGTCTTGATAGTGGGTCGATGGCCAAAAAGTCCATCACCCCGCACAGCATGCGTAGAATAAAGTCTAATTTTGCTATGGGTAATTGTATTACTCCGTTCATCATTGTTGAAATTGATAATTGGAATTTTAGTATCAATAGAAATGCATATATCCAAATTAAAAAGCCAACGTCAGTCCTTAGAATAATTAGTTAGAAAAATCAGAAGTCAAATAAAATATTCTCATTGGGAAGATGATTTCATGCATTCTCATTAATTGGATGGTAAGAGAAATTCTTTCCTTTTTCTTTTTCTGAAACGCATATTTGAAAATAAATAAATAAATAAACAACAGCACAAAAAAAATCACTGGATGGAAAATTTGCACATGCTTCAAACGATGGATGAAAAATTTGCAGCTCTAGCAGTTGATCATCATGGCTTATTGATTGATTGAACAAAATGCACTTGGTACTTTTCTTTATATTTATCGGAAATACACTATAAAGTAAAAGTAAAGATAATACTATCAAACGACATTTATTATTAAAATATAAATTTTGAAAAAATTGTGATAACCTACTTATTTTATTGTGAATATACCATTTCCCTTAAAAATAAAAGGTCATTTTTCTGGCCTAGGCCTCCCCTCCCCCTCCCCCTTTTTTAAAAACCAAAAAAACAAAAAAAAAAAAAAAAAAAAAGGAAAAGCCTCCAGCTTTCATTAGTGAGACAATTGTCTCGTAAAAAGTCCATTTTTTCACCCAAAAGACAACACCGGCCACCGCTAGACCTGTCGTTCGATACATCAAAAGTAGTAAGTTGCCTAATTTTTAACAAATAGTGTGGCCAAAAAGTTGAAGAAAATAAATAAGAACATGAACGTCCCATAATTAAATTGAGTTATTTTCTTTATTAAAGTTCATAAGTTAATAAAAAGAAATTTTTTTATGTGCTTGATCAAAAAGAAAAGAAAAGAAAGCATAATTTCTTAGAGCTTAGTGCTAGCCTTATAAAACCAAATTTTTAGATATACTAAATCTATCTCAAACTTTACCAGCTTGACATATTTATCTTTTTTATGTTATATTAAAAATCCCAAACTTGTATCCATGTGACATATTTATCCCAAACTTTTTTTTTTTTTGTGACACCAAACGCTCAAAACTTGTATTTGTGTGATATTTTTACCCCAAAAATTTGGCGCCATGGACTAAAGTTACTTGCTTTTGGTGTCAAAAAGAAATTTGGGGTAAATGTGTCACGTTATTTAAATTTGGAGTAAATGTCTCATAATGGGTATAGTTTAGAGTTTTTGGTGGCTTTTGTCCTTTGAAAAATGTAAAGTGATGCACTGAATTATCGTTAGTATATGACTGACATGTCGTACTCTTCATGAGTGACATTTATTTTCACTTTCTTTTGAAAAAAAAAAAAAAATCTTTTGCTTTTCCATTTTAATCAAAGTAAAATTTTTCCCATTTAGTTCAATAGACAAAATTCTTTTTTCGAAATTGCAAAAATCTCTTATCCTCATACTGATCAAGTACATTCCTAGAATTTTTATTTTACATAATCTATTTCACAAGTCTTTTTCGCATACATAGCAAAAGACTAGTATAATAGTAACATAATTATAGTGGAAACATAGCTATTACGTCCTTTTCTTTCTTTTCTCCTTGCTTTTGGATACATTATCAATGTCACCGCCAAAGAGGACAGCAATGTAAACGTTAAACGATCCTCTTATGCGTAGAACGGGCTAATAAAAAATGTTGGTGCACAAATGATAATAAAATTAGCTCAAGTTTTTTTTTTTTTTTTTTGTTTGTAAAAGAAATTTCATTCAAGATCACGGAATATTACATCCCACGGCAAGTGCATCTGAACAAAGGAGATCAACCAACAAAGAGGGGGGTGGCGCAATGGCCCAATTAACAAGTAGGGTTCCATTCCTATGGGCTTTTGCAGCCTAGTTGGCGGCAAAATTAGCCTCACGCGTGCAATGCTGTACTCAAAGGTGAGAGAAGTAGGGGAGGAGGGCGACGGCTTCTGCAAACAGGGGTCGAACCTCCCATGGCGTCGATCGGTGATCCAGCATGGCGATAATCAACACAAGGCAGTCGGATTCTATCAACAGTGGATCGTGCGCCTTACCTTGCTGGAGTAGATGTTACAGTGTGAGCGTGAAGGCCTGTATTTCAGCCTGTAGGGCTAAAGATGCAGAAAATCCTCGAGTAAAACCATCGATCAACTTTCCATTCTGATCTCGACATAAGCATGCCATTGTTCCTTCCTTGCTTGAATCAACCCATTGTTGACACCTAAATTTTTGCATAATTTTTAGGGTTAATGTTTACTTAAAAAAATGGCATATAGTTTAGAAGCATTTTATTTTTATTTTGTTTTATTTTAGACCGCCGATGAGGGAATGATTTTTCACGTATACACTGAGGGATGTATTTTGCGCAAAAAGGGAATTTTTTGGATGGAATATGAGAAAAATACAAAAGGGGAATATTGCACGAGTTGTGTATATTTCAACGATATATTTAGGAGTATCGTGCATAAACAAAATGAAAAAAGAATTTATTGCGAAGATACATTTTTTTGACCTATAAAAGACATGGTGCGCGAATTAATTAAAGGGGGTTCTTTTTGTCTCAAGTGAAAAAAGACACAAAAGTGAAAAGTTGAAAAGTGACGTGAGAGAGAGACCAAACAGAAAGAAAAAAAAAAAGACCCACACGACTATTCATCTTCCTCGTGGGGGTGTCCCTACCGGCGCTGGTGCTGCCTTCCCGCACCGTCACCATTAGTCGAGCCACCGGCAACCCAGAGCCGCATCGCCGCCGATCTGCCCTTCCCCGCACCACTGCGTGCCCGCATCATCGCTGTCCCGCTCACTGCAGCCGTTGCAATCCCAGCCGCGTCTCTTGCCGTCGCAACCCAGCCCCGAAGGCTCCCGATCTAGCCGCGGATAGCATAAGCTAGTCCCCCCTCACACCACCCCGACGGCATGCTCCACTCCGATCTGCCGCATCCGAGTTCCCCCGATGTCGTCGCTCCAGTTTGCTCACCTCTACCCAGATTTGCCTCGCCGAAACGCAACGCCACCCATCGGTCTCGCTACGCTGCCCCCGACGCCGCCTCCGTTTCTACCCGCGCTCAAGGTCTCCCCGCCCGCGACCTCGTGCTTCGCCCGCGTCACCTCGTCTCCGCCGGTCCACTGCCGCCCGGAGTCCCAACGCCACCAAATCGGCGTCCCGTAGGAACCCCCTCGCCGAAAATCCCTCCTCTTCGCCGGACCGGCCACCAGCTTTATTTTTCTTTTTCTTTTTGGAAAAAAAAAAAAAAAAAAAAAAGCAAAATTAGGTAATTTTTATTTTTCTTTTTTATTATTATTATTATTATCCTCCTCCTCCTCCTCCTCCTTATCATTATCATTATCATTATCATTATCATTATCATTATCATTATCATTATCATTATCATTATCATTATCATTATCATTATTATTATTATTATTATTATTATTATTATTATTATTATTATTATTATTATTATTATTATTATTATTATTATTGTTGTTGTTGTTGTTGTTATTGTTGTTGATATTTTATATTATCTATTTTTCTTTAGTGTAATTATCCCTTTAATGCGAAATTGAAATTGCATGATATGAAATTACCTTGAAATTAGTGATTGTCGTCCGATTTTTGTGCCCGAAATCCGACTCGCAATCACTTAAAAAAAAACGCTAATCCGATCTCCCGCCCGAGATTTGATTGCGATTTAGGTAAAATTGACCAACCCGATCTCATGCGTGAGATATGATTCGTCAATTTGGGTATCAATATTGCTTGATTGGCTGTCGTGTCATTTAAGTTAATTTTCTTTAAAAAAAAATGTAGGTTAGAATTAGGTTTATTTCTTGTTTTAGGGTTTACATATTTAGAATAGGAATTTTATTTCGAATTTTCAAAAATATCAAAAATTCAAAAAATCAATTAATTTAGGTTGCTAGTTCTTTTTTAATTTGGATTGCACGTTTAATTATTTGACAATTATTAATTTCGAAATTTCAAAAGAAAAAAGAAAAAAAGGAAAAACAACAAAAAATCATTACGCATATGTCATGTTGAATTAGGGCATATTTTGTACGTCATTGCATATTATGGTAAAATTGCACTTAGTTTAATTTTTGATAATATTTTTCTTATTTTATTATAAGTTTAGGTATTTTCTTAAATAGATTGCACTTTAGGATTACTTGGGTTGAGATATTATTTTAGTTTAAATTAGGATTTGGCTTAACCTAATTCCTAATAAAAATTAAATAGGATATTAATCTAATTAGATGATTTTCACATTTTATCTAATTCCGAATTTCATGAAAAATACAAAAATGTCTTAGAATAAATTAGTTTTATTTTCTAGGATAAATTGCATTCTTTTTAAGAAAAAAAAGAAAAAAATATCATATGCACGTAATTAGGATTAGACGCATGAAATGCATGCCATTTAGGTGTCGTCGCTAGGTCCATTCAATTAAAAATTGCATGTCATTAGAATTAGGTCATTTAGTTAATATTGCATTGCATATTGCATGATTGTCATTAACTAATTGAAAACAAAAAAAGAAATTACGTGTTAATTAGAAATCATATCTAGAATTGTTGATGTGAATTCTGATTTAACATTGCAGATGCTTTCGTTGCTTTGAGGTAAGTCTTGCAATTTATTCATTGTTTATCTGGGTGTTAAATTTGTCAAGCCCCGATCCTCGAACACGTGCCCATCCCTCACCTGGTCGATTAATAGCGACGTCTCAGGACGCATCGCCGACCCTATTCATTTAATATGCGCAAGCAGAAGTATAAAGAAAATCCCCAGACAATAAAACAATGGGATAGAAAAGTAGGGCCGTAATTTTCACATTGAAGCTTATAACCAAACTTTTATATAAAATACAAACGGTATAATTCACAACCCTTCATAACCTCCCGATTCACTCTATTCACACCCAAAACTGGATTCCCAAAAGAGGATGGGATCTCAATTCTCATCCGGGTCATACTCTGGATCATCCGAATCCTCTTCCTCAGTTCCTTCCTCGCTAGGTTCCTCCTCTTCGGGTTCTTCTTCCTCCTCTTCAACTTCTTCTTCGGCTTCTGATGCCAGCTCATCATCAGGCATCTCCTCAACTACTCCCCAATCTTCATCCTCCTCCGACCCATCCACCTCCTGCTACGCCATTCCACCAATATCCCCAGGCTCATTATTCACCTCGATCGAAGGTACGAGTGTAAATGCTTCGGCCTCCTGATTCGGGGCTCTCGGATCCACTACTGATCCATCCAGGTGATCGGCGGTTCCTTCTCCAAGCGCATCCTCCAATATGTTGAAAGGCACCTCACTTTCTGGTATGGGACCCTCTCTACGTCCATCAAAATATTCCCGATACCATGATCTATATCCGTGGGGCCTCAGGGCTTCTACTCCTACATCAACCCAGACAGTCGACTGGAACAGCACGTATTCTAACCCTTCTAGGTGGGGGTGGATGTGAAAATGGGTCTCTAGCTCCGAGATCTACTCTGGAATGCCATAATGCATGCGTAGACGAGGAGGTGGAGGTGCTGCCATTCTAGGGGCCTGAAATATTATCCCACAACCGGGATGAGACTATGTCTCAGCGAGTTTTACCCCACTAAGACTCAATTAGGGAGCCAATACACTACTCGGTTGCCTAAGCACATCACGAGTCAGAGGACTTACCTTGGCCTCAGATTCCACCTGCATGTTAGCACATATCACATAGGCAATCAAGTAATCACATCACTGATCGAAGCATCGATCAAATCGACCTAGTCGATTTCACACCAACAAGACCACTCACGGTCATTCCCATTCAATCAATCAATTTACAACATCAGACTCAAGCAATGGTCAATCACATTAAATCACACTGGATCATCGATCAATCGGACCACCTCTCGGTCATTCCCTCCATCCCATATACCTCCAATAGTACACTTAGTCACAGAGCTCCATCATTTCTCTCGGGCGTTGTTTTCGCCAAGGTGACATAAGTAACAGACGGTCTACGTGCATTCTTTAAGGCGCCGTTTTCGCATAGTGATCTTCCCCATCACCGAACCACGCCCGTCACGATTCATAGGCAGTCTACGTGCGTTCTTTAAGGCGTCGTTTTCGCACAGTGATATTCCTCAATCACCGAACCACGCCTGCCACAAATTATAAATCACAGACAGTCTACGTGCGTTCTTTAAGGCGCCGTTTTCGGATAGTGATGTCCTTCATCACCGAACCACGCCCGTCTCTATTCATAGGCGAGTCTACGTGCGTTCTTTAAGGCGCCGTTTTCGCACAATGATCTTCCACATCACCGAACCACGCCTGTCTATGCTTCGTACTTGATCTGTCTCAGCCAAAGTACTTCCGACTCACTCTCACCATTCCACATACTTTACAACTCAACAAAGCATAAGAATGCTAGATAAACAAACTTGGCCAATTTCCAAACAACCATTCAATCTCAATCAATTCCATTCAATTTAGGGCAACCCCCTAAAATATCACAATTTAATTAATTTCAAGCAACGTAGAACTCAAATAAATAAATGGACTACGCCACGACAATCAGCACGAAATTTCGGTCGTTGGCCATCTCAGCCTTAATTTCCGAAGAATAATTAATTAAATAATTAATTTCGAAAATTAAATAATAAATATTAGAAATTTAATTTAGCTCAAAATAAAGCCCGATTAAATAAACGGACTTCACCACTGTCATCAGCATAATATTCCGATCACTGGCCATCACAGTTGAATTTTCGAAAAATAAATAATTAAATATTTAATTTCGAGAATTAAATATATAATTACAATAAATTCAATTCAACGCAATATAAAACTCAATTAAATAAATGGGGGGCACCACGATCACCAGCATAATATTTCGGTCGCTGGCCATCCAAGTTGAATTTTCGGAAAATAAATAATTAGTTAATTTAATTTCGAAAAATAATATTTAAATGCCAAAAATCCCACTTAGGCCCGAAATATCAAATTAAAGCCCGATTAAGGGTCGGAAAATTCCCGGCTACCCTCAATAAATAGTAGACCATGTCTATTTTCTAATCACACCTTCAATTTAACTAAATCACATCAAAATCAACTAATAAACCCTAATCAAAACACCTAAGCCTAATTAAATAAACTAAACAACCAATTAAGCATAATTAACCCATTAAGCAAGCATTAGTGTGGTTACCCACCGGAATCGCGCGCAACCGGTACCAAATCGATGGGCTTGGCGTGGGGAACAACAAACCCCAAAGTGGTTCTCGGGTCCGGAGGTCCCAAGCGGCCCAAAAAGCGGGCCTAAAGCCGCTGGAAACCCACTCGTGAGGGGCTGGGTTGGGCTGGCCAGAGGAGTTTCGGCGGCCAAGAGGACGAGGGGAGGGTCGGCAGAGGGTGAGGGGGACGCCGGGGGTCGGGGTGGTGGTTGGGCGGCGGCTGGACGAAGCCGGGGTGGCGTGCGGCGGAGCTGGGCGGCGCACGGGCAGGTCGCGCGGGCGGAGTTGGGCGCGCGGGCGGCGCGGATGGTGGTCTTTGGCGCACGGGCGTGCGGGCGGCGCGGGCACGGGCGGCGTGCGGCTGTTTTTGGCGAGCTGCTTCTTTGTCTTCTTCCATTTCTGGTTTTCACGAGCAAAAAACAATAAGAAGAAGAAGAAGAAGAAGAAGGCTCGGTCACGTGGGTGGGGAGAGGGAGGAGAGAGAAGAAGAACAAGAAATAATGAATTAAAGAAGGGATAAGAACCATTGACTATTCAAAAGAAGAGAGAGAGAGAGAGGAAAATCAAATTGAACTTGGCTTGGGGGGTGCGCGCACGGATGGGGGAGGGAGAGGAGAGAGAAAAGAGAGGGAGAGAGAAATAAAGAAAGAAAGGGAGGAAAAGAAAAAAGAAGAAATAGTACAAGAATAAGTAAAAATTTACCTTATTCAAAATTTACTATTTATTTTCATTTCTTTTTCCCTTTTTAATTTTCTTCCGGTCTTCAATTTTTCCTTCCGATAATTTCTTTCTCGAAATTTCGGACTCGTCAATAAATTGACGGACGATGAGACAAAGTCCTAAAAATAAGAATTATGACACGCTTAAAATTCGATTCCCGAAATCGAGTTCAATTTCGTGGTTAAAATCGACCGAACACGATTTTAGTCCGATCCGACCTATCGAGTAGCTTTTAGGGATTTTACCGCGGTTATATCCCTTAACGGCTTCACCCAACAGATCGGTTAACTCATGAGTGATCAACTCAGAGAAAAGGACCATTGGCGCGTCGACGAGTTGCCCATTTCATATATTCGGGACGGGTCGAAAATTCGGGATGTCACAAAATTTGTGATTTGCGCACTCGCATGATCGTCTCACATGTTAGGGAAATATATTTAAAATCAATTTAAGCTGCCTGCAAAAAAACATTTTTTGGAAAATAAAAGAATGGTGCCGAAAGGGCATTAGAGAAATCTAGTGTAACCAAATCTCCGTACCCATAGTCTTTGGTTCGGAGGAGTAAAGTAAAACTTCTGTTACTTTACTTGGGTTTCTAATCGACCCACCAAAAAATATATTAGTGGCGACTCCTAATTAAAAATCAATTGTATGTTAAAAATTTGAACCTAAGTCGCGAATTGGTATGGGCTTGGGAGAGCCTGAGCTAAGTCTAGGCTTAGCAATCCATTAGCCTAATTTTAGGTGGTGCACCCGAAAAATTGGTCGCGACACCCATCAATATTGATCTTCAGGACACTTGGATCTGGAGGTCACCATACATCTGTAGATAGGGTTGGGAGTTGTCCTGTTGTCGCTGATCGTCGATTAGAGTTCCGAGCTATTCGAACCTAGGCCAGGACTACATCCACAATATGCACCGAATTTTGACATTGTCGGCAGAAAATGAAGTTGTTCCTCGCCTTCCAGATCTGCCAGAGGATTGAGGCTATGGTTTCGAAATCAGGTGAGATCTGCTTCTAAACTACCCTGTCTGCTAGCCATTGTTCTATGCGCTATACAGCTTGTGGCGTTAGACGAATGCAAATTTTAGGGTGAGACCAGATTTGTGTTGTCCATGGACAGAAGAGGAAAAGGTGTTCAACAATTTCTGGAATTTGATTGTTGCAAAGAGTGCCTATCGGTTCTGTGTTTATGTGTCGTCGAAAAAGGTTGTCTTTGGTAGGCAACGCGTTATGGCAGAGGGACCAAACAAAGGTCCGGATTTTGGTGCCAACTGAAGCTTCCAAATACTTTTCCACAAGATAACTGGTAGCTAATATGAGGATGATGGCTTATTTGTATTATTGTTGAATGCTGCTGTGTCTGTATTGCTCTATAGCCACTCTTCATTGTGTATTGACCGTGTGTGGTGTCTGTCCATATGAGTTGGTCTGTTGCATGATTGGGTCTTATCGGAATGTTAGTTATTTCTTGGATAGTCTGGGCATCAAAATGCCGGTTTAGTAGACTAACATTCCTGTTATGCTAGTGCGGATCTAGAAGTTCAGCAACCATCACAGGTTTAGTTAGATCAGCAGGACCACCTAGAATTCCTTTAGGTAGGCACCTATCTTCACGTATTCTGATGTTTCGCCCATCGCCAATTGACTATTGAAGTCTTGGTAAAATTAAATATCTTCCTAATAATAAGCTTTGCCAGCCCCAGGATGGTCGTGCACCTTTCTCCGCATATCTGAAATCTCGTGAGTGAAAATACCCTTAAAGAGTATGCTCCACAGTGATGATGGATTCTGAATTAAATGCCAGGCTTGTTTCCCGAGCATTGCCTTATTGAAATCTATGAGATCTTGAAATCCTAGTCCGTCCTTATCCTTGCTACTCTTTAGCACTTCCCAATGTTTCCAATGAATACCTGATTTGTGACTATCATTCCGCCACCAGAAGCGAGCAATCTTCTTTTCAATGGATTTACAAATTGATACTGGAATTTTAAAGATGGACATGGCATATTGTGGTATTGCCTGTGCAACAGCTTAATCAGTATTTCCTTACCGCCATTCGATAAAAAATTTGCTTTCCATCCGTCTAATTTAATATTCACTCTCCCCATGATCTAGGCAAACATATCTCATCTTGATCGACCCCAATTAGAGGGGATCCCCAAATATTTACCTGTTTTGTGTAATACTGGGACCCTAAATTCATTCGCCAAGTTGTCCCTTAAGCTATTAGGGCAAGCTTGAGTAAAGAAAATGCTCGATTTGTTTCTATTAACAGCCTGTCCTATAGCCAAATAGTATTGATTCAGAATATTAGCTAGGTTTTGACATTCTTGGATCCTTGCATCTATGAAAAAAATGGCATCATCAGCGAAAAACAGATGGGAAAGAGTTGGACACCACCTGTTTAATTGGAGGCCCTTGATGTTGCCATGTCGATCGCTTCATGGATAAGATTGGATAAAACATTTGCTAGCAAAATGAACAAGTAAGGCGAGAGTGGATCTCCTTGTCGAAGTCCTTGAGTCGGATGAAAATAAGCTAATTGTTCGCCATTGAAATTTACACTGAGAGAGGCTGTTGTAACACACTGCATTACCCATTGTACCCAAGTGGTATGGAATCCTAACTTGAGTAGATAATCTTTGAGAAAATCCCATTCCACTCTGTCATATGCCTTTTGCATGTCCATCTTCAAAACCGCTTGAAAATTTCTTTTGCGTTTCCTGATCCTTAGTTGGTGAAGCACCTCTTGTACAATGAGAATGTTGTCTTGGATTTGACAACCACTTACAAAAGCACTTTGCTCATTGGATATCAGATCAGGTAACAAGGGTTTAAGGCGATTTGCTATCACCTTGGAGATAATTTTATAGGTATAATTACAAAGGTTGATAGGTCGATATTGGTCTAGACTTTCTGGTTGTTCAACTTTCGAAATCAAAGTAATGATAGTCTTATTAAGAACAAAAGGCACTATTCCGATTCTGAAGAAATCCTGCACTGAGATAAAAATTTCATCTTGTAAAATATTCCAGTGTGCCTGGTAAAACAATCCATTCATACAGTCTGGTCCCGGTGCTTTAGTGGCCCCCATTTGGAAAGTAGCTCTGCGAACCTCTTCTCTAGTGACCGGGGCTGTCAACATAATGTTCATTTCCATTGTAACAATTCCTGGGCATTTGTCAAGAATAGGACCATAATCTCAATTTCCCACTGATCTGTAGAGACTTGAAAAGAAGCTCATTGTCATTTCTTTCAAAAGGCAATATTCCCTAATCCATATGAGATTGTCATCCTTTAGCATTCGTATTCTATTACGAAGTTGCCTTTGAAGTGTTGTTGCATGGAAGAATTTGGTATTTTTATCTCCCTAGCTTAGCCAATTGATCTTGGATCGCATTGCCCAATGTTGTTCCTCTTGCTGCCAAAATCGTTGTATTGCCATCTTCAGATTGGTAATCGTCTGCTTATCGTAGTGGCTGTTGGGATAATTGGTATGGGTCTGGAGTTCCTGTTGCAGGTCCAATTTTTGAGTTTGGTCCTTGGAAAATTTTAAACAACTCCACTTAGAAAGGGCGGTAGCTACTGCTTGTATTTTGTGTGGTAGAGTATAACCGATTGCCTGTGTGGAAGTCCAAGACCTTGCAATAACCTCACGACATTCCTAGTCTTGTAGCCAGTAGGCTTCAAAGATAAGCTTCTTGTGCCGTCTGCTTGGTAAAGCGTCAGTTGTTAATAAAAAGGGCTATGATCAAAGCCCACAGGAGGTAGTGCAAAAACCTTGGCTTCAGGGAAAGTGAGACACCACTCCATAGTACAAAAAACCCGGTCCAACCTTTCTTTCACTAGGTTGTCACCATCATGATTGTTCATCCACGTGAAAGCGCTACCCTTACTGTCCATGTCCATAAGAGAGTAGTCGTGTAAAAATTCTCTAAAAGAATGCATTCGATGAGGTTCAGCCAATCATCTGCCCACCTTTTTCCAATGATAAATTACCTCATTAAAGTCACCGGCACAGACCCAAGGTAGGGTATTAGAATAAATTACCTCAAGTTGGTCGACTCCATTCAGCACCAAGATCAAGCCGCCGCCGGATAATGCCTAAAAGGCAACGACTAAGAACGCGTATAGGAAGACTCCTTAAGGTGAAAAGGAAAAGCCCTCTTGGAGCTGTGAGTGGAAGAACCGGATAATGGCTAGAGTTGGAAGGGAACGACTCATCACTGTTCTAAGCCAAGATCAATTAACCAGTCTATTTTGTTAAATCAATTATATGAGTTCACTGTAATTACTTTTCAATAGAGAATGGATAGTGGGTTAGTGGCTAAAGCCTAGGTAGCATACATCTTTTCTAAGTCAAGGTCAATTAATTAGTCTATTTTATTACATCAATTCTATGAGTTCACTGTAATTACTTTCCAATAAATAAGTGATAGTTGGTTAGTTGTTAAAGCCACTAGGGAGCGTACATCAAGGACCAAAAAGAAGGCAACAACTAAAGATTTGTTTTAAGTCAATTAACAATCAATTTTTTAGTAAAAATCTGAAGGCATCTCTAGATTTTCCATATGAACATACGAAAGATATGAAACAACAACATTGGATAAAGCATGGGGTACAAATTCGTCTGGTCTTGATAACCTTGTATATTTTGATGGAATGAAAGCTTCACTGAGATGAGAAAACAAAGAAAACAAAGAAAAAAAAGAAACAATGTTCTTGTTGAAGTTAAGGTCTTGATAGATCCATGTTCTTGGATAAGTTGATCATTGACTCACGCAATTCTTTTGAAATGCTGGATCTTTCTCAATTGAATTGTCGTGAAAATCTAATTGGAATTCAAGGTCTTCATAAGTCAGAGTTCTTGAAAGAGACAGGCATCTTCTAGTGCAAATCCATTAAGAGGCTAGACCTATTACTAAAGCAGTTGAAGGCTTATTCTTGTGAAAATCTAGCAAAAATCCAAGGCCACATTGGGGTCTTGGAAATGTTAGATTTGTCGATTAAAGGGCTGGACCTTTCACAATTAGATTGTTCGAAGCTATTGAAGGCATGCTCTTGTGCAAATTTTGTTGGATTTTGAGGCCATAATAAGTACGGCTTCTTGGAAGCGGTATAAGGAGATTGGCCATTGCAAATTGCCAAAACCTAGTTGAAATTCTAGCAATTGTTAGATTGAAGTGGTCAAAAGTGTTGGATATCTCTTAGTGCAATTCTATTATTAGGCTGAATCTTTCATAGAATGCTAAAGAATATGAAATTTACCGGAAATACAATGCCTTAAAGAACTGGAGTACTTCGAAGTGTTGGGTATCTCTTTTGTGCAAGTCCCTTGAAAGGATGGACCTTTCTCAATCAAAATGTCTCAAGCAAGTGATGGTTCGAGATGTGAAAGCCTGTAAAATATTCAAGGGCTTTTATGTTGGAGTTATTATATTTCTCTCGCCGCAAGTCCCCTGAAGGCTTGGGCCTTCTGCAACCTCCTAGTTTGGAGCTATTTGGTGATCAACTCGTTGAAATTGGAGACCGCGGTAATCATATGAAGCTGTTGGATGCTATAGGTTGTCATTATCTAGTCGAAATTAGAAGAGTTCGATGTCTCCCAGAGCAACGCCGTTGAAAGGCCTAAAACCATTATCTAAGTGTAGGAGAGTGCTACAAATTGCAAAATCTAGCTAGAATTCATGGCCATAATAGGTAGGGGCATGCGCGGAAAAGGGGAATATCGCTGGATGCAAGTCCATCGAGAGGCTAGATCTTTCAGATTTCATCTCTGGAGCTGTTAATTGCCGAAATTTGCTCAAATCTAGTTCAAATTAGGACTTGAGAGATTGGATTCTTGGAAGAGTTTGATATATCTTGTTGCACATTCTGCGAGACCGACCATGAGATGGACATGGGTGCTGTTGTCCGAAATGTGTAAGATGCGAGTAAATTTGTAAGCTCGGCCCCGCAACAGCCTAAACAGCATCAGCCAGCCCAAACAAGAGGAGGCATTGTTTGGTGAGTTGCGCGAGTTTAGTCGAGAGTAATTAAAATCCATATCTAGTTGGGCTTCACAAAACAACCAATTCTTTAAATTTTGACGAACCCATGCACAATCCACCTATTAAATATGAATTAAAAAATAGGTCTTGGACACCTCTCCTTAAACTTAACCCTTATCACAATAAACACTAGAATAGAAATAAGGATTAAAACCATGAAAAATCTCAAACTGGTACATCTATATCAAATTTATTTCAAACTAATTTTTTTTAGCACAAAAAACTCTAAATCAATACACATGTGATAAATTTACTCTCCGTTAATTTCCGTTAAATTTCACCATCAAATTGCTGATTTGAATGATACATTAAATTTCGTTGGATGACACATTAAATTGAGTCGAATTATATGTGGTAGTTGACGAGTATATTAGTTTAGGATTTTACCTTTCATTTGTTATAGGTGTGGCGGTTTTTTATTTTTCGTGATATTAATCCAATTTAACAAAAATTAATAGAGGGTAAATGTGCCACAAATGTATCAGTTTTGTATTTTTGGTAATCAAAAAATTAGTTTTGGATAAATTTGTCACATTTGTATTGATTTTGGATTTTTTGCAGTTAAAATATTAGTTTTGGGTAAATTTGTCACGATGTACCAATTTGAAGTGTTTCATGGTATTGACCCTAGAAACAATCATACAAGTAAAAGCCAGTAACTCACTCACTATCAAGCACACGACTCCTCAATCATGGCTTCAAAGCAGTCTTGGTCGAGCAAGAACATAGATGCTTTTAACCTCATCAGGAACTGCTTCCTTCAGAATTAATGACCGAAACATGGTTTTTATTGATAATTTCAGCAGTAGCAACCCTATTCTTTTTGGGGTTAACTTGCTCATGTATCGCCTTATTCCCTTCCTTTCAGATAATGTATATTGTAGCATTCCGCCCAAGTTGCAACTGAACAACTTTCAAGCTTTTCCCTTTCGTCATCTGCGGGGCTCATGAGAACTCTTGATCCCATTCTTCAGCTTGTCTTTGTACTTCCAGCGGACTTAAAATTCTCTGCCACACTTGTTTGAGAAAGGATATTGAAAGAATTGTAACTCAAAGTCCTCTTCATATTATTCCCAGACAACTTTTAATTCCTTAGTGGTGTTTCTCTGTGTCAAATTGGACCAGTAGAAGAATACTGATTCAGTTTCATCTGTTTCAGACATTCATGTTCTTTTTTGTCATGATTATTCAAGCATGGCAATTTCATGCTACGCAAGGTAGATTTGTTCCATTGGTTAGCAAATCATTATCTCCTGTTGTACTTAATAATACTTTGGTCCTCTTGATCAACCAGACATAGACCAAATGCCAAAAATAAAATTATCAATGAAGAACCATATTTGGAGGTGGTTGATGTGTGAGCTAAAAATAAAATCACTGTGCAGATGGAACATCCTGTTGAGAAGACATCCTCAGCATACATTTCCTTGACTGACCATCGTATTCCACACAATTTACTATTCTCATCATCTTCTTCATGTGGCAGAGTTGTGAGCATGTCGAGAAAGAACGCAACCAGACACACAATTGAAAAGTTACTCAGATCAATCAACACCTGCAACTATCTTGGATCACCTTATGGAATTGTGAAATCCTACCATAAGGAGCCGCAGGAAAGAAGCGCTGACATGGTGTGGCTGGAGATGCCATGAATGAAGCCCCTGCTTTGAAGAAGGCAGACATTGGGATTGCAGTGGCTGATGCCACTGAAGCTGCTAGAAGTGCTTGGACATTGTCCTCACTGAAATGAGCTCGAGTGTCATTATAAGCACTGTGCTGACCAGCTGGGCTACATTTCAAAGAAGGATTCCACTGTTAGTGATTTGGATTGTATTTCCAACGGATAATGCACCAAGGCTCTGCACATTGCTAATTGTGTTCCTAGCTTACTATGTATGAGCTGACTAAAATTTTGCAGATATCTGCCGTCTCCATTATAATTGGTATTGTGGTAAGTGTCCTACCTCAAATGTAGACTCAAGATAATGAAGTATTTCCCTAATGAAAGTTCATGCATCCAGTCTTTGGTAGTTTGGCTTTATGTTTTTTGCTTTGATCTGGAAGTTTGACTTTGCGCCCTTTATGGTTTTGATCATTGCCATATTAAACAATGATAAGATGATAGGTTTGTGTATTCTTGTACTCCTGGTTTTGAACATAGCAGATTAAGAAAGACTAATTTAAATAGTTTTTTGTACCAATCTCAGGAATGATCGTGACAATCTTTAAAGATTGAGTGAGGCCATCTCCCTAGCAAGAAAGCCGAAGTTGAAAGAAAATTTTGCTACCGGAATTGTTCTTGGAGGTTACCTGGCACTAATAACTGTATAATATTTTGGGCCATGAAAGATGTGGACTTCTCAGTAAGAACCTGTTTCTTGTGTGGTTTTCTAGTTCTGTCTCTCATGTGTATAATTTGTTTAATTATTGAAACGAGAAGCAATAAAATATCGCTACCCTATTCTATGGTGCAGGACAAGTTTTGTGTAAAAAATCAATCAGATATAGCCCCGATGAAATGATGGCAGCCCTACATCTGCGAGAATAGTTAGCCAAGCTCTAATCTTTGTCAACAGATCGCACAGCTGGTCCTTTGTGGAACTCCCGGGACTTCTCTTGGTCAGCGCATTCGTAGTTGCTCAGCTGGTGAGAATTTCTCGGTCATGGTCTGTTCACTTTCTACTGGGAGCGATAAGTTTGCTATGGTACCTTCTACTGACTAATTTCACTGGAGTCCGGTGGAAGTGAGAACTACAGATTTATTAGCTTTAACTGACGGTCAATTGTTAAAAGTGCTCAGATTAGTTTGGACAATCGAGAACTTAATCACCATTCACCAATATGGTTCCCTGATGCAAAATTTTTCATGGACACGTTGCAACACTTACAGCGGTTTATGCAGTCTGGGGTTTCGCGAGGATAAAAGAAACTGGATGGGGGTGGACCACTGTCATCTACAGCTTGGTGACGCATGTTCTGCTTGAGTTTTCTGAAATACGCAATCCGCTACATTCTGAGCGGGAAAGCATGGAATACCATCTCGGAGAACAAGGTATTTCCACTAAGAAAAAGGCACTGCCACGGATTATGTATTATGAAAAGCCCTACATTCTGTTAATTTTTGGCCAATTTGATCAGGCAGACTGCCTTCACTACCAAAAAAGACTATGGTAAAGAAGAGCAAGAAGCTCAGTGGGCAACTGCACGGGGGACTTGCACGGCCTTCAGCCTCCTGAAACCAGCAACCTTTTCTCTGACAAGAGTAGCTACAGGGAGCTTTCAGAGATTGCAGAGCAACCCAAATGACGAGCAGAGGTTGCGAGGTGAACACCTTAATTCTCATGCTTCAATGCTCGTAAGAAAATGGTGTTATTTACAGAAAAACATAGTTTCACCTACTTCGCTGTTGTACCTGTTTGCTTGCCTGATAACTGAAGTTCAAAGGCCATGCTGTATTTAAGGAGTTTAGGAAGCTTACTTTCTCAATAGAGTTTAAACCTTTCGCTGCTAGCAGTTCCTTTTCGCCATTCAAGCCTGACATCTGATGGTAAGGCAAACTGAATCTGTTGTTGCAGGCTTCGAGAGCTACAACCTCTGAAGGGCCATGTTGAATCCCTGGTCATGCTGAAAGGCTTGGACATTAATTCGATTCAGCAGCTATACACATTCTGAAGAGCTTCCCATTCGAAGCATAAGGGATCGTATTGTGAGAAATGGAAATTAGTCTTAAGGGCTATGACGACAAAGAAGCATATGAGGCTTTTATTAGTCTAAAGGACAACAAAAACCGACGTCACTCGTGGTCAGGGTTGTAGATTTTTGCTGTAACCAGATTAATGCATGGGGGCTGCTTTCTCTTTGACAGATTGAGATTTAACTTTTCTTCTCGAAGTAGCCATGTTCAAGTCGATCAGTGAATCTTATGTGGATCTTAATAATTGTGTTTTGCTTGAAGCATGACCTTGTCAACAATTCTCGACAGTGGTCTGCCAGGCCAAAATAAAATAAAAGGAAAAATAAAAGCAAGATGTAAATATCAAAAGCAGATGTCTGAATCATGCAGAGACCCAAGTAAAGATTAACTATGTTGAAAAGAGAAGATTTGGAAACATGTACTTTGAGCAAAGTCGTGCCTCACTCCTCAAATCACTACCAATGTGACATAAGATTCCTCGGCGCGGTCTTTTTAGTACCAGGGACTTGAGACCAAGAAGGAAACTGAAGTAATTGGGTCCCGTAGTGATGTATGCGGGTCTCTGCACAGCTTCTGAATCTTCTGTCTGATCAGGCCTAGCAACAAAGCGATGCATTTTATTTGGTTGTGAAAGGCAAGACCGTCCTGGAATGTGCTCTACTAATCTGGGTTATTCATGATGGAACATTTTTACCTGCTGCTCAGCCCGAGCCATTAGTTCACAGAGATATTTCAGAGTACCCAGAAAACACTAAAACTAGTTGGATGATATTCATTCAAGTAGATAAACCACTTAGCGTAAAATTTATTCAATGGGGAAAAAAAAAAAACAACAAACTAATGCCAGATGATGTTCAGTAAAATCAATTCATCATTCTTTTTGAAATTTTCATCCTGTAATCATCTAGATCATCAGGGTTATCAGGTGCCTCTCATTAATCACATAAAAACTCCCACATAAAAGGCACATGCCATGGTGATTTTTTTCCCAGTATTGTCTATATATGGGTGTACAAGCATATATTTGGTTTTTCTGCATTGCATTTGGATATGACTATTCTATTCATCATCAATTGGCAAATTAATTGAACAGAGATCACTGCACGTCCAGCTAGTTCTTCCATTACAATACTCCCACTAGCGAATACTCCATGCATATTGAATAAATGGGCAAATTATCTTATTAATGTTAATCGGTCAGGTAGATGAAAGAAATTAAGAACAACAATGACCAGGATGAATTGGAAACTCCGAAATGATGATTCATGCACTTATTTGCATATCTGTGAAAACAGGACAATGAAGTTGAACTGTATAAGTAATATGCATTCCATTCTAAGTCATCAGAAACAGTACGTATTCTCTTCAAGGCTAGGAAAGTAAACCAGGCAATTTCTGGGCCTTGTTGAGAATAATTTCATAAAGGAAAGATATTGCATTCTCTATAGAAGGGAAAAGATAAAAAAAGAAACTTTGAGGAAGGAAGAATTCCAGTTACAAGGAAGTCCAAACAGTGGAACTGGAACTTATGGATCATCATTAAATTGAAAAGACGCATGACCTTTAGAATGAATATTGGCCTCAGACACTTCAGACTTGCTCAAGGAAGCATGAAATGGATCTCTTTCAAGTCCTCATTTAGACCAGAGGCGTACCACGACCTTCGCAAATATCTGGCCTTTCTAGGGAGCTCGACTACTAGAGGCTGTCCTTTTGAGTTATGTTCTTGCAATGTTGGATATGACATGTTCTCAGCTTCTTCAAGTTCGACAAATCTGGCAGTCCTTGAAGGGAATCACAGTATGAGATGGTCAATGTTCTCAGGGATGTCAAGCATTCCAGGCCGTCTAGCTTTACCAGCTCACAGTGAGAAATAAGCAAGGCTACCAAGGATGAGAGATTTTGAAGTCCTTCGATTTCCATTACAGAACATAACAGAAGCTCCAATCCAGATAGAGACTTGAGATACTTAAGCTCCGGCAATGTCTTTAAGGATTTGCAGTCTCGGAGGGTTAGTTTTTTCAAACTTTTGGGTAGTCGTGGGAGATGTTGTAGGTCTGGACATTGAAGATCAAGCTTCCTTAGCTGCTTGAGAGCATCCATTTCCGGTAGTTTAGTGAAGCCTGGGAGGCACAATTTCAAGGTCTCAACTTTTGTCACTTTGCCAATCCCCGAAAGGCTGATTGGCTCCACCATCAAATATCCGTCTGTGCCGGGAGATGCCTCGTCCTCCAAATAATTGGCAAGGTACAACTCTTTGAGATTGGTCAGATTTGAAATATCCAAAGACTTCAATTTACTTGAGTCATAAGTGAGACGCAAAGTAGCTAAACTAGTGGGAAGCAGAGGAACCTCATGAAGATTGTCACAGCCATATAAATCAAGGTTTTGAAGATGGGAAAGACTAGAGATGCTCCCTGGTAGGCTGGGAATATTGGAATCTGACAACACCAAATTTCTCAAACGAGACAAGCCTTTGATCTCCTCAGGAATTTTTCCAAACTCCTACAGCGTGATGCATGAATCTCCTCAAGTTTCTTCAGCATTCCAATAGATCGAGGGAACTTTCTAATGAAACTTCCGTCCATTCTCAGCACCTTCAAATTATGCATATTACCAATGGCATGTGGTAATTTGTCTATTCCTGTACTTGAGAGATCCAGGTTCTCTAATGATGTCAAATTTCCAATGGCGTCTGGAAGTTTCCACAACAACCGACAATCTCTCAAAGACAGTTGTTTCAACTTTTCTAGCCTTTTAATTGAGTCTGGGAGTGTGGTAAGTTCAGAGCCATCAATTGAAAGAAATTCTAGAGATTTTATGTCACCAATTTCAGCGGATAATCGTGCCAATGATTTACAGTTGCAGGCGCTAAGAGTTTTAAGATGCTTCATATCTTCGGAGACCAAAATATCTTCTATATAAGTTCCATCAAGTCGGAGCTCTCTCAAAGCTTCCAGAGAATCAAGTTCTTTGGGCAAATTTACCGAGGTCAGTGCAAAATTTCAAATCTAAAATTTGCAAACGTTGCAACTGACCAATCGATGGGTCGATTTGAACCAAATGAGAGCAATATTCTAAAATCAGCATCTCCAAAGACTTGAAATTAGACAAGTTTGGAGTTTGTATCAAGTCAACACAGCCTCTGAGAATTAAGACTTTCAACTTCCTTGCCAACTGCAAGCAATACAAATAGACAGAAACTGTTAATGTTGCAGTAAGTATTCAAGTGAAAAGGGAAATGCAAAGTATTTGAGCTACCTTTATACTATTCCAACCCTCCCAACCTTCAGTTACCTTGCTCCATGATAAATCAAGAACAACCAAGACCTCCAAGTTCAAATTGATTACGTTAAAAGCTCTGGGACAGCCATGCCAACGGAGCCAAAGTAACTTTGAAAGAAGATTTCTAAAATCCTCCTTAATGTCAAAGTGATCCAAAATGAAAAGACGGGGATTTGGTACTCTTTTAAATTGGTCACCAGTCAAATAGGTCTGCGATCGACCATCCATGTCTTTTTGTTCAGTGTTATCCATCTCAAGCCACACAGCTTCTTCATTTGGCTCTGTTGGTCAAACACCATTGTTAGACAGAAGCCAACGAAACCCCAATACAGTAATAGAACTGAGGATCATTTATGCTCCACTCTTTCCAAAAGGGATCAAAACAAGGAGAGTTAAATATCCAATGACAGACCAAAAAGGAAATGTTAAATCTGACCTCATCTTGTTTAAAAATCTTCCGAGCTTCAGTGGCCCATAGTCTACTGTTGTTCCCCTGTTTCATCTCTTCTTGAAAAATTTTCCTGCCCAGCTTCCTTAGCTGATCGTGGATCCACATCCTATTGTCGTCTCCAATCTTTACCATGGACATGAGGCAAAGCATCTCGACTTCAAAAGAAGGATACAATTGAAGCTCATCCCACATGTAAGATGCGATTCTTTTATCCTCTCCAAAAAGAAAACAACCTATGTCGAGAAAAATATGCCGTTGGAAACTGTTTAATTGTTCGTAAGTTATTCTCAACTTGTTCTCGACTTTATCATCAGTTACATTTTGTAACTTCTCCAGTAGAGATTCCCAAGCTCCTCTTTTATCCCGAAGCAGAGACAGGTAATGGAAGTTTTCCAGTAGCGGACACAATTCTTTCAGACAGATCAACATAGTCATGTTCTGGACAATCCTTAGCGAAGGCATATCTACAAAAAAGTTTTAGAGCATCACTATCCTCCATCTCTGGGACTTTGTAAGTTTCAACGTCATCAGTTTCTGCCATTTCACATAAATTAAGAACCCTTTTGGTTGTGATAATGATCCTACTCCCTGAACCGAACCAATCGAGACTTCCAACCAAAGCTTCAAGCTGAGACTTCTCATGCACGTCGTCCAAAAGGATGAGGACTTTCCAGGTGCTTAATCTTAATTTGAGGAAGCTGATTCCTTCCTCAACCGATTTGAGTTTTGCCGAGTCCCTTTGGACGATGTCAGAGACCAACTGATTTTGCAAAGCTAGAAGAGCTTTCTTGTCAGTAGTGTCTCCAATATCACCGAGAAAGCTGTGACGGTCAAAGAGGTGGCAGATATCGTTGTAGAGAGATTTTGCGAGGGTTGTCTTACCAATGCCTGGAATGCCGGAGATGACAAGCATCCGCACGTCACTAGAGTCAGTATCCAACATTCTTCTCAGCTCAGGCAAGCGGTCTTCAATCCCGACTAATTTGTCAGACAAATTGAGCTTAGCCTTTCTCAATCTCTTCAGAACTTTTGAGACCATCATAATTGCAAATTCTCCTTGCCTAGAAAACAGAAAAAGTTTCAGAAAGAAGGAAAGTACACAAAGTCATGGACCCTGTTAACTGGGGATAAATATCTGAAACTGATGAAACGTGAATGGGACGAAATGGTTAAACCCTCTGCACTTAAACGCTCTGTACAAATGCAAGAGTGTGTCCCAGTCAATTCAGAGTGACCATTGGCCAATGCCCACAAAGAAAAACTCAGATTAACCCCGGGCCATGCCCATCGCAACCCTTAACAGACCGCCACTTTCGTATACGGGGGCAATTTGCCGTGAAATCAATTGAATTGAGCATGAGAGTACCACATTATTCAGGACAAAAAAAGGGAGAAAAGAAAAGAAAACAAAGCAAAACTAGTTACAGATCCTTCTTCAACCTTACCCAGTATATTTGGTCAGTTGCCGCCCTTTCACAGATGTCACTTCTTTGAGGGCATCCACCCATTTCTGAACCGTGTCCGGATCAACTCCTTTCTCCTTGTGTGCCGCAATTTTATCCGCGTAGGGACCCTTCCCATCCTTCATTTCCACATCCCACGCCGTGATCAAGAAGTAGACGGGCATGATGATCATTCTTCCCTCTTTGCGCCACTCGACCATCTGAGCCAGCTCACGAAGGCACGGCTTACTCGAGGCATAGTCCTCGGACAGGATCGGGATGCCAATCTTCGACAGCTTGATCGACTCAGGGAGCTGCTTCTTGATGTACTCTCCATCGGAAAGCTCTTCTTCGTCTAAGAAGGTGCGAACCCCGTGATCGACGAGGCTTCTGTAGAGAACATCGGTGAACCCATGTCGGGTGTCGCTTCCTCTGAAGCTCAGGAACACGTCGAAGTTGTTTCCCGTCACCGAAGCTGATGATGCAGAGCTCGAACCGCCGTAAGGACCTTCTTTCGCCATCTACAGCTGCAAAGGAGACTCACGAATGCTCGCAAAATTCCCTCGGACAGACTCTTGACAATGCCACGCTCTGCCCTGGTTGATTAGTGGGGAAGCAGGTGCTCCGTCCGTGCGGAATTTCTACAGTCAAACGGTTCTTGGGACTGGATGAGATCTAATTAGGGGTGATCGGTTCTCCATCCGATCCGGTTCTAACTAAGAATCAAGAATTAAATTAGGAGAATTGGTTGTCAATTTTTGGAATTGGAAATCTAGGACTTGGTCCGGTTCGGTCCAATCCCATGGAATCGATTACTTAGCAAAAAAATTAAAAAATTAAGAAAAATAAAAAATTTGTTACTATTTTTAAGTTTTATTAGTATTTTTAAGAAATTTAAAAAATATATTTTTTTTAAAAAATGGTCAGATCCAATCAGGTTCCGATTCGGGATCCGCTTCTCCCCAGAATCAGGAACTAGACCGACAATCATCAGGTTCCTTTTATGGAATCGAGAACTGATCCCTTCGAGAACCGGACCATCACGGGGTCCGAGCAATTCCAAATTTGGGTTATTCGAGGTGCTTAATCCTAGATCCAATGAAGGCTTCCAAGAACTAGCAGTTAAAAGCAAAGTAACAATGACTATTGGGTGTGTGAAATCATTTGTCATTTCCACATTTTTGTCGCGGTTTTACTCCTATCTGATTCAATCTTTCGTTAAGTGTCAATTATAAATTTTGACAAAGCGTTTCGTGAAAATAAATCATTTTGAGAATGTAACATTTATAAAATAAATAAATGAAAAATATTTAAACATAAATTATTATTGATAATGAAAATATTTTTTATTTAATAATTATTTCAAACTCTGACCAAATCGCATATGTGACATAGAAATATATCTCTTGAAGGTTAACTATTCTGAATATATAATCATCATGCGATTAAAAAAAAAAGCTAAAGTGAAGAAAATTGAGGAAAAAAATTGAGAAAAAAATTAACGAAAAAGGGGGAGAAATGGCAAAAATGAGGAGGTGAATTCAAGTGCGAATTTTGACCAAAAATAAAAATTCAAGTGCGTCCAAAAGAAAATATTGAAAGCCGAATATTCAAGTTTGATTCTCCTTTAATTACCATACTCTAACTAGTTTATTTTTGTGGAAGACAAAGGTAGATTCTTGTCGGAGGATACGGCCAAGTGATACATTGGGTGAAGGTCGAGAGGTCCAAGGGCAGGCAAAGGCTTAGCTTTTAAATTACAAAGTTAATTATCAATATTCAATAGCCTACACGAGAATATTAATTACAAAGTTTTAATTTTAACAGATTCCATCTTTCATTAACCAGACCATTTGCTCCTACATTTTTGCACTGAAATAAAACGCACAAAGTGAATGAGCTTTAAAGCAAACGGGAGACAGAAAATCTGCATCTGTAAGAGCATCCACAAAGCTACTTTGGCAAAAAGCAACAAAACTTGGAAAAACCCTCATCTGGATTTTTCAAAAATTATTTGTCTTGACAGTGGGTTGGTGGCAAAAAAGGGTGTATTTGGTAACCTTTATGTTCCCAAGAATAATTTATGATAAAAAATTATTCGCTTTTTATTTTGTTCATTGGATGAGTTTCTGAGCATTTGAAATGCCCAAAATTTCTATTTTTATTTTGAATAAAAATGTATTTAGTATGATTCTTAAATTTTTTTTTTTTTTTTTTTGTGATTTAAAATTTCTTTTAATATTTTTATTATATTTTTCTTTTTTTCCTTTTCTTTTTCCTTCCATTTTCTTCTCTAGCCGATGGCCGGACCAAGCGAGCCTCCCCCAGCCAAGTGAGGCTCCAATGAGCTCATCGGAAGCCTTGCCTAGCCCAATGACCTCCCTGGCCGATCTCACCCGGACTAGTGAGGTTTCCTTGGTCAAAGACCGGCAATGAGGAAGAAAAAAAAAAAAGAAAGAAAAGAAAAGAAAAAAAAAAAAATGATTTGCCTTGATTTTGGAATTATTCTCATGAGCCAAAAGTAACTTTTTTTTATTTTTTAATTCTTCTCCAAATTTAGGGAAAATTTCAAATAATGGCAAGAAGTGCGTTTATGTTCTCATATAAGGGCTCTAAGTAAATATTGTTTCAAATAAGGGCTGAAATGGTCAAATCGTCTGAAATAAGGGCTTGAAGTTGCCAAAACATCTTAGATAAGGGCCTTTGGCCAGCTAGTAACTATTTGATGGGCAAATTCTAAATAAAAGCCTAAAGTACCATTGTTTATTCAAATAAGAGCTTGAAATGAATTTTATTTTAAATAAGATCTTAAAGTGATCAAATCGTATTAAATAATGGCATGAAGTTGTCAAATCATCTCGAATAAAGACTTTTGGCCAGCTAATGAATATTTTGACCATCGAAGAAAGGGTATTTTGGTAAAAAAAATTATAACTACATTTTTTTAACTTTTTATTTTCTTTTCTTTTTTCTTTTTTTTTTCTTTTCTTTTTTTTTCTTCTTCTATCCATCGGCCATCGTTGTCAATGGCTTAGGCGGAGGATCTCTTGCCTCAAGGGTGAGGGAAGCCCTTGCGAGATTTGACATCAAGCGAGGGTCGCCTCACTTGGGCTAGGTGGGCAATGGCAAACCAAGGCAAGGTGAACCTTGCCCATGCCAGTGAGGGTTGCCCTCACTAGATCAAGCAAGACGACCCTTGTTTGATGCAGCGGTGAAGGCAACCCTCACCCTAAATTGGCTGAGGCCATGCAAAGGCGAGGGCTACCCATGTCAAATCTGGTAAACACCTTTGCTCGACCCTAGCGACAAGAGTGGCCCTCACCTGAGTTTGGCAACCTCCACCATGGCCGGCAAAGGGAAGGGGGAAAAGAAAAAAAAATAAAGAAAAAGAAAAATAAATAAATAGAAAACTAAATTAAAAGACAAAAATGTTATTCGGTCTAATAGGTTAGGCCCTTTTTTTTAAATTGATATGGCTACTTCATGCCATTATTTGAAACAAGTTCCGCTTTAGGCCTTTATTTAAGACAATTTAACCACTTCAAACTTTATTTGAAAGAATATCTATTTTGAGTCTTTATTTGAGAAAATAAGACGTTTTAGGTCTTATTTGGAATTTCCCTCAAATCTATTTATGAAAACAAAAAAATTTATCAAACAAATTTTTTTTTTTTGTTTTTTTTGGAAAATAAAAGAATTGAATCAGGGTGTTATTTGGAGCATCAACAAAAGGCCCAAAGTTCATCACCCCGCGCAACACACACGAAATAAACTAATATTTTGCTATAGATAATTGTATTACTCTATTCATCACTGTTCAAATTGGTAATTGGAATTTCAATATCAATAGACAAGCATATATATCCTGGTTAAAAAGCCAACATCAGCCCTTAGAACAAGTTGATAATTTATAAATTTGTATGGATGTTAATTTTGATAATGATGATAACTTACTAACGAGTGATATGATAAGCAAGTTATTGGTGATATTTCTTTTTTTAACAAGATAAAAGAATATTAGTAACCTTAAAATTCTACCAACACTGAAATTTTCCAATTTTGAATCCCACAAGACCTAGAATTTTGCAACTCGAATAATCACTTGGATTGATTGTCACACCAACATGAATATAACCCATAATATAAATTAAGTAGTGCTAGGCGTACTAAAGGGATACCACCTACTTAAAATAAGGTCCTAACCTAGATGCTATGTCTCAATTCCTGCCATGCGGTCTTTCCGTTATTCTAAATTATGGTGCTTTGGAGCCTAAAATTGTTCATATCTTGGATACACTGTTGCCGACTCTATCGACAGGGTTGTCAATTTCTCTTGAAATACTTGGATGGTGGATAAGGTTGCCCCCGGAGAACCAAGGCATCATATACAAAACCACGTCTTTGCGTGCATGGGTACATCTGGATTTTGCTGAAATTCGCAGTGGAGAGAGCACGCATGGAATAACTACGTTATGCTAATTTCACCGATATCATCACAGAGACCGCCTTCTCTACCAAAGAGGACTATGGCAAAGGAGAACGAGAAGCACAGTGCTGGATGGAGGACTCTGCATGGCCTGCTGCCTCCGGAAACCAGCGATCTTTTCTCTGGCAAAGACTAGTTACAGGGAGCCTTCGTAGACTGCAGACCAAGCCGAGCGACATGCTGAGTTTGCAAGGTGAGCGTCCTCTTTGTTTCAATAGACTTTGTTTCACGCTTTCAGCAACGATAAATGACTACGAATGAAACTCCAAACCTGTGTTTTTTGCCAGAATGGAAAAGTTTTCAATACATGAATATTCAAATAAAAGAAAGTGAAAAGTGCCAGCCTATTTAGAGGCCAATCGACCTTCAATATCCGCATACAATTCATTCCACTCTACATTGATTTTGTCAATCATTTCCAAAGCTTGATTTCTCTTCTTTTCCATGCTTGGATTCTCTCTCTTCATACTGAGGACCTGCTCGTACTTAATTCTTCAGTTCCTTAACTTTCTCCTATCTCATTGTCGACAGATATGATATTTCTGACTTTGCATTCTCAACTGTCTGCTTGCGTGCCTCAATCTCTGCTTGAAGTTGGGTTATAACTCGCCCATCGTCAGCCACACTCTTAGCTTTCTCTTCGCATTGTTTCTTGATCAAACGAACTTCAGCCTTGTCAGACGCCAAAAGATACTTTTCCATTTTGAGCTCCCTTTCTAACCTCTCACATCCAATGAGGATCTTTTATTGGGAAGAGAGGGAGTCACCTGAGTCTGAATAAAGTTCTGCAATTTGAGATAGACACATTGATGTCCAATAGTAGAGACCTCTGGTGCATTTTGTTCGACTAAGAAGTTCAGTAATTCTTGCAATTGACCAAGTAGCTTGGGATTAAACACGATTGCCTGGAGTCCCTGACTCATTATAATTTCCAACTCTTGCGATGCATTCTGGTATGCTTGAAGATCAAAATGACTTGCTTGTGACATCTATGTCCCAGTAGTTTGCTCTCCTGAGTCATCACTCAACAGAGACTCGATCTTTGAGAAAAGAGATTCCTCTCTGCCACTGCGTAAATCTGCCTCCACAATTATAGGGGCTTTATCTTTGTCCATTGCTGATGATGACTATGGTTGAGCAGCAGCAGGAGGCACAGCAGAACCAATTGTTGCCAAAGAAGGGATAGTCGATGCCCTGTCAAGTGGCACATCTTCTTACTCTGTCGATGGTGAGATGCCAGTAGTTTCCCTGTCCCACTCTTATCTGGCTCAACACTTAAGTTTGATTAATGTGGAAAAGAGTGTGTTGGCTTGGTTCTGGAAATCAAGCTGAATTTGGAAGCAACAGCCTGAAAGAAATACAGAATTATTCATTGATGGAGTGAGACAGAAAGCAAGACATCTGTAGTTTACCTTCACTCTATGCCACGTGGTTGATGAACCTGCAACAGAGGGAGAATTTTGCAAGTTAGAAGAAGCCGCCCATAGTTTCAGTTATTGACTTGACAGAATCGGAAGATTTTGCTTGTGCTTTAGGAGGAAGACGAGTATTAAATAAGGAGTAAAATTTTCTATTTAGCCCAAAAAATTAGTCTAAGGTCTAATCACTTCCAACATGGCATAGCTTGAAATAATCCTTTGACTGCCTATCCTTATGGTCTGGCAGCTTTCTAGCCATGACCTCTTTCAGCGTTCTACATTGCATGGTTGAAATCATACTTAAATCTTACAGGACAACTCAGATTTGACAATCTCAATGTACAGCATACCTTCATCCTTGCATTTGACACCCTGAATGGAAGAATGTCTGGTATTAGCTGGTTTGCTAAACTCCACCTGTGACAAAACCTGTGTAAGCATGTATTCAGTGCATCAAATAAGACTTCTACCATGTGTCAAACGGTTGTAAACACTGATGCTTAGATTCAAACTGACTGAACGTGAAAAGAGACCAGATGAGTTTTGAAATTTCATTGACGGTATTGATCAGACTATATCCTTGGAAGAGTAGCTCATCAAGCAAGTCTGACTTAAAAGAGAAAAGTTTGAAGAATGGAATAACCTCTATGAGCTACTCATCCCAATTTATTAAAAGTACTTTGGATTAAGATCTTGAATATTACGGAAGCACCGCATAAAAAATTTAAGATACTAGTACAGAAGCCAGCGCTTTTCTGCAACACATCAAAGATTTAATATACCAATACAACGTTCAATGCTTTGGATTGAATACATAACAACACCTCCCAAAAGCATTATTAAACTAACTGGCATAAATAGAAGTTCTTTGGTTGTATATCGCAGAAAAATACAAGAAAAAGTAAAATGCTCTTTCAAAGAAGTGGAGTCCTTACAAATTTGGACCCATCTTTCAAGTAAAAAAGATGAAAGAAATACAAAGTCTTGATGACTCAAATTTCATTTGAAAAATTATTTTGCATGTGTTAATGGGAGAAAATGTCTAGTCCCTCATAATTCATCATGTCATGCACTTTTTTCATAATCAAGAAATTCATTCATCTTAGTAAAAATTCCAGACATGACACGTGCTAATCAAGTGCCAACCCCCATCTATGTGGTCCAGAGGGAAAATCATAGTGTTGGTTACCTCGGATGAGCTTTCTACCTCAATTATGGCACCCCTTGGCTTCTTGAAGGAATGCAGGTGTTCCACACCTTTAATATCACGAATCTTCGGACAGCCCTTGATCTTAATATCTTTTAGCTTCTTCAGTTTTGATAGATTGGGAAGTCTCTCAAGGCTTTGACAGTACGAAACATTCAATGATGCTAAAAATATCAAGTTCTCCAGCTCATCGAGCTGTTGCAGGTTGCAGTGAGATATTCTGAAAATTCGGAAGGATTTGAACTCCCCAAGGCCTGCAACTTCTGTTATAGCACAGTCAGAAAGCTCGAATTTTGACAGGAGCTCCAAATACGAAAGATCTGGCAATCCTGTCCGTGATTTGTACTGGCAAAGTGAGAGGGTGAATAAACCCGGAGGAAGCTGTGGTAGCGTTTTCAAGTGAATGCAGCAAAGGGAGAGCTTTGTGAGCTTACGAAGGTGATCCAACCCAACAGGTAGTAGTTGGATTTTTAACAGAGATAGCTGCAAAATCTTTAGCTCTGACAAACTCCTAAGCACCATATAAGTGTATCCTTTTGCCTCAATTTGACTTTGGTCAGGTAACACCAGTTCCTGGGATCCATCAGCCAAGATTAACTCTCCCAACTTAACCAGACTACTAATCTCTGGGATTGTATCCATCAATTTAGAACCGACAGATAGGCTTATTAAAGTGGGAGGGAGCTTGGGCACTCTATGGAGCTTGTCACAATGAAGCAAATCAAGCGTTTGCAGATTAGGAAGTCTAGAAATGCTATCTGGTAGGCCACGAATCCGAGAGTATCCAAGCCTCAAGACCTTCAATCTCGAAAGCTGCTCAATATCTCTAGGAATTTCCCCAGCCAAACTCCGACATCTTGAAGCATGCAGCTCTTCAAGCCTCTTCAACTTCCATATAACACAAGACAGCTCTCGTACAAAAGTAAAATCAATTTTGAGCACTCTTAAAAGATATAACTTATTAATAGTATTAGGTAATTTGACAATTCCAGTGCTTGATAAATCAAGTTCCATCAATGAAGCCAAACTCCCCAAGGACGTTGGTAACTTCAATATTGACCTACAATGATTTATTGACAAGTGTTGTAGCATTTCTAACTCTCTAGACAGGGGAAGTTTAGTTATTTTGGTACCATTCAGTGCGAAGACTCTCAGAGATTTCACATGACAAATTGAATCGGGCAGTTGGATCAATGAAAGACAGTTGCAGGCACTGAATCTTCTAAGCTTTTGCAAATGACTTATGGAGGCAAGAATTTCTTGAACAGCAGTTCCATCTATAAGAATCTCTTCTAAGGATATGAGGGAACCCATCTCTTCAGGCAACTTATTGAGTTCAGTACAAGACCTCAAGTTTAGTGAGACCAACCTCTCCAGAAATTTTACCGATGAACCGATTTCAACTAATCGAATGCACCTTTCAAGATTCAATCTCTCTAAACATTTATAATAAGATAAGTCTGGAGTTCTGATCATATCATAACAGCCGGTGAGGTTCAAAACTCTCAATTTCTTGGCTTTCTGTCAGAAAATAGAATAACAAAAGAGTCAATTTTCCGCTACAATTTGACAAATGAAATCAATAATAATGTACTTCTCTACCTTGATTTCACTCCAACCGTTCCATTTGTCACTGACCTTGCTCCAAGAAAGATCTAGAACAACCAACTCCGTCAAATCCAATTTTTCAGCAAGAAGATGCCGAGGACAACCTTGCCAATGGAGCTATCTTAAACTTGACAGACCCCGCTCAAAATTTCCTTCGAGGTTCGCCTGATCCAATCGAAGGAATCTTATGTTGGACATCCTCGCAAAATGTGCTGGTCCAAAACTGTATTGTGACCCACTGCCAAATTTGAGAAGAATTCCTCTAACAATTTCCGTTCCCTACACGTGAAATACAGGATTTGGATTAGCAAGGGACTTGGCATTTCCGCACAAAAATATGTGAAGATGATAAATTCTTAGAGACTTCAAATTAAAGAAATCATTTTATTAAGGATCAATTTGTTTTAAAAAAAAGGTTTTGGAAAAAATTCTTAAAAATGATCGCTTTCATCTCTTACAAAAATGAAAAAACAACAAATATTTTCATCATCCACAAAAAAAGTAGACATAAATTGTTATCAATAATGAAAAATTTTCATTAACTAATTATTTCAAGAAATATAAATGATCATTTTTTCCGTTAAAAATATGCACCCCAATTAGTTTTCTTCCTATGAAAAGAGGAACATGAGTTGTAAGGCATACAAGTAAGGTAAAAACAGTGATGAACTTGTATCTTACTTTTTTATTCACCAGCACAGTCCTGGGCTTGCTCGTGACTCCACAATCTACTGCACTTTTCAGGTTTAAGATGTTTCTCTATGACAATATCCCTACCTAGGTCTCGAAGTTGATCATGCATCCATAACTTATCGTTCTCAATCTTAACAATAGACGAATTGATGAGCACTTCTAATACTGATCCGCTTGTGGAATCACGGTCAGACCACAGGTAGCATGCAACACTTTTGTCCTCTCCAATGAAGAAACAAGCAATGTCCAGAAATATCAGTCTTTGCTCGTCAGGTAATGCTTTGATTATTACCATCAATTTCCGTTGAACTTGTGGCTCAGGTACTTTTCTCAATTCTTTTAATGTCTGCTCCCACACCTCCTTGCTTTTAGAATATAGATACGACCCAACAACCTCAACAGTCAAAGGAAGCCGGCCAATAGTCGATACTATTTTTTTGGACAGAGTAGCTAAGTCAGCTGGAGCAGGTCTCTCCCTGAAGGCATGAGTGCGGAATAGTTCATCGACTTCCTCTTCTTGCATTCCCCCGACTTCATATTTCAGGGACACTTCAAACTTATCTAAAGCCTGTTTGTCTCTGGTGGTAATTATGATCCTGCTCCCAGAGCCTAATGAATCGAGAATACTTAAAATCGGTGTAAGTCCTGAGCTTGGTTCAATATCATCGAGAACAATGAGAACCTTCTTGTGCAAGAGTCTGCTTCTGATGGACTTAATCCCATAATCAACAGAATGAGTTTGTCCATGCGTTACACCTAGAAGGTCAGAAACCAACTGACCTTGCAAATTATCTAGACCTCCTGGTTTTTTGGTATGTTCTCTAAAGCTTTCCAGAAAGCTACAGCCATCAAAGAGATTAAATATTCTTTTGTAGATGAATCTTGCAATTGTTGTCTTCCCGGCGCCCCCTATGCCATGTATTCCAACTACATGAACATCGCTAGATTCCACTTTTAGTAATTTCATAACTCTTTCCACATGATGCTCGATGCCAACGAAGGTATCTGTTCAGTGCCCTCAACACATTTGCGACAAGAATATCGATGACTGAAGCATCTACGGGCGAGCTGTATCAAGCGTGCACGTGTGCACAAGGTACACACACAAAAATTAATGTAAGTCCAACAATATCTAAACTCTGAAGTAGTTTGCAAGAAAAAGTTCACGCTCTCCTTTCAAAACTATCATACACAGCTTTAGACAAACAGGCCATGCAATTAGTGGTACATGCTTCTACTAAATCAACACAGACAAAGCACAGTATGATGAGGTGCAAAGGTTTTCTGTTGCATCCACAGAAATTAAGCAAATCGGTATCACTCTACACTGGCATATTCTTGCAAGAGGTAGATTTCCTGTGGATGCAGATTTCAAGAGGAAGAACATTTTTCTTGACCATATCGATATAAAATTACAACCATAACCGCTGCCTCCCATTTAATGCAGTGATCGAACGTGGAAAAACTGAGTTATGAGATACGTGTAACGCTAGAACACTAAAATTTATCAACAAAACCGAAACATTAAGTAATGTGACAAGCTGGGAGTGAGAATGTTAACAAGCGGATCACATTCAGTACCAGATCAGAGGGAGCTACATCAGATATCGATACACGTTGCAGCATTAGTCTAATTAGATTAACCAAAATTGAAGTAAGCGCTGGCTTGGGATTCGGATGCTAGGTTACTCAATCGAACTTACTCAATTACACTCACCTATCAATCTCCAACCCTGGGATGGATCCCACATAGCTGAGAGCTTCCTCCCATTTCCGGAGGGTGTCTGGGTCGATTTCGTTCTCTCTATGCTCGGCGATAGCCTCGCCGTAACGGTGGGATACGTTTTTCACGACCGATGGCGTGACGTTGAGGAAGACGGGCATGATGATCTGGCCCGTCGTCTTGTGGTACTCCACAATCTGAGCCAGCTCTCGGAGGCACCATTCGCTCGATGGGTAGTTCCCTGACAGGATCGGAATGGCGATCTTGGAACGCCCGCTCGCTTCGAGAAGCGACGGGTCAATCTTCCCTCCTCGCCTGAAGAGTTTCTCATCATCCTTGAACACGCGGACCTTCTCTCGTAAGAGCCTCTGGTAGAGATGATCCACAAAACCCTTGCGAGTATCCGCTCCTCTGAAGCTCACAAACACATCGTAACTCTGCTCTCTTGTTTCGGAGGAACCTCCTCCACGGTCGCGAGAATTCTGGAAGTCCATCTACTTTCAAAATGAAAATGGTTTCCGTGTTGGGGGGCCTCCTCCTCTCAGTTTTCGTCTCTCTTTCTTCTCCATTTCAAAGATCCACCTCCCAGTTTCCCAGTTTCATACCATGGGAGTGGATGTACGAGGGCCTCTTTGACCGGCCGACCATGGCGAGACGGATGTAAAAATTTACAACAAAATATATTTTAAAAAGAAAAAAACCAATAACCTTTAAACTTTTGCAAAATGTACGACCCGAACAAAACTTTTCTTTACCAATTCAGTCTTTGAACTAAATGCTCTTTTTTTTTCCTAATTGATCTGAAGAAAAGTTTTGAATGGGATTTAGCCTCTTTACCCCCAACAAAACGCTAGACTAATTACTGTTTTTCTCGTAAAGCATTTGGCCAATACTCCAAAAAATTGGTCAAGCAAGGGCGACTAGACCCTCATTGTTACGGGGATTTGAAAAATGGATTTGAATTTTCTAAAGTCAAGAATAACTTATTTAGTAATGTTAATCACTAGACTAAAATGCTCTAGTCATTTGGAAGTAATTTGCTGGCATGGTGGATCCAATTAGCACTTCATCACTACCAAAGCGACTGAGGCTTTTTGAAGGGAAATAAACAAAGTGATTGCCTTACTCAGCCAATCTAGGGTTGCGATATTTCTTCCCTAAATCAAAGTCTGCTACATGGGATCAATTACAAACCTTGAATTTGTGAGACTTATGTGGGTCTTATGTGTGACAATCATAAATTCAATGGTCATTAATGATGGATCTAACCTAACACAAATAAGAATTACCGCTAGACTTATTGAACCAAAAGATCCAATGGACAAGTTTGGGAAAGGGCTAATCCTCAGAGTCACAATTTTTTATCACCGCAAACAAACCAAATGGATATCAATTTAAAAGTTTCAAAATTCGTAGACTAAGCGACACCAATCAACTTTAACCTATTCAACTTCCACTAAATTTGTGTTTGATACAATAAAACCGGAATGAGATAACTTTTTATTCAGTAAGTTTACAGGATGAATACAATGAGGGTTCTTTTGCTTTATTACAGGAAATGCATTGTGAAAGTAGAATGGGATATTAATTCTAATGATTTTAATAAAATATACAGATACGCATTTTAATTCATCTACAAAAATGTATTCTAAAATCACAATTAATAAATTGATAGTCATCATAATAATTAAATATATCATCAATTGAGTTGTTAAAAACCAATGTTTTAATATAGAATGATTGTTATTGTCGTAATTTTAGATTGATGAACAATAAGCATAATTGTAAAACATCTTTAATCGTAGGGTTAATATAATGAAAAATCTCATACTTGTATACCTATGACAAATTTATCATAAACTAATTTTTTGACCAATAAAACCCCCAAATTAATACAATTTAGGACAAGTTTATCATCCGTTAGTTTATATTAAATTGGATTAATACTATGAAAAACTACAAACTAATAAATCTATGACAAATGGAGGGTATCGTGTCATCCAACTTAGTAATTTGACGGTAAAATTTAATGTAAACTAACGGAGGGTGAATTTGTTACAAATGTACCAGTTTGAAATTTTTTATGGTGAAAAATTTAGTTTGGGATAAATTTATCACGGGTGTATCAGTTTAGGGTTTTTCATTGACATTGACTCTTAATTGTATAACTTGCTTTAGATTTAATCATATACTCTAACCCCTCTCGCCCGCACGCTTTAAAAACATTCTTTTAATTTTGTGGAAGATAGAGGTAGATTTTCGTCGGAGGACGTGGCCAAATGATAACATCGGGCGGAGGTCAAGGTCCAAGGGAAGGCAATGACCCACCACGTGCTTACTGCTCTCAATCAATCAACATGAATTTGGAAGATGTGCTCTTCCATTTTCTGCACCGCGTGCTTGCTGCTCCCAATCATGGCCACGACCCACCACGGTTCAGAATGATGTGCTCTTCCATTCACTGAAATAAAACGCACAAAGGGAGTGAACCTTAGAGTAAATGGAAGACTGAAAATCTGCATTTGCAAGAACCTTCAAAGGCTGCTATGGCAAAAAGCAACATGAATTTGGAAAGTGCTCATCTGGATTTTTCACAAAATTATTTGTCTTGACAGCGGGTCGATGGCCAAAAAGTCCATCACCCTGCGCAACACGCGCGGAATAAATTAAAATTGCTATAGATAATTGTATTACTCAATTCATCATTGTTCATATTGATTATTGGAATCAATAGAAATGCATATATCCTGATTAAAAAGGCCAACGTCGGCCCTTAGAATAATTAGTTAGAAAAATTAGAAGTCATATTACCTCGATACATAGATTAACAGTAAAACATTCTTGTTGGGAAGAGGATTTTATGCATTCTCATTAATTGGATGGTAAGAGAAATTCTTTCCCTTTCTTTTCCTGAAACGCAGATTTGAAATCCCAAACTTGTATCCGTATGATACATTTATCCAAAACTTTTTTTCTATGACATAAAAAATTCCACTTTTTTTTGTAACACCAAATGCCCAAAACTTGTATTCGTATGACATTTTTGCCCCAAAAATTTGGTGTCACATACTGAAGTTAGTGGTTTTTGGTGTCAAAAAAAAAGTTTGGGGTAAATTTGTCACACTATACAAATTTGGAGTAAATGTCTTATAATGTGCATAGTTTAGAGTTTTTGGTGGCTTTTACCCTTTGAAAAATGTAAAGTGATGCACTAAAGTATTATTAGTATATGACTGACATGTGATACTCTTCATGAGTGACATTTATTTTCACTTTCTTTTGAAAAAAAAAATTCTTTTGTTTTTCCATTTTAATCAAAATAAAATTTTTCACATTTAGTTCAACAGACATAATTCTTTTTTCGATATTACAAAAATCTCTTATCCTCATACTGATCAAGTATATTTCTAGAATTGTTATTTCTCGTAATCTATTTCATAAGTCTTTTTTCGCATGAATAGCAAGAGACTAGTATAATAGTAACATAATTATAGTGGAACCATAGCAATTACGTCATTTTCTTATTTTTCTCCTTGCTTTTAGATACATTATCAATGTCATCGCCAAAGAGGACAGCAATGTAAACGTTAAACGATCCTCCCATGCGTCGCACGGGCTAATCAAAATGTTGGTGCACAAATGATACTAAAATTAGCTCATGTTGGTCGACTCCATTCAGCACCAAGATAGAACCGCCACCGGATAATGCCTAAACGGCAACGAGTAAGAACGCGTATAGGAAGACTCCTAAATAGGAAAGGCCGTCTTGGTGCTGTGAATGGAAGAACCGGATAACGGCTAGAGCTAGAAGGGAACGGCTCATCACTGTTCTAAGTCAAGGTCAATTAATCAGTCTATTTTATTACATCAATTATACTAGTTCACCGTAATTACTTTTCAATAAAGAATGGATAGTGGGTTAGTGGCTAAGGCCTAGGTAGCGTACATCTTTTCTAAGTCAAGGTCAATTAATTAGTCTATTTTATTACATCAATTCTATGAATTCATTGTAATTACTTTCCAATAAATAAATGATAGTGGGTTAGTTGTTAAAGCCTATGTAGTACCGACACACAACACGCGACGCGACACAAATACGACACGACACGCGACACGTCATTTCTAAAAAAGTAGAAAATTTCGACACGTTAAATATTAAATAAATATTTTTATTTTTAATTAATTTGATTTAAATCAATCAATTAAAAAAGAGCCTACAATGAATTTCACTAATAATATTAATAAATTAATTCATTGGAAATTTGAAAGACATATTCATAATTAATACGTATCCATGTTTGGAAATTAGAATCAACTTATTTAAATAAATCTATGATTTTTTACAATGATCAAAATTTATTATCATTTAAAATTCAGTACTTTTATTTTTTAATTTCATTTATTTATTTTTTCCGATTAAAAAAAGTTTCCCCCACTCCTAAATTTATTTCAATTTTTCCCTCCCTCCCCCACGAGAGACTATTCCCCCTCCTAAATTTATTTCAATTTTTTTCCCTACCTTCCCACGTCAGACTATTTCCCCCCACCCCAAATTTATTTCACCTTTTTCCCCTCCCCCACCCACGTGACAGGCTGTCATTCAAGTCTTCACCCCCATTAAGTTTCCAAAACCTAGCTACCGAAACGCTTTTTACCCCTCGCCGCATGACCTTGCAACCCCTTCCTCTCCTCACTTTTTCCCCTCTCTGCACGGTCTTCCTCTCGATCCATCTCCATCTCCTCGCCGGACGACCTCCATACGACCCCCTTCCTCTCCTCTTCCTCTCGATCCTTCTCCTCCTCCTTCGCCTCGCCTTCGGCCCTTCCTCACTTGCAGTTGCAGCCTCGTCACCGATCCCGCAGCATCACTGTGGCTGCCCTCGCCTCAGTCTCTACGGCCACCCTCGCCTCGGTCTCTACTCTTTCTCTAGCGCCTAAGTCTCTACTCTTTCTCTGGCGGTTTCTCGCTGTCGCTCGCGGCCTCTCTCTCCTCCCTCGCCCTCACTTCCATCCGACACGTGTGTCGAGACGAGTCGAAAAAAGTTGACTACGTGTCGGAAAACTCGACACGCGTTGACCGCATGTCCGAGCGTGTCGATGTGTTTGACACGCTCCGACAAGTGTCAGACACGACACAGAAGCACGGACAACATGTCCGTGCTTCATAGGTTAAAGCCACTAGGGAGCGTCCATCAAGGACCAAAAATAAGGCAAAGACTAAAGATTTGTTTTAATAGAAATAAGGATTAAAACTATGAAAAATCTCAAACTAAGACACTCGTATCAAATTTACTCCAAATTAATTTTTTTAAGACAAAAACTCTAAATCGGTACACCATCAAATTACCGATATGAATGATAAATCGATACATCACGATAAATTTACTCTCCGTTAGTTTCCATTAAATTTCACCATCAAATTACCGATATGAATGATATATTAAATTTCGTTGGATGACACGTTAAATTGAGTTGAATGATATATGGTAGTTAATGAGTATACCAGTTTAGGATTTTACCCTCTATTTGTTACAAGTGTGGCAGTTTTTGATTTTTTGTGATATTAATCCAATTTAACAAAAATTAATAGAGGTTAAATGTGCCACAAATGTATCAGTTCTGGATTTTTGGTAATCAAAAAATTAATTTTGAATAAATTTGTCACATTTGTATTGATTTTGGATTTTTTATAATCAAAAAATTAGTTTTTGGTAAATTTGTCACGATGTACCAATTTGAAGTGTTTCATGGTATTTACCTTAGAAACCGTTGGAAAAGTTTAGAATACATAAAAAATAATAATAACTGTTAATACATTGTGAATGATTAGAAAATAGAAAAACAAATGTCTAAGGCGTGCAAGCACTGTCCTTAAGGATAATTTCGTTTCTCAGAGTATGAAACTCGGTGCGTAAAGCTTTAGCGACTATCCTCCCAAGATACAACAGACCTTCCTCTATACTCCGCACCGAATATTAGAAGGAAACAGAACAACTTTTGTGTATAACCCAAATGAAAGAAAATGAAAGATATGAAAACATATTGTGTCTTATGAGATCTTATTTTTATATTCAGATAAAATAGAGCCGTTGCAAAATAATGGAGGATCTATTTGAGAAATAAATTAAACGTTACAAAACGATTAAAAGGCCGTTATATGACCGTTAAGAAGCCATTATGTGATCGTTAAAAATAATGATGGTTTTCAATGCGATCATAACTTTTATCGAAGCTATTATTGTAAATATTTCAAAACTTCTCAAATATCCAACAGAAACAATCATACAAGTAAAAACCAGTAAGGGCCCGTTTGTTTTTATTCTTTTTTTTTTTTTTTTTTTTTTTTTTTTTTTTTTTTTTTTTTTTACTTTTTGAACAATTTTTTCGTTTTTTTCGTTCCCTAACAAAAAAAAGAACATAAACGCGTTTGTGTGCGTTTTTTCCTTAAACACTTCTTTTCTTCTTCTTTTTCTTTCTTTTTTCTTTGGCCGGTCGCCGGCCATGGCCGAGGCCGGCCACCGACCAAAAGAAGAAAAAGAAAAAAAGGAAAAATAAATAAGAAAATAAGAAAGAAAATAGAAAAATAAAATAAAAATATTAAAAAATTAAAAGAAATAAAAAAAAATTATACAAATTTACCAAACGTGTTTCTGTTCATTTTTTATTCCTGAACAAGTTTACCAAACGCGTCTTTTTATTCAAAAATTGTTCCCCGAAACAAAAATACTTTTTTCTATTTCTGTTCCCTGGAACAATTTTTAAACAGAAATGTTACCAAACGCACCCTAACTCACTCACTATCAAGCACACGACTCCTCAATCATGGCTTCAAAGCAGTCTTGGTCGAGCAAGAACATAGATGCTTTTAACCTCATCAGGAACTGCTTCCTTCAGAATTAATGACCGAAACATGGTTTTTATTGATAATTTCAGCAGCAGCAACCCTATTCTTTTGGGGGTTAACTTGCTCATGTATCGCCGTATTCCCTTCCTTTCAGATAATGTATATTGTAGCATTCCACCCAAGTTGCAACTGAACAACTTTCAAGCTTTTCCCTTTCGTCATCTGCAGGGCTCATGAGAATACTTGATCCCATTCTTCAGCTTATCTTTGTACTTTCAGCAGACTTAAAATTCTCTGCCACACTTGTTTGAGAAAGGATATTGAAAGAATTATAACTCAAAGTTCTCTTCATGTTATTCCCAGGCAACTTTTAATTCCTCAGTGGTGTTTCTCTGTGTCAAATTGGACCAGTAGAAGAATACTGATTCAGTTTTATCTGTTTCAGACAGTCATGTTCTTTTTTGTTATGATTATTCAAGCATGGCAATTTCATGCTAGGCAAGGTAGATTTGTTCCATTGTTTAGCAAATTATCATCTCCTGTTATACTTAATAATACTTTGGTCCTCTTGATCAACTAGACATAGACCAAAGGCCAAAAATAAAATTATCAATGAAGAACCATATTTGGAGGTGGTTGATGTGTCAGCTAAAAATAAAATCACTGTGCAGATGGAACATCCTGTTGAGAAGACATCCTCAGCATACATTTCCTCTGAGGCAAGAATTCCTTGACTGACCATCGTATTCCACACAATTTACTGTTCTAATCATCTTCTTCATGTGGCAGAGTTGTGAGCATGTCGAGAAAGAACGCAACCAGACACACAATTGAAAAGTTACTCAGATCAATCAACACCTGCAACTATCTTGGATCACCTCATGGAATTGTGAAATCCTACCATAAGGAGCTGCAGGAAAGAAGCGCTTACAAGGTGTGGCTGGAGATGCCGTGAATGAAGCCCCTGCTTTGAAGAAGGCAGACATTGGGATTGCAGTGGCTGATGCCACTGATGCTGCTAGAAGTGCTTGGACATTGTCCTCACTGAAATGAGCTCGAGTGTCATTATAAGCACTGTGCTGACCAGCTGGGCTACATTTCAAAGAAGGATTCCACTGTTAGTGATTTGGATTGTATTTCCAATGGATAATGCACCAAGGCTCTGCACATTGGTAATTGTGTTCCTAGCTTACTATGCATGAGCTGACTAAAATTTTGCAGATGTCTGCCGTCTCCATTATAGTTGGAATTGTGGTAAGTGTCCTACCTCAAATATAGACTCAAGATAATAAAGTATTCCCTAATGAAAGTTCATGCATCCAGTCTTTGGCAGTTTGGCTTTATGTTCTTTGCTTTGATCTGGAAGTTTGACTTTGCGCCCTTGGTTTTGATCATTGCCATATTAAATAATGATAAGATGATAGGTTTGTGTATTCTTGTAATCCTGGTATTCAACATAGCAGATTAAGAAAGACTAATTTAAATAGTTTTTTGTACCAATCTCAGGAATTATCGTGACAATCTTTAAAAATTGAGTGAGGCCATCTCCCTAGCAAGAAAGCTGCAGTTGAAAGAAAATTTTGCTACCAGAATTGTTCTTGGAAGTTACCTGCCACTAATAACTGTAATATTATTTTGGGCCATGAAAGATGTGGACTTCTCAGTAAGAACCTGTTTCTTGTGTGGTTTTCTAGTTCCGTCTCTCATGTATATATTTTGTTTAATTATTGAAACGAGAAGTAATAAAATATCGCTACCCTATTCTATGGTGCAGGACGAGTTTTGTGTAAAAAATCAATCAGATATAGCCCCGATGAAATGATGGCAGCCCTATATCTGCGAGAATAGTTAGCCAAGCTCTAATCTTTGTCAACAGATCGCACAGCTGGTCCTTTGTGGAACTCCCGGGACTTCTCTTGGTCAGTGCATTCGTAGTTGCTCAGCTGGTGAGAATTTCTCGGTCATGCTGTTCACTTTCTACTGGGAGCAATAAGTTTGCTATGGTACCTTCTACTGACTAATTTCACTGGAGTCCGGTGGAAGTGAGAACTACAGATTTATTAGCTTTAACTGACGGTCAATTGTTAAAAGTGCTCAGATTAGTTTGGACAATCGAGAACTTAATCACCATTCACCAATATGGTTCCCTGATGCAAATTTTTTCATGGTCACGATGCAACACTTACAGCGGTTTATGCAAATTGGGGTCTCGCGAGGATAAAAGGAACTGGGTGGGGTGGGCCAGTGTCATCTACAGCTTGGGGACATATGTTCCGCTTGAGTTTTCTGAAATACGCGGTCCGCTACATTCTGAGCGGGAAAGCATGGAATACCCTCTGGGAGAACAAGGTATTTCCACTAAGAAAGAGGCACTGCCACGGATTATGTATTATGAAAAACCCTACATTCTGTTAATTTTGGCCAATTTGATCACGCAGACTGCCTTCACTACCAAAAAAGACTATGGCAAAGAAGAGCAAGAAGCTCAGTGGGCAACTGCACGGAGGACTCTGCACGGCCGTCAGCCTCCTGAAACCAGCAACCTTTTCTCTGACAAGAGTAGCTACAGGGAGCTTTCAGAGATTGCAGAGCAAGCCAAGTGACGAGCAGAGGTTGCGAGGTGGGCACCTTAATTCTCATACTTGAATGCTCGTAAGAAAATCGTGTTATTTACCGAAAAATAGTTTCACCTACTTCGCTTTTGTACCTGTTTGCTTCCCTGATAACTGAAGTTCAAAGGCCATGCTGTATTTAAGGAGTCTAGGGGCCTTACTTGCCATGCTGTATTTAAGGAGTTTAGGAACCTTACTTTCTCAATAGAGAGTTTAAACCTTTCGCCGCTAGCAGCTCCTTTTCGCCATTTAAGTCCGACATCCGATGGTAAGGCAAACTGAATCTGTTTTTGCAGGCTTCAAGAGCTACACCCTCTGAAGGGCCATGTTGAATCCGTGGTCATGCTGAAAGCCTTGGACATTAATTCGATTCGGCAGCTATACACATTCTGAAGAGCTTTCCATTCGAAGCAGAAGGGATCATATTGTGAGAAATGGAAAGTAGTCTTAAGGGTTATGACGACGAAGAAGCGTATGAAGCTTTTATTAGTCTAGAGGACAACAAAAACCGGTGTCACTGGCGTTCAGTGGTGTAGATTTTTTCTGTGACCAGTTTAATGCACGGAGGCTGCTTTCTCTTTGACAGATTGAGATTTAACTCGTCTTCTCTTCTCGAAGTAGCCATGTTTAAGTCGATCAGTGAATCTTATGTGGATCTTAACGATTGTGTTTTGCTTGAAGCATGACCTTGTCAACAATTCTCGACAGTGGTCTGCAAGCCAAAAGAAGAGAGAAGGAAAAATAAAAGCATGACCCTTGTCAATAATTGAAGTGCGTCCATTAGGTCGATCATTATATTAATTGATAAACTCTCCTAGTGCATGATATTCCAACTTTAGCTCCACAATGGAATCCCTTGGCTTTTTTTCCAGTCCGTATGGCCATGCTCTTTTTGCTCGACACACTTCTCGTGGGTCTATTTTGCTACTTTTATATGTGGACAACATTTTCATCACTAGAGATTATTATACAGGAATTTTATAACTCCAGCAATATCTTCGTCGATAGATGAAAGATCTTGAAAACTCAGTTACTTTTTAAACTTGGAGGTTATCTCAGGTTCATTTGGTTGTTATCTTTCTCAAGCCAGATATAGCACTGATCTTCTTTCTTGAGCATGACTCATTGACAATAAGTTGCCATGACTCTTGAGACCAATGCCAAATTTGATGCTAGTGATGGGACCCATCTTCTGAATCTTACGTTGCACTGACAGCTAGTCGGTAGTCTTCTATATCTTACTAAACTTGATATCACTTTTGTGGGTCACATAGTCCTTCGCATTCTTTGTTATGTTTAGGGTAGGGCATTTCATGGCCATCACTTCTCTGATCATTCTACTGTAAAGTTGAAAGCTTATTTAGATGTCAATTGAGTTGGCAAGAAAGAGACCATTGTCATCCACTCTGGTGTACAAGCTAAATATCAAGCTCTTGCTATACAACATCAGAGATATTATGATTGTGATGGCTACTAGAAGACATGAGAGGGTGTCATCATAGCAAGACAGTCCGTTATTGCGACAATCGCATTGCTATCCAAATTACACATAATAATTTTCATGAACACACCAAACCCATTGAGGTAGACTGTCATTTCATTTGATATTACATTCTTCTTGGCACTATTTGACTTGTTTTCACTTCATCCGCCAAGCAAATTGCTTATGTCTTCACCAAGACACATCCGCTTGGGTGCTTCTTGGATCTTTTCTCCAAATTCCAGTTGACTTCTTTCCAATCATTTTGAGTTTTAAGGGATGTTAGATGTATATATTTGAGATTATATTAACTGTAGTTTTTATTAATTTTAATCAAACCTAATTGCCTTCTCACCTCATATAAAAGGGAGAGATTGTACTCTTCATTTGGTAACATGAATATATTACACTTTCCTCTCATTTACAATGAACTACAAATGTCAACTGAGAGGATGACAGTGGAGAGTTTGACGTTGAGCGACCTATTGCCACAGCTGCTCAAGTTGGCAACGTCAAAGCCGTAAAATTGCTCGTTAATGAAATTGCAGAATTGCCTCTTAGGCGCGATGGGAACAATGTCTCGCCACTCCATAAAGCAGCGCAATCTGGCCAGAAGAAGACTCTCCTATACTTGCTACTGAGTCACAAGAGATGATGTGGATCCTGTCGTGTAAGTTGTGAAGTGTTTTCACCTTCAAATACTCCCTTCAGATCCAAGTCCATTTGAGGGTGAATCTGCTGTTCTGCTTATTCATCACGTTATATTCTCCAAATTCTACGGTGATTATTGATTCTTGATAGAGCCTTTCCTTTCTCAATGTGATGCTTTGAGCTGTTTATCCTCAGGACAGTTCGCGTGGCGCTGACAGGATTGATCGTGGATCTGGTTCCACCTTCCCGGGCTTGGCTGATGGAATGGCCACATTGTTCACTCTCCTTCCAGTTAAATAGCTGTTATGCCATCAGCATTCCCTAGTGGAAGTAACTTCAACATAGCGCAGCACTGATTTAATCATGTTAATTTGTAATCGACAGATGACAGTAAACAACCTATTGCTCTAACATATTTTGAAATATCTTTTCTTTCACATATCATTCCTACCAAAGATTCTATTAAAATACGTTTCGAACTTGAATTTATAAATGAAACCTTATCCAAGATGAATGTTATTTGTGGACTTAAAAGAAAAGAAAAATGGCATCCAATATTTCTTTCACTGTGGAATCGTGATTAGATTAAAGTTCAAGCCGAGGACTTTGTTTGAAATATATGGGAATTGATTTCCATATCGAAGTCAGCAAAGAAATTGACAAAACAGAAAAGAACGTGCACTCTGAAGAAGGAAAGTCCAAGTTGACCGAATCCTACTTTGAGTTGGACTTTGACTTGGTCAACTCTTGGGCACGTATAAATATATTCTATCATGGGCTTTTGGGTCGCAATCGTTGATGTGCGCCAGAGTCACTCGTGGCTTCGCAGAGGAAAATTCGTGATAATTACATCCTGGGCGTCTTTCTTCGTATGTGGAATCGAAAAACAGTACAGGTGTTTACCGATTAAATTTTTGTCAGAAAAATTTGTATATAATTTCTTCATGAAATTAAGAGATTATTTCACAAGAAATTGTGAAGTTAAACACTGTGTAAGTAATTCGGTATAATTGGGATTTAAGAAACATTAAAAGTGTTTGAGTGACTCAAGTGTAGTTTTAATCCTCATTATATCTTTTGATCTATAATGAAATTTGTTACTGCTTTCCTCATGGACGTAGATCATTACTACGATCAAATCACGTAAATCTGATATTTGATCTATTTTTTTTATTCTCTGTGTTTTATTGCTTGATTGCTTGCTTTCCGCAGCAGATTTGATAGAGAAGTCTTTCCCAAATACTGGATCACCAGTTATATTTGTCGCCCAAAGATTATATCAGGTTGGTTTCGGGAATGTTTGAGCAACAGAAAATCCCGAGGTTTGAGACAAATCGGGGGTATGTGGTCCATTTTCACTTCACGATGGAAGAAGAGAGAATTTAAGATTGCACAAGGGATTAAATGCATCATCCAGCCCACAAGAAGTAATACATACGAAGTTAATACTGATTCCCCAAATTACCGGAGCTTCCTTAACGTTTGCACTGTGACGATCTGTTCTTGATTGGCTAGGGGTGCCTTTAAGATAAAAAAACAGTACTTACCTTGAGAAAGGACGAGTTTCAGAGACTCGTGTGAATGACTCTCTTGTGCAAAAGCAGAAATTTAGCTTCTTTCGGTTACTTGGAGAAGAATGCCTCGACATTATTGGAAGACTAGGTCAGTTATGAAGCAACACAAAATCTGCTACATGAATGATAAAGAACAATGTTGATCCTTCAAGATGTTTCCAAAATGCAGTGCCCCATGCCTAGCGTATACCGAGGACAAAAAGAAAGCATCATCAAGCACTTCGACTGGTAGACCCTCGGGCTCAGAGGCCGAGAAACTGGGTTCCAAAGAAGCTAACTTTATTTCGAGAACCCCTTTTTCTATGCTGCAACCCATGGGATTAACGAGATTGTCAAGGACATTGAGGATGCATTTCCTCTTGCTATATAGTTCTCAGATAACGACGGCCCGATTCATACTCCATTAAGTAGTTGTGTATTGCCGTGAAAATGTCTTCAGTCATATGTTGGATGAGCGAGGACAAACTTGTCACAGCATGTTCAGACAAATTTGGAAACGACATCTTGCATTTGGCTGGAAAATTAGCTTCCTTTGAACCGGCTCAATCTTGTCTCTGAAGCAACTCTGCAGATGCAGCGTGAACTACAATGGTTCAAGGTAGTTTGCGTTTCTACTCTTCTCAAAATTCCGTACATAAATAGAGAAGAAATGTTTCTGGAGGACTGGTCAAGATCATTCCCGGATGTAACCAAAAAGTCCGTGAAAAGATTAGATGTTTTGGTAATGATCATCCTCCATTACCGGAAGTGGAAAAAATTGTGAAACCTTCTTTCAAGCTGGCTGGGAACCATGCAAGGAAGATCTCGAGGACGGCATTTGCCGAGGCACACAAGGACTTAGTCATACAAGGAGAAGAATGGATGAAAGATGCAGCAAACTTGTGTGCCCTGGTGTCTGTGCTCATCACGACAGAGTCGTATTCGTAGCCGCCATCACCGTCCCTGGTGGCAGTGATGACGGTTCCAGGCTTGCAATATTTAGGTCCAAGAGGGCCTTGGCGATATCCGCAGTTGTGGATGCACTCTCTCTATTCTCATCCACTGCATTTATTCTAATGTTTCTGTCAATCCTCTCAGCATGTTGACGCCGAAGCGATGTTTCCTATATGCATTGCCTAAGTCATCGATCATCAGTGTGATATCGCCTTTTCTCTCCGTAACATCCATGATGGTCGCTTTCAGTGCGACACTGTCTCTTTCGTGTTCGGTGATAAGAAGGCGTGGGTTTTGATTGCAGTTGCTGCATCTGCTTGCGTTCCGGTGACCTTGCTTGCAACATCACAACTTCCCTCTAGTCGTGGGAGATGATCAATTCCACTACCGCCGCACTCTTTATGAATCAAAGCAAACGTCCTTTGTTCTAAATGCAACTTGATTTTCTATTTTCATCAATTTAGATTCGGTCGAATCGTAGATAAGGTCAGTATTTTCTTCTTCGCAATAGATGATTTCCGCAACCATGAAGAGAAGTTTCACATGGGTCGCTGCCATACGCTGATTGCCGAAGCGTCCATTTGAGCATCACTCCATAATCTATCCTTTAGTAGCTTCTCGGTAACCATTATTCGGCGTCCGAGCGAGTGAGCCAAGCAGTCCCCTTGAACGTTCTATGTACTATGTTGACATACTTGAAAAGCACTAATAATTAAAAATGAAATGATTCCGTAGACGATGAAAATATTTTTTGTTTATTCATTCTTATAAGCAATTTAAATGATTGTTCTCTTGAAAATAGTTTTCAAATTATTCAGTTTTCACAAAATAAATGGAGCCTAAATGAATTCCTCCCCCTAAAAAGAAAGAGAGTTATTTCTGTTATTTTAAAGGAAGAAATAAATGCATTGGAAGTCCTACAACTTGTCACAAAAATGCGATTGAGTCAAAACTTTCAAAAAGTGCAACTAAGTCATAAAATTAATTACAAAAGTGCAATCAAGTCATAAAACTTTCTAAATGTGTAATCGAGTCTTAAAACTTGTTACAAAAGTGCATTTAAATCCTAAAACTTTCAAAAACAGTAATCAACTTGAGGATTTGATTGAATTATTTTGACAAGTTTTAGAACTCTATTACACTTTTTGAAAGTTTAAGGACTCGATTCCACTTTCTTAATAAGTTTTAGAACGTAATTGCACTTTTTAAAAGTTTTTGAACTTAATTGTATTTTCATGACAAGTTTTAAAACTTGCAATATACTCATCTCTTAAAGGTAATATCATCTTTACTGTAATTCTGAACTTTTCTTTTTGAAATTTTTTTATCAAAGCCTATGTCAATTTACTTAAAATGAATTGTGATTATTTGTTTTATTAATTAACAACGATGTTGGCCTAGAAAAAATTAACAAAGATGTATATAATATTTAAGGATAAATCTCTCCAATCAAGTCTAAGATGCACTATCAATAATAAAGTAAGATGGGATCTTTTTTTTTGGGGGTCAGTAAGATGGGATATATTCACAAAGAGAAGTCCTAAAATTTATCATGAAAATACAATCAAGTCCTGCAAATTTTTAAAAATGCAATCAAGTAATTTTATCAACTCTATTCAATTTTACTGGCGAAAAAAGCTAACACGGAATTTTTCAATGAACTTTGAAGACGAATGAGCTGATGTGGTGTTCAAGATGGCGGCGTTGCCGCCACAATTTTGCCGGCGAAAGCTAGGGCCATCGAAAGGTCCGTTGGCCCTCACCCGCTGGCTCAGTGGTGGCACCACCACACTCTGCCACCACGCTAGGGTCGACACATGAGTAGCCTCCGTCAATGCTCGATGGCCACTGCTTGTGCCAATAATAAAAATCAAGATAGCCCTCGTTCTCTCGGTGCCAGTCTGCACAAGCTCCATGCAATCGTCACAGATTTTTTCAAGTAACGACGGAATACTTTTAGGTTATGTTCTGTAGCTAGAATAAAAGTTAGGATTTGATAAAATTTTATCATATCCTATTTGTGGTTCACGTCTAAGATAGGATCAGCTCAAATAAAAGAATAATATAGCCCGAATAAAATCATTCTATAGGAGAAATGGGATAAATGTTGATATGATATCTTAAATACATGATATGAAAGCTATTTTCTCAATTAACAAACATCTTAAATTAATAATATTTAAATAATAATTAAATATAACTAACATCTAAATTCTAAAATAAAAAGAAAATTAAATATTCATTTTTAATTATCCCAATTTTTATTTATATATTTGAATTACTTTCAATAGAATATTATATGAAAATATTTAGTATTAATTTTTATTAAATGTTTTAGGTATATTAGGATAGTTTATCATTTAATAATTTTTTTATTAAGGAATGACAGAAAGGAATAAAAAAGAACACAAGAAAAGAAATAAATAAAAAAGAGGAAAAATAATAATAAGTAAATAAAAATGAAGTAGGCGAGAGTCAAATCAATATAATTTTTGGTATTGCGAAAGTAAATGATCATATTTTCTCTCTCGTACTAGTTTGACATTCACTAGTTGATTTACCTTGTTGACATTGCTATAGACCATTTACATTTTTTATTGTAGTGGACTTATTTGGAATGCTACAATAAGCTCATTGCTATTTAAGATTTAGATCATACAATTATAATGATTCAATTGATGGAGGTTATCTTCGTTTGTGCATCCGTGGTTTTTTAATAGTGAAGCTTGAGAGATTCTTACCATTTCCATTTATGCGTTTGCAAGTTCATTTTTATTGATATGTTGTTATTCATATCAAATAATAGATAAGCTAAGATATGAAATATTCAACTTTATTATTATGATTTACCAAATAATGTAATATAATAAAATATTTGAATTTCATATTTTATCCTAACTAGAAATCCAGACAAAGAAACGCATGCAAATGAAATGGACTTGAATTGTATTTATCATGTTGGGCCTATACGTGGCCCAATCTGTAAGTGTGTTTGATTGCCAGGGTTCTATGTTGTCAATTCTATATGTCAGTATTATTTAGTCTATGTATTACCCAGTTGTATGCTAAGTGGTGCCTATGTAGTATGCATTGCTTGTCGCAGCCTTTTCAAGGTGAACCATGAGAAAGTTTAGCATATTGATAAGTAGGGTGAATAACCCTCTCACGAGGTAGGGCACACACTTCGCAAGGCTTTCCCAAACCTTAACAATCACAATTTGAATTCTCATTTTGACATCTGTAAAATCCTGAATGCCGAACACCTAGAGTGTCAAAACTTTGCATGGAGGGACACTTAAATACCAAAAGTTAGGAAAGTGACACTTAAATGCCAATCTGGCCAAAATCCGACCAACATGCTAACGTGGCGATTTTCCAATGAGGCAAGTGTAAAACGACATCGTTTTGGACGCTAATGTAGCTAGAAAATGCAAAAATGACATCATTTTGTCTCTAACGTGGTAAAAAATTAATATATAATTTATTAAAAAATTAAATTTAGAACTAAATTTATTTAAAACATTTAAAAATACAAATGCAAATTTTTAACAAAAGGGGGAGGGGGAGGGAGGCGGCCGAGGGCTAAGCCCTTGCCGCCACTCCTCCCGCCGCCGAGAAGGGCTAGGGACGAGGGGGAGGGTCGACCGGGGGTGGACCCCAGCTAACCGGCGACAAGGGCCCGTGAGCCCTCGCCGGATCCGGGGGAGGGCCGCGACCCTCGCCCCAAATCTAGGTGAGGACTCGCGAGCCCTCACCGGGAAAGGCCGACAACGGAGGGGGAGGGTCGGCGGGGGTTGCCACCCCCGACCGACCGGCGACGAGGGCTCGGACAATGAGGGCTAGCAACCCCGATGACCCTTCCCCCTTCCGTCGCCGGCACTTCTCGACAACGGCGGGGGAGGCGGCGCGGCAAGGGCTCAACCCTCGGCCGTCTCCCTCCCCCGCCCCCCCCTTTTTTTTTTTTTTTTTTAAATATTTGTATTTTTATTTTCAAATGTTTTAAATAAATTTAGTCTTAAATTTAATTTAATTAAGTTTTATATTAATTTTTTATCACGTCACCACTAAAACAACGTCGTTTTTGCATTGTCTAGCTACGTCAGCATGCAAAACAACGCCATTTTACACTTATTTCACCCGAAAATGCCACATCATTTTTGGTTGGATTGGCACTTAAGTGATCCATTTTATTCCGATTTTGGCTCTTAAGTGTCACTTTCTTAATTTTTGGCACTTAAGTATCCCTTCATGTCAAGTTTGGGCACTTGAAGTGTACTTCTTCCATAAAATCCTTTAACAATTAAAATGTAGGAAATGAAGACCATAAATGTCACAAGTGGAAAATTCAAGTAAGTTAATGACGTGTAATGTGTGGGGAATTCAAAATGTATTCTTTGTGTCTGTAGTTTTCAGAAAGTGATTCCATTAGGGTTAAATTAATAAATATTTGCCCTTGTGTCGGTTATTTAGAGTGGTGATGAATGTGTAATGCCACATCAATTGTTAATTGAGACTAAAACACTCTCGGATTACATATCAGATATGTGATAGATTAGAAATTTATTGAGTTGAGTCCCTCCTAGCGTTCGGTAAATTTTGCTCAACGTTTTAGTGAGTTTAGAATAATATTCTGTATTATTGATGTCTAGAACGGACACCGCTGTCCTTCTTTACATACCGATTTACTAGCTATCTTAATAATTTATCAAAATATCTACTTTGGAATCATATAGTTAAGTCAAATGTCTCCCTTTGATTTGTACATCTCTCTCTCATCCACTATCGGGTATTTTTAACCCAACTTTTAACCCATGGTCATTTGTTCTTATCCTTTTGTAACTCGTGTAAATTTGTAAATGCATCCCCTTGGTCATATGATTCCCTTCCGAGATGCTTCAAGTCTTCAAAACCCCCCTCCCCCAACCCCTCTCTGTCAACTTTCGCTTTCCAATCTTTCGAGTAAAAGCAAGGATCTCTCGTTGATATTCCTAAAACTTCTAGTTCGATATTTCAAATGTTTACAAAGTGAATTATTGGACTTCTTCTTAATCTTACCAAATTAGTTTTATTGCTTAAAAAGATTTAGAGTTGTTAATTTATTTTCTTGATTAATTTGGTCTGAAGGTAATTAAAATTTTGATTTACTCAAATCATTTTAGATAAGTGAAAAATCTTGGATTAATTGGACTAAATTAGATTGATCTACTTAGTACTCTCGACTTAGTTGGTTGGAGTTTGTTAATTTAGCTTGAATTTGATGAAAAGTATGAGCAAGCCTCAATAATGTTATGTTTAGATATTATGATAATTTGACTTATCTTGATGAGTAATTACATACCTAGATGTTTTTGATTGATTTCTATGAGATGGGGTAGCACGTTGGACGTAAAAAATGTGAAAATGATGAAAAAGGGCTTGAAAGTGTTATTTTCACAAATTTTGACTCTCCTACTGATTATACTCACGTATTGGTTATAGCCATCTGCCACTTATACTCACCTGTTGGTTATATTCACTTGCCGTTTATGCTCATTTACTGGTTATACCACCTGCTGGTTATACCACTTGTCGATAATGACAGTTTACCATTTCTGACTCGCTTGCTTCAGTAAAGCCTTTTATTTTATTAATGTATCACGATGTGAAGAGAAGGTAGATATATGTGTTGTGCTGAACGTAATTATTTATTTATCATCACTTGCATGTGAAATGAAAGAATGTAAGCATGTCACTATATCTACTCACACATGTGATTATTGAAAGAGTAACGAAATTGTATTTCCGGTATGAATTGCATAAAAAGATATTGTGTACCATATTTCGATTTTAAAAATGAGCATTGAATTTGTTATTGATGCAAGAGAGATCATATTTATATAATGTTATCATGTGCACTACTACTGTATGACTAAATATGGAAAGTATTATGTTATATATTTCCATCACTGTCCTATGTGTCGACATGCCTCGAGTCAAGATGGCTCGTTTGCCTAGATTCTTTGCGAGTTGAGATGCCTCGAAAATGTGTCAAGATACCCCAAAGTATTTGGGAGGAGAAGTAAAGAATACAATACATGTATGTATGCATATATAATACATGTCTATCAATGAACTCATTAATGATATCGTATCTCATAATATATTATGTCATTTGCATGCATTGGAGTGAATAATCTTATGTATTGATGTTATTGATTTCCATCGGCATATCATGATAAAGAAGACAATGCATTTACTTTGCACTTTTCATACATAGTTATCTTTTGTTGCTTTGAACTCACATTACTTGTTGGTATCGGGTTGAGTGATAAGTGGATCACTTGCCTTGAATTAGAGATTTTATTTATTACGTTTCAGCTCATCCCTTATTTTTCAAATATGTGGGATGGATCCCTCATTGCCACTACTTTTTCGAGCTCCCGTATATTTTGCATGTGAATACCGAGATATGCTTGTACTTGAATTGACGACACTAAGTGTAGTTCCATGTATAGGTCGACGAGGAGTTTGTTAGACCACTTACGGGTTTCGATGGTCTCCTTGGTTTCGATAAATGATGACTTGTTTTGATGGCAAGGTTGTCAATCCATAAAGAATAACTTAACCTTGTACAGGCAAGTTTTTGGGCTTAGGTGTGCTGTATAAAGATGGTAATTAGTGGTTTTAATATAATGAAGCATATGTGTATTAATTAAACTCCGATTTCTTGTATGGGATGCAGTAAAAATTTTGTTGTACTTCCACATGCTATTACTACTCAGAAGATATTATTAGAAAGGACATGTGTTGCACATGACATCCTGCATCATACTCATTTATTATTTATTTGATTTGGAGTCGACACTAACCTAATTGATTGATTAGGGCCCATGTAAGATGCTGGTGCCCACCTTAATTTTGTGAGCTGCCGATTTTGAGTTCGGAAATTTGATTACCCTAGTTTTGTCTAACTCTATTGGGGGATGCATTTTCGCTTTTAACAAAATATTATTTAATGCAATCCTTTTCGTTTATATGAATCTATTAACATGCAAAAGTGCTCAAACACTAAAATAGAACAATTAATAATAAAGATAAAAGATTGGGAGAAAAATAGAATAACCCGAATTGTATTGGGCAAAATTATACAAAACTATATTGTAGAAGGCTGGGAGCCTGGGACAGGACCTTGTGAGCTACGTATAAAAATAAACGCGCACTAGTCTAATAAAGTAAAGTCTTTCTTTTAATCTACGTGATGAGGAAAAAATTCTAAATGCAATACGGTGGAATCAGCAATGTTAGAAATTGACCTAATCTTATTAGAATAATGCTTTAAATACCCACATGGTATCTTAAAGCTTTTTCTTTTTTGTTCTTTTTTTATGCAATGATATTATCCAAATGTATAAGAAAAATGAAAAATTTCAAATAAGGACATGAAGTATTCTCATTTTCTTAAATAAGAGCTTGAAATGAATATTGTTTTAAATAAAAGCCCGAAATGCCATCATTTTTTCAAATAAGAGATTGAAGTGGACATTATTTTAAATAAGTGTATGAAGTGGTTATACATTGTCTAACTCACTAGCTATGAAGAGCAATTTCGTTTTTTAAAATTTTTTTCCCTTTTCTTTCTTTTTTCTATTTTTCATAAAAAACTAAAATTTAGAAAAGGAAAAGGAAAAACAAGCCACCCTATTGCCCGATGGGGTAGTGGGGTTATCGGTACTTGGGCAAGGGCGGACAACCCCCACCGACCAAAGGCAATCTTCAGGAGGCCCTTGCTAGAGATGGGAGAAAGCGGCGACCCTCTCCCAAATCAAGGTGAGGGTCACCCATCCTCGCCTTGGTCCGAGGGAGGGTGATCGACCTCATGTAGACCGGCGGCCTTTGATTAGTGCCTCGCCTAGGTGCCGACAACCCCATTAACCATCAGCATTGACGGGGTGGCATGTGTTTTTCCTTTTTTTTTTCCTTATCTTTTTAATTTTTGATCTAATTTAGTTTAAATTTAAATTATGTTTGGACAAAAATATTCTTGATTGACTAGATTTTTTTTTTTTTGATCGACGAGCTAGCAAGGCTATGCCCTTATTTAAAATAGTCATAACCACTTACCGTCCTTTTTTGAGACTAATATGGCCACTTCAAATCTTTATCTAAAACAAATTATACTTTAAACTCCTATTTGAGAAAATAACGCACTTCGAGTCTTTATTTGGAATTTTCTCTAAGAAAAATAAACATTTATACCAAAACACATAAAAAATAAAATAAAAGGAAAACGTCTAAATCACGCGCCGGAAATCTCTCTATTTTCACGTGACTGCGATACGAGATTGGAATATACAGACACCATCAGCATTAAGATGCAATAAACAGTGGAATTTCTATAAATAAAATAAAAATAAAAAAGGGACCCCCACGCCACACGAGTAACATATGTTTAAGGTTTGGACAATGGACGTCCAGCCCGTTCCCAGGCTTAAATACGACCCCGGGACGTGCCTCAACAATTTGAGAACGAACCTTCAAGGGCAACTGCAAACGCGAATCAATGCAAACAAACTTGAATCAAAATAACATTTACAATTAGATTGAGGTGAGCAAATGGAACTGATTGAATTGAGAATCGCTCATAGGGGCTCCAGTCCATTTCCTAGTTCCATAAAATTGAAATCGATAATTTTGGTCCGTTCTAGGGATAAAACCATTCAGATCATACCGATTATTTTTTAAATTTTTGATTTTATTTTTCACAAAATTATTAAAGAAATAATTTGAACTCTTAATTATTAGGGATTTGACAAAAACTCAAGAAAGGTATGCTTTTGTTAGGTGCATAGCTTAATTTTTATTCACAACCCTTCTTACAATCTTTGTGTTCCCGTTTAATATGGGATTCTCGATGTGTCTGATTTGTCTATCTTGTAGTGTCTAGCCTTCCAAGCAAATGTATTCGATGTGAGACTCTTGGCTTGTCTTTATTATTGTGTCCAGCCTTCTATGCAAATGTCAAGAGTCTTACATCGAACGGGCACGAAAAGACCATAAGTGGGGTTGTGAATAAAAGTCAAACCATGCTCCAATCAAAGCATGCTTTTCTTGGCCTTTTAGCTAAGATTAAATATAGTATTCGTTAAGTTGTGATGCTCCCACAATTTTTGAAGCATTTTGCGAGTAAAGAGCTAATGCTTGATTTTGAAGGGGAGGGGAAACCAGTTTATCAACTTAATTTACCGGTTCTATTGGACCACCGAGAACCAAATCAAACCGATGGTCTAGTTCCACAATTAGTCTGTCCGGTTCTTGGTCCCAAAATAGGGAACCAATCCAATTAGTCCGATTCCTCGGTTCCTAGTTGGGATCGGATCAGACCGAAGATCGATCGCCCCTAATCCAATTACATTCTCAAATATGCGCATCAAAACATGTTACAAAAAAGCAATTGATATCAATTCGATGAAAAAAGACGAGATATCATAACATCCATAATAGGTTAACGAGAAAACTATCAGATGAAATCAAACACGAAGGATTATAACTCTGAGTAAAACTTGTTCCGAAACGAATCATGCCATGCTCTAGGTAACCCATTTAGGGGTAAATACTCGGATCAAACCATAACAAACGGATAACAGGCTCACGCAAGTGTTACAGATGTTTCACCTTGCAAGCACCCAAGTCAGTAATCAGTCCTGCAAATCACTTGAGAGTAGACAGTCAAATAGATGGGTTAAGTGAAGAATGGTTTAACCCAAAATGCATTATTTAATCCATTTTAACTCACATTCAAGCGATACAAATATAGTGATACTTCATTCGATTCGTATTGCTAGAACACTTCTGTAGTATTTTACGTGATGTAAGAAGACTTATATCCAAATTGATGTGACAGAGTGTGGAGTGAACAAGCGTAAAATCAAGTGAAGATGAGAAAGAGTCATAGAGGTGAGTTGAATTTTATAAATAAGTTGTAAATCCACATATCATATCATTCTAAACCCATTTACTAATTATAATTGGCTCATATAACAACTCAGCCCATTAAATATGGAGTAAAAAAAATGAGTTTATGATACACATTATTCTTTTTACTGAAAAACCAACTCTTTCTCGGCCTCTTTTTCCACTCGGTTTTCTCTCTTTTCGGGCCTTACCTTCTCTGTATTTGTCGAGCTCTGTACATAGCCGAGTATGTTTTGCGTATACAGCCGATAATTGTTGCCCTATATGCCCAAATTATGGCCTCAAAAAGGAGACAGTCCTTTCAATTTTCCTCATCTTCCCTCTTTTAATTTCCAGCCTAATTCCTTTCCACAATTCCTGGTTTTCTTTTTCCTTCTTTCTTATTTCCACTTTGGCCTAGAATCCCTTTCCTTTTTTATGCTAGCCGAATTTTCCTTATTTTCTTAGGCTACATTTAACAACTAGGATAAAATTTAGAATATAGTAATATATTTGGTATCTACTTAAGACAGGATAAAATTGGATATAAAAAAAAAATATAAGTAAAATAAAATTATCCCATAAGGAGGTGGATAAAAGTGGATATGATTTCTAATATCTATAATAGGAAAGTTATTTTCCTTGAATTATAAACTCAATAAATGAACAAAATTAAAATTGCGTGTCAATATAAATAATATTTAAATTCTAACATAAGAAATTCAAATTAACAAAAAATAACAATTTGGTTTTTTTAATTTAATCTTATTTTATTTATATATTCAAATTTAATTATATCTTATAATATAAATTCAATATATAAATATAAATAATATATTTATATTTATTACAAATTTTAGGTATTTTACGTATATTAGTATAGTGTACTATCTAATAAAATTTTATTAAAGAATGATGGAAGGGGAAAAAAGAAATAAAAAAGAAAATAATTTAAAAAGAAAGAGGAAAATTAAAATAAAAAGCAAACAAAAACAAAGGGTGCGTTTGTTTGTGTTTACATTCTTTTTGTGTTAAATGGAACGAAATAGAAAAAATTATTTCTGTTCATTAGGGGAGCAGTTTTGAACAAAAATGCGCGTTTGGTAAACTTGTTCCTGAAATAAAAAAGAACAAAAACATGTTTGGTTAATTTATGTTCTTTTTTTATTTCTTTTAATTTTTTAATGTTTATTTTTATTTTTTATTTTTTTCTTTCTTTTTATTTTTCTTTTTTTTTCTTGCTTTGGCCGGTCGCCGGACGACCAGCCGACGACGGGCGGCGGCCTCGCCCGGCCACGGCGAGGCTCGGCCTCGCCTTGGGCGGGCGAGCTCGGGCTCGCCCAGGATCCGGCGAGCCCGAGCTCGCCCCGCCCACGGCGAGGCTCGGCCTCGCCGGGCCACCGCCCCTCGGCGTTGCTTGGCGGTGGCCGGCGAGGCCGAGCCTCGCCGGTGGCCGGGCGAGCTCGGCCTCGCCGGATCTGGGCGGCTCGAGCTCGCCCGGCCAAGGCGCGATCGCGGCCGGTGGGCGAGCTCGGGCTCGCCAGGATCCGGCGAGGCCGAGCTCGCCCAGCCACCGGGGAGGGTCGGCCTCGTCGGGCCACCGCCAGTCGGCGTCGCTGGCGGTGGCCCGGCGAGGCCGAGCCTCGCCGGTGGCTGGGCGAGCTCGGCCTCGCGGATCTGGCGAGCCCGAGCTCGCCCCCAAGGCGAGGCCGAGCCTCGCCCAACCACGGCGAGGCTCGGCCTCGCCGGGGGCGGCGAGCCTCGCCGTGGGGCCGGGCGAGGCCGCCGGCCCTCGTCGGCCCTCGTCGGCCGGTCGCCGGCCATGGCCGAGGCCGGCGACCGGCCAAAGCAAGAAGAAGAAGAAAAGAAGAAGAAGAAGAAAAAAAAGAAAAAAAAAAAAAAAGAGAAGAGAGAGAAAAGTGTTTCTCGTTTTTGTTCCGAAACAAGAAACAACTTTTTTTTTGTTTCTTGTTTACTTTTCTTTTCTTGTTCCCGGGAACAAAAAACAGATTTAGAACAAAAACGCTTCCAAACGCGTTTTTGCTTTTTTTTTTTTTTCTCCGGGAACAAAAAAACAAAAAAACTGTTTCGGAACAGGAAAAGAAACACAAACAAACAGGCCCAAAGTAGGTAAGAGTGTTGCGAAAGATTTTTACCATCTCCATTTGTGAATTTTTAGATTCATTTACATTGATATGTAGTTTAAATTAAGCAATTTATATGATATGATGTAAATATGTCCGACTTTATTATTACGACTCACAAACAGTGGAATAAGATATAGCAAAATTCCTCAAATTTCATATCTTATCATATTAAGTTATATTTTGATTAGAAATTCGGATGGCTAAGAGTGCGTTTGGTAACGTTACTGTTCAAAAATTGTTCCAGGGAACAGAAATAGAAAAAACTATTGTTGCTCTGGAGAACAATTTTTTACCAGAAGAACGCGTTTGGTAAACTTGTTTCTGGAGTAGAAAAAGAACAGGAACAAGTTTGGTAAACTTGTGTGATTTTTTATTTCTTTTAATTTTTTAATATTTTTATTTTAGTTTTTTTTTCTTTCTTTTTTCTTTTTTTTTTCTTTCTTCCTTTTGGCCGACGACCTGCCGACGAGGGCCGGTGGCCTTGCCCAGCCATGGCGAGGCTCGCCGGCCCCTGGCGAGGCTCGGCCTTGCCTTGGCTAGACCAGATCTGCAAGGCCAAACTCGCCCAGCCAAGGCGAGGCCAAGCCTCACCAGGGACCGGCGACACTCCGGTGAGATCACCGGCCACCGGCCAAAGAAAAAAGAAAAAAAGAAAGAGAAGAAAAATTATTTTTCTCGGAAGTGTTCCAAAAATAAGAAACAAGTTTTTTTTTTTTTTCTTATTTCTGTTTCAAATTTGTTCCCAGAAACAAAAAATAAATTTTGAACAAAAACCCAAACAAACGCATTTATGTTCTTTTTTTGTTCCCAGAAAGAAAAAAAACAGGAATTGTGTTCATAAACACGGGCCAGGAGCACAAACAAACAGGCCCTAAACGTAATCTTGTTATTTTCTTTCCTAATTTGGAATGGCACCTATTTACCTAGGCAAAGAGAGAAAGGGTCGTATCCTTAGAGAGATGCCGGGTTCCATGGGCTTAATCTTGAAAGTTCAAATGAGTGTTAGGGCCTTTTTCTACATTTAAAGTCGAATCTCATGTTTGGCTGATTTAAATTGAATTCATGGTGTTGCCTATGTTTATATTCGATGTAGCCACGCTATTCTTAAACAACAATGTCCCCATTTACAAATGCAGAGGAAAGTGGCGAAGAAAAAAAATGCAAGATCATGCAATATTGATATTTGCGTTTAGGATCAAATTATGTCATTATCGATGCATTCACTTACTAATTTTATCAAATACAAGTGAGACCTTTGGGCAAAAAAATACAAGACCATCCAATATTGATATTTTTGCTTCATGTGTATGTATACGTAGTGATTGGGATTATGGGTTGCCCCCTTTCTAGAGTCTATATTGGATATATTCCCAAAATTGCTCGTGGGATTAATTGAGATTACAAAGTGTGTTGAAGAAATTGTTGTTCACGACTTAGGTATTGCTTGTAAGCTTTAGTTAAAAGTCTAGTTCTTCTCCTGAGATTCATTATACAAAATATTGAGTTTTGGTCGTTACATCATATAAGTTCACAAAATGACTCAACGAAATTGATCATCACCAATGCATGATTAATTCACTTGAAGAAGCCGCAATTAGCACGCTCAAAGATTAAAAATGAGCACAAGCTAGCATGTAAATCAATAAATTAAAAACCGAACTTGCCACATACTTATTACACACAAAAGTGTCTCGCCAAGTTCGCATCAGTCCATCCTCCTTCCACGTCTTCATCTTCTAATGCGGAAACCTTAAGGTAAGAATTTTGCCCATTTCTTCCCTCTTCTTTTAGTGACTTATCAGGCATTTTGATTTAAGCCCGTGATTAATGTGCATTTTAATTAGATATAATTTTTAAACTACGAAAGCCTTCAAAATGAGCACAGAACAATGCACGTGCCACTCGCACATGCTCATCAGCCAACTGATATTTCGATAATAATGAGCTAGAGTTCACTCAATTCAAAAGTTGTCCAGCTAAGATAACCGAGATAAGGTCGACCGTGGAGTCGCGCCGTTCAAATTGGGTAACATTATAAGGGTCCTTTTCTGGAAATTCCTCCTGGTTTTTCTTCTCGCTCATTTGACAGCCAAGAGCCGATCCATGATTAAAAAATTTCCCCACTTTGACCCAATCCCATTCCCCTCAATCCGGCACCACCCCCTCGAGCAAAACTTTGGGAGACCCAAAAGAAGGGAGGAAAAAAAAAAAAAAAACGGAGGCAATTGTGAAATCGGGGTGAAAAAACCGGCGCAAAATCGAATTTCCGCAGCGTTATTTAAAAAAAGGCAAAAAGACAAAAAGACAAAAGAAAAAAAGAACAAGAAGTGAGTGAGGGAGCATAGGAGAGCGACCAAGAACGAAGAGAGAGAAAGAGGAGAGAGAGAAGAGAGAGACAGACAGGGGAGCGTAGGATTAGCAGCGATCGAGGGACGCCAAATCTACTGACAAAGCTCCGGCAGATCAAAGCCCCTCCCCGACACGAGCTCCCCAGCAATTCGTCCTCCCCCTCCCCCTCCCCTCCCCGACCCGACCCGACCCGCGACGGAACCCGGGTCCGAACCGGAACATCGGGCGGCTGGGTTTCCTCCCCCGAGGCCGCGTTCAAGATTCGTCCCTCCCGTCATTGCTCCCCGGTCGGACGCCACCGCCCTCCTCCTCCTCAATCCTCCCCGGCGGGTTCGCGGGTCGAGCTCCCGAATCAATCTGCGGACACCCTTTTGCGGGTAGGCTCTCTTTCCTCCGCTCTCGCCCTCTCCGTTGGCGCTTTGCTCTGTGCGATTGGGTTCGCCCCTCCGTGGCTTTTTTTGCTCTGTTTCTTGCTCGAAATTTCCCGGCTTTCCGATCTCTCCTCTCTGTTTGGACTTCGATTCGGAGGTTTCGAAGTGAGTAAAGCTCCCAAGCGGTGCGTGTCAATGGGTGCTCCGCGGCGCGGGCGAGTAACTTTAATTTGATGTTTTCTGTAGGCAGAGACGAAGCACCGCCCATTGGATGATTCGAAATTTAGGGTTTCCGGTTCTCGCGGTCAGGTGGCGCGGCTTGATTTGAAGTGGCTGAATGTGCTGAGACCTGCTTTGGTCGCGGGGTTTTCCTGTCTTTGCTGAAGACATGAGACTTGGTTTTGCTCTGTGTTGCTCGTGGGTTGGTGGATTCTGCGTTCTTTGGGAACTTAAATGTTACTCGTGAGCTTTTTTTAATTGGGAATTCAGGATCATGACATGTGCTGGAGAGTCTTTGAGCGCCCCTTTAAGTCTCAGTCGGTTGTTCTTGCAATGAGTGGTCTTCAGTTGAGAGAATTTTGGGTTTCTGGGAGCTGGGGAGAACTTTGATTTTGACTTTGGTTGGGTGCTGCATTTACTCGAAAGCGCTTCTTTGATAATTCCATTTTGAAGAAATGCAACTGCAGCAGGGCTCGAGAATTGATCTAGTTGACCTGAAAGCTCAAATAGTCAAGAGGTTAGGAGTGGAGAGGTCAAAACTGTACTTTTATTATTTGGATAGGTTTTTGAGCCAGAAGCTGAACAAGGTTGAGTTTGACAAGCTATGCTGTCGGGTGCTCGGGAGAGAGAATCTTTCACTTCACAATCAATTGATACGGTCAATACTGAAGAACGCATTCCAAGCCAAAATTCCACCTCCATCCATCTCTCAAGATCCAAAAAGTTCACTTAGGAGAGAAGATGGACATGAGCAAAGTTTGTCGGTCATCCCGAATCAAAATCCAAATGTTTCTGTGTGGTCCAATGGTGTCCTTCCCCTATCCCCTAGAAAGGTCAGGTCTGGAATCCGTGACCGCAAATTCAAGGATCGGCCAAGTCCTTTGGGACCAAATGGCAAAGTGGATTGCTTGTCTCATTCCGCAAGTATTGAAGAGAGTGGTAGGAAGGTTATCAGGGAGAATGGTGAGTTGACTCCGCGGATTACCCGAGAGCATTTCAGCATATCCGGTCAGTTACTCGGCCTCCTGAGGATGAAAAGGAAGGATCAATTCAGCAATCAGTAAATAAATACAGGGTGCATGGCAAAGATCAGACACTTGTTCCTGTTCTTGAAGAAAGGGAAGATGTGGAGCAGGTACACTTTGTAGATTCTGCCAGAAATTCTCTGGTTGCACCCCTTGGGATCCCATTCTGCTCTCCTAGTATAGGTGGCAGCACTAGAAGTTCTCCTGTAGGAAGCAATGGTGATTATGTTAGCTGTTATGATTATGGTCAGCTGTTCGACTCAGAAACACTGAAGAAACGAATGGAGCAGATTGCAGTAGGTCAGGGAATGGAAGGGGTCTCCCAAGATTGTGCGAATATCTTGAACAGTTCTTTAGATGTATACTTGAAGCAGTTGATCAGGTCTTGTGTTGAGTTGGTTGGAGCAAGGTCTGGGAATGTTCCAAGAGGGCATCCTCTGCAGAAGCTGCAGGTACCAGGAAGGGTCAGCATTGGCATGCCCTCATCAAAAAATCACTTGGCTACACGAGGTAGTAGCTCTGTAGTAGGGGGCATGCAGGAAGAGACTTCGCCATGCTCTATATCCTTGCTTGATTTCAAGGCTGCAATGGAGTTAAACCCACAGCAACTTGGAGAAGACTGGCCATTGCAGCTTGAAAAAATTTCCATGCGTTCATATGAGGGATGAGATGAGATGCTCTTTGTCGATATATTCTTCTTAGACGGTCCATCGCACTCTAAAGAAGTCTTCAGAAAAAGTGGCTGTCTTCTGATCCCTTGTTCTTGCTCTTATCAAGTACATGCCTATGTTTCAATCTGCATTTGCCTGCTGCAGCGAATGGGGGCAGTCAGAATGAAGTGACAGAGGTGCTTCATTGAAGATCCTCTTATTAATTGCTCTGTCAAATGCTTTGCGTTGTGGTTGACGTTGACTCGCTTGCTTAGTCAGCGCAGAGATCCCACTCTCCCGCAACGCATTGTCGATGAGAATGAATTTTAAGGATCTTCAAAGTTTATCTTGCATCGATTTTCAAAGGTAAAACCAGTGCAATAGAGTTTCACAGTTTCTAATGTTTACTTTGGCAGATTGTCAAATAATTGATCAACTTTGATCTGTATGTTTATTGACATTTCATATCATATCAGAGGATTTCGATCATTGTGAAGATAACCTGGATAAACCGAGGGCTGCAGACTCCAGATTATTTAAATACTTTGCACAGATGGAGAATGTATCATCTAGGAGTTGCCATTCGTCTGGCAGTATTCATTTGAAAAGCAATTGCTCTATTGATATCCTGAATGTCCAAAAGTGAAGGCGTTAAAGCATTGATTTTCATGAGGAGATCAAATAGCGTGCTTTGACTAGAAAACCATCATTCAGGTGAATCTTCATTCTGGTTGGGCCTTTGAAACATCTTCGCCATTTACTTGAAACTGTTGAAAAATTAGTGACGACTTTTGAGCTATATTAGGTGCATAATCAATGAAAGAGAGCAGCTGTCCAAAAAAAAATTTGGTTCGACTGTATAACAACAGTCAGTCACCCTTTCTCATGAAGATTTTGCACACCAAGGCGAAATCCTTGACACTGCTTAATACTGTGAAATGTGATGTGTAAATGCAATTTCTGATGGTATGAGAATCTGTTAAGACTTTTACCAATTCCTGAAGGTCAATTGAATAAAGAAGATCCCCATATAGTGAGAAGATTTCACGTTCAGTTGCCTTGGTGAGAACATCAAATAGCGATAAATCCATAGTCGCTTGTTTATTTTTCCTTAAGGATGTTGTCTTTTTATCATGGATTATGGGCTTTGCACGAAGGATTTAAATTTCATAGTTAGAAATCAATTTCTTTTTTCCTTCTCCCAGATGTTTTTCTTTGTAGAATTCATGCGAACTACTTTTTAACACTTGAAAGTTGTGCCGTCTCAATGTAGAAATGTCTTGTTCAGACGAATTAAATTGGCTGGAGTCTATAGCTGCTTCTATTTTCCTATCTTCCTTAAACTTCTCTTGTAAGAGTTGTTAGCTAACCCCGGTGCCTTCTTTTATATCAGGGAGAAGGGTGCATGCTGGAAAAGATGCTCCCGATGTTACGTCAAAAGCAAACATCTTCCCTTTTGGGAGCATGTACTATCAATCACTTGTTTAAAATAGGTACATTTAGATTTTATTGAAGTCGAGAGATATCTATTAATATTTGTTCAATTTAAGACAGTCTAACCTCGGCCTTTGTACACCGAATGCATTCTGTCTCTATCAGATCCACTAAAAGCTAATTAATGTAGTCTAAGCTTTCACTTGTGAATTTGTATGATACCACGAGTCAAAACATCAATTCTCGTCAGGTCATACTACAAACGGAATCAGAGTGAATTCAGCACTAGGAGCATAAGTCAACTTGCTGCGCTAGTTAAAATTGTGTGTTGACTTGTGCTGAGTCGTCCTCATTTTCCAGTTACTTTCTTCTCTAATGGCCTCCTAAAAGGCCCAAAAAGAATGCTCAACCATCGCAAGATTAGAGTCCACCAACCTTTAAACATCATTTAAGAGCGCTTTTTGAACACTAAATGATGCCTTATAAAAGCCATGGATGGTCACAACCTTCACTATGCGGTCAATGTGGGAACAACCTAGTGGAAAATTATGAGCAGGGATGGAAATAGCCTTGCTTTATAAAGCCATGTAGGTTGACAAAATTCACTAGCTAGTTGATGAGGGACAATTTGACCTCATGTTTTACATTTCTTTTGTCTTTGATAGACACAATCAACTCCAATTAACCCCAAGTACAAGTTATTAGTTTGAGAAAACGAACCCAAAAACTCGATATAAACCATTGGCCTTGAAGAAGATTGCCAACAAAGAATTCCTATGTCTGTCAACAATTTTGAGTTTTATCATGTGTTATGTCAGTATTTAAGATTTGTATATTTAATTTGATTTTGTTTGTGGTTATTACATGGTGTGGTTGCTTCTTTTGGTTATTAGATTGAGTGATGGAATTGTTCATTGAGTGTATTGTTAAATTAATTCAGTGAAGAGTGCAAAATAATATAATTCTGTGGTTCTATAAAAGATACAATTTAGCAAGCACCGGAGCACTTTTAGTAGAAAAGGTAATTTGACTACTTTGGTCTAATTTACTTACGTTGAAAAACATTCAATTTCTGATGGTCTTCACTAGACTAGCGTGCTTAATTTTCTGGTTGTTGAGCAATGACCTCCAAACCTATTGTAAACATTGACGTCTGTAGGTTTCAAGTGCAACATATGTCGACTGTATGCATAGAATGCACTTCTATATGTAGACATATATAAATTACGGAAAGCCTACCCATCAATGAAAGGATTACACTTCATCCACGTGGCCTAACTTGAAAGCTGTTACGTTACTGATGAAGAAAGCCTTAATTAAATTCCCATAGTTTTTACAATGAGTTGGGAAATCACGAATCGTTCATTCTTATCTATAGCAAATGTAAGAAGGATAAATCGATCAATTTACATGTATTTGCCATGCCGTTTTATCTGGTGAATCTAAAGCTGTGCTCAGTTAGATGTGAAGTCTGGGCAGGTATTTTTTTCCTGCTGGGCAATGAAGTATGGTCAGTTGAGGATAGTGTCTGACCAGTGATGATTGGTTTTGTGAAATTTCCTTATCCTTAAGTAGACTTTTTTGGATCTCATCATCTCCCAAGATGCGTCTTCAGCATAGATGAAGCAAATCAATAGATATTGTCCCTTAATAGAATCATATTCTCTGAAAATTATAGTTCTGTGTAAATGGGTAGGTTTTATCTATCGTATGTGTCAAATTTGAAGAAGGAATGATGGAGTGTAGTTATTGCTAATGCTTTAATAGATGCATAATGGCAAGATTTGCTGGCTCAGTTCCTCAAGTGAAACCTGTCACCGATGGTCGTTTGATACTCATAGAATTGATTGATCTGGTTGTCCGCCCAATTTGGCAAGGAATTTGGACTAGTGTCATATCCACATAATTTACGGGAATGACAATTATATTCATGTACTCTGCATACTTATGTGCGTGCGATATATTCATTTTTGACAATTGGTGTTCAGTGTCTTTGCCTAAGTTTCTTCAGTGGACATGGTTTCTGTTTTTCATTTTGTGGGTTTTGAATGGACACAGTTTATCCAAGTGCATGAGCATTGAGATAGGACTTATTCTTCTCCCAGGTCTTAATAATGAAAATACATTGAAAACTGTGGCCTGGGCATTTCTCAAAGAGAGACCTTTTAGAAATGTACACACATTACTTTTCAAATGAAATGTTCCTTTGATTAATCATCCACTTTAGCTCTAGAGGTCACTGTCAAATATATTCTTAAAATTACATGCTCAAGAGGAATAGAAAGAAAATTGCAAGATTAAGTGGCAGAAGCTCAAATGCAGGTATATAATGATAAGTTGAGGGGCACAAATCAGTTGTGAGAGCTGCTTCTCTCAGATACAGATCCCTTGTGAAGTATTTACATGGGCTTCTGTGAGCATGGATATTAGTAGTCAGCATTCTGCCTCATGAAAAAAAAAAGGCTTATCTAAATGCTATGGTTATACCAAAACTATAGCAAAGGAATCCAGTGAACATAATAAAGGGAGTGATTATAGAAGTGGAATTAAAACTTATGTATGTTTTTAGCTTGAATAACTTATGCTAACACCCAGAGTGGAACATCGGTCTTATGGTGTTTTAGGATTTTAATGTTGAACCCCAGCGTCCTGGAAATCAGATATTGTCTGAGCGGCTGTTTAAGGACACTAAATTTCCAGTTTCCGCAGGCTAGGCAGATAAGCACATATGCCTTTTCTTATATGAATATGTTTCAATCTTTACTTGCTATTTCAGCATATCAATTCTCAATTCTCAAACATTCGATTATACTAGTCCACAGAAGTTGAGATGCTTGTGTACTTTCCTTAATCTCTCAAGTAACATGTTGGGTGTTGTACTAGTGTATGGTTGGATTTTCTGGTGAGTCCACCAAAATGGAATGAACAGAATTGGTGCTGTACATGTATATTCTCTCTTATCCAATGGATTTGGTGTTAATAATGTCATTCTGATGCAATATAAGTGTTACTAATTATGCCTAATTTGGTTGTTAAAGATGCTTCTTAACTGACGATTCATGCAACCCTACCTCCTTTGTTGTAAATTTTTTAGTTGTCTTTCTTCTATGAGATGCAGTGGTGGATGTCCTTCTTTTATCCAACAATGATGATGTGATCTTTACTATTTTGGCAGAAAGAGAAGGATAGAAAATTTTGGGCTTATCCCTGGCTGACTGAGGAACCCAAGTTGCGATTACTCTCCTGATAATAGAAAGTCAGGTTACAGAGAAATGCATATGCATACAGATGAGATCTCATGTTTTCGCAGTCGGACTCTAATACCAAACAGAAGTCACCAAATCAGCGGCTAGGTGGCTGAGGCAATCATGCAGATGGGCTTCCACTGAAATTTGAATAGCCTCGATGTTTTGGCTCTTCATTTGCCTAGCCTATTCTCTTTGGCTGATGTCTTGCTGGACTGTTGCACCTTTGTGGTGCTTAATTCTTTTTGTCCTGCTTGAGCCACTCCTAATATAAATGTACAGTTTATAGAGACAAAACGCATGCTCTGTATTCAATGTAGATAATCTACAAAATGTCAAATCTTGTTATTTTTTCCCTACTTAGGAATGGATCCTTTTGTAAGAAGTAAATGAACGAGGCAGATATCCTATTGCACAGCTCTCCTTTGGTGATCCTTGCTAAATTATTAAATTGTATGAGAGTAACTTGTGTATTTATGTGATCGGCTGGTGTAGTGACGAAGTTTTGTCCAAGTAAATAATGTCTCCTTATCCTGAATGGTGATTGTGGCCTCGGCAAGCAGTGAACTATTTACGTGAAGCTTCACTTGATCTTCGTCCAAAGCTGACTTAAGATCGAGCGAAAGCTCCATATTAACGCAAAGTTGGAAAGCGAAGAATGCTAGAATACCACAAAAGGGTTTGAAGTTTTGGGCGTTGGTGAAGCACTGAAAGATGAAAGCTGCAGAAAATTGTTTTTGGGTTAAATTAATGTAGGGTGAATTGTGGCGAAGTAAGGGTGTCATCGACACAGGTCAGTTATGTAAGAAACCGACTTCTTAATTGCCCAAAAGGAAAGTTCCGCCGGCATCGTTGCCTAGAAATGCATGAGCTGAGTCGGTGAACAAGCCATCCGTTGGAGTAGTTAAGAATTTGGTAACAGAATTTAAGACACAGAAAACCTGCGGACATGCTGCTTTGTTCCTTGTCTTTGAATGGTTTATACGGATAATTGCTACCGCCTAAGATGGACAGGATAGTGGTCTTTGGATCAGCCGATACAAGGCCATGTATCATTGCATTCACGCAATTAATGTTACCGGTCAGGGATCTCATAAGTTGCATTAAATATTTTTGAATGTTCTCACTTCGTTCGTTATAGTTTCTAATTTTTCGATTGCAGCCTGCACTCAAGAAAGGATGCAAGGATGAGGGTGCAAAGTTCATGGTTCTCTGTTTCCTTCTGCTTCTTTTTCCAATTCTATCCAAGTTAGTTGATCAGCTTGACTATCAGTTTTCTGCAGTAAGCCAGTCTATGTCGAGAGTACGTCAGCTTGTTACCTCTATACACAAGTAAATGTTCGCCCAACGCCTTTTGTGATTGGAAGGCATCCTTGTCTAGGTGACCAATCTGTCGATATGAGATTATCTCATTCTGAACGCGTTGACTCGATCTTCCTAAGGTATTAAGTTTTCCTCCACATTGCCCCTAGCCCAGTTGGATTAAAGCTGATCATATTTGAGACCCGTCGCCATCAGCCGCATCTTAAATCTTATAGATGTCAAAGGTCCAATGTCATCATATAATTGGCTGACCAGAACGCTTTTGCATGCAGTACCATCAAGCTCTTAATCATTTAACTTTATCTACAGCTAATTCTTAATGTAAGCAATTAACTGTGTCGACGCAAACTATGCTTAGCAATAGCTACAGCAATTAAGCAGATCATTGAGTTTGGCAGCATATCGATGGATCATAATCTTTCTATGACAATTACGGACATAAGGCAAATTTTAAGAAACAGGGTTTAGGCGATCGTTTTCGCCCCCAACGGGTATTGATGAAGCATCTTCCATGGACAATGTCCTTCGTTCTTAAAATGCAGGACTATGAAGGGATTCCAAGAGCCAATTCACCCTATAACAAAAGCATAAAACCAACCATGAACAGCAAAGACCAAAAACATTGGAAGTTGCATTCCAGTCTTTTTCATGGAACGTTCATCCTCTGCCACCGAGAGCCTAGAGAGCAGGGTTTATTTGATTGAATGAGTTACCAAAAATATCCAATATGTACACTGGGAGAGACGGAGAAGGAGCAACGTACTTTCCTTTACAAAGAATTTCAGACTACCAAATTCAACTCGTCGGTTGCGACGGGGAAGATGACTGTGAGGGTTCTGCTGAGCCCTTACAAATAGGACACCAGTTCTTGAGCCGCAGCCACTGCTGTACACAGGACAAGTGATACACATGTTCACAGGCCAACCTCCCAACTTCATCTCCTGCTACATACTCCTCCTGTGACCAGTATACAAAGTTTACACGATACAACCACCACAGGAAGATGTGAAGTGTAAAACAGACTAGAATTGGAAGACAGTCCAACAGTTGCAATAAGCAAATAGCAAAAGGAACAAAGCTAGGTGAGCATCTCGGGCCTGCTTAAAGAATTCTGTAAACTGCTGTTCTTCATTCTTAAAATGAGCAGCCATTAACTATTGAAACAAATTGATTGTTCCATTCACAAAACTAAAAGGTGCGTTTTCATTTGAGAAGTTCACCACAATCATGTTCTGTCCAAAATCAAAATCAAATGTAAATGAAAAAATTATTTGGAAATTCTTCTTAAAACCTCACCAATATTGAAACACCAGAAGACAATTACTTGAGACAATGGTCTACTCCAAATTGTTCTCAAATGATAAGAAGACTAGCATGAACAATTGCCTTAAAAGGTAATTAAAATGTCAAAACTAGAAAAAAAGTCAAGGTACCTCGAGTTGCGATCTTTCCCCAATAGAATCTACAGCTCCGTCAATATATAACAGTTTCAATCATAACCACTGAAACACATTTCTACTTCAAAAGCAACTAAAATTTGGTCCTTTTTCATCCACAAAAACAACCTTTGGCAGCTAATTCACACAACCCTTCCATCAGTTAGCCCATATTGGAACACATTCATGATGGCCTTGTAAATTGCTGACTAAGACAGCAACACCAGTGGGCAATCTATTCAGCTCATAAATAATTTGGCAGACCCAATTAACGTTGTGTATTTTATAGAACAGTTATCCTAGAGTTAAGCAATTTATCCTATTAAGGCCTTAGCACCAGCAGATATAGAGAAACATTTTTAGTCGTTTTTTAATCTCAAATACTACCTGGTAAAAACCACAAAACATCAAATTGACTTCTGCATAAAGCCAAGCCTCGCGAATGAAGATTACATTGCAAAACCTGTTAACTTTAATTTTACCTGACAGATACTGCATTTGACATCATCATTCTGCCCACTGGCAGAAGCTGTAGGATGGTATACTTCTTTCTTGATACACTTCACCAATGCTTCTTCTGTCAATGCAGTGCTTACATTACCCATCCTCTCCTCTAGAGCCAACAGGTCCTGAAACCAAAAAAGAAAGCAATATGGAGTCCTGAGCATGAGACCAAAGGAATAAAATTGAAACCAAAAAAGAAAGCAATATGAAGTCCTGAGCATGAGACCAAAGGAATAAAATTGATTTGTAACACAATCGCAATGCGTAGACAAACCTCATACGACATATTATCAATATCCAGTCTCATTTCTCTGTGTTGATCATAGAAGTTCATCCCATTAAGAAATATATTAGTTTCCAGAGCAATTAATTGCTGCAAGAGGCCAGAAAAAGAGAGTGAGTTTTATCACTGCCATGATACAACTACAATCTGTGAAAACATCAGATAAATCCACTCTCTTCTCAAAGTTGACCATAAAAGTGATGCACCAGAAAAAAAAAAAAAAAATATTGCTTTTTAGAGCACGTTGTTGCTGCAACATGGTCATAGAAAGTCAAAAAGCAACAGGCAACTCCATAGGGCATGGTAACCTACAAAATCTACCTCATAAGTTAGTTCCTCATCTTGTTCAATCCTCTCAAGAGCCAATAATACCTGCACAACATTGCAACATAACATGATAAGGGAATATATCATGTTATAGGAACCAACTTATTATTACATATAATCAATCCAAGGTGGTGCAAACCACATCATGCCCTTGTTGAGCAATTCCTGTACCCCAACCCACCCTCAAACCTGGCCAAACACTCCAAACAAAAACTAAAAATGAGGAAAGAGATAGATCAGCAGTGTCAACAGCAGCTGATAATAGCACCCAACCAGTTTTAACTCCTGTAAAGTTTAAATTGATAAAGCTTAAGGACACTGCTGCTACTGTTGTTCCTACCATGACCATTATTATCATATCCATCTAGACAACATAATTTGGATAGTTTACATCTATAAACTTCTTGTCCATAAAAAGTATAGTGGCTTGTCCAAAGGGAATAGTCCTGTGTCAACATCATGGGTAACTTTATCACGCTCAACTAGTAGTTTTGATTTCAAATGCAGGCTAAATTTGCATAAGACAAGGCACAGTTTCTGGACTTTTTAGACCTTTGTGAACTTGCACAATAGCAAGGTTATTATATACCTTGCCTTTACAGAATTAACCTTTGTTTTACCACCCCATTTGAAATCTTGATGTTTTTGAAAAAAAAAAAATTGAACCTGAAAACCACGTACCTCTGCAATACCATCCATATTGTAATGTTGAAACCTATCCTGATTCATCAAGGAGCGGCTGATGCCAATTTCAGCAAGACCAGATGGTATCACACGCCGTGAACTCTCGCTGCTGCTACTTGGCCGACTGTATGCAGACGCACGACTAGAGGCAGATTCAACAGAAAAGTTGCGATGTGAAGAGGAAGCATTCTCAGCTGCCATTGGAGATTGATGGGCCTGCATGGTCATAGCACGGGACCTGTTTCGAGACCTGCTCAAATTACCTTGATATGAGCCCCTTGGCTCAGCACAACTATTCGACCTTTGAGTCCTCAAAGACGTGACACCACTGTCCTGATTAAGAGCCCTGCATCTTGCTCGTCTTGACTCAGATATGGATATGCCTGCTTCAGAACTGGAATTTTGTCCTTCTAATGATGGTCTGCCAACAATCTTACCTCTAGTTGAAGAACTAGCTTCACCTTCAACATTTGACTTCTTGATCACATCCTTCTTTCTGTTAAGCATTGGATTTGATGGTGGTCCATTGGAAGGGATGACGTTAGATGCTGAATTACACCTAATGTTTCTCAAACCACAGCGACTAAGATTAGTTCGTGAAGGCTGGCTGATGCTTCTCGATGCCATGGAAACAGAGGAATTCGTGGGACCATCTGTTTTATCAGAACTTATATCGAGGGAATTGTTGTCCACAGATCTTGAACTCGATGCTGCACTAGAACTTCCCATCTCTGTAGGTACAACTTCCCTAAATTCAGCAGCCCCACTTTCAAGATGAAGTCCTCTTTGGATCTTTCCCGGTGGCGGGTTGTCCTCTGAAACATTGGGTTCATCTTGAACACTGCTTGTTTCAGATGAATCAGAATCTAGCTGAGAAGAATATTTCTTCTGACGATCCAGGAAGGATTTCCTTTGACTGGTTGCTGACAGATTACTTCTGGAAGAGCTCTCCGCTATTTCTTTCCCATTTGTTACAGAACGAAACGAGGGCCTTGCATATCTGCACTTGTCTACGCAAGCAGTTTGGGAACCTACTGCATTAATTCTGCTGCTACATCCCAACCTGCTGCAAATTTGAGCCTTCCGAGCCCTACTACTTGCCGTATCCCTCATCACCAAACTGGATCCCCTAGAAGGTGCAGAAAACTTATGAAGAGTTCTCTCTCCAGAAAATTCATCCATGTTCAGAGTTATCCAACGTTCAAAACCTGCAAGGTTCAGCAAAATATTGTCTATTATCATCCTAACCTTCTATCAACAAAAGCCATCCATTAGAGGGCAAAGTAAAAGTTATAAATAACTTGTTCAAAGAAAAACACTCATTAGCAAATCCATCAGAGAAGATATTATCCTTTCCGTTAACTGAGACAATAAAATACAATGATACAGCACATATATGTGTGAAAACCTGCATGATAAAACATGCCCTGCTGATATAAACTTTCCCAGCATACAGAAAGCTTTGATGATGCCAATTACTATGAGGAAAGAACAAATAAATTTGCAGCGTCCACACGCATAACAAAAATCAAATCCTATGCAACATACATCAGCTTCCACCAAGCGGTGGAAAGTTTTGAGGCCCAGAGAAAAGTTTGCATGTAGCAAAATCCTATGCAACCTACATCAGCTTCCACCAAACAGTGGAAAGTTTCCAGCCCAGAGAAAAGTTTGCACGTTGCAGGCATAAACCAGCAATTCGACAAGACAAAGGGCCCAGTAAAAACTCACAAGTTGCAGGAGTAAATCAGCAATTCGATAAGACGAAAACTTCCTCTATTGCATTAAAATATTACACCAACAAGAACAAAAAGAACCACGATAAAAGAGCAGAGAGAATTGCAGAGTGCAGACTATCTAACGAGATGGATACAAGGTACAGATGACACCAGCACCCAATCAAACTCACCAAAATAGCCTGAAAACTTAACTAACTACATGTAATCACTGCAGAAAGGCCCAAAAGAAAGGTAAAAGAGCACAAAGGCACGACAGCTTCATGCAATGAGACATGTACCCCAATATGCAGATACGGAAAAGAAACACAAATCACTTATACATAAAAAAAAAAAAAAAAAAAAAATGTCATACGCTAATTAAACAGCATCCAAGCTACCCAAGTTGACTGAAAGCCTCCTCAAAAGCAAGAAGAGAAATCAGAAAGCCAATCAAATGAGCAAATACTGGGTAGGCGCAAAATCAGACTTCCAAACAGCCAAAAAGTGGTCCGAAACACCACAAAACAACAGAATATGCGCAGCTACATATTCCAGAGGCGTTCACCACAAAACATAATCATGCCATGGAATCAGATAGTTTCACACGCCATGTAAAGGGTCAAAGAAGGGGAGCTCACAGATGGAAACCTCTTTTCATCTACACACAGCCAAAATAAAAATAAAAAAGCCAGAAAGCGTAATCCCACGAAGTCGCCCTCTCAAAAAAAAAACAGCAACAACAACACCAGGAGAAGAAAGAGAAAGAGTAAGCAATATAAGAGACCCAGATGGCCACAAACCCGTAATTCAACCCAATAAAGTCGGACTCTCTGTTTCCTTTTTTTTTTTTTTTTTTAAAAGCAAAAAGCCCTGTTTGAACCATTCCATCAAACCGCAAAAAAGGATCACTTTTCTCCGCGATTCAAGCGCACGAAAAGCTGCACACCTCTCGACTCTCCGAACGACGGTGCTCCTAAAAACAGACCCCAAAACCAAAACCCAAAAAGCAGAACCAAAAAAAAGCAACCGCCGTCGATCATCGCGAGTACCTCACTCGAGCCGCGCGATCACCGTCAACCCAGAAACCATCCGAGGACGAGGAGGACGACAGGAAAAAAAAGACTACAACAAACCCAACCCGAGAAACCCGTTTCCGGAACGGAATTCCGCCGCGAAAAGCCGAAAAGGGTCTGATCAAAAAGAGGAAAAGAACAGAACCCAGAACTTCAATCTACCTCCGCCTCGCGAAAGGCCCTTGCTTGCGCGCGTTTCCTTTCTCGTGGCGGCGAAAGGAGGCAGCTTTAGAGCGAGAAAAAGCAATCGCTAGAGAGAGAAAGAGAGAGAGAGAGAGAGATGAGGGAGGCGGAAACGTGTGCGAATGATCCAAGGCTTAAAAGCGCCCGCCCGAACCCACGAAACGAGAGTAGTCGCCACTGTTCGCGAATTCCCGAGAGGTCCTAACGCGACAAGGTGGACGCACGAGCAACAGTGCCGCCCAGCTTCTCCGCTGGACGGCGTGTGGGCCGTCCGATTTGGTGACCCCGGGCGGATCAAAGTCAATCATCGACGGCCGAAACTCACTCTCACGTCACCCCTTCAAGGACCTTCTGATTTATTCATTTTGGGAATTTTTCTTTTGAGAAAGAAATGTTTTTTCTCGACTCTTTTATTTTTATTATTTTTCTTTTTCTGTGGACGGAGCAGCATGGGCCCACCTAACTCAATGGGCCGCCTATCCTCTAATTTATTTCTCTTTCCCGGCTCCTTTCATTCATTTATTATTTGTTCGTTTGTTTTTATCATTTTGGCATTTACCATGGTTTCTCTTCTTCTTCTTTGGCAGAACGCATCCTGGTTTTGGAATTTTCCCCCTTTTTTTTCCTCTTTCGCTTGTTTTTCTTGCGGTTTTAGGATAAACAGATCTTTCTCTTTTGGCCATAGAAATAAAGATATATTTGAATGAAGATATTATCTATGTGTATATTGTGTAATAGCCGTGTTATTCGGTTTTATGGACCGACTATCTATTTATAACTGGACCAGTTTTAATTCTTACATTGACACAATGAATGGATGGTTGATGGCAACAAATTTAACAGTAGTATGATAGGAGAAAGGAAACGTTGAATGATGAGGATCTAAGCATTTTAGTCAATGATCAGCTCCATTAAATGGATCTCCCCTATTGTGGGCTTAATTTTCAAAAGAAGTCCAAATTTATTGTTTGACCAATTTGATAAGAGCACTTGGATTAGACTTGTATAATTCATTAGTGCAATGATTAGGTTAAGCAAGTGCTACTTTGGTGACGTTGAAATGATTTTCTGTATAGATAGGCTAAAGTATAGACCCCTAGGTTGCCTAATCAAGCTTATTCCTCCTTAATTCGGCTTGAGAATATAGGATTTGTCGTATAAATAATCTTTCTGGGGAATCTAATTTCAAGATGAGATTTCGCTGAATAATGTCGAACTTTCAAAAAAAAGACTAAGAATATATTTATATGTTGCCAAACTTTTATTTTTAAAAAAAAATTGATATTCTCATTTAATAAATGATTGTGTGAGTCATGCTCAACCCTAAATTAAGCATTATCCTGTCCACTTTTACGTTAATCCAATTTCTCTATATTGTTTTTGGAAAAAATGATTTTTTTTTTGTTTGCTTAAAAATCTTTAGGTTCCATTCTCATTTAACTATGACAGATAATTTCATTTATTAATATAAAAAACAAAACTTCTAAGTTTCGGTTTTTATTTTTTTATATTTTTTTTGTCCTTTCGTTGATTTTTCCGGTGAAACACTCTGGGGTGATCCACTTAACTTTTAAGTGAAGAAAGTGACCATATGCATGATAATATAATAAACGCATCTTATAAAAAGAATTGCACTTTCACTTCCATTTTGCAAAAATGAGAGCCCGACACAAAAAGCTCAAAAATCATTACGTACATACTTTACAGTTAAATAACACCAATAAACAATAACATAATATTCTTATCAAGAAGCTAAATTATTATTAAGTTCACTACCAGGGCAAATAAATACCTACACATTCACCTTCCAAACAAGTGACACATGTATTTAGACCAAATTTTGTGAACGAAATTCTCTCACATGTCGATGATCTATCGATAAAAATGTAAATAGTTTAACCTAATAAAAAATTACCCAAAAAAGGGGAAAAAAAATGAAGCTTCTTCTCCATCCTTGAAGAGGCTACATGTTTGTCTCTAACTTGACTTTTCGAATGCTTTCTTGGACGCCAGATGGGACTGCTTCGTGGAGTGGCCAAAAGGGGAAAACCAAGTTGAATTAAACAATGGAAAAAGAGCAAAAGGGAACATAACCTACCAACCGCTTGTACGCATCCCATTACCAAATTCCGGGTCCAACCCCACCACCGCCCCCCTTTATTCTCCAATAAGCTCACGGGAACCACTAGCAATCGAGAGCAGCTTAAGGATCCTATCTGTCTCTCCAAGGCTGTTTTGATTAAGACCTTTTTCTTCCTAGGTATTGTTTCGAATTACGCAAATTTAATCATGTAATGTTAGTTTAGTACCTAGATAATCACTGCATGGGCCTCTTGGTACACGAGGAAAAGAAGCAGGAATGTAGTTTGATAAGCTCGATTAGGGCAGGTTTTGCTGGGGTCACCGACTTTCAAGGCATTTTTTCGATCGGACCGTTGAACTTTCGCTTCAATTATCTAATGTATCGAGCTTTTTTCTGACAAAAACTAACACTCCCTTTTGACCTATCGTTGAAAGAGCTATACATGTCATAATACAACAAGGCAAATTGAGCTTAACGAGATATATGGAGAACTTTAAAAGATTATACAATAAATTCGAAATTTATATGAATCAACATGTTGAACCCACTCTTAACAAAAAAAATGTAATGATAATACAAATAGAAAAATACAAATCATCCTTTTCTATATAACCTAGACAGCCCAGGGAAAATAACAAAAGAAGAAAAGAAAAGTATCTTTGTTGTTTGACCCAAACCACACGAAGAAGGCTTCAACTTCCTAATCGATCTCAGATGAATAAAAACGTGCGATCATGTAACTCGGGCAACTACTACAATCGACGGAAGAAGCAAGTGGAGACGTTGACTAAATTAGGGTTTTATTTATTTTTTTCAACAATAATCGCTATCAGCGAAGAGTGACTCGAAGATTTTCTGCATTTTCCTAACATTTTCCACCATCTCGGGTCGGCAGGTGGAAAACTTATTGATTGGGGTTTTGGAGGAAAGGAATCCTCCAAGAACAAGCAACAAAGGAGGGGTCTTGCCATCCTATCAAATGAAAAATGAAAAAAAAAAATGAAAATAAAATACTAAATTCTTGGAAGCACAATTAAAGGTTTGAAATTGAATAATCTAATATAGGGAAGAGAGTGTTTTGCCAAATGGAAAGGAACAGGGTAGGGACTACAAGCCAATCATGTTGCTTGGGTGATTAAAGAAAAAGGGTGGAAGAAGACATTCTCTTTATCTCTATTTCTCTCTATCTTCTTTGCTTGTTAAGCCACATAAGATAAGGTTAGATTAATATATAATTAAGTAAAGTAAAGAGATGCAAAGTATTAAGAAAGGATGAAGTGGGGCGACTTTCGGACTAAGTTAGCTCACGACGCGTTAGCACAAGTTGCTTGATTCACTTGGCATCGTGCTCGACACATGTCGTTTTCGGGGTGACGCTCTACATGTCGTGAAAGCAGAGCTTTGATTTTCGAACAAATCATGGGCCTCGCTTTCTCTATTTGTATATTTTGGATATTTTTCTTGGTAAATCACTTATTATGAGGCCTTTTAAGAAATATAATAGAACATAAGCCGGAGACGCAACGCGACTACCTACTTCCTTCAGCTCAAAAGAAAAAAAAAAATGAATTAGTCCACACCTAATAAGCCGGGAACAACTACCTTAAAAGTGGATTCCCCACTCGTATAACCTTTTTTCATGTGGATGCGGTGATTAGATTGCTTAATTAGTGGTGTTACAGGTGGCATCTTATGGTATAAATCAAATAAAAAGAGGTTAATCGCCTTAGGTTTCAAATTTTTATGCCTTAAGAAAAGGCAACAAATTTTGTCGCGAGCCGTATGTTGGATTTGCTTTATCGTTTTATCTAATATGGTATTTTTATTTTATTTTGTCTCCTGTGGTACCTAAGGTGACAAAATATAGTTGTTTCGCTCAAATGGGATAAAACTCATCTGTTTTCACCGCAAATTGGCCAAAGAAAAAAAAAATTGTTGTATTGTTGATAAAAATTCATCACCTCACAAGAAAATTAGATTATAAAATTTGAAAGTTTATAATTTCATCACATCAGACCTGAATAAGCTCGACAATCAATTTCATTAATTCAAATATAAATACTATATTAACAACATGATTACAAGCAGAAGGAATCAAATATTATAAGTGTCTTAATCTAGCAAAAGTCCTCTTGGGGCACGGCAAATAATTACAGGGTAAAAAAAATAACATTATCGTAAATATTCTAATAACATCAAGAGAGAGGGAGAAAGAATCATTAAAACTACATTTTTACTTAATTGACCACTCCATACTTTTTCAGAGAATGATAATTATACCCAGATAATGCATATAAAAGGAAATGAGATAATATAACTTAACAAGGAAATTAGCTATCATAGAAAATAACAAAATATCAAATAATATCTTGAATATTTAATAATATCTCTAAGAATATTCTCTACAAGGGAAATCTTTAATCTCCGTAAATGTATTTTATCAATTGCAAGTAATTCAATCCATCAAAGTCTTTCTTGGGGTCGATTCCACTCCGACATAGACATTAGGCTGTAGCAAAAGACATAAAACAAAATTTTGAGGGATTTTACCATTAATAATAGATGCTTGAATAATAGACAAATTTATCATTAATTAAGATGCTTAAAATTGGACCAAAAAATCATATAACTAAACAAATTTCAAAAGTCGTGCTCAATAGTGCAGAAGCAGTGATCAAGGTTGCATAGTGACGGCCGTGGCCATGACCCTAGATTGGGTTGCAATTGCAATCGTAGATCAGAATGAGTAGCAATCCTCAATTTTATCATAGCCATGACCCTAGAGATCCAAAGCACAACCTTGGCTGCAACTGTCTTATTAAAAAAATCAAGATTGTTATCTATATTATTAATTAAGCAAATTCAATGATAATTTCATTCTCAAGCTGTTGATAAACACTCCATGCATATATTTAAAATGCACCATATGACTTTTAATCGACAAAATCACAATTTATGATAATAAAGATAATAGCAAGTAACTACTTAATGTCTTAACTTTTTAATTTGAATGCAAAATAAATATGTAGCATTTGATATATCACAATCTTGACGTATTGGCAGACATGTATAGCGTCATGCGTATGCAAGAAATTGTTATTACAAAAAAATTAAGAAAGTCAAGATATTACTTGTCATTTTATTTTAGCTTTTGATTCTAATTTTATTTTAGTACTTAATATTAAATACTACAAAATTTTAAAATTTTATATAGTGTTCAAGTAATAAAGAATAATCTATAATGCTTTTATATGCTTCTCCATGATATCCGTAGTTACCTAAGTATGTTCGAATCACTAAATATCAAAAGAAATAATTGGTAAAATACACGATACAAGGAAAGTGATCTAGGAAATTTTCAAAAGAAAAAAATTATTGAAATCTCTTATTAGTTTATATTAGATGATTTTATTCAACAATTAGCACCGTCAAATTCAGACACAAAAAGTTTGTATAAGTTCGGTATTAAGGATCTTAAGTTTTCTGCATTCCTAATTGACAATGTTAAAGACTAGAAAGCTCATATTCAGACGTTTCTTATCCATCTAAATAACTAATAAAATTTCAGTAATAATTAGAATGCAATACTTCCTATTATACTTCAAAATTTTCTTTTGCCATCAATTACATTCAAAGTATTTATGTTTCTTCATTGATATATGTCACATGTGTTGGTGGATAAAATTGAAATGAATATATAATCACCGTTGCAACCTAAGTTAGCATTGCCATGTTTCTCTGTAATTAATGACAAGCATGACAATATGCAGTTTGATTGTCAAGATTTCTAATTATTATAACATTGGATAGTATAAGATATAAAAAATTAAATGATTTTGCTATATCTTATTCATTATTTAGTGAATTGCAATAATAAAATTTAGATATATTCACATCATATCATATATATTATTTATTATAAATGGCATATTTGTGTAAATGAATCTAAAAGTTGCACAAACAAAGATGGTATAAATTTATAGTGACACTCTTGCCTACCTCATTTTAATTTGCTTTTTTTTCCTCTCTTTTTTCTTTTTTATTTCTTTTCCCCTTCCATCATTCTCTAATAAAATTTTATTAACTAATAAATCGTACTAATATAGCTAAAATATTAAAATACCTAAAATATGCAATAAATATAAACTTATTTATTTATTTAATTTTATATTATAAGATATAATTAAATTCGAATATATAAATAAAAATAAAATTATATTAAAAAAGAAATTGTTGTTATTTTGAATTTTTGAATATTGTTATTTTTTTTTGATTTTGAATTTCTTATATTATAATTCAAATATTATTTATATTGAAATATAATTTTAATTTTATTAATTTATTTGAGAAAAATAATTTGTCTGGCTTCTTGTGGTTAAAAATCTACTACTATTTCCAATATACAAATTAATAATCATTATGGCTTTTCTTATATGCCCATATAAGTTATTGAACCGTATCTAACAATTACTAGTGTAATATATTCAATCATCCTACAAAATATTTACATTTCACTAATGATACCACGTATTTGTATCAGCTAATAAGGTAGGAATAAGTATTCAATTTTCATTTGCAACCTATGTGTTAGCATAGGCTGTCTATGATGACAAGAACAATCCATTGCTATTTAGGTCACCTACGTCTTAAAATTCCATACTTTTTTTCTTGCCATGTTAAACGAAAACTTTTTTGAACTCCAACCAAAAGTGACAAAATTTTAGGCTAAACCGACAACGACAAAAGGGGCATTATTTTTATAGCCTTAGAGTGAAAAATTGAGTAGTTATTTTTTAGCTAATTATAGGAGGTAGAGAATAAGTCGGTGTGGTGCAAAGCACACCAATCAAATGAAAATTAGTCACTGACCAAAAAAAAAAAAAATGAAAATTAGTCGACTTTTAGGGTCCGTTCGTTTCGCGGAAAATAATTTTTGGGAAAATGTTTTCCGGATTTTCCGGTGTTCGTTTCACGGAAAATGAATTTCCGAGGAAAATGTTTTCCATCAAAGAAAAAAAGTATTCTAAAGTAGGAGAAAATGTTTTCCATTTTTGAAAAGTGAAAAACATTTTCCTCACTTAATTTCTCTTATCTCACACCTCTACAAATCCCGACTTTCTCCTCCCATTTATTTTTCTTCTTTTCTTTTTTCATTCAAATTATTTTTAATTTTCTTTTTCTTTTTTAATTCGAATTATTTTTAATTTCCTTTTTGTTTTCTTTTTCTTTTTTTTTTTTTTTTTTTCTCATCTTCTTATTTCTTGGCTAGTCGTCAAACCAAGTGAATCTCAAGCTCATCGATCTCAAACTCGCAATCGTTAATCCTGGCAAACCTCGAGCTTGACACTCGCGCTCGCTCGCAATCTCGGTGAGCGGAAAATATTTTCCTTATCGAACATCGAAAAATATTTTCCAAAACATTTTTAGATTTTAACGAACACTGAAAATATTGTCGTTTTCCTAAAAATGACTTTTGGAAAATATTTTCCGAAAATGGCTTATTTTCGCGAAATGAACGGATCCTTAGAATTATCATAATCATACCAATAAATTTCAATATTTGTTGCACATTCGACGTCACTCATTCACCGCAGCCTATTTTCCTCCAAACACAAGATAATAGACAAAAAAGAGAGACTCCAATTACAGAGTCTAGCACACCGGTTCCAAAAGGGCCCGAAGACATTTAGGATCGTGGAATTAGGGTTTCCAAGGAACCTAACTTCGCGGTCATTTCTTGGAATTGTGAGAAGAGAAACATGATAATCGGCTAGGCTGGGCTCAAATGAAAAGGGGTTGAGATTATGTCTAGCACCACGCCAAACTTGACAGCGAAGCCCAATACTTCAGTAGCAAATGAAAAGTCGGAGTAGCTCAATCAAGAAAAAGATCATCCATGATGAAGCAAGAAGACAATTGCTTCTCCCTCACAAATTAAGCCCGGGTCGGGTTCTCAACTCGGGCAAACTTGATGCTCAAGCAGCACACGCGTAGGCCTCATCATGGTTCCTCGGCGCCATTCGGACACGGGTCTTGAACCGGTGCAGCCCGTTCGCCGAACGGGCTCCTCTTCCATCCTCTCGAACTGCTTGACTTCGCAAACGAGACAGGATCGCTTCTTAAGTCAAGCCAGCCGGCCAGTTTGCTTGGTCGGGGTGACGTGACCGATGCCTTTTCTTGCACGCATGCTGCGCGCGCACAGAAATAATTTAATTGCGTCCGGGGCGGACTGACATGGTCCTCGGCTCATCATCGGATCGATGATGGGATTGGCCAAGACGTGCGACGTGATCTCCCTCAACTACAAGCTCTAGATCACCAACGTAGAGGAGTCCCGTTAATTTCAATGAGAGAATATTCATCTCTCTCCCTTTTTTTTTTTTTTTTTTTAATTCATTTAATTATTGTTTTTTTGGTGGGGTGATTGGCATTTGAAAAGGTCAAACGATCGCTCCCACACAAACGCACCTCTTTCTCGAACAAGAGGTTTGGTTTTTTTTTTGGTTGTTCGATGGTTTCCGTTTGCTCGCAATGACATGGCCTCCTCCTCCTCCACACCACCACCCTTTTGGAGTTCAGAGCGTGATTCGCTCTCCTCTCGTCAACCCAAAACCACCACTCTCTCTCTCTCTCTCTCTCTCTCTCTCAAATTCCTTCAATTAATTAGCTGACTCGTTCCTTATATTCAGTCTTTGTTTTCCTTGCTCTCTCCTTTGTCCCTTCCCCATTCGCTCCTCCACATGAAGTTTCATTGATCAAGGTGCGTTACCATCTCTCTCTCTCTCTCTCTCTCTCTCTCTCTCTCGCCCTCCCTCCCTCCTTTATTGCATATCATGTATGCATAAGTTTCAAGAACATGAATGAATACACGAAGAACATGCGTGTTGTGTTGGATGTTGGATCTTCATCGATGCTCGACTCTAGGATCAGGATGTTCTAGTCGGCAGATTGCTTCCGATCATTACTTTCTTGCTAGAGTTTCTGCACGGCTCCGGTAATCCCACGGTGTTTGCGATAATTTGCTTGCTCTCTAGCGCCAGCAGACCTAAGCATATTCCTTTTCCTAGATTTTTTGCGGGGTCATAGTCATGGCGATATCGCCAAGGGAAGTTGCTGGAGTAATGGTTTGCATAATTGAGATGTGGCGAGTGCATTGTCTTGAAATCCAGATTCAAACAATTTCTGGTATGCAGTTAATGTGCAGATAGCCGCTTTTGGCCTCTAGCATATTCATCAGGAACCTATTTATGTAGGAAATTGTTGGCAGCCTTTTGCGGAAACTGCATCTCTGCTTGCGTGGTTGTCGATAATTATATCCAGGATACAACATTGAGTCGAATGCAATGCATTCATACACGATGTCCTGGATGGAAATCGGCAAGAAAAGATTACCTATCGTGGAGTAAAACGTCGGGAAAAAATTGTTAGGCCATTATCTATTCCTACCAATTCATTCAATTTGATTCTCTTTCTGGTGAATCCTCCACTGGAGTTGAAATATTGCTGGTTTTACAGGACGGCATCACATAGATTTCCAAAAGGGTCTAGGGCTATGTATTTGGTCGGTTCATCTTAACAATCAGATTGTATAGATTAAGATTTACTCGGCGGAAATTCCTTTGGCCTGTTTGAGACTACTAACCTGCCTTATGGGAGGTCATCTCTGCCTTTATCCTATTTGCCAAAGGACACAAATGCAAAGTAGGATTAAATACAAGCGGCGAAATGCAGTCCTATGTTAATAACCTCTGTGCTATCTGCAATCTGTGAACCCATTAACTTTGCCCGTCACATTGCAGCTTGTACAGAACTTCCTCTATCTCAGTCCTGGCAATACAAGCAACATGGCAACGAAACCGAAAGAGAGCGCCTCTCTGGTGAAGAAAAAGAAGGTCGCGTCTTCTTCAGATCATCATCAAACCGGCATCGCCCAAACCAAACGACCTAGTCTGACGTTAAAGCAATCCAACTTATTATCTTCTCCAACCACCAGTGTCACTCCGACAGCATCGGATAAGCAACGCCCAAATTATCTAAAACCAACATTGAGCTCACGGGTTGAATCGCCAAAGCCAGCGGCGAAGAAACATGTATCATCGTCGCCCGGAGCCTCTGCTCAGAAGCCTCATCTCTCCAGAAGAAACTCTTTTGACAAGCCTGAATCATCTGCTCAGATGCAGAAGATCTACAGTTCATCCGGTCCAAGAGAGAGGTCCTTAACAGTTAAAAGTTTATCTTTCTCTTCCCAATCCTCTGGTTCGGCAAGGCCAGTTTTGGACAGGACCTCAAAAACACCTAAAGCTGGTCCTGCCAAGTCTCAGGCTTCAACCATAGCTGGTAATAAGGCCACAAGGAAGAGTCCAGTTTCAACTCCCTTAACCATCAAGAAGGAGACCGGTAGGTTGACTAAAGCTCCGAGCAATCCTGACGAAATTTCAGAGATACTGAATGCCGAATCAGGAAACTTAGACAACAATAAACCAGAGGTGAAAGACGTGGAAGAGGTTGTCGTCGTGAAGGTTGAGAGTGATCATGTGGTAGATGTTGCCCCGGATTTGCAGAAACCTGAAGATATCGTTGATGAACATGATGATATCATCCTGGCAGGTGATGAACTTGTGAAAGATCAAGAGACTCTAGTTGATCAGGCCCGTGTCATTTCCACGGTGGACCACATTCATGATTCAACTGAATCTTCTCAGAGAGAAGCAGAAGATACCGAGGACAAATTAGCTGAAAAAGAAGCTACTGAAACCCTTCTTGGTGACAAAATTGGTGAAGATAAAGATCAAATGTTGAGCGATGAGACTGATATCATACAAGAGGAGATCTCAACAGAAGTCGCTACACCAGAAGATAAAATCGAAGATCACGCCCACGAAAAGACCGACACCATCACAGCAGAAACTGGAGAAGCAGAGGCAACAAGTGCGAAGCCAGAGCAGGCTGGTGAAGAGCAAAACCAGAACAAGCCCATATCATCAGATGATGAAAGGAAAGATGCGCCAGCAGAGAGCACGGTGAAAGAAGAAGCAAAGCCATTGACGATCAAGACCATTTCGCCTTCAAAGAGCCAGAGACCTAGTCAGGGGAACTCGAAGAAGGAATCGCCAGCATACAACGACGTGATTGCGGAGACCTCGAGCAAGCTGATGGAGAAGAGGAAGAACAAGGTGAAAGCGCTGGTGGGAGCTTTCGAGACTGTCATATCCTTGGAAGAGCCCCAAGCTTGACACAAACGAATACAATGCATGGTTTCCTTCGTTTTCTTCTTGTGTAAATGCAACGAGTCCTAGAAAATGCATAGGATGTTTGAGAGGAGAGATACTCCTCTGTTCATTGCGAGAGTCACTGCGAGATCAAATTAGATTTCTTGCGTGTTTTGTCTCTGTCTTTTCCCCTTTGATGCACATGGTTCAAGTTGGAATGTTGAATGATGTTTTCGTGTCTGAAACATCTCCAGCTTAGGTGATATTGGAGGGCAGAGTTGACATTTTGGATTCTCTGAAAAACAAAAAGAAAAAAAGAAAAAAGAAGAAGAAGAAAAATAATTAGAATTTTCATTCTTCATGTATCAAAAATGAAAAGTCACACATTTCACACAAAAATCTTCATATACGAGAGCAAATTTATATATATTGTACTTATGATCCAATCATATATATTCTTCAAATCTACCCTCACCATAAAGGGTCATGTTTCGCCTCCATTTCGGATCCGAAGAAATTGATAAGAGGCATGATTTGAAGAAATTTTCTCCGATTAGAAATTGATGGAAAATACAGCTTTGCTATAAATGTAAACAAATACATGATGCATGTCCCCGTTTATATTTAGGACGCTTTTTTCTTCTTATATCTATGGCGCTTTGTACATTTCAATTCCAAAACCAACCATCATCCTATTGTCATTTCAAGATAGATCATATAGGAAATCACCTCTTTACCTAATGGGTCCATTTACATGATTGGTGTCATATTTTTAGAAGAAAATTATAAAATCATCGAGGTTACATGATCAATCCTTCTTTTCTTGGATTATACCAAAAATTGGCCAACTGTATATATAAAAAAAAAGCAACATGTTATTATTTTGATAAATCTAATAAGTTTTTCTTTTGGTCTGTAAATCTAATAAGTTTTCGAACATTCAATAAATGCACAACTTTTTTTCATTGAATAGATTGAAAGTTCAAGGGCAACATTATATATTCAGTTAAAGTTCATGGACCGCATTGAATAAATTAAAACTTCAAGGATCATGTTATATTAGATCAAATTTAGGGACTATTTGTGTTTTTGCCCTAGAGAGGGCAATTTTTTATAAAACATTTTCCTGAAAGATCTAATATTCCATTGATAACAAAATGGCTGAAGCACTTTTCTTAGAAAAAGATAAGAAGAGAAAAGAAAAGAATTGACATTTGTGCCAAATGAGAAGAAAGAAAAAGAAAAAGAAGAATTGGAAAATTTAAAATAAGGGCATAAAATAGATTTTGTTTTAAATAAGGCCATAGAGTGATTATGTCATCTTAAAGAAGGGTTTAGCCTCATAGATTGAGCAATGACATTTTCTTCATTTACTTTATTAATTTATTCCTTTATTCCTTTCTTTTTACTTGGCCCATGCCCAGTCTAATGTGATGGTTGACCATCGACAATGAAGAAAGGCTAGGCAAGGCCGATCTTGAAAGCTAAAGGCAAGGGGTGGCCTTGCCTAGACGATCCTCACCAGCCATAAGCAAGGTTGCCCTTCGCCTTCGAATGAGGTGAGATTGTTATTTGAAACTGAGATTAAAATTGTTTTAGGACGAAAATGCTCTTAATCAATTGGAATATCTATCCGACGGACGAGGCAAAGCTCTCGTTTGAAACGTCCACGTCTACTTTTAAGTTTTTTTTTTTTTTGAAACAAATTCATTTCAGGTTTTTATTTATGAAAATAAAGATTCTTCAAATCCTTATTCGGAATTTTCGGAGAAGAACCAACGCCGATTGAAGTTGCGCTCGGGAAGTTGTCCTGTCCGCGATCGCCTTTGTTCTGTGCAGAAGAGTGCGCAGCGCCACCATCCATCTCCATTCCGCCGCCTTCTCCTCTCTCTCTCTCTCTCTCTCGGTTGCTTTCGCAAATTTCGGGTTTCCGCCCGTCTTCTTCAAGATGAGCATCAACCAATTCGCTATGGTGAGATCCTTCTCTCTCTCTCATGTTGGGTTCTCCAATTCGATTCTCCGTTACATCCTTTTGGGTCGGTTTGGGTCGGTTTGGTTCGGTTTCTTTTGTTCGAACGCGGTCGAGATCGTGAATTGTCGGTCTTTGCTCGAACTGGGTCGTGGGCAACTCGAGCAGCCGATCGTTGCCCTCAAATTTCCAAACTTTTTCGACTTTCTCTACCACCCGGAAGAGGGTCTTATCTTTAAAGTTGCAATGACTCTGACGGCTCGTGGCAGGTGGAGGAATTGGCTTTCCTGGTGAAGGACAACCTTCCCTGCAAGCATCTTGTTCTCTCTGTGGAGGAGGGTTTGGTGAATTTCCTTCAGGACGACTCCAGGTATCCGCGATTCCTGACTCCTAAAGTCCTTTGGTGAATTTCCTCCAGAGATTGGCCAGTGCTTTTTGCATGTCTTCGTCGGTTAAAGAAATTCCCTTTTGTCTGATATACTGGAGTGGGAAGTTGAAGAGGAGAGAAAGGTATAATTGGACTCGTCATCAGAGTACGAACAGGAACCTGGAAGAAGTAAATTTACCTAACTTTCGCCAAGAATTGGCATTGATAGGAGAAGAAAGGGTATGTGAGCTTCGGCGAGTTAAAAGTATAGGTGTATTTTGAGGAGCCATAGATCGCTGTGCAGGAGCTTGAACCTTTCATCCAGTTTCTTTAGAACCAATTGCACTAACAAAAACCGTCAATCATTCCCAGCAGTTGCTTTCAATGTGTATATAGATTCCAGAACTGACCCAATTTTGTGTACAGCTAGCTAGGAGACGTTAACTTGTTTATGGAAAATGATGACTGCTTATCCACGGCAAATTCTCCTCTTACACATTTACCAAAAGAAGACTACGACACATACACTTTTAAGATTGTTTCTGTGGCTCGGGGTGACAATGAAGCAGGATAGGAGCATTGATTGGTCCCCCAATCTATGCTTTGCTTGCAATTTTTTCCCATCCCAAACTTGCAAGTAGGTGGCACACCTCAGCAATTGTTAAAACTGGTCACTGACGTTTTCTGTAGCCTTAGCTAAGAAATTTCTAGGTTTTGTGGTAGTCCCAGGGATGATTAGTTAGTCAAAGGAAAAGATGAGGCGGCCCTGTTAAAGAGAACATTCACGAGTCTGTGATAAGGAAGGTGCAAGGTAGCGATTTGACAAAGTAGGAAATTTTCTTCAGGAACCAAGGTATTATTCGTTATGATTATGAAGGATATGGCAATTCTAGTGCTATTTACCTTATATAATGCTTCTTCCAATGTGGAATTTTCCAGTTCCATGAAAGATAAGTTTGAAACTAGAAATAGATGGTGGAGTCTGAGCTTTCTCATTTTCTGACTAATTAATAAATTCTTGAGGATGGATTGATATGAGAGTCACTTGATATGTAATTCGATAGGATTTTACATCCAACTTCAAGGTCAAATCTTGAGTCAATGCCATGAAAATTCTGCGAGATATTGAATATCTCTTGGCATGCGAGTAAGTTGATTCTGCTATGAATTGACCAAGTTCATATACCTATAGATTTTGTCAAACTACAGTCAACAAGGTCAACCGGGTCAATCAGGTTCTTCTGGGCTTGTACCATCTCCAAGATGAATGGACTTGGAGCCTTTTCCCAGTTGCATTATTTGATCCCGCTTGATGAATGTGTTTCTTAAATCACTGGCTTGGGGAACTAGAAAAGTTTTATTATATTTAAACTATATTCGTGGCAACGTTTTATTATATTTAAACTATATTGAATGTACAATCATAATTGTAGTTGCCACGAATACATCTATGCCTCTAAGAGCAGGGAAGACATCTTGTCCATTTTTTTCTCATTGCTATATCATATTTTGCTGTCTCTTGTCATGTGTTGGGAACTCTACAATAATTGCTATTGATGGTATCAAGATGATGGTGCAGAAGGTTCTTTTTCTCGATGCTGAAGTCCTTTTGTAATACGAATCTTTATGTGAAGCCTTTATGTGCGGATAGTGGGAAAAACTTCTTAGATTACTGTCTTTGCAGTGGAGATGAGATTCTGGAATTGGAACCCATGAACCCCTACAACCGTCTTCTTCTTCATCGGCTGGCTGATATATTTGGGTATCATTCTGGATACACCTTTTGGCATCAATTTTCACTGTTACCACTTGGTTTTAATTACTTGAAAACATGAGTCAGTTTTTATGGCATTTGCCTGTCTTCTTGTCTTTTACAAACTATTACTTGTTTAGGTTTGCCCATGAATCAGTGGGCGAAGGAGATGATCGGCATTTGATCTTGGAGCGTTGCCCTGAAACATCAATGTATGTGGAAAGATTGCACATACTGGTTCAGACTTGGCATTGTGGATGTAAATTATTTCTTACATTATTCCAATGCTTATGATCTCACGCAGGATAATGTGTCCTTTTTGATGGCAGACCTTCTATTCTTGTTAGTGATATCTTATGGCAGTGTGATGAACCTCAACCTCTGCCATCATCGTACCAGATACTGAGGAGAAAAGATGCTCCAACTGGTACAGAACTTTGGATATTTGTGCTTAGAGTATGCTCAAGTGATTTGTATCTCGATGTGAGCTCATAATAAAAGGACACTAGTTATTAACTGAGGAGAATGAAAGGGAGTGGTTTGAAGATTTAGAGAGGGTAAGAATGTGAATTATCATTCCACTATAGTGGGAGGTGGTCACTCTGCTTTTACCCTTGTTACCCTTGGAGGAGAGTTTTCGTGTAACCGGAAGATCTCTCATATGCTATCTCATTTTTCATGAAAATTTGGAATTGTGACAAAGCACACTTTGCACCTTGGTCCACATTGTTTCTTCGATGAACTACAAGAGTGCCATTTCAAATTAAATTGAAATGAGAGGGAAAGCCCAGTCTCATGGAAAGATGATGTACTGTTTTGTTACCTAGGAAACAGAGTTAGACATTGCAATAAGGTACAAAGTGGAGATTTAAGAACAGATACCATTGAAAGTTCATTGCTTGCTTCCTTTACATCATACCTGATGGCATAGACTTGAATGCCAAGTGATGATTTCTTCTTTTCTTTTTATAGTGTTGATAACAAATGTCCCATCTTCTCAAGATACATTCAAGGAGAGAGAAGCTGCTTATCTTGCTGCTCGTGAGCGAATTTTTGCCTTTGATTCAGAAGAGATGAGAGAACCTGTGACACAGCGACCACGAAATGTTCCTGTAGTGGCCCGTCGTATGATTGCACATGCCCTTGGCCAAAAAATAGGTGCTAACGACCAAGATGCTAGTGTCAAGAATAGCGAGGGGTATGAAGTAGGCACTAATGGATTCAATGTGCCAGAAAATGATAATTATACTCAGGGACCTGACCATAATATGTCTGAGAAGGCAAAGGGTGAGAACCATGACGTCTGTGCAACTCTAACTGGGAGGAAGGTCCCTAAAGGATCTGTACAGAAATATGCAAATGTCCCCTCATCTCGGAGTGGAAGAGGGGAAAATGTTGCCAACAAGGAGTACTTGAAGAAAGAGCATATAGGAGCTGCAAAGAGGATGTTTGCTCAAGCACTGGGAAGAAGCTCGGTGAGAGATGGGTTACATTCAAAAGGCACTGAGTCAAATCAATCCAGTAGTACTTAGCAGTCACCAAGTACTTCATTGCTGGATCCAATCAGTTGTCCCTGTTTATGCTGTATCCTTCAGCTGCATGGGAGTTCTCTGAGTTTCAGTTTGGCCCAATAACTGGTTTATGAGTATACTCTGGTAATAGTCAACATACTTGTGGGGGAAGCACCGGGACATGACAATTGCACAGATGGGCTCCTCACTATTTGGGTACTCTCTGCCACAGCTTGGCTGGTGATGAAATGTTATATCATGAGGAGGGTTATGGTAACATTTGAATGGTTAATGGGTTTTGACTCAAGGAATGAGGAGATGACGCTGGATGAAATCTGGTGCTTCAACATTTGCTAATCTGGAATCAGATGGACTTTGGACCACTCCAAGTATGCACGAGTAGTCTAATATGATGTTTATAAGTTCATGCATTTAATTATCTGTTGGTTATCATTGACTTTATGTACTAAAACCTGATCTGGATGGGGATGATTTATGAATATTTAGGTTCTCTTTTGCAAAGTCCATGAGTACCATGATTGAACAATTTTGAGATCTTGACGGAAGTGACTTTCAATGTTCCGGAGGATGAGGGACAGTGAACTTTCGCATCCTTAGAGATTGTTTCAAGACATTATAATGGCCTAGGCTGATTACTCTTACATCTCCTCTATCGACCCAATAAAAAAAATACTCTGTAGAAAGAGAGATGTAGAAGCATTTCTAATGCAGAAGCTCCTCATTCCTCGCAATCTTCTGTCCATGAAGATTCTGATGATGGCAAGCTCTAGGTAGTAAGAAAGATACATGTGCTATAGTTTTGTCTCTAGTTCGGTTCACGCAATCGGCAGATTTGGTAATTTTGTCGTGATGACATGTTAGTCCATCTCTCTGCTTGTGATCAGTTAATTGTGCTTTGTTAGCACTCTCATTTGTGTTTTGCTGAAAGAAGCGTTAGTCCATCTCTTGCTTGTGATCAGTTAATTGCACTTTGTTAACACTGTCACTTGTGTTTGCTGAAAGAAGTTTTACACTTCATAATCCTTTGATATGGCATGGAAACATTCTTAGTTTTATCGCGAAAGCATTACGAGTCTGCGATTATATCGAAAAAATGTTTTACTTCCTGTTCAGTGTCTGTTTTTGCGGGTGCCTGGTTTAATTAGTGCTTTGAGAGTTCATATAGATGAACACGTATTAGTGACTCCGATTATTCACTGGTTGTTTGTACTGTGAGTCTAGAATAGTGACAGTGAAGTTCTTCGTTAGTAACCCTCGAGAGTTGCCGATTTGGTAAAGATTCAATGGCGAAGCATTGTCATGAGATCACCCCAACGATTACTCGGGCGCAGCAGGACAAGAAAACTGCCATCCTTTGATAGGATTAGTCACATTCATTAAAAGGGTCGACGCCTGAAATCATGAAGGAAGCGTTTACTCTTTCCAGATTACTCTCGTCGTGGAAAAAAGATTGCAATGTCAAGTGGATCTTAGCATGAGGTTCTATATGTCATCCTAACTCTTGGGTTTGCACTGAAAATATGTATTTCAGTTGTGTTCTTGTTGGTGTCATGAGTTAGCTCCTGCAGATTCTGTGTCAATGAGACTATAGTCATCTGTACAGAGGGAACTCTATGGCGATTGAGATTTGACTAGTTCGATGTTTCTGTAATTCGGGCTGATAAGGAACCTTTATCCCCCCTGTTTTGCCTTATCAATGCAACCGATCGTCGCTACTAGTTGGGTACATGGATGGAAAAAGCACATATTGTGTTCGTCCATATCGGACACAAGATTGCAGGCACAATCATGGTTTCCCGAGGCCCGCCCCTACATGCTGCATGAGCTTTTGCGGGCATGTGCCTAAAGCTACAATACGCCGACTGTGCATGACGAATTTGAGCCTCTGTGTTGGGTATATCAGGCTGCGTATGGTAAAATTTCTGTTTCTCAGTTTCTTTATTTCTCTGTTCCCGGAAACAGGTTTGGAACAGAAATCCGTTTGGTAACGCAAATTGATTTTTCTATTTTTGAAACAGATTTCTATTTCAGAAATTGTTTTGGAAGAGAAATCAGAAGCTAAGGATGCGCATGACAAAATTTCTATTTCTTGATTTCTCTGTTTCTCTTCCCCTAACGGGTTTGGAATAAAATCTGTTTGGTAACGCAATTTGATTTCTCATTTCAAACATTTCTATTCCAAAAATAGAAAAATTGAAGAAATCGAAGCTGAAATTTTAACTTCTCGTTTAAAATAGAAATCGAAGCTGAAATCAAACCATATAAAAGAACCTTGCGCTTTCTTGTTAACTTAATTCACTTATAACCACAACTTCACAAATTATTGTTAATTTTCTTTTTTTTTTTATTTTGCTCGTGTTTTTTTTTTTTTTTTTTTTTTTTTCAATTTTTTTTTTTTTTTGATAACTTCCTCTTTAAGATGAAAGGCAATTGAATGGGTCCCCAATTTTAAAAAACGACCAAATTTTTCAAATGCTTACTTAAAAACAATGGACTCTTTCCTCCTGAAAAGGCACGCGTACATGGCCAGTTGAAGAAAAGTTCTTACGTAATAGATGAATAAAAAAAGTGCCTAGAAATTTAACCTCGTTTCTTTCTGATTCAAAATTCTTGTAAAATCAAAATAATTAAATTGTTACACAATCTTGAATTTTAATTCGAAGGCAAGAGATTCAAGAGAATCTCTCTCTTCGCTATGCAATGGCCATTAAAGGTTCATTGAGCAACAATAAAGAAATTAGGGATGAGCAACTAGACTGATTTAATTCGAGAATAAAAATAAACCGACATTCTCCCGATTGGTTCCTAAACATAAACGTTACTTCAAGGTAGAATTCTCATATATTCATTTACACCATCAATTTTATTTTGTTGATAATCTTGTATAATACTAATTTTTGATAAAATGATAAGGTTGTATAGGCACCATTGATGGCACCCATATTCATGCTTCCGCAGTACTTGTCTAAACCTATGTAAGATGAGCTTGCAAATGATATATTGACCAAGGAGGGAAATCAAATAAATGTGCTTAGGAAAACCATTGTCAATAAAATGGCAAGGGATAATAATATGCCGGAAATTTCATGAAATTGTATTTTTAACTTTTGTAATGTATTAGTATTATTTCGATTATTATTTTGTATTTGAGAATTTCCTATGTTGTTTTAGTATTATTTCGACTATTATTTTGTATTTGAGGATTTCTTATGTTATTATCTAATCAATTTCTATTCCTAGAAATATAAATTTTATTCTGTTATTAAACGGATTTTTGTTTCGAAAGATAAATTTTGAGTCGTTATCAAACGGGTTTTAACTCGAAACTTGTCCTAGGGGAATAGAAATTGAGAAATTGATTTACGGTCGAAATCAATTTCATTTAAATTTTGTCATGCGCAGCCTAAGAGCGCTTGCCGTCCACTTCAGTTATGCAGATGATGATGTACTTCGCTCAATATGTTCTTCCATTTGCCTTCTGTCCTAGTTTGCGAAATGGCTCAGAACGTGATCAGATTTTGGACTTCGGTTTTACGCTTCCGATTCATAGAAGCGTGGGAGTAGTTCCAAAGGAAATTACAAAATGCACCCTGATTTTTCAAAAAAAAAAAAAAAATCTCTCTTGGAATCCTGCCCTATGAAGCACGGACACGTTGCTGAGGCTTCCGTGTCGTGTCGGACACGCTCGGACACGTTTGGACACGCGGTCAATGCGTGTCGAGAAATTCGACACGTGGTCAATTTTTCTCGACACGCTTCGACACGCATGTCCGAGAGAGAGATTGTTGAAGAAGGCGATGATGGGTAGAGGTGAGGCCGAGGAAGAGGCCGAGGAAGCGAAGATGAGGTCGCGACAGCGAGAGGAAGAGTATAAACTGAGACGAGGCTGCGAAGGAGGGCCGGCGGCGAGGCTGCAGCTGTTGCGAAGGAGGAAGGGCCGAAGGCGACAGCGATGGGGCGATCAAAAGAGTTGAGAAGATTGTGAGGAAGAAACTGAGGGAGCGGGGGAGCTGGTTGTGGCGTGGGGGAGGGGAGGGGGAGAGAGAGAGCAGGGGAAGAACAGGAATGGAGAGGATTGATGGGGGTGCAGCCTCGCAGGGAGCAGGTGGTGGCGTGGGGGAAAGGGAGGGGGAGCGGGAGAGAAGAGAGGAGAGATGGGAAGAAACCGATGGGGATGGGGGCAATTGATGGGGGCGCAGGGAGCAGGTGGTGGCGTAGGGGGAGAGAGAGAGAGAGAGAGAGAGAGGAGAGAAGGGGAAGAAACCGAGGGGGCTGGTGGTGATTTGATGGGGGCCCAGGAGCAAGTGGGGGCGTAGGGGGAAGGGGAGGGGGAGAGAGAGTGGGGGCAGATCCGCAGAAATCGAAGGGGAGGGGATTTTGGGGTGGTGGCGTGGGAGAAGAAGAGAGGAGAGAGAAATGAGGAGAGAGGGTTTGAGGGGAATAATTTTTGTTAAAATAAAAAATATATTTTTAAATATGTACACGTATTAATTATGAATATGTTTTTTAAATTTTTTTATGAATAGATTTATTAATATTATTAGTGTAAATTTATTGTAAGTTTTTATTTATTTATTTACTTATTTGTGAATTTGAATCAAATTAATTAAAAATAAAAATATTTATTTAATATATAACGTGTCGGAACGTGTCGGAATTCACTACTTTTTAAGAAATGACGTGTCGCGTGTCGCGTGTCGCGTGTCGGTCTTCACACATGATCCTACCTAAAGAAACTAGGCTGTACAAAGAAGTAGGCTTAAAAAAAAATAGGCATAATAATGTAAAATGGTCCATAAATATTGATTTAATGTATAATGTAACCCTTAAATTTTTAACTTATTTAAATGGTTAATGAATATTTGGTATATATTCAATTTAATCAATATTATCATTTTATTAACTCAAAATATTAAGGGATTAAATTGAGTATGTACAAAAGTTTAGATATTGCATTAGGATGTGTAAGACGAGTCACTTGAATTGGGAACTGCCACGATTGGCTGACTCCCAAGAGTATCGATCCCGTTCTTAGTTCTTTTAAGTGGAATTAATGTTTGGGCTGTCCAATTCCTCATTTCAAGGGGAATCTGACTGGACCGACATATCCGACATATGTTCTTTTTTGTTTATTTCTTCAAAAAAGTAAAAGTGACTAGTTGAGGAAAAAAAAATGATCGATTTTATTGGACTAAATTGAAGAATTGATTATCCCTAATTACATTAAATAAATTAAAAGCACGAAAACGATATTACTTGTTTATTAAAGTTCATAAACCACGTCAAACAATTAATAATTTAGATACTATATTGCACCTCAATTAAAATTTCGAGACCATTTATCTCGTTTTTCCGAACAAGAACCGCGTGGGCGAGTGAAAGCTGAAGGAACAAGAATCTCTCTCCTCTCATGACGTTTCCATCCGCCTCCTCCGCCCCGCTCCATGCTAAAGGCCCGGCGCTGCGGTTCTCTTCTTCCTCATCCACTTCCGTCCTCAGCAATGGCAGACCGACGTCTCGCGTGTCTTGCGGTTCCCGGCGCCGCCCCTCCGACCCCGGCCTTTGCCGTGGCTGCTCTCCTCCGCCACTCGCCCCGTAAGTGTTTTGTCTTAATTCCCTCCCCAATTCTCTCCGCTTCCTCTGCATCCGCCTCGCTTGTCACTCGTGCTTCCCGCTCCTCTGTTCTCACAACCATCTCGCACGTCCTGAATTTGTCCTCCAACTGATTGGGTTCTTGCTCGCATTGCCATCTCAACTTGGCCCAGTAGTGTATGGAGCAGAGTCTCGTCACCGATTCTTGTTTGACATTGATTCTTGTATGTGTCTAACTTGCTTTCCCATCGAACCCTTCAATTCTTGGCGATATTAATATGATTCTTATGAGAGAATTGCGAGAGAACCTGGTCTCTTGAATGACGGTAGGACATATCGTATATGACCTTGTTCATTGCAGACTCTGCCTGCATTCCTTGGTCTCCCTTCTCCTTATCCTCTGACTCATTGGCTTTTCCCGCATTACTTGGAGTTCACACGTCCAATGTCGCCTCTTCATGGTTGCCCAGGTGCCGAATTGTCGCCAAGCTACATCTGGTTGATCCTTTTCAACACAAATTACAGGAAAGAAGCGAGATTGAGCCCAAGAAAACCAAAGTTAAGATTGGGTTCGTGGATAATCTGGTGACGGATGATCCCCTTGTTTTGAGCTCTTCAAGGCTTGAGGGAAATAGTGCTCCCCCTCCCTCTCCCCCTCCCCCTCCTCTGGTTAGTGCATTGAAGGCTGCAGCCGAACGGAATGTCGCGAGCTTTCATTTTCCTGGACATAATAGAGGCTGTGCCGCTCCATCTTCATTGGCTGGGGTTATTGGCATCGACCCTTTTCGTCATGATTTGCCTGAGCTTCCTGAGCTGGACAACCTCTTCTGTCCAGAGGGCCCCATCTTAGATGCACAGAAGCAAGCAGCCGAGCTGTTTGGATCATCAGAAACTTGGTTTCTTGTCGGGGGTACTACATGCGGTATCCACGCTGCAATCATGGCTACTTGTTCCCCTGGGGACACTCTCATTCTCCCTCGAAATTCTCATTTGTCAGCAACCTCTGCCATGGTGTTGTCTGGTGTGGTACCGAAATACATCATGCCTGAATATAATTCCGAGTGGGGCATTGCCGGCAGCATCGATGTTGCACAGGCAAGCAAATTTCAGACAGTTTATGCTTCCTGCATATTCTTATCATGTTTTAGCATTTATTGTTTCTCCATTGTCATTTCTCTTGTCAATTTGAAGCGGGGGACCTCTATTCACAGGCAAATGCAAATGAACTTCCAATAGCAACCATAAGAAGATTATGTCAATTCGCATGCAAATATACAGTATACAGAAGTTTAACATTGCTCTGGCATTTCTTTAAGTAACTTAAAACGCTTCTTCTTGCAGGTAGAGAAAGCATTGAGTGATTTGGAAAGTGAAGGTAGAAAAGCTGCGGCAGTTTTTGTCACTTCCCCTACTTATGAGGGTGTATGCAGTAACATATACGAGCTTTCCCAGCTGAGTCACTCTCATGGAATTCCGCTGATTGTTGATGAGGCTCATGGCGCACATCTTGGATTTCATAGTCAGCTGCCAGCTTCAGCCCTCCAGCAAGGAGCCGATATCTCTGTTCAGTCTACACACAAAGTTTTATGCTCCCTCACTCAGTCATCCATGCTGCACATGGCGGGGAATATCGTAGATAGAGAGAGAATTTGTAAATGTCTTCAAACACTTATGAGCACCAGTCCTAGTTATTTGCTTTTGGCATCCTTGGATGCTGCTAGAGCTCAGTTGAGTGAAAACCCAGGAGCCATTTTCCGCAGATCAATTGATTTGGCAGTTATGGCAAAGGAATTGATAGAAGAAGTGCCAGGTGTTACTCTACTTGACTCTTCAAGCTTCCCCAACTGTAGCGCCATGGACCCTCTGCGCCTTACGGTTGGATTCTGGCAGCTGGGTCTGTCTGGTTATGAAGCAGATGAGATTCTAGATAGGGATCATGGGATTGTCTGCGAACTTGTTGGGTCCGGATATATGACTTTCACTCTAAATCTTGGAACCCACAAAGAACATATTCAGAGGCTAGTCTCTGGAATAAAGCACCTATCTGTAGCATCAGCTGCCAAGAGCATTGAAGGTACAGTGAATAATGGAGATTTGGGTCCCTTTGTTGACATAGAGATGGCAATGAGTCCTAGAGATGCATTCTTTATGAGCAAAAGGAAAGCAGGCGTCGAAGAGTGTCCTGGAAAAATCTGTGGAGAGTTGATATGTCCATATCCACCAGGAATTCCACTACTGATCCCTGGAGAGATCATTACGGAGCGAGCTTTGGACTATTTGAAGCAAGTTAAGAAAGATGGAATGCTGATAACTGGAGCCTCTGATCCTTTGCTCTCTTCATTAATTGTTTGCAATGAGTAAATTTTGAGCTTAAGTGGAAATAGCCTCGCTTCTCTTAATTTTGGCAAAATTTGAGGCTGGGCGGCGATACACACTTCTCTAGATTCAAGCAATTAGTATTGGCCTAGGGCAAGTTTTGGTGGTTGTCAGGTGCATCAGAGTCTGCATTTAGGACTTCATTTTGAAGAAATTATCTGAATGAAAAACGGGGATTCTTCTCAAGGTCCAATTGTCAACCAGTAAAATGCTTGAGCGGTCTCTTCTTGTCTCATAGACAGCTTGAAGGTTCAGACATCTGTGAAAACAGTGAGCTTCACATTCTCCTAGGGTTTGTCGACACATGCTTAGTAATTCGGTACATTGACCAGATGACATGTATATACAGATTTTTCTTGACAGATATTTAATATTTTGTCCATGCCACAGAGCTCAAGGCAGGGGTGGTCCTTCTGGTGCATCTGAATTCACATTCCCTGCCAATCCGGCAGAGAAGCTTGCCTTCATTTTTTCCCAATCAGTCTTCTTGCCTTTGTGCATCGTTATTGGCATTGGTTGGCACTTAAACAATGTGACTCTTCCAGGTCTTGGCGTCAATCATATGAAGAAAAGAAAAACAGATAGCAATTTTTTTAAGATTCACTGGCAAGTGAATTATGCTAGCAGTCAATGACTGCATACCACATACCCCCATTATCGGTATTAAAGTGCCGAGCATTACATTCTTTAAGATTGCACACATGGTTTCCTTTCTATTCTGGTGGTTGCACACGGAAACAGCTACACCGCATGAGGAGAGACATGCCAGCATCTGTCTATGAGTTATAACCTGATCATATTAACTGAAATATGACAGGGTAGTGATGATCAGTCCAGGTCCTGTTGTACAGCGTTGTCACTTCCGAGTTCTTGAAAGGTCTTATCTTTCACGTCCTTAAATATCGTCACAAGATGTTAGTTATGATGGACCATATCAATTACGATTTACATCTCCTGTAGTGAGCCCATTGGTAAACACATTGTAGAAGCACTCGGGTGGTGTCATCTGAACGTGTTGGTCCATTTCTCTGCTTGTACTTTGTATTATCTCCACCGTAGTGGGAAATTGCACTGCGTGCGTTTGAATCTGTTAACTGTGCTTCATTGACCATCACTTGCAAAAGCGTTATCTGTGATTAGTTCTTATTGCTGTTTGCTGAAAGAGACCTTATGCCCTTTGGACCTTAAATTTGGAATAAAGACGTCCTTGTATGGCAAAAGTAGAATAAGTATGAAATCGTTTTGAGAAAGCTTGTACGATCTGTTTAGCATATGCTTTTTGGTCCAGGTACTTCAGGTTTACTCTTTGAGAGTTCATATAAATATTAGAATGTCTTGGAATATATAATCGAGATCTAGAATACTTCTAGTCAATCCATTGACATTCTAGTTTCAGTGGCTCTTTTCGCATGGGTCAGGTTTGAACTTCAAGGGATGCTGAATTGGTCGAGAACCTATACAAAAGCGATATCATGGGTTAGCCGTATAATTACTCAATTCAGTTGGGATGGATGACTGTTTTGAATGGACAGGATAAGTCAAGTGCTTTAAAAAGCTTGCTAATTAACATCACAATGAAATGTCTATTTCATCCGAACTCGAGTTTGCACTGAGAGTACTATACTTGAATTCATGGTGATGAGAATGGCTTGTGTGAGTTAGTTCTCAAGCAGTGAAATCTTCTATACAGAGACAACTTTGTTGTAATAGGGATTCGGAATCAGTTGATGATCTCGTAATTGGGTCTTGGGGCTGCGCTTTGACATCGGTGATGCCCTCTTTTCTTTTGCCTTATTAATGTAATCGCATTGTCACTGATAAGGCTGTATGTATAAGATTTTCTTACTAGAACGGCACCGAGAAGCGAACTGTCATTAGGACGAAATCACATCATTTCAGGCAGTACACTACTGATTCATGACGAAATTAACAAGGGAAAATGCAATTACAATATGCCAGATCTTTGCAGTATCCGGTGGCGTTATTGCCATACTTCTGAGTGCACAGATACTTGCACTGCAACAAGGTGCACTCCGGTTGCGCAGGGCCAACCTGCTGTGTACATGATTTTGCCCTCACCATCGTCACCTTATTGCCTGCATCCCAAGAAGCAGAAAGAGACGCAAAAGTCAAACTTCATTTGGTGAAAGTCAAGAGATCTGGCAAAAGAAAAACAACAATCTTTAGGAGCGATTCTGATTTACCAAAGCTAATTAGGAGGAAGAGGAAGAGGAAAGATATGCTGAAGCTATTCATGTTTTGGATCTTTTGAAGGATACTGTGGATGCTGCAAGTTTTAAGCATGTGCAGTGCAGCGATATATGCCTGGCTGGTGGCCTTTGTGAGTTTATATAGATCATTCATTCTCACCATATGAGGCAAAATTTTCATTAGCCATCATCAATTTTCAATCTAGGAAATAATGGGGTGTGCAATTTAGGTACGCAATCTTGAATTAGTGGTCATGCCTTAATTGATAGATTTTTTTACAACTGTTATAGCATGTGGTTTTGAGTCATCATTATTGAGCTATTATATATAAGAAAATGTTTTATTTCGCCACTATATATTGGTCATGACATATTTGCTTATATTTGCAAGAAAAAACAAAAATTTCAGATTTAAGTTCACATGAGAAAAAAAAAAGGCGCACAAATAATTCTTTATAGAAAATGAAAATAAATCAATAAAGAAAGAGAGAGTGTTGCTTGAAATGAATAAAAATTGTCATGAAAATGATGAAATTTATTTATCATTGTCATTACTAGCAAAAGAAAGGCGCATAACATACAATGTATATGTAAAAATGGGATTTTTTTTCTACAAAGAAACAAGAGAGTCTTGAGTTAATTAGAAAAAAAAAATGAAATTCTTGTAAATGGTGAAGATTTAATTTAAGGTAACAATGTATGAAAGTTATATGTGCAAATATATTTATATTGCCTCTTTTAGATCACCAATTTGAATATATTCTTATATCAGGTTGAATTCTATTAAAATTTTGCGGTGTAACTTATCTGTCATCTGTTATGCAGAAGCCTTAAGGAAAAACTTAATGTGAACGAGAATAGTTTATGACATTTGTAAGTTGCCTGTCATACCAATAATTGACTATATATCCTTTCGACCCTAAACCTCTCTGGATTTACGCGTGCTTTAGAAAATTTAACCTTTAAAGATTTCATAGAATTGGCCAACTCACACATATAGGTCCATTTCTATCAAAGGTATCCTACCATACCTCACTAAGATGTTGTATTTCAACCTATAGAATCATTAAATGCATAATGTACCCTTTAGGAAGAATTGTTGTATCATAGGATTGGGAATTAGAGTTTTTAGAGGTCTCGTTATTCTATTGAACCTAGACCACTGATCTCCAATTGCTAGGTTAGATTTCCACGTAGGAACCTCTCTATTGAGTTAAGGCTTTTAACCCAATTCTCCTAGATGTGTAGTTTACCTGCTCTCTTGACAAACCTTTTATCGGCTGATTTGCAATGTTTTCCTTTGACTTCACAAAGTCTAAAGAAATTATTCCATTCAAGAGCACTTGTCTTACATATTTTGTCTATGACAAATGTGTCTAGATTTACCATTATATATCACATTCTGTGTGTGACGTCAAGAAAATTCTTGCATCAATTAATATGTAGGAATTTGAAGGCAATGAATGTCCCAAGTGGTAAATCAAGTTGTTTTTTTGACGTTGCATTAGAGGAAGGTTCAAATTGTATTTTTTGTATCCTAGTTTTCAAAGAAAGATATTGGTTGTTAATGGAGACTAGTATGTTTTGACTTTACGTATTGAATAAGTCGTAGTTAAAAATTTACTGAATTGTAATTCTCCTAGCATTTAGTAATTTTTGTGGAAAAATTTGATAAGTTCAGAATACTTTTCTAATTGATCAGTATTTTAAGTGGGTACTGATTTCATCATTTATGTCCTGATTTACTGTATATTTTGGTTACCTAACAAAATGTCTATTTTCAAAACCATATAGTCGAGCTATTAGTCTCTCTTTAATTTGTACACGCACCTCTTCATTTTATACCAAGTGTTTTAAACCTCATGCCCTTAGTTTGTGACATTGAACTTAACTAACCATGATTTCATGTTGCATCAACGCTTTTAGCTTTAGCTAATTGATGCTCTCTCTCTCTCTCTCATTTCAATCAAAATATCTCACTTCGGCTATTCTTATTAGGCCACTTGTTTATCATCTACTCTCATTGGGCCACTTGAAGCTTTTGTAGTGGAATACCTATCATTCTCTTTATGCTTAAACATTTTTTTAGGCCAAGGTGATCATCACTTTAATCTTTGTTATTTGTTCAAGCAAACCAAATGCAGCCAGGTGTGATTTTTCTTATTTCATCTCATCCGATTTTCATCATGTGTCTTTTTAACTCAAATTCAACACTATTTTAACCTTAGTTAATCAATCTTATCCCCTTTATAACTCTTGTGTAGTTACTAAATACATCCCCTTTTTTCTTGGCCTAATGATGGGATCGAAGTCTTCAAGCATCAAAGTGGGTGTCCCTATCCAACTTTCCCCTTCGATCTTCGTTTCAAATTTTGCGAGTAATAGTGAGGGTCCTACACCTGTGTTATTAAAGCCCCTATCTCAATCTTTTTGGTGTTGACAAGGTGAATTATTAGACTCCACTACTTTTTACCAATGGTTTTGTAAGTTTAAAAAATGAGAATTGTTAATTTTCTTTTTTGTTTATTGTACTTGAAAGTAACTAAAGCTTTGAGTCGCTCAAGTCTTATTCAAGGTAAGTAAAAACTTTAGGGACTAAGTTTGATTGATCTACTTAGTAACTCTTGACTTGGTTGATTGACGTTTATTAATTTTAATTTTACTTGAATTTGATGGTAAGTGTGAGTAAGTCTCAATAGTGGTGTGTTGAGATATTTTGATGATTTGACTTGTTTCGATGAGCTTTTACATGCCTTAAAGTTGTTTGATTGATTTCTGTGAGGTACTGCTAGCACGTTGGATTTTTAAAAAGTGAAAAATGATGAAATTAGGCTTAAAAGTGTTATTTTCGTAATTTTGACTCACCTATTGCTTATATTCACATGTCCTCAAACTCACTTCTTGCTTATATCCACGAACTAAGTATAACCACTTAGCGCTTATATCTACTAGTCAAGTTTAATCACATACCTATATCCACTTGCCTATTATACCCATCCGTTGATTATGGCCATCAATTATTTCTGACCTGATTGTGTGACATTCTAATTTTCTGATTCTGTTTTTGTTGGATGAGTTGGGTTTTTCATTGACACATTTATAGTTCTTTTCTCTGAACTAATCACTCACGAGAGAACTAGTTTATCTGGTGAAGCCGTTAAGGGATTTTAACGTAACAGACTTGAGAATTCGACCATAAATCAACTGCTTGATCGTGCTAATCTACAAGGGTCAATACGACACTGTCAAAATTGATCAGAGATCGGAGATAGGTTAGTTCGACTGAGGCATTTGATTAAAGAGTGGGTGATTCCACCTAATTGTAAAATTTTCGTTGAACGGCACTAAACTGATTTTTCTGTCATTTCTATACCGTATGCCCGTATTTGAAACCTCGAGATTTTCACGATAACTGAGAGTAGCCAATGAGTCGAAGATGTATAATGTGGCTTGAAAATAATCGACCACGGGTTAATTGCACTAAAAATTCCTAAAAGCTATCCAGTAGGTTAGGTCACGCTAAAATTGCGTTCGGTTGAAATTAACCGCGAAATTGAACCTGATTTAAAGTTTTGTCATGTCATGATTTATTTTAGGAATGTTGACTCGTCCTCCGAAGATTTTTCGGCAAACCCAAGTTTTTGGCGAAAATTCAAAGTTGAGTTTTTTGGACCGGGAAAATTAGAGGGCCATTTTTGGTTGCATTTTTGGCATTCAAGTTGGTTCAATTGGCGAGGGAAAATGTGGAATTGAGTGTGGGCACTTACCTTGGCATTGTGGCACTTCAATTGGATTGAATTAGAGGAGAATGGAAGTGAAATTGGATGGGGAATGTACAAAATTCGTAGGTCCATGTGGGTTGCAACATTTCAGCAACTTGGGAGGCTTGTTGGGGAAGATTTGTGAAGGAAAATGGGCAGAGGATAGGGCTGGACATGGTAGGGCATTTGTGATGAGTGAAATGGATATTTAGGAAGACTTTTGAGGCATTTTGGGCCCCCCTTTCAGCCGAGCCTTCTTCTTCTTCTTCAGCCTTGCTTTCTCCATATTGGAGTGTTTGAGCTCAAGGAAAACCAGAGAGATCAGCCCTGCATCGTTGACCTCCCCTCTCGCCGCCTGAACACCGCTCGAGCTGCCGTCGAAGCCCTGCGCCCGTCGTCCTGCCCGCGCACTCGTTTGCATCTGGTCGCCGTTCCTGCGAGCCCAGGCCATCGTCTTGAGCCTCCATCTAGTAATAGGGATTTGGAATGAGTTTTGTGGCGATTCTCCTTAACATGGGCATGTTGGGGAAATGAGAGGTTTAGAGATAATGCTAAAGGCAAATTGATAGTTCCCAAATGGGTCAAGTTATCCCATACCCTTATCTTTCGTGAGATTGGGAAACACTATAATTGGAATAAAATTTATCTATGAAGTTTAAACTAACTTCGAGCCACCATTAGTCTACTAGTGTCGGCTCTAGCCAAGTGAGATACCAAAGAATATGTCACTTTCTACGCATCTATAGAATCCGGGGCAGAGACTTGATAACTAGTGACTTTTTGGTACCTTAACTTGATTAGTTTGTTATCTAAATGGTCCAAACGATCTTTAACCATTTTATTAGCCCATGCCACCAAATGGTGTCCATGCATGAGTGTGCAATCAAGGAAAAGTAAACAATTAAAATCAAAATGATAACAGTAAAATGCAGGAAAGTAAACTCAACAAAGCACCAAGTATAGCATTGCAACAACAATCCCCGTGAGCTAAGTTCAAATTGAGTCAAACTTCTTCCCTGAAAGATCAATACACTAAAACTTACATGACGTTAAGATGTTCAATAAAATGCCCAAACTGAAGGCATGCTAACTGAATAAAAATTAGCTACATCTAGCACCAAAATAAAACAACCTAATCAAGTGCTACTTTTAAACTATTTTCCGAGTCCCCAAAAGATTTTTTAATATATATTCTTTAATTTATAATGTAATAATCATTATTTAGGCCTTGGATCCTGCATCGTTGTTTCACCCACAACGACCATTAGTAACTGGTTTGTCAATGGTATCTAGGTGACGGATTCTCGAACTGGAGAATGGAACCCTGACGATTGTTCACGAAGAAAATCCCAATTGACAAGGGAATTCCGGGCGAGATCAGGAAGCTTCATACCTTCTCGGCCAAAAGAACAGGGTAGTGTAAAGCGAAGTCGTTGTATCAACGGAACGACTAACACTGACGATCAGCAACCGTCAACAGCGTCCAAAGGGTGATAAGCAGTGAAATCGACGAAGAAATCTTGGGACAGAATCTACTGGAACCAGAGTGGTCGAAGGTTACAGTAGCGAGAGATCTTCACCGAAGAGGAAGCGAGAGTCGGGAAACAACTTCGCCGTGTCTGGTGAATGAGAAAACCGGACACAGGAGGAAGACCTCCGTTCACGAAAACAATGAGTCCCCGAGAAAATCAACGGAGAAAATCTAGAAACTCTCTCGTCAAGCACCTCTTCCCCCATTTTTCCCAATGTTGCCCCCTCCTCCGTGTGCGAGCTTTAATCTCCCGGTGGACGTCCGAGAGCCTTTTCGAATAAAAGAGACGCCTGCGGCGTCAAGTATTTAAATTTTTTCACTCTTGATGTTGAATTTTTTTTTTTAATTAGATCGGAGATATTGAAATTTCACGTTCCCTAAATCAAATGTCTAAAAGGGATTAGAAACTAATGGGATTGTAATTAATTTTTTCTTTTAAAGAAACGGGTCTCGATTGGGGATCTCGAATCTTAAACTTTCTAACTTTAACCTTCGGGAGAATTCAGATGTCAACAAGTTTGATCATCTTGTTATTGGTCCCTGATCTCCTGTTTTCTTTTGCCTTATCTGTGTACTGTATACATCATAGCTGATAGTATCATAGAATGATCGAGGTTGCAAGTATGCACAAAATTTTCATACCAAATAGAGACACAAAGAAGCAAATCGTCATTGGGACGAAATCACATTATTTTAGGAAGAACAATGGCGACTTATGACGATGTTAACAAGGGTAACTACAATTACAAGTTGTAAAAGTTATGCAGGTTCCAGTTGCCTTTGGGCCCAACTTCTGAGTGCACAGAGCCTTGCACTGCGCCAAAACGCACGACTTTCCCAATTCAAACGAAGATATGCAGACGTTTGCTGCTCTCATTATCGTCACCTCATTGCCTGCATCCCAAGAAAGAAAAAAAGACTGCACAAGTCAAATTTCAATTCATTGAGATGATATATAACTGTCAATATTATATGTCTCTGAGCCACCATAGTTATGTCTCCGCACGATCTATATAAAACAAATATGTTATCCATATAGTTGAATTCAAGAGACACGACACGAAAAAATAAAGAAAATAAAAAGCACTTTCTTCTGAGCGAATTTGAATTACCAAAGCTTAATAGGAGAAAGAGGACGAGGAAAGACATGCTGAAGCTCTTCATGTTTTGGATCTTCTGAAGGAAAATATGGAAGCTGCAAGTTTTAAGTAAGTGCAGCGATACGTGCTGAGCGAGTAAGGATTATGAGGTTATTTTTTCTTTTAAATTTCAATTCATGTCTCTCTGTATTAGGCAATAAATCCATTAGCCATTCTCAATTTGTACTTTAGTAAATTATGGGGGATGCAATTTAGGAAAGCAATATTGAATTATTGGTAATATCTTAATGGAGTGTTATAGCATGTCATTTCAGGGAGAAGTACACTATCAGTGCCATAAGTTGTGTACGGGGCTCACTTTGGTGCCAAAAGTTTCAATCGGGTCACTTAAGTGCCAAATCGGAGGAAAAACGATCACTTTGGTGCCACCGGCGAGAGATTCCAGCCAAAATGATTACATGGCTTTTATATTTAAAAAAAAAATCGACATGGCTTGAGAAACGACGCTGTTTTCTATCCTCCTTAAGAAAACAACGTCGTTTTGCTGTCCTAAGTGGATGGCCTCACAAAAACGACGCCACACAACTCATTTTGGGATTTTTTTTTTTTTTTTTTAAATTTGGAGATTGAAATTAGGGTTCTGATCCTCGTTGGTTGCCAACCTAGCTCGCTCGGCTGTCGACCTAGCTCGCTCAGCCGCTGTCGCTTGGCGACGTGAGGTTTGCACTTGAGTGAGATCACGGCCCTCAGCGGCCAAGTCGGGGTCGGGGTCGGGGTCAGGGTTGGAGCCATGGCTACCGAGTGCAGGGGCCGTCAAGGACGGCGACTGGCCCATCACCTGCGATGTTGCCGTGGTTGAGGTCGACGCCAGTGACGGTGCAGACGCCGGGGTCATCGAGGGCGGGGGAGCAGAAGACGTTGGAGTAGCCGCATACGTTGGGGCCGACCCAGTTGGCGGTGAAGCTATTGGGGTCGGAGAGGATGGCTTGCTTCAGGGCTTGGAGGGCGACGTAGGCGTTGCGAAGGTGTGGGTTCTCAAATGAGGCGGGGTGGTCGACGGCGACTTGCTTGCCGCGATCGCCGAACTCGTCGAGGTAGTGGAGGAGGTGGCGGTGCTTGGCGGCGCCATGGGCGGCGGCGGAGAGGACGGCAAGGGAGGAGAAGAGGATGAAGAGGGCGGCAGTGGCCAAGATTATTCGACAGATTTAGGGTTTAGGGTTTTGAATTGGGGGAGAGACACCAAACGACGTCGTTTTGTGGTTTACATGCTGACTGTACTCTCCGGCGAGCCACATTAGCGTAAAAAATTAATAAAAAAGTGCCACGTTGGATTTCCAGTCAATCTGATTGAAGTTGACACTAAAATGATTGTTTTTCAAACTTTTTGGCACTTACGTGATCCGACAGAAATTTTTGACACCAAAGTGAGCACCGTACACAACTTATGGCACTGATAGTGTACTTCTCCCATCATTTCGAGTCGTCATTATTGAGCTACTACAAATAAGAAAATTTTTTGGATTTGTAGCTACATATTCGTCATGACATATTTCTTATATTTGCAAGAAATCTCAACATTCATATTTCTTATAAATGTTATCATAATTCTTATTAGTGAAAAAAGTGAACAAATAATTTGACGTAGAAAATGAAAAAAAATCAATAAAGAAAGAGAAAGTGTTGCTTGAAGTGAATTTAAATGAGAAAATTACCGACGAAGTTCTAAACAAAGTGTATGCATGCTAATTAAGTCCATAAATAATTTAATTTTGCCAATATATTCATAATTTTTTATGCGAAATTCTAACGTAGCCATTTTATTTAATTTTCATTGAAATTCTTTGATATGACAATCTAATAATTGCTTATCGTCATACATGGCACACCATTATGTTAGCAATTTCCTGCAAAAATTGATTGTAAAGACTACATTAGAATTTTGCTCAAAGGTTTAAAATTAAATTGGTAAAATTTAAAAATTTAAAACTGAATTGACATATGTATAATAGGTTTAAAACTAAGTTGACAATATTCACAAATTTAAATTTTTCCTAGATAATGAAGGTTCAAGTATCACACTTCTAGACATATTATAAAGGTTATCATTGTTCTTACTAGTAAAAAAAAGGCACATAATATACTATATTGGGCAAAAGAACGCTTCAAGTACCATAACTTGACACAAAGAGACACTTAAGTGCCATAACTTACGAAAGGTATACTTAAGTGCCACATTCGAAGAAAAATGGATCACTTAAGTGCCACTCCGAGCAAAGTCTGGCCAAAATGCCGACGTGGCATTTTTCCGATGAAGCGAGCCCAAAACGACGCCGTTTGCACGCCGACGTGACCAAATAATGCAAAAATGGCGTCGTTTTGGGCTGACGTGGTAAAAAAAAAAAAAATTAATTAAATTAAATTTAAAATTAAATTTAGTTAAAATATTAAACAAATAATTTTAAAATTTAAAAAAATTTAAAAAATTTTTAAAAAAAAAAAGGAAAAGTGGGGGAGGTGGCCGAGGGATTAGCCCTTAGCCGCCGCCACCGCCGCCCCGCCGTCGCCGGGAAGGGCCGGCGACGACGGGGGAGGGTCGGTCGGGGTCGCGGAGCCCCGGCGTGGCTCGGCAACCCCGGCCGACGGCGACGAGGGCTCACGAGCCCTTGCTCCGGCCGGGCAAGGGCCGCCGACCCTCGCCGGATCTAGGCGAGGGCCATGACCCTCCCTAAATCTGTGGCTAGTGGCGAGGGTGCCCTTGGCCCGACCGGGCGAGGGCCGCCGACCCTCACCGGATCCGGGCGAGGGCCGCAACCCTCGCCCTGATCTGGGGCGAGGGCTCGCGAGCCCTCGCCGCCAGTCGGCCGGGGTCGCCATTAGGGCTCGGCGACCTCGGCCGACCCTCCCCCGCCGTCGCCGGCCCTTCCCGGCGGCGGTGGGCGGTGGCGAGTGCGGCCGAGGGTTGATCCATCAGCCACCTCCCCCATTTCCTTTTTTTAAATTTTTTTTTTTTTAATTTTTTTAAATTTTTTAAATTTTTTAATTTTTTTCTAAATTTTTTAAATTTTAAATTATTTTTTAAAATTTTAACTAAATTTAATTTAAAATTAATATTTTTAAATATTTAAACTAAATTTAATTAATTTTTATATATTTTTTTTACCACGTCAGCCCAAAACAACGCCGTTTTTGCATTATTTGGCCACATTAGCATGCAAAACGGTTTGGGCTCGCTTCGCCGGAAAAATGCCACGTCGATGTTTTGGCCGGACTTTGGCCGGATTGGCACTCAAGCGATCCCTTTTACTCTGATTTTGGTACTTAAGTGTACCTTTCGTAAGTTATGGCATTTAAGTGTCCATTTGTGTAAAGTTATGGCACTCTAGGGTCCGCATGTCTATTATATTGTTGAGGCTAACAATACAATCTAGAGGGTGAATAGGTGTTTTCAAACTTTGATGATTTTTTTTTTTTTTTTTTTTTGCAAAAATTAACTAATTGCTAAATAAAGATTACTACTTGATGTTTAATCAAGTACTCTCCAACTGTATGTCAATGCTTATAAGGGAATGAAAAATAGTTGGACACAGAGAGTTATAGTGGTTCAGCTTTATTCTTAAGCCTACGTCCACTCTTCAAACTAACAACCTCAAGATGGGCTAGTTCCACTGACAATTTGCTTGGAAAGTTACAATTGGCTAGAACTAATCCTTTACATGATAGATCGCAGTATTTGGACTCAGTTACTACTCTTGCACTTGTATGCTTTATCCCTAGCACAATCGCTAAACAACACAACAAATAAAACATTAAGATAGAAAGCTTTCAACAGAGAACAATAGTACATAAGCTACTTGATAGTTTATGTGGTGCACTCTTTTTTGGTTCTTCAAAGTCTTCTTTTTATACTCTTCCTCAATCTATTTGCTAAGGTTGGTTTAGAGAGGTAGATGATCGTTGGAGAAGTTTTCATTGAGCTTTTGTCTATGAAGGTACTGCCCATATAGCTTCTTTGATGGGACTTTTGCAAACTAACCAAAAATAGCAATTACTGCCGTCTTCTTATTGCAATCTCTAACTGACCTGTCAGTCACTTTAGCTACTATGCTATATGCTTTATTTCGATTTTGCTGCTTTGTGAATCCAAATCTTTGAACGGCTCTTTAGTTGACCCAATGAACATCAACTAATGTACTTGGTTGTCACATCACCATCAACATGATCTTTACTGCTTTGATGTAAACATCATCAGTACCTAATCTTTTTTGGTTGACTGGTATTGTTTGCTGTATTAGGACATTTGCGAACGTCTTTTCATTACATCGCACCATGGATGTTGTGTAGTACTTGGGTCCAAAAGTTTGCAAACGACATAATAAGTAATATACTAAGGATAGTTTGGTCATCATTAAAATCTCATGAAGATGTTTTCTTCAACAATCTTCCTCTTTTTGATGATGACAAACCTATCGCATGGATGTGAACAAATAGTGAAGCTTGTTTGAAATAATTTGCATAATTTATGACTGAACTAACATCTGTATAGTATAACATGTTTAGAACTAACTGGACAATATTCGCAAATTTAAATTGTTACTAGTTAATGAAGTTTCAAGTACCACACTTCCATACATATTATAAAGGTTATCATTGTTCTTACTAGTAAAAAAAAGGTGCATAATATATTATATTGTTGAGGCTAACAATATAATCTAAAGGGCGAATAGGTTGTTTTCAAACTTTGATTATTTTTTGCGGAAATTAGCTAATTGCTAAGTAAATATTACCTCGACTTGATGTTTAATCGAAGTACTCTCTAACTATATGTTAATGCATATAAGGGAATGAAAAACAATTGGACATAGAGAGTTATAGTGGTTTAGCTTTATTCTTCAGACTAATAACCTCAAGACAGGCTGGTTTCACTAACAATCTACTTGGAAAGTTACAACCGGCTAGCATTGATCCTTCGCATGATAGATTGCACTATTTGGACTCAATTAATACTCTTACACTTATATGCTTAATCCCTAGCACAATCACTAAACAACATGACCAATAAAACAGTAAGATATAAAGCTTTCAACAAAGAATAACAGTACGTAAGCTACATGATCTTTTATGTAGTGCACTCCCTTTTGGTTCTTCAAAGTCTTCTATTTTATAATCTTCCTCAATCTATTTGTTGAGGTTGGTTTAGAAAGGTAGATGATCATTGGAGAGTTTGTCATTGAGCCGTTGTCTAGGAAAGTACTACCCCTATAGTTTCTTTGATGGGACTTCTACAGACTAACCAAAAATACTAAATACTGCTATCTTCTCACTGTAATCTCTAACCTATCAGACTCTTTAGCTACTTTGCTATACGCTTTATTTCAATTTTGCTGCTGTGTGAATCTGGATTTTTCAACAGCTCTTTAGTTGACCCAATGAACATCAACTGATGTACTTGGTTGTCACATCACCATTAATATGATCTTTACTACTTCGATGTAAACATCATTAGTATCTGATCTTTTTTGGTTGACTGGTGACGTTTGCTATATCAGTACATTTGCAAACTTCTTTTCATTACATTGTACCATGGATGTGACATCTTGAGTTTTTAGGTGTGGCGAGCGTAGTTTCCAAGAGCTTAAGCAGAAGCTGACTACCGCACTTGTGCTGACCATACCATTTGGTCCTGGAGGATACGAGATCTATAGTAATGTGTTGCTTAGAGGACTATGTTGCGTGTTGATGCAACATGGTAGAGTCGTTGCATACGCGTCCCGTCAGTTGAGACCTCATGAGCTGAATTACCCGACGCATGACTTGGAACTCACAGCAATCATTTTTGCTCTGAAGAATTGGAGACATTAATTGTGTGGAGAAAGATTCCAAATCTTCACTGACCATCAAAGTCTTGAGTATCTATTCTTTTAGAAGGAGTTGAATATGAGATAGCGTCGCTGGATGGAACTTTTGAAGGACTATGATTGTGATATTTTGTATCACCCTGGGAAGGCGAACAAGGTCACAAATGCCTTGAGTCGAAAGTCTTTAGTTGCACAGATGATGGTTAAGGAATGGGTTTTACTCGAGAGAGCTAGAGATTCAATTTTCAAATTTGAGGTAGGCCACCTTTTGAATCTTATGGCTACCCTCAGAATTGAGCCGGAAGTGCAAATTAGAATCAAAATGCTTCAGTTGACAGACTCGGATGTTCAGAAGATCTTGCAAGAGAATAACAATAAGAGAAAGGCTGATTTTTTGATTTCTGAGGATGGAACACTGAGGTTCCGAGGACGATTGTGTGTACCCGACAATGCAGAGCTTAAAGGAGAGATTTTATCAGAAGTTCATCGTAGCAGTTACAGCATTCATCTTGGTAGTATGAAAATGTATCAAAATCTGCGTCAACATTATTGGTGGTCTGGTATGAAGGCGGATATCACTAAGCATGTTGCCAAGTGTCTAATGTGTCAGCAAGTGAAGGCACATCATTGTAAGCCGGGAGGACTTCTGCAACCTCTCGAAATTCCCGAGTGGAAATGGGAGCACATCACGATGGATTTTTTGATAGGCTTACCAAGGAGTCAGAGAGGTAATGATTCAATTTGGGTAGTGGTCGATAGACTGACGAAGTCGGCTCATTTCATCGCGGTACGAAAAGACCTTGATTTGGATAGGCACGCAGAGTTGTACGTGCGTCATATTATTTGTCTACATGGAGTGCCGGTGATGATTACTTTAGACCGAGACCCGAGGTTCATAGCTGCATTTTGGAAAAGTTTGCAGACCGCTTTAGGAACGAAGCTGTAGTACAGAACGGCCTATCATCCTTAGACGGATGGCCAGTTTGAGAGGACGATTCAAACCCTTGAAGACATGGTGCGAGCTTGCGTATTGGATTTCAAGGGGAGTTGGGAGGAACAACTTCATCTTGTTGAGTTTGCCTACAACAACAGCTACCAGCAGAGCATTCAGATGGCTCCCTATGAAGCCTTGTATGGTAGAGCGTGCAGAACGCCAGTGTGTTGGAATGAGGTTGGAGAACGAAAGATCACAGGCCCAAAGTTAATCTAGCAGTCAGTGGATGCAGTTGCTGTCATCAGGGACAGATTAAAGACTGCTCAGAGCCGCTAGAAAAGCTACATAGATAAGCGTTGGAGACCATTGGAAAACCAAGTTGGTGAGCATGTCTTTCTAAAGGTGTCACCAATGAGGGGTACTTCGCGCTTTGGTAAGAAAGGGAAATTGAGTTTGAGGTACGTCGGTCCCTTTGAGATTCTGGAAAGGATAGAGACTTTAGTGTATCGTTTTGCATTGCCTCGAGGTTGGTGCAAGTGCATGACGTCTTTCACATGTTGATGTTGAGGAAGTATGAACTTGACCACATGCTGAATTTTGAGGAATTAGACGTGGACGATAGGATGTCGTACGTGGAAGGACCGGTTCAGATCGTAGATCGCAAGGAACAAGTTCTGTGCACCAAGACAATCTAGTTGGTTAAAGTGGTCTGGCAACACCACGGCATAGAAGGAGCAACCTGGGAAATCGAAGATTCGATGAGACGACTGTACCCCTACATTTTTGTTTAAAGATTTGTAATGGTTTAAATTTCGAGGACGAAATTTTTATAAAAGGGGAAGGGTTGTGACATCCTGAGTTTTCAGGTTCTATTTTCCATTAAATGAATAGGGCTTTTCATTGACACGCCTATAGTTCTATTCTCTAAGCTGATCACTCATGAGATAACCAGTCTATCTGAGGAAGACGTTAAAGGATTTTAACGCAATAGATTTTAGAATTTGACTAGGAATCAACTATTCGACCGTGCTAGTCTGCAAGGGTCATTACGGCACAGTTAAAAATTGATTAGAGATCAGAGATAGGTCGGTTTGACTAAGATACGTGATCAAAGTGTGGGCGATTCCACCTGATTGCAAAATTCTTGTCGATCGGCACTAGATCGATTTTTCTGTCGTTTTGGTACCCTGTGTCTACATTTGAAATCTCGAGATTTTCACAACAACTGAGAGTCACCAATGTGTCCAAGATGTACAATGTGGCTCGAAAATAATTTACCACGGGTGAATTGCACTAAAAATTCCTAAAAGCTACCTGGTAGGTTAGGTTATAATAAAATTGTGCTATATTGAAATTAACCGCGAATTTGAAATTGAAATTTCTGTCATGTCACGATTTATTTTAAGACCGTTGACTCACCCTCCGAAGATTTTACTGCTAACCAAGATTTTTGGCAAAAATTCAACGTAAGGCCGTTTTTGATCGGGAAAATTAGAGGACCGTTTTTTATCGCGTTTTGAGATGCAAGTTGGTTCTATTGGCGAGGAAAAATGTTAATTTGGTTGAGGACACCATGGTTGGATTTATGGGGACCGAATTGAATTCAATTGAAGAGGAATTGGGCTCAATTTAGGTGAAATGTGACCAAAATTCGTAGGCCATGGTCCCCTCAACCTTTAAACCACTTGGTGAAACTTCTAAGGGAAGTTTGAAGTTTGCAAAGTGGCTGAGGAAGACAGCCAAGGCTGGTGGGGCCTTGCCAATGGAGAAAGGGATAGAATGGAAGCCAATGAGGGACCCTCCTACTTCAGTTGTCCCCTTCTTCCTCGCAAGCCTTACTTTCTCAATTTTCAGTGTTTTGAAGCTCCAAAAATTGTAGAGGAACTAGCCAACTCCCTCGCCTAGCCCGTCGCACGCTTGTTGAGCTCCCTACCGTCGCTGCTCGCAGGCCGTCACGCTCCTGTGCGTCTTGCGCGCTCGTCTTGCTCCAGCCGTGAGCCCAGCTCGCCCCCCGAGCCTTCTTGGTTGCCATAGGGCTCAACCGGAGCCCTGTTGACGTCGTTCAACCATTGGAAGCCCCGCCTGGTCGGCCGTAGCTCCGCCTGCCCGCCTAGCCTCTTGCCTTGATCGTTCCAGCTTTGGTCTCTTTTGGTTTAGCCTTGGACAAAAGTAGAGGCCAGCAAGGTTCTGTGGACTTCAAGGCCCATTTTTAGGCCCATCCTGTCCTTGTCGGGCTTTGCCACCAGGAGGTTTGTCGCCCGTCTCCGCGTTGCCGTCGCCGTGAACTCATTAGATCGCAAAATCGGTGAGTTTACTTGCTAAATTCTACTTAGGGAGTTAATGACGTTTAAGGGATGTTTAGTTTAGACTAAGTATGATTTAGGTAGTTAGTTAGAATGGATTAGCGATTTAATTATTCGATTTTGCATGTTAGGTGGATAGAATGGCTTAATTAGGGACTAGATAGATCATGCTATTTATCTAGATTGGTTTAGAAATTTCCGGGCTCGTTTTAATATTTAATTAGGCATTTCCGACCTAGGTTTCTATTTTTAGATTTAATTGCATTTATTTAATTATTTTTGGTATTTATTTAATTATTTATTATTTTTCGGAAATTATACCGAGATAACCGGTGACCAGAATTCTGTGTTGATTGCAATGGTGTGCTTGGTTTATTTAATTAAGTGCTAATTTGTGCAAATTGAGTGAAATTGATGATTTTGGTTATTTATTCCAAATTTGTGGAATTTCGATATTTTAATTAGAAAATACCGGGCATTAGTTTTTAACGCCGAAAATATCTTTGTGGACCATATGAATAGTGAGATTTTTTTAAAAGAAAGATATTTCACGTCAGCTTATGAGAGCATTTATCGTCAGCTTGTGAGAGCCCTTTTGCACGTCAGCTTGTGAGAGCTGTATACTATATCCGCCGATGTGCGTTTGATATGTCAACTTGTGAGAGTAGTATACTTTATCAGCTTGTGAGAGCATAATTACACGTTAGCTTGTGAGAGCAGTATACTATATCAACCTATGAGCTTGATATGTCAGCTTGTGGGAGCAGTATACCTTATCAACTTGTGTGAGATATGATCGTTTATCAACTTGTGGGAGCACGATCTAAATATCAGCTTGTGCGAGCTACGATCTATCTATATCAGCTTGTGAGAGCTATGACTACCTATTTCAGCTTGTGTGAGCAGTGGTCGTATCGGATTGATAGATAGTATGGATTAGATCGATTGTGTCGAATTGAGTCGATTGACTGAGCTGATTGATGATTTGGTTTGAATTGATTTGTTGAGTATATGAATTATACTAACTTGCAGGAAGGAATGAGGCAAGGTAAGTCCTTTGTCTTGTGTGTGCATAGATTGCTTTTAGGTGTATTTCCTTCCTAGTCGGAGTTTAAGGAGTGAATTTGCTGAGACATTGTCTCATCCTATCGTGGGCTCAACCTTTTCCGGTCCTTAAATGGCTGCTCCTTTTGAGCGTTTTGGCCGGCCGATGAGGGTTACTGAGCGGGTTTTTAGTTACCCCGATCCCGAAAGTCACTAGGTCTATGAACTTGTGGTGACCACTGTTTGGGTCGAAGAGGACCTACCTCGTAGGGTACCTCATCAATTTAGAGCATGGTTTTGCTATGGACCCAATGGATTCAGGGTGGGTCCCCTTAAGAGTTTTGAAATCCCCACTGCGGTAGTTGATGCTACTCTAGATGAGGATGCAGTTGACCCTCCCGATGGTGTGGTGGAGGACCTGAAGCCCTCGGAGCCTGTGGAGACTGAAGAATCGGCAAATGAGTTTGGCTAGCTAATCTTAGGACATCTTGTTTTGAGAATCGAGCTCTTTTTAGACCTTTATGCTTTTGTAGACTCTTGTCTATAGACTAGTATTTTAAATAAACTAGTCAGCTGTGTATAAAGGTGTGTTGTGGTTGTGAAATTGTGGTCCTGCTTTTCTATCCCATCTTTGTGCTGTCTGGGGATTTATTTATATGCTTCCGCATGCGCATTAAAATGAATGGGTCGGCGATGCGTCTTGGGACGTCGCATGTAAATCGACCACCGAGGGATGGGCACGTGCTTGAGGATCGGGGCGTGACAATGGATGTTGCGTAGTCCTTAGGTCCAAATATCTGCAAACAACATAGTAAGTAATATACTAAGGATAGTTTGGGCATCATCAAAATCTCTTGAAGATGTTTTCTTCAACAATCTCCCTTCTTTTGATGATGAGAAAACTATCCCACTTATGTGAACAAATAGTGAAGCTTGTTTGAAATAATTTGCATAATTTAAAATATGATCTCTTAGAATGTTTTGTTGTAACGCTTTGAAGGTATATACTCAGATGATCTTTAGTAAGATAATATATGATTGCATAAAGGATTTTCTTCCTAGAGTGTGTCATCATCTAATTTGGAGATCATAGTATAACAGTTGGTTGCTCCCCTGGTCTTGGTGAGCAGTTTAATTTCAATAATCAGTCAGTTCCAAGCAAAACATTATGAGAAAATAATTCTTAGCAAATTATCAATATTAGATGCTTGTGAGTGTATCCAAAATTTTCAAAGGAATGTCCAACAAATATCAGGTGTAATTATATCAAGTAACTCTCCCCCTTTTGTCATCAATTAAAGGAAATGTGAAATAGATGCATGTATGAAAAGATTAGCTTCATTGATGGCAGGAGATAGTGCGATACAAAAAGTTAGACCTAAGCAATGAACAAAGGCAGATAAAATAGCAGGAGCAAAACAAGAGCACATCAAGATTTGAAAAAGTTTAGGTGCGAAGGCATTTGCACTACTAAGAGGAAGTAGGTTTTTTGAGTTTGGTGGTCTCTGGTTCGGGGCGAACAGAGTTGTAGCACCCTAGTCTGAGGACGGTATGCTCAATCTTCACCATGCATCAAGTTAGAGAGAGCAAGGTGATCTTGATCTCTTTAACGTATTCTTATAGTTGGTTAAGGTTGGCAGAAGAGGTAGGTGCGTTCACAGTTGGTGAAGGTGATCTTTCCGAACAAGGTGGATGAGGGGCCTTGGTTGGTGTCGGAGCCTTAGGATGTTTGCGCTTTTCTAGTTCAGAGAGCTCAGCAATCCTTTCTTTGAATTTTGCTACTGTTCTTTCATGATTGCCGTGATTGCCGTGACCAATGGAGTCGATCTCTCCTCTGTGATTGACTTATCTTTCTAGCATCATTTAGAGAATCATCTTGTTCAGTTTTTTCTTATGAATCTCCATACTTGGCATGACAACAGGTGAAAATGTGGGGGAAGGAAAACTCTTCGAATTTGTTTAGAATGGCCCAGATCACTCTTACCTCATATCGGGAGACGTCATTAAGAGCAGATGTTTTTGGATGGAGGCGAGAGTGAAGATCTTTTGAATAAATTCATTTTGAGAGAGATGATATTTAGTGGGATATTCTCCCTGGAAATGTGAGCAAAGTTGGGGTTTCTAAGAGAAACCGTAGGCCTCATTAGGCTTTACAGGAAAGCGCTTGAAAACATTGTACTTTGTTTGGATGATTTCAACCAATTCATCTAGAGTCACAACATGATTTTGTCCACGAAAAGTAAAAACAAACAAGTACTTGCTTGGAAAATGAAGATTTGAATAAAACATTGCCATGAGTTCAGGATAGACCTCCTCTTTCATGGAACAAAAGTATTTGAGTCGAAGGGCTTCAAAATGCTCTGACAGAAAAATCACATGATTTTCTAAGAATTCGAAATCAACATACTGATGAGGAATAAGGCCTTGATCGTAGAAGTGATGCTTTGCGTGTTCATGTTCCAATGAAAGAAATAAGTCGGATTCAAAATTTGGATCATTTTCAAGATCAAGAGTGGATTTGAAATTTTGAAATGCCTGGTCATCATCATCTTTACAATGCTTATCTCTTGGGGCTTCTCTTATTTCTTTTATGGTTTTGCTACCTTCAGGCTATGAGGCAACTGGCTGGGGGATGATTTCTATTTTTTCGACAACTTCCTTTCCTTTATTTTTAGGAGCAGCAGGTTTAAAGGTACCTTCCTCTTTGGTTGAGGATTTTTGAGGAGAGGGTTGAGATGGCTGAGCAGCTGAATGTGATGGTTCAGTGGCTGGCTTTCCATGAATAGTCAGTGCTTGTTCAAGTTTTAGGGTTTGTGATCCTATGGCTTTGAACTCGAGACACTTGTACAACCAGTAGTGCCATAAGTGGGACAACACATGTGTCTCTCTACGGGCAATCGAGATTCAGGGTTTTTCCTATTGGGGTTTCTTTCTCCATAGCTACGGGTAATGGTGTGCTAGCAGTAGTTGAACCATAAGCTTAGGCCACACTCTAGCTTCGAGTGGCTTCTAGTGATTCTTCTTGTTGGGTGACCTCATCTATAGAGGTTTTGGAAAGTCGGCCAGAGGTGCGTGAGGATTTCCTCAGTTTCTTGGAAGAAGGATAAGCTTTGGGTGCTATGGATTCGAGTGAAAAGGTGTTTGTGTGCAGAAAGAACGAGATATTTTGAGCAGATATTATAAAATAAGTATGAGAAAGTAGATATGATAGTGAGTAACAAAGCGAATACTGGCTATCTATAAATAGAGGTGGTGTATTACGAGAGAGAGAGAGAGAGAGAGAGAGAGAGAGAGAGAGAGAGAGAGAGAGAGAGAGAGAGAGAGAGAGAGAGAGAGAGTTAGCTGTTGTCTCTTTAACAACCATTTTCTTATCTATAGTTATTTTGTATTTAAATTTTATCGAATAAATAGGTACATAAAATTATGTTTGTAAATTCTGTTACAACAGTCATATCATCTCTAGATTTGGGTATAGACGGTCATAATGGTAATAAGTACAATACTTGTAACGACAACTTTTTTGAATTAATACAGTAGGTGCGTACTTATCGTTTTTTGTTATACTTGATGTTTTTGACAAAATTGACACATTACCTGAATATTGTCATTCCGTAACATTATATATTCCTAGTTCACCACATATATATTTGAAGGCTAGTTTGTCTAATGGTTTTGGTGAAAATATCCGCTAGCTGTTGTTTTAATTTTACAAATTGGATGCATATATCATCATTGATATGATCTCTAACAAAGTGATGTCTTACCTCGATGAGTTTGACTCTTAAATGTAGGATTGGATTTCTAGTTAGATTTATAGCATTGGTGTTATTGCACATGATGGGAATACATTCCTCATCTTTTCCAAGATCACTTAATTGTTACTTCATCCAAATGAGTTGAGCACAACAACTTCTTGTCATGACCCCAACTCCATCATGAGTGACAATGGTTATTTTCATGACATTCCAAGCTTGTTGCCGTCCTGATTCTTTTCATCTTGTTGTCATGCATATGCGGAAACGTGAACAAATAACTCCCCAGATAAACAACAGCTAAAAGACTGTGACATACATCACACAAAACACATTGATTTATATCATAACGGTATTTTTACAAGCCCTTTCTCTATGGGCCCTCTTTTCTTTTTGGATAACACTACAAATTTTCCACATAGGCCAAGGGAATTCCTATCTCCTCTAATGTGACTGCAACTCTTAACATTGATGTGAGACTTCCATATCTACAATATTAAAAGATAAGGGAATGAGTTTTGGGGAAACTCAGTAAGTAAAATTCCTAGTTCTCTACTATGAAAGCATCTCATAATTGAAGCCTAGCAAGTACAACACTTGCAAACAGTGTTGATGGCAGATAAATAGCAAACTTATTGCCACATCTCAAATACATGCAAATATCCATAACAACATGCTTCAATGCATGCTTACCTTCGGCTTATTAATGAACACATCAATATATCATGCGTATGCATAATCGGTACTCATACAAATTCATTTATTGTTATGACATCCTAATTTTCTGATTCTGTTTTTGATTGAATGAGTTGGGCTTTTCATCGACGTGCCTATAATTCTTTTCTTTGAGTTGATCACTCACGAGATAACTAGTCAATTAGGTGAAGCCATTAAGATACTATAACACAATAGACTTGAGAATTCGACTAAAAATCAACTACTCGACCATGCTAATCTGCAATGGTCAATATAGCACTGTCAAAATTGATTAGAGGCTAGAGATAGGTCGTTTCGACAGAGGCATGTGATTAAAGAGTAGGTGATTCCACCTAATTGCAAAATTCTTGTTGAACGGCACTAGATCGATTTTTCTGTCATTTATGTACCTTGTGTTCATATTTGAATTCTCAAGATTTTCATGACAACCGAGAGTCATCAATGTTTCAAAGAGGTACAATGTGGCTCGAAAATAATCGACCATGGGTCAAATGTGCTAAAAATTCCTTAAGAGCTACTCGGTAGGTTTAGTTACGCTAAAATCGCGTCCGGTTGAAATTAACCGCGAAATTGAACTCGATTAAGTTCTGTCATGTCACAATTGATTTTAGGAACGTCGACTCATCCTCCGAAGATTTTTTTTTGCAAACCCAAGTTTTCGGCGAAATTTCAAAGTAGGGCTATTTTGGACCGGGAAAATTTGAGGACCGTTTTTCGTTGCACATTTGGCCGTCAAGTTGGATTATTTGGCAAGGAAAAATGTGGAATTAAGTGTGGACACCTTGGCTGAATTTATGGGCATCAATTTGGGTTAATTTGAGTTGGGATTGAATGAAATTGGAGGGGAAATGTTGCAAAATTCGTAGGACCAAGGGGTTGCAACATTTTGAACCCTTTGGATGGCTTCTAGGCGAAGATTTGAGAGGGAAAGTGGCTAAGGATGAAGGCTGAACATGGTGGGGGCAAATGTGATGAGTGTTTAGGATATTTTGTGGCCCATCCTTCAGCAGCTGTCTTCTTCTTCTTCTTCTTCTTCAGCCTTGCTTTCCCCATTGTTGTGTCATTTGAGAGCTCAAAGAACCAGAGAAACAGCTAGCCAAGCTTGTGCAGCCCGTCAATTGCCCTTGTTGCCCGTCTAAGCGCCACCATGCCCCTGCTGAGTCGCTTGAAGCCCGTTTGTCGTGCACTAGCCCGCATGCCTGCGAGCCAAGCCGCGCGTCCAAGTAGTCAATCCCGTGTTTGTCGCCGTCTGTCGAGTTGCTTCCGAGCTGCCTCCGTCATCCAGGCCGTCTGTCCAGCCGTTGGAGCCACCGCCGTTGCTCGCCTGGAGCTGCTGCAACCACCATCACCCATCTCCTCGCCATTTCAACCGTGAAGCCCTTTGGTTCAGCCTTGGATAGAAGCTGAACCTCACAGTCCAGCTGTGAGCTTCGTGGGCTTTTCCGGGCCCATTTGGATCTCGCTTGGTGTCGCCGCAGGCTTGTGTCTCGCTCGCCTCCGCGTCGCCATCGCTGTGGACTCACCGGTTCGCTAATCAGGTGAGTTTACTTGCTAAACTCTACTTAGGGATTTAATGACGTTTAGTAGGTAATTAGATCAGGCTAAGTATGGCTTATGTGGTTAGTTAGTTTTGATTAGTGATTTAATTACTTAATTATGATTGTTAGGTGGTTATAATAGATTGATTAATGGTTAAATAGATTGTACTATTTATGTGGATAAATGCATTAATTTTCTAGGCTCGTTTAGGTGGTTAAATTAGCGTTTCCGGCCTAGGTTTGCATTTATTGGATTAAATTGAATTTATTTAATTATTTTTGTAATTTATTTAGTTATTTAATATTTTCTGGAAATTATACCGAGATAGCCGGTGACCGGAATAATCGGTGATCAGAATTTCGTGCTGATTTGCAGTTGTGTGCTTAGTTTATGCAATTGAATGTTAATTTGTGCAAATTGAGTGGTGATTGTGATTTTTAGTATTTATTTCAAAATAAAGAAATTTTGGTATTTAATTAGAAAATACTGGGTGTCGGGTTTTGACATCGAAAATATTTTTAAATACTATATCAAATAGTGGGATTTTAAAAGGAAGGATATCAATTTTTAAAGTTCGATCTGACCGTGTACCCACATAGGATTATTTTCACTAGTTGTTTTTAATATGAAGAAAATAGGCCAAGTTCACTATTTTAATTGAGACACTTGAGTGCAATGCACAGTGTCCTTGGTCGGGATTGAATGATCGTGTGATGGCTATGAGAATCCATCACGAGCTGTTAAGCCATACGATGCCCCTATATGGGATGCCCCAAGTCAACGAATGCCGGTCGCAGTGGAAGTTGGACCGATGCTCCCTAGTGGAATGCCGTCTAGATGTAGACGTTACCATGCTCAATGGTGTGAGACAACGCCCGGCTACGCCAGAAGACCGCTGATTGTTGAGTCAGCCTTGGCTATTGGGTCGTAATCAATTGGGATGCATGATTGATTGAATTGACGTGCCTGATTATGGAACAAAATTGTGTGGTACGGAATGAGACGTATCATAACGATTTGACCTTATAATCGGGACCCCTGTAATTGTTGTGAGACAAGTTGAGATGTCCCGATTGATGAGTGTTTTTGATGCAATTATATGTGATATGAGCTGTACTGACGTGCATGAAGGAACTAAGGCGAGGTAAGTCTTGTGTGATGTGTGGTTAGACTACCTCTAGGCATATTTCCTTCCTAATCGGGGTTTAGGGAGTAGACTTGTTGAGATGTTGTCTCACCTCGTCGTGGGCTTAACCTTTTCAGGTCCTTAGATGGCGGTCCCTCCAGTTCATTTTGGATAGCCTCGGGGGATTTCTGAGTGGAGCATAGACGTCCTTGTCCCCGGGAGTCACTAGATCTATGAGCTTGTAGTGACCATTATTTGGGTCAATGAGGGCCTACCTTAGAGGCTACCTCATCGATTCAGGGCGTGGTTTCGCCATGGGCTTAATGGATATAGGGATGGTCCCTTTTAGGGTTTTGATATCCCCGCCATTGCGGTCAACACCGCTCTGGGCGAGGGTGCAGCTGACCCTCCTGATGGGGTTGTGGAGGACCCGAAGCCCCCGGAGCCCGTCGAAGTGGAGTCTGAAGGATCGGCGAATATGTCCGACTAGTGGGTTGTATGACATCTTCTTTTTGAGAGCCGATCTTTTTGTAGACAGACTAGTTTGTTTATAAAAGCGTGTTTTGTTTGTGAATTTCTTGTCCTGCTTTTCTATCCCATGCTGTTTGCTGTCAGGGGTTTTTATTTCGCTTCCGCATGTGTAATAAAATGAATGGGTCGGGGACGCGTCCTGGGACGTCGCAATTTTATCGACCACCGAGGGATGTGCGCGTGCTCGAGGTTTGGGGCGTGATAATTGTCATCCTGACTTGACTAGACCCTCTTGGCTTGACCAAGGCTTCCAGCTTCTTGTTACGCTTGTTGGCTCAATCAGGGCATCTCGACTTGACCAAGACTTCTTAGGGCTAGCTTCCCAAGGCTTTCGGGTTCAAAAGCGGGGCATCTTAGCTCAACTAGGGCATCCCGGCTCAATTGAGGCATCCCGCTCAATGAATGAGGTATCGCCACGAAAGCTGTGTGGCAGCGGTCGCTTTTTCCTATTTAAGTGCATGCATGCATCATACAAGCTGGTTCTTATCTTTTCTCTTAGTCGACACATGCATGGCTTGAAGACGTGCTCATTCATTTGTGTGTGTCATGAGTTTGTTATACTTCACTAGCAAATATGTTGGGAACAATCTTTGGTCCATAACTTGAATCAATCACTTAGCGCCAATCCCCGCATCGGACAAGGCTCAAAGTGGCACGCCTCAATGCCGAACCAAGACCTTAAGGTTTGGGTACACCTTGCTTTAGTAACGATCCCAAGCTTGACGGACCTCGCCTTCGACCCGATGTGTGTAGACATGTATCAAGAATGACCATCGACTCATGGTTTCATTCAATGCCAAGCACAAGGTCCTCGCATCCATTTGGACTATGGAAATTGGCATGCTTGGTGCCTTACCAAGACCTCACGGATTTGGGCAATCCCCATACCAATCCAGGCATAAGATCGACACGCCTCAATGTCGATTTAGAACCTTGTGGCCTTGAGCAATTCCCACACCAAGCGAGGCTTGGGCCCAACATCTTATTTATGTTGAAACCAAGGTTCTATGGCTTGGGCGACTTTGTCTTGTGATGAACTCAATCAAAATGAACCTTGGTTCCATTTTGGACATAAATGACTCAAGCACATGACCATGTCCCATAGCAAGTGAGATCACACAAAGGATGTTGCACACTACCCATGAGCTTGATGGGTGAGCACTTAACTAGCCTCAACGATGGGATCTACTTAGAGGAAAATGAGGAATCTTATTTACCTTGGTGAACCTCGACAACCAACTTAGATTAGCTTGAGGGGTTGAGGATGCAAGGCCGAGAGAAAGGAAATGGAGGAGGAAAGTGGGCATGAATGGCAAGGGGTGTAAAGTGGTGGAAATGAATGGAAGCCTCCCCTATTTATAGGCACTAAGCTAATCATTACTCATCTAAGCAGCCCAATCACTTTTCTTAGAGTGGCACTGCTATGCCATTGAGGTGGCAAGCCTAAGTCATAAGGTGGCACACCTATTTTAAAGAGGTGGCACATCTAGTTTCATGAGGTGGAGACCTAATGACCTAGTGTCATTCATTGAAGCCTTGCTTGTCTCCATTTCATCGGGCCACAAGAGCACTCTCATTATTAAAGGGACAAGTCATGATGCATAAGTGGCTCTCTAAAAAGATGAGCTAGCATCAAGGCCATAGACTAGCTATCATTTGTCCAAGATGTCTTATTTTCATTGGAACATTTGGTCTAGATTCTTTGCTTAATCCCCAAGGTGGATCCTTGGTAATTATGGGAAAATCTAGAAAAATCTAGGTAGAATGATGAGTCACCCTCCTTCTTGAAGAACTCAAGGTGTTCTAGAGAACTCCATTTGTCATTTTCTTGGCAACATGGCAATCATGAAGATTGAGGCCATTGAAAATGCAACCGGAACCAAGTAAGGGATTTTTATGTACATCCTCTAACGACCATTTCAACACACCCAAGTCCGTGGCTAAGCCTCCCTTGGTGTAGTTGTTGTAGGCCAGGTTGTCTTTCTTGGCTAATTTGGTGGCCTTAAGGCGCGATATTAACGACTGGCCCTTAGATCAACATTGGTCGGTCGGATCGAATACTATATTAACTATAGGCTTCATCCAAGCTAACTCCCTATTGCCATGTGATTGTTCGAGATCAGTCATATTTATGCCCAACATACGGTCATATCGAACCGAATTACAATCATCCACGACCAATGCATGACCAAGCAGAATCACCCGTGACTGGCGCATGACCATTTGGACCAATCTATGATTGTCGACTAATTCGTGGTGGTCGTGACCATTTCTCGATCAACCTTGATGGTCGAGTAGTCATCCATTGACCAAACCGCTCGAGTCCATGATCGTGGTCATAGGATTGGCCCATGCCCGTTCCTTTGATCAATCCATAATCAGCATATGGCTGAATCCTGGATCAATCCATGGCTTATCCTTGCCACCGGCACACCAGACTTTATACCATTTCTCGTAGGTCGAAATCGGGATGTCACATTTTGAGGGAAATATATTTAACCTCAGCGGTTGGGAGAGCAATTTAATTTTGTTTCTTCAAGAACTAAGAGATCAACATATTTCCTAGTCTTTACCAAAAAAAAAAAAAACATATTTCCTAGTAGTTGACTAGTACCTGATATACTTTTTTTATTTACTTTACAACCTACAAACTAACATTCGAGTATCCAAGCAATATAAAATCTATATTTTTGGGATACCAGATCCCTAACTTTTGTGTGGATTCAATGTATTGAATAATTTGTTTGACAGTAGATAAATGTGATTCTTTTGGATCTAATTGAAATGGAGCACATAAACAAATACTAAATAAAATATCAAGTCTAGATTCTATTAGATATAAAATTGAAGCTATCATACTCCTATATAGCTTAGGGTCAACAAACTTACCTTTCTCATCCTTATTCAATTTGATCGAGCATAACATGGGTGTCTCGATTTTCTTGCATTCTTCCAGAACAAATTTCTTTGCTACTTCTCTTGCATACTTCTCTTGATGTATGAAGGTGCTTTCAGGAGATTGTTTGATTTGGAGTTTGAGAAAGAAATTTAGTTCACCAATCAGGCTCATCTCAAATTTACTCTTTATCATTTTTGCAAAATCCTTGCACAACACGTCATTAGTAGCCCCAACGATTATATCATCAATGAATATTTGAACAATAAGCAAATATTTACCTTTTTTCTTCATAAAGAGTATGGTATCTACCTTACCTTTTTCAAATTTCTTGATATGTCAAGAAGTTACTTAATCTTTCATACCAAGCTCTTAGTGCTTGCTTTAGTCCATAAAACGCCTTCTTGGGTTGATAAATATCACCAGGTCTACTTGTTTCTTCAAACCTAGCGGTTGCTCAACGTACACCATTTTTTCTTTTTTTGATTTAACCATTCAAAAATTCACTTTTAACATCTATTTGATATTATATGAAATCATGAAAATAGGCATAAGCTAATAATAAACGTACATCTTCTAGTCTAGTAACAAGGGTATAAGTTTCATCAAAATTTATACCTTCCCCCAATAGGTACCCTTTGGCAACTAATCGTGCCTTGTTTCGTACAACATTACCTACTTCATCAAGTTTGTTCCCATATGGTTCCTATTATCATATAATCTCTGGGTCTAGCAACTAGTTCCCAAACATCATTGATTTTGAATTGATTTAATTCCTCTTGTATAACTTCAATCGACCTTTCATTTTTGAGAGCATCTTCGACTTCCTTGGGGTCAGATTGAGATGTAAGAGCTAAGGAATTGATCATTTCTTTGATAGATGATCTCATTTTAATTCATTTATCCACTTTCTCTATTATTTGTTCTTTAGGATGCTCAGCCTTGAATCTCCAATCTCTAGAAGATTGACCTTGATTTAAAAGATCAATTGGAGGTTGCGGTTGTTGCTGTTTATGAGCAGTTGGTGCAAATATATGTATGATGTCTTCACAATCATTAGTCTATACTTTCTTTTGATCATCCATGAATTTCAAATTTGGATTTTTCCACTACCTTTCAATATTGTTAAGGACTCGATAGGCTTTACTTGTAGTTGAGTAACCAAGAAAGATGCCTTCACTGGCTCATGCATCAAATTTCCCAATGTTGTTATTTGTATTATTTAGAATGAAACATTTGCATCTGAATACATAGAAGTAGTATAGAGTAGGTTTTCTTCCTTTGTATATTTCGTATATAGTCTTTTCTACCATTAGTCTCAGTAATACTCTATTAAGAGTGTAATATGTGGTGGCAACAGCTTCAGTCCAGAAATACATAGGTGCATTACTTTCAATCAACATTGTTCTTACCATTTCTTGCAATGATTGATTTCTTCTTTTAGCTACCCTGTTCTATTGAGGAGTGTAAGCAATGGAAAAGTTGTGTTCCACTCCATTTTCATCACAATATTTAGTAAAGTTTGGTCATCAAATTCTCCTCCATGATAAGTTCTGATGGTGATGATACTGTATCCCTTCTTGTTTTGAATTTGTCGAGCAAATTTCTCAAAAGAATGAAATATCTCATTCTCGTGTGATAAGAACATTACCCATGTAAATCTTGTGTAGTTCCTTACTATGACTAGATAGTATTTTCTTCCTACTAGACTTGTTGTTCGTGGTTCAAACAGGTCCATATGCAATAATTGTAAAGATCTATAACTTAGTAGATTTGAAAGAACTTCTCAGGTGTTTTCCCAGTGTGCATGCATTGTATGTGTCATACTTGCTATTATTGATTTTTGGTAAACCCGAACTATATCTTTGGAAGAAATCTTTTGAATCTACTTTGCATTAATATGACATAATTTCTTGTGCCATAGATCATGTTCTTCCTTGATAGTCATTAAATACAATGATTCCTCAAAGTTGGTGTCAAGTAAATAGATGTTGCCATACTTGTATCCACTGAATATTTGTGATTTGTCCTTACTGGTGTTTATACACTTACCTTTCTCGATTTTTTTTGGTACCATTTGTCACAAAGTTGACTTATACTAAGAAGATTATCCTTTAGATAGTAAAACATCTTCAACAACTAGATTTCCCAACCTAATGTTTCCTTTCCTAATGATTCTTGCTTTATCTTTTTATCCAAATGTAACAGTGCCTCCATTTATAGCTGTAAGCATTACGAACTTACTATTGTTTCCAATCATGTAAATAGAGTAGCCACCATCCAGATACCACTTGTTTTTCTTCAAGAAGACATGAAATCAAAATAAATCTCATCTTTTCTTTGGTACCCACATAAACTCGGGTGGTCATTTGTGGTTAGGCTTCGATTCAAGATCGAAAGACCAGGAAGTTTTCCTGAATTTATTCTGTTGTTTTAGACAATCTATCTTGAAATGGCCGTATCTTGCACAGTTTGAGCACTTAGGAAACTTCTTGCCAGTAAGTAAAATCTTTGATAAGATGAGTTTTGTAAAAGTGTGCAGGAGGTCTGTGCTTTAATATGTCTTTTGTTTTTGGAAAAAGGATTCGTCTTGTCTTCATTTCCTTCACATCTAAGACCACTCTTGTTACATGAGGAATTTGGATAGAGAGAATGTAATGTAAAGTTTTGAATCAAGAGAGAATTTGGTACTAAATTTTGAAATTTCATCCTTGACATTTTCATTCTCAACCCGCAGGAGCTTTACTTGACTTATTTGAGAATCAAGCTCTTTTGTCAGGTTGTCAATGAGAGTTTTGTCAATGAGGTTTTTAGATTTAAGATTGTGAAGCTCCTTTTTCAAAGTAGAAATTTGTTTTGAAGTTTTTTGGTATTCTTCAAACATTTCCTTTAAAAATCTTTCAATTCATCGTAAGACAGTTAAGAGTCTTTTACATCATCTTCTTCTAGTTCAGAGTCAACCGTGAGACAAAGATTTGTTTCTTCTTCATCAATTGACTCACATTCAATGTCACTTCATTATTCGGCTTTCAGTGCCTTTTTCTTTTTCTTGAATTTCCCTTTCTCCTTCTTGATGGATGTATATTCTAGTTTTATGTGTTCGGGCTTTCTGTATTCATAGCACACGATATCCTTACCTTTGGATTTTTCCTTGTTCTTGTAAGGTTTCTTTTTGTCAGCATGCTTAGATGATCTTTTTCCTTTGTAGTTTCTTCCTTTTCTCATGAAGCTTTTGAACTTCCTTATTAGTAATGCCACGTCTTCATCACTTTCTTCATCATTAAAATACATTTCTCCACTTGTATCATCATGGATAGCTTTAAATGCAATGACTTTCTTACCTTTGGAATTGCTTTCTTCATTTTGAAACTCAACTTCATAGGACATGAATGTTCCTGTAAGCTCGTCTATGGTGAATAGTTGAATCCTCATGGTTTCCTGTAGTGAGGTCTTGATGGTACTCCATTCCTTCGAAAGAGCTCATAGTAATTTGTTTACTTTCTCAGCATCTGTATAGATTTTTCCTTGAAGAGCAAGTCCATTCACTATTTTAATGAATCGTATGAACATCTGAGTTACTGTTTCATTAGACTTCATCTTGAACAACTCATAGTCCCTGAGCAGGCTATTTGGCTTTGTTTCTTTGACTCTTTCTGTTCTTTCAAATGTTAGCATGATGCGATCCCAAATTTCCTTTACTGTATCACAAGAACAAATTCTATTAAACTTAAAAGATGACAATGCACAATACATGAGGTGTTTTGTTTTAGCATTAAGAGCAGCTCTTTTATGAGATTCTTCTATAGCATTGACAGCTATTGCTTCCTAACCTTCATGTCAAACAAGAGCTGGTACTTCTGGATCGTTTGCAACTACATCCTACATATCTAGATCTACGGCTTTAATGTAAGATTTCATTCTTTGTTTCCAATAGCCATAGTTGGTTCCATCGAAATATGGTGGCTTGTTAGGAGCTTGAGCATCATTGGTAAAACGTTGCAAAGGTTAATCATAATAAATGATCTTTGTACTTAGAAGAAATACACTTCTAATAATGAGCAATAGAGCTTTGATACCAATCGTTGAGGCTAACAATACAACAAGGGGGTGGATAGGTTGTTTTTAAACTTTGATGATCTTTTGCAAAAATTAGCTAGTTGCTAAGAAAAGATTACCTCGACCTGATGTTTAAGCAAGTACTCTCCAACTATATGTCAATGCATATAAGGGAATGAAAAATAGTTGGATACAAAGAGTTACAGTGGTTCGATTTTATTCTTAAGCCTACTTCCATTTTTCAGAATAACAGCATCAAGATTGGCTAGATTCAACTAACAGACTACTTGGAAAGTTAAAACCGGCTAGCATTGATCCTTCACGTGATGGATTATGCTATATGGACTCAGTTACTGCTCTTACACTTTTATACTTAATCTGTAGCACAATTGCTAAACAATAGGACAAACAAAATAGTAAGATGGAAAGCTTTCAACATAGAACAACAATATGTAAGGTTCTTAATCTTTTATGTGGTGCACTTTCTTTTGGTTCTTCAAAGCCTTCTCTTTTATAATCTTCCTCAATCTATCCGTTGAGGTTGGTTTGGAGAGGTAGATGACTATTGGAGAGTTTTTCGTTGAGCTACTATCCAGGAAGGTACTGCCTATACAACTTCTTTCTTAGGACTTCTGCATACTAACCAAAAATAGCAACTACTACTGTCTTCTCATTGCAATCTCTAACCGACCTGTCAGACACTCTAGCTAACTTGCTACATGCTTTATTCCAATTCTGCTGTTGTGCGAATCCAAATCTTTCAATGGCTCTTTAGCCGACCCAACAAATATCAACCGATGTACTTGGTTGTTACATCACCATCAACCTAATCTTTACCGTTTTAATGTTAACATCATTAATACCTGATCTTTTTTGGTTAACTGGTCATGTTTGCTATATTAGGACATTTGTAAACTTCTCTTCAATGGATCACGCCATGGATGTTGCATAATCCTTCGGTCCAAACATTCTGCAAACAACATAGTAAGTAATATACTAACGATAGTTTAGGCATCATCAAAATCTCTTGAAGATGTTTTCTCCAACAATATTATGTAGAAATAGGAAAAAGATTAAATAGGAGAAAGTGTGTCTTGCATTATTTAGGAAAAAAAATAATTAAATTCTCACTAATTGATGAAGATTTACTTTAAGGTAACAATGTATGAAGGGGCTATGGAGAAGGATCATGAATGCCCCATACAAGTATGCCATCTCACAAAACATGGCTATCATAGCCTACAAGCTAGGGATTGCCTTTTAGTCTCTAAGCACCATGAACTTGCTCTATAAACTTAGATTTTTCTAATTCATAGGATTCACAAAGTGGCAAGTGAAAAGCATACTCACAACCATATCATCATTTCAAGCAAACAATATAATTCTATGACTGTAGATTAGTACGGAGCGAAGTTTACGGAACTTTCAAGGTTCGCTCCTAGGTTGGTCAAGGACAAAGAGGACAAGGCGAAGAGATTCTAGGATGGCTTGAGGCCGAATATTCGAACTCAACTAGTACCTCTAAATCTCAAGGATTACATTGAATTTTACTTGTTTGAACTTTACGAACAAGTAACTTTGGTTGCTTATTAGTTAACCTTGGTTGATTGAGCAAGTAACTTCTATTACTTATAAGTAGCCACTATGTTAAGCCTATGTGTAGGCTTTGTATGAGAAAATGAGCTCTGGTGAGAACTCAAAACGAGATCCTTGGATGGAAGGAATCCTTTAGGCGCTAGCCAATGTTGGGAGTTTGATGGAGTAGCAAGCACTACAATGGGTTGCTTCTAGATCAGGAAATGGGGAATGCCATCTAAAAAGTCTGACTGAGCAATTCTTGAAGCTGAAGCCACCAAGATTTGCTGGAATAAGAAACCCTGAAGAAGCATAATCATGGATCGACAAGATGAAGAAGATATTCAACTTGCTAGATTGCAACGATACTGACAATATAGTCTTAGCGGAGAACCAACTTCAAGGAAATGTTAGGCACTGATGGAAGGCATCTAAGGAAACTGTGTTTCTTGCTGGCATTACTGTGACTTTGTGTAGTTGTCAAGCCGTTTTTCGGGAAATATTTCTTGGATTATGCCAGAAATAAGAAGGTGATGGAATTTATGCAATTGAAGTAGAATGATATGACCGTAGATTAGTATGAAGCGAAATTTGTGAAACTTTCAAAGTTTGCTTCTAGGTTGGTCAAAGACAAAAAAGACAAGACGAAGAGGTTCCAGGATGGCTTGAGGCCGAATATTCAAAGTCAACTAGTACCTTTGAATTTCAAGGATTACATCAAACTTTACGAAAGTGCTCAACTCGTCGAGCAAGATTTCATAGAATAGGCATCAATGACAACCTTCCAGGCGAGCCCGAGTATCAAGTCTTCCGACCTAATTTCTACTGTGAAAGAGGCCTATGCAAATGGGAAAGCGGCTATTTGTTCTGAACAAAAGGAACAATGTTGGAGGGAGGAACAATATTGGAGGGTTTAGATTCACACAGAACAACTGACCGGTGAAGCATGAGTAGTATTCTAATAATATTTTCCGCACTTGTAGAAAGTAACATGGAAGCATGCCATGTCTAGCTTTGAAGAAATGCTATGGATGTGGATAATGAGGCCACTTGATGAGACAGTGTCCAGTGACACAACAGTAACTACCTTGTCCCCACGACAGCTACAACAACCACTGCAAAACAGAACCTCGCAGTAGGGAAATTTTTAGAGGCCACAAGCTCAAGGTAAGGAGAAGAAGAAGAAGATGGACCAAGAAAAGAATAAATAAAAAAAAAAAAAATTTCTCAGACAAAAATACCTTAACCATGACTTGAAAAGTAACATGTGAGAGGTACACATTAGTTCAAACCCTTAATTGAAATTAAGTTGGTCACTCTGAACCCTTATTTGTTGAAAAAAAATTCACTTTAAATCTCTTTTGAGAAAATGACCTTATTTCATGTCCTTATTTAAAATTTTCTCCCTTTCTCTAGATTTCCCAAGATGAATCCAGTATGCCTGAAAACATAATCGGGTTAGGACATCATCAATCGAAACTCCACACACTATTGCGTCTATATACTGTACAATACATACACCACCATGTTCATTGCATCGTCGTCTCACCCACAACCACCATCAAGAACTGGTTTGTCAATGGTATCTAGATCGCGACAGATTCTCAAACTGGAGAATGGCATCGTTATGATTGTCCGACGAGGGAATGCCAGGTGAGATTAGGAAGCTCCAAACCTTCTCGGCCAAAATAGCAAAGTAGCGTAAGGCAAAGTCGTTGTGACAATCGACTAACATTGACGATCAGCAACCGTTAACAGTGTTTGGAGGGTGATGTATAGTGAAATCAATGAAGAAATCTTTGGAACAGAATCGATCAAAACCGGAGTGGTCGAACGTTGCGGTTGCACGAAATCTTCACCAAAGAGGAATCGAGAGTCGAGAAAAAACCACGCCATGCAAGTGAATGAGAAAGTAGCGAAACAAAAGGAAGACCTCCATTAATGAGAGCAACAAGACATCAAGGAAATCACCGGAGAATATCTAGAAACTCTCTTTCCTCAAACGCCTCTTGGTGGATGTCCGAGAGCCTTTTTGAATAAAAAAAAAGTCTTTCTTTCCTCCCTTCTCTTGCGCTGTGAGTCCCTCCATTTAATATAAATATATGTATTCATTAAAACTCTTAAAATTTATCACAAAAGTATAATTGAGTCATAATACCTTTAAAAAGTGCAATCAAATCATAAAACTTGTAAAACTATTTAATCGAATCCTTTTGTTAACTTCGTCTAATTTGACTAACAAAAAATACTGATATTACATTGTACTAATGTGACTAAAGCAAGATAGTTTAGTCTAAATGGCACCATTTTTGTTACAAATTTAATTTTTAATATAAATATAAATTAAATTAATTTTTTTTAAAAAATGGAGTAGCAAACGAACAAGGGCCTACAAGGCCTTCACTGTTGCCACCCCACCTTTGCCAGGCCAACAATGGTGGAGCAAGGGTCAGCTAGGGTCGCTGAGCTCAACCAATGGTCGACAACCTTGCCTGATCGTAGGCAAGGGCTTGCCCCTCGCCCAGATCAGGTCGATGGCTGCTGTTGGTTAGGGATGGATTGTTGACCTACCCCACCGCGGGCAACGACACCCCTTGGCCTGATCTACCCTTACCCTAGATCTAGGTGAGGGGCAAGCCCTCCTCTTCGATTGGTTAGAGTCGCCAACCCCGGTTGCCAGCCACTGGCTGGGGCCAGGCGTCCCTAACCTAGTTTCACTCCACTATTATCACTTAAATTTTAGCTAAATTTTTAAGATTAAATTACACAAAAAGATTAAGGATGAATTTCACCCTATCAAAAAAGAATTTTTGCATCACCTATGTATTAATATTATTTGCATCTATGGAGTTTTATTTCAGATAAATAAAAAATTTAAAATATATTTTATTTCTAAAAAATGAAGAAGAAAAAGTGGGGGCTCTAGGCGGTCCTCTTCTCCTTCCATGCACAGGCTCGGGCCCATTCCGCCTCTTCGCTCCCTTGGCCCGGCCCCTTCCCCCTTTCTTTTTCCTTCTTCTTCCTCGCATTGCCCACTACGTGCGCAAAGGACAAATGACCCACTAAGGAACAACCTACCAAAGTAGACTAAGGGTGCGCATGGTAACGCTTTTTAGCCGGGGAACAGTTTCTTTTCAGAAATAGTTCTTTTCTATTTCTACTCTGGGAAACAATTTCTGAGTAAAATAAAGTGTTTGGTAACTATACAAAATTTATACTCTTGAAATAGAAAAAAGAATAGAAATGCGTTTGGTAAGATTTTGTATTTTTTTGTATTTATTCGTTTTTTATTCTTACTCACGGATTGCCGATGGCAGCCGCTGTCGTTGCACGACCACCGGCCGCTGACTGTCATCGCTGACTGCCGCCCATAGCCCATCGGCTGTAGGAGGTCGCGGCCGATGGGCTGTGGGCGGCGGTTGGCGGTTGTGTGGCGGCGGTGGCGGCCAGCAGTCGAGGGTGGTTAGCGATTGGCCGCGGCTGACGGTCGAGGGTGGTCGGCGGGTGGCGGTTGTCAGCGAGCGGCGGCTCCAGACGGTAGGAGGTGGCCGCGACAAGAGAGAGGAACAAAAGAAAAAAAAATTGACTTATTTCTAAAAATTGTTATCGAGAACAAGAAACAACTTGTTTCTCGTTTCTCGTTTCTTGAAAGAGAGACCGTGAGTTGAGAGAACGCAACTGAGAGGGCCGCTGTTGGCCACTACTTCTGAATTAAAACCGACAATCAGCTGCAGCTCCTTGTCCTCCTTGAAGCCACGGTATGTCCCAATTCGGGCGGTCTTGGTTTTTCCTATTTAGGGTTGGCTCACGAGGATCACGGCTCGGAGACAGTGATGCGGACGGATATAGCCCGATCTATTAAGCTTGTTCACCGTCTGACGTCACCAGGCCTGGGAGGGGATGACGCCGTCACTCTCTATTTTTGCTCGTCTTTTCTTGTTTGCCCTGTTTCGGGCAACGCCGAACCAATGCTTGTGGCCATCCGACCAGCACGAGCTCTGGTCCGTGTCACCCTTTTGTTTTGTCCTTGTATGGTACATGTTGATCTTCATGAGTTCCAGTGTGAGTCTGAGTCCCCTTTGATCTCGAAACGTTAAGAATAGGTAACGCACACAACCTATTTGATGAAATGCCTAGACGAAGCTCGCCTGATTACTCTGAATTTTCTGTCCATTGTGGCTACCTGTGGCTTGCTAAATGAATTTTGGTCGATCCCTGCCACCACCCCTCGCTTTGTTTGTTCTCGTTTCAATGTCTTTTGTGTACGCGTTGTGTTTCCAAGCGATCGGTTCTTGACCATTGAAGTTGAAGGGTATTGGTGGTGAATGTGGCCATGGATGACGGCCGCATGATGGCTAGACATGGCTGTGGTAGCGCCCAAGTTTTTAAATAGATTAGTGTTTTCCCTAGCGTTTGCTAATGATAACCATTCCAACCGTAAAATAAATAAATTTTTTTATTTCTATTATTAAATGAGTTTTTAAGTAAAAATATGCATTTAATAACGATATAAAATTTTAATTACAAGAATAGTAATTTATTTGATAACGATACAAAATTTCTCTTTTTCAACGGTGGGCAGCGGTTGGCCATCGGCAGCGGGGATGGCGGCCAGTGGGGGAGGCGGCAGCGGTGACGGCCGGTAGGAGCCGACGGCCAATGGGGGAGGCGACGGCGGTAACCTATGATCGGAGGCGACCAATGGCAGTGGGGACTGGTAACAACGGACAACGAACAGTAGTCGGTAGCAATGAATGGGCAACTGACTAGTACCAATAACGAACAATAAAAATAATTTTTATTTCTGATTTTTGTTCAAAAAATAGAAAAGTAAAAATGTTTTACTTTTGATTTCTATTCCAAATCTATTTCTAGAATAGAAATCTATTTCAAAAATAGAAAAATGAAATAATTTCATTGAATGAATTTTTATTTTAAATTCAAATTCGGAATAAAAAAATAATTCCGGAACAAAAGTTTTTACTGGCTGGCAAGTCTCCTCGATCTAGTGAAAAAGAGGTTCCCGGGCGTTCTAGGGAGGGCTTCCATGACAGCTCGCGTGGGGTTGGGGAGGGGGAAGAGAGAGTAGAAAGGTCAAAGGAAGGGGATAAGACTAAATGAAGAAAATGACAAAAATGGGGTCTAATCTCTCCTAGTATGATAACGCTTAGAGAGAAAGAAAAAGAAAAAAAAGAAAAAGAAAACAGCAACAGGGAACCGAGATGAGATAAAAAGAGGGGAAGAAAAAGGAAAAAGATTAAAATAGGGGGAAAGGAGTACGAATCGTTCGAAGGGGCGCAACCCGGTTTAGTATATTTATATTATTATATTATTAATTTTTATTTTTAAAAAATTCAAAAAAAGAAGTCAAAATAGCTGAAATATTTTTTTTTTTAGGGAAAGGCCTAAAATTGATTTTCTGCATTTTCTCTTAGAAATGCATAAAAAATTCTCAAAAAAATTCTGATATAAGGTAAAACCCTAAAAATGGATTTTGGGGAATTCCTTTAATGCGTGAAAAATCTTTCCAAAAATAAAATAAAAATCAAACCCTGATGTTCAAGCAAAGATGTGATATTAGAAGGGCACTAGTTGATAAAGTAACGTAATCAAGTCTTCAATCATAGTTTCTCTGTACAAGAGTAATATATTTCTTCCAAAATTTTATATGGGTTTATAATCGACTTACCACAAATTGATTAGTAGTGATTCTTAAATAAAAATGATTTCTAAGTTAAAAAACTTGAACCATAAGTTGCTACTCGTTTTGAAATTAAATTTTGTTTATTTTTAAAATTTGAAAATGACTTACCACTTCTTTTTATAATTACATTTAGTTTATTTTTAATTTAATTTAATTAATATTTATGTTGATAATTAAATTGGCCCAAAACGACATCATTTTTGGCTTTACCTTTTTTGTTTTGGTCATGTGCCAAGTAAAAGAGATAAAGTAATTAAGAAAAAGTAATGCTATCATTTTCCGTTAGCCGAATTGAAGAAGTTAATAGAGTTGCTTAATTATATAAATCTAACAAATTTTGAGAGTTGATTGCATTTTCTAAAAAAATTGGGATTTAATTGTACTTTCATGATAAATTTTGTAACTCCTAGTGAGCATATTCCTAAAAAGAAGGAAAAATGCCACATTAATTGTTTTTTTCCAGCCCCTAAAAAGGGAAAACCTTTCTTGAGTTTTGTGCAGTTGCGCCGTGAGGCACGATCTTCAAGATTGTTAGAAACTCAATTCCTACAATGACAAATCGTGTCACAAATGGACACTCGGTGTTTGAGGTTGAAATTTTCTTTTTTTTTTTTATCCGAGATCTTTAAATTTCATTGGCCCTTAATTAACTACCGAAAAAGAGATTAAAGATTAATGAAATTCTAATTATTTTTTAAAAGAATGCCGTGATTGGGGTCTCAAGAAGTCTTGAATTCGATTGGCTTTTAAGGTTAAAATTTCTTTAATGAAATTCAAGATCTTTAAATTTTATTGCCCCTAAATCAAATGTCTGAAAAAGATTACAAATTAATGAAATTCGAATTAATTTTCTTTTTTAAAAATGAGCCTCGCTGTGATAAAAAATCTTAAACTTACCATTGAGATAATTTAGGTGTCCACAAGTTTGATCATCTTGTTAATAAGGCTGGGCTTCAACGTCTTTGATCTAGTATTTTCTTTTTGCCTTATCAGTGTACAAGACACATCGTCACTGGTAGTATCATAATATGATCGAGGGTGCGAGTATGCATAAGATTTTCATACCAAATAGAGACAAAATGAAGCAACTCGTCATTGCGATGAAATCACCTTATTTCAGGCAGAACAATGCCAACTTATGACGACATTAACATGGGTAACTACAATCACAAACTTGCAGAGTTGCGCAGGCTCCAGTTGCCTGTGGGCCCAATTTCTGAGTGCACAAAGCATTGCACTCCGCCAAAACGCACAACTTTCCCAAATCATTAGAATCTATGCATACGTTTGCTGCTCTCACTATCGTCACCTCAATGCCTGCATCCCAAGAAAAGGAACAAAGAAAAAAGGAAAAGGCTGCATAAGTCAAATTTCAAATCTTTGAGATGATTACTGTCAATAGTATATGTCTCTAAGACACCATAGTTATATCTTCGCACGAATTATATAAAAAAAATAGGTTGTCCATATAGTGAAATTCAAGAGACGTGACCCGAAAGGAAAGAAAAACACTTTCTTCAGAGCGAATTTGACTTACCAAAGCTTAGTAAGAGAAAGAGGACGAGAAAAGACATGCTGAAGCTCTTCATCTTTTGGATCTTCTGAAGGATATATTGGAAGCTGCAAGTTTTATGTACGTGCAGTGATACGTGCTGGACGAGGAGAGATTATGCGGTTATATATAGTCATCCATGTCTCTGTATTAGGCGATAAATCCGTTAGCCACTTTAGGAAATTATATGGGTATGCAGTTCAGAAAAGCAGTAAATTTATGACTATTATAGCATGCCGTTTTGAATCATCATTATTGGGCTAATTTGGAAAAGAAAAATATATGGATTTGTTTCTATATATTCATCGCGATATATTGCTTATATTTGCAAGAAACTCAAAACTTCTTTAGAAGAATGTGTTCGCAGTTCAGTGTAAATGTTATCATGGGGTTCTTGCTAGTGACCAAAAAAAAGGGCACACAAAATTCTACATAGAAAATGTTGAAAATAAATAAAGAAATAACAAGATTTTTTATTTCTAGTCAGTCATTTTTTATTCCTACTCTAACTCTCACTCTTAGACTTTTGCCCTGCCTCCTTGCAGAGCGTGAAAGTCGAAATCCACTCCTAAAACTAATTCGTCCCCATCCCAACCCTCCTGAAAAGATGGGGATTCGAACCCCTCTCTCCTCCAACCCTCTCTCGGGTGGCCACTAGGAAAGAAATAACGAAATTAAGGCAATATAATTAGGGTAGTGCTATCCACTCCCATTATGACTAAGGCACTCATTTTATCAATTAATTGACCGAAATATTCTTCTTTGTCTCATTTTGTCAATTAATTCACCGAAATATCCTTCTCTCTCCAATTAATTGTTTCCTTTTTCATCAACCTAACTAACAAAACTACCATTATTTATATAATCTCTTATTTTGTCAACTTCATAATATATATGTCAAAATTATATCCAACAAGATATTATCTTATCTTAAATCCTATTTTCGCTTTGCTTAGAGAAGGTCATTAATTTTAATTTGTAGTCTCATATTTTTTATCATAAAAGTTACATAGAAGGTTAGAAATTTCTAGCTATGATAACTTATGAACAGACAATTAATTGCCCATTTTTTTATCAAATAGTTGCAAGAAACTTTATTTCGAAGTTGAAAATTAAAATTCAATCTAATTATCTAACCAATTTTCACCTTATGGGTGTTTTACAGAAATAAGTATGTAGGTTTATAAAGCTAAATACCATTGATTTATGCTTTCTTTTAAGCTTTTTACATTTGAATAGGAATTGCAAGATGGGGTAGAAAATTTATTCTCACATTCAACACTTTCAAACTCACATCAGATTTTTCTAGGGAAGGTTTTAAGCATATTTTAAAGCTTTGATCCACTTGATATGAGATTGAATCTAAAATCGATATTGATTACTTTCTTCATAGTAGGAGTAGAACAACAGAATTTCATGTTTTCCCTTTATGTGATTATCTTTTGTTAATATTTAAATATGATTTGAACATAAATATGTTTGTTATTTGATCATGTTTCTAACAAATTAACCTTTTCCATATTTTGATCAATTTTTCCTTTCCATTTTTGATCAAGATCGGCAAAATAATTATATTGAATTTTAATTTTAAACATATTTTTGCTCACACTATTCAAGACAAAACAAACAATTAATTGTGTGTTCATAAGCTATCGTGAACATAAATTTCTTTTGATTGAAATTTTAAGTCTATAAATTAAAATTGGCAACATTCTTTAGGGAAGGGATAATAAGATGCATGGTTAAAAAAGAGAGATAATAGAAATAAAGGTAGATTGTTAATTAGGTTGATAAAAAAGAAACAATAAATTGAAGAGAGACGGATATTTCAATCAATTAATTGACAAAAGGAGTGTCTTAGCCAAAATGGAGTGGAGATTAGGGGTATGTAAAGAAACCATAAATCACCCGGATCGCTCGAAACTAGACCGAACTGGTCCAAAACCAACAGTTCTCATGAGTACCTGTCTAATTCCCAATTCTAACATACTGAAACCAGTGAGTATTGATCCAATTCCCAGTTTCGACTGTGAAACCACCCACTCACCCACCTATCAAACCGAATTCACACACACACACACACACACACACACACACACACACACACACAAATTCCAATTCAAAACAAAAATAAACAAACAAAGAGGATGGAGAAGATTGATTGGAGATGTCCATAAATGTTGCAGCATTTTATCATCATGATACGAAATTTAGAGCCAATAGCTCATTTTAAAAGTATAATAAGCTCTCTCCTTGGCCATCCTCGTGATTAAATTAGGTTGACATTGTAAAAAGATGGGTCAAGCGATTAATGTGTTGAAATCTATGGAGGTTAAGACTTTTAACATAGAGTCTAATTCTCCACATGTTCCTAGTGTTGGGAAACACTAAGACGATCACATCATGACCTTCGGAGAAATTAAGTTCCTAGCTTACAAGTATTGTCAATCGTTTCACCCTATAGTTGCCAATTCTTAATCAAAATTAATGACTCATAATTCAACCCAAATTTAAGGCAAATTTGGTTAATTCTTTACTTTATGTGTTGTATCCATCAGAATATGATTTCTTTTGATAGAGAAGGGGCTATCCCTTCTTATATTTCTACATCTAGGATCCGACTTGTATCATTGATACTAATAGGAACTGAACCATTATGGCAAGGAAAAGTTTGATTCAGAGGGAGAAGAAGAGGCAAAAACTGGAACAAAAATATCATTTGATTCGTCGATCCTCAAAAAAAGAAATAAGCAAAGTTCCGTCGTTGAGTGAGAAATGGAAAATTCATGGAAAGTTACACGTCTTCATCAACATTGTTTTTCGACCAAAAGACCGAGAGCTAATTATCGAGACTTTGGGCTTTCTGGACGCATACTTCAGGAAATGGTTCATGCGGAACCATTCACTATATTATCATAGTCAATTATATCAAATCCCTTATACCATTAACTACAATACTTTAACCTAGACATATAGCAGGAATCAAACTTGCGTATTCTCCTTGGCAAAGAGAAATTTTACCATTCGACTACATCTGCATTTTTTTTTTCGTACTTGATACTTTGATACAAGGTGTCTAGATATTATTTATCCCTAGCTAGGCCTGAAACTTTGTTCAAGGTGATTCCAATTCAATTTACAATTTATATTAATAAAATAATAATATTAATTATATTAAATTTCGAATATTTTCTTTTTTATTCATGTTATATTTTTTTTTCAATTTCAAAAGAATTCAAATTTGGAATTCTATTCCATCTAAAATTTTATCAAATCATGGAAATTCTATTGATTGATTATATTTATATTAAATAATAGAAATATTAACTAATCAAAATAATTTTAAATATCAAATAATAAACTATAGTATAAACTATACTAATATACCTAAAATATGTAATAAATATAAATAGTAAATTAAATATATGTTCTATATATAGAAAATGTATATTTTAGAATAGAAAGAAATTAAAATATAGAAATAAAAAAATAGGAAAAAATAAAAACGAAATTAAATTTATCATAGAAATTAATTTTATCATTTATTAATTGATTAATGTAATTTTATAGGGATTAAGGACCGATTCCATGGACTCATTCGAGAACTAGACCGAACTAATGGTCCGAATTCCGAGTGGGTCCATAAAACCAACGGGCGATTCCCATTTCTAATTTTTCAAAGCAAACCATTAGTGGGCGGTTCCCCGTTCCAAGATGATTATAGAGTAATTAAATTGTCATGTTGCCTCTTTAGTGTTACCACTATGGATAGACTTTATGTCAGTGAACTAGTCTTCCTCTATTTCTCAAGTAAGATGATGACAACAATTTAATTATTCTTCTCTTTTCTTTATATGTTGATATTATTCTTGTTAATGAGTGCCTACGAGGAACTGGTTAAGTATACTTAATATAAAGTAATTCGATCTCTAAAATGATGATTACTCATAACATAAGAAAAACTGTGTATGGATCATTAACGTATTTTCCATGGTTTCTTGACGAGTGTTAGGGAGCACTTTTAAAATCCATTTAATATGTATGCCTCCAAACCATTTCGACGTATCAAGTCCTATAGCTCTTCATGCTCGCTAACTATTAGAAATGTAATTATGTTGATTCAAGTCGACAAAGTTCAATCATGCAGATCTCGATCGATATCTATTTCTAGAGCTCGATTATCATTAAGTTCCCTAGCTTGACTAGACTAACAGATAAATTTTATATCAAAATCAAATTAGATTTGAACATGAATCGCTAAAATATAATAAAATTTTGAAATAATTGTTATAGTAATCTATATTCATAAGCTACGTACGACTCATCTAAAAATTCAAGAGTTCAATTATATTTCAAACTCAGATAAAAATCGAATATATTTGAACAATTTATAACTTGAGTTGTTCTGGGCTGGGAAAATATTACTCGCTCGCCAGGCCTATGACGTGGAAGAGTAGTGACGGGCTACATATTCTCAAAGATTGAGCTGGTGATATTTTATTAAACTATGAAATCAATAGATCCATTAATTTATATCCCAAACTGATGTGATTAAAAACGAGGATAAACACAAGTAAAACTCCTAAAATACGCTAAAAGGTGCTCAGTTAGAGAAAATTCTCCCAAAATTACGTTATTAATCAAAGGAATAAGTTGAATCATATGAAAATAAGATACCCATTATATGTATAAAATCCAACCCTCGAAAATTTGGAAATAAAAATAATAATTATGTAGGGTTAAAAATGAAATGTTATCATCTAAGATACAAAAGAATGCCTGATATGCTACAGATTCGGATATAAAACAAAATAAACTTTTATGCATGTTTCAACATAATTTACATCTTCATTGCCTACCATGACATTTTCTATCGGATAATTATATACAAAGTCATAAATCTATTACAACCATACCAGTTTAATCCTAAATATTTAAATTTAAACAATTAAGTCATAAACATTTTTCACAATTTGCCGAAAATTACTGATGTGAGCATTGTATATCCTACATGGCACGACTAACACTTACATGGACAATTTGAATATTTTAAATATTTCTCTAAATTTTTTTACCAAATTTTATTAATTTCTTTTCATTTTTTCCCTTCTCTTCTCTTTTCCTTTTTTTTTTTTTTTTTTTTTTTTTTTTTTTTGGTTTTTGTTTTTTTTTTTGGTCTACTACGGCTGATGATGGTCGCTAGAGCTTTCCCATTGTTACTGAGGGTGGCAGCCCTCCCCTAGCCTTGCCCCTTATGACCACTGGCAAGGCTGCCTTTGCCTACATCTAGGCCAAGGTTCTAGCCAAGGGGACCTCGCCTACGGCCAATTTTTGCCATGACCATCACAGTCGCGAGTGAGGCCGTGGCAAGGTTTGGGCGGATCCAGTCACCACTGAACTCCTCTCTCAGCGACTTCACCATTGCTTGACTTCCTCACTGTCCAAGTAACATCGTTAGATTCTCGAAATCCTCTTGCCTCGCCACCACCGATCGACGCCGATTCACCTCTAGTATAAATCGATCAATTGTTTATCGCTGGCCACCACGGGCTTGGCCATAATAGAACAAAAAAGTTTAAGCACGAACAACCCAGGATTCTCTCTCAAGAATCGAATTCGTTGACTTCTTCATCTTCATTCCCTTCCATCATCCTAAATCCTCCAATAACCGCTATCGTCGCCAGTACCGCCATGATTGTAGTTTCTTTGTTGCCCCTGTTTCTCGGCCGGGGAGTTTGAAGTGTTTGATGTGATAATATTAAGAATGTGATCCCACATTGAGTTAATTATTCTCACATTCTGTTATTTTCGTTGACGTTTTATTGTCCACATTAAGTCGTGACAACTAGTATATCGCCCAAAGGATACAATAACGGCTTAATGGAAGACATTACATGAGCGGGGGCGAATGGGGATATAAATAAGGTCCAAGCCAAACACTCTCATTATCAGAAAACACACCATTAAGTTTGAGAGGGCAATAGGCTGGCGACACCCATTCACAATTGAATCTTCAACGCTTGATGATTCAGGCTATCAATCGAACTACATTAATGGTTGGAGGTTAGTAAATGATTTTCACGTTTCTGCATTTGACTCTAATTATGCATGAGTTTTTGTTCCCCATGTATAATTGAGATCTTTGGTCATTAGAACTTCTAACATTTGATATCAAAAAGTGTTTGTATCTCTACCTTGATTATGTCGAGTTTGGGGGTTTTTTTTTAATGGATTTTTAAATGAACAGTTAATTGGCCATTTTGGGGTCAAGAGAGGAATTGCCAATTCTTGCCAAATTCTAGGACCGCTCGGCTTGGGACCAATACAGTTGCACCGCCATGGAGGAGAATAGCCATGAGTTATTTCAGCATATTAGTGATCACCGGAGGTTAATCAGGCTGTGAAGTTCATGGTGGTTAGAGTTTGCAATTGGGGATTTTATGCTTGATTTAGAGGCAATTTCTTGGTTATTTTTGCCGAAACTTGAATCTATATGGTTAGGCTGGCGTCGTCTCCGAAATCCATGAATTATTTTGGTCTACAATAGGCTATCGGAGGAGACTCATTCAATGGAAGGCATAGTAGAAATGACAAAACTCAAGCTTCTTCGCGTGGAGGAAGAAGGCGCGTGGGCGCCATGCGCGGAATTGCCTCATGTGCATAAGCGCTGGTGCAGGCATGCCAAGCACGCGCAACTGCAGGGGCACCACGCATGCACAATGGCATGCACTTGCGTGCCATGTGTGCGGCGGTTACTTGGCGCATGTGTCACGGGCCGAGAGTTTCCTTGGCCTCGGAACGACCCGTGGGCGCCTAGCGAGTAGAATTCGCCAGGCCAACCTTTCTTGTATAGCTACTCCAGCGAATGATACAGTGAATGCTCCTTCGTACGAGATCCTACCAAGCCCAGCGTCGCTCGGGCGTCTAGTCCATCGAGTGAGACAGTAGATCCATTTAGGTTCGACAACTAGTTTCAGCCTACCATGGCCTTGTTAGGAGAGCGGCATCAGCTCCCGACCAGTTTGTGCACGGGAGGTCTACCCCGTCTTTAGAGCTCCTAAGTGATGTAATCCTTTTATCCTAGAACTCCTAGCACCAACCGTCATGACGCCACTCCGACGGACCAGTTGTGTTCTACCATTCTGCCTCACACTCTTCACTCGATAACCCCAAGCACCACTCACAAGGTCACGAGTACAGGAGGATTCACAGACCGTGACATTCTCCCCCACTCAATTCGCAACGCCCTCGTTGCGATCTGCTATGTCGCTTCCTTGTGTCCATTAACCATTGATGTGCCACTTTTGGGATTTCACATCGAATGGTCACGCTTGCCCAACAAAACAGGTTTTTGCTCCATCGGTAGCCTTTGATCTCAGCCGCTCGGCCATTCTTGGTCACTTGCGCTTTTCGGCAAGTGTGGCATTCTTCGCCAACCGCATCTTTTTGGCAGCACCGTATCAGCTTAACCAGCATCTTGACCCTAGCAAACCAAATGGAGGTTCTTTCCTTGTTGAAAGCGTGGCGGTAGACCTCTTCTTCAAATTCACCGATTGATCCAGAAATGTTATCCCCATTCAGTGAGGATTCAGTTCTTCTCAGACTCGCTATCCGCTTGGCAACAAGCCGACTTGTCCCAGTACCCATTGTCATCCTAGGAGCTGAGAGCCCCACTACGTTTGGGCATCTTTTGGCCCCGGCAAATTCCTCTCTGCCCACTATGACCGGTCCCACTAGGACTTATCTGCTTGACCAGCACTGGAGCGAGGAGTCCAATTCTCTGACTCGCTCACTTACTAGAGGGATTCCTGCTCTGATACCACTTGTCACGGGCCGAGAGTTTCCTTGGCCTCGGAACGACCCGTGGGCGCTTGGCGAGCGGAATTCGCTAGGCCAACCTTTCTTGTATAACTGCTCTAGTGAACGATATGGTGAATGCTCATTCGTACGAGATCCTACCAAGCCCAGCATCGCTCGGGCGTTTAGTTCATCGAGTGAGATAGCAGATCCATTTAGGTTCGACAACTGGTTTTGGCCTGCCATGGCCTCGTCAGGAGAGTGACATTAGCTCCCGACCAGTTTGTGCACGGGAGGCCTACCCCATCTTCAGAGTTCCTAAGTGATGTAATCATTTTATCCTAGAACTCCTAGCACCAACCATCCTGACGCCACTCCCACGGACCAGTTGTGTTCTACCATTCTGCCTCACACTCTTCACCCGATAACTCCAAGCACCACTCACAAGGTCACGAGTACGTGAGGATTCACGGACCGTGACACATGGGTGGCACATGCTCGCGTGGTTTATGAGGTGCGTGCACAGTACACACTTGACCGTCTCCCCCACAAAATTTTATGGTTTTGCCCCTTGGCCGTTGAATTTCCTTTTCTGCCCTAGGAGGGATTTATTTACTGTTTTGCCTTTTCATGCAATTTTTGTGAATATTTTGTGTATGAAATTAAATGTCTAATGATCCATATATTTTAATTTATTAGAGAATGGCCACATCATCTTTAATTATTTAAATTATATATTAAGAGCCTCTAGATCACATTTAGAAATTGACATTGATTGTAATTAATCACATTAATATAATGAATTTTATCCCACAAGAATTTTCATTATAATGATATCATTAATTAGGATGAATTATCATCTTATTTTTCTTAATTTACCCACATGGATTAAGGAAAGCAATATAAACGAAAGATTTTTCATAAAATATGTATTAATCTATTTAAACTAAGGACTTAGCCCACATACAATTTTTACGTTATGAGATTCATACTTTGTCACATGTTTTACATTGGTAACGCATGATATGTTTGATTTGCCTCAAATTTTGTTACATAAGCTATTTGTTGATTATACAGATTTACGACCCGTGAATATTGATGATTTGAATGTTCCTGAGTTAAATGATGACAATTATAAAGTATGGAAGGAATCAATCCTTCTTCAATTGGGGTGCATGGACATTGATTATGCTATTCAGAAAGATGAATCACCTATCCCTACTAATGCTAGCACTCCAGTTGAGGTTGCTCTTTATGAACAGTGGGAGCGGTCTAACCACCTTAGTATAATGGTCATAAGGACTAAACTTTCTACTAGTATTTGTGGTTCAATTGCTTGGCATAACAAGGCCAAGGCATTACTAGAGGCTATTGATTTGCAATTTGAGTCTTTAGAAAAAGGCATATGCCATGACCCTAATTATGAAGTTTTCATCGTTGAAGTTCATTAGTATTAGAGGTGTGCGTGAGCACAAATTGAAAATAAGGGACATTGTAGCTCAATTGAAGAACCTTGAAGTTGAGACACCCGAATCTTTTCTTATGTACTATATTCTAAGCACTCTCACACAATATTATGCACCTTTCAAAATCTCTTATAACACATATAAGAATAAGTGGTCAATTAATGAACTCATGACCATGTGTATTCAAGAGGAAGAAAGGTTGCTTATGGAATTGAAAGAAAATGCTCATTTAGCAATACAAGGAAAGTATGAAGGGCGATGCAAGCAGAAAAGAAAGGGTAAAATACCTCCACAAGCAGACATTAAGAAGGAATCCAAATGTTTTTTCTATAAAAAGAGGGGCATATGAAGAAAGATTGTGATAGATTTAAGGTAAGGCTCAAGAAGAAATGTTAGCAAATCTCTTGTATTTGTTATAAATATAATATAGTTGATGTGAGTCACAACACTTGGTGATTTGATTATGAATCTATCATTCACATTTCGAATTTCTTGTAGGGTTTATAAAACCACAGGAAGCCTGCAAGAAGTGAACAAATCATCTACTCAGGAAATAAGATGCATTCCTATACGGAAGCTACTGGGATATGCTTAGTTCTTAATAATGGTTTTGTTTTAAATTTGGAAAGGACCTTTTGTATTTCGAGTTTCTCTAGAAACTTAATTTCAATTTTAAAACTTGTACTTGGATTATTCTTTTAATTTTTCAGATTCAAACTTTATTTTATTATTTAAATACGAAAGTGTTGGGAGTGGTATTTTTTCTAATGGTATTTTTCAAATTAATTTATAAGACAATACATATTATAATGCGATGCATGTTCATGAGAACCCTAGTGCAAAATGATGTGTTGTGTGGTACCGGAGATTGGAACATATCTCCATAGATAGAATTGAATAATTAGTAAATGATGAAATACTCAATACTTTAGATATTACTGATTATGATACTTATGTGGATTGTATAAAGGGAAAGCAAACCAATAAAACAAAAAAAGGTGCCAAGAGGAGTACAAAAATATTAGAAATCATACATACGGACATTGGTAGTCAAGATATAATTCGTATAATCAGAAATACTTCATCTCTTTTATAGATGATTACTTACATTACATGTATTTCTACTTACTTCATAATAAGCACAAAGCGTTAGATGCATTAAAGGTATTTGATGTGGAAGTAGAGAAATAATGTAGTAAACAAATTAAGATCTTGAAATCAAATAAACGTGAATAACTCTATGGTAGATACATTGAAGATGGACAAGCATCTGGTCCATTTGTGAAGTTTCTTTAAGAGCATGTGATAGTTGCCCAATATGACAAACCTGGTTCTCTGGACCAAAATGGTGTAGCAAAAAAAAATCGAACTTTATTGGAAATGGTATGGAGTATGCTTAGCAATTCCAAACCTCTTAATTCCTTGTGGAATGAATCTCTTAAGACAACAGTGTACATATTGAACCAAGTTCCGACCAAAACTATCCTAAAAATATCTTTTGAGTTATTCAAAAGTTGGAAACTGAGTTTACGACATATACGTATTTGGGGATGCCCGTCTAAAGTAAGAGTGTATAATCCATAGGAACAAGAAGTTAGACCTAAGGACTATAAGTTGGTATTTCATTGGATATGTCGAAAGGTCCAAGAGGTATAGGTTTTATTTTCCATCTTACACAAGTAGGATTATGGAATCAAGAAATGCCAAGTTTCTTGAAAATGACTTAATTGGTGAGAGCGATCGATGGAAGGACATTGTTCCTGAGAAAAATCATTTAGATACTCAAACTTCCACCTCAAGTATTAGGTTGGTTGTTGCTCATAACACCTCTTCAATTTAACCGGCTATTGAACAACCAATCATTGAAGTTCCACAACCTATTAATATTGATGCAGTAGATTCAGTTGTTTAGTAATTACCATAAACTGTTGAACAACACGCTCCTCAAGGAAATGTTGATGCAACATTAAGAAGATCTACTAAAATGAGAAAATTAGCAATTCCTAATGATTATATTTTGTATTTACAATAACTTGACTATTATATTGGAGATGAGAATGATCTTGACACATTTTCACAAGCCATGAATAGTGATAAATCCAATTCGTAGTAAAATGCCATGAAGAATGAGATGAGTTCTATGGCATCTAACAAAGTCTGGGATTTGATTGAGTTGTTTGATAGTGCGAAGGCCCTTAATTCCAGATGTGTCTTCAAAATTAAGAACTCATTAGGCAACATTGAGAGATATAAAGTTAGACTTGTTGCCGCCAAAGGATTCACTCTAAAGGAAGGAATTAATTACCCGAAGTCCTTTTTGCCTTATTTAACAAAGATTCTCTTTATATTGTTTTGACATTGGTTGCCTATTTTGATATGAAGTTGCATTAATGGATGTGAAAACAGTGTTCCTCAATGGGAACTAGAGGATGAGGTTTACATGAAACAACTAGAAAGGTTCCCTCTAGTAAAGGTGAGCATTAGGTGTGCAAGCCTAAGAAATCTATATATGGCTTAAAACAAGCATTTTGTCAATGGTACTTAAGGTTCCACAGTGTGATCTCTTCATTTGGTTTTGTAGAGAATGTCATGGATTAATTTATTTACCTAAAGATCAGTGGAAGCAAAATTATTTACTTGTGCTATATGTGGATGATACTCTACTTGCAACCAATGTTAAGGGATTGTAACATGAGGTGAAACAAATCCTCTTTTAGAGTTTTGACACAAAAGATATGGATAAGGCATCTTATGTCATGGGCATTAAGATCCATAGAGATAGATCTTGAGGTTTTTTAGGACTATTTCAAAAAACCTATATCAATAAGGTCTAGGAGATATTTCAGATGAAACATTGTTCACCAAGTATAGGATTTATTGTGAAGGGTAATAGGTTCAATTTGAATCAGTGCCCAAAGAACGATCTAAAAAAGGAACAAATGAAGAACATTTCATATGCTTCTGTTGTTGAAAGCTTGATGTATGCTCAAGTTGGCACTCGACTTAACATTGCTTTTGCTGTGGAAATATTGGGAAGATATTAGAATACTCCATGCATAGACCATTGGAAAGTTGCAAAGAAATTAATGAAATACCTTTAAGGTACCAACGGTCACATGGTTATGTATGGATGGACTAACAACTTGGAGGTAATTGGTTATTCGGATTCAAACTTCACTGGTTGCATTGATTCTCAAAAATCAACATTTGAAGACATTTTTTTGTTAGTTAGTAGAGCCATGTCATGGAGGAGTGTTAAGCAAAATTTTGTTGCTACTTCCACTATGGAGGCTGAGTTCATTTTTTGTTTTGAGACCACTTCAGATGGTGTGTGGTTTAAGAGTTTCATATTAGGGCTTAGAGTCATTGATTCAATTTCTAGGCCATTAAGGATATTTTGTGACAATTCTAGTGTGGTTTTCATGGCTAAAAACAACAAAAGCGGTAGTTGAAATAAGCACATCAACATCAATTATTTAGCCATAAGGAAACATGTTAAAAAGAACAAAGTGGTCACTAAACAAGTTTGTGCTATATTGGTGTTAGCTAATCCTTTAACTAAAGGAATGTCATCAATGAGTTATAAATATCATGTGGCTAGGATGGGAATAGTATCTATCATGTGATTTTTCGTTGTATAGACAACTTTGTTATATGAAACTCTTATTCAGTTGTAATGTTTTTCTCAATTTTTGGTGTACACATTTTGTTAGTTTTGAGAATAGCAATCATCTTTGACCTAGAATAAACATAAGGTTTATTAATTAAATTATGTTATCAGAGCTAACAAGATACATTGTGATACATGGATGATAATACTCGTTCTAAGAGGAGTTATCGTCGTGATCCATATGTTCTGTTTTCAGCATGAAGTTTTTTTGAATTTGGTTCAATATTTTGTTAGATAAAATGTTGGGATCAAGTGAGACAATGTTATAATTTCAAGCATGTGATCCCACATTTAGTTAATTATTCCCACATTCAATTAATTTCGTTGACATTTTATTGTCTACATTAAGTCGTGATAACTAGTATATCACCAAAGGGTACGATAATGCCTTGATGGAAGACATTACATGAAGAGGTGTGAATGGAAATATAAATAGGGTCCAAGCCAAACACTCTCATTATTAGAAAACACACCATCGAGTTTAAGAGGCAATTGGCTAGCGAGACCCATTCACCACTAGATTCAATGCTCAACGATTCAGGTTATCAATTGAACTACATTAATAGCTACAGGTTAGTAAATGATTTTCACATTTTCGCATTTGACTCTGATTATGCATGAGTTTTGTTCGCCCATGTATAATCGAGATCTTCAGTCATTAGAACTTCTAACATTTAAAGCTTACACATCCATCCTTAGCCTTGCGTAGATCTGGAAGAGGCCATGTGGCATCCCAAAAAAAAAAAAAAATTCAAGACAAGCTCTAAGGCGTATTAAAGCCCATAATTAGGTAATAAAATTACCTATGGTTTATGTTTTAGCCATTAGTTTTCTCTTAAGACTAAGTGTTATATGCTTGTGTTCATGAGTTTTTTTAAATTAGTATTATAGGATAAATTAATAAGAAGAATCTATTCTTGGCTATGCACCTCATAGACTAAATTCCTATAGATAAAATGTTACAAGATTTTGGCCATGTGAAATTGAAAACTTGAAACCTATAAAAGAAAGAATTAAAAGTGTTTAAAGGTAAAATTTAGGGTTTAATTAGGTTTGGGCCTTAGGCCCAATAGCATGGACTCTTGGTGGGCCAAATGGCCGGCCCATTGAAGCCCATGGGGAGGCTGTCGTCGACCAAGGAGGGGAGGAGTGGTCGGCCCACTTCTTCCAAGTCCAATCCCAAGCCCATCTTGCATACCTTGCCAAGTGGCAAAAGAAAACCCCATGCATTGGCCATTGAGGGAGGCAAATAATCATGGCTAATGATGGGATTTAGGGGAAACAAAAGGGAGAGAGGCCGGCTGATGGAGGGGCTGTCGTCCAAGAGAGTGAGAGAGAGAGAGGGTTGCGAGAGAGAGGAACCGAGAGAGAGAGGAGAAGAAGGAGCCGCTCGCCCGCACGCCCGTCGCTGTCCGTTCGCACGCCCGTGTGCCATCCGTGTGCCGTCGTTCGCTTGATCTTAGAGGCAAGTTAGGATCCAATTTCTACTCTTGCATGTGTGTCTTGCATGTGTGGTTGAAATGGTGTTGAATCTTGGGTGTTTAGAGGTAAGGAACCGAAGCTAGTGTGGTTTGTTCTTGAAAAAGCTTGCTGATTTCGTGTATACCACCTGACCCAGAAACTTGTAGAGGCTTGTATGCATGATTCGAGTTGGATTTCGACTTCGACTCCTTCATGAAAGTTGTAGACAACATCTCAAAGTATAACATACTAAAATTTGGGACAAAAAGGTTGAGTTTTAAGGGGAAAAACCCTCCTCCTACGAAGACACTAGATCTGGAACTGCTTTGCTGACCTTTTGGTAGTTTTGTGGGTTGCATGTTGGTTTTTACCGAGAAATCCTCTTCGAATTCTGCATGAAACTTGTAGAGAACATCCTAAGGATTAACATACTCAAATTTGAGGTAAAATGAGCAAGTGTAGCCTAGTGAATCAACTTTCTCTTGAAGACGGTAAATCTGGAAATACGGTACTGGACACCCGAGACTTCTTAGACCCATATGGTGACTATTCTTTGGAAATTTCACTTAGATCTCTTAATAAAAGTTGTAGGGGACCTCTTGAGGCAAAACATATCAAAATTTCAGAGGAAACGAAGAAGGATAAGTAGGTAAAAACTCAATATTTCGGAGATAGGTATACTGGACGTTTCGGTGCTAGAGCCAGGAGCTTCGGACGTCTATAGAAAATTATCTAGAACGAATCTGGCCTAGATGTCTTCATGAAAAACTACTTTAGGGTCTTGACTATAACCTGGTAGAATTTCATAATTTTCGGAGATCATCCGGGTATTTTAATCGAAATATTTCAAGAACTGCGCAATCTGATCTTAACCGAAATCACATGCTGTATTTGTGTGAATTATATCTTCTTGTGTGAAACTCTTTTGGGAATGTGTTCTTCATGAAATTGTTACCTTGTTGTCTTGTCTATCACATGTCCTGATTTTATGATTTTTTAGAATCATATGGATTTTTAATTTAAATGTTTTCTAAAATGGTACAAGCTGGAATTTAGTAAACTTCAAAAAGGCATGATATGTGGACTATTCTAAATTTTATGGACTCCATGTATTGTACTGTTATGAATAATGGTGTCTTGCTACATGTATGATGATGATTGGAAATGCATATATGAATAAAAGGATGAAAATGATCTTGATTGCCATCACATCACATGCCATGTTAAAATTGAATTACAATTGAAGATGTGAATTAAGATAAGTGAGAAGGCCGTCGGAGGTGTGAGCCGACGATGCCCCGGGAGTGTCGGGATGCCTGGCTAGAAGGGTATGGCCGGTTGCCCGGTGGCCTTAAATGGCCCGATGCCGGAGGGTCCTCGGGAGTTTCGAGATGCCCGGAGAGTGGGGGAGCCGGAAGCTCGGCAGGTATTGTGCCGAGGGATGCCTCGTGATGCCAGTTGGGGTACGAGATGCCTGGCAAGTATTGTGCCGGATGCCCGGCAGGTATTGTGCCGGATGGTTCTCGCGATGCCGGGGGTGCGAGTGATAAATTTGGGATGCAAACATTGGTCCCGGGAAAGAGAAATGTGGCGGCCCAAAATGAAAGAATGAAATTGGGAAATTGGAATTGAATTATGCATGATGGTATATGTATGGCATGATGATGATGAGTGCATGTGACATGATGATGATGAGTGCATGGATGCATGATGATGGTGAGTGCATGGATGTATGTGCACCTATGGCATGATGGCACATGTGACATGACGATGATGAGTGCATGGATGCATGATGATGGTGAGTGAATAGATGTATGTGCACCTATGGCATGATGGCACATGTGATATGACGATGATGAGTGCATGGATGCATGATGATGGTGATGACTATACGATGATGTATGTACGTGAGATATGATGACATGTGCATGATGTCAAGGTAAATTGTGCATGGATACTTGAATGACATGTGTTATGCTATGATTGCGATGATTGTATTGTATGATGTATTGAGTGGTTTATTGGTCCTTTACCTGCTGAGTGATTGTACTCACCCCTTCGGGGACCAACATTTCAGATTAGAGAGATGCCTCTCCCTCCAGTCTCGCGTGGTACTTTTTACGGCCTTCCCTCGGATGTGGAGGTCGAGTGCATGGAGCACATCTGCGTCACCATCCCTGGGTTGGTGTTCATTCGAGTTAGGGTGCTGGTGATGTATGACGTGGGCCTGACTGGGGGCCCAATCATACAGGAGTTTTTGTCCGTCCATGTGCGTCATGACGGAGTGATGATGGGGATGCTGCCACTGCCACCGCCCGATGCACCAAGTTGGGTGTGATAGCCCACGTGAGGAGAGGGAGCTGACACTTTTTGGAGAATAGCCGACACTTATAGATGGAAGGTTATACACGTTTGATATAGGGGGTCGACGATCTCTTTTGAGATGTAGCCAAGCATAGTCAAAAGTCTTGGTTTCCTTTTTGGTTGTACCGACCCAAGTTGTCCATCCTGAAAAATGTAAATAAAAGTGGTTTGGCTTTATGTTTTCCTTCAAGGTGTAGTCGGTGTGCATTGTATCGTCGTTTAGAGAGTAGAGGGATGGTGAGACTCGTCTCCAACTTTCGCTATGAGCTGCGCTAAACTCCCTTTTAAAAAAAAATGCCTTTGAACCTCGGTCCTTCTTTACAATTCCCCTTTTTGCAAAGACTAGTAACTAGTATTGCACTAGGTAGAACGTTTGGTATCTGTGGCAACCCTGCTGGGTTTGGGGGTGCCACAAGCCATGGCCTCACCAGACGTAATTGTGATGGTTTGGGTAAGGCTAGCTCTGTCAAGTGTGGGAAAGGCTGCCTTAGCCCAAATTTGGGTGAGGCCATTGTGAGGATGGCGTCACCCAGATCTAGGCAACACAACTTCACTTGTAGCTGTGATTATCTCCCCCATATTTATGCAAGAGTCATGACCCTCGGCAGCCACAGTGAAAAAGAAAGAAGAAAAAGAGGAGAGAAATAAAGGGAAAATAATTTCAAAAGAATATTAAAAAATTAAAAATATTGTCAACATCAATACTAATTGTATCATGTGAGACGGTTGGCATCCATGTCAATAGTTTCGAGCCAAATTGACTAGATGGACTACATTAGCAAATTAACAAAAGATTTAGGACTAAATTAGGCAAATCAAAATATTTAGAACTGAATTGACATAATTATAATAGACTTTTCTGGCAATTTTCCCTAACCCCTCGATTGGAGAATACTCGACTCCAAGCTCTCAAGTGTAGGATTATTCAAACAAACCGATTCACTTCAGCAAGCAAATTCAGAAAGTCCTTCACATTGAAACCTCCATCGAAGGTAGGAATATCTATTCTGTTCAACTTGAATTTTCCCTACGGCCAATCCCTCTTATCAGTAGTTAGATCTCAATCCTTAATTGGACATGAAATGCTTCTAACAATTTATTAACAGTCGGTTTGTAAATGAAATAACCCAAGTGACGAAGATCTTCGTGCATGTTTATTTAATTTTTCCTAAATTATCGATATTATATATTGTAAAGTTCGGCGTCAGTCTTTTCTAGTGGGCTTGGGAAACTCTTTCCTCAGTGTTGGCGTGATTGGTGTTGGCCCTTCTATTTGGGAAGAAATTATTTAGATTTGTTTTGATATGGAAAGAAATTATGTAGATTTGTTTTTTGATTTCTGTAATTTTGGGAATTGCCTTATTTTTCATTGTCTTCCTTTCCTGTACTTCATCAATAAAATGGCAGTCCCTCTCTCAAAGGCGATATGACAAAAAGAAAACTTTGAGAGAGGATTACCCAAGGACGTAGGCACATTGTTGAACCTCGTTAAATCATGTCTTCTTTAATTTCTTCATTGTATCAGAGCAGGTACGTACCTGTTTATGCATTTGATCCATCCGTGTCCTTCTTCTTGATGTATGCACGGTTGTTGTTCAAATCATGATTGATTCGAGTTCGGCCAATCCCAAACCCGGCTCCACCGCCATCGGTCAACGACTCACCAACATATTGCTGAATGAGAAAAACTTTCTTCCATGGTCTCGCGCTATTACTGTGGCCCTTGGGGGCAGATCGAAGCTTGGTCATATCAATGGCCAAATAAAAGCGCCTCCTGAGAGGGATGCGAAATTTGATGAATGGCAAGCCAACGACAGTTTGGTTATGTCTTGGATTTTTAACTCTATGGAATCTCAAGTGTATGAGATTTTTGCATATTCCCCTACAGCTCTAATCTTGTGGGAATCGTTGAATAAGATGTATGGACAATCTCAGAATGCATCTCGAGTATTTGAATTGCAGCAAGAGATTGCTAAATCTAAGCGAGAACCCTCTCAATCTTTCACCAACCATCTTGGAAATATGAAGAGAAGGTGAGATGAACTTCGTCTGTATAGGCCAGTGAGCCAAAATGTGGCAGATTATATTCGACGGGAGGAGCAAGACCGCGTCTTCCAGTTATTGGCTAGCATTGGGCCTAAGTACGAAGACGTGAGAAGACAAATTCTGATGAGTCCAAAATTGCCTACGTTTGATGAAGTCTGTGGCTTGATTCAAGGAGAAGAGACGAGATGTCGAGTGATGAGTGTCTCACCTAGTCTTGATAAACCAATCTTTGAAAGTTCAGCTCATAAGGCTGTGATGAACAACCAATGTGGTGAATTTGTGGCGAAATTAGCAAAGGGAAAAAATAGAAGGGTCAGCACCAATCACGCCAACACTCAGGCCAAAGCTTGGCAGATTTAGATGGAAGGATCAAACAAGCAGCGAAGACCCATTTGGCACAAGCTAGATCATGTATAGTGGAAAAGAAGTCTAGTTGGGATATGTAGGATATATCATAATGACAAATTGTATAACGCTGTATTTAAGAAAGCACTTTCTTCTGAGCGAATTTGAATTACCAAAGCTTAATAAAAGAAAGAGGACGCAGAGACATGCTGCGGCTCTTCATCTTTTGGATCTTGTGAAGGAAACTATGGAAGCTGTAAGTTTTAAATACGTAAAGTGATGCGTGTTGGGCAACTAGGGATTATGAGGTTATATAAAGTCATTCATGACGGGAGAATACAAAAAAAGTCCTAAACCTATTGCAATTGTGCCAATTCAATCATAAACTTTTTTTTTTTTTTTGGTCAATTTAGTCCTAAACCTTTTTATAATTGTGCCAATTCAATCCATCCGGCATAAATTGGCCAGCCGGCGCTAACGTAGACGCCGGCAGGGGACAGCCAGCCGGCAAACGCTGATGTGGCAAATTTTTAATATATTTTTTATTTTTTTTCGATTTTTTAAATATATATATCTTTAATTTTTTTTTCTTTTTTTTCCCACCTTCTCCTTTCTCTGGCGCCGGCCAGAGGCGAGGGCTGGCGAGGTTAACCTCATAGGCCACTAGCGAGGCTTGCCCTTGTCGGCCGGAGGCGAGGGCCGTCGAAGTCAACCTCGCCGGCCACTGGCAAGGGCGAGGCCCCGCCAGATTCGGCGAGGTCAGCCAAGGCGAGGGTCAACCTTGCCTTAGCTAGGCGAGGCCCTACTGGATCTGGCGAGGCTCGGCCTTACCCAGCCTTGGCGAGGGCCGAGCTCATCGGATTTGGCATAGTGGCCGGCTAGGGTAAGGAGAAGATGGGAAAAAAAAAGAAAAAAAAAAGAATTTAAAATTTTGAAAAATATTTAAAAATTCAAAAGATAAAAATAAAAAAAATATTTAAAAATGCCACGTCAACGTTCACCGGACGGTCGATGTCCATGTCAGCGCCCGGCCGGCCAATTTTGGCCGGATGGACTGGATTAGCACAATTGTAAAAGGTTTAGGATTGAATTGGCACAATTACAATAGGTTTAAGACTTTACTTTTGCGAAAGAGGAGATACCAAATGCAAAATCAGTATGGAGAGAGAACTCTAATCAAAGTCATTTCACCCATGCACAACAATTATGTATATGTATAGCGAATAGAGGAGGATGAAGTTGGATTTATTACATGATCTAACAAGTGCATTCTCAATGCCACTAATGGCATGATCAAGAAGAACGCACACATGCAACACAAGAAATTTTTTTAACTTTGGAGTCAGATATACGACCAATCATGCCAAAAGAAGCTCCGTTGGTGGTTAGCCTTCTGTTTTGGGTTGAGAGCTGTTTTTGTCTAATTATCTTCCAATTTCTTTTTTTTTTATATAGGATTTATTTGTTATGTTACTTGATCGAAATCTTCCTGATATATGTAGCATATTAGTGATGATCACACATAAATTCCATGATTATGATGCCATGTGGCCATTTCGCAAGTGTATAATACCTGTGAGTACGTCATTCGAACTAGAATGTTTTTACATGTTTGGACAAATAATTTACCTCTAAATGAAGACACGCGAATATGAAATAGGTTTCTTGCTTAGGTTTTGACTAATTCTTGGGCTATGATTTGTGTAAGTAGACAAGTTTCAGTGTTGAATGATCTGAAGGCCCTGGTACAGTTGTTCTGGGCTGGGCCAATGTTGCTTGTATCCCAGGTCTATGACATGGAAGAATAGTGATCGGCTCCATTTTCTCAAAAATTGAGCGCGTGACATTATACTTTTGTGTGCCCAAGATGAGTAGATATCTCTTCCCTCGTACCTTGCAGGACATCTTTGAATGGTAAGATAGCATAGCCCTGATTATTTCCTAATAGTGTACTTTGCACTTGCCTATATGAGGATCTTGCACGTCAAAACCCAAGGTTGGAGAGCCTTATGCTTAGAGTATGATTTAACTGGATGCTAATAATCAGTCCATTATTTCAGAGAAAATGATACTAGAAGTACTATAACTTTCATATAACACTCACTTTGATATACAAACTTTTCGTCGGATCACTTAAGTAGTACTTTTTAAAAAAACAATAACTTTAGTGTTAACTCTGATTGAAGATGTTGAAAATTTGACGTGAAAATGTTTTATTATAATTTGGATAAATCAAGCTATTTCCCTAAATTCTTTGAACCCTAATTTGGAAACCCCAAAATGAAGAGTTGAATTTTGCAACAGAGAGCAAGAGCAGGACAAGCGGCTCAAATTCATTTCAACAAGCACTGAGATTCGTTTCAACATGGACAAAGCACTTACACCTTCCCTGTTGCGAGATTCCTCCCACTGGCATTGAACCTCAATTTCTTTCCTCCAAGCATCAAGTTCTAATACAACGACAAAGAGAAATCAGTTTTTTTAAAGGACCCATTGCTGCATCGTTTAGGCCATGACCAACCACCTCATAGCCCACGTTGGGCTTGGTTTATATATATATAGGCACATATTATTAAACTTTTGATGATAAAAACCACATAGGACTTTTAATCCAAATTTGTCGCTGTGGCCATGTAAATGGTCTTTTTTCTCCAATTAGGCACTTAAGTGATGTGACGAAAAGTTTTCTTACCAAAGTGAATACCGCATGAAAGTTGTGATACTTTTAGTGTCTTCTCTCCATTATTTTATCTCCTAAATTGATGCCTGAAACGAGGATAAACACTAAGTAAAATTCGCAAAACACACACCTGCACACACGAGCACTCAAAGGTGCAAATTCAGAGAAAGTTCTCTCATAATTACATCATTAATCAAAAGGATAAGTTGAATTACATAAAATAAGATGCCGCATAAAACTTAATCTCGAAAGCTTGGAAGAAGGAGTAATAAGTATTTAAGTTTAAAATCAGATTTTATTATCTAAGATACCAAATCATGTCCGAAATGCTACAGTTAAGGGGAAAAAAATAAACTCATATGCATGTTTGGACAAAAAAATCAACAAATCAAAAATTTATCCATCATTAAATTTCGACGATATCTTCATTGCCTCCGTGGCATATTCCCTCTATTGGAAAAAACCTTGACTAGGAGTTTTCGAGTGTAGAGTTATTCGAACAACCAAGCCATCCATGGAGTCCTTGATATTCAAATTTCCATCGAAGGTAGAAATATCTACGCTCAACTTCCCGCCGCCGCCGATCCCTTTGTTCGTAGTTAGATCTCAATCCCCTTTTCATCGGTAGTTAGATCTCAGTCCTTAGTTGGACACGAAATGCTCCTAACAACTTTTAACTGTTGGTTTGTAAATGAAATAACCCAAGTGACAAAGATCATCATGCATGTCATGTTTATTTCTTTTTCCCTAAATTACTAAAATTCTTTACCAAGCTGGGTGGCTTTAAGTCTATTCTACTCAGTCTGGGAAACTCTTTGTAGGGAAGGCAAAAAAAAAAAAAAACGTAAAGCGATACTGCTTGTTTTAACTAATAAAATCAAACAGGCATAATAACTATGATAAAATGATAACGAATTTTACAAAGACTACAATGAATAAATATATCCAATGAATTTCTTTACAAGAGAACATAGTACAAACAAAATATAGACTTGCTTGATCGTTATAATATCGTAACAAAATTAAACATGAGGTGAGGTAAGGATTACTAACTCTCTTTAAGGTGATTTGTTACAGATTATCAAATCTCCTTAAGGTGATTTGTTCTTGCCAATGGTGCCACGCAAATTTACGAACTATGTCTCTCAAGATACAAAACCTCAAGCTTATTTGGATTAGTAATATGCAAATAGGATTCGATTGAACGTTTCCTTAAACCAACACACTTAGAGAAGTTGTGTATTCTACTATCTAATGAAGAATAATTTATTTCAATATGTAGAGTTTGAAAGGAGACGAACTGAAGAGACACGTGAATTGAAGAGATATTGTGTGACTCGTTAGAACGTCACGCGCGACGCGTTTTCTTTTCTAGTATAACTCTTTTATTATTAGTTGCATGCGGAAGCTCCATAAAATTTTCTCAATCAATATCCCGCACAAGAAAGTTGCATAGGTAAACGTAGATATTATTTTCATTATATGTATCAACAAAACAACTTTAACACACATTCAAGCAAATACAAAATACAAATTTCCTGCATAAGGGTCGGGCCAACTACCATCATTACTCTCATCCTATCCCATAAGTGAGCCACCATCAAACTCAAGGATTGATGGTCTCAAGCATTGCCTCATCCTTTTCATCGTCATACTATAAAGACTGAGAAATAAGAGATGAGCCGAAGTCAAGCAAATGAAATTTCTAGGCTTAAGTTAGAAAATCACCTTACTACTCAACCAAATACCAACAAATACAAATGCATAGGAAACCAAAATGTATGCTGAAAACATGATTAATACTTTATCTTTCCCATTGTGATATGCCTCAATAATCATTACTCCACAATATTTTGATCCAAACTAATGCATATGACATAATATGTTATAATAGAAGGTAACCGATTAAACAGTATTTGAATATGCAAATATGCATAAAATTGCATTATATTTTCTCCTCCCAAACACTCACGAGGTATCCCAACTCATGGGTTATCTCAACTCCTAGACATCTCGATACATAGTACATACCATCCTATGGGGCATCTCGACTCCCAAGGCATCTCGGTACATCCTCCGGGACATCTTAACTCTGAGGCATCCCAAAACTCCCGTGTTATCTGTGACATCCTCAATTTTCGACCCTATTTCAATAATATGAATTAGGCTTTTCATCAACGTGCTTATGGTCCTTTTTCTTTGAGCTGATCACTTACAAGTTAATTGATCTATCAGGTGAAGCCATTAAGGGATATATGCGCGGCAGACTTGAGAATTTGATCAGAAATCGACTGCTCGACCGTGATATTTGGCAAGGGTCAATACGGCACTGTTATAATCAATTAGTGATAGGATATAGGTTGATTCGATGGAATGTCATAATTAAATTGTGAGTAATTCCACCTGATTGCAAAATTTGCGTCAAACGACACTAACCCAATTCTCTGTCGATTTTGTACCCGGTACCCGTAATTGAAACCTTAAGATTTTTACGACAACCAAGAGTCGCCGACGAGTCGGAGATGTACAAACGTGGATTGAAAATTATCAACAACAAGTCAAACGCGATAAAATCCCTAAAAGCTACCCGGTAGGTTAGGTCACGCTAAAATCGCGTCCGGTTGATTTTAACCATGAAATTGAACTCGGTTTTAGGAATCGAATGTTCGAGTGTGTCACGATTTATTTTTAAGAGCTTGTCTCATCTTTTGAAGAATTTTCGGTGAGCCCGAAATTTTGGCGGAAAAATCAAAATTGGCAAATTAAAATTCAAGGAAATTCGGATGGGCAAAATTGAGAGACTTTTTGGCCTTCAAAATGAATTAGTTTGTGAAGGAAAGTGGGAATTTCGTTTGGCAGCTTCAAGGAGACAAATTGGACACCAAATTGACTTGATTTTGTGAGGAATTGAAGAATAAAATCAAGAAATTCGTAAGGGCTGCTGCTGTGTGGATTTTGGACACCAAAATGGAGTTAAAGGGTGAAGAAAGGAGGAAAAATCAACCATTGGTTCATGCTTTGAGAAAATGAGCAGAAGACTTTGGTGCCATTTCATCATTTCTTAGATATTTCTCCTTGAATCTTAGTGGCCAAAGCTTGGACTTTCAAGACCCTTGTCCCCTTCTCTTCTCCCCCTTATGCGACCAGCACCCCCCCTTGCTGAACATCCTTTGCTCCTTTTTCTTGCTTCTTCCTCAGCTCTTCTTCTCCTTCATCTTCCTCCATTTTCCCTTCTATTTTGCTTTAGCCGTGTGACCTGCCTTCTTCATCATCGCCAAACCAACCGGCCCATCCCAGCTTTTCACTGCCCCACTGACTGTCAGCTCTCGTCTGAGCCATTCGTTTGCCTGTTGTCTCGACCAAGCTGTCGAGCAACCACCACCTCACGCCGCGTCCAGCCCAACGTCTAGCTGGTCCACCACCGGTCCCAGCTCATCCGACCGCTCATCCCCATCGCCACCAGCACCTGTCTGACCCTCACCAACCGCCCGTCCAGCCTCTCTTTGGCAGAAACAGAACTGGCTTCTAGCAACAAGTCGTGAGGCTTGTTGGCCTTTTTCAGCCTCTTCTGGCCCTCCGTTGAAGTCGCCGTAGACATGGGGTCTCACCGCCGTTGCGCCACCGTCGCCGTAAACCTGTTTGCTCGCTAATCCAGTGAATTAGCATTCTAATCTTTGATTAGGGAGCTAATTACACTTAGGGGGATTAGTTTAAGCCTAATTAGGATTAAGAATTTAGTTAAAGTAACTATTTAATTGGTTAATTAGTTAGAGGAACTAGGTTGGTTAGATTAGTGTAGTTAGAGGTTAGTTAGGTTATGTAGTTAGTTCAATTAGATTAAATTAGTTAGCTTAGTTAGATTGATTTAATTAGTTCAATTAGATTAGTTAGGTTAGATTATTTAATTAATTAAGATATTTAATTTAAATAATTTACAATTTATTTAATTAAATGTAATTTCTTTAATTAATTATAATTAGCGTTAATTATACCGAAATAGCTGGTTATCAGAATTTTACACTGATCGTCATGGATGCATTGATTTGTGAAATTGATTTCTAAATTATGCAATCGGGTGCTTGGTGATAATTTTTTTATTATTATTGCAAAAATTGATTATTTGGGCATTTAATTAGAAAAATACCGGGTGTCGGTTTTTACGCCAAAAATATTTTATGTACTATATAAAATCGTGGGATTTTTAAATGGGAGAGTATCATGTTTTGTGGATCGGTTTGATTATGTGACCACGCACAATTATTTTACCGGGTATTTTTAATGTGAAGAAAATTGGCCAAGTCCATTATTTGAAATAGAGGTATTTGAGTGCAAAGCACGATGTTCTTAACCGAGCATGGATGTGCATGTGATTGCTATCGGAACCTATCACTCGATGAAAGTCGGGGATGCGATGCCTGATTAAGTTCAGATGCCCTTGACAACGGATGTCAATTGCAGTGGAGACTGGGCCGATGCTCCTTCGAGAATGCCGTCTAGTTGTAGACGTCGCCATGCCTGACGAAGCGGGACGACGCCCGGTTATGCCGGATGACCGCTAATTGATGAGTTGGCCGTGGCCGTTGGGTCGTAAATAATTGGAACACGCTTGAGTGATTGAAATAGCCGCGCCTGATTATGGGACAAAATTGTGTGGCATGGAATGGGACGTGTCATAACAATTTAGCCTTATAATCGGGACCCTGTGAATAATTGATGAATGATATGAGGTGTTCCAATTATTGAATACATTTACTGTATGTATAATGAGATGTACTAACATGCAAGGAGGTGCCGAGGCGAGGTAAGTCCTATATGATGTATGTTTAAGCTACCTCTAGGTGAATTCTCATCCTAATCGGGATTTAGGGTGTTGACTTGCTGAGACTTTGTCTCACCTCGTCGTGGTTTAAAATTTTACAGGTTCTTAGATAGAGGTGCGCCACGTTCGTTTTGGGTGGCCACGAGAAGCGGAGACCGAGTGTACCATTCTCCCTATCCACGGGATCCCTTGGACTCGTGAGCTCGTAGTTACCACCATTTGGGTCGATGAGGGCCTACCTCAGTTGGTACCTCATCGCTTCAAAGCGTGGTTCCATCACGGGCCTAACAGGGTTCGGGAGGGCCCATTGGATGGTTTTGACGGGCCTACCGTTGATACCGAGTATGAGGTGGTACTCGACCTTGTTGTGGATCCCGATATTTTGGCTAATATCGAGGTGAACCAGGGGCCCGAGGTTGAAGAGCCTGGAGTAGAGGTAGTTGATCCTCTAGATATCGGCATCCCTGACGGTGTCGTAGTGGACCCGGATCCCAAGTAGGTAGTGTCACGCCCCGATCCTCCGATCGCGCGCCCATCCCTCACTGGTCGATTAAATGCGACATCCTAGGACGCGTCGTCGACCCATTCATTTTAATGCACATGCGAAAACAGATAAATAGATCCCCAGACAATAAATCAGATGGGATATAAAAGTAGGACCAAATTTTCAAACCAAAGCAAACCTTTTATAAACAACTGGGTTTATTTACAAGACCAGACTATTTACAAAAAAGGTCAGCTCATTCCTAAAGGAACTGTTCTATGACCTATTAGTCAAACCCATTCGCCGATTCTGATCTATCCACCTTTCCAAACTCCGAGGCTTCTGGTCCTCCACCAACATCATCTAAGGACCTGAAAATGGTTATACAATAACCAGTGAGACAACATCTCAGCAAGTTCAATCCCCTAAGACTCGATTAGAAAGAAAATACGCCCTAAGGGCTGCTTAAGCACAACTACGAATCATAGGACTTACCTTGGCCTCAGTTCCTTCCCGCAAGTCAATTCAATTCGTACAACTATCCAAATAGTTCAATCAATCACTTCACAAATCAATTTACCCAACCAGATCGAATCATCGATCGATCGACTCAGTCAATCACATGTCATTGGACCATCACCTGGTCAAAACAATACTATCTATAAAGTCTGACTACCTTGAGGACAGCTTGCTCTAAGCTGAAAAATAGATAATAGTTTGCCTCAAGGGCTAATTCATAGTATACATTCTTTCTCTAAGATGACAAATAGAGTTACCAAGCCGATATAAAATACTGTTCCTTCTCTAAGATGACTTATCGAGTCGTCGAGCATAAATAACATATTGTCCTTTCTCCAAGATGATATATGGTCACCGAGCTAGTATTGCATACCGTCCTTTCTCTAAGATGACATATAGAGTCACCGAGCCGATACTGCATACTGTCATTTCTCTAAGATGACATATAGAGTCACCGAGCCGATATTGCATACTGTCATTTCTCTAAGATGACATGTAGAGTCACCGAGCCAGTATTATATATATATCGTCCTTTCTCCAAGATGACATATAAAGTCACCGAGCCGATATTGCATACCATCCTTTCTCTAAGATGACATGTAGAGTCATCGAGCCGGTATAGTATAACGTTCTGAGCGTACAATCAATTTACCATTTTTATCATACTTGATACATGGCCAAACTTAGCCAAAGTACAAGGTTTTCACTTTTTAACTTCCCACTATTTTCAGTAGTCCCAAAATAGATTTTTGGCGCTATAGACCGATGCCCAGTAATTCTCCAATTAAATACCAAAATTATCCATTTTTGAAATTAAATACCCACAAGCATTAATCACAATCAATTTACATAATCAGGTACTCAATTAAATAAACAGAGAACACCATTACAATCAGCACGAAATTCCAGTCACCGACTATCCCGATTTAATTTCTGGAAAATAATTAATTAATTAAATAAATATGGAAATTAATTATTAAATGCAGAAAATGCATACTTAGGCTCATAATGTCTAATTATATGCCAGAACAGGCCCGGAAAATTTCCGAGACTCGTTAAATACTAGAGTTTATTTACTCGCTAATTGCACTAACTATCCACCTAACATGCATTGGCAATTAATTTAAATTCACTAATATAATCTAACTAACCACCTAATCCATCTTAGCCTAAACTAAACAACCCTTAAGCGTCATTAACCTACTAACCGAGGATTAGTGAGTTAAACTCACCAGTTTAATGTGAAAACCGATTCACCGTGACGGCGGCCAAAACCTGAACTTTCAGCGGCGTCAACGGACACTTGAACCGGGCCCAAAAGGCCTTGCAAGCCCACCACAAATGCTGGCTTGGCTTCAGGCTTAGGCTTGCTGCTGCAGGGCTTGTCTTTGGATGGGCTGGGCCGAGGAATTGCTGGATTGAACTAGACCAAAGACAAGTTGAATTGGAGCTGTAAAGAACGGGCTAGCGTCGAGGCTGAACTGAGCGGGCTGAAGATGGCCCAACTATGGGCTGTTGGCACGAACAAGCTAGACAAACCGAGGCAGCAACGAAGGAGAATTCATTGGTGGAGCAGCAGGCGGTCGACTTTGCTGATGGTTGACGGGTTGGACAAGTGGTAGTGAAGTCTTCGAAGGTGGGAGTTGCTCGAGGAAGATGGAAGCTGGGACGCTCGGTGATGCCTCGGTGGAAGGGAACGATGAGATGTGGAGGTGCAAAAGCTACTTCAGTCAACGTTGGTGGGGAACGTGGCTTCTTTAGTTGACCGATGAAAAGGAAAACTGGCAGGTGGCATGAAGAGGAGAAACGGTGGGTGGAAGTGGGCATTGATTCAATGGGAAGCAGGAGTCTTCAATGGAGATAGCAAAAAAGGAAAATCAAAGAAGCGAAAACAGAAAGGGGTCGGGGGAGTGAGACGCGCAAAGAAGAAGAAGATCGGCAAAGGCTTGTCCGAGAAGTTGGATGAGAGAGAGAGGCAAGAAGTCAAAGAATTATCCCCAAAATCAATGCTTGGTCTCCCCTTAGGCTCGCATAAATATCTCAATGTCCCCCTAATACTTTCTTGTAATATAATCCACAAATTATCCAATTTGATGCCAAAAATGCCACTTAGGGCGCGCATGACAAAATTTCTGTTCCAGAAATTGATTTTTGGCCAGAAATTGATTTCTCAATTTCTATTCCCCGACCAAGTTTCTGAGCAAAGAAACCCATTTGATAACGATACAAAATTTTTATTTCTAGAACAGAAATCCGTTTGATAACAGAATAAAATTTCTATTTCTAGGAATAAAAATTAATTAGATAACAACATAGGACATCCTCAAATACAAAATAATAGTCGAAATAATACTAAAACAACATAGGAAATCCTCAAATACAAAATAATAGTTGAATTACAAAAGTTGAAAATACAACTTCATGGAATTTCCGGCATATTATTATCCCTTGCCATTTTATTGGCAATGGTTTTCCTAAGCATATTTATTTGGTTTCCCTCCTCGGTCAATGTATCGTTTGCAAGCTCATCCTGCGTAGGTTCAGACAAGTACTGCGGATCTCCATATAGGGAAAAGTTCTTATCCATCTTGTCCTGATCACGGATGTAATTATGGATAGCACAACATGCAATTACAATATGTGCTTGCTTTCGAATTGCAAATGAGGGCATGTGCCTCAATATGAAAAAAACGATTCTTCAATGCCGCAAATGATCTTTCAATAACATTCCTTAGAGAAGAATGCCTATAGTTGAACAATTCTCTTGCAGTTGTTGGCCGTCTCGTTGTACCCCTATAATCATTTAAATGATACCGTTCACCTTTAAAAGGAGTTAAAAATCCCGGAGTTGCTGCATAACCAGAATCCACGACATAGTATTTGCCTACAACAATGTATTCATACATTGGTCATAATTTGTAACTATAAATATGATCATAAAGAAAATTACTCCTTAAAGGACAAGCAAATACCTGGTGGCGGCCTAGGAAATTCCAAGCGAGGAGTCTCCAATGCTGCTGCAAGCACTCAACAATCGTTGGTAGAGCCTTCCCAACCAGCATATACAAAAGTAAATTTCATATCAAATGAACAAACGCACATCACATTCTGAGTGGTGATTCCTTTCCTACCTCTAAATGGGATTTGCTTCGACACAGGTACGGAAGCATGAATATGGGTGCCATCAATGGCGCCTATACAGTCCTGTCATTTTATCAAAGACTAGTATTATACAAGATTATCAACAAAATAAAATTGATGGTGTAAAGGAATATATGAGAATTCAACCTTGAAGTAACGTTTATGGTGGGATCCATAAGAATCTCTTGTGGGACAACATCAAAGGAAGGTGCTATGATAATCTCTTGTGCCAATTTGAGAACTGCTTGCAATACTTTAGTGAAGTATTTGCTTATAGTTTGTCCCGAATGTTGGAATCTCTCACATAAATTTCTATTTGAGTTCTTGTGACAAATCATAGATAAGAATATCCCGATTTGTTCATCTATCCCAATATATCGGCTATCTTCCAACCAACCTTTTTCCTTCATTAGATCACAAAGGTTGAGAAAGACATGTCTCTCCATTCTAAAAGCTTCATATAATCTATCAGAATGCCCATGAAGAACCTCCCTTATCCATTGCGGTCCTGATAATATGCTGTCCCTAATAGGTTCTCTTATGCGCATGGACATATCCATTGTAACAATGGCCAACCATGCTATCAGTATATCAAGATCAAAATCATCAAAATCCTGCCCAATTGATTCAACTGATGCTACTTGACCATTAGACATGCTACTTTCACCCTCATCCATATTACCTATATCATCACACAAAATAAGAATATAAACTCATTAGATAAGGACTCCAATAGTAATCAACAATATCAATAATGTCATCATAATTGCAACTTCAAAACATAAACAAACAAAGTCTCAAATACATAAGTCTTAAGCCAAATATAAATCTATAGCATGTTTCTTAACAACTATTTAAAGAGATTCAATAAGTCCATGTCTCCTTTCAGGTAGAGCGATGATGAAAGCCTCTCTCCAAGTGGCATTAATGCATGCCTGGTTCACAGCCTTATTGTAAAGATTCTGCTCCAAGTCAGGCATGCCATTTACAATGGCGACCACAGCTCCTACGGAGTAGGGGTCTACATGAGGTGGGGCCTCTGAGGATACAGAGTCACTTGTTGATTGGGTCGTCCTTTTTTAGAGCATTTCTTGAACGACTTTGCAGGTGGCATTGATATCATAATTGTTACTCTTCCTTCTCCTCTTGGAATTTGGAGTCCTATTCAACTTGTGTTTCTCACGAACTGGGGTGGGAGTCGCGTCAGATGTAAAGACTCCCTCATCAACATAGTTTGCATTAGATTCCTCCGGATTACCTATCGTAGCATCACCACCATTGTCGCCACTAACACCATTGTTTTCTTCCTTCGACACCACATACTCTTCTGCATTTCCTGCTGCATACTCCCCAGTAGCATATGTATCACCAAACACAATACAAAGGTCTGGATACTGAGGAAACCCATCATTCTTGAATTTAGCCCATTCACTATTATCCTGCAAATTTCATAGAAATAATATACATCAACAATATAATTGAAGCTTACACCCACAATAAGAAATAATGGTGCCAAGTAAAGTGATACCTTGATGTGAGAATCCCATACACTTGAATCCTCCACATAAACCGTTTTGTTGACATTATCCCATCCAAATCCAGATTGTGAAATAAGCTTCTTAAAACTACTATACTGCTTCTTTAGTTTGTTTACCCTATTCTTCAACTGAACTACATTAAAATGAAGTTTTGTTTGTTTAATGAACTCGGTATGTATGTTATTCCACCCTATTTTGTTGAAGGTACAAGTGGGGCGATTTCCCTTTTTCACCTCTTCTACCAACAAACTTATAAACAAATTGGTCAAAGGCTCAGTCCACTTTGCTATAAATGCTTCTTTGTGGGGTGCCATTTAACCTTAACTGAATCAATATTCAATGAACCATATCAGATGATGCACCAATTCAATAACAAAAGCTTGTGATTAACAAGCACATCATGAAGGCATAACAAATAACAAATAACAATTAAAGATGATGTTATTCTACTCTTGCTGGGTAAGCTGAAATTAGAAGTTAAAGAATAACAAATAACAAGAAAAGCAGTTACATATGTGAAAATCATATCTTCAAGAGGCATATTAAAGACGAAAGCACAACATCACAACCAAGCAATGCTCATCAAACAATGCCCAACAACATCAACTTCGAGGCGCTTCTAGGCTATTCAACCATTAAATGCAACCAAAACCAATGCATAACTTGAGAGTGACAATGATCCCAACTCAAGTCCCAGATGAAAAGATGGAGATGAAGACTAAAAACTTGTACATATGACCCTGCTTCTCATTGCTGTATGGATTTTGCATATATTCTGTGCTCATCGATCAAAGGGCTCATATCATAGGTATGGTTATTCCAGATTTTGCCAAGTATACAAAATGAATAGGCATGTCAATCCAATTTTGGTAATAAAACAACAGTTGCAAGCAATGAAAGTGCTGGCATGTACCTTTTCCTGAAATGGATGGTGACTATGGGTGAAGCAAATAAATCATAGAAACAATTGGAATGATAGTTATGGACATTATCCTTAATCACACTCTTTTCCTAGAAAGAAGTTCTCATGCCAATAAGTCTAATAATCCATATCTTTCCTTCAAAATGTGCATAACTTCCCTCTAACAGTGCAGTGCAATGGCCTCTCGTCCTTTGATGATATGACAAAGCGCATGCATTGCTAATTTTTTAGTGCTAAATGAATGGATGATTTCACATCAGGAATCACTAGCACTGGCATGATTGAGCTGCATGCTGGAAAACAGGTGATAATGTCCCCCAAAGCTACATCCTTACACCTTTTATGTAGGATATGCATGCGCCCAAGATCTCTATCGACTTTGTCAACAAGTACAAATAACATCTTAGATTTGGACTATGGAAACTGGTTACCCCAAAAGAAATTAAAACCTTCCACACCTAGAGTTGAATTAACAGATTCCATTTGAGGGGAAAAGGAGAGGAAAAGAGGCCTTTCACTCAAAAGTCTCTTGCTTTCTAGGCCACATACAGATCTGGGAATTCGCAGAGCCTCATGCACGTATACAGCTCTGCTCCGACTCCGCCTTCTCCATCATTATTGGGAATCAAACTCTCACCCAACATAGAACCCATCACTCAGAATTCCGACTCTGCCTTCTCCGTCATTATTGGGAATCAAGCTCTCACCCGCAGGAAGATAAAACAACTAAAAGAACACAAAACCCATCGACGAAGCCAAAAAACTAGAATTCACAGCACATCGCAAATGCCCACTTCGTCCGAACGCAATCAAGAATCTAATTTTTTCATCTAATTCTGCCTGGGATGAGGAAGAATTCGGACCCGGGACGGCTTGGGTTGTCCACCCATGATCTCCAAGGAAACACCAGATAGCAGCACAACACGCATCGATCGAGCTCGGCGCAAGAATGGCCAAGAATAGCGAAACCCCAACCAAGGAAAACAGAACAAACAAATCGCGCACAGAGAGAGAGAGAGAGAGAGAGAGAGAGAGAGAGAGAGAGAGAGAGAGAGAGAGAGAGAGAGAGAGAGAGAGAGAGAGAAGACCTCGAATTGGAGGAGGTGATGGCGACGGCGAGGATGGACGGAGGAGAGGCGGACGAAGGAGGCGACGGCGAGTATCGAAGACGTGGACGGAGGAGGCGGACCGAGGAGGCAACGGCGAGGATGGACTCCGGAGACATGGACGAAGGAGGCGGACGGAGGAGGCAACGACGAGGATGGGTAGGTTCTGAGGAGTCGCTAGGGTTGAAGCATTGAGGAGAAAAGAGAAGGAACTCCCGTAGAAAAGTGATAAGCTGTGAATGAAGAAATGCTCAAATGGAGAAAAAAAAAATTTCTATTTCTACTTCAGAAACAGAGAAGTAGAAAATTTCTACTTCTGATTTCTTCGATTTCTCTATTTCTGAAGTTGAAATCTGTTTCAAAAATAGAGAAATCAAATTGCGTTACCAAACGGATTTCTGTTCCAAACCTGTTCCGGGGAACAGAGAAACAGAGAAATCGAGAAACAGAAATTTTATCATGCGCGCCCTAAACCAACCAAATTTCCGAATTTCTTAATTTTGGCTTCAATTTCTTCATGAAATTTCCCAAATCGACGTCCAATTTCGCCAAGGAAATACCCACAAAATTTCTAAAAGTTCCCATTAGCACATAGCTCGGCTTGGAAGTCAAAATTTCCTTCAAATGAGCCCATTCGAATTTCCGTTAATTTTCCGCAACGTCCGAATCGAATCGAATTTCCGTAAAAATTCTGGAATCTCCGAGTTCTTCGAAAGATGAGTCGACGTTCCTAAAATGACTTGTGACATGACAAGACTTTCAATATCTAAAATCGGATTCAAATTCGCGGTTAATTTCAATTCGACGCGATTTTAGTGTGACTTAACCTATCGAGTAGCTTTTAGGAATTTTTTATGCAATTGACCCATGATCTATTTTCTTCGAGCCACACGTACCTCTTCGACACATTGGCGACTTTTGGTTGTCGTTGAAACCTCAAGGTTTCAAATACGAACACAGGGCGCCAAAACGACAGAATAATTAGTATAGTGCCAATCGACGAAAATTTTGCAATTTAGTGGAATCACCCACGTTTAGCCACACATATCAGTCGAACCGACCTATCTCTGATCTCTTATCGATTTTTAACGGTGCTGTAATGACCCTTGCAGACTAGCACGGTCGAGTAGTCGATTCCTAGTCGAATTCTCAAGTCTATTGCATTTATATTCCTTAATGGCTTCACCTGATATGCTAGTTATCTCATAAGTGGCCATCTAAAAGAAAAGCACTATAGTCGCGTCAATGAAAGGCCTAACTTATCTGATCGAAATTAGAACTGAATTTTTAGGATGTCACAGGTAGGGTAGGGTTCGGGGTAGGAGTGGCTTAGTAGCTTTTTTTTGAGATAGACCTTATGTACATAACTCTATAGGGCCAACCTAGTTTGTTTATAAAATATATTTTATGTTAATTGGTTGTCCTGCCTTTCTATCCCATGTTTAATTGGTGTTTGGAGTTTATTAGTTCGCTTCCGCATGTGCATAAAATGAATGGATCGGCGACGAGTCCTGGGAACGTCGCAATTTTGTCGACCGCTGAGGGATGTTCAAGCGCTTGAGGTTCGGGGCGTGACAGTATCCTAACCTATGGGGCATCATAACTTCTAGAGTATCCCAAAACACTCCCCGGGACATCTTGACACACTAGGCATCATCACCATTAATTTATGGGTGACAGAGTTATATTGTTCTCATGTGCAATGCACACATTAACATCAATCATTCTTATATCAACCATGCAGTGAAAACTTGTTACAAGAATGGACATCCAATGTATAACATATTTTCTTGCATATCATTAAATTGCCCTTTTCATGATCACAGAAGTGGAGGATGATAATTACAAGCTTACCTCACTTCTTTCCTCATCATACCTTTTAACATTCACATAAAAACACATTTAACTCTCCCATTTTGTAATGTAAGCAATGAGAAGTATACATTTACATGCATTTCAATACTTGTACCTAGGGGTGATTGGGTCCGGGGTGGGTAGGGTCTAGACCTGGATCCTGTACCCGACCCCGTTATAATTGGTTCTCTTTTTTTGGACCCTGTACCCGACCCTGTTTGCATTGAACCCTGTTCCCGACCCACCTTGTTTTTCCTGTTTGGGAACATGGTTAACCCTGTTTATATTGGAACTCGTTTTGCATAAAAATCGTTGTACATCACTCATATGTAAGATAAAGTGTTTGAATGCAAAATGCTTCCACTGATCAATGTAGGACACTTCTAAATAACCTACTTTTCTGTTCAAGTCTCCTTGGAAAAGATAATAAAAGTCAAGTCATTGATGGTGAAATTATCCTATGAGGTTTATGTCCAATCAATCTTCTGAAGGCAATAAGCAATTCCCTGCAAGGAACGTGAAAGTGAGTTGGGGGAAAGCATAAACTTAATATATTAATGATAGGCGCAAGAAAATAAACAGGACCCTACCTAATCATTCCTCCAGCTTTCCCCTCCGGAGTCTGTTTGGGGATGTACAAATCATTAATCATTTCTTGTCTGTGAGCTTGTGCAGAAACAAGACCTCTATATTTCGTCACTTCTGGCCAGTCCATGGGAGCTACCACCTGCTCATATCAATACCATCAAATGTTTGCCCACTTCAAAATGGGAAACAAAAGATAACAGAGTAGGGAAAAACATACAACTGCTATGGAAGGACTAGCATCATCTCCGGGCTGCGGGTGTGTTACGTCTGCCCCAAAGATTATGGTTGGCAAATCAGTGACAAGAGGGATTCTTCCTTGGATGGCGTCATTCAGAACAGTATTCCTTCCACCAACCTATGAACATTAAGCATAATGATCAATAACCATAATTGAAGAAATAGAAAATTCGAGCAAAAAAGAACATTGCAACCTTGACATTAATTTTCATTGCAAGATTTACTAAATATTGCTCCTTCAATTTTTCAGCTGTTTTCGGTTGGATACACTGTGAGACAATTCCCAGATCAGTCTCACATATTCTTTTTATCTTCCTTGTGAAGAAAATAATCATTAGAAAAGGGAAAGTTTTGACTCCTTAAAAGCTCTAAAGATGTCAACCAAAGGAAAATTTACCGTAAGATCCAGCAATGTATGGTAAGATAGCTATCAACAGCTGAAGTTCTTTTCGAGGTAGATTTGTGTTTGCAAGTTTTGCCTGAGATTCTCTATTAATATTCGCAAGGACTCTTTCAATCTGACGGGGGTGACCATCACATGTAGGAAGTACTGGTTGGGAGTTAAAAGCCTACAAGGAGATTAAGAATTGTTAAGGTGCAAATAATTTGTACCTCATAACATCACTAGAAAAGGAAAAGAAAAAGAGTATTCCATCACATCACAGTGCTCTGTCAATAGATACCCACCATCCCTTTACTATTACATATCTTGACCAACTGCTCACAAAATTGACGAGTCATATTTCTATTCCACCTTAAGAAGTTTACGCACATCCAGGTATCCACTCTACCTCCATTGATCATTTGCTGTAAAGAAAAGGCAAAAAGAAGAATTTATTGTACTGAACATGTTACAGTAATTAACTAAAGATAGCACTACAATGTTTGTTTATTGCTTTTCTGCACCAAACATCGCTGCAGCGATGCATTGTGTGCACATCAAATGATGATTGTCAATTGATAATAGATGGAAGTAGCTCACCTTGTTGATCATATTCCACTGCCCCATCAACGGACCAATCATCGCATCTCGACCACTTCCATGATATCTAAGCTGCAACAATGGCATACATCAGTTGCTGAAACTAGAAAAAATAGAATGCAACAACTTAAGGCATTCGGTTTCTCACAAGAAAGATGTGCAACAGCTTACCATTGGTGGTGGCATAACACGAGCCTCAACGACAGCAAGTTCCTTTCTCACCGACATTCCAAAGATAAATCAAACACAAATAACCCTCTCCCTCCACCTAAAACACACATGCTCACCGACAGAAACCCACACATACAAGTAAGGATAAAACAAGTACCATTTTAGTTCCTGCAGATTTCATCGTTATGAACTTTGTTTTGCCTTTTTTCCTCTACACAATGCAGATGCATTCACAGGTTCTCGACACTGTTCTTGTTTACGATGTGAACAAACAGATTATGCATAATTGCAGCTACTGAAAATAATACTTGTAACAAATTGCTCAAACCCATCAAACATAGTTTAATCAAAGTATCAAATGTTTCCTCGACTAAACTAGTTGCATATATTCTAGACCAATATTACAAATCCAAGAGCAACTTGGCACTTTAAAATCATCAAGCCTGATTAGGCCTTAAGCATGTAGCAATTAAAACGTCATTTATTTCTTGTTGAACAAAACAGCCCTGCATCAGTCATAAAATTCAGCCAATTAACTAGTTGTAGGACAATTTTTGATTGATCACATATCAAAGTTGTCCTTGATGCGCTCGATCTTCTTCTCCTTCTTCGGCCTTGTGTTCCACATGGTACAAAATCTCTGACAAAAACCTAAAATTCATATATAAAGAAAAATCAACAAGAAACCATACTCTAGAGACATCCAAAAGTTATGATTTAATAAAGTCTATTTACTTACCACAAAATCGGAGTTTCCACGAAATGAAGTTTATTTTCTAATGATAATGTCCCTTAGTAAGACAATCCAAATCTATAAAGAAAAAATAGATTAAATAAGGCATTCACTTAATAGATAGTTATGCGAATGAATTACAAGATAGAAAGAAATATATATAACTTACCTACCTCAAACTTTTCCGCATTCTTGATGCACTCTTCAACATTAATTGGCACGCGAACAGCTTTCAATCAATCTTGAGTACAAATTAAACCTTCCACCACTCTAGGAGTCAAAGAACTTTGAAAGCCATCAAGTACACATCCCGATGTACTAAAAGCCGACTCTGAAGCAACGATAGTCACTGGAATAGACAAAACATCTCGAGTCATCAAAGATAAGATTTTATACTTTGACCCAGTACTCATCCACCACATCAAAAGATCAATATTAAGCATATCTTCACTTTTAGCTTCAAGATACCGATTAAGCTTATATTTGTTTTCATCCAACACTCTTTTCTTCACGTGGAGAAAGCTTTTGTGCCAAGCATCGATTTCACAATCATTGTCATCAATATCAACATTGGAAGCACTACTACTGTTAATCACACTTGAATCACCAAATTTTTCTTTACTAGAAGAGCCAATAAAAGATCGCTCATAAGATTTATACAAATTCTCTAAGGTGACCTTCACTTTATCATGCATCTCATCAATTTTTGCTTCATCATCATAGATTTGTTCAAAACAGAACTTTACATAATCAACTTCTTTGTAGGATTCAATGCAACTGCAATCAATGCCATCATATTAACTTTATCCAAACTCCCATAATACTTGTCAAACTTCTCTTTCATTTTTAAACCCATAGCTTGAAGCTTTGTGTCTAAAGAATTCATCGCATTATTCAAATACTCATACAACATAGCTATCCCCTCAAAATAATCATTGGAAATAACATATGAACTACCCGACATCCTTTTGGTTGTATCATAAAACCGTCTCAGAAATTTAGAAAGAATGATGGCATTTTCCAAATCTTCATCTTTAGGAGAATCATTGTCAATTTCTCTTAAGAAAAATAAATCTTCATTTTCCATTCTTTTGAAAGCTTTCTTGAACTTTATGACGGTGTCTAACATTATGTAAGTGGAGTTCCATCTAATGGCAATATCAAGACAGACCGAACCCTTGTATGCAATCCTCTCACTCTCAATGCAAGCTTTGAATGTCTTAACTCTCACCGGAGAACTCTTCACATACCTAACTATGTTTCGGATGCATGCAATAGAATCACGCACCTCATTCAATCCGTTTCTTACTATCAAGTTAAGTATATGAGCAGTGCATCTCATATGTAAAGCATCGCCATTCAAAATCAAAAATCCTTCTTCCAAAAATTTTTCTTTCAAATAACTAACGGCCACATCATTTGAACTTGCATTATCCACTGTTATTGTGGACACATTCTTTTCTATTCCCCAATCATAAATGTATTTGTTTGCCATTTTACCAATCTCCTTACCCTTGTGACTATGCATCATCACAAAATTGATTATTCTTTTTTGCAACTGCCAATTTTTATTAATATAATGTGCATAAGACACAAATAGTTCAAGTTTTGAATGGAACTCTACATATCTGTTGTGAGTGCAATCCTAGATTTAAGCTCACCAAAGTAAGCTTTCAAACAAGTCCTTTCACTTAGATATAACTTCATACAATCTCTTGCCATTGTAAATCATGAAAGATGATGGAAAAGAGGTTGCAATTCAGTAACAAAATCGCGAAAACCAACACGCTCAACCATGGAAAATGGTTGTTCATCAATAATAATTATTCGAGCAAGCATATGCCTACAACGTTCTTGATCAAACTTCCATGTCATTAAGACACTACCACAACTAGTAGTATTTTCCCCTACCTCGCCAACCACATCTTTGTCACATGATGCAAACAACATTTGTTTTTTATCTGTATGATGATACTTTTTGCACTTTCTCAAGTGCTTCCACATAGTAGAGGTTCCATGATCAACATTATACACATAATCCATCCCGCAATGAATTCACTTCACCTTAACTGTTTTCTGTGTTTTCTCATCTATAATTCTCAAAAAATGATCCCAACAATCTAATTGATTAGCCCGTTTTTTACCCGAAGGAGGATGAGAGTTAGGTACCCTCACCTTGTTTGTCGTGCCCATGGTCACAAATTCCACTTCATCAGCTCCATGGAATGGCAACAAATCCCACAAATATTGCCTGCTTGTCACTTTTCAAACGAGCGAATTGTCTCAATACTGAGAGGAGCGAACCCTAAAAGACGATTGTCATTACTTAGCATGAAAACAAAGAGTTTACAATAATACATTACTAACCACACTAAGGTCCACGAGGAATAACAAAAGATGACAATAATTTTGACTAAGTGAACCATTACAATAACTTAAAAACAAGAGAGTAACAGTTTCAAAAGCCCAAAAAAGAAAAGAAAAGGCAAAGGCTAATCAATGAAGCTAATAATTTATAATTACCAAACATCAATCCCATATGAACAAAAAAAAGGCAAACTTTTCCACCAATCTGACAAGAAATCCAGCTTAGGAAAGCACCCAAAAGAAAACGAGAAGAACCCAGCTTCAATTCGAAAGAAAATTTTAGAAAAACCAACGAAATTTGCGAGCTTACAAATGAGGAAGTTGGCGATGGATGAAATAGAGCGACGGGAGTTGGCGATGGCGTGACAAGGAAGCAGATGAACGCAGATGAGGAAGCAATGCGAGGGGGAGCTGGATATGGCGGCGGAGTTCGAGAGGGGAGCTCGGAGCAAGGCTGGCGAGCAACTAGGAACCAAGTTGACAGAGGCGACGTTGCGATTTTGAGGGGCACAGAGCAGGGAGAGGTGGAGTGGCGACGTCGGGATCTCACGGGCTGCGGGTGTTGCGGGAGGAAGGCGACTATGGGTGAGCGGAAGCAGCGTCAGCGCTCGGATGGAACCAGGATCGGCGGACAGGCGGAGGTCGCGAGCTCGGGGAAGTTTGCGGGTGTGAGAGCCTGAGAGGTAAAGATAGAAAGTAGAAACAAATTTAGGGTTTTGCGTTTTGGTCTTTTTAGGGTGGCTTGCAAACCGGTTCTCAAATCGGTTCCCAAACTAGTTCCCAAATCGGTCCGGTCGATTCGATTCCCGGGTGGGTAATCCCTCGGAACCGGTTCCCAGACCGATTCAAACAGAGTCTGAATATTGGGAACTGGTTCCCGGACCTGTTTCAACCAGAATCAGTTCCTGACCCTGTTTTCTGGGTGGGCCGATCCGGGAACTGAGTTGACCCGGTCCGGTTGCACACCCCTACTTGTACCCATCTTCTTACTTTATTACATGTTCCTCAAACAAAAAAATACTTTAGTCACATAATCGAGTAAGAAGTAACTCATGATCATACTCAGAATGTGAATCTCATCAATAAGCAATTGGATTCTTTAAGAAAATCAGAACTAGAAAGCAAATCAAACTGAGAAAGTATATATACTCAAACTAAGTAACATATGGACAAACAAATGAACATGTCCAAACTTAGTAGAATCTAGTGGAACAAATGGAAAGATTCAAACTCAATAAAACCTAGTAAAACTAATGAACAAATTCAACAAATGAAGGTTCACACGCATTAAAATCTATTAGAACCATTGAACAAATTTAGAGTGAGTAAAATCTAATAGAACTAATGAATGGTTTCAAACTTGGTAAAATCTGGTAGAATTATTGAATGATATTGACTTAATAAAATCTAGTAAACTAATGAATATATTCAACAAATAAATAGGCTTAGACTCAATAAAATCTAATAGAACTATTGAATAGATTTAGACTCAATAAAATATGGTAGAACTAATGAACAAACTCAAACTCAATAAAATCTAGTAGAACTATTGAACAAATTCAGACTTAGTAAAATCTTATCACAAACTCAATAACAAACTTAGTAAAATCTAATCACAAACTTAGCAAAATTTGGTAGAACTATTAAATGGATTCAACAAATGAACAGAATCATAATCAATAAAATCTTATAGAACTATTGAACATATTCAGACTCACTATAATCTGATCAAACAATTGAACATATTCAAACTCAGTAAAATCTGGCCATATAAATGAACATAATTAGACTCAGTAAAATCTTATCAAACAAATGGATAGATTTTGAAAAGATTTAGATTCAATAAAATTTGGTCGAACAAATGTACAAATTCATCTATTGGATAGATTCAGTTTTAGTAAAATCTGATAAAACTAATAAACCGTATTCAAACAAAAAAAAAAAATCTATTAGAACTAATGAACAGATTCTAACTTAGTAAAATCTGGTAGAACTAATTAATAGATTCCGAGTTAGTAAAATCTAATAGAACTAACAAACAAATTCATACTTAGTAAAATTTGGTAGAACAAATAAACAGATTCTAACTTAATAGAATCTGATTGAACAAATGGACATGTGCAAACTTTGTAAAATATGATTAGACAAGTGAATATGTTCAAATTTAGTAAAATTCTAAGTGAATGGTTGAACATATTCAGACTCAGTAGGTAAATATACTCTCATTTAAATATATTGAGGTTCACAATGTAAATCTCCTTAGGTTTAGAAATATATATACTCAGGTTCAAAATGTAGATATTCTCAAACATTTGATACCAAGAAAGGGTTTATGTTCAGAACAAGAGTTTTAGCAAATGCAAATATTCAATCCCCTTGTAGTGCCTCTCTTAGATCTCACCCTGTCGAGACCGACTTTCAGTATCCAGATAAACCCTCATTCCAAATAGAAGGCTCTCTGGCCCTTGATTCTGACGCACAAGATCCGTATGAAGGCAAGTGCAGAGCATAGTACTGGGATGAGGTGCCATCTTACTATTAGGATCTCAGGTGTAGAAGTTAAATATACTTACTTTCAAAACGTGAATATACTCAAGTTCAGAAAGTAAATATACTTAGAATTAAGTTTATAAAGTGAATTAAACTCATCCTTTATGCATACAACATGTTATCACATTCGAAGAAATTAACACAAACACTTGCTCGGAATGTAAACATCGATCAAAACAAACCAAAGCATCATAACATATGAACACACCACTATTGAATAAAGTCACCCTTATCATCAAATTTCAATAAAACTAAAACCAATAACAACCAACCAAGTCCAATATATTAAGTAGATTAAACTTAGTTAATGTCTAGAATTTTATTAACCTCTTGAACAAAACTTGAACAATCGATTGCCATAAACTCAATATAGCTCTCGAAACGGAAAGCTCAGTTTTACCAATACTAGGACTGAAAGGCGAGGATAAGAGATGAAAATTTCTTCTAAAGCTTTGAGGAGGTCCAGTAAATTCAACAGCCAAGGTAAGAGGAGTTATAGAAAGAAAACTAACTGCTGGAGTACAAATTACATGTGGTATGTTTACAAAAATTTTGCTCTCATACATGGCTAAGTAGAAGAAGTTTAAGACGTGAGAGAGGATGACTCATATTAGAAGTCATCATAAGTTACCCTTAGGTGTCAAAGTTGGCTATAACATCTCCTTTTGAAAGAACACATGACCATGTATGAAATATTACAAGAGCCACTGGCATCAAGGTGGTCTAATGTGTTTAGTTTGAAGTATTAATGGAGTGAGAGATTGTCCATCTTCTCTTCTGACCAACAATTTAGTAATTCTTGCTTAATATTACTTGACTAAGATTATATTTAACCCTTTTCAATTGCAAGCAATACCTGATGTGGGAAAAATCTCAACTTAATGGATTTAAAGCTCAAAGATCATCAAACATAAGTTTCTGAGAATATTCATCATCATCGACGACTAAGATAATGGTAAATTATTTACCATTACTTTACATCATTAACGTACACGTCACTCTTTAATCAATTCCATTCAACAGGTCGGATTCGAAACGATTACGGTCACGGAAAATCACCCTTCCGTGTTTTTCGTACCTCCTAAGATTAACAAGCCAACTAAGATTTTATATTTGTCCTCCTGATTGATAAGCTAAATAATACTTTGCTTGCTAACATAACTATTATTATGGGAGAAGTGCCAAAAAAGTCCTAAACCTTTTGTGTTTGTGCCAGTTTAGTCCTAAACCTTTTTTTGGTGCCAATTTAGTCCTAAACCTTTTTATTTAGTGCCAATTCAGTCCTTTTGGCTGGATTTTGCTGACTGGACGCCGGCCGGGCCGACGTGGATAATTTTTAATATTTTTTAATATTTTTTAATATTTTTTAATATTTTTAATATTTTTTTCTATTTTTTTTTTATTCTTTATTCTTTTTTTCTCTTTTTTTTTTTTTTTTTTTTTTTTCTTCTCTCCTCCTCCCTCCGGTCGCTGGCCGGACCACGGCGACCGGCCAGAGGAGACGGCCGGCGAGGCTCGCCGGCCACCTCGCTAGTGGCCGCGAGGGCGGCTCGCGGCGGGCGGCGAGGCTCGCCCTCGCCGGATCTGGCGAGGGTCGAGCCTCGCCCATGGCCAACGAGGCTCGACCTCGCCAGATTCGGCGAGGGCGAGCCTCGCCGTCACCGCCCGAGCCGCGATTCGGCGAGGTCGAGCCTCGCCGGCCATGGGCGAGGCTCGACCCTCACCGATCTGGCGCGAGGCGGCCTCCCGACGGGCTGGCGAGGATCGACCTCGCCGAATCGCGGCCCCGTGCCGAGCTAGCGAGGGTCGAGCTTCGCCGCCGCCGCCCAGGCCACGATTCGGCGAGGTCGAGCCTCGCCGGCCATGGGCGAGGCTCGCCTCGCCGAATCACGGCCGGCGGCGCTAGCGAGGTCAAGCCTCGCCGTGGCGGGTGAGGCTCGACCTCGCCAAATCCGCCCGGCCGCGAGGCCGCCCTCGCAACCGCCGGCGAGGTGGCCGGCAAGCCTCGCCAGGCCGTCTCCTCCGGCCGGTCGTCGTGGTCCGGCCAGCGGCGCGGGAGGAGGAGAGAACAAAAAGAAAAAAAAATAAAAAATAAAAAAGAAAAAAAGAATAAAGAATAAAGAAAAAAATAAAAATTATTTAAAATATTTAAAATATTTAAAAATATTAAAAATTGTCCACGTCAGGCCGGCGGCGTCCAAATAGCAAAATCTGGCCAAAAGGACTGAATCGGCACTAAATAAAAAGGTTTAGGACTAAATTGGCACCAAAAAAAGGTTTAGGACTAAACTGGCACAAACACAAAAGGTTTAGGACTTTTTTGGCACTTCTCCCCTATTATTATTGGACATAAAAGAATTCCTAATGTTACATATGTATTATTACAAAAAATCCAGATGTCACAGATCGTCTTGTTTTGCCCACTTTTTTTCGATTCAGTAACCCAAAATTACAACACTCTTTTCTGGCCAAAGCTTAGCAAAATTGAGTAGAGGGATCTAACAAGCGGAGAAGGTCATTGGCACAAACTCAATCTTATACTGTGTAAAAGAAGGCTAGTCGAGATATGTAGGATATATCATAATGACTAGTTGATGGTGCTTTTTAAGTACAACACTGTATTTCTTTGAAAATAATAGATGTTGGTCCATTCAAGAATTTGCTCATTGTCAATGGTAACTTTAGGGGTTGCCACATTAGCCACCCTTCCAATGTGGCAAAGATGAGTGGGGAGTTTGATTTTCCACCTTCTCAGGGAGGCTGGTGTCGAGAACATTTACTTTCAAGTGAAGTGATCGACTCTCACACCCCTGCAAAGAGACATAAAGAGACATGACAAAAGTCTGAAGTGAGTTGATAGTTAGAGTGAGACAGAAAAAAAAAAAGAAGAAGAAGATAATTTAGCGGATTTTAAGGTGTTTGATAATCCTCTCATTATCGCCTTAATTGACAAGAACTTTTTATTGGAAAAAAGCAACGTTTTTTTTGGACAATTACCATGAAGAAAACGTTGAGTCATCTTTCTTTAACTACAAGTTACATAGCCCGTGCTTTGTGAGTGCTTTTGTCAGTGTGTTTGTCAGTCATAATTATAATTTTTATGTTATTTGGTGATGTCATCCGTTGTGTGCATAAATTACAAAAAGATTTTAAAGTTGAAATGAACCTATGACACAAAATTAGAAAGTAAAAGTTTGAAAGCTATTACTACTATTTTACTTAGTTTAGTGCTATATTCTTTAAAAGTAATTCTCTTCAACTTTTTCAATATCTAAGCCAAATCTCAATGTTATCTTGATATTTTTGGTATTGAAATATAAATTAGAAGCTCAAGATAAATAAATTTGAAAAGTAACGGTAAACACATGGACAGTAAAATGAAAAATAAAAATTTCTTAAAGATAATATTGTGTAAGTATATTTATAATCGCAACCAGAAATATCATGAGTTAAAAATTAGGTAGTTTTAATATCTTCATCTCTTGAAATTTCTTTTAAGACAGTCTATCTCTTTATTGATTGCATTAAGCTATTTGCAATAAGTTAATTTCACATTGTCAACATATTATTTATTAAAACCGCATCTCTTTCACTTTTCGTAATTTAGTGATGAGGATTTAGTTATAAAGAAATGTCTTATTTCATCCAAACTCCAGGGTTTGCACTAAGAGTACTTTAATTGTGTTCTTGGTGATGAGTGTGGCTTGTGGGGGTTACTTGTCAATGACAGTTAAATCTTATGTATAATGGCAACTTCTTAGTAATAGGGATTTGGAGTGACTTTTGTTGCGATCCTCACGACATGGGCATGTTGAGGAAATGACGGGGTTAAAGGTAATACCAAAGGTGGACGAATAGTTTCCAAAAGGCTCGGATTCTCCCACACCCTTACCTTGCACGACATTAAGAAACTATAATTGGAACAAAATCTAGCTATAAAGTTTAAACTAACTTGGAGCCACCAGTAGCCTATTGAGGCTAGTTAGGAGCCAAATGAGATAAGAGAGGATTCCTTACTTTCTATGAACCTAGAGAATCCAAGGGTAAGAACTTAATTACATTAATTGTCTAACTAGTGCTCTTGTTATCTAAATGGTTCTGGCAATTTTTAACCATTTTATTATCCTATTCCACTAAATGGTATCCATGCATGAGAGCACAATCAAGGAAAAGTAGACAACTACAATTGATGTGATAAAAGTAAAATGCAGGAAAGTAAACTCTACAAAGCACCAAGTATAGAAGATACATGTGTTTCGTCAACTTTGGATCCTGCAACAAAATATCTTTCACCAAGTGTTATATTTTAGTTTTTTCTATTGAAGGAGACTCAAGTTCTATGCTAACCTCGAACAGAGAGGGACAAATGTGATCTAGATTATACACCTTATAATCTCGAAATCAAAGAAGTCATTGGACTATCACATGTTTAATATCAATGATAATTAATGTTGAAGCCTAACAAATGATATCATCTTGATCCACTTTATATAATAACGAAAGCCTGTTAAAATTAAAGCAATTTATATAATATCAAAGGCACTTCAACAACACTAGATATGAACAAGATGACTAATGAACACTGCTTTCTACCAAGTTTAAGGACACAACGTCGAAATCTAATCAACAACGCTGGACAATGAGGACAACACCTGGTAAACAACAATCCAAGAGGGATATGAGGACACAACATCATATTCCAATCAATGACGCTACACAGTAATAACAACACCTAGAATACACTGCTCTTAGATGCATACATGAACACAACATTGGAATCTAATCAACAACGCTAGTCAAAGGCAACATCTAATGAACATTGTTCCTAGATGAGGATGAGGAAACAACGTAGGAATTGAATCGACGACACTGGACAATGGGTCAGCACTGGAATCTAATCAGCAGCCCTCCCAAGATATAGACACTTGACGGAATTGAATCTATGATGGGAATCTTAAGCTATAGCTAAGCTAAATTAAGTAAAGGTAAAGGCAAGATAAAGTATTTGTGTGTTGTTCAAGGAGGCTTATTGTTGGACAGCTTGTAGTATTTATAGGCCAACTCGGTAACCGTCTATAGTCAGTTACTTCTTCCTTAGGAGTCACTCGACGTTCCATGTTGAACCACCCTATCATATTTGTTTAACAGTTGTTTCGTGGCTTGTCCAACAAGTTTTAACTGCTCCTTATTCAAATTTAGGACCTTTTTAACTGTTCTCATATTTTTTCACCACCAAGATTGTATTTCCATTATTGGTCTTTAGTTTCAACTCATGGCAACCTGTTACTTCATCATGGTATTACATGTCTTTGTCTGTTGAAATTCAATCCACAATTCCTTAAAATCCTTAATTATCTTTTCTCATATGGATATTTATGGGCTTGGTTAATGTGGATTATGGCCCATATATGATTGCAATGGTAGCTTTAGAGCTTCCAGTCCCTTGTAACCAACACGTGTTTGTAGGGGTATTTTTGAGTGTCAACATATGCCCCCTTTTAAAAGAAGTAAACTGAAATTTTATTTCTTTTAAAGGAAATATCTCGTTCTACACATAAACTACTACGAATGATCATTATACCTTTTTATTCTCTAACATATCCGTAGCCGATAAACAGTTCCCATTGCTTCTGGACACGTCACTTCAACTTTTGGCAAATATCCTTAAATTTTGAATCGTTGTCTCCTATTCCAAATAGGGGAATACACTCCCTCGGCTCCTTCATACTTTATCTTCTTCCTTTAACCCTAAACCCTTCATTCTATGTTCATAACTTTTCCATGACTGCTGAAGCTCCTAAATTCGAACCTGAATCCCACTTCTCGAACTTCGACCGCCTTTTTCATACTAAAGAGGCAAGCTATTGTCAATTTCAACCGTTGAGGGTTGTAGAAGAGCATAAGGAAGCATTACTTCCTGGCCTACCTTCTTGAATTACAATCATGTTACACCACCTCTCAAGTCTTGCTTTCCTACTAAAAGGAACAAGAAGCTTCCAGTATAGTATTCCTCCATCAAAGATATCTCAACATCTGCCCCCACTAAATTTTGAAGCTTCTCTTTATTCAAAGAGAATTTCCACGCCTGGTATTTGCGATTACAGGACGATTTGCCTACCCATTTGTCATGGATGAATGCGGGTATTGAGATGACATTAGAGGTTAGCATGCTGGCTCATGATTTAAATAGAGGTTAGGTAGGTTCTGCTGTTCACTTCTGGTCCCCATTGACCAATTGCTTCTTTTTCCATAGACCCATGTTTCTTCTTCATTGGGACCACATTCAAGAGCCACTCGACATACCATGCAGCTCTTATAAAGCCTGCGGACAACAGATGTTTGATTTCTTCCTTAATTTTTTGTATAATCACTAGAGCAAAACATCTTAGGGCCTGCTTATGCAACCTAAATCATTTCTTAATTGGCAATCGATGTTCCACTACTTCCCTTCAAAGACGAGCATTTCATGGTAGTTCCAAGCAAAACAACCTTTGTATTTTCTCAACACATCTATTAATTAGGCTTTAAACTCACCATCAAGCGATTTGCCTACATAGATTGGATGCGAGTAAAACTCACCTCCTAGATTGATTTTCTCCAACGGGTCTTGAGCTTGCATTACTTTATCATTTTCTTTAATTAGTGATTCATCGAAATCTAATATGCCGTCAATAACGTTTAATGGCTGTTCGGCTGGTTTGGCTCAATAGGCCGCATACCTCTTAATAAGGTCTTCCAATAATATAAGGTTCTCCATAAATAACCTTATGCAAACGTTCTACCAATTCCATCTTAAGAACTCTTTCAACATTTCCCCTGTCGAAATGGTAGAACGCAATACTACCAGGATCAATTTTTGGTGGGTTACAAATGCACATGCTGTCATCTATTGCCCCCTAGTAAACTTTTATCATGCATGGTGCTTGAGTCCATGCAAAATTTGACCTGATATTGGCCTTAACATATTTGACTTTGTCCACATTCCAAAAGGCCAACATTTGTTGTAATGTTGATGGTATGTGTCACGACACGAACCCCGAGTAAGCGCACATCCCTCGGCGGTCGACTAAAAATGCGATGTCTCAGGACACGTCGCCGACCCATTCGTTTTATGCACATGTGGAAGCGAACTAATAATCACCCAGACAACAAACAACACAGGGATAGTAAAAGCAAGACAGCAACTTTAAACAAAACACGCTTTATATACAAACCGAGTCAACCCTGCAAGTTCATATACAAAAGGTTTGTCTTAAAAGAGGCCCTAGGTAACCTACTGTGGCATTCCAAAACTTTCGGGTGACAGTCACTAAGCTGTGACTTTTTTTTTTTTTTTAATTTACAAGTATCAATTTGTATTTGTTCTTTTGAATTGGTATGTTTCAATTATATCCTTTTAAAACAAAAGGATGGGATTCGATTTTTGCGTAAGAATTTTATGCGCAATTTTAAATTGTATTTAATGGGCTGCAAGATTTTGGAATATATATATACATGTGTGTGTGTGTGTGTGTGTGTGTGTGTGTGTGTACTTGTATATGTATATTAAGCAATTTAAATTGGCTATTAAATCAAATTGAATAGAGATTAAATACTGACTAAAAAAGGGGGGGGATTAGGGCCCCATTTTCTTGGACTCTTGGGCCCAAGAATTCGGGCCCAAGCAGGCCCAAGAAACACCCCAAGGGTGTCACACGAATCAAAAGGGGGGGAGAGCTTGCCTTTCAATCAAACCACTTGTCCTTGATTGTACCTCCACTTGTCCTTCCTCTTTGACCACTTGTCCTTTATTTATTTTCCTACATGCAAAATGGAGATACTAAAATAATCAAAGAACAAAACAAAGGGGGAGGGGGCTTCATACGGGGAGGAGGAGAAACCGAGAGAGAAATTGAGAGAAATCTAAACCAGAGAGAGAGGGAGTCGTGCGGGCAGCAAGGGAAAGGAAGGAAGGGCCGCCTCTTGCCGTGTCCGTGCAGCCGCCATCGACGTCACCGACCGGCCAAGCCGTGACCGCTGGATCTCCAAATTTCGGACAACCCTTGTGTGAGAGAGTCCAAGGCAAGTATTTGTTCTTCAATCTATGTTGTTGCAAGTTGTTTTGCTTAGAAAAGAAGTGAGATAGGTGAGGAACATGGAGTACTTGAGCTGCATGTGGAGTCTTTGGTATGTAGGAGGGTATTAGATCAAGAAAACTAGTTGTAGATGATGTGCATGTGCTGGATTTCGAATTTCATGAAGTGTGAGTGCTGGATTTTTGAACTTGCAAGTGAAACCAAATGAATTTGAGATTCTGACCATGAGGAATCTTAGTGATAATCATGCTGTGGTAAGGTGTATTGTGTGTATGGACAAAGAGTATAATGATGGGAGGTCGAAATCTAGTGTATAGGAGGAGTTTTGTGAACTTGTGAACTATTTTTGTGAAAAACAGTGTGACCTCCGGTGACATTTTAATTTTTCTGTAATTATCTGGCCATAATTTGATTTCAAGCCCTTGATGAAATTTTTATAACACATCTTCATGAATAACATATCCAAAATTCAAAGAAAAATAACAAATTATGACTGTCAAAATAATTTTCCTATGAAAATATGAAATCTGGAATTTTACAGAATGTCGGGTAGGAAGAAAATCGAAGTTTTACCCTCGGTGCATACAGAATCTGACCTAGTGGCCTTCTTGAGATTTGTTCCTCTAGGTCTTATTGATAACGTGTGAAAATTTCGTAATTTTCTGAGCCCGTTTAGTAATTAATTCTAATTTTTTGCTAAAACTGCGCAATTGTAGAAATTAAGTTACTGTTTCGAGATTTCTATAGAATTGTCCTATATGAAGTATAGTTCTCGAATTGCCATGTGACTTGATGATGCTGATGGTGGGAGGTTTGTGACTTGATGATGTTGATGGTGGGATATTGTGATTGATAAAAAGTTTGTGAGATATCTTGTTGATATTGTGATTGATAAAAAGTTTGTGAGATATCTTGTTTGGCATATGATGATGCATTTGTGAATTAAAATGTGAATTGTTATCCATTGAACCCTCGGGTTAATGATGCCCCGGGAGTCGGGAAGTCCAAAGGATCGAAAGAGTCGATGCCTTGTGGATGCCCAGAGGCTGAATGATGGAGGTATGCCCCGGGAGCTTCGGGATGCCCGGTTGTATGCTTGTCGGTACGTAAACCCGGATGGCCGAGCAACCATTTTCATGGTGAGCTTCAGAGATTTATCCTCGTGATGCCAGGTGGGGTACGAGATGCCTAGAGGCGCGATATGCTCCGGATGCCCAGTGACCTTGGTGGCTAAATGCCGAAGGTTTTTGCGATGCCAGGGTGGATGCGAATGCTTGGAGGGATGCAAACACTGGTCCTCTAGGGAATGAAATTTTTCAAAGGCCAAATAAATTATATGTGATTTGGTTATGTGGCGCATGATTTTTATGAGATTGCAATTGTCTGATGTTGAAAATTTCCATATCATTAATGCCTATTACCCCTTGATTTTCTGCCCTGTTTATCTAGTATAAAATTAAATGCTGATTGTTATGCTCGATATAGCTTGTTGAATCTTTTGCTGCTGAGTGGTTGTACTCACCCCGTTTGGGGACTAACATTTCATATTAAGATGCCTTTGCTACCCGTCTCTCGTGGCACCTTCTATGGCGTGCCGGTCAACGTTGAGTGCTCATGTTTCGAGCACATCTATGTTGGGGTGCGGGGGTTGGTGTTCGTCTGCGTCCGTGTGCTTGTTATGTATGATATGGGCCTACCTAGAGGCCCTGTGGTGCAGGAGTTCCTGTTGGTGCACGTTCGCCGCGACGGGATCATGATGGGGATGCTGCCACCGCCGCCAGCCGATGGACCGGGCTAGGTTTGATCGACCCCCGGGCGATGGGTAGCTAGTGAAGCTTTTTTTGACTGCCGACACTAACTGATGGGTTTAAGATGATGATCGTGTATGGAGTTGGACACTTTTGGTACAGCTGAGTTTTAGATAGCCTTGGCCTTTTGTAGTTCCAACTCATGTTACCCATCAATTATATAAATAAAAGTGCTTGGTTTATCTTATAAAAATATTCAGTATGTGTGCATCATTTCAATATGAATGGATTGGGGAGGTGTGAAGTCGATTCCGCTCTACTTTCTATTTTGCGCCGGGACCTTAAAAAGTAAATAACAATCTCTTAGGACTTATAGTCCTTCAAGATAATGATCAAAGTGGTAAGCATACTGTGACAACCCTATCGGATTGGGGTGCCACACCTACGCTCCGAACCCTTCTGCCTTGGGCTCCGAGTCCTCGACGACACCATATGAGATGTTGATGTCCATAGGGTTAGCTACCACCCTATCCTAGGTTTCGAAGGTAGGTCCATCAAAACCCTACAAAGGACCCTCTCGAGCCCCGTTAGGCGCGTTAAGGAACCACACCTTGAAGTGATAAGGTACCAAGTGAAGGGGGCCCTCATCGACCCAAACCATGGTCACCACTAACTCACGGGTCCAGGCGGTCCGAGAATAGGGAAAAAGGTAGACCCGTATTCTGTCTCCCACAGAATACCGAAATGAACTGGTCTTCGCTCCATACTAAGGACTGGAAAAAGGGTTAACCACGACAAGGTGAGATAAAAAGTTACCTCGCCTCAGCACGTCCCTGCACATTAGCTCATCACATATACACTTATAAATGCAACAAGCGTAATCAATAATTGGAACACATCATTTTCATATATCAATCAATCACAAGAGTCCCGATTATAAGGTAAAATCGATATGACACGTCACATTCCGTGCCACATAATTTTGCCTCATAATAAGGCGTAGCTATCTCAACCACTCAGGCATGTTCCAGTTATTACGACCCATCGGCCATGGCCAACTCAACAGTCGGCGGTCATCCGGTATAACTGGGCGTCATCCCACTCCATCGAGCACGGCAACATCTACATCTAGACAGCATTCCATAAAGGAGCATCGGCCCAGCCTCCACTGCAACTAGCATTCGTTAACGTGAGGCATCCGAACTTAATCAGGCATCGCCTCCCCGACTCTCATCAGGTGACGGGTTCCGATAGTGATCACACGCACATCCATACTTGGCCAAGAACACCGTGCTTTGCACTCGAATACCTCAATTTCAAATAATGGACTTTGCCACTTTTCTTTATATTAAAAATCATCCCAGTAAAATAATTGTGCGTGGTCACATATTTAAATCAAACCAATAAGCATGGTACACTCTCATTTCAAAATTCCACGATTTTGGCATCAAAAATCGACACCCGGTATTTTTCTAATTAAATACCCATAAAATCCAATTTTGTAATAATAATCCATAACGAACATCAAGCACTCAATTGCACAATTAAGCAGTCAATTTCACATATAAATGCGACCACGAAGATTAGCGTAAAATTTCACTAAACGGCTATTCCATCACAATTTACGCTAATTATAATTAATTAAATAAATTGTAATTAATTAAAATAAATTTAATTTAATTAAACTAACCATGGTTAATTAAAATAACCACGGTTAACTAACCATGATTAATTAATTAACCCAAGTTAACTAACTAACCTAGGGTAGCATAACCAAACCAAACTAACCCCTAACCAAACTAACCTAACTAAACTAACTAATCTAACTAACTAGTTGCTCTAACTAAATTAACCAGTAATCCTTAATTAACACTAACTAACCTACTCAGTGTAATTGACATCATAATATGAGATTAGGGCGTTAACTCACCGGATTAGGGCGGCAACGGGTTCACGGCAACGGTGGCGTGAAGGCGGTGAGATCCCGCAACTACGACATCAGCAACGGAGGGCCAACCGAAATTGAAAAGCCCTACAAGGCTCACGGCTTGGAGCTGCTAGGCGATTCTATAGCTTGAGCTAGCTGCGGGCGACTGATGGCTATACAACACAAGGATGGTGGCTGGACGAGTTGGGGGTCGAGCAGTCGGAGTCGTGGCATTCGGACGAAGCTGGCAAGCTGCTGCTAGCCGGCGGCTAGCAGACGGACAAGGCAGCTATGGTGCGGACACGGACTGGCGGGCAGGGAAGACGAGTTGGACAAACGGACGGGGACCGAGCAGACTAATGGTGGTGGACCGGTGGTGTTATGGTGGTGGTTGCTGGTTGTTGGTCAAGTGCTGGAGCGACTATGAAGATGGCTAAGATTTGAGCGTGAAGAAGAAAATGGAGAAGGAGCAATCGGCTGAGATAGGGGGAGGGCACGCATGAAGAAGGAAGAGGAAATTGGGAGAGAGGGAAGAGGGAATGAAAGTCCACATTGCAGCCAATAGGGGACCAAGAGAAATATCCAAGTGATGATGAGCAAGCCCCCAAAGTCTTCAGCCATATTTGTCACGGGATCATCCAATGGCAATTTTCCTCCCTTTCCTCACCAAATAAAGCCTTTTTGGAGGTCAAATTACCAAATTAAGTTGCCCATCCGAATTTCTTCCATTTTCTTTTTGCCAACTTTGATTTTTCCGCAAAATTCCAAGCTTGATGGAGTTTCTCCGAAAGATGAGAAAATGTCCTAAAAATAAATTGTGACATGCTCGAACGTCTGATTCCCAAAATAGAATTCAATTTCGTGGTTAAAATCGACCGAACGCGATTTTAGTACAACCTAACCTATCGGGTAGCTTTTAGGGATTTTATTGTGTTTGACCCATGGTTGATAATTTTCAATCCACGTTTGTGCATCTTCGACTCATAGGTGACTCTCGATTGTCGTAAAAATCACAAGGTTTCAACTACATATACCGAGTACAATTTCAATAGAAAATCGGGTTAGTACCGTTCGACGCGAATTTCACAATCACACGGAATCACCTGCAATTCAATTATGTGATTCCGTCGAATCGACCTATATTCGATTATAATGGTGTCATATTGATCCTTGCCGATGATTATGGTCGAGCGATCGATTTCCAATCGAATTCTCAAGTTTATCGTGTTTATATCCCTTAACAACTTCACCTAATAGATTAGTTAATTCGTGAGTGGCCAACTTAGAGAAAAAAGACCATAGACGTGTCGATGAAATGCCCATTTCATATTATCGGGACGGGGTCGAATTTCAGGATGTCACAACTCTTCCCCTCTTATAAAAATTTCGTCCTCGAAATTTAAACCATGACAATTCTTCTTCAAAAAGGTGGGGGTATTGACGTCTCATTGATTCTTCACTTTCCTAAGTAGCTCCTTCTGTTCAGTGGTGTTGCCAGACCACTTTAACCAAAGAGATCGTCTTGTTGCGCAACACTTGCTCCTTTCGATCCACTAACTGAACCGGTCTCTCCACATACAACACTCTCTCATCCACGTCCAATTCTTCAAAATTCAGCACGTGGGTCAGGTCAGGTCCATACTTTCTCATTAGTTTATGCTAATTAGGGTTTAGGTGGTTAGTTAGAATGGATTAGTGATTTAATTGTTCAATTGTGCATGTTAAGTGGTTAGAATAGACTAATTAAGGACTAGATAAGTTGTACTATTTATCTAGATAGGTTCGGAAATTTTCTAGGCCGGTTTAGGTGGTTAAGTTAGCATTTTCGGTCTAAGTTGGTATTTTTGGTATTTAATTGCATTTATTTAATTATTTTTTGTATTTAGTTAATTATTTATTATTTTCCGAAAATTATACCGGGATAGCCGGTAACCGGAATTTCGTGCTGATTGCAATGGTGTAGTTAGGTTATGCAATTGAGTGTTGATTTGTGCAAATTGAGTGGTGATTGTGATTTTGAATATTTATTTCAAAATTACGAAATTTTGATATTTAATTAGAAAAATCCCGGATGTAGTGTTTTGACACCAAAAATGGTTTTAAGGACTATATTGAATCATGGGATTTTAAAAGTGTGAATATCAATTTTTCTGATTCAAATTGACTGTTTACCCACACACGATTATTTTTATTTGGTGTTTTTAACAAGAAGAAATTAGGCCAAGTTTATTATTTTAATTGAGGAAGTGATGTACAAAGCACAATGTCCTTGGCCAATATTGATTGATCGTGTGAGGGTCAAGTGAACCCATCCCTGATGTGAGTCAGTGTGTCAGCTTGTGTGAGCAATAATATATCAGCTTGTGTGAGCAAGGATCCATGTCAGCTTGTGCAAGCAGCAGTTCATTTCAACTTGTGTGAGCAGTAATCCCTTGCTACGCCAGAGGACCGATATGCATCGGTAGTTCATGCTTGTGCGAGCAATAATCAAACCGGAACGTGCGATTGCATGAATCGATTGAATTGATCGATTGAATGGATTGAATGGATGGTATTGATTGAGTATATGGATTGTACTGACGTGCAAGAAGGAACTGAGGCAAGGTAAGTCATTTGTCATATGTGCATAGACTGTCTTTAGGCGTATTTCCCTCCTAGTCGGAGTTTAGGGGGTGAACTTACTGAGACATTGTCTCACCCCGTTGTGGGCTCAATCTTTTCAGGTCCTTAGATGGCGGTTCCTCCGAAACGTTTTGGTCGGCCTATGAGGGTTACGGAACTGGTTACCAATTTCCATGTTCCCGGGAGCCACGGAGTCTGGATCTATGAACTTGTAGTGCACCATCTAGGTCGATGAGGGCCTACCTTAGAAGGTACCCCATCGATTTAGGACGTGGTTTCGCCATGGGCTCAATGGACGCAAAGTGGGTCCCCTATAGGATTTTGAGATCCCAGCTACGGTAATAGACGTCGCACATGGCGTGGGTACAGCTGACCCTCCTGGTGGTGCAGTGGTGGACCCAAATCCCCAGGATACCTCGGAGTTTTCAGTTGGGGATTCGTGTGCCTAAAGGGCTTGTAAGCTTTTCTGGTTGAGTAGGCTTTTGGTTAGACTGGTGTTGTATATAAACCGGGGTGTTTATAAAAGTGTTTTAGTTGTGAATATGTTTCCTGCTTTTCTATCCCGTGTTGGTTGTTGTCAAGGGAATTGTTTCGCTTCTGTATGTGCATTAAAATGAATGGGTTGGCGAAGCGTCCTGGGGCGTTGCAATTTCATTGACGAACGAGGGATGTGCGCACGCTCGAGGATCGAGGTGTGACACCTGCCATTAGCATACCGATCTTTAGCCTACTAGTCGGGACCAAAATAAGGGCCAAAATCTAGGATATTACAATAGTGATGGGCTCCGTACTCTCGAAGATTGAGCTTGTGACCTTGGACTTTTGTGTGCACAAGATGAGTAGCTAAACGTTTCTCTTTTCCCTCACACCTTGCTAGATATCTTTAAATGGTAAGATAGCATAGCTCTAAATATTTTCTGAGAGTATGCTCTGCACTTACCTTTACGAGGACCTTGTGCATCAAATCCTTGAGGCCAGAGAGCTTGATTCAAATCGAATGCTAAGAGTCAATCCATTGTTTAAGGGAAAAGATTACTGAGAGTGCCATAACTCTTGTATAACACTGACTTTGATGTTAAAACTTTTCATCATATCACTTTTTTTTCCATATTATCGGATCACTTAAGCGACACCTTTTATATTTAAAAAAAAAAAATGATCACTAAGTGTTAACTCTAATTTCATATGCCAAAAATATAACGTGACATTACTTAATCAACTTGCCTGATCGACGTGGCTTGACAACATGCCTAATAAGCATTAATAGTCATTAACGACGTCATCTACATATTTTGACCCAAATAAAAATCTAATTTGGACAAATCGTGCTCTTTCCCCAAATTCGAAAATCCTAATTCAAAAATCCCAAAATTAAGAGCTGAATCTTGCAACAAAGAGCAGGACCAGGACAAGCAGCTCAAATTGGGAAACCAAGAATCGGTTCAACGTGGACAAACCACTCACATCGTCCCTGTTAAGAGATTCCTCCCATCGGCAGCGAATCTCAATTTCTTTTCTCCAAGCATCAAACAATAATTGTTCCCTCCAAGCATTGAGTCCTAATTATTTACAACTCGGATTGAGCAAGTGAGTGGGAGAGGATGACGATGGTGGGGGGAGAGAGAGGGAGAGAGAGAGAGAGAGGACAAGCAAGTGAGCGAGCGAACGAGGGCAAACGGCGACTTCAAACAGTGAACAGAAGCGATTGTGAAGTCCAGGGAAAGACAACGATCGAGAGATATCCTTTTTTCTTCTTCTTCTTCTTTTTATATAGAGAATGACTTGGTGCGGATTGTTTAAGCGGAGACCGACCAACCACCTCGTAGTCCACATTGAACTTGGTTTAATTATAATAATAATAAACAAGCCACGTATGAATTAACTTTTCATTAAAAAAGCTATGTAGGATTTTTTATCGAAATTTATTCTTGGAGATACTTAAATTATTATTTTTCTCCAATTTAGCATTTAAGTGATCGAAAGAAAAGTTCTAACATCAAAATGAATGACGTACAAAAAATATGGTACTTCTAGTATCTTTGCCCATTATTTTGTCTCCTAAACTAATGCGGCTGAGACGAGGATAAACACGAGCAAAACTCACAAAACGCATAGGAGTGCACACACGCTCAAAGGTGCAAATTAAGCAAAAGGATAAGTCTAATTACATGAAAATAAGATGCTGCATAAAACCCTACTCTGGGAAACTTGAAATGAAGCCTAACAGTTATTCAAGTTTAAAATAAACGTTATCATCTAAGATACCAAATAATGTCCGAAACGCTACAGTTAAGGAAATACAACAAAATAAACTAGATGGCATGTTCGAGGCTGCGAGTATGCATAAGGTTTTCCTACTAAATAGTGACACCAAGAAGCAAATCGTCATTGGGACGAAATCACTTTATTTTAGGCAGAACAATGACGATTTATGACGACATTAACATGGGTAAGTACAATTACAAGAAAACTGACTTATGCATGTTCCTGTGGCAGGCTTGCCTACCTTCTGAGTGCACACATAGTCGCACAGGACCGTAGTGCACTCCGGTAGCGCAGGGGCCGTAGTTGAACATGTTTCCGCTCTCACCATCATCACCTCATTGCCTGCATCCCAAGAAAGAAAGAAAAACGCAAAAATCAAACTTCAATTGTAGAGATGATTTATAAGTCTCAATATTATCTGTCCAAGACACCACAGTTAGTATCTCCGCAAGAATTATATAAAAGAAAACATGTTGACATTATAGTGAAATACAAGAGACGTGACACAAAATTTAAAATAAAAAGAACTTTCTTATGAGCAAATTTGATTTACCAAAGCTTATTAAGAGAAAGAGGACGAGGAAAGACATGCTGAAGCCCTTCATCTTCTGGATCTTTTTGAAGTATACTGGGGAAGCTGCAAGGTTTTCAGGATGTGCAGTGATACATGCTGGGCTAGTGGGGATGATGTGTTTTATATAGTCATTCATATCTCGCTGTATAAGGCAATATATCCTTTACCCACTCTCAATTTGTAATTTGGGAAACTGTGGATTATCATTACTGAGCTATTATGAATGAAAAAACAAAGTCTGGGTCTCGCTACTATATATTGTTCTTGACATTTATTAAAAATAAAATTCAGATATAAGTCCACATGAAAAGGGCACACAGGATATAGAAAAAAATCAATAAAGAAAGAGTAAGTGTTGATTGAAGTGAATTATGTCAAATTTCTCTAGAAAGGGGAAATCATTATTTAAAAAGGAGAAAGTGTGTCTTGAGTTTTTAGGAAAAAAATTAAATTCTTGCCTCTTTTGAATTACCACTTTGGATGTGCTTAAGTAAAGTGCATTTACTTATATTCTTATTATTTCTATTGAAATTTTGCGATGGAAAATTTAAGATTCAAAGTTGCTTTGGCGTTGCATTATCTAATATCAACAGAAGGGAGGAAAATCTCAATGTGATACTAATGATGGTCTAGGTGAATATAGATATTCCTAGAGCAAATTGTTTAACCAGCTCTAAATTTATTGTACAAATGTTGATTCAGGTCACAAACTTTTTAATTTTATCAATTTAGTCTTAAACATCTATACAAAATTCGAGTCAATTTATGCGGAAATTGTTCAATCAGTTATAATTAGCATCCGCACAATAAGCTTAGGACTAATTGGGTAATTTTCTCAATATTCGAAAACTTTTAATGGGAGTTGGAATATTGAGGAAATTATGGACTGGTTCGCTAAAGTGAAGTCGGCTTGCTTTTTTTCACCATGAACTTATCCTCCTGTACACAAGAATGGTCCCCAAATCTGTGGGAGTTTGCTATCGGAAAATCAAACATGAGTACATAACTGATCAACCAAAAACACAAGACCAAATACAAGCTACAAGGTTCCAGAAGAAAAAATACGTTGGCGACAAGCAGTAAATCCTCGGTTTATCTCAACAACAGCGAGCAAACTTCATCGCGCAAGAACAAGCATAAACACTTAAACAAGTTTCATAACTTCGCTTTAATTAATAAGCACTAGGAATTATCAGCGAATGATTGCATGATTATAGAACTTATACCACCGTGCTCACTCATAGATCTATATAATCCAACTAACTACATGATCCCTATATATTTTTGCCAAATCACTCACTGTTTTTCCTTTAGTTACAAGCCGAACGTGACTCACATCTCTACTGGTTCTTCTCTAGGGTTTCAACAAGAGACTTGATCTTTTCGACGGTCAATGGCTTCTCAAGGCACTCACCCAGACCCGCCGCGATGAAAGCTTCCTTGTGGGCTTCGGGGTTCCGCGAAGTCACTCCACGATCATGCTCTCTACTCCATCGCTCACACCCCCTTCGCCACCTACATGTGCGAAAACAAGGACAACCTTCCCATTGTATTTGCAATTGATATTGGATATAAATTTGTGTCGAATATAAGATAGAAGGAAGAATTAATTAATTTTTACTTCAGGGCCATCCAAGATGGGCATCTCCATGTCCACGATAATACTATCAAAAGATGAACCAGAAAGGTGAAGATCCAAGGCCTCCTTTCCATTTGTGGCAGTTTGAGTCTGGACTTGTTTTGCTACTTTGGCGTTGCTCATAAGCTTCTCATGTATCTTGCGAATGAGCGCATCATCATCTATGATTAACACGGATAACTTTCCTATCATCAATCCCGAACTATCACTGCCCGCATCACGTCCATTGCCGATGCTCGAGCTGGAGCATGCCATTGTCTCATGTCGCTGGAGCACTTAATCGAGCTGGATGATTTTCCAGGCATTTGAATTGAAAAGATTGAAGATCATATAAGTCGAGTTCTACATGCGTTCCCCCAATGTGGAAAAACTGATGAATGATCAGAAATAGGGTTAATCACAACCACTTTGGCATTTGCTTATGGTTGATTTTGGTCTTGCTTTTAGCATGCAGCCACTTTGGATTGTTAGCATGTCATATGCACGGCTTCTGGCAGACTTAGTTCGAGTAGCTCGGTTTTTTCTGTTCTCTTGTACCCATGCTTCAAGTATAAAATGATGAAACAATAAATGACAAAAAAGAAAAAAGGGAAATTGTCCAAAAGTCCTAAACCTATTATATTTTTTATCAATTCAGTCATAAACTTTTTAATTGTGTCAATTGAGTCCTGAACCTTTTTCATGTTTTGTCAATTAAATCTATCTAGCTAATTTTAATAGAAATCACTAGTGTAGATGCTAGCCATTTTATGTGGCACAATTAGCCTGACATGGACTATTTTTAATGATAATTTTAATTTTTTATTAATTTTTCCCATTTTTTTCTTTTCTTTTTTCCTTTTTTTCTTTCTTTTTTATTATTTTCCTTTTTTCCTTTTGCTAGTGGCCAATCTTGGGCAAAGGTTGGCCTTACCTAGGCGAGGATTGCCCTCACCGCCACAAGCGAGGCCCCCTTACCAAATATGGCAAGGCTAACACTCACCCAAGCAAGGACAGCCTTGTTAGGCGTTGCTTGGGTGAGGGTTGGCCTTGCCAATGAATGACCTTTCCATGGCCACTACCATGGGAGATTTACAAGCTTTGTGATAGAGCTCCCATGGTTGTTGTCTATCAAAAAGCTCGCCAAGCTCACACAAACCTCCCATGGCCACAAGCTCCATAAGTGAGAGGAGAGAGGGTGGGTCATCAACTCGAGGAGCTCAGCAAGGGTGGGCCTTGCTGGTTCGTCAACTCAAGGAGCTTAGTGAGGGTGGCCCTCACCCAAGAAACACCCAATGAGGCTGCCCTGAGTTGGGTGAGGATTGGCATCACAAAATCTAGCAAGGGGACCCTCGCCGGTACTCAACCTCACCTAGGCGACCAACCATGCAAGGCAGAAAATAAAAATAAAAGGGGACAAAAAAACTAAAGGAAAATATTAAAAATATTAAAAATTTTAAAATTTTAAATTACTATTAAAAAATTGTTCATGTCAATACCGACCATATCACGTAAGATGGCCAACTCAACGTCATTAATTTCCTACCAAAATTAGCTGAATGGACTTAATTAACAAAATCTAAAAAAGTTTAATAATTAATTAGCAAAATTAGATGGCTTAGAACTAAATTGGTAATTGCAGCACATGTTACTGTAACAAAGTACTATAGCAATAGGTTAAGGAAATCACTATTTATTTACTATTCATATCAACTAGAATAATTCCCGACCAGGAATTGCAAAGCCTCTGTGCGTTTAAAGACTCATGAGCTTGGTTTTTATTTTTTTGTGATCTCTTAATACCTATAAAAGGCAAAGATGATTTAATGTTTTGGACGGAATCTCTTGAAGTAAAGTGTGTGCTTATGCAAATTCTCTCCATATCTCTCTAAACACTTTTTCTTCTTCAGCTTGGTAGGATCCTTTGAGAAATGAAACTCGGCTAAGTTAGAGATGTTACTATCCTAGCATCTTTGAGCGTTTCTATGCTCTAATCCAAATTTTCGAGTTGTTCACGGTTAAAAGATAGTCCCTAGAAGGTTTGAAGATAGGTTCGCCTATTGTAGGATACCATACCTGCTACAGCTGATATGGTCTTCCCTAATTCTAAGCATAGATCCCCTCATCCCTTTGTGAGATCAAGGCATCCCACATACTTTGACTGCTTGAGGCAGGTTCTAAAGAATCTTTGACTTCCACAAAGGAGAAGTCAGACAAAATAATACTATTCAACCCGTTGAAATCATTACTAAGAGATTTGAGCAATCAGAAGGAAAAACGGCTTGGTCCTACTATCTTGAAATACCATATTCAACTTCCTCCATAATCGATCCTTCCGATTAATTCAAATTCAAAACCAGATTCGATATCTCTTTCATCCTCCTCCTATTTTTCAATCCTTGCTATTAAATCATTTCCTATTATACCAAGAACCTCTTCAATATTCATGACCGATCCTCCAAATTAGAAAATGAATTCAAATCCTTCTAAGCCAAAAGATATCCAACCAAATAACCCATCTCAAAATCCACTTTCTTCTTCCAATTAGTTTTTTACTATTGATGATATTCCTTATTCGAAATAGCCAGAAAGATTTGAAGAATTTCATTCTTGGCTAAACACTCGAAATCTCACGAATCATGATAAGTATGAAATCCTTCTCAAATGTGTTATAAGGTTTACTAGAAAGTCTTAAACACCGGGGGCAATCAATCCCAGAAAATGACCAAGTTCAATTCTTGCTTTTTGCAGACTTTGACCAAGCCATGGCAACCATCTACCACTTTTTCATAGGAAAACCCGCCGATCTTACTGAGCTCACAAGAAGAGAATATTTTAGAAGAAAATGTTATTCTCTCCAAAAAAAAGAAATCTCGAGAAATGCTCAAACTCTTCTATGGCCTTGAAGCTAATGCAAATCTAAAATAGGTTTTCCTAATCTCTATTCCTAGAGAGCTTAGCAACAAGTTGAGAGAACCTTTCTCAACAAACAAAGGAGAATTGTGTATATTCCCTTTGGAGAAATATAGCAAGAAGTCCATCTCTACCTCAATGATTTGTGCCTCAAATGTCAAATGATGAAAACCTACATCAGAGATAGTCGAGAGCTTAGTGGTGCTTGCTCACGCCAGCATTTAAAGATCAAATGTTCTAAATATGATTGTGATGGTTCTTGTGAAAAACCTTTCAGGAAGAAAATGCATTTTAAAAAATAGTAGGTGGGAAGGTCCAAGCATGGATCTAAGCATTTCCAAAGAAAGAAAAAATGGCGATTCCTACGAACAAGAAAAGATCGCTCAAACAATAAGAAATCAACTCGATACTTCATCTACAAAAAAAAAAAAAAAAAAAAAAAAAAAAAAAAAAAAAAAAAAAAAAAAAAAAAAGGTCATTTAGCCAAAAATTGCTCCTAAAATGTCAAAACCACTTGATACACCACATTGAAATTAAGAATGGTGTTTCACTTGAAAATGATGATATTGAATCATTATTTTCCATTAATGAAGACTCATTTGAGTAAAATTTTTGTGTCATTCCTTGTTATCAAACCCCTAGTGGAACTGATTTTGATTTAGACTATGAAGATCTTTTCCATATATATTCTAGTCAAGTCTATCGTCCTCATTTTTCTATAAAAGTCATCACCTCAAAGTTTACTAAACCAATCAAACTCATTGCTCTTATAGATACTAGTGTCAGTTCTTCAATTCTAGACACAAAGGTTCTTTCTAAAAAATACTGGAATTTATATGTTCGGTATTTCAATTCTATCTCAAGAGATACTTTTTCTATAAATGTACAAACTACACCCGTAACTATCTAGTTCTTTCCTTCATGTTCTATAACCACTAAAATCCTTAGATCTAGTCTCCCCAACAAAGATTTGATCATCAGTTGGATGTCATGACTCAAATTCCTCAACTCCGAATCATTCATCAAAAAGGCCTTAAGTATAAAGACAAATTCTCTAAATTTGTCAATATCCAACGGCTCTTTTCCATCCAAATGAATTTACTGGATCCAATCATGCAAAAATTGTTAGAATCCTATTCGGAATCTCATTCTGACTTCTCTCAAAAGTGTCCCTATTCTTTGTGGAAAAATCCAGCGTTCTTTGTTCGTCTTCCTTTCAAAAAAGAAAAAATGAAAGCATAAATCCCATCAAGGCAAGTCATATGGAATAAACTTAGAATATCTTGCTACTACTCAGAAAGAGTTCTAAGAGCTGTTACAGCAAGGCCTTATTAAAATCTCATATTCCAAATGAGCCTTTGAAACGTTTTATGTTAATAAAGTAGTCGAGGTGAATTGAGGAAAGATGCGACTAGTAATCAATTACCAGCCCCTCAACCTCTTCCTCCAAGATGACAAGTTCTCTTTACCCTCTCGAAATTTCATTTTTGCCGGATTATCCAAAACCCACATTTACTCCAAATTCGACATCAAAGCTGGATTTTGGCAACTAGGCATTCATCCTAAAGACAGACTTAAGATAGGGTTCTATATTTCAAACCAGTATTTTCAATGGAAAGTTCTCCATTTTGGCCTCAAAGTAGCCACATCCTTATTCCAAAAGACCATGTGTCGTATTTTTTAGCTAATCTTGTCAAATATAGTAGTCTACATTGATGACATCTTGCTTTACAGCCCTAATGAGGAATCCCACTACCAAACATTGGGCAAACAGAAATTGAATTCTTAATATGCACCTCAACAAAGGTACATACTATCCAAGGTCGCACATTGCTCGGGAATTGTTAAAATTCCCAAAAGAAAATTTCACGACAAAGCAAGTTCAACAATTTATTGGGATAATCAATTATCTCTGAGACTTTGTTCCCAACATTGCGACATTGCTGCTTCCATTACAATTTATGTTGAAGAAAAATTCCCCGCCTTAGAGTAAAGCTTAAACCAAAGCAATTGCCGAGCTAAAAGATGTTATGCAAAATCTTCCCCCATTATAAATACCATCCACTAAAAAGAGAATCCTCCAAACTAATGCTAGTAACGAATACTGGGCAACCATACTGTTTGAAGAAATTGAAGGTAAGTGAAATCTTTGAGCTTACAAAAGTGGAAAGCTTTTTCAAGCTGAAATGTACTATCATTTTATATTCAAGGAAATATAGGCAATAAAGAATGGGATAAAAAAGTTTAAATTCCATCTTATTGGCCATCATTTCCTGATATAATTTGATATGGCATATTTTCTCCAAATGATCAAATTCAAATAAAAGCAGATTCCCTACTCTTAATTATTTTGATGGACTGAATGATTTTCAAAATACTCTTTTGAAACCAAACACATTACAGGATCGGGTATACTTTTCCTCAATAGGAAAAGTACAAGATTGAAAGAATGCAAGATTGGCCAAATTTGGAATATCCTCAGGAAATCATTAAACAAATCCAAAATGACATCCTCACTGAAAATCTTGATAATCTCATGTGGCAACGCCATGCAGATCTATTCAGATTCCCTGGAGGCTTAATTCTTTATCCTTTTGGATTAAACTCTTGGTATCCATTTATCCATCCATTAATTTGGAAAGAAGATGATTTCCCTTACCAGCTTCGATGGCCATTTTGGTACTTAACCAATAAGTACTTAATAACAGTTAAGTTCCCCACCAGAAAATTCATTGTCAAGTTAAACAAATTAATCGTGCTTTGGCGTAACAATGGAAGTGAAAGATACAAGAACTGTAACATTCTTGATTCCGAGCCTGTAAGATTCGGCCATAATGTAACATGCTCAACTTCAAGCCCTTTATAGGATAAAAGAGAAGTCTGAACTCAGTTTCACCAATTAAGCCTGGTTGCATTTGGCTTTATCCGATCATGGCTTAGGCACGAACCTCAGGCCAAATAAGGTGATCAATTGTGGTTAGACTCGATTGGAACCCCTTTTCCATTCACACACCACTCTCCCATTTCGCTCCTTTCTCTTGGCCTTGCATCACTAACCCTTCAAGCTATTCAAGTTAGTTCTTGAGGTTTGCCGAGGTAAGTAAGATTCCTCATTTTCCTCTGAGAAAGTAGATCACATCGTTGAGGCTAGTTAAGTGCTCACTTGTCAAGCCATGGGTGGTGTGCGATGTCTTTTGTTCGATCTTGCTTGCTATTAGACATAGCCGTGTGCTTGAGTCATTTATGTTCGGAATGAAATCGAGGTTCGTTCGAACTGAGTTCATCGTAAGGCAAAGTTTCCCAAGCCATAAAACCTTGGTTTTGGCATAAATAGGATGCCAGTTCCAAGTCTCGCTTGGTGCGGGAATTGCCCAAGGCCGCAAGGTCCTAAGTCAACATTGAGGCGTGTCAATCTTATACCTTGATCAATACGGGGATCGCCCAAATCCACGAGATCTTGGTGAGGCATCAAGCATGCCGATTTCCATAGTTTAAATGGACACAGGGACTATGTGCTTGGTGTTGAATGAAATCACAAGCCGAGGGTCATTCTTGATACATGTGTATTCACATCGGGTTGGAGCCAAGGTCCATCGAGCTTAGGATCGTCACTAAAGCGAGGTGTACCCAAGCCTCGAGGTCTCGGATCGGTATCGAGGCGTACCGTTTTCGAGTCTTGTTCGGTGCGGGATTGGTGCTAAGTGATTGATTCAAGTTACGGACCAAAGATCATTCTCGAATGAATGAGCATGCCTTCGGGCCATGCATGTGTCGACTAAGAGAAAAGATGAGAATCGACTTGTGTGATGCACTTGTATGTGTGCACTTAAAGAGGAAAAAACACCCATTGTCATATAGCGTTGGCGGCGATACCTCGTTCATTGAATGGGATGCCCTGGTTGAGCCAGGAAGCCCCTAAAAGTATGGGATACCTGGTTTGATGGCCGGATACCATGGTTGAGCCAGAATGCCCCTGAAAGTATGGGATGCCTAGCTTGATGGCTAGAAGCCCTAGTAGAGCCAAGAAGCCCCTAAAAGTATGGGAAGCCCCTAAAAGTATAAGATGCATGGCTTGATGGCCAAATGCCCTGATTGAGCCAGGAAGCCCTTGAAAGTATAGGAAGCCCCTAAGAGTATAGGATGCTTGGCCTAAGGTCGGATGCCCAACCTACGACTAGAAGCACCTAAAAGTATGGAAAGAACCGTTGATATGGTTAATGAACTTATTGAACATGTTACTATGTGCTGCTAATAAACTTGTTTGGTGAAATGACTTATTTGGTAAGTTGAAAGTGGATCACATACAAATAGTCGAAAAGTGGTAATAGACTTGCGATTGATCTGCCATCAACACTGTTTGCGAGTGCTGTACTTGCTAGGTTTTTATGGGAGCTATAGTCACGCTAGAGGAGATAGGATTTCCATTGACCTATGTGGAAAACGTGTACTATGATGTAACAAGAAAAGAGTGCCCGTAAATAAATGGCTTATAAAAGTCTTATTATAGTATAAATTAGTGTATTATGTGTGATGTATGTCCCGGTCTTCCAGCTGTTGTTTGTCTGGTGAGTTGTTTATTTCCATTTCTGCATGTGCATGATAACAACATAAAAAGAATCGAGACGACGACGAGCCTGGGAGATCACGAAAATAACCCTTGTCGCTTGCGACCCTGGAGATGGGGTTGGGGTCATGACAGGAACCTCCTGAGTGTGCTTAATTGGTTTTATCCTCCTACTTAGAATTGCCCCCCGGCCAGAACCAAAAACACATACGGTTATGTTTTTCCATCGACCATGGACTTTTGTGAGACATAATGGTGCTCTTACTGATGCACTGAAAGAAGTAGGAACCATCACCTACAAGCCTCAACCACATCTTCAAGAAGCTCGTATCTACAAATCATTTTCTAATTGTGTCGAATATGTCGAATACAACTATAGAGAAATGTAGAGAGCCCTAAGCCAAGAAAATCATACCATTCCTAAAAAGTATGGAAGTACTTTACACCCATCCCATGGGACCACTATGGTCTTGTATCTAAAGCCAGACAAGCACTTGAATAATTCAAGTAAGCACAGAGTCTAGCAAAGACACCTCCATCACAAGAACAAGAAATGGCGGACATGGACGATCCCGTATAGTCCCCTTAGGAATCCTATGCTTAGGCATCCTATGCCCAATGGAGAGGTCCTCTATCTCTAAGTTGATTTCGCATTTCTATCACATCGATTTTGTCTCTTCTAGTGGAGGTTTTTGCAAGAGCAGTAAAGATCAAAGTATTTTGTGGTGGTGGAAGAGAATACTCTGTTCAATGATTTCTTGAGGATATTCCAAGCTTGGTTGGTCGGGAGTTATTTTAGGTAATATGAATAGTAACTATAAACAGTAATTTCCCTAGCCTATTACTACAATACTTTGCTACAGTGACCTATGCTACAGTAACTTTCGCCTGGGCTTTGTAGTTGGGTCAACTTCATCAGGAGAATTTGTATAGTACGAACACTGACAAAAATGATCCCAAAAACAATTACCATAACAGCCATTGTAGTAATTGACAAGATCTCCATTACTCTGGAAGTATTTGACAAGCTTTTTTGGATCTGACTCAAAGATTTAGAACATAAGGTTCAATCATAAATAGAGGTTCGTAGTTGTGAGATAGCATACCTACTGCAACTGACCTAGTCTTCAACTTTCTAGACAATTTTCTTAGAGCAAATTAGGTATTAAAAGGGCATTAATTGAATAATTAGTATAATTAAGTCCTCAACCCTAGACCTTTGGTTGCGTAAGAAGTGAGGTATCTCCATACCTCACTTAATTTCTGGCCGATCATAATAGGCTAGTGGTGTTTCCCTCATATATGATTATCACAAGGTTAATAGAATTAGAATGAATTTCCAAATGTCACACAAGGTAAAAGTTTGAAAGAGCAAGTTAGATACTAAAAGGGCATTAGTTAAATAATTAGTGTTATCAAGTTTCCAACCCTAAATTTTTTAGATACATAGGAAATGATGTATTCTCCCATACCTTGCTTGGTTTCTAATTGACCACAAGAGGCTAATGGCAACTTCCTTATATATGATTCACATAGGATTAATAGAATTAATATGAATTTTTCAATGTCGTGCAAGTAAAGGATTGGGAGAGCCTGCGCCAATTGAGGACCGTTGATCCTCAATTTGACACTACCTCCAAACTTGTCTTCCTCTGTTTAGAGGGCGAAACAATCCTAATCAACAAATGATCATGTAATTACGAGAAAATCTGCGATTCCAGCACGCATGTTTGTAGAATCCAATGGCTTTCTTGCCAATCCTCACAATGCAACCTAATTTGTCGATTGGGTCGTGTTTGTCCAATTTATTATCAATAACAATTTATGTCTACATATTTTCACAAGCGATCGTTTTTTTTTTTTTTTTTTTTTTTTTTTTTGGTAAGAGATGCAAATAATCATTTTCTAAAAAAATATTTTTAAAATATTCTTTTACTTTGCGAAACAAACACACCCTAAAAGGAAGAGGGAGAGGAGAAAGATGTTGAAATTCCTTGTCTTATCAGTGCTTATCACATAAATCTTTAGAGCTGCAAGTCTCTGGTATCTGTGGCATGGACATACAGCTGGGGCTCTGTTGAGTTTATAAAGGTTCATGTCCCACATCATAAGGCAATAGGAAGAGTAGTATCAGACTATCAGTCAATATTGAGAGCAACCATATGATTAAAGGTTATGATGGATTTGAGCTATATGGATCCAGATCCATACAATAATTTGTTAATTACCAAAGGTAATTTAGCAGATTTTAAGGTGTGCATCTATCCTTTCATTGATTTCCCAATAATGAGAACTTTTTCCTGCGAATAAGGAGTATTTCTCAACTCTTAACAAGAAGAAACCGCGGAGTCTAACTTTCTTTAACTGCTAGTTGCATAGCCCTCGTTGTGCACATGCATATGTTAACGTGCGCTTTTTCTTTTTCTTTTTTTGTAATTGTGTTTGTATCTGTTATTTTGGTGTTGTCATCCATTGAGTGCATAAAGTACAAAAAGAAATTGCAAAGTTGGAACCCATGATAGAAGTTAGAAAATAGAAGTTTGACAGCTATTATCACTATTTTTATTTTTATTTTTATTTTTATTTTTATTTTTATTTTTATTGTAAGTTAAGTACCGTATCATTTGAAAGTAACCTTTTCAACGGTCAAGCTAAATCTCAACGTCAACTTATCTATCCAGTATTTAAGAGAAATCCAATTGCTAAGATAAATGGGTTTCGAAAGTAAGAGCAAGCACGTGTAGTCCTCCAACAAAAGGAGAGAAATTCACCTTCCCCGTCCTGTACGCTACACAGCTTTTGACTACACTAGAGATCATTTCTCTTGTTGATGGTGAATTAATGACTTTTTCCAGCTTGTAATGTTCATACATTGGCCTTGACCAGCTTGTATGCTTATACATTGGCCTTGACCTAACATGGTCGTTTCGTTTGTTTACCACACTCGGTTGAGCCGTATACAACCCTCCAGGGGAATCAATCGCCCATCCGAGAGACGATACATGAAGGTCATGTTCCGCCATGCCCATTCCGCTAAATTAACTCCATTTTCAGGGTGGGAGAAAGGGAGGAAACAAAATTCAAATCGAGGAAAAACAGAACTGGAAAAAAAAATAAAAAGAATGTTCAGCTAAGTGGTGTTAAAGTGATCTGTAGTGAGGGGAGGATCGACAAGCTTAAACAACTGAGTAGCGGTAAAAGCTCCCACTGCCCTTACACTCGTGCTTGCTATGCCGCTGTATAAATCACCATATCTTACTACTACCACCATTTTGTACTTCTTTTCCAGAATCAGTTCAATTACGCGACCAATGGATGTCCTGGTAGTAACACAAGGTGGACTTCTCATCATGGCTGATAGCGGAGAATTCAACTGCACAAAATGCACATCGCATTTAGCACCTGCTGAAGGAAATGGTCGGACAACATAGCTAAGCAGGCAGATCTCTCAAACAACCGCAGAATTAGATGCCTTTTTCATCTGATCCTCCAAACCTCCTTATGGGTTCTAGTATGAAAATTGTTGTAAAAATCAGATTTTTATTTTCTATGAGTACTTCCAGTCAAACCATGCTTCATACCAGAAAAACTCAGTCTTCATTAAGCCATATCTATTACAAGACCAATTCCATATTATTAAGTAAAATCACACAAAAGTTCTGCTAAAATGTCAGACACTACTAATGCAGACAGAAGACAAATCTGGAGTCTAATGTTAACAGGGTTACATTGCATCTGAACACAACCACAAGCAGAGAGATGTCCACCCCTCTACCCAACAAGCTCTGCAGATAATTAGAAAGCAATTTCTTAAAGGTAAAGCCTCAAGACAGTTGAAGCTGAAAAGAAGGAGCTTACCTCATTACAATCTTCACGATGCAAGAGCCCTATGCAGCTACCCCAGTCATCTACAATAGGGACTACTGAATCCCTAAAGAACCGCATAGTCACTTTCTTCAGAAGTAGAGTACCTGGTAGCGGCCTAGCTGCTTCAAACGGCATCATGATACTTTTAATAGGTTCGTATAAAGATACCTACACAGGAATAAATGGTTTTATGGGGCAACTTTAAATTGTTGTTCAATTGTGGACTGTGATGCAGATAAGTCAAAATACGAGACAGCCAGAAGAGAGAACATGAAATAAACTGTGGCAATTAGCACGAATGTTCGATAAATTTGCTATTTGACTTTCTAGAATAGCTACTCCATGTACCTCCCATATCAGCAACAATTACGACTACAATGAAGACAAAGAGGACCAGATGGTACAGAGAAGTTTAAATTTAAGTGTTACTATAATTAGAGCTAGATATGAGATTGCACGTTTTTGGCATGCAACTTTGCATCGACAGTCATCTATCAATCAAGTCTTTGTAGCAGATTGCTTGTAACCGTAATATGGAGTTCAACTATACATGGCCATCCTTAAAGTTACAGTAGAAAACTTCTGATAATTTTGTCTAGTCAAGTTTTCAAATTCTTCCCTCTCCAATTTCCTCAATTTTTTTTTTCTCAAAGGTTCAAATTCCATAAAAGTACCCTACTAATTTTTTTCAGCATAAGAAATTCTCGCCTCTTTCATTACCCTACTAATAAGAGGTTTACATTTGCTTGTTTTCTTTTTCCTTTCTCATACTCGAGTTTGAGAGATTATCTAGCTTATCTTCTACACATGACCTTATTGCCACCAACATTTTTGTCATTCCTCCTCTCCACTTATTACTTTAGCACCCACAAGGCAGCCATAACTTTTGGTTTCTTATTACTTTAGTTCTTCCACAATTCCATCTATATGTCTTGCAATGTTTTTTTAGCAAGTTGCAGAATTTCGAGTAAGGTCTACTTTTAGCAACCGAAGTAGTACGGTGATTACTTATTTCCCATCAAGTTTTCAATTCTACAATTTCATTTACGGTACTGGTCTTTCTTGCCTTCCTAACTTTTTCACACCCACAAATAAATTCACTAATCAATATTCGCACTTTGTCTTTGAATATAAGCTTCTTGAAATGCTTTCACCCACTATTCTTCAGTAAATCGTGCATAGAGTGCTCATAAGGAAAAGAAGTGACAATTTTCACGCAAGTATAGTTGGTGAGATAGAATGTACTCAATACCCTAGGAAGTAAGTGAGGACTGAACAAGGAGTTTGCAGTTCCCAACAAAGCCTCTATGTGCATAGCGACCTGCAATTCAGAAGGCAGTCCACTCAAAAAAAAAAAAAAAAAAAAACAAATAAACTGCTGGACTAAAGAAAACAAGAGACCGATTAAATAGACCAAAAGCAAAATAATATCATCATAAGCCAACTTTGAAAAGTGTCTCCAAGGACAGTCCGGTTCAAATTTAAGGTGTCCATAGGGAGGATTCCACGGTTTCTTTGCTGATTAGATTTTGATTATAGAAGCACCAAGAGGCCAATTTGCAGCATTCCAATCATGGAAGATAGGATTTCCAAAACTTATATTCTCTGCTGATTAACTTTTAGATACTAAACACCAAGAAGAGGCCAAGTTACAGCATTCTAATCGTATGTATACCAGATCAAGCTAAATTAAGAAGAAATCTGGAGTCAAACACTAAGATCTATGAATCATGATACAAATTCAATAGAAGCCATTCAGCATATAATTCAAAGAACACATCCAAAATCTCATACCATGCCCCCTCGACTTGTCCATGATATTGCCTTCCACCTTCTCATGATGTCATGTAGGGTCCGTACAGCGATATCTACCTGAAAAAGAGAGCCATAACAATGAGTTTAAAGGAGTTCATTTCCCAACGAATGTAGAATTGACGAAACACTATGCATGTCCTAACAAATTCTAGTGGTTTAGAATGCGAAGCAAAACCGTGCCTAATCAAGCAACAAGAGCATGTAATACAGAGAAATCCCATTGAAAAAGATGTTAATCATCTATACGGCAGTACTTGTAGGAAAGCTTCATCACTCTACTTCTTAACTGGCAACTAACACATTTCCGTAAGAAATAAGCTTGGAAAAGGGTAGTTACAGACACTGAGACAGTCTTATGTTGAGCCCACATTGAGCAAGATCCAGTACCTGACCATCATTTAAAGCGGCCTCCATGAGAAGGTGATCTGCCTCTTCTTGAACTTTAAAGCTAATGGTTCCAGCACAATCAGGCCACATGCGCCTATGCAGAAGTCTGACCGTTCCATAATCTCCTCTAGTGGCTAAGGCACGCATCATGGAAAGATATAGGTGGGACTTTGGTTTTAAGTCTGAATTCTGACCAGCCCGTTTTAATATCTCTCCAAAAACACAAAAAGCACCTACGCATAGGACAAATGCAAGTAAAAGAAGTCAGTGGACCTTCTTTATGGTGGCTGATTCAAATACCTTCATCTAGTTTACTAGAGGAAGCAGCTAGATACATAAGTCCTCAAATAAATGACAAGTTGACCCAAATCATAACCTCAACTTCTACAACTTCTATGCAAATACTAATAAGTAAAACAGCATATGTGCGCAGACAGATCAAATCCAACAAAACTTTCCAATTGATCTCCAATGAACTTTCAATTATTATTATTGATTATTCCATCAAAATATACTTGCCATTTATCATTACTATAAACATCTTTCACATGCTGATACCTTTGATTGATCCACAATTCAGCAATGCATCAACTATTGCTGTGTAAGCAGTCCGATCCAAAACCAGATCATTACGTGATTTCATTTCACATACAATCTTCTGAACTAAAACTAAATCCATGGAGTGCCCCAAACCCTGTAAAGAAAAGCTTGAACGTCAGATAAATCAACAAATATTGAACAAGCAAAAAACATGCTGCAACAACCATTTGAATCCATATGCGTTTCAGCTTCATATGGTAGAAAATGAATCAACTAACTGCATTTGTCTTGCTGGTCCAACTCTCAAGCATTTATGCTCCAAATCCTTCATTGGTGTCGGAAAGAAACTTTAAAGATGTGTCAGGCCCATTAGAGGAACCAATACAGATCATGATGGTGTCGGAAAGAAACTTTAAAGATGTGTCAGGCCCATTAGAGGAACCAATACAGATCATGATGAGAAAACCATTTTGTCTACTCCAGGTAATCAGGTTTTCAATCTTTCACTGAAATTCTTGCTAGTGGAAAAGGATTTCCACAAACACATGGAGTTAGAACACCAACTTAAAAACAGTTGAAAAATTACATTATTCTGTGGCAGCATGGTGGGGAGAAGAAGAAAACTTGGTGTGTTTGCTTTCTTTAATTAAGTTCTGGTGTAAACTGGACCCACAAAGACGAGAAAGGTCTGAAATTAGAAATCCAATGATGAGCACTGGGATTGGTCACTGAGTTAAATATTAAGAAGTGAGGACTTTCAATTACAACCAACATTAAAAGTTCTAAGTAGAATAAGTTTACAGTTTTCTGAGGATGAAGACAATAATTAAGAGACTATTTTGACAATTTTATGTGATATGCTAACATACATTTTAGACCTGTTTTTCGACAACTTAAGCTTTTGGGACAAATGATCATCTAACATGGCATAACAGCTGTACCCTTGCTGGAGGACACATTGCAAGCATGGTGTGTTCTTCAGTTTTTTCAAACCGTACTGGTGACGGAACAGGTCGAGCAACTTGTGTGCGGTTCAACTAGTTGAAAGTCCACTTTGACCCCTTAGTTGATATATGGTAGATAACATGTATTTAGTTCACGAAAAAGTATACAACGCATGCATCCCAGGCCTTCAATTGGCATCCCCTTTAAGGTTCCACTCCTCCTTTGATTGATTTCCATTGCATGTTTTACTACAATAAAACTGGCTCAAACATTATGACAGCTGAAAACAACACGTTCTTTGTTTTCCTTTATATTACCGTCATTTTGTTCAAAATGCAGAAGCACAATACCAAAACCAAGGAGTATATGTAGGAAAAGAAAACCAGTTCAGATCATCCAAGCCTTTGACTTCGATTATAGCCCAAAGTTTGCATCAAGCCAGCCAGATGGATTTTTCTATCTAGATTGTTGGTTAATTTTATTTTTCGTTTATATCAGGTTTACTAAGCAATTCCACTGCAGGACTCTATCTATTGAGGATGTTCTGCTCCTTTCACAGTATCAAGCCCCTTTAAGCCAAGTGAATTGCTTTTCTAGAAGCTCTTAGCATTGTAGATAAGAAATTCAAGTGGCGACAGGGAGAACTGTTTTGTGGTGGTTGGCTTCAACCATAATAGAAAAGAGTGTCAAAAAGAAAGTATGACAACAGAACTAAAAAGGGTAAAATTAATCAGATCGGCAGCAGTCGGCAGCAGTTTTATCTTCTGGGAATATAAGGATCTCCCCAAAATCAAAAATTCTTTCTGCTAGCTTATTGATTTTGCTTACTAAAATTCATCTCAAATTTAGGCATATGTAAATATGAGAAGTGATCAAACTCTTACAAAAGAAGAAAAATTTCAAACAGAGACATGGACTGGGTTAGTCCATAGGTGCAATCCTTTTCTAAACATATGACCTCAGTTCCAGGCCCAACTACCTAAAATATATAAAGATTTTATTTGCTGCAGCAACTTTGCTGGGAGCTCTTCCCTCCCTTCTCTTTATTTTGAGTCATGATGATAGCTTCAAAAGCTGCTCATCTTTTCTTGTGGTACCAGACATATTAGTCGGTCACTCCTCTGTATGTGTTCTCTCCACATTCTCCTTCCCTTTTGCCAATGGAAATCAGTCTTGCTTGCCAGTTCTCCTCGTCTGACTAAATTACGATTTCATGTGCAAAAATAAGGAAAAACAAAACTAACCTTAAGCAAAGTGGTGTAAGTTACTGCATCAGGGAGAACCACCTCGTAGCCATTCGTCTCTCCTTTTTCCTGGAAAGAAGTTAACTTGAGAGATAGGAGGGAAAAAATAGATTGTTCAAGCTAAAAGTACAGTAACCAATTATCCAACATTGTCAAATTATCAAGATTCAGACTTCAAACTAGCCCCTAAAGTAAATGATCTAGACCTTCATTTCCTCGAAAAAACACATAGCTGCATCAAGATTTCCTGTTTTTGTGCATGCGAAGATTAGAGTATTATAGGTTAGTCTATCAGGATCCAATCCTTGGTGTGACATCTCCTCATGGACATTTAAAGCTGCTTGGGGCAAACCGGAGTTTATGTATCCCTGGCATATACAGAAAGCAGAGTCTTAAATCAGCATTCTCTTCCAGTATTAGTTACAACTTGCTATAATAAGACAATAAAGCATGCACACTCAATAGGAAAAGTAGATGCTTCACATCTAAAAAGGTGGCATGCATACCTTCATCAATAAGTTGTACATTAGAATTGAAGGTCTGCCACCCTCATGTAACACATAGCCATATCGAGCAAGAAGACCATTAGCACGGCGTAGATCTCCTGCACTAAAACAGTGCAAGCGCAACATTGGAAAGGACACTGAAGCTCGTAATGATAAATAAATGAAATAATCTGCCCTCCGTCAATGAGGATAACATTGCTTTATCTAGCATATTTATTAGTGATTCAAGCAGACATATCCACACAAGCTACATGGTTGTCTCAGAGTCAGAACCACAAATGCAAGTACCAAGAAGCTGGCACAATCTTGTGGCTCAAAACAGCAAAGGAGATATTTATAAAAATAACCTTAATGAAGTTGATTGAAACAAATCAATAGTAAGCTTATGCAATTGCACTTTTAGTCAACAAGCAAAAAACAGATACTTCAATGAAGAGCTTGTCACAACAGCCTCAATTAAGCTGATTGAAATTGAAACAATTAATAAAAAGCTCATATAACCCATGTTATCACTGAACAAGCCAAAAAATTAAGCAGTCAAGGGCCTGTTTGGATAAAAAAACTGGTTCAGCTTTCAATAAAAATGGAACAGCACCAAAAAGACAAGAAGAACAACAACAACAAAGAAGAAGAAGTTGTTATCGAAGTTGTCATTGTGAACAAAAACACAGTTTCCTATTAAATAAAAATCGGCTTCTTTACTTTGGAAACAAGACAACCAAATGGGTTTATAAGATGTCGTTTTCACTGACAAAACATGGAATTCAAAATAATGGAATAATCAAAAGGCTTTCCGGAAGCACATGGGCCCTAGATATTGCAAAGAAAGGGTCTGTTTGCAGGTGGCAATTTTCAGTCCTCTGTTTCTGCATGCGTCAGAAAAGGAGTGCACATCCATGTTTATAACAATAAGAGGTTGATGAAATCTAGAAAAGCTTATGGACACAAAAGAAGACGTCTATTTGTAGTGCATTTTCATTAATTATTACATCATAACAGACTAGATTAGAAAAAAAAAAAAAGAATGATAAAAATTAATAAGAGGACTGTAACAGAAAATTAGGATAATCGTATATTTCTTAAAATTCATCATGAGCAATTGTCTTCAACCAAAAAAAAATCATAAGGATTCATCTTCGCACTAAGTCCATTCTTCAGATTGCCCAAGATATGTTCGAAATTCTAATGCCGAGTCACAAAGTTACAGTATTTTGATGGCTTCCATTGATCCCAAAAGGAAAAGCTTCCATCAAACCATTTTTATTCAGATTTTTAACGACACATTTCCCTTTATAGCACATATGAAAGACAAAAATGAACTAGCTCATGCATTCTACAGTGAGCAACTGATGTTCAAGGTTTCTTTAAGGTTTCACTGTTCCCATAGCCATAGGCCGATATCCTTAATAAGGGGGCTTACTGGCACTAAGCTTTCTGCTCTCAGCTAAGATATACTTAATAGGTGTTTCATTATAAGTTTTTATTTTAGATTCATTTATCACCTTTGTGAACTTGCTATGCATATGAAATATTCATGCACAGATCCTTTGTTTTAGATAAACTGAAAATTGTCAGGACATATCATTATGCTCATGTATATGGGTTCAAGATCATAAGCTTCTTAAAGCACCCCACACACAGCATGAGCTTTCTAACTAGTGCTATATGAAAAAAATACCTCCAATTTAATGTTGATTTACCCTTACAGACAACAGTAGCTAGCAATGTGACTGTTAGAATACAGAGAAACAAAATTACTTCGAATGAAAAGCTGAAAAATATCTTTTGTAAGCAATAATGCTACCTGCTTCGATAAGAGCATTTAGTAGACCAAAGATCATCACTGCTGACAACTTAGGATTTCCCATAGCAGTACCTTTCTCCACAGATTCAAGTACTTGGAATGCTTCATCGATTCTTCGGGCATCACCTAAGCCCTTTTGAGGTAAACAAGATAGAATCATGACTAAGCTAAACCGGCTACTTAATATAAATACAATGACAAACTCATGAGAGGAGAAACTCTTCCAGCCAAAGCTGCAGACTTGGCAAACATGTAGCCCACTTGATGAGGGCATTGGGATAAACTTCAATAGATGACAGATGGTATCGAAGTGTCCATGTCTCATGAAGCTGTAGTGCATGGGGGATATAGAACTTTAGTTACCACTACAGAGTTCTCACAACATGGATGAAGATAGCTCTGTCTACCAGAAGAAGTTTTTGTATGATGCCACCAATAAATTTTATTTCTAATATGAATAAACTGATTTTTTTTAGCCCAAGAAAGACTAAGTGTACATATCTGCATAAAATGATCTTGCAGATTCCCATCTGTTAGGGAATTAAGCATCAGGCGGCTTTAATGAAAATTATGGGTGGGAACCAGTAAGATCATAGGTGGTCTGAGGGGTGGCAGAAGGTGGCAGTACACCCAATGGTCTGACCATCCTTTGAGCCTAAACCAGAACTACAGATTCTTGGATTTTGTGGCAGCAGGCAGCAGTACACCCTATAGCCTGACCATCTTCTGAGCCTAAACCAGAACAACAGATTCTTGGATTTTTTGCCACATCAAGTCATGAGTTTTCCTTGACCAAGGAAGTAACATATGCTTGACCAATGAAGTGTTCTGTTATTTGTCTTTCATCCTTGGCAAGGGGAAGGGAATTATTAGTGTCACATAGAAAACTAAATTCGTTGCTTATTCTAACAATAAGTGAAGAACAATGCCAGCCCAAATTTTATATAATTTATATAAAAAAAAAAAAAAAAAAAACTTTGGAGATTGTACCAATTTTCCCATTCCTTCTTTCCAGTAATCTTTCCTACTCAGATCCAGCCACTAGAATCTCCACGATCCATGCACAACCAGGCCATGATCCAATGACCAAGGCATCCATTGGGTCACAACCAAGGCTGTGATCCATGCGTAAATGGACTTATACTTTCATACCACACTCTATTTTTGAGCTTCTACTCTATGTCATTAACTAGCTCTGGTTAGGTGCATTCCAACCATTGGAAATGGGGTTGCTTCGTTCATTTTTACAAGAATTTTGGTTCGTTTAAGCTTTATATTAGATCATTATCAGCAATTCAAGTAATTCTGTAACCTTTTGAAAGGCTTCATCAATGCCAACTTGAAACATAAGGTGGAAAGCCAGCTATCCAATACTTGACTTTTATTGAAGTAGCCAAAGTCTTTGTCTCCTAATCTTTGATATTTTCTAGCAGAGGTTTGAAATGGAAGGCACCCCCAGTGGTGCTCTTTAGGTAGAGTCTTTATTAAAAAAAAATGATTTAAAACATGATCATGGGAGCGTCGAAAAAGATTTTACTCCTCCAGTGACAGTCACTCCATTGTTTCTTTCAATATTTCCAAATAAGGTAGGGTGAAGAATCAGCAATAACAATAATTACAATATCAAAATCTAATTTGTTGCACAAGAGACTGTTTATCAACTTGCAAATTAAATGAGACAATTTGCACCTAAATAAAGCCATTTTTTAATCTTAAAATCATGGATGTCACTATTTGACTTTTGTTTTGTCAAGACAGCAAATATTTAAACTCATGGGAGTACATTTAACCAGGTCACTGATGAAAGTATATTAATGTTCACAATGACATGCCGTACCTTCAGCAGTGTGCCATACGTCACACAATCTACACCACAGCTCTCGGGCTTTAACATCTCCTCAAAGATCTTAAGCGCCGCATCGACATCCCCACAGTGAACACATGCTTCCATCACTGCATTCATCACTATAGTGTTGAGCTTCCCATCTCTTCTCTTGGCAATTTCAACTTCCTCAAAAATCTGAACCACAAGGAGGTCAAAAATTAAGGATACGAAATCATTCAGAGTACAATAATAGAAGAACAACTAACAAAACATTCTAAATATTCTCATTACATAAGACATTGCCTAGAACCTGACAAATGAACACTTAGTATGCTCTAATGTTGAGCCATGGGAGACCACTCCTTACAAAACTCAAATGCTCAAACCACAAATGGAGACAAAGCTTAATTTTTAAACGCCACAAACAAAACACTCTCCCTCACGGAAGCCGGCAGCTTTGCCGAAGCCCAGTGTGTAGAAATTCACTCTAAATCGGAAGCGAATCAAGAGTTCAGGAAAATCGATTGCCATGGCACGGCTACACCTTCCACATCCGCATCAGTATATATACAGTTCGACTACTCGACCTCCAATTTCCCCTTCAATTTCTCAGCAGTCAAAACACGCGAGTCCAATCCGGACTCCCAACCGAAAGACAAAATCGATGCTCGTGAAACCAAGCCCCAGCTTTTCCAGGGAAAACAGGCCGAAATAAGCAAGCACGGCAACTCCACGAATGGAGAGACTACGTGGAGGGGAAGCTACCTGACGGAGCTGCCGCCGGCGGGTAAGCTGGACGATGCGGGAGGTGAGGGGCTTGAGGTTGGGCTTCCCGGTCCTCCGCCGTCGGAGGAGCGACTGCCGTCGGAGCGGAGCAGAGGAAGAGGAAGAAGAAGGAGAAGGAGAGAAGGCGCATTCATGGAGAGAGAGCGGTGGTTTCGGCGATACCGACGTCGGAGGCGGAGGCGGAAACGCCTGAATCCGAAGCATCGCCGGCGGCGGTGGTGGCGGTGGCGGTGGCGGTGGCGAAGGAAGCTATCCACCCGCCATGCTCGAGAGAGAGGGGGAGAGAGAGAGAGAGTGGATAATGTCGGAGCGCTCGGCGGTGGAATTGTTGGCGGGCAAAAAGTTTCTCTTTACTTTAATAAAGAGTTCGTAAAAAATGTTTAATAAATTGGTAAAATGGGGAAGCCAGTTATGATAAGGATGATATCATCAAAATTCCTAAATTGAATCGACAGCGACTCATCTATCATATTAATTTTCATGTAAAAAAATTCAAATTGGAAAATTCAAGACACATTAGTTTCATATCAACTTTTGTATAAAAAAAAAAATCTTAAATCAATTCATCTATGTCACAGATTTTTATCTCCATCGAGCACCTTTCTAATGACGTCGGATAGTAACTCCTCTCTATTTTGTCATTCTAGCAATTTCCTTTCTAATCAAATCTCTTGTTTTACCTCAAATTGTCCTCAAGATTCTAGCAATTTTGGGATGGGGCGCAAAGGAGATTTTTGCTCTAATTCCCATTATCGATTCATTTTCTTCGTATCTAGCTAGGGGTGTGCAAAATACCTGGGAACCGCCCGGACCGCCCGAAACCGGACCGGAACCACCCGAAACCGGCGGTTCTTGAGGGAACTGGTCTAGTTCCCGGTTCCAATTTTTGGGAACCGGTCCAGTTCCCGGTTCCATGGGCGGATCTGCCCACTCGAACCGAGCCGATTCCCTTTTAATATTAAAAAATAAAATTACTAAAACTAAATACAAAGCAATTGTCTTGTGGCAATTGTTTCTGCTGCAGGATGAATACAAATCTGAATATTGGGGAATTCTTATGCTTTTTGATTGTTTAGTTTATTTATTAATATAATGAAGGTGATGTATTCAATAAAGTATTGTTTAGTTGCACTTCCTTTGTTTTCTTGTGTTTGGATGGTGCCTCATTTCACCTCCTTTGATTTGTTTGTGTGACTTGTGATATTTTGCCGAACCTGATGAGGGATATGTCCAATTCATAGCGTTAAGAGAGACCCATTTTTCCTGAACACTTACTACTCTCTCCGCCTCTATATCAACTTACATACATCCATTCCTTCATTGATTGCATTTATAGTTGCAACAAATGAATCTTTGTTCCACGTACTTAAATTTGGCTTTTCTTTCTTTGGCTTACTTTGATGTCACGTAGTCGTTCTATATTGAAAACCAAAATTGTTTCGGATCAAGATCGGTTCCATGGATCTACCCAAGAATCGAACCGAACCTGCGATCCGGTTCTCGGGTGGATTCATGCAACAAACGGGTGGATCCCCGTTCCAATTTTTCGGAACCGATCCTTAGCAGGCGGTTCCCAGTTCTAGGTCGGGAACCGCCCGCCCGGACCATGCACAACCCTATATCTAGCTTCCCCACGATGACGCCTTTAAAGAGCCACTTTATATTGACTTTTCACATCGGACTAGCCTCTTCCCACGTGTGTCTTCATTTTAGCAATTTAATCAGGATATTGAATGTAAAATTCATGAATTTTTCACAAGTGAAGTTTTTAATATGATAGTGTCTGATTATAGTATGCAACTTACGTGGATCCACCATTTTTACACTAACGTTGAAATTTTTTGGCTTTTGATTTATTCTCTTTTCCTCGTGTTTTGTCATTTGAAGTTCCTTCTCAAGCCTAAACTTCATGTGAAGGCCAAAGAAAATGAGAGTCATGAGAAGGAAAGAAAGCAGGAAGAAGAAACAAGCGGTGTGCGTGAGGCTGGGCCGGGCCCACCGAATTGGTTTACTTGTTCCGACTCTGGCCTGGGCCCAGTCGAACTTTTTAGCTTTCACGGACGGCAGCAGCGACGCCCTACGTTGCACGACACTTGGCAGCCACCAGAAAGATCGTCAAAGGTGCTCGGGGACCCAAATCAGAGACGAGGCCGTAGCATTTTGCTAAGGAAAATTATTATAAAAAGTCCTAAATATAATTTACTTTATCAATTATCGGTCACAAATTAATCGAATGAACTCAATTAACAAAATATATAGATATTTATAACTTAATCAGCACAATTGAAAGATTTAAAACCGAATTGATAAAGGTTTAATAGATTTAGAACTTTTTTATAATTTCTTCGGTTTGTACTTAAACGTGAGAAAGTGGTGGGTATGATTAGCTAGAGCAGTCCGTCATTCAACAAAAGGTAATGTTTGAGGCTCAAAGTTGAGTTGAAATTAGAGAATATGCTGAAGTTCATATTTGGTTGCTCTTAATGATTTATCATCTTTAATGATTATGATTGACCCAATTTATAGCAATCAATGGAGTTGGAGCATTTCATCGTCGTGACAATGAAGTAAAAGATTCAAGTTACAAATGTTTCAATCTCGAGCTCTAACTCAATTATTGAGAGTATGTTCAAACTCATAATTTTTGTTGGACTCCCATTAATATACACAAAATTTCAATGAGAATCGTGAGCCAACCTTATGCTTTCTTTCATAATATATATATGGGTTTGGTTCAATTTTTCCGAGGGGTATTCAGCCTTCAAAGCCTCTTGAGGAAATATTAGAGCGTTTAACAAACATTTTGAAACAACTTTCGATCAAATGCTAGCATCAAGAATGCTAAAAGGCCAATGCTAATTTCACTCAACTTTGAAAAATAGCATTTGTGGAATGCTAAAATTATGATTAAAATATATTTTTTCCTTTCAAAAAACAACCCTCACAAATTTTTTAGTTTTTCGATTTGATTTTACCCCTCTTTGTAACTGCTCATTATTTGCATGAGGGCAAAAGGACGACGAAAGACTGGCAAAGCTAGATTTGGCCAACAAAGGGCCGGTGAGCATCACATGAGCCATGTGACCTCCGCCAGAGGTCGCATTACCTCGGGCGATCGTTGACTAGGTCTCATGACCTCAAGCGATCGGTGAAGAATTTGGATCATTTTTTTAATAAACAAAATAAAAAAAGAAAATACATCCAATGCCTATTGTAAAAGTTTTTTTACTAAACACTACTTGTGTAAAGACTCGGGTCTCCACTGTACACATATGTCCACTTTTGACACTAAGTCCTCATGGTTTTGTTATTTTCGAGGCAGCCCATACTACCACAAGAAAACGTGTTTATACGGTTAGAGGAACCAAAGCTTTATAAGCTAGCCCATGACTCCCCCCTAAGCGATGTGAGACAGGAGACATGCTCTTAGCCTTGCCCGCATACTGCCGAGGCGATATTAGTCTATCCCTCCGTATTGTCTTGGGTCTTGGGTCTAAGTCATCACATTCTCCACCCCTTATGGCACAGCGCCCTCGCTGTGGCCCCACACGCTGCGGGAGTTGGCTTTGATACCACTTGTAAGGACCTGAGTCTCCATTGTACAAATATTGTCCATTTTGGATACTAAGTCCTCACGGTTTTGTTCTTCTTAGGGCAACCCATATTACCCCAAGAAAACATGTATATATAGTTAGAGGGACCCAAGCCTTATAAGCTAGCCCAAGACTTCCCCCCTAAGCAATGTGGGATAGGAGACATGCCCTTAGCATCGCCCGCGTACTGCCGAGGTGATCTTAATTTGTCTTTCTATATTGTCTCGGGTCTAGGTCGTCACATTTTCCACCCCTTATGGCACAGCGCCCTCGCTGTGGCCCCACACGCTGCGGGAGTCAACTCAAATACCACCGATACCACCTGTAAGGACCCGAGTCTTCACTGTACACATATTGTCCGCTTTGGACACTAAGTCCTTACGGTTTTGTTATTTTCAGGACAGCCTATACTATCCCAAGAAAACATGTATATACAGTTAGATGGACTTAAGCCTTATAAGCTAACCCATGACTTCTCCCTGAGCGATGTGAGATAGGAAACATGCCCTTAGCCTCGCCCGCATACTGCTGAGGTGATCTTAGTCCATCTCTCCATACTGCCCCAAGTCTGGGTTGTCACATTCTCCACCCCTTAAGGCACAACACTCTCATTGTGGCCCCACACGCTACAAGAGTCAGCCCCGATATCACATGTAAAGACCCGGGTCTCCACTATACACATATTGTCCGCTTGAACACTAAGTTCTCACAATTTTGTTCTTCTCAAGGTAGCCCATACTACCCCAAGAAAACGCGTATATACAGTTATAAAGACCCAAGCCTTATAAGCTAGCCTAAGACTCCCCTCTATGTGGGACAAAAGACATGCCCTTAGCCTCACCCGCATACTACCGAGGCGATCTTAGTCTATCCTTCCGTACTACCCTGGCTCTGGGTTGTCACATTTTCCACCCCTTATGGCACAACACCCTCACCGTGGCCCCACACATTCCGGGAGTCAACTCTAATACCACATGTAAGGACTCGAGTCTCCACTATACACATATTGTCCGCTTTAGACACTAAGTCCTCACGGTTTTATTCTTCTCGAGACAGCCCATACTATCCCAAGAAAACGCGTATGAGGGACCCAAGCCTTATAAGCTAGTTCAAGACTTCCCCCCTAAACGATGTGGGACAGGAGACATGCCCTTAGCCTTGCCCGCATATAGATGAGGCGATCTTAGTCCATCCCTCCGTACTGTCGCGGGTCTAGGTCGTCACATTCTCCACCCCTTATGGCACAGCGCTCTCACTATGGCCCCACACACTGCAAGAGTCAACTCTAATACCACCTGATACCACCTGTAAGGACTCGGGTCTCCACTGTACACATATTTTCCGCTTTGGACACTAAGTCCTCATGGTTTTGTTCTTCTCAGGGCAGCCCATACAACCCCAAGAAAATGTGTCTATACAGTTAAAGGGACCCAAGCCTTATAAGCTAGCCCAAGACTTCCCCCCAAGCGATGTGGGACAAGAGACATGCCTTTAGCCTCCCCCGCGTATTACCAAGGCGATCTTAATCTGTCCCTCCATACTGCTCCAAGTCTAGGTCGTCACATCCCGGCAGCGCCACATACTAAGCGCAAGCAAAAATTCTACGGATTATCATCCTAATAGGACCTGTTGGTTTCAATTATCGGACTATAGCATCCATAACTAATTGGTTAGCATGTATAACCTGAATATTTAATGTTCTAAAGCTTTGTAACACATGATCACCCTGTAATAGTCATGTCACCTAGTATTAGACAATCCAACTAAGAACATATATAAGGATCATAAGAAGCTTCATTAACTTTCCTTTTAAAAACCATTTAGGCTTACATATGTCGACTTGAATTACTTACAAGTTCTTCACCTATGTACAACATATATTTACATGTTCATAACAAAAGTGTAAGTAATTAGCCAGGGAAAAGGGTGAGAGGGGTTCCTAACTGCACTACCCCCACACTAACCCACTTCGAACCAAAAAAAACAAAAGACATCTTCTCTGGCTTCATCATGATCCGGTTGCCTAAGCACCTCCTACCCCGACTCCAGGTCCTCTAGCACCGAACTAAAGAGGGCCAAACAGCTCCCCTTCATGATTTATGAACCAAGCAACAAACCTCATAGGAGTCCAGTCTACCCTGCCATCGTCCATTCAAAGCGTAAGCTCATATCTCGTGTAGGTCAGCTCGATCTTGGGGCCATATACGTCGTGGAAAGAAACATCAATGTACGCTATCACCCCATAATGAGCAATTGGTGGTACGTCCATAATAATGATCTGAAAAATAGAAAGGAATGAGCAATGCCCAGTAAAGAAACAATAAGACCCTAAACTAGACAATCCACGGTTGCCAAAGAAAGCAAGAGAGCACAACCAAATAGCTTAAAATACTAAGGCGAGATTGTCACGGGTATAACTAAATGAATGCTAAAATGTCACATGAATGATCACTCCATAACAAACATGCTAAATGCACATGTATACCTCATGCTCCAAATTTGAACAAAAAATGAAATGCAACAACAGCAGACGAACTCACATGCCAAGTGGAATTTACATTATGGTGTGTATATCAAAGTCCACGCTCGATCGATTTACCCGCCGGAACGCAAGCTGACCCGATCAAGTCACTTCTGAAATCTCACATCCGGCTTCTACGATATTTCTATCATGGTCATCTTACTCCGAGGTATCCCAGTATCACACAAGTGAGGCATCCTAAGATCACTCAGCATGGGGCATCTCACTCCGAGGCATCCTGGTATCCCACAACTGAGGCATCCCTAATCACACACAGGGGCACCTCAACTCCGAGGCATCCCGGTATCTCTCTCAACCGAGGCATCCAAGATCACACAGCATGGGCATCCCACTCCCTGGGGCACCACCGGTATTTCAATACCAATAGAAATCTCTTACTCATTTAATTCACACATTCCACACATCACACCTCTGAATTATATCACATCACAGCATGCATAAGACCTTAAGAACACACGATCACTTCAAGCAAGACTCATGCTCACACAACATTTCATCCATGTCGCACTCATTGCACACATGCCACAATTGGTAACCATACAATGACCACACTTCGAATTATGGAAGAGGCTTGCTTATGCACAAACTAACCGTAGATTCTCGGAGAGCATCAAGCGACTTTGTCTTCTTCTTGCATGCCTCTTCCATAATTCAAAGTGTGGTCATTGTATGGTTACCAACTGTGGCATGTGTGTGCAATGAGTGCGATATGGATGAAATGTTGTGTGAGCATGAGTCTTGCTTGAAGTGATCATGTATTCTTGAGGTCTTATGCATGCTGTGATGTGATATAATTCAGAGGTGTGATGTGTGGAATGTGTGAATTAAATGAGTAAGAGATTTCCATCGGTACTAAGATACCGGTGATGCCCTGGGGAGTGGGATGCCCATGCTGTGTGATCTTGGATGCCTCGGTTGAGTGAGATAGCGGGATTCCTCGGAGTTGAGATGCCCTTGTGTGTGATCAGGGATGCCTCGGTTGTGGGATACCGGGATTCCTCAGAGTGAGATGCCCCATGCTGAGTGATCTTGAGATGCCTCAATTGTGTGATACTAGGATGCCTCGGAGTGAAATACCCATGATAACAATATCGTGGAAGTCCGGATGTGGGATTCCATAAGTGACTCGATTGGGCCGGCTTGCGTTTCAATGGGTAAATTGATCGAGGGTGGACTTTGATATACACACTATAATGTAAATTCCACTTGGCATGTGAGTTCGCCTGCTTCTATTGCATTTCATCTTAGTTCAAATTAGGAGCATGAGGTATACATGTGCATTTAACATGTTTGTTATGGAGTGAGCATTCATGTGACATTTAAGTATTCATTTAGTTAGACCTGTGACAATCCCACCTTAGTATGTTGAGTTATTTGGTTGTGTTCTCTTGCTTTCTTTGGCAACTGTGGATTGTCTAGCTTAGGGTCTTATTATTTCTTTACTAGGTATTGTTCATTCCTTTCTAATTTTTAGATCGTTATTATGGATGCATGCATTAGAATATCGATATTTTCTTTGTTATTATTATTTTGTAGAGAACAAGTAACTTATGTTACTTATAGGGCAAAGACCTTGTATGATCGAGAAGTTGAAAGCATTTTGGCGGATCGCGTCATACGGAAGAGGTATTGCGCGGCCAAGCGGGAATATTTGATCCGATGGAAGGGTTTTCCGGAGAGTGAAGCCAGTTGGGAGCCCGAGGACAGTCTTTGGCAGTTCAAGAAAGAGATCGAAGCCTTTCATGCCGAAAATGCGACGAGGGCGTCGCCGGATTAGGTGGGGGAGAATGTCACGGCCCGTGAGAATGACAAGCCAAGAGGGTCTTGAGGACAGGCGTGACACATCCAACCCTCGACTTATATCTCGAGACTTAGAGTATTCTCGAGTCTTCTAGAATACTCCTGGGGATGGGCGATACGGTATTTGTACGCATACGTTATAAATGCGAGTAGCTGGTAGTTGGAAGTAAATATGGGTAGTTGGGGAGGTGCAATCTCCACTGTTAGATCTAAGGGAGATCTACGGATACGGTTTGCCTTGTACTTGTATATAAAGGGGTCTCCTCCCTTCATTGTAATTCATTCACAAGCAATACGAAAACCAGAGCTTCTCTCTCTAAGAGTTTCTCTCTCTATACACGAGTCTTGTGAGTCGAGTGTGAAAGGCTGCTTAGGGGAAAAACCTTAAGGCCGCACGGGTCAGCCTACGTGTGATCGAGAGTGAATCGATCGGCCCGTGACAAGTGGAGTTGAAGGTGAACGCAAAATGCAAGGTTTGGTAGAACAGTTTCTGAAATTAAAACCATCTAAATTTGTTGGGTTAGGAGATCCCATAGAAGCGGAGTTGTGGGTAGATGAGATGGAAAAGATATTTGCATTGCTAAATTGTATAGTTGTGGAAAAGGTGTCTCTTTCAGAGTACCAACTTCAGGGAAATGCTGATCATTGGTAGAGAGTGATAAAAAGGGTGATATTCCCTAAAGGTGTGGTGGGACCTAGGCTGGATTTGTTGGAGCCTTCTATAGTAAGCATTTTTTAGACTGCGCAAGGGATGAAAATATGATGGAATTTATGCAATTAAATCAAAATAACCTGACAGTGGACCAATATGAGGCGAAATTTGCTGAACTCTCTAGGTTTGCCCCTAGACTAGTAGAGTATAAGGAAGATAGGGCTAAGAGATTCTTGAATGGGTTAAGCCTGATATAAGAGGACGGTTGATGCCTTTAAACTTGAAGGATTATGATGAGTTATATGAACGGGCACAACTGGTGGAAAGGATTTGATATCAAGGGAACAAACGTCGATATATCATGTAAGGCCACAATCTCGAGGGGTCCCATCTAATTCCCGCTATGATTAAAGGCCTCACCAAATTGGAAAGCGACCATTTGTGCAAAACAAAAGAAACAATGTGACACCCCAAATTTTCTTTTATCTTTTCTCTCTTTTGTTCTCGCAAAAACGGTTGAGTGGCAGAAACTATTTCCCTACAGCTGCGTTCTTTTCTTTCTTTCTTAGCTGAGACACACCACTTTCCTTTCCTCCCACTTCCATTCATCTCCGCCGAGCCCGACCCCATCTCAGCCTCTCACCGTTAGTGCCTCCGTCCAGTAGCGAAATCGTCGTTGTCCGGTCCGGTTAGGAGCTACCGCCAAAGGCCGCAAAGCCCCAGCTCGTCCAACGCCTTCTTCCTCTTCCACCGATGAAAGATCCAGGCAAGTAGAGCTGTGATTAAGGTCTTGGGTGCACATGTTGGCTTTATTTTATTGTGCATGTGAAGATTGGGGTGGATTTCGAGGTTGGGTGCGAAAAATCAAAGAACCACAACTCGGTTTGAAGCTTGATTGTGAGCGCTTTTCGTGTGTAATCCCCCCGCCCCCTCGTCCTTTGCATTGTACTATGTCTATGGTTTGGCGCTTGGCATCATGGAATTAGGGCTTCTAAACTTGCTTTCTACCAGCCTGTTCTTGGGGCGATCGGCATGCACTCATGTTGGAAGTGCTCACGCGAGATCTTATAGGTTTTAGGCCAGTACGTGGCTTGAGCTTTGGAGTTATTATCGGTGGAGTAGATCTGCGAGGCTTTGAAGATCTTTGATTTGGTTTGGTTTGGAATCTGGCTTAATTTAGTGCTTGATTTGATGTCGGCAATGTTTCGACTGTGGTTAGTTTAGCAGTTTGAGTGCGATTGAGGATGGAGTGGCTATGTGGTTGTTGACTTAGCTTTGGAAGTCGCAGCATTCTTCTTTTGACTACTGATGTAGGTGTTGATATGGTTGGTATCATGGCTGTTTTGGTTGTGTTATTGATGAAGTCGAGGCGAGAAGGAGGCTGTGGTCCATTGTTGTTGAGTAGGAAAGACGGATGAGCTACGAAATGGGCTTGTGTGTTGATTTAGGAAGGTTGAGAGTTCAATTGTGACTTCATATGGATTTTTTAAGTTGTCAGTGATGAATCACTAGTGGTTAATGCTCGTTTAGGTGCTATACATGTGTGGTTGAGGCTTAAATGGGGGTTCATGAGAGGACTAGATAGCTAGGAGTAGCTAAGTGCAGGTGTTAGAGTCCATAGTTGATCTGTTCGGGAAGAAAAGCTTGTTGAGGTTGCTGGTTTGCTGATATTCCGTTATCAAATGCATTAAGAATTGGATGAACTTATCTTCTGGAGAGTGATGCAACACATCCTGATCTACGACATATATTTAATTGAGATTTTTCTGAGTTAAGCTGACCCACACGAAGACTTGATTTTGTACTGTTAGTGAGCTATTCAGTACCGTGAAATCACGACCTCAGTGCGCTTTTGAATTTCTATAAAATTATTGAGTTAGAATAAGGATTTTCTTTCTTCATGAAAGTAGTAGGAGACATGTAGGTGCATAACATATCAAAATTTCAAAGCATTTTACCGAGTTTTGAACTTCGAAATGGACTAAACCTCCCAGTTGTTGATTCTGTTTGGTGAAACGAATTTTGAGCTGTATGAACCACATTGCTGCTCTCTTTACATACAGAATTGGACTTGGTTTTCACATGGAAAGTGTTCCTTGAGGGCCTTGCTATCACATGTTAAAATTTGAGAATTTTCTGTGATAGTTTATTATGGTTTTGGCTCTAAACACTGAGACTACTTGCTTTCATCTAGTTCTGTCCATGTTGGTAGTTTCTGAGTTTTCTGCAGGCAAATGTTGGACTCTCACTATGTCGCCTCTAATGAGAGTTCCTATATACCTAGAAGTACCTAATAATGTATATTTAGACCTATTTGTGATTGTTAGCATACTGGTATTGTTGGTGCTGTAACAAGGTGGAACTACGAATGTGTGTAGTTGGCTAAAGAGCCAATGTGAGATCCCGGGTGTTGAGATGCCTGAAGAGGGATGAAAAAAAGTAATGGTATTCTCTCCAAAGGACTGGGAAGGGTTGAATAACTTCTCAAGGGACCTCGTGATGCCAGGTTGGGTGCGAGGGGTACAGGGTAGAGTGTCGTCTTCCCCTGTATGATTGTTGCAGTTAGACTTCCATAGATTCTGCAAATTTATAGTTTGTTTGCCTATTTGTCTTGCTATCGGCCAACCCTAAGTTAGGACTAACCGCCCACTTGCTAAGTTTTATTTTAAAAACTCACACTTGTTTATTGTGTCTTTTCTTCATATTAAAATGTGACCGAGGAGTGCTCGACGAATGGGAGAGTTTTTTTTTTTTTTTTGACATTATGTATATACTCGACAGGAGGCAGGATATTTAGTGTTTGTGGCTCCTAGTGTTTTTTTGTAGAAATCCCCCTCCTTAGCCTCATCTCCCCATGTGTACGGACACAAAGTTTTTGGTAAATATAGTCAAGTGCAGTTCAGTTTCTTATGACTTGGCTTAGAATGAAATTTACTTTATGATATGAAATTAATATCTACCCTGATTTATAGGGCAAATCATTTAACTAGATTTGAGATTTAGGGTGCTACAAACAAGGCCGGAAGTTCTAGAAAAGTATGGAATAATCAACCAACCAGACGGACATAGTACGAAAACAATGAGTGTTGCCAATGCGATAGGTCACATGGATTTGGACCATGCCAAAGGGCAAAGACCTACTTTGGTTGCAGGCAACCAGCACATTACATTAGAGAATGTCCTCAAAGAAGGATGCAGCAGCCACAACCGCAACAAGCATTGGGTAGGCCAATACCACTGGGAAATAACCAGTGAAATAACCAGGGACTGCCAGCTCAAGGAAGGATTTATGCGGTTACTTAGGATGAGGCTAAAGGGTCTCAAACAGTCATTACAGGTATCATTTCCCTATCCAATCAAAATGCTTATGCTTTATTCGATATAGGAGTGACCTATTCCTTTGTATCTACTCAGTTTGTACGATTGAGTAAGATGGAACCTAAATCGTTAGAGGTACCCCTTAGCGTTTCCACTCCATTAAAGGACGTAGTTTTATCTACCTCGGTGTGTAAGGATAGTAGAATTCTTATAGGTGGACAAAATCTGTTAGCTGATTTGATGGTATTAGTTATATATGATTTCGATGTAATTCTGGGAATGGATTGGCTACATAGACGACGAGTCAATGTGGATTGTTATAGAAAAATGATTCGATTCGATCCACCAGATAGGCCAAGTTTTGAATTTTACGAGGGAAGGATAACCCCTTTTGTGCCTCTTATTACCGCACTAGAAACCCATCGACTTCTTAGGAATGGCTGCCAAGGATAGTTAGCATGTGCGAGTGAGCAAGCCAGGAAGAAGGTACAGCTTGAAGATATTCCTATAGTTCAGGAATTTTCTGATGTATTTCCCAAGGAATTGCCAGGATTGACCCCAGAGCAAGAAGTTGAGTTTACCATTGAATTGGCACCTAGTACAAAACCCATATCAAAAGCCCCATATAGGTTGGCGTTGACAGAGTTGAAGAAACTGAAGGTGCAGTTACAAGAACTGCTCAACAAAGGATTCATTTGACCAAGTGCCTCACCATGGGGTGCACCAGTGTTATTTGTTAGAAAGAAAGATGGATCACTACACCTTTGTATTGATTATAGGCAATTGAATCAAGCAATAGTTAAAATTAAGTATCCGTTACCAAGGATTGATGATCTATTTGATCAATTGCAGGGAGCGTCAGTTTTCTCAAAAATTGACCTAAGGTTAGGATATCATCAATTATGGGTAAGGAAGGAGGATATCCCTAAAACGACCTTTTGAACTCGATATGGACACTATGAATTTTTTATTCTGCCATTTGGACTAACAAATTCCTTTAGTAGCTTTTATGGACCTAATGAATAAGGTATCTAAGCCTTTTATGGACTAGTTTGTGATAGTCTTTATAAATGATATTCTGGAGTATTCGAAAGGACGAAACGATCATGAAGAGCACTTGAGGATTGTGCTGCAAACCCTTAGAGAACACCAGCTTTATGCCAAATTTAGTAAATGCGAATTTTGGCTGGATCGAGTGACTTTTCTAGGTCATGTGGTGATCGGTGAAGGGATATCGATGGACCTAGTTAAAGTTGAGGCTGTGATAAACTGGCTTAGACCTTCGACGGTGATGGAAGTACAAAGTTTTATAGGTTTGGCTGGATATTATCGAAGATTCCTGGAAGGATTCTCTTGAATTTCGGGGCCGTTAACGCAGTTGACTAGGAAAAATTCAAATTTTGAATGGTCAAAGGAATGTGAGCAAAGCTTCCAAGAACTCAAAAGGAGGTTGACAACGGCACCAACGTTGACAATACCCTCAGGATCTGGAGGTTTTGTAGTGTATAGCGATGCATCCCATAAAGGATTGGGTTGTGTCCTAATGCAACACGGGAAAGTTATTGCATATGCATCGAGACAACTGAAACCATATGAGTTGAATTACCCTACCCATGACTTAGAACTGGCTGCCATTATTTTTGCTTTAAAGATTTGGAGGCATTATCTATATGGAGACAAGTTTAAATTTATACCGACCACGAGAGTTTAAAGTACCTATTCTCCCAAAAGGAATTGAATATGAGGCAAAGGCGATGGATGGAATTGCTTAAGGACTATGACTATGAGATTCTATATCACCCAGGAAAAGCCAACAAAGTGGCGGATGCCCTAAGTCAGAAATCGGCGATCAAAATAGCTAATATGATGGTCAAGGAATGGAACTTGCTAGAAGCGGTTTCCAATTCTAAGTTCAAAGTGGAGGTGAGTGAGTCTGTTGGTATAATGGCTACACTCAAAATTGAACCTGAAGTTATACAGCGAATTAAAACCGTACAACGACCAAACCCTAAAGTATTGAACATTCGAGATGAAGCCTTAAAAGGAAAGAGGCCGGACTTTCAAGTTTCGGATGATGGAATAGTTAAGTTCCGTGGGCTTCTTTGTGTGCCTAATAATGATGAGATAAAAAGGGAAATTCTAACAGAAGCTCATCAAAGTAGTTATAGCATCCACCTAGGAAGTACAAAGTTGTATAGAAATCTTCGTCAATATTTTTGGTGGAATGGGATGAAGACTGATATTGCTAAGTACGTCGCAAGATGCTTGACGTGTCAATAGGTGAAAGCTGAACATCGAAAACCCGCATGAATGTTAAAGCCATTAGAGATCCTAGAATGGAAATGGGAACATGTGGCCATGGACTTTGTACAAGGGTTACCAAGGACTTCAAGTGGGCACGACTCAATCTAGGTAATAGTAGACCGATTGACGAAATCAGCTCACTTTTTGGCTGTGAGGATAGACTATTCGCTAGAGTGGTACGCCACATTGTATGTTAAGCAAATAGTACGGCTACATGGTGTCCCCGTAACCATAACATCAAATCGAGACCCACAATTCATGTCGAATTTTTGGAAGAGCCTTCAAGCTGCTTTAGGGACCAAGCTCCAATATAGTATTGCCTTTCAACCACAGACGAACAGACAATCAGAGAGGACTATACAAACATTGGAAGACATGCTACGGGCCTGCATCATTGATTTCAAAGGAAATTGGGATGAGAAATTGCATCTAGTGGAATTCGCTTACAACAATAGCTTCCAACAAAGCATTGGTATGGCTCCATTTGAAGCTTTATATGGTAGGAATTGCAAAACTCCTATTTGCTAGAATGAAGTCAGAGAACAAAAGTTGACGAGGCCATAATTAGTTCAAATTACTTTAGAAGCTAATAAGACAGTACAAGAACGACTCAAGACAGCTCAAAGTTGGCAAAAGAGCTACTATGCAGACAGACGTCATAGGCCTCTGGAATTCAATGTAGGTGATCATGTGTTTCTAAAGGTGTCACTTATGAAGAATGTGTCAAGGTTTGGAAAGAAAGGAAAATTGAGTCCAAGGTTTATAGGACCTTTTGAAGTACTAGAAAGGATTGGGGTATTGGCATATCAAATAGCCTTAGCACCAAAGCTATCCAATATACATGGTGCCTTTCATGTGTCTATGTTAAGGAAATATGAGCTAGATCCAACACATGTGCTGGACTTTGAGGTGCTCGAAATAGATGAAAGGATAAGGTATGTGGAAGAGCCTGTACAAATTCTAGATCGAAGAGAACAGGTGCTAAGGAACAAGACCATACCTTTGGTTAAAGTTTTATGGCGATACCATGACTTAGAGGAAGCAACCTGGGAAAGTGAAAAAGAAATCAAACATAAGTATCCTCAACTCTTCCAATAAGTGTGGTAAGATTCCAAATTTCAAGGACAAAATTTTTTAAGTAAGGGAGAGTTGTGACATCTTGAATTTTACCGACCCTATAAGTGTAATCAAACTATTAAGGGCTTGGCTTATTTTAAAGCAGGCTAGGTGACAAGCCCAATGGGTAGTGAGGAAAGTATGGGCTTTGGTAGTTAACGGACTACACGAAGATATTGAGCATGGGCTCAATCGGTCATAGGATAGGATATGGACTTGGGCTTGGCATGGAGCGGGCCAAGAGTCAGGTTCATTAAAAATTATGAATTAAGTCTAGTGGGCAGTGAAATGTCATGGGATGAGCCCGGTGGGCCAAAGACAGGTATTTAGGTTCGAGCGCTTTAATTTTCAATTAAGATCATAGATTACCATTATGAGGGATTTAATTAGAAATTTTATTAAAAACTTATAAACGATTGTAATTCTATTGTCGACCACTAACTTTAGTAATTCTCGCAATAAATTCTTGTTTGTAGATTAGTGCCGAGATGTTAACGCGTCAATTTGATTCGTGCGAACTCGTAGATTCGTATAGTTACGAGAGGATAAAAAATTTGTGGATTTGAAACGAAATTAAGGAGAAGACGTTAGAAACTAATAGTATAGGCAGTACGAAGGGATAGACTAAGATCGCCTCGGCAGTATGCGGGCAAGGCTAAGGGCATGTCTCCTGTGCCACATCGCTTATAAGGCTTAAGTCCATCTAACTGTACATATGTGTTTTCTTGGGGTAGTATGGACTACCCCGAGAAAAACAAAACCGTGAAGACTTAGTGTCCAAAGTGGAAAATATGTGTACAGTGAAGTACTGGGTCCTAACAACTTGAACTCAAAGTCCCTTTGCAAAAATTACCAAAAACAATTCGCATTTCCCCAAAGGACTTTGGTCTTTAGCTCATGCAAAATCTATTTGCAAAGTTGAACCCAAATACAAGTTTTCATGTACATGTTACGAGCATGTGCCATTCATTTTTATTCCTTATGAAACCTAAAAAGCAAATAATAAGATTCATAACCTTAGTTGAATGGAGAAATTAGAAAACATTTGACATTAGTTTCTTCTTTTAATACCCTACAAAATCTTTTTTCTAAAATAAAACCTTGGACGGACGTTTAGCTATTTTCTCAATACTAGAAAACAAGCATATATTTACAATTCAATGAAAGAAACTGAGAGAAACATTCTAATTTTCTCACATAGAGTGTGAGGACGAAGTTAATACTACCAGGACAATCAAGCAATTTTACCAAGTGCACTTTCCTAAAAATTAATTTCTCATTTTAGCACTTTGTTCGTTTTATTTGGTTAATTTACCTTTTTTCCATCTTTTATATACCTAGAAAATTTGTATTAAAAAAAACACAAAAATGAGACAAAATCCAATTTTGACTCTAATATAATGGGCTAATATCACAAAAAACTTCAAACTTGTAAATTTGTGACAAATTTACCTAAACTAATTTTTTTATCATAATAAAATCCAAAATGACAAATTTATTATGAAAAACCACAAACTAGTCCATTTGTGATAAATTTATCCTCATTTAGTTTCCATTACATAGGATTAATACCACAAAAAATAAAAAATTGGTATACTTATAACAAACGGAGGATCAAACCCAAATTGATACAATCATCAACTGTCACATGTTATCTAATTTAACAATTTGACAATAAAAATTAACATAAACTAACAAATGGTAAATTTGTCACAAATGTATTGATTTTTTTTTTTTGGTCAAAAAATTTGTTTGTGGTAAATTTGTAACAGATGCACCAGTATAATAATTTTTATGATATTAACCTTAATATAAATGCTTTTCTTTCATACTTTTTTTCGGTATTATCTTACTTTCTGAACAAACTCATAGGAAGATTAACTTCTCCAATACAAATATTTCTATTGTACGCCCAAAATTAAAGGTGCTATAAACTCTTTTTTTCACGACATTTGTGAATATAATCATAAGTACTTCGGTAAAACTTGTTAATTATATATATCATATCCCCACATCATTCAAAGCCGCTGATTTTCTTTTTGTCAGCTTAGCAGATCCAAACCTTTTAATTTGATCAATTGTGGCTTCCCCTCGAAAACTAATCAAAGCTACCAAATCAACATCCAATTTATTTATTTATTTATTTTCAATAAGGCCTTTGGCCTATGACATTACCATGAGGATCGTAGTTACAAGTTATGAACGTGTCCCCGTTCACGCAAATGACTCTAGCGCACCCGACTCGGACGCTCTGCCTCCACACCAACTGCGTGTAGTGCAGGCAATCTCGGCCTGGCGCGCACGTGTTGGAGCCGTAGTCATAGTAGGGCCCCTCAGCAGCCCATGCAGTGACGGCGTCCCGCGGCCTCCATGCCCCGCCGGTGCCCCAGAATAGGTTCTCGCCATAGTCGCCACTCGAGTGGACGAGGGCACAATCTCCCCGCCGCTGGCGGGCCCACCAGGAGGCGTAGCTCGCAAGGGCCTGGCTCCACTGGAGGGGCGGGAGGCCAAGCCTTGACCTCACGGCGTTGTGTGGCACCAGGTACTGCTGGATGACGGTGTTGGAAGTGGCCAGGATGCGTCGAGACGGGGCCGAGAGCGCAAGGAAGGGGAAGGAAGAAAGGAGGAGGAAGGTTCCTAATAGCCCACATGAAAACAATGCCATCTTAGAGAGAGAGAGAGAGAGAGAGAGAGAGAGAAACGGTTTGATCGAGATTGATGTTAAACACCAACTAAAGCTAATGATATTTATATGGGTACGATGGGGGGAATCATTTCACATGTTAGGGTTTTAATGCAAGTAATGGGAAGAGTGTGGGATTGCGGTTGACTTACAGCTCGGGGGAAACGAGGTTTTTCAATGATTGTCGCCTCATGATCAACGAACATACCGGTCGTTACGTTATTACATATGCCGAGGATTTCGCGTATAATAAGAGTTTTCGAATCGGGTTCGACGCTGCAACCATGATAGACACATGCAGAAATCGAAGGTGGCGGACATGTTTGATCATGTTTGATTAGATCGGATCAATTCGTGATAGAATACGAGTTAGCTTGTGCTGCACATGAGTGCATGTGGGTGTGATCAGAAATCCATCTATGGACATGTCTTACGCGACGAAGGTGGCGATTATGCGTCTCGCGCGCTTGATGCGGCAAGTGGGGACGATCATTTCTTTTTCATCTCATCGACTCTTTCTTTCCTGAACTGAAGATGTCTCTTCTGCCGCTCTACCGAAGAAGAGAATACGCTGTCGTCAAGCTTCGCCTGCCGAAAGTACCGAAGGCGCACCCGCCGCGATGATGGAGAAAGCGAGATAGGGAGCAGGATTCGTTCGATCTCTCTTTCGCGTTGCTCCGACCTCATTGCGGTAAAAGGGTTTTCGTGCTGACATTGCGAATGATGCGCTGTGATCCTCCTCATGCTCTGCTAAGGACACGTTTATGGACCGCATTGCCCACTCGGCTGATCTGCGGATTGTCCGGCGTACCCTATGAACGGATGAGAAAGACAAGTCAAAGAGAATCCAAAGCTCTGTTCTGAAACCCTAGGTTCTTGGAAACCCTAAGATTTTTCCTTGCACGATCTGAAAAGAGCTGCGGTCTTGAATCGGATAGTTTGTTTAACTTAGATAAGTACGCACGGATCAACCCGTTTGGGATGAGCATGTACTTACCAAGAGTATCGAGACCTGTTTATCAATTACTTAAGATATCAAAGTAGCCCAATACTTAAGAGATATAAATAGAATAGCGGATTAGAGAAAATATTATGTGAGACTGTCTTTGTAGGTCATCGATGAGATTCTTCATTAATTGACTTCAACATGTCTTAGTGGGCCCATTAATTTCAATTTTTTTCTTGCCTCCATTGCTTCTCCCCAATCCGTTACCTCACCTCTCTCTCTCTCCCCTACTTCTTCTTCCTTTATGCGTTCTCTCTCTCTCTCCTACTTCTTCTTCCTTTATGATCCATTACCCTCTGTTACCCTCTCTCTCTCTCTTCCTTCCCTTCCTCCTCCTCCCTTCTCCTCCACACCATTAACAAGCTCCGCAAATTAAAAATGTGCACAACAAGATGACTGAATCTGCAAGGAAAATTCACAAGCTAAATCCTATGAGCTTTTACAGCGCATTAGGAATCAAAGTTGAAGTTAAAATTTAATTGAATTTATTTTCCAATTCTCTAACTCTTTTGCAGACAAATCTCAAGTTTATTGAATGAAACGGAAGGTGAATGGTGAACCTACTTTAAGTTGTAGACCCTTTCATGAACTCACACCCAACCTGGAAAAAAACAAATGCCTACACATCATAGAAACCCTAAGCCCAAGCCTCTCTCTCTCTCTCTCTCTCTCTCTCTCTCTCTCTAATATGAAGCCCGAGAATGCAATTTCCAAGTTCAACAACCTAGACCAAAGCACACGTCAATAGCTCCCTACTTCGCGAGCTCGACGCCGACCCCCACCATTCAGTCTCCAAGAACTTCGGTTGGAAGCTCTACGACAGCGACCTTTACCAAAGCTGTCCAACTTTGATGCCATGAGTGAGAGAAGAGAGAGGGAAAGTAATGAATGAGAGGGGTCAGTGAAGGTGAGAAAAAAATCGAACTAATGGGTCCCACTTGGACACATGGCATTCAATTAATAAAGTGTCTCATTAATGACATGGGAAGACGATCCCATCTAATACTTTCTTAGTGGATTTGGTTGTCAAAGTCCAAATTCGAAAATCTCTTTCCTATTGGGTCTCTAACTACGTCAACTCTTATGGGATTTATTATATTTTGAAGCCCACTCAAGGTACGCTCATGTTATTCCATAATGAAATGCAAGAAATTTTTGCCGGCCCCCTCTTCCACCCCCCCCAAAAGAAAAAACAGCTCTATGTCATACCAATGAAAACAACACAAACAATTATACTATTAATCTACAATAGAGGGAAATTGTTCAATCAATCATAAACCCATTACACTGATGCCGATTCAATCCTAAACATTTCCCTTTTACCAATTGAGTCATAAAGCTTTGTGCAAATTTCCAATGTAATTCTTCCAGATAATTTTTATTGAAAATCACGGGTGGTATGCCACGTAGAGTAGTCGACAATAACTAGACCGTCATATCAGCAATGTTTTACAAAAATCAACTAGAATGACTACATTGGAATTTGATATGGAGGTTTATGACTGAATTGTCAAAATCAAAATGTTTAAAACTGAATTGATATTCATATAATTAGTTTAGGATTGATTAGATAATTTTTCTCTTTAATAGAGCTCTCTTCTCCAATGGAGCTCTTCTCCACCATCTTATAAGTGGTAATTTGCCCTAAGACCGCTTCATCTGATCACAGCCCTCATCTAAACTAAGTGACCCTATCCCTCATCCCCACCTTTGTCCTCCTTTATGAGTTCCCTTTCTCCTATCCAGAATGTAAATATTTTTGTCCTTGCCTGAAAACCGCTACTTCTTCATCTTCCCCTCTCTGTTCTATAGAGAATCTTTAGCATCCCTAATCACGTCCCTTCTTTTCCAAATGGATTCTCCACCTCCCCATCCCAGAGTTCCAAGAAACTGAATGTCCTATGCCAAAAAGTGGGCAAGTCTCTCAGGTAAGTTGTTTGCAAGCCTAGTTTCAATTTCCAAGCATTTCAATCAACCATGAAGAGGCTTGGGGCACTGAGGATGTAAGGTTCACTTAGTTGTATCAGGGTATAATTGCACTTCATTTGAAAAATGATCGTGGCAAAAGGAGAGTTCACTAGTATCCCCTCGGTCCTTTTATGATAACCCTATGCTTCATCCGACCATGAGTATTTTATGTTGACATTGTGTGGGATTAGATTCACTTCCGACAATTAGGCCCTCAAGTAAAAGGTAGAGGTGTCAAAATGGGTCTTAAACTCATACATGACCCATTTAAATCATACACGGGTCATATAGGGATCACTTACATTTTGAAGTGGGTCATATATAGGTCACTTACATTTTAAAGATATTAGTTAAATGGGTCTTAAATGGATTGGACTTAAAAACCCATTTCCAACCCAAACTTCACACTCTCTCTTTCCCCATTTAACTTTATAAAAATCAAAATTAGAATTATTTTTATCTTTTCTTTTTTTCTTTCTCTTTTTCTTTCCTTTTTTTGGTTCTTTCTTCTTCCTCCTTCCTTAGCCGGTGGCCGGCACAGCGATGGCCGGCAACCGGCTAGGCAAGGCTCAAGCTTGTTGAATCTAGCAAGACTCAAGCTCGCCAGTGTCAAGCAAGCTCAATCTCGCTAGTATCAAGCGAGCTCAATCTCAGACTCGAGCTCACAGATGTTGGGAGATCGGCGAGCCTCAAAAAATAAAAAACAATCAATAAATAATTGAATTTTTTTAAAAAATTATAAAAATTATCCATTCAATTTGTATTGCATTAAAGTTTTTTTATCAATATCATTTAAAAAAAATCATAAGAAATAAGCTTTCTTAAGTTTAGTTAAATGTTTTTCACATTTTTATTTTATTTACTAATTTTTTTATTGTTTAAGTTACTTGTAAAATTTGATGTGAATTTTTTATTCAAGTAACATATATATGACGAGCTTAAAGTGAATTAAATGGGTGGGAGTGGATTAACCTAAATTGAGTTAAATATTAATGTGTTTCGGTAATATGGATTGAGTCGGGTATGGGTTGGATATGAGTTAACAAATTTACATTGAATGAAAATGAGTCAAAATGGATTAAATGGGTCAGTATAAGTTGGATCATTTTTTACCCGACCCAACCTACCCATTTGAATGCCCTACTTCTAAGACGGGCTTGATAATTTTGACTCTATTTATTTCACAGAAAATAATTGATTTGGAAAATATTTTCCTAAAAGTAATCATCTGTATCGTTTACAAAAATGAATAAAAAAAAATGTAGTTATCATCCATGAAGATATTTAGATATAAATTATTATTCATAATGAAAATAATATTTATTAATTAATTATTTCAAATGATATAACGGATTATTTTAGAAAAAAATTTCTAAATCATTCATTGTTAACAAAATCTATGGAGCTTTCATTCCTAATGAAAACAAAACAAAAAGAGGATTATAACCGTAGGCTGAAGAGGAGACTCAATTTTTTAAATGTGTGGGCCTCGCTCGTGAACTTGATTTATACTAGGATAATTAAGGAGAAATAGTCTTTTTGGAACACATTAATAAATGCAACTTTAATGATCTTGCTTCCGTGTGCCTGGGTGGATATGCAACTCTGATACTCTTCACCGATTAATAAAAGAACTTACAAAAAATCATGTCATTTAGATGAATTTAATCTTAGAAAATCAATCCTTCTAAAACCTAGGTGACTTAGTACGCAAAATTTACCTGGAAGGTATAGTTCAAGTTTTCCACAAAATTAATATTCCGATGCCTCATTCCGTGTCGAAATTTTTAGTACAATTCATGGCGATCGTGAATGTTTCCGAGCGATTTCTTCTCTGTTTCTCCGGCAAACCATATGTGTTCGCTGGTAGTCGAGCAATGAGGCTCGTTGGAGAAGCAAAGGCCTTGTGACGATCCTTAAATGAGTCCATAACTTTTCTATTGAATTCCTTTCTATGCCCAGTCTGCTCCAATCAACGTCATGACCGTATTTGCGAATTATTGAATGGTTGGTGGATGTCGATGGCATTTGGAAATGGCGGCCGACCAACGACAGAAGTCCGGTGATGGACATTGACCGATTCACCGTGAAGTGAGTTGTCGGTGTTCTGGTGCTTTGATTGGTGCAAGGTATGAGCGAGTGGGTAGGCTTTCGGTCCTGTTAGGAAGACGATGAGAAGGAAAGAACTAAGCAGGGTGTAGGTATGAAAGTAAGGAGGATTTGTGTGGACTTGACGCAGTTTTAATTTAAGTGGGCTTGTCATGGGTATATCCTTGGGCTTAGTTAAATTAGAAATGAAAAGAGGGGGGCCGGATTTAGTAGCCCAACCCGTGGCCAGACCCCACAGTCCACAGCAGTTCGTATTCTGACCGGGCCCAAGGGCCCAGCCCGAGTCCCCATTTTCAGACTATAAAAGTTTTTAAATAAATTTAAAAGAAATTAGAAAACAGGTTAGGAGCAGGTCTTGGTTAGGTTGTTTTATTTTAGTGATAGATGTAGCTTAGTTCTATTTAGATAGCATTCATTTAGTTTAGATATTTTAACAAGTACCTTTAATTTATTATGGTTTTAGGTAAAGCAGTCTTTGAAAAGACGAATTGGACTCATTTGAACTTTATTCATGAAAATTGTGTCCTAGGGCTTAATAACAAGGCCATATACATATACACACACGTACATATGTATGTATGTATATTCTATTCTTGATTCTTTGTAGAGTTTACTTTCCCAACACCTCACTTTTATCACATTGATTGTGACTGTCTACTTTGATTGTGCACTCATGCGTGGTTAATATAATGGTCAAAGATTGCCCTAATCAAACCAATCAAGTTAAGATATCAAAAGAACACTAATTAGATAATTAGTGTACTCAAGTCACCGATTTTAGATTTATGGCTATGTAGGAAGTGAGGTATATTACTAGATTTCACTTGATTTTTAGCTGACTCCAAAAAGCTTGTCAAACTTCATCATTAATCGAATTAAATGAAAATTCCAACTTCATGCAAGGTAAGAGTCTGGGAGAACCCACGCTTATTGAGGATTGTTGGCCTGCCTTTGGCATTATCTCTAAATCTGTCATTTCCCCAACTTCGGGTTACCACGCTCATGACAACAACTACTGGCGAATACGACAAAAGAGGAATGGCGGGAGAATTTTTTTGGGTGGATTTTGTTATAAGACAAGATAGTTGTGTATGTTTGAAATGGTATTTGTTGGGCTTAGTTTGTTGATCATTGGAGAAATATATAATTTTTTTTGGTGGACTTGCCTTAATCTTCAATAAATAGATGGATATATGTGTTGATAATAGATTGATGTGAGTTATGCATATGAGACTGCGTCCTCAAGTAGGAGAACAATTGTTCCCCTATGCTTGTAGAGCTAGGACGCAACTCAAGGCACGTGCCTAATATTTGATATGACGCAGCCAAACAAATTGCACCACGTGTATATTATGATGCACATTGAAGTAAGAGAAATCAACAAAACAAGTTCCACAATGTTAGATCTACTACTAATATAGAGCTAGTGATCTCTTCTTCCTATAGCAACTTCTTAGTCATGGAATGCCACTTACTCTTCGGATGTCATGTTTAAATTACTATTTACATTAGAGCTCCGTTTATTTCACTAAAAGTTAATAATTTGAAAATTAATTTTTTCTAAAATGATCGACTGTATCATTTGACAAAATTACTTAATGAAAAATGTGTATTGTTTGATATAATTACTCAGTGAAAAATATTTTCATTATTAGCAATAATTTTCATCTTCATTCAATTTTATAAATAATATAAACGATCATTTTTTGAAAAATATTTTCCAAATAATTCTGCTTCTTCTTCTTTTCTTTTTCTTTTTTTTTGAAACAAATGAATCCTAGATTACGTGTGATTTTGCAGTTACATCTCAAGATATCAATGGTCATTATGATCAAGTTTCTCCAAGTCCAAGGAAGAGATGTAAGTACTTCTAGAAACAACAGACGTGATGAACAATAAAGACCGGATCTCCACAGTCAAAAAAGAGAAAGGATATGCAGAAAAGGTCATTCAGTATGGCCAAACGAGGGAATTACATCATTCAGTTTGGTTTGTTTCAAAGATTAATATAGGTACAACGATAGGAATGGTTTCTAAACTTTGATCAAATGTCTAATATCTTTTCCAAACATTTAATTTGTTTCCTTATGATCCATAAACTTTGGTTTAGTGCGCAATGTCGAATCAATGTACACTGTTGTCCTTGAACTTTTAATTTATTTGATATGGTTATTGCACTTTTAAATATTTTCAGATAATTTATGGATTACCTTGAACATTATCCTCTACATTGAACAAATTAAAAATTTAGGAATTTGCATTGCCTATTGCCCAAAGTTTCGGGATCGCATTGTCCAAATTAAAAATCTATGCATGATTTGTAAATCAGATTAAAGTTTATGAGCCATTTGTACAGTTATCTATACATCGAGAAGCAAAAAAGAGAATTATCCCGAGAGAAACGCAAACGTGAAAACCCAATTCAGACACAATGAAGTGGCCGGTCGCTGAGTTGGACTTTGGCGAGGAGGGCAGGATCACCTTTTGCTCCTAGTTTTTCTTCCTCATTCCGATTTGACTTTTCCTGCAACTGCAATTTAGTCGTTCAATCCACCTTGGTCGTGTTCACATTTTCTTGCCAATTTCATTTCTAGGACTCTAATTTCTTCGTCATTGTCAATTCCAAGCCCTTCATTTATGCTCCTAGGAGCTGCCACGATTGTAAAATCCTCTTTTTTTTTTCTTTTTCTTTTTATATGTTCACTAGAATTTCTAAAAATTATCACGAAAGTACAATTAAGTCATAAAATTTATATAAAATACAATCAAGTCCTAAAACTTATCAACTTGATTAAATTGAGTTATTCCGTTAACTCCACCCAATTTGACTAACGGAAAATATGGACGTGACTTTTTAATATTATCTCTTTCCTACGTAGCGATGACATGGCCAAATCATAAAATATAAGGCTAAAAAACAACATCGTTTTGGCCTAAATCTATTTTAGTACTATTTTTATTTAAATTAAATTTTAAAAAGCTCAATTCAAAAAAAAAAAAAAAAAAAAAAGGAGTTAGACGAGTAGGGCTCCAAGCCCTCACCGTCACCCCACCATTGTCGAGAGGGGCTAGTGAGGGTGGGGGTGAGCTGAAGGGGGTCGCTCGGCCCCAACTAGGGGCCGACAACCCTCGCCGATAGTAAGCGAGGGCGATGGCCCTCCCTCGACCCTTGTCTAGATTGGGCGACAGTCTACCCTCCCCCGACCCTTGACTAGGTCTACGCGAGGGCTAGTGATCCTAGCTTGATATGAGCAAGGGTTAGGGGAGGGCTGCGACTCTCTTCTACCGCCAGCGAGGATCATTGGCCCCTAGTCGGACCCCGACAACCCTCGCCAACTCATCGCCACCCTCGCCGGCCCCTCTCAACAATGGTGGGGCAAGGGCAGCGAGGGCTTGCAATCCTACACACCTGACCTCTCTTTTTTTTTTCTCTTTTTTTTTTTGAATTTAGCTTTTTTTAGAAGAATTATATTAAATAAATTAGCATTAAAAATTGGATTTATACCAAAGCAAGGTCATTTTAGTCTTATATTTTGTAATTTTGCCTCATTATCACCACATAGGAGAGAGATAATATTAAAAAAAAAAAACAAGAACGAACGTATTTTCCGTTAGTCAAATTGGACAGAGTTAACGGAATAATTCGATTTAACCATTTTGACAAGTTAGTTTTAAGACTCAATTGTACCGTTGCAATAAGTTTTAGGATTTTAAGTAAATATATCTTCTTCTATTTTTTTGTTTTTTCAATTTCTTATTGCTTTGGAACTCAAGTTCGGACTACAATCCTTAAGCCTTTTTGCTTTCGTGATCTTTAGCGGTCGGTTTCGCGTCAGGAATTCTATCCCCATAAATTGTATGGAATGATTTATATTCGAAATGGATGAATCAGCACGAATAAAACAATCACCAAGAAAAGAGCGAAATGACCAAACTAGTTTCGAGGTTACGAGGAGCAACACTGCTTTATGCAATCCGTATTCCATTAATTGATTTAGTAAAGAACATATGGCGATGTGAAATGTTTTAATTATGGGGTAGGAATCAATGGGGTAAGAATATTCCATACGCGCAATTAACCCGTAGCCAGCCAAATTTGGCCGTCAAGAGAGGAAGGTGCAGCCAGGAGTAAAGCAAAGGGAGATTTGGCAACTGTAAATCACACCAAGATAAAGGGGCTATAATCTTTGAATCCGAGCGTGCAAAGGGAATTTTTTTTGCACGATAGAAAGGAAAATCCTCACAAATAAAGGATACTCCACCAACCCAAACTTTATACGAGCTCTCTAAGCAATATGATGATCACTTTTTCCATCACCTTTATTAAGAAATAAAATTAAAACATTAATAAGAATCGATCAGGTGGAATCGAAATTCACCGCTCCACCGCTCCACTGCTTTGAATTTTAAAAAACCGAAAACTGGATCGATGACTCTTGAAATCGCTCTGATCCGGTCCTAGCGGTTTCTTTTCCTCCGAGGGCATGCCTTTCTGAAAAGAAGGCGCAAAGGGAGGCGGCGTGGCCCGACGCCGAACGTTCCGCACGACCGAAAGTTTCCTCCACGCGGGGGAGGAATCTTCTACACGCGCGCTTCCTTAGAATAACATTCCGATTCCTCCTCCTCCTCCTCAACGTCAATCGAACCGTCCATTCCAGCATTCATATTCCCTGCTTAAAGCCGCCGAAGACAGCAAGAACAAACCGTCTCCTCGCGACTTCTTCATTCCTTCTTCTTCTTCCGTAGCAGGTGAGCTGCCGGAAGGGGTGCCGCCGTTCCTTCCTTCCCCGGAGATGTGCCTGGTGTTCGTGTGCGACGAGGACGAGCGGGTGGTGGCGCGGCAGGCAGCGCCAGGGGCGTGCCCGTACTGCGGCGGGGCAGTGCAGGCGATGGACGTGGAGAGCCAGTGGCGGTTCTGCTTCCTCCCGCTCTACTTCCGCACCAAGCGCAAGTTCTACTGCTCCGTCTGCGCCCGACGGCTCGTGACCCAGTACTAGCCTTCCGCCGTCGATTCGTTCCCCTTCTCTGGAACCTCTTCTTGTTTGTTGCTGACGACTGTGCACAGGATTTCTTCTTAGGTTGTGAATTCTTGAAATTAGAGATGAAGTATAGGGGTATATGGCTGGATTCGTTAGGGCTTTTTTCTCTTTTCGGTGGGGATGGAACTGAAAAGATGGAAGCCCCTGACGGGGGGAAGCGTGCCTGCGAAAACGTGTTGTACAATGAATCGATCAGATTGGTTGTTCAATTTGATCTTTAACTTATAATTATGTCCAATTTTGACTTCTAACCCTTTTAAGCAAGAGAATTGAACCGACTGGAAACTCGACCAGATCAAATCCGCCCGTCACGAGAGGTTTATGCAGGAATTGGCCCAATTCTCGACTTCAAATTTTTTGAATAAAAAATAATCGGCTAAGTTCTTGATTCGAGATGTGAAACCAAATCGTAATCGTAAATCAAACTCGTTCAATTTGTGAATTAGACCAATCGGGGAACCAAATTGGGACCAACCGATCTAGTTCTCATTTTTAGGGTGTATTTTTTCCTAATTTTCCTTTTCTTTTAAGAAGTAAAGAAAAGAAAATTAGTAAAATCTTAAATCAGATCAATTCAAAAACCAGATCAAATCGGGAATCGAATTGGGACTATCGATCCGGTTTTTTGATTTCAGGATGAAACTAGCTCCAAGAACTAATCAACCCCAGTCCGATCAATTCAATCAGGTTGACATTGATTTCTATTTGGATCTTGGACTCTTCTTTCTATTGTATCAAATATCGTTTTTATTCTCTTCTTCTTCATCATCTACTCATATTCCTCCATTTTCACCAAAGTATCTTACGAATTGATGGCGGAGAAACGATAGGACCATTTGGTGGACTCAGCTCGCCATTGCTGCTTAGTTCTTCGTCCTCCGGCCCAACAAAACATGAAAGCAAATACTGATCCGGAACCATTTGGGTCGGGCTCTCTCACATTCTCCGTGGATCTTTTGCTCTTTTCGAGTCCCATTGGCTCTCGAAGAAAAGTTTGAGACGCTTGCGGCTCAGCCCGATTACATAATCCCTCGGCTCGATTCGCGGGTCATTGACTTGTCTGCGAAGAGGGAAGCCGTCTTATATAGTAAAATACTGGGACGTGGATTAGCAAATCCGGTTCCATCGTTATATGCGCGGAACGCTGAAGAGAACTTCGAAACAGGCGGATGTCTAGGGCCCATTTGTTAAAATTTGTTTCTATTCCTCGAAACAACTATTTTTATTTTTTTTTTCCAGGGAATAAAAAAAAATAAGAAACCAGTTTGATAAAATTTTTGTCTAGAAGCTATTTTTCTCTCTTCTTTCTTCTTCTCTTTCTTTTTTCCTTATTCTTCTTCTTCCTTTTGGCCGGTTGCTAGCCTTGGCCATGGCCGGTGTTGGCGACCTCGCCGGAGCATCATCGGCCCCCGGAGACGCCAAGCCTCGCCGTGGCCTTCAGTGAGCTCGCCAGGCCTCACCCTGGCCTAGTCAGGCTCCAGCGAGCTCACTAGACCTCACCCTGTGGTCGACGACAGCCAAAGAGAAAAAGAAAAAGAAAAAGAAAAAAAGGAAAAATTAATAAAAGAATGAAAAAAATTAAACGAAATAAAAAAAAAATCTAAGAACTCTACCAAACGTATTTTTATCTCAAGAGTATAAATTTTGAGAAGTTACCAAACGCGTTCTTTTGCTCGAGAAATTGTTCCCGAAAATAGAATCAGAAAAAATTATTTATCATAAAAAATTGTTCCCCGAAACAGAATTGTTACCAAACGCGCCCTTATTATGAGGATATGAGGAAGGTGAGGCTTCAGATAATTTGAAGTTTCAAGAATCTAATTGGAAGGATCAATTCAATTGACTAGAATGAGAACTGAAACTGGCATTTGATCAACCTAATGCCATATGAAATGTATGAAGTAGGGTGAGAAGTCAACATGCTTAATCAATTAGCCGATATCATAAAGAATATTTGTTTTGAAACTCTCTCTAACCCTACATTCGATTGGTGGATTATAAGTTTCGGACATCACTTACATGTAAATTTAATAGAAATTAGATAAGCAAGTTTCCTTAGGAGGGATGATGTAAATTACAAACTTTTTCCGATGACATGATGTTAATGGATCCAAGAACTGTGAGCTTAATTATTTCTAAGACAATTGGAAAGCAATTACAAAATTCTCATAATTCCTGTTGAAACAGTCATGCCTCGTGCATGCATTTGCCATCTCACACAATTTAACAATTGTCTCGGAAGCCTGATAGTTTAGATAAAATATTGTCAAATTTAGGCTTATAATTGCAAACACTGTGGATAGAGAAAATTATCAAAAAAAAAAAAAATTAACCTATTATATGATGTTAATTTAGTTCTAAACAATTCATTTACAAATTTAAGTCCTAAAACCTTTTAACGATTTACCAATGTAGTGATTCCTGTCAATTTTACTTGAAAATTACTAATGTTAATACTAATTGTCTTACGGGGCGCACCATGAATAATTTTTTGAATTGTTTTGTAAGTTTTTGAATGTTGACTATCATTTGTGGCCGGCTGCAAGCCATTACCAAGACCCGGCGACCAACCAAGGAAGAAGGTAAAAAAAGAATAAAAGAATGAGGAGGAAACAAAAGATTTTTCACATCAACGTCGGCCGTGCTATATAAGGCGTCCAACTTCCACATTAACGATTGTTGGCCAAAAATAAATTGAAATGACTATATCAGCAAATCATGAAATATTTAGAAAAAATTATTTCCCATAAAAAAAAAAATTGTTCCCCGAAACAAAATCGTTACCAAATGCGCCCTTATTATGAGGATATTAGGAAGGTGAGGCTTCAGATAATTTGAAAGTTTCGAGAATCGAATTGGAATGATCAATTTAATTGACTAGAATGAGAACTGAAACTGGCATTTGATCGACCTAATGCCATATGAAATGTATGGCGTAGGGTGAGAAGTCAACATGCTTAATCAATTAGCCGATATCATAAAGAATATTTGTTTAGAAACTCTCTCTAACCCTACATTCAATTGGTGGATTATAAGTTTCGGACATCACTTACATGTAAATTTAATAGAAATTAGATAAGCGAGTATCCTTAGGAGGGATGATGTAAATTACAAACTTTTTCCGATGACATGATGTTAATGGATCCAAGAACTGTGAGCTTAATTATTTCTAAGACAATTGGAAAGCAATTACAAAATTCTCATAATTCCTGTTGAAACAGTCGTGCCTCGTGCATGCATTTGCCATCTCACACAATTTAACAATTGTCTCGGAAGCCTAATAGTTTAGATAAAATATTGTCAAATTTAGGCTTATAATTGCAAACACTGTGGATAGAGAAAATTATCAAAAAAAAAAAATTAATCTATTATATGATGTTAATTTAGTTCTAAACAATTCATTTACAAATTTAAGTCCTAAAATCTTTTAACGATTTACCAATGTAGTGATTCCTGTCAATTTTACTTGAAAATTACTAATGTTCATACTAATTGTCTTACGGGGCGCACCATGAATAATTTTTTGAATTGTTTTGTAAGTTTTTGAATGTTGACTATCATTTGTGGCCGGCTACAAGCCATTACCAACCCGGCGACCAACCAAGGAAGAAGGTAAAAAAAGAATAAAAGAATGAGGAGGAAACAAAAGATTTTTCACATCAACATCGGCCGTGCTATATAAGGCGTCCAACTTCCACATTAACGATTGTTGGCCAAAAATAAATTGAAATGACTATATCAGCAAATCATGAAATATTTAGAAAAAATTATTTCCCATAAAAAAAAAATTGTTCCCCGAAACAAAATCGTTACCAAATGCGCCCTTATTATGAGGATATTAGGAAGGTGAGGCTTCAGATAATTTGAAAGTTTTGAGAATCGAATTGGAATGATCAATTTAATTGACTAGAATGAGAACTGAAACTTGCATTTGATCGACCTAATGCCATATGAAATGTATGGCGTAGGGTGAGAAGTCAACATGCTTAATCAATTAGCCGATATCATAAAGAATATTTGTTTAGAAACTCTCTCTAACCCTACATTCAATTGGTGGATTATAAGTTTCGGACATCACTTACATGTAAATTTAATAGAAATTAGATAAGCAAGTTTCCTTAGGAGGGATGATGTAAATTACAAACTTTTTCCAATGACATGATGTTAATGGATCCAAGAACTGTGAGCTTAATTATTTCTAAGACAATTGGAAAGCAATTACAAAATTCTCATAATTCCTGTTGAAACAAATCGTGCCTCGTGCATGCATTTGCCATCTCACACAATTTAACAATTGTCTCGAAGCCTCATAGTTTAGATAAAATATTGTCAAATTTAGGCTTATAATTGCAAACACTGTGGATAGAGAAAATTAACAAAAAAAAATTTAATCTATTATATGATGTTAATTTAGTTCTAAACAATTCATTTACAAATTTAAGTTCATAAACCTTTTGACAATTTACAAATGTAGTGATTCCTGTCAATTTTACTTGAAAATTACTAATGTTAACACTAATTGTCTTATGGGGCCCACCATGAATAATTTTTTGAATTTTTTTGTAAGTTTTTGAATTTTGACTATCATTTGTGGCCGGCTGCAAGCCATTGCCAAGACCCAGCGACCAGCCAAGGAAGAAGGTAAAAAAAGAATAAAAGAATGATGAGGGAAAAAATGATTTTTCACATCAACGTCGGCCGTGCTATATAAGGCGTCCAACTTCCACATTAACGATTGTTGGCCAAAAATAAAGTGAAATGACTATATCAGTAAATCATTAAATATTTAGAAAAAAATATTTCTCATAAAAAATTGTTCCTCGAAACAGAATCGTTACCAAATGCGCCCTTATTATGAGAATATTAGGAAGGTGAGGCTTCAGATAATTTGAATTTTCAAGAATCGAATTGGAAGGATCAATTCAATTGACTAGAATGAGAACTCAAACTAGCATTTGATCGACCTAATGCCATATGAAATGTATGGCGTAGGGTGAGAAGTCAACATGCTTAATCAATTAGCCGATATCATAAAGAATATTTGTTTTGAAACTCTCTCTAACCCTACATTCCATTGGTGGATTATAAGTTTTGGACATCACTTACATGTAAATTTAATAGAAATTAGATAAGCGAGTTTCCTTAGGAGGGATGATGTAAATTACAAACTTTTTCCGATGACATGACGTTAATGGATCCAAGAACTGTGAGCTTAATTATTTCTAAGACAATTGGAAAGCGATTACAATATTCTCATAATTCCTGTTGAAACGGTCGTGCCTCGTACATGCATTTGCCATCTCAAACAATTTAACAATTGTCTCGGGCGCTTGATTGTTTAGATAAAATATTGTCAAATTTAGGCTTATAATTGCAAACACTGTGGATAGAGAAAATTATCAAAAAAAAATTTAATCTATTATGTGATGTTAATTTAGTTCTAAACAATTCATTTACAAATTTAAGTCCTAAAACCTTTTGATGATTTACCAATGTAGTGATTCCTGTCAATTTTTTTCTTGAAAATTACTAATGTTAACACTAATTGTCTTACGGGCCCACCATGAATAATTTTTTGAATTTTTTTGTAAGTTTTTGAATTTTGACTATCATTTGTGGCCGACTGCAAGCCATTGCCAAGACCCGGCGACCAACCAAGGAAGAATGTCAAAAAAGAATAAAAGAATGGGGAGGAAAAAAAAGAATTTTCACATCAACATCAGCCGTGCTATATAAGGCGTCCAACTTCCACATTAACGATTGTTGGCCAAAAATAAATTGAAATGACTATATCAGCAAATCATTAAATATTTTGAATTTCTTATTGAAATAAAATTTTAATTGTTTAATTTAAAAATTTTGTTATTCGAGAAAAATAGAAATTTCATTCATCTTTATTCCGTCTCTTCATGAGATAATTTTATCCGGCCTATTTCTTTTTTTGTATATCCTACTTTTCCTAATTTTTTAGTAGACATAAAATATAAAGTATGATAAATTTTATTTAAAGGGAAGGGCGTGGCGAGACCCCAAATTTTCCAGGCCGGGACCAGGGAAAGTCCCCACGCGGGCGAGGAATCTTCTAGGCACGCATGGCATTCGGATTCCTCCTCCTCCTCCAATCTCATCACAACTCCTTCCTAGCATTCCCTCGATCTGCGTCCTCTGTACATACGTCACACGACACGCGACGCGAAGAAACCATGGAAAAGTCAACCCCCACCGCATCAACAAAAGCCGAAGGAAAGCAGGAGCAGACCGACTACTTCCAAATTCCTCCTCCTCCTCCTCATTCTTCCATCGCAGGGAGCTGCCAGAAGGGGTGCCGGCGTTCCTTCCTTCCGCGGAGATGTTTTGCTTTTTCGTGTGCGATCAGCAGGATAAGGTGGTGGCGCGGCAGCCGGCGCCGGGGGCGTGCCCGTACTGCGGCGGGGCAGTCCAGGCGATGGACGTGGAGAGCCAGTGGCGGTTCTGCTTCCTCCCGCTCTACTTCCGCACCAACCGCAAGTTCGGCTGCACCATCTGCGCCCGCCAGCTCGTCATCAAGTCCTAGCCCTTCCGCCATCGATTCTTCCCCACTCCGATGACCGCGGTTTTTCAGGGTTTCGACTTCCTGTTAGTCGCTGGTGATCGTTTGCAGAATTTCTTTAGGGTTCTGGTATTTGTCGGGCTTAGTTTTTTTTTTTTTTTTTTTTTTTTTTTTGGTAAGAGGTAAGAATATAATAGCTCGAAACCACTTTACAACAGACCGGCGCCAGGAACAATCACTCAAAGAACACAACGTTAATGAGTGAAAGGGAGCGGATGTAAAAGAAAAGAAAGAAGCTAGTTTGCTTGTTCTGTCGGGCTTAGTTTGTTTTGGTGGACTTGCCTTTATTTTCAATAAATATATGAATATATGTTTTGATAATAGATTGATATGAGTTATGCATATGAGACTGCGTCCTCGAGTAGGAGAACGATTGTTTCCCTATGCTTGTAGAGCTAGGACGCAATTCAAGGCACGTGCCTAATATTTGATATGATGCAGCTAAACAAATTGCACCATGTGTATATTTCGATGCACATTGAAGTAAGAGAAAATCAGCAAAACAAGTTCCACAATATTAGATCTACCACTAATTATAGAGGGTAGTGATCTTATTATGCTCGAATAGCTTCTGCCTATAGCAACTTCTTTGTCGGGAACACCGCTTACTCTTCATATGTCATGTTTAAATTACTATTTGCATTAGAGCTCCGTTTGATTTGCAAAAAGTTAATAATTTAGATTATGGTTTTTATAAAATGATCGATTGTATCATTTGACAAAATTACTCAATGAAAAATGTGTATTGCTTGATATAATTACTCAGTGAAGAATATTTTTCATTATTAGCAATAATTTTCATCTCCATTCAATTTTATAAATGATATAAGCGATATTTTTTGAAAAATATTTCCTAAATGATTTTGCTTCTTTTTCTTCTTTTTTTCGAAACAAATGCATCCTAAATGATAGTGTGATTTTGCAATTACATCTCGAGTCAATGGTCATTATGATCAAATTTCTTCAAGTCCAAGGAAGAGATGTAAGTGCTTCTAGAAACAACAAACGTGATGAACAATAAAGACTGGATCTCCACTCCGACCAAAAGACAAGGATATGCAAAAAAGGTCATTCGATATGGCCAAATGAGGGAATTAGATCATTCAATTCAGTTTGTTTCAAAGATTAATATAGGTACAATGATAGCAATGATTTCTAAACTTTGATTAAATGTTAATATCTTTTCCAAACATTTAATTTGTTTCCTGTGGTCCATAAACTTTGGTTTAGTGTGCAATATCGAATCCAATGTACAATATTATCCTTGAACTTTAAATTTATTTGACGTGGTTACTGCACTTTTAAATATTTTCATATAATTGATGGATTGCCCTAAATAGTATCCTCAATATTGATCGAATTAAAAATTTAGGAATTACATTGCTTATTGCCCAAAGTATCGGGATCGCATTGTCCAAATTAAAAATTTATGCATGATTTGTATATCAAATTAAAGTTTATTGTCCATCTGTATAATTATCTATAGGTAAAGAAGCAAAAAAGAGAATTATCCCGAGAGAACGCAACCGTGAAAGCCCAATTCAGACGCAATGAAGTGGCCGGTCGCTGAGTTGGACTTGGCGAGGAGGGCAGGATCACCTTTTGCTCCTAGTTTTTTTTCCTCGTTCCGTTTTGACTTTTCCTGCAACTGCAATCGTTCAATCCACTTTGGTCGTGTTCACATTTTCTTGCCAATTTCATTTCTAGGACTCTAATTTCTTCGTCATTGTCAATTCCAAGCCCTTCATTTATGCTCTTAGGAGCTGCCACGCTTGTAAAATCCTCTCTTTATATATTCACTAAAAGTTCTAAAACTTATCAAGAAAGTACAATTAAGTCTTAAAATTATATAAAGTGTAATCAAATCCTAAAATTTTTCAACTTGATTAAATCGAGTCATTGACTAACGAAAAATATGGACGTAACTTTATAATATTATCTCTTTCCTACGTAGCGATGTCATGGACAAATCATAAAATATAAGACCAAAACAACATCGTTTTGGGCTAAATTTGATTTAGTATTACTTTTGTTTAAATTAAATTTTAAAAAAGCTAAATTCAAAAAAAAAAAAAAAAAAGGAGTTAGACGAGTAGGACTGCTAGCCCTCGCCGTCGCCCCACCATTGTTGGGAGGGGCCATTGAAGGTGGGAGTGAGCTGAAGGGGTCGCCCAGGCCCAACTAGGGGCCGACAACCCTCACCAACAGCAAGCGAGGGCGATGGCCCTCCCCCGACGACCCTCACCAAGTCACCACCACCCTCACCAGCCCCTCTCAACAATGGTGGGGCAGCAGGGGCAGCGAGGGCTTGTAGTCCTACACACCTGACTTCTCTCTCTCTTTTTGAATTTAGCTTTTTTAAAAAAGTTATTTTAAAAATAAATTAGTATTAAAAATTGGATTTATACTAAAACAACATCATTTTAGTCTTATATTTTATAATTTAGCCACGTTATCGCCACATAGGAGAGAGATAATATTGAAAGAAACCACGTTCGCATTTTTTGTTAGTCAAATTGGATAGAGTTAACGGAATGACTCGATTTAACTAAATTGACAAGTTAGTTTTAGGATTCAATTACACTTTCGCGATAAATTTTAAGATTTTTAGTGAACATATCTTCTTCTTTTTTCCAATTTCCTATTGCTTTAGAACATGAATTCGGACTACAATCCTTAAGCCTTTTTGCTTTCGTGATCTTTTAGCAATCGGTTTCGCGTCAGGAATTCTATCCCCATAAATTGTATGGAATGATTTACACTCGAAATGGATGAATCAGTACGAATAAAGCAATCACCAAGAAAAGAGCAAAATGACCAAACTAGTTTCGAGGTTACGAGGAACAACACTGCTTAATGCAAAAGTATTCCATTAATTGATTTAGTAAAGAACATATGGCGATGTGAAATGTTTTAATTATGGGGAAGGAATCAATGGGATTTGCTCATTACTTAACAATATGGAAAGAATATCCCATACACGCAATTAACCCTCAGTCAGCCAAATTTGGCCGTCAAGAGAGGAAGGTGCAGCCAAGAGTAAAGCAAAGGGAGATTTGGCGACTGTAAATCACACCAAAATAAAGGGACTAAAATCTTGGAATGCGAGCGTGCAAAGGAATTTTATTGCATGATAGAAAGGAAAATCCTCGCAATCAAAGGAGACTCCACCTATCCAAACTTTACATGAGAACAAAGTCTGTTACACGAAGTCTTTTTTAAGGGTCCGTTTGTTTCGCGGAAAATAACTTCCGGGAAAATGTTTTCCGGATTTTCCGGTGTTCATTTCACAGAAAATGAACTAGTCAAAGAAAATGTTTTCCATCATTAGAAAAAACAATCTTTAAAGTAAGGAAAACGTTTTCCATTTTTGAAAAGTGGAAAATGTTTTCCATGACTTCTTCCCTCTTACTTTTTTTTTTATCAATACATTTTCATTTTATTTTTATGCTTTCTTTTTCTTTTTCTTTTTCTTTTTTCTTTTTTTTAAATCTTTTTTTTTTTTTTTAAATTTTTTTCTTTTCTTTTCTTTTCTTTTTTCTTTTCATCTACTTCTTTGGTGGTGGCCGACGACCGGCCATGGCGGCGTCCGGCGACCGGCCGCAAGCCAGCGACCGGCGACCTCGCCCCTCGCCCTAGGCCGGCGAGGCTCCACCTAGCTTGATCTGGTGAAGCCGAGATCGAGCGAGGCGAAGCTCTCACCGGCCTAGGCGAGCTCACGGCTCGCCGAGATCCGGCGGCGAGCGTCGGGCGAGCTCCCAATCCCGGGCGAGCCCGAGCTCCGGCTCACCGGCGAGCCCGAGCGAAGCTCACCAAAGCCCGACAAAGCTCGCAGCAAGCTCGGGCAAGATCGGCCGAGCCTCAAGCTCACCGGATCGGCCACCGGGTCTTGGTCGGCGCCGACAGCAACCCCATCGTCGAGCAAGAAGGAGGCGGCGGCGACGGATGGAGGAGGAAGGAGGCGGCGGCGAAGGAAGAAGGAGGAAGGAGGAAGGAGGAAGGAAAAGAAAAAGAAAAAGAAAAAAAAATAATAAAACTTTCGATTTTTTAAAAATATAAATAATTAAAATTTCATTTTTTAAAAAAAATATAAAAAATAAAATTAATTTTTTGGTCAATTAAAAATATTAAAATTTAATTTTTGATAATTTTTCTCAAACAATTAAATGAGCTAACGAATGGTGAAAAATGTTTTCCACTCAAATTTTAAGTTTTGGCCAAACATCGGAAACTAGAGTCATTTTCCTAGAAAATGACTTCTAAGAAAATGTTTTTCGGAAACATGATATTTTCCGCAAAACGAACGGACCCTAAGTAACATGATCATTTCTTCTACCATCGTGACCATCTTCATTAGGAAATAAAATTTAAAAATTATTAAGAATCAATCAGGTGGAATCGAAATTCACCGGTCCACCACTTCCAAATTTAAGAAACCGAAAACTGGAACGGTGACTCTTGAAATCGCTCTGATCCGGTCCCAGCGGTTTCTTTTCCTCATCCCTAAGGCTGCGTTTGGTAGTCGGAATAAAATTCGGAATAGGATATAACATTTGGTGCTTGCTTAGAACAAGATAAAGTTGGATATAATTGGAATAAAATTATCCCATGAGGGAAGTTGGATAAAGGTGGATAGGATTTCTAATGTACATAATAGAAAAATTATTTTTCTCGAATAAGAAACTTATTAAATTAACAAAATTAAAATTATATTTCAATATAAATAATATTTGAATTCTAATTTAAGAAATTTAAAATAAAAAATTATTTTTAATTTATATTATTTTAATTTATATATTCAATTTTAATTCTATCTTATAATAAACATTTAATCTATAAATTAAATATTTATATTTATTATATATTTAGGTATGTTAGTACAATTTACTATTTGATAAAATTTTATTAAATAATGATGAAAGGGGAAAAAAGAAATAATAAAAAAATAATATAAAAAAGAGGAAAAATAAATTAAGAAATAGTGTTATGAGAGATTTTCACTATCTCCGTTTGTGAACATTTAGGTTCATTTATAATAATATGCCATTTATATCAAAAAAATATACATAATATGATGTAAATATATCCGACTTTAATATTGCGATTCACCAAATAATATATAGAATATAAAAAAATCACAGGATTTCGTATCTTATCATATCCAGTCATATTCCAATTAGAAATCCGGATGACCAAACGTAGACTAAAAATATGCCTTTCTAAAAAAATAATAATAATAAAGGCACAAAGGGAGGCGCGTGGCAAGACGCGGAACGTTCCGCACGACCGAAAGTTTCCCCCACGCGGGGGAGGAATCTTCTACACACGCGCTTCATTAGAATAACATTCCTCCTCCTCCTCCTCCTCCTCAATCGAAACGTCCATTCTAGCATTCTCTCGATCCGCGTTCTCTCGATCCGCGTTCTCTAATATAAAACCCACGACCCGCGACGCCGAGGAAAGCACGAAAAGTCATATTCCCTGCTAAAAGCCGCCGAAGACAGCAAGAACAAATCGACTCCTCGCGACTTCTTCATTCCTTCTTCTCCCATAGCAGGAGCTGCCAGAAGGGTTGCCGGCGTTCCTTCCTTCCCCGGAGATGTGCCTGGTGTTCGTGTGCGACGAGGACGAGCGGGTGGTGGCGCGGCAGGTGGCGCCGGGGGCATGCCCGTACTGCGGCGGGGCGGTGCAGGCGATGGACGTGGAGAGCCAGTGGCGGTTCTGCTTCCTCCCGCTCTACTTCCGCACCAAGCGCAAGTTCTACTGCTCCGTATGCGCCCGACGGCTCGTGACCCAGTACTAGCCTTCCGCCGTCGATTCTTCCCCTTCTCTGAAACCTCTTCTAGTTAGTTGCTGGCGACTGTGTACGGGATTTCTTCTTAGGTCGTGAATTCTTGAAATTAGAGATGAAGTATAGGGGTATGTGGCTGGATTCGTTGGGGCTTTTTTTTTCTTTTTCGGTGGGGATGGAACTGAAAAGATGGGAAGCGTGCCTGTGAAAACGCGTTGTGCAGTGAATTGATAGATGGGTTGTTCAATTTTGATCTTTTTAATTATTAATTCTGTGCAATTTTGACTTCCGACCCCTTTGAGAGGAATTGAATCGACTAGAAACTCGACCGGATTGAATTCGCCCGTTACGAAGAGGTTTCCGTAAGAATTGGCCCAATTCATGATTCCAAATTTTTTGAATTGAGAATAATCGGCTAGGTTCCTGATTCAAGGTGTGAAACCAAACCGTAATTATAAATCGAACTCATTCAATTTGTAAACCAGATCAATTGAGGAACCAAATTGGGACCAACTGATCTTGTTCTCATTTTTAGGGTAAATTTTTTTCTAATTTTCCTTTTCTTTTAAGAAGTAAAGAAAAGACAATTGCTAAAATCTTAAATCAGATCAAATCGGGAACCAAATTGGGACTATCGATTCGGTTTTTTGATTTCAGAATGAAACTAGCTCCAAGAACTAATCAACCCCAGTCCGGTCAATTCAATCAAGTTGACATTGATTTCTATTTGGATCTTGGACTCTTCTTTCTATTGAATCACATATCTTTTTTATTTTCTTCTTCTTCGCCATTGCTACTTAGTTCTTCGTGCTCCGGCCCAACAAAACGTGAAAGCAAATACTGATCCGGAACCATTTGGGTCGGGCTCTCTCACATTCTCCGTGGATCTTTTGCTCTTTTCGGGTCCCATTGGCTCTCGAAGAAAAGTTTGAGACGCTTCCGGCTCAGCCGATTACATAATCCCTCGGCTCGATTCGCCGGTCATTGACTTGTCTGCGAAGAGGGAAGCCGTCTTATACAGTAAAATACTGGGACGTGGATTAGTGAATCCGGTTCCATCGTTACATGCGCGGAACGTTGAAGAGAACTTCGAAAGAGGCGGATGTTTAGGGCCGGCCTGTTTGTTAAAACAGAAACAAAAAGTAAAAAAAAAAAGAATTTTTTGTTCCTGCGTGAATAATTTTTAGAATCTATTTTTCTCTCTCTTCTTTCTTCTTCTCTTTCTTTTTTCCTTCTTCTTCTTTTTCTCATTTTGGCCGGTTGCCGACCTTGGCCATAGCCAGTGCCGGTGACGTCGCCAGAGCATCGCCGACCCCCATAGAGGCCGAGCCGCGCCGTGGCCTTCGGCGAGCTCGCCAGGCCTCGCCCTAGCCTAGTGAGGCTCTAGTGAGCTCACCGGACCTTGCCTCGTGGCCAATGACGTCCAAAGAGAAAAAGAAAAAGGAAAAGGAAAAAAGGACAAAAAAAAAAAAATCTAAGAACCCTACCAAATGTATTTCTATCTCAAGAATATAAATTTTGAAAAGTTACCAAACCCATTTTTTTGCTCATAAATTATTCCCAGAACATCAAAAAAAATTATTTCTCATAAAAAATTGTTCCCGAAATAGAATCATTACCAAACGCGTCCTTATTATAAGGATATGAGGAAAGTGAGGCTTCAGATAATTTGAAGTTTCGAGAATCGAATTGGAAGGATCAATTCAATTGACTAGAATGAGAACTGAAACTGGCATTTGATCGACCTAATGCCATATGAAATGTATGGCATAGGTGAGAAGTCAACATGCTTAATCAATTAGCCGATATCATAAAGAATATTTGTTTTGAAACTCTCTCTAACCCTACATTCGATTGGTGGATTATAAGTTTTGGACATCACTTACATGTAAATTTAATAGAAATTAGATTAGAAATTAGATAAGCGAGTTTCCTTAGGAGGGATCATGTAAATTACAAACTTTTTTGGATGACATGACGTTAATGGATCCGAGAACTATGAGCTTAATTATTTTTAAGACAATTGGAAAGCAATTACAAAATTCTCATAATTCCTGTTGAAACGGTCATGCCTCGTGCATGCATTTGCCATCTCACACAATTTAACAATTGTCTCGGTCGTCTGATAGTTTAGATAAAATATTGTCAAATTTAGGCTTATAATTGCAAACGGGATAGAGAAAATTATTTTTAAAATAAAAATCTATTATATAATGTTAATTTAATTCTAAACGATTCATTTACAAATTTAAGTCCTAAAACCTTTTGACGATTTACCAATGTATTCATTCCTGTCAATTTTACTTGAAAATTACTAATGTTAACACTAATTGTCTTACGGGGCGCAACATGAATAATTTTTTGAATTTTTTTGCAAGTTTTTGAATTTTGACTATCATTTGTGGCCGACTGTAAGCCATTGCCAGGACTGGCGACCGGCCAAGGAAGAAGGTAAAAAAAGAATACAAGAAAGAGGAGGAAAAAAAATATTTTTCACAGCGCTATATAAGGCGTCCAACTTCCACATCAACAAAAGCCGAAGAAGAGCAGGAGCAGACCGACTACTTCCAAACTCCTCCTCCCCCTCCTTCTTCCGTAGCAGGGAGCTGCCAGAAGGGCGCCGGCCTTCCTTCCGCAGAGATGTGTTTGATGTTCGTGTGCGATCAGCAGGAGAAGGTGGTGGCGCGGCAGGTGGCGCCGGGGGCGTGCCCGTACTGCGGCGGCGCAATCCAGGCGATGGACGTGGAGAGCCAGTGGCGGTTCTGCTTCCTCCCGCTCTACTTCCACACCAAGCGCAAGTTCTGCTGCTCCATCTGCGCCCGCCAGCTCGTCGTCCAGTCCTAGCCCTTCCCGCCATCGATTCTTCCCCAGTCCGACGACCGCGTTCTTTCGGGGGTCCGATTTCTTGTTAGTCGCTGGTGTCGTGTGCAGAATTTCTTTAGGGTTCTGCTTTCTTCGAGTTAGAGATGAGGTATGTGGATATATAATAATGGCTGTGGCTTCGTTAGGGTAGATGGGAAACCCTAACGGGGGAAAGGGCGCCTGTAAAACGCGTTATACAGTGAATCGATCGGATGGGTTGTTTCAATCTTGATCTTGAACTTTTAATTCTGTCCAATTTTGACTTTCAACTCTTTTGAGCACGTATTGATCGTCCGTTCTAGGAGCGTGCACGAGAGCCGAACGAACTGAAAATCGAATCAGATTGAGTTAGCCGGTTTTGAAAGGTTCCGTGGAAATTGATCCTGTTTGCAGCTTCAAAATTTTTGAATTGAGAATAATCGATTCAGTTCCCAGCTCCATGTGCGGAATTGAAGATTGATCATACTGAATTATTTTTTTTATTAATTTTCCTTTTCTTTAAAAAGTAAAATATAGAAAATTGTCAAAATCTTAAAATCGGACCAATCCGGAAACTGAACTGAGACTGACCATCGACCAATACGGTTTTTGTTTCCCATATGGAAGCAGGTCAATTTGAGAACTGGTCATTCCTAGTCCAGTAAATTCCATCAGGTTGACACCGATTTCTATCTTCTTTCTAGCTCAGCTCGCAATTGCTGCTTAGTTTAGTTTCTTCGTGGTCCAGCCCAACTTAACATGAAAGCCTAAAATATATGAGAGCACTAGCCTTAGTTGGAGCAAAGGCCGATCCGAAACAATTTTTAGGTCCGGCTCTCTCACATTCTCTCCCAAGAAAGCAAGACGAATGGCGGACGACCCGGGGTATTACCCGTGGATCTTTTGCTCTTTTCAAGTCCCATTGGCTTTTGAAGAAAAGTTTAAGGGTGCATTTGGTTCAGTATTTTGAAAGCCCATTGGAAAAATGCAAAGCAGTTTAGCCTAAAAGACTTTAGGTAAATACAAAGACCGTTTGATAAATTATGCTTTGAGAAGCAATTTTGAAAGAAATGTCATTTAGTAGAAAACACATTTGAAAAGTTCTTTGAATGATTAATATTAGTACTTTTAATTTTATTTATTTAAAATTGAAAAAAAAAATAATGTATGCAACTTTTAAAATATAAATTAAAATAATGCTAAAAAATCGAATACATATATAATTTTTTTAAAAAGACCAAACCCTTCATTAGAATTTTTTTAATTTTTATTTGCTTAAAATTGAAAAAAAAAATTATGTATTTATATATAATTTTCACAATAATACTAAAAAAAAATCAAATACACATACATATATTTTAAAAAAAGACCAAATCCTTCATCAAAATTTTTTAATTTTTAATTTTAAAAATTTGAAAAAATAATGTATGTGACTTTTTAAATATAAATTTGAAAATAATGCTAAGAAATCAAATACATATATATAATATTTTTTTAAAAAAAAGACCAAACCCTTTGTCGGAATTTTTTAACTTTTATTTCTTTAAAATTGAAAAAAAAAATAATGTATGCAACTTTTTAAATATAAATTTTGACAATAATACTAAAAAAATCAAATATATAAATAATATTTTTAAAAGACCAAAATATATTTAATTTTTTTAGCATTTATATATATATATTTTTTTTAGCATTATTTTAGCATTTTAAAAATAATAACTATGGAAAAATTAGAAATTTAAAGAATGAGTGAGGATAATTTTGAAAGAAAAAAAATAAGTTTCAACATTTGGTCAAATGCTGAAAGCACAAAGCTAATTCTTACTAGCGTTGGGCTTTCAACATTCCCAGTATTAGCTTTCACTTTAAAGATACTTCAAAATGGTTGCCAAATAGTTTAGCATTTCCCGAATGGGCTTTCAACCTGCAAAGCCCCTTGGGAATGCTAAACCAAACGCACCCTAAGACCCTTTCGACTCGGCCTGACCGCATAATCGCTCGGCTTGATTCATGGGCCATTGGCTTGTCTGCAAAGAGGAAACTCATATTATATAGGTGAAGCCAAATTAATTGCAGGATTGATAAAGAGAAGACACATGCTAGAAAAGAATAAGAGAACTTGCAACAATAGTAGCCCAAAGATACTCTCTTGAAATAGTAGTGAGAAGCATCATCGATAGAAAGGGACATCAATTCGAAAATGGTGTACGAAGAACAGAAAAGAAAATAGAGCATTGGATATTTATCTCGATGAGATGCGATTGCGATCACAATTAGCAAAAAACATGGCAAAAGAGGGAGGTGAGAGTTGAGACTTGAAATGAGACTGCGAGAGGGACGGGTCGAGTGACTCAAGCGAGAAGTCTGAGAGTCGAACGAGATTGAGAGCGATTGAGTCAAGCAAGAGACAGAGAGCGCTTGAGTCAAGAGAGAGACGTGAGTGTGAGTGAGAGGCTTGAAGAATGAGAATGGAATTAGGGTTTTGTTTCAAATTCAGAAAAGATGTGTGAAAAAAGCAAGATTTGTGAAGATAATAGGACCTTTTGACATTTGTAAAAAATAAAAAATAAAATAATCGGTCAGGTCCGAGTGGTCCAAATAGGCAATTTCACTCTTGAAACCAAAAATTTGACCAAAATTCATCGGTTTGGATTGCATGGAATTGGAAACCAGATCAATGCTCCTATGAAACACATGGAACAAGCCAATTCAGTCCAGTCTGAGCAATTTCTTTTGCTCACCACCAGTTCAAAAATGGTGAATACTATTATGAGGATATGAGGAAAGTGATGCTTTAGATAATTTGAAGTTCTGAATATTTAAATTGAATTGGGCGGATCAATTCAATTGACTAGAATCATGTACTTGATTGGTGGGTTATGTGGTCAGAGACATCGTAGAGAGAGTTTCCGCTGGAGGAAACATGGCCCTTTATGTAATACAAACGTTATCCGATGACATGACCTTAATGGATCCAAGAACCGTGATCTTAAGATAATTGGAAAGCGATTACAAAATCCTCTTAAGTCCTGTTTGAAATGGTCGTGCCTCGTGCATGCATTGCTCATCTCACACAATTTAATAATTGCCTCATAGAATATTGTCAAATTTAGGTTTATGATTGCAAACACTGTTGAAAGAGTGAGAAAATTATTAGAAAAGTTATAAACATATTGTGCATATGTTAATTCGGTTTTAAACATTTTACTTTGACTAATATAAGTTCTAAATCTTTTGATGATTTACCATTACAATCACTTATGCCAATTTTGAACAAAAATTGCTAACGTGGGTGCCTACCATTCTATGAGATACGATTAACGCTAACGTGAAATTTTTTTTAATTTTTTTGACTTTAAATCTTCTCCTATGAACGATGGCAAGCCATTGCCGAGGTCTGGTGAACAACCAAGGAAGAAGGGAAAAAAATAAAAGAAAAAAATTTAAAAAAAATTGCCAACATCAATACCGACTGTACCACATAAGACAGTTAACATCCATATTAATAAATCGTCAAAAAGTTTAAGACTAAAATTGACTAAATTGAAAAGTCAATGACTAAATTAGCATCTTTACAATAGGTATATAACTTTTCAGATTATTATCACATACAAGAGCCTTCGTCACTCACAATATATTCGTGAAATAGCGGTTTGGTCGGAGGAGCATCTGCAAACTTTTTTCTTTCAATAGCTAGTCAAATGACTGGAGGATCAACGCGAAAGTTCAACCTCCTTTCCTTACAACTTCCCTAGTATGATTGCCCGGCCAATTGTCACTGCCGACCACCTGGAGGATAGAATCTCGGTCCATCTCAAGCCATCTCCACGACAGCTCGACTGCCCGGCCAATCACCATTGCCGACCTGGAGAATAGAATCTCGGTCCATCTCAAGCCATCTCCACGAAAGCTTGACTGCCCGGCCAATCGCCATCGCCTTGCATTACCTCACCTCCCGTCACACACAAGGGAGAGCCGGCCCGGAAACTCTCGCGGTAATATTTGATGGAGGAAGCAACACGTCAATGGTGACGAGGGCTTGCCATGCGGAGAAATGTCTCTTGGAACAGCGCATTCGGATGCCAATGACACGAGAGTCAAAAGACTAAAAGAGCTACCGATTCCACTCTAAATCCGTAGGAAGAATCGCTTTGCCATCTCGCCCCTGAAAGATACTTTTACAGGACATAAAAAAAGACAACAGCTTACTTAACCCTTACGTGTGTCCATGCCATGCTGTTCAATGGAAAAAGTCGAGAGAAAAAGTCTTTAATTAAGCAAAGATAATGAGCTAATCAATCGAAGTATCACGAAAATGTGACGCGTGTCCTTTCTATTGGGAAATTCGATGCCAACGAACAATTTGTATGTATAAAATTCAAACTATTGTTCTCTTTCATTAGTTTTATGCTAATTACAACAACTTATAGTAATATTTTAAAAAATTAATCAATTTGCTAATTAAGCCTACTATTTGATGGAAACACGGTATCTCCTTTGTTTATTCAAGTTGTACTCAGAAAGTCAGATTTTTTAATCTCGGAATAGGGTTGTGATGGCTAAAGTACCCTTGAAGAAAGAGTAATTTAGTCATTTCCCTTGTGGAGTTTTGACTGCAAAATGCATCGTGGTAGATGTAGTTTTACGAAAGTAGGATGCAAAATCAAAATTGAATTGAGGCGAAATTATATAAGTCCGACATCTATGTTAGTGATCTTTAAGAACAAATCTCTAATAATTTTTATTTTGTTATCTCAAATTACGTTTCTAATTTATGTTGTAGATGTTTTTGGAAGAATACTTTCCTTTGATATTCTTCTACATTTCAAAATGATTTACCTTATTTTTCCCCTTCGAATTGTTGTCCTGGTCTAAGGAAAATCTTTCTTTATGTTGTTGGCAAGTGTTGAAATACCGTTGGCCCAAATTTGAAGTGACAGCACTAGCAGAACGAGATGCAGATCTATACACAGAGTATTGCCACGAATAAAGAAGCAAGCATTAGATTAACAGGTCAAATATCATTAAAAAGAAACTCACGCACATCAACTTTGGCCGATGTGATAGAAATAACACGAACTTTCAGATGTTCCAACAAGAAACACAAACTTTATCTTATGTAACAAAATCAGCATCCATCATGATCATGTCCGATGCCCGACCTAAGTTATCTGCACAGTAGTCAGCATGCTGACGTGTCCAATGAGTGGCATTTCTTCTCTCCGAAAAACGACATCCTCATGTTATCAAATCAAGCAAAGAGAATATTATAATCGAAAAATAGAGTTCTTTTAGTATTCATATAAAAGGATTACACCTAAGTCTTCTTTCATGAAAATCAATAAATTGCATGTTGGAAATTTAGATTGAGAGCTAAGGTTTCAAAATCTCTCCCATAAACAATGAGATGGCATTGGTGTCAATTTCTCGGAGGCCTCAATGATTCCTTGATGATTTTTCGGGAGAGAAACCGGGTTTTTGAAGGCGATTTAGGATCTTAACAGTTAAGGTTTCACTCGTATCACAAATCAAGAGCTATAAAGTCGACTTGACATTGAAGGTTCTCCGGGGAGAAAAGTTCTACTTCAACAATCGATTGAAAGGGATCCAACATTCATCGGGGCTATATTTCGTTGAATTTAAAGAAATCCTTGATTAATTTGATAATAAAATGGCATTTTTTTAGAGAAGAAACGCAAGCACAATCAATGTCGCAAGTGTGCCTCATGAGATGACACGTGGACAATTAATGGTGGGAAAAGCCAAAGTTTGTGTTCTTCTTTGATCACATGGGCGAAAGTTTGTGTTTTTTTTTTTTTTTTTTTTTTTTTTCATATGCAGCCTGGATTAATGTGTCGGACATAAAAGAGGACACACGGAAAGGAACCGAACTCAAATCTGAGCATTTCTATCGGATTTTTCACAATGCCAATTATGGTACTCCCTCAAATCTCAACTTTAAATGTTTCTACAAGAGCCAAAATCTCGCGCATTTGTCGGCACCAAAAAATGACCGATTAGTTATAATCAACGAGTGACGGGCTTACTCGATATTAGTAGAATTTGGTGAATGGTAGAATTGTCACTAAACAAAATAATTAACAACTTGAAGACCATCAACAACTTGTCAAGAAAGTTATCAATAACAAACATCAATTGTTGATGAAACCTTCATTGGGGATGAAGTCATCAATATTGACATGTAACTGCCAAATAACAATATATTCAGATATGCAACTTCTTTTATATAAGTGTTACTAAATAATAAGTAATTGCCGAGTAGTTTATTTAATGCCACCATTTTAAGATTTTTATAAATTTTTTCCTTGTAACCATAGGTAGAATTAAGAAGTTATTTGTTTTGAAGAGGGGATTAGGAAGTTATCTTTTTAAATTCAAAAACTATTTGTCACCCCAATTGTAGGTTTTAAATAGTCACATTGTAATCTTTATAAACCCCCAATCAATTATAGAACTCAACATTCTTTACCAATTTATCGTCATCTTTACTTTCCTAGAATTTATCTTTCCGCTATTTAAGTAGCCAGCAACAATTGCCTCTAGTTTTCGTACTTTAAATTCCTTATCATTTACTTTCTTGTCCAAAATTATCAAAGGACCATTCACAATCTTTTCGATTCACACATCGATCCATATACATTCGAAAGTTATTTTATCGTTGATTCAATTTTGGTGGAACATTTTTGGATATATTTGAAAGGTATTTCACCGTCAATTCAATTTCAATGAAAAATATTTTTGGCACGTCTAGTGAGACGCATTTTGTTGATTTAAGGATACTATGATGGCAAAAATGAGAAATTAACAAGAGTCCAACGATGTTGCTAGCAACAATATTCCAATGCCACAAACTAGGGATGAAGTTGCCACCTATGAAGCACCAATACTCTTCAGGATCTTTGTATCGTGTTGGAACTCCGACACATGTCCGAACATCTCCAATACACGGTCAACAGATATTGGAAAATTCGACACGTGGTCAACTTTTCCGACTCTGACACTCGAGTCAGTAATTCCGATACACACGGAGTCAATTTTAAATATTTTTAATAAATAAAAGGTCAAAATGTAAATATTCAAAAAAATTAAAAAATAATAAAAATAATAAAGGGGGAAAGAAAAAAAAAATCTAATCTTATCTTCTTCTAATCCTCACTTCTCATAACACACAATTCTCCCATTCTCTTGACAAGTGTTGCTCCTCTCGCCGGCATTACTCAAATTGAAACAATGAATGTCACTAAGAAATGGTGGATTAATGTTTTAAGTGTAAAATCATTATGGGCTCTTTTTTATTATTTATTTATTTATGAATTTGAATCAAATTAAATTGATTGAAATAATCATAAAAATGATAATTTATCATTTATTTATAAAAATATACAATAAATATATAAATATAAAACATGTCACAATGTGTCAAAATTGTTTACTTTTTGAGAAATGACATGTTAGCGTGTTGTGTTACATGTGGTGTTGGTGCTACTTAGGTTGCCACACATTCTAAATCTTTAATTGTTGAATAGCAGCGGAAGGAAATCAACATGAAGAAGTTGATCTTCCAAGGCATCATAGTAAAGAGTAGTCAAGGGATGTCCTAAATTGTAACATGGTGTCACAATGAGAAGATTGCTCGAAGACTAACAAAATGAAATGGCCAATTATATTGTGAGTCACATGTCAAATGTGATCAAGCCAATTGTCATTAATGTTGTGAATGATGCTCTATTGAGGCCAGGATGGTCCAATCAGCCACCACCACTCCAAGTTAATCTAGTGATAATAGGGTATGTCTTTAATCTATCTCCATTTCTTGATGCTAATACTATTGGTCAAAACAACCAAATTGGTGAAAATAACTTGGCAAATCAAACTAATTGTTATGCCGATCTATTGCGAAATGTTGAAGATGTAAGGCCAGTGGCTCCATTGATAGCACCCAAAATGAATATTCCTATTAGGCCTAATATGTTGATTAATGCAGATAATCTAGCAATACCAACATTACTGCCAAAGGGGACAAGATGGGCAACCAAATCCACAATTGAACCCAACACAATTTATTGAAAAATTTTGACAACAATTGGATCTAGATAGAGGCGTTATCATACCTGTTTAAAAAAAAAAAAGGCATATCCTAATGGGTCGATGATCAGCCTTCTCCAAGAGACTTGAAAACCCGTGACTTTGCCATTTTTATTGGTGAAGATGAAAAATTGACTACCGAACACATTGGTCGATTTATAGCCTAGAGTGGGGAAGCAGAGACAAACGAGTTTTTAAGACTTAGGCTATTTCCATTGTTTTTGTTGAAAACTACTTTCACTTGATATACTAATTTACCACTCAATTCTGTTGGAAACTAGGCGGAGATGGAAAAACAATTACATTCTCAAATCTATAGAACAATACTTGAGATATCAATAGTTGATTTGACCAAACTCAATCGATATAGTAATCAATTGGTCGATCAATTTGTTGCTTGATTCAAGAAGGTTAAAAATAGATACTTTACTTTGCTCTTAGTTCATGAATTTGGCTTTCAATGGGTTGAATTTAATCTTTAGAGAAAGATTTCAATGCTAAGATTTTTCCAATTTATTTCAATTAGAAACGAGAGTGCTAAATATGAGCAACTACTTAAAGTAGAGATTGAGTGTCATATGAAGACTTTTCACAAAACATGGTTTGTATGCAAAGATACGAGTAAGATGATAAATCTCATCATGATAAAATTCAGTAAGGAAAAATTAAATGTGCTAATGATAAGGGTGTATACAATGACCCTTGCTTATCTAATTTAAAATAATCAGATGATTGACAAATTATTCAAGTATTTTAAAAAGGGGCATATGTTGATATTCAAAAGTGATCAATTTTTTCTTTTATAATTGACAAGTGATAGACTTAGTCAATAACAAAATTTGATGAACAACGTAAAGTCATCGTTAAAAAGAATAGCCGACAACTTGAAGAGTATTGATAATTTGCTAAGAAAGTTATTGACTATAAACAACGGTTATTGATAGGAACCTTCATTGGATGAAGTCATCGACATCAACATAAAACTATGCCACTAGATAATAAGTAAATGTCAAGTCATCGACATCAACATAAAACTATGCCACTAGATAATAGGTAAATGTCAAGTGTTTATGTTCAGTGCCACTATTTTAGGATTTTTTAAATTTCTTGTAAATAAGTATTGTTATATTTTTATAACCACAAATATGATTACGAAGTTATTTGTTTTGAAGATAGGATTAAAAAGTTTACTTTTTAACTTCAAAATTCATTTATAACTGTCGATTATAACTTTTGAATAGTCACATCGTACGCTTTGCAAATGCCCAATCAATAACAAAACTCAATGTTCTTCGCAATGTTTTCTTTATATTTACCATCCTGCAATTTATCCTTCCGTAAAATGGCTAATTATGATTGCCTCCAATTTTCATATCCTTAAATTTCTTGTCATTTACTATCCTATCCAAAATCAACAAATGACCATTCACAATCTATGTCGATTCGCACATGGATCCATACATATTCTAGAGACGTTCGATCGTCAAATCAATTTCAATGAAACATCCTTTCAAATATACTCCAGAGACATGTCGCCGTCCATCCAACCCTGGCAAAACAGCGTGCAAAGCTAATTTCACGCTGTGATAATCCTCACGGTCCAAGGGCGCCTTTCTCCTACAAGAGCACTCAACCCCAGCACTAGAAGACAAGCGTAGCACGCGCAATCTAAAGTCGACACCTCGCTCCAGACAAATCACCGAAAAGATAACTCGACTCCAAACTTGCCAACACATTTCATCCACACGACATCCCTCCGTACCCTTACCGAGGGAGGGGCCCCCTTTCTGATCGGACGATGCAATTTGCTTTCCAGGGTCGGAGTCGAAAGAAGAACAGATCCAGCACCCTCCGAAACGACAACAACATCGTCAAGAAAAAAAAGGGTTCTCCTCAATCCTCCCAATCTGTCTCGAATTTTAACTCCCGTCCACGCCCTATCATCTTGTCCGAGGAAGAAAAAGATCAAACGCATGCGGTCAAAATTTCAGTTCGCAGTCTTGAAAAAAAGGGCAACGATAGAGAAAGAGAGAGACGTCAATCATGGCACGACACAGCTTCGGAGGCCACGAGGAGACGATGCCGTCTCGACATCTACCTTAAAAACAAAAAAAAACAAAAATGAGGAAAAAAAATCCTGCGAATAAATCCATAATTTTATAAGGTGGATAATAGCGCACCAAACTTCCCCGAGCTGAAAAGACGAGATTGACCCAGGTCGGTCCCACCAGCGACGAGGTCAAACTCGTCAAATCCCCCCGGCACCAGTACCACCCCTGCCCCACTTGGGCTTCGGAAAATCTATCGCCAGTTTCCTCCTACACATGTACCCATTATCCGAATACGACCAGTCGCCCTTAATTTTCATCACATAATAATGATAATAATCCCTAATAAATAATAAAAATGTAATTTACAATTTTCGACACATTGGTCTAATAATAATAATAATAATCTAAATTGTGTTATTAATTTTAAGTATAAGTTTAAACTAATTATCCTCGACCAATGTGAAAAGCAGAAGACCATATTTCACATAACTAAGAAGATAATTTGTCTTTTAGACCCAAAAAAGGGGGATAATTCGTCTATTTTATTTCTAATATTGATGATTAGGAACATAAGTTAGTTCAAACTTCCAAAAACATAAAATAAAATAAAGAAAAAGAAAAAGAAGAAGAAAATCAATGCCCTTCATCCTCCTCCTCGTCCTCCTCGTCCTCCTCGTGCAGATCCGACAGCGCGAAGCAGCTCGAGGACTTGAACACGCTGTGCTTCCTCGAGTAGCGGCCCGGGAACCTGCTCGCGGAGGCGGCCCTCTCGCCGTCTCCTCCTCCGCCGCAGAAGATGTCGCCGTCGTCCGCTTCGCGATGATCGCGCTCGTCGTTGTCGTCCTCCTCCTCCTCCTCCTCGCCGACGGGGAAGAGCGGCATCGACCTGGCGGCGGACAGGAGTGGGAAGTTCTTGGACCAGCGGAGGATCCGGCGCTTCTTGTTGAAGGGGTGCTCCGGCTTCTCCAGATCCTTGACGCTGCTCACCGCCTCCGTCAGGTTCGCCTCCGACAGGTTGCTGAACGACTTCGATTTCCCCGAGAAATGGCTCGACAGGCCCCTCCTGCTTCGACAAATGCACCCATCCGACCAAAATCAGTCACTTTTTCCTCCATAAAAATGAACCCTTTTGCGAATCGGATGGAATCTTAACGATGGATTATCTCCAAATCGCAACCAGAACCTCCATGAAATTTTTAGTACGATGACAGAGAAAGGAACGAGATAAAGGAAAGAAATCTAAACCAGCAAGGAAAGAAAATACAGTAACAGAGAGACGGAACAGACTTGATGGGAAGGGAGTCCTCGAGCGAAGCCAGAGATCCGAAAGATCCAAACCCGCCGCCTTTCCCCGAGCCCCCCTTGGCTTCCTCCGCCGACGACACCACGCCGTCCTCCTCTTCCTCCTCGTCGCTATCGCCCGGGACTCCGATCGACGACGACTTCGACGACGAGGAGTCCTCCTGCTCGTCGTCCTCGTCCTCCTCCGACTTCGCCGACCGGCCGGCCCCGAACCCCGCCTCCAGATCGTCTCCGGCCTGCGCCGCGGCCGCCGCGCGCTCCCTGACGAACGCCGACGCCGAGCTCACTTGGATCCCCAGCGCGGACCCCACCAGCAACTCCATGAAAGACCTCGGAATCCGTGCCCTTCTCGTCTCGTCCCAAAGAGACCCCCACAAATTCCACCGAAACCTCCCCCAGAAAAGAGAGAGGAGAAACTTCAAAAAAAAAAGAGAAAAAAGAAAAGGGGGTCGAACGAAATCAAATCAACCCTCGCCTCTTCTTCTTCTCTTGGGCTTCCAAATCTGGACAGGGCTTCTGGTCATCAATCGCTCTCTCCCTCTGCTAGGCGCCAAAAAGAAGAAGATCTGGGTCGCTCGACTGTCTCGCGGGATAAGATTCTAGCTATGGCTTCTCTGGGTTACAGACTATACCTTTTCTTTATTTGGTATAAATCGGAACACAGAGAAGGAGGAGGAGGAGGAGAAGAAAGCCTTTGCTTCCGGATGAGAGAGAGAGAGAGAGAGAGAGAGAGAGAGAGAAATAGAAACCTGGTTTTATTTTTTTTCCCAAGTGGGAAGAGATAAGAATGAAAAGAGTACAAGAGGATAGGGCGAGCGGATATTTATTGCGGCAAATCAATAAAGAAATCGAAACTTAACAAAAATAAAAGAAGGAGAAAAGAGAAAGAAAATCGAGATCGTATATGTATTATATACGTGCGGGCGTGCGCAGTAGATGCCAGTAGCTCCTTCTTAGATCGGAGCCATCCACGACGTCCGCCGGCGGTGGAATACGCCACGGCTTCTCTCTCTCTCTCTCTCTCTCTCTCTCTGTCCTTTTCTTGATTTTCTTGATGGGGGGTCCGGCCAGTGACGTGGCGGCGACCGAGACCAGTACAAGTGTCGAGAACAGCTCGAACTCAGGAGTCGCTCTCTCTCTCTCTCTCTCTCTCTCTCTCTGGTTTTGCCCTAATCTTGATCTTGATCCTGTTCCCTCTTATCGGATCAAGATTCGATCCTGGCTCATGTTTTTTTTTCGGAAGATGATGCGTTGGCCTCGGTCGTCGGTCCTGTCCCCTTCCTAACCACTCGCGACTACAGCTCGGATCTTTTCTTGCTTGGGCTACCCGCCTCTAGGGCAAAGGAATTTTGAATTATAGGGTGTAATGTATTGTAACGAGTCGGTTGAGCCCTAGGGTTTTTTGTCCACCAAGAAATTGTTAGATTGATTGGCTATAGCTCTCAGCTCTTTACTGCTCTCTATTTTATTTAATTCTTCTTCTTCTTTTTTTGTAATCTTTGAATGGGAGAGTCATAAAATGTTTCGTGAATCCCGTGAACCGATTAAGTCTAAGCTTTAAATGAGTACGACTGTACGACAAGTCCCATTGACCGAACCGGTTCACACGAAATCAACAGGTTTGAACGAGCGACCTCCAAATCTTGGGTTAGGATTCTCCAAGACCGCTATTAGCTACATCTGCTCTGGGAGTTTGATACTTTCGTTTTGTATTCAACTTATCAAATCTTATTTGAAATGACTTTTATTATTTATGCTTTGTTTTTTTTTAATATCATGAAAACCTTAAATTAGTACATTTGTGACAAATTTACTACAATCAATTTTAAGTTACTAAAAATCTCAAATTGGTACATGTGACAAATTTATTATAAATTAATTATTGAGTCATCAAAAGTTTCCAAATTAATACACTTGTCACAAATTAACCCGAAATAGTGTAGATTTCAACGTAAATTTGCCATGTTAATTGATTTACTGCCACATGTCATCTAGTTCAACAATTTCATTATAAAATTTGACGGAAACTAGTGGAGGATAAATGCGTCATTAGTGTACTAATTCGGAGTTTTGGGTGACTAAAAATTAAGTCACATATGGATTAATTTGAGATTTTTCGTAATATTAATAATTCTTTTTTAAAATCTTGCATGGGCACACTTTATTTTTTTTAATCAAGGAGTTGAAACTCTATACAGATATTGACACATAAATTTATGTTTGATATTTTCATGATTTTATGAATTTTCTTAATATTTTAAATTTCGAAGAGACCGCAAAGAAGTTGATTTTAACTTTTCAATGGCACAAACAAACCAGCCCTACTTCTCTTGCAATTAGTTCTAGGATTTGGTCGGTATAGTTTTCAATTGTTACTAATGAGCATGGAAAAAAAAATCACAGCTTTTAGAAGTATGAACTTGCTAGTATAATTTTGTGTCGAGCTTGAGCTCAAGTTATACGTGTAGTCCAGTTCAAGCTGCCCAATACTCAACTCGATAAGCTCGTTTTAGTCACCCTTCTACTATTTCTTAAAGAAAAAAGTTATAACATACCCACATATACAAGCTCTAGAATATATATTAATCCTAATCAAATTTGAGTCTAGTTCGAGGATTGGATATCCAATTCAAGCCGATTGACTTGTTTCCGGCCTAGTTTGAATGCCGACTCAATACATTCAATTGGGTACTTAATCTTCTCAAAATTTGTAGCCAATATTTTTTAAACTTGATTGATTCAATCTGATTCGATCATATTCTGTCCAATTTCAGCAATATTGTGGACATGAGGAATTGCCCTTTGCTGAGGAAATTCAGTTTGTGGATCATAACGGGGTTGACGCTTCATGATTGTAACGTGACATGTTCCCACCTAACTCTATCCGGGTCGTGATATAGAAAGCACGTTGTGTTCATTTATGTCTACACTCAACAGCAAAATAGGAGAAAAAAATGAAACATGAAAATGGGAAAAAAAAAAAAAACAAAATCATTGCATCATATGTGGATGAATTTCCTTTTCATGTTTGGTGACGTACATTTATCTTTCTATATTCGTGTAAAGAGTATTTATTTTTATTTTTTTTTACCAAAAAGGACATGGAGATGACATTTTTGGATTAATAAAACTCAGAGATTGGTCGAGTGGGAAATACAATTTTTCCACCCAAAAAAAAAAAAAAAAACGTGGGAAATGCATTTGCCACAAATGTCACGTTTGCTCTTACAAAATGCCGTAAACAATTAATGCAGGACACTTTAACAGCCGAGTTCTAACACCCTTCACGTGCAAACTGGACTAAGAACGGCAAATGAGATTAATGAGTGGAGAGTCCGCACGCAAAATAAATTTAAGGCAGAACCCGACTCTCTTTAAAATGTCCAAATGAAAGTTTAAACTATTAAATGCAGAGAGGCTAAGTATAATGCCTATATAAACAATGTATATGTGCGGCTTTAATAGTAATTACGTAAATGTGAGAGATTGGGAACTATCCCAGTAATTGAAATTAATGGGGTGTTTAATCTATAGAATACCTCATTGAAAGATGGATTTTTATTTTATTGTATTTCGAGACCTCAAAAATAATCATGTAATGATCACATCCTCGTCAGAACAAATTGTGTGCGAATTTCTAGGAGAGGGTCCTTCGTAGGGGTGAGCATGTCGAACCACGCTTGAACCGAACAGGACTAAACCGGTTGATTTGGTTCGAGTCTGGGAATGATCGATCCAATTCCTGGTTCCATAAAAATGAAACCAGTGATTGTCAGTCCGGTTCTCGATTCTGATAGAGATCGGACCGGACCGGACCAACTCTTTTTTTATTAAAAACATATATTTTAATTTTTGAAAAATAGCAATAAAACCTAAAAATAGTAACAACTATTGTTTTTTTCTTGAGTTTTTAATTTTTTTGGCTAAGTGATCAGTTCCATGGGACCGGACCAGTCCGGTCCAGTCCCTCGTCCTAGGACCGTTCGGTCCAATTCCGATCCCAAAAGTTGGGAACCCGTCCTCCCGGTCTGGTTCCCGATTCCTAGGTGGAATTGGACCAGATTGGGAACCGATCATCTCTAATCCTTCACATCCTTGATAAAGGTGGAATTTTCGATCATAATTGAACAAATAAAAAAAACTTGTCAAGTAATGGCTTTCCTCGTCCTAAGAAAGGCAGTGTCCTAATTTCTTTTGTTCGGTCACTAGTCTATGTGAAAAAATGACTGCTATTGGTGCAATCAACTCTGATTTCCAGGATGTAATCAAGCTTTTTACAGCTAAATCAGCCAACATTATGAATATTTTGCCCAAGTAGCTCATATATAGTGTAAAGAAATTACACAAAACCTCTTCAAATTTTGGGATAGCGCCATTGATGGACACGGGACGGGACAGAATGGGGGTCGCGATCCATGAGATGCGGGGCGGGGAGAACGGTGGTTTTGACCTCGCGAGGGGAAAATGTGATTTATAAATAGTGAGTTTCTCATTATCTACATTTAAAGAGTTAATTAACCGAAATCCAAGGTGAAGTATTTTTTATTGACAAATCGTTTTCATTAATAAATCTGATCAGTCATTTCTTGTAATTTCATTGTTTTGTTATTTGAGGTTTTTCTACACTTTTAGTTAATTGTGTTTTCTTATTCTCTGAAATATTTTATTATTTCTTTAATGTATTCACACGATTTTAATAATCTTTATTTTTTAGATATTATCATTAACTTCTGATATTATAATTTTAGTTAATTTATTTTCTCCATTTTTTAAAATTTATCCGTGATAAACAAATCAAGAGTGAAAGAGAGATTTCCTTTAAAAAAAATGAGACGAATATATACTTTTTCTTCTTGAAAGTCATGTGTATTTCACATGCTAACTCTCCTGTGACAAAAATAAATAAATTAGAAAGGCAATATATAATGCGTAAAAGTTTAGGGAGAGATGTGTATTATAATCAAAATTGGGAGGAATTTTGTGTAATTTCTCCTAATTTATTTAAAAGGGGTTAAGCTAGTAGGGCTATATAATATTGGGATCACAGTAAAAAAATCATCTTTGAGCACCCAATAATATGAAGGATCGATGTAGGGTATCCAATCCAATAATAGTCGTGGAGATCTTGAGAAGAAGGCTAGTCAAGCAAGTCATCTCGTACTAATTATTGGTCTAACCTTATCTGCTTATATAATATAGGATACATGGTACTTTTCGTCCAAATGCTTACAAAGAGAATTGACAAAAGCAACAGGACAGGCTGTAACTTCTCCATGAGCACATTCCATTAGAAATAATTGAAGATTTTTGTATTGCGATTAGGGTATTTTTGCATCCGATTGTTCGGTTCTATTCAAAGAAACATTCGATCAAATTAAACTTAATAATTTGGAAAATATCGACTCAAATCAAGAAAATAATTCATCGGATCACGGTCGAAACAAAAATGATGAAATTTTGATTTTGTTATGTCGTGATATTATGCTTTCAACCTTTAACATCGAGTTAACACCAAGCCAAAAAGTTCCGCAGCTACATGCCTCCAATTTCAACAGAGAACCAAGCAAAGAAGGCATTGCTTTTGTAGGGTTGGAAGAAAATGCAGTCACCATCAATGTGTGAGATATTTATATTGAATAGAACGATTCTGACAACACACTTTTGTCATTCTTTACCTAGGACAAGTACTTTCTTAATTTCTTTAAATAAAGAACGCTTTTAAAGATTATATTTTAAGTAGTATATCAGCAAAAGATCTAACTTTCTATTTTACTCTGGAAAAGAAGAAGTTGTTTATTATTTTCCCTGTTTGTCTTAATGCACATTATTTTGAACGGAGCACTCATGCTTAGTAATAATTTCTTTAACCCATCATATCACAGGAGAATTTCTCTTTTGGATAAATGAGTTTATGTGAACAATTACAGGATTGGCAGACATTTTCAGATATTTTTTGTAAATTAGAGATTTTTTAGTCTGAGAGAACTTTTGTTGAACAATCATTTTCAATTTCATTTACTTTAAGGTTTTTCTATTCGTTGCATTTATCAATTTCTTTTTATTCTCTTAATGTAAGTTGTAAAAATTTGGATATTTTACTATTGTTCGGCCAAGCTTGAGAAGTTCTTGGTCCTTTGTGGAATTATTTGTGAAATTACAAGTATATAGACATAAAGGGTCTTCAAATTATCGAAAGAACTTTGGCAATTTGAGTGTCTTTTTTATGATGTTGGAAAAAAGAGTAGCAGCTCATTTGGTTACAATGATAGAATAAAAGTGTAACGTAATAACTATTAAACTATAATATAATGGAGCTATATTGCGTTGTTTAGACAAGTGATGTCATATTTGTTTCACTATTTAGTTCCATGAATGACAATGGTATTAGAATACCGAAAACATCTCTTAAATCAAAAGTAGAAGGAATATAATGATTATCACTTTGAGAGTCATTCATGAGTTTAATTTTTTTTTTTTTGTCACTAATTCATGAGTTTAGTTCCTTATATAAATTATTAAATATGGAATTCATCGTATCACATGTTTATTATATATATGATAATTTATTAATGATTATGATTAATAGTTAAGTTTGTTTATTTATATCTATAATTGCAATAGCTATTATTACCCAGGGGTCTATGTAATAGCTATAACAACTTTGGCTACAGTAAGGATTACACTATAATAGTTATTATTGCAAGCAAATATTTTAATAGATGATCAACCTGTAGTATAATAGTCATCATTGCAGCCAAAGGGGCCATAAGATTCATTTGACATGGGGAAAAAAGGAATAGTTTTTCACACATAGTCATAAACCTATCTTTTGAACCTTTCAATTGGACTAATTCAGTTATAAATTTTTCCGTATTGGTATCAATTCGGTTTATCTAGTCAATTTAGCATGGAAATCGCTAACATAGATGTCGATTATTCTACGTGATACACTTGATTTTGACATGGACGTTTTTTATAATTTTTTAATTCTTTTTAACTTTTCCAAAATTTTTATTCTTTTCTTTTCTTTTCCTTTTTTTTCCCACCATGGCTAGCGATGGTCATTAGAGCTCGCTGACCACTAGACGAGGGCCATGACCGGTGACCAATGAGGGCTTCGAGGACCTCACCTAGTGATTGGTGAGCCGGCCACATTGGAAAAGAAAAGTAATAGAAGGAAAGGAGAATAAGGAAAACATAAAGAAAAAAATTAATATCAACATTAGCGCCAACCATATCACATGATACGATCGGCATTTACGTAAGTGATTTCCAACTTAAATTAGCCAAATAGACTAATTTGGTATAAATGTGAAAATGCTTATGATTGAATTGATTCAATTAAGAGGTTTAAGACTGAATTGATGCAAATGCCATAGGTCCAAAACTTTTTTGGTAGTATTTTCTATATATAGATGAGAAAAAAAATTCCATTAATAATTTTATATTGAGCATCTTGACCAACACAAGTGTCCTAAGATTTACTTGACGTTGGGAAAAAGGAATAACATCTTCATATCCATGAACAAATTCCATTGTTTTGATTATATGGAGCATCTTGACCCACATTAATATAGTGAGTAAAATTATGTATTTTTTCATCCCAGAAAAAGAGTAAAAATATTCAACTTTATTCAAAGAAATAAGAAATTGTTTACAAAAAGACAAAAAGGAAGAAAGAGCTTTTTTTTTTTTTTTTTTTATAACAATTAATCAATTAGTTAAACGTTCCAAATTTATTGCCCCCCATTGTGGACTTCGAATTTCACTGATGGTGGACAATATAATAGACCCTTTTTCCTAGTGAAGGTGGGGATGAGTTAATAAAAAAAGGCAAGTTAACAGATGGATCATTAGCTAAGCCATAGATTCGATAACTTCAGTACGGAAAGTTTTAACATCATTAGTGCACGTATTTCTTTTGATATTATGTGTAGCGATTTGAAATAATAAAATTCAAGTCATAAAAAGATATATTTTAATCCAATGTGTCACCCAATATAGTAATTCTTGAATTAATCCCTACTAACTCTTGTTCCTCATAGTTCATTTTGATTCCATTCATCTTATTTTAATTATCCCTTAGCCCATCATGACATGCTCCGTTCGTACCATGCAATAATTGTTCCGTCCACTCAAAATCTGCGGATACCAAAATCGACAAATCCGTTCAACTTCCGGCAATCATCGATGCACCGGAAAAGGGAAGTCTCTAGTGGAATCGATCACCCAAATGTTCAATCCCTCGATATAATTCGAACTCGTGATATTGCGAATGACATCATAACTCCTCCATCGCCGAGCTATCCTGGCTGATGGTGATTCGGCTTTCTCGCCTAGTTTTCATGCCAAAAGAGAAACGCATGAGCCGAGGAGGGAAAAACAAAGCCAAACTCCAAGCAAGCTCTTTGTGAGTTTGACGGGTTCTTTTGGCTTCTTCTTCTTTTTCTTTTTTTCAGTCTGTTGTAAGTAAGCAAAGCATATTCCTGGGACTTGGAAGATGGAAAAAGCTGAGCAGGTATAAGAAATTTCGTGCCACTCTCTATGGGGTCAATGGCTCGTTTTCTTGGTAATTTTCCCCTTGCCTGATTAGGTGCTCTTTCCCTGACAACCAAGCTTTCACGACTAACAAATTACTTGTTAAAACTTTCTGTCACATCATAATTATAAAAAGCAGTCCTCAATTTCTACCTAAGACCTTATCGTTAAGGCGGCGCTTATTTACTTATTTACCGGATTTATATATATATATTTCTCTCTCTCAATATACATATTGGACTTTTCAACGTGGCGTCGCAATCAAGTTCTACTCCATGTTATTTCTCTTGTGCGGCCCCCTTTTCATCAAATTTCACACGTTGTACCCAGTCCAACTTGCCCGTCATTTATAGGCTTGAGCTTTTGAGTTAAATTTATTTGACTCTTGTGTTTCAAATCACTCTTAAACTAATAAAATTATATTAATGATTAAGGAACCAACATATATATGTAAGGCTCCAGCGCACCATATGCCTCACTAGGATCCCCCAAATTACCAAGTTCAAATAATTTTATATATAATTCACATTGTTGGGGTTTTACATATTTTTTAAGGATAATTGGATACTTTGTATATTGGAATATTACTCCCAAAAATAAAAGTTTCTTGCCTACAATGTAATGACATGGCATACAATCATTTTCTTGCTGTGACATAAGAGAGAAGTTTCGAAGAAGTCACTTACAATAACAACATAAATGGTACATCGAGGAAATTTGAATAAGTAACTTGATTATGATAATCTATACACCGACAAGATTTTATGAGACTTTCTCAAAAAAAAAAAAAAAAAAAAAGCTTGAAAAAATAACAAAAGAAAAAAGAAAAACATAAAAAGAAAATAAAAGGAGGAAAAGGGATACAAAACGGAGAAATAAAAAAAAAGTTCGATTTGAGTTAAGTTGCCCCTGCTTCATCGGTGTGGGTCACAGGTTGGCAACCCTCACCTAGCCACGAGGAAGGGATTACTTGCCTATGGTGCCACAATGGCATCACCACTTGCCACTAGCACTCATAGTCAAGGGCTCACAATCATCGCCTGTGGCAAGGCTAGGGTCGCCTAACCTTGCTGGCAAAGTAGGATGGCCCAACCCCTTCTGTCTCTATCTGTCACTATTTGTTGTGTGCTTTTCTTTATACTCTTAAATCTAATGTAATTGAGGATGGGTAAAAAAAAAGAGTTTCATTTTGATCATTACCACACTTTCCTAACATTAACACTCATTCCAGGGAGAGAACATATTAAAAAAACCAAGTCATCATTATTCATCAACTGAATGAGATAGAATTAAAGGATTCTTGATTATACTTTTTAAAAGTTTTAAGACCCAATTTTACTTTTACTAAAAATTTTATAACTTTTAACATACTCATCACAATTTAAAACTAATATTTTAAAGTTGGTGTATAGTTTCTCCGTTCGTTGTTCGATCCCCTTCAATAGTAAAACATTGTCACTATCATCATTATTGGGATAAAAAAGAAGGAACCACATCGGTCCCATGACAAATGCAGATTGATGGATTCAATGTTGTGTTGTGAACACAAATTACAATTCCGGAATCAATCTGCCAAGAAATTCAATCCAGAAGAATTGCCCAAATGAGTTCTATCGCCAGGTTGTCCAACATGCCTGAAGATTCTCAATCTTAAAAAAAGCCACAAAATAAAAAAAAAAAATAAAAAATTGGTGGGCTATATCTTATTGGCAGACAGATATTCAAACATGGGCATAGTAGATAAATAATATTAAAAAATTATGATTAATCTAATCAATGTTGGATCATTGGGTCAATGTAAGGAATGAAACAAAGTGTGGGCTGTCCTTGTCCTAGGCTATCTTGCTACCCTACCTTATCTCTTTAGATCAGATGAGACACGTATAATCTTCAATTAAACAATGTCATTAAGTTTGGTGAAATCCATCGACCCAGTTGATGATGGAAAGCATCGCCTTGCCAGCTAAACCCATTAATTAAAAAGTCTTTGATTTTTACAGTACTATTTTCTCGATTTGGATGAGATGCTGTGTATTGATTTTCCACAAAGCAAGAGGTTGCGCGTTTTATTTATTTATTTTTTTTTCATTTTACTTTTAGTTTAGGGGCAATTATGCTAGAAAAGTGACACGTTTATTATTGTTTTTCTCTTTTTTAAGCCCATTAATTAAAAAGTTTTCGATTTTTACAATACGATTTTATCGATTTGGATGGGGTCGTGTGTATTGAATTTCCACAAAGCAAGAGGCTGCACGTTTTATTTATTTTTTTCATTTTGCTTCTGATTTGGGGACAATTGTGCTAGAAAAGTCACGTAGTTATTAATGTTTTTTTCCCTTTAAACCCATTAATTAAAAAGTCTTTGATTTTTGCAGTACGTTTTCTCGATTTGGATTTTCCACAAAGCAAGAGGTTGCACGTTTTATTTGTTTTTTTTTTATTTTCATTTTGCGTCTTATTTGGGGGCAATTATGCTAGAAAAGTCACGTGTTAATTGTTGTTATTTTTTCTTTAAGCTAACAGTCAAGTTGACCTGAACCAGCGGCAACCTCTTGTTTTGGTTTCAGCATCAATGGACAGTCCAACCAAAACCAACAACATTTGACTCCTGATTTCCTCCATGGGAAGCTAGACATGTGATTGAGATTACACACCTCACAGCTGTAACATCTAGATTATCAACTATAGCTCATTATGCTTTTAACAAAGTTGTGCTATTCAATTTCAAGCGAGACTCTCCAATCAATCCCGAGTCTATTATACTAATGCCAATTTAGTCCTAAATTTTTTAATTTTGTCAATTGAATCTTAAACCTTTGCGAAATTCCAATGTAGTCTTTCCGATTAATTCTCGCTGATATCGAATGTGATGGTGTGCGTTACATCAACGATTTTAAGCGAAATCGACCAAAATAGTCACTTTGGAATTTCATGCAAATCTTCATGAGTAAGTTTGACAAAATTGAAAAAATTATAAGTGAATTGATAGTCGTACAATAGGTTTATGATTAATTGGGTAATTTTACCCTCAATTTTAAGGTGCTGCAATTTGAAAATACAAGTTAACGAAGGCATACGGTTACTACATAACCAAAGTTATAGTAAATGAATACTAAGTCACATGAAATATTCTTGAATTTTTATTAAAAAATACAGTGGAGAAGATTTTATTTGCAAGACATCTTTCATCCCTGTTGACATATTAATATTTAAAAATAGTTTGTCACACATTCAAAGCTGGTGGAAGCAGCCTGTGAAGAAATTTTTTCTCCACTAATGGTGTCTCCAAGAATAATTAACATTCCTTTTTTTTTTTCAATTAATTGACCAAAGAGATTTTGACTCCTGTCACTTCCACATACTTCCCCATTTCGTTCATGCCCTTCCATGAGACTTCACCAACATTCCCAATCTACACCAGGAGAGAGAGAGAGAGAGATGCCCTAAGCTACTTTTCCTAATGGCCCACGAAACCCTTCACATCCACCTTGAACTCCTACGTTTGCTGCAATCAGTAGATGCTAGAAAGCCTATGGGGTTTCTGTGCCCACTTCCCTTTGAGAAGCAGAGTTTTTTTTTTTTGGTCGAAAGAAACAGCGATTGAATAGATTAACTTGGAAGAGAACAGGCGCTGTACAGAGCTTCAGAATACAAAAGTTCAATGTAATAAAACCTACACCAGCATGCTTCATGGTGGCATAAAAATCAAATTCTTCAGCTGTCATTCTCAGCTGGTGTACCCATGATTACTCTCTAGTCCAACAATCATACAGCTTTGGCTTGGTAAAGGCTACAGATAAGCTCGTCGTTGGGCAAACTCAGCTTTGGAGCTTGTCACTGTGGAGCTTGTCTATCTCAATCTCAAACCTCGAATACGGATCTCGACATTGATCTCGTCTTCGGACTCAAGGTCGACAACGGCATCTAGCTTTGATTAGCATCACTGGGTTCAACTTTCATCACACGGATTTTATGGGCAACATGCGAAATTCACCGACAATGAGTTATCATTGGTTACGAACCCCGCAACTTTCCTGGTTTCAGCCATGCTCAAGCATTCTGGATCTAAAGAATTGCTTCAATGGTGAACTAAATCTTCATGGTGGCGAGAAAAATCTACCCGATGATGATGGGGTGGCTTGGCAATGCCTTCCACAATTCAAGATGTACCCTGAAGCCTGAACTAAGGCTAGCTGCTCAATTCCATTACTGCACCCAGATGCACATAAATGGCATCTCAGGACAGTTTGCCAGGAAGCATTTGATGCTTGTGTTTAGGTCGCTTTGCTTTGCGTACGATAGGCATTCCAATTCCGTAATAGATTCCGCACTCTAGATTTAACTATTCCCATCGCCGGAGGTAAGTTTACAAATGAGCTCATACATACTGAGTCCGCAGCTTCAACGATAAAAGGGAATGTGACACGAATGATTAAATTACCAAAACCACCAGCTTTGCCTTTCGCTATTCATTTTGCTATGCTTATCTGAAAACAATTTATCCCTCTCGCGATCACCATGAATCAAGACATAAAAAACCCCACCAGAAAAGAACTGCATACGAGTTGTTTGAAACCGAAGATCTACCTGTCCAATTCATGCTGAAATCCGATGTTTGCTAAATACCAACTAGTTTAGAATGCCATTCCAGCCCAAAAAATGGGAAACTTCTGAATGCTACAGACCACAGACACTGTTATTCAGGATACTACAGATGCAGATTGTCTTACATGCATACTTGCAACGAAACATTTATTGGCATATCAAGGAAAGTTAGAGAGAGAGAGAGAGAGAGAGAGAGAGAGAGAGTATTATAAGGCAGAAGGAATCACGACGGGCGAGAATTAATTAACATCATGAGGCATCCCCTCGAATATTTTTCCAACTTAACATTATCGATAGTTTTTCTGTATGTGAAACTTATGGACTGAGGCTAAAAAACTTTAAAAAAAAAAAAAAAAAAGATTAGTATAAAATGTGTTTAAAGAAAGATCATTGACTGATGCGAAGATGATGCTGAAAAAATGAGCCCAAACTGTTCCAGGAGAACCAAGTATCAAGCACCTCTTGTTCCAAGAGAACCATAAATACAGTTATCGGAAGGTAGATATTAAAATAAGGCACCTCTTGAGATCAGTGGAACTGCTAAATAAACAACACACCGTGTACCAAGCACCATATAAGGTCAAACCTCCCTGCCCCATTCCGCAACTTCATGGAGGAGAGAGAAGGAATGAGAAAGAAGCCATTGCTCGATGATGCATTTACTTCCCAAGGATGATATCATTTCAGCATGCAGGGGGGGGTGCAAAGAGAGAGAGAGAGAGAGAGAGAGAGAGAGAGAGAGGGAGAGAAAGAGAACATTAGCTTGCTCTTTAATCAAAATCAATGGCAGACTATGATTTCATTACTTATTGACAACACTGCTTTGGTGACCCTGAGCCCTAATGCAAATGTTTTGTACCACAATAGTTCACGTACTAGCACTGATCTGAACCTTCAACTTTGCTGCTAGATAGCTGTATACATTTATGATGAGAAAGTAAACAACCCCCAGCAGCTACATGGTTATACTGCCACCTATCAAGCAACTCAAGCAATCGGGCTGAAATCATGAATACAAAAAGTAAAAGACTAGCTACAAATTAATGTATTCCAATCTGACCTTATAGATCTCACAGTCTGCACAGTAGGTAAGAATATCAGGCAACTGAAAAACTTCATCATCAACTGAAGTTTCAGGCAATGGATGAGCTTGTCCACCTTCCAACTCAAACTGCAGAACCCCTCCATTCTTTTGAGATATGTACATGGCAACAGGCTAAACGACTACCAACCAACTGGGTCAATATATTGGAACATGGTTCCCTCGCAGGTTAACCATGATGGAATAAATATATATATATGGGACAATTACACCACAGCAGAAGCAGTGCGACGATGGTCTTGTAGCCCATTGTTAAACTTTCCACTAAGCTGCCTTCCTTTGAAACTGCCATATCTAGTTGGCTTTGGCTGATAAAGAGAATCCAGCATTTTCTCCAAGTTCTGCACAGTATATTTAGCATATTTGCTTGAGCTTTGGTCTTTCTCAACCAGCGGTCCATAGTGTTGCATAAAGCTCCTGTAAACAGGCACAATCATTTGGACTATAGCCTGGGATGTCTTCTCCCTCAGATCTTTCTCCATCATGACCCAGTTTGACTGCTTTGAATACATGGCATCAAAAGCGTCATTGAAATTTTTCAGCCTTTTCTTCACAAGATCACGAGCAGTAGCACGCCCCCCTGAGAATAAAATTAGGCCTTCTCTACTTAAGTGACCAGGAAGGTGTCCCCAGCTCTCTCTCAAGAAAACCGTGGTGTAGTATTCCTTGTACTGTTCGTGTTCTTTTAATGAAGATTCCCCCAAGAGCTCACCAAGCTTTGTCCCTTTCAAGTGCTTGTACAAATGCCAGTGACTATTAATCATAAAAAAGTTGGCAAGATTAGCATCGTCATAAGCCTTCACCCAAGTCTCCAAATTCTGCTCCACTGCTTTCATAATATTGAGAATCTCAGTAATAAGGAGTCTCTCTTGGAAATTTTCATGATTCCAACTACGATGAATGACCAGGACCTGAGTCAGAATAGGCTTATAATTGTCCCCCAGAAGCCTGTTGCAATAATCAGTCACAAAGCTCACCAATTTCGGTACACTCCCATCAGGAGGAGGTGGGGTTTGTCTCTGAATCTCTACCTGAGCAAGGAGTTCCCAGAAAATTTCACTTGCCCCATTAATGACCCTCTTAATGAGATCACGGGTCAAATTCTGAATCTCAGCACAGGCTGCTCCCCCAAGAGCTTGTTAAAATCCAATCGCAATTTGTTCAAAGATGCAAATATGTCCAACAATTTCAAAAGTTTGATTGGGTCCTTCTTGCTCTCTGTAACAGTCTTCCCAAATTGAAGAAACGCAAGAATACCTGCTTGGGCAGCTATTTTTGCAAAGCAACCCATCCAAACATCCATACCAAGTCTCTCAAATACATCATTGCAGAGTTTATATTCTGCCTCAAACAAATGCTTCACTGCAAATTCCAAATGCCTCCCCCACTGAGCAATATACCCCTCTATGCTCTGAACATCATTAAATTCAGAGATTGATATTTCAAGATAGTCCAGATCAAGAGCCTGCAAACTTGCTCTAACATTGGAACTGCGCACTTCTACGTATATCAATATGCACCTATCAAGCCTCTTATTTGCGATCAACCTCCCAATAATAGCTTGCAACTTATGAATGACAGCTACTGGCAATGGAGACGGTGCAATGCAAGCTTGCTCTCCCAAGAGATGATGGAGCAGACATTGGAAGGGGCGAACTGTGCTCCGTCAAGAGCCGACGGAACTCGCTTTCCAATATATCCAATGCCGCATCGAGGAGCCCACCATCAAGATGTGCTCTTCCACCATCGCTCTGCAATTCCCTAAGACTCTGCAATAATTTGTTCAGATTCGAAATGTACCCTTTATCTGCCACCGTATTATCCTCCAGATACTCCACTATATCCTCCAGCCACTGGATTGCCAATCCACAATTATCCCCCAAAAATCTCAATGCCTCCTCGAGTCGCTTCAACACCGACGAGTACCCGGGCAAATCATTGCGCGGATCTGACAACAGCATCTTCTCGAGCCCATGAACCGCATCGAAAACCTTGAGCACCGCCGCGGCGGGGCCGACCGCACGGTTAATGTGCCCACCCACAGCTTCAAGGGCGTCCTTGTTGGCGCGGATAGGCCGGACGGCAGCCGCCAAGGAGGGCAACCTCTGGTTGATCTCGGCCAATCTCGGGCCCATTTTCTCCAGCGTCGAGCTCAGGGCTTTCGACTTCTCCAAGCTCAGCATCAACGACTTCCTCGCGGAAACCAGCTTCTCGACGCCCTCGACACAAGCAGCACTATCCCCAGATGCAGCCATCTGAATCGACGAATCTACTACCCCGTTCCCACTGATCGAAGTCCCAACTCCCGAAATCCGAGCGACCCAAAACGCAGAAACAACTCAACCGGGTGTACGAGGAGCCGAATCGAAGAGCTGAAAACTAGTCGGGATTAATGTAGAACGATATCTTCATCGTACCTCCACCTAACTCCCAACCAAAACCAGACCAAACGAGACCCAGGAAGAAGAAGAAGAAGAAGGGAACAAGCAATCTTGCGATCTTTTCTCAACTACCCAGAAGAAAAGCAAGAAGCTTCGAGCGAAGTGGAAGGAAATACGAGGCACCCACTTGAGGATGGACCCCGGAGAAAGAGAAAAGAGCCCAAGATCGGGAGGTGGGAGTGCGGAGCCGACGAGGGTCGATTTTGATTTCGGCGAAAAAGCGAAGGGCAAGGCTCTACACTGTGCGGAATCTTGGAAGGGCTTTCGGGTTCTTGGATTCGCGAGGAAGAAGAGAGAGAGAAAACCCTAAGAAGTGGATGAATCTGGCGACATGATGAGAGAGAGAGAGAGAGAGAGAGGGTGGGCTTTGCAGGGACTACTGGGAGTCGTGCCAAAGTGCATGACAGGAAGGCAAGAGAGAGTTCAAAACAAGTACCTTTTTTTTATCTCATTCGAGGAAAAGGTGAGGGACACACCTGCTCTTTCCTTTTTCCTAATTAATGACACTGATTTTGATCATCATAATTTCCCTCCTCGCCTTAATTTTTGCTAAGGTTTCGACCCTGTGGCCCAAGGCATAATGAAATCATTGAGCTTTTTGCTGTGACTCTTGTTTCTTATTTCAATCACTTTAGGGTACTATATTTTTTTCGAATTTAGTAATTGATATATGTCCATCGGAGCTCTGATTGAATCTTGAGCGAAAGCTAGTGTAGCGCTCGGGGCGATGACGTGGCATTTAAAAAGTAAGTGATGGGTTTGCCCTACTGGTAGTTTGTTGGAAAATTTGTCGGATTTCAATCACTTTAGGGTACTATATTTTTTCGAATTTAGTAATTGATATATGTCTATCGGAGCTCTGATTGAATTTTGAACGAAAGCTAGTGTAGCGCTTGGAGCAATGACGTGGCATTTAAAAAGTAAGTGGCGGGTTTGCCCTACTAGTAGTTTGTTGGAAAATTTGTCAAATTTCAACTGATTTTTATCATATGTGAGAGGCATTCTTTTCGATTAAAAAACACACCTTTTTGGAGGCTTAGTATGTTCAATACCAAGGGGAAGCAGGTACCACCTCAGACTAAAATTTTAAGGAAATGATCCAAATACCCTTTAAAATGGAAAATTAACTAAGGCTGCATGGTAACGCTTATGAGGATAGATATTTCTATTCTTTTGTTCCTGAAAGGAGAAATAGAACAAAAACGTATTTGATAAGTTTTTGTTAGAAACAAATGTGTTAGGAACATATTTGGAACGCAACAATAAATAAATAAAAAATTGTTTTAACATTCTTGGGAAGTCAATTCAAGAAATCGAGAATCAACTTTTTTTTTCCCTTTTCTTTCCTTCTTTTTCTTTTTTTTTTTTTTCTTTCTCTTCCTCCCTTCTTCCCCTAGCCAGTTGTTGGCCGGCGCCGGGCGAGGTTGAGCCTCGGCTAGTCACGGTGAGGCTCGGGGTGACCTCGGTGGCCGGCGAGCCTCCCCGAGGCCAACCTTGCTGTCCCTTGTCGGCGGTCGCCGGCCAACGACCGGCTTGAGGAAGGAGAAGAAAAAGAAAACAAGAAAAGAAAAAGAGAAAAATATAATAAAATCATTAATAAATAAAAAGAAATTTTAAGTTATAAAAATATATTTGGTCATACCAAACACATTTATCTTTCGAGAACCTCTAAGCATAGTGACAGTAACCATAACATTGGTAAAAGGAAATTATGCGAAATTCCTCACATAAAAAGGGTTGCTACTAATGTGAAATTCCTTCCACCAAATTTGGAAATTGGATTAATTGGACCGCCTAAGATTTGATTTCCATTTTTTTAGATGCAAATCTTAATAAGTAAAATATATATTTTTTTCAATGTTGGGAAACTCCCATTTGAAGAGAATTAAGAAACCCAAAAAAATGAAGAAGAAATCACCAATTTCAGGCCCAATCTTGAAATAGGATCAAATCGATTAGTCCAATTTCCAATTCCATAAACTGAGAATTGATTCATTCTGAAACCGATCATTCTTAATACAAATTTGCCTCGTTTGAAGAGCATAGGGTGGATCCAGGCATTTTCACCTATCGGGTAGCGGGATAAGAGATGCACTTATTTTTATAATGTCAAAGGAATGTCGAATTTTTGTTGGAAGTTAAAATTGGATATGGTTATGTTTAAAAGTCGGAGCATTACTTTTATTACTATTTTTCCAATTTTTCTTTATTATTTAGAGAAATGGTCGGTGCAGCGTTTTCCTTCCTATGGCGCTTTTTACGTGATTTAATTTATTATGGCTTTTAGACTTTTTTTATTAATTTATGTAATAAAAAAGATCGTGAGAGTCCTAATGTTCTATTCATTTTTTATTAAAGGGGAGCCGAGCATTAATTCTACAGCTAATCAAAAAACTATTACAAGTTGACCACCAAACATGATTTTTTAATTCTTATATTCGTTAAAAATTATTTATTATCAAAGTATATTTTTTTCACCACTATCTCAATACAATATAAACTCGAGTAATTTTAATCAAGGTGGACCCAGAGTGCAAACAATATGTTAATCCTTTCCACGTTGACGTTTTTGACAAAACGGTTTGAACAATGGTCTTTCTTACGTGCAAATATTTAGAAAAAAAAAATTGCAAAACATCAGATGGAGGGCTGCCATCACGACCGTCCCTGCACCAACCAAAGTTTCAGAGACGGGTTATGATCAATTTTCTGTTCATTATTCAATTAATGAAATGTAAGTTTAGTTGTTGCTTATAGGCTAAGTTTTTGGCCGGAGGTTCCATGTTTGTTTAATTCAATTTATAGATCTGTGGACAGATGGGCGCTAGCTAATTAATGATGCCCATCGTTGACCTGTGGAGTTTGACTCGAAGTCCCGAGGGAGAGGCGGCAGAGAAGGAGGGTAAGAAAGGTCTACGTGGACGAATAAAAAAAGGGGAAAGAAGAAAAGAAGACGAAGTGGGGACCAAAGCAGGTGAAAAGGAAAAGAACTTGAAAAAAGGAGAGAGATCGTGAGGAAAGGGGAAGGGAGGAAAAGGGGTTTCCCTGCGTGCACGCATGGCAGATCTCGTTGAGTCAAGGTGAGGTTGTTTCGCAATGTTCGATGAGGATTCAAGTTATTTATTCATCTAATTAAAATGATTTTCGAGATTAGGTCATAAATATAGGGTTATGTAAATTTTTAACAACTGGGTTCAACTTAAAGTTATTAAATTGGGAAAATTATCCAAAAACTTCTAAATTTATTATTTAGTCATAAACTTTTTAATTGTAGAAAGTGAATCTTAAATTTTTTCATGTTTTACTAATGAAATCATCCGATCAATTTTCGTAGGAATTTATTGGCGTAGATGTCGATTATCTTACGTGGCGCGATTGGCATTAATGTGAACTAATTTTAATTATAATTTAATAAATTTATATTTTTCATTAATTTTTTTCTTTTCTCTTTCCTTTTCTTCTATTTTCTTTCTTTAGTTTTTATATTCTTTTTTTCCCTTTTTTCTCTTCTTTTCTTTTCTCATTTTCCTCTTTCCCTTTGCCAGCCATGGTCGAGCCTCGTTGATGATGGTCATGTTCAAGATCGCATCTTTTGGATAGAAAAATAGCTATATCATTGCCCCTTTCCTTGTAGAGTTGGGATGTGATAGTCACGACCTTTGTCTACCACAATTCAGCTAATGGTCGCCATCTTCCGGAAATCTTTAATCAAACCGACACCACATAACGACCGCCGTCCACCTCTCTATCCAAATTTGGAGCTGGAACACAGTTGAGCACTGTTGTTGATGGGGTGATGCCTCCATATCCAAACTTAGGATCCAAAGGCGTCGTCCCCCATCCCATCAATGGCGGCACCCTCAACAGCGTCCAGATTTGAGATTTGGTTGGGAGGAGCGTGTTCAAGCCAGGAGCAATAGAGATTACGTTTGCCAGTGCCATTATTGTGAGCGAGAGAACTAGAGGTCAAACTTGGAAGGAGAGAACGGTCCAAATGGCGAGATGATGATTAGGGCATCCTGGGGCACGTTTGGGAACACTTTTATTTCTTTATTTTTTTTTTTTTTTTCCCGGCATAGAAATAGAATAGAAATCCATTTGTGTCGTTTTTGTTCATGGGAATAGATTTGAAATAGAATTAAGAAGTAAAAAAAATTACTTCTTTGTTCCTGATAATTACTCAAGAATTAAAACCTAAATCATATTTTTTCTCTTTTCTTTTCTTTCTTTTCTCTTCCTCCTCTTCTTCCCTTAGCTGGTTGTTGGCCCCCGCTGAGGCCGAGACTTGTCAGCCTAAGCCACGCCTAGCCATGGCAAGGCTCCCCTGAGGCTGGTGTCCTCGTCGGCTCTCATATGGCTGGTTGCTAGCTAGTCATGGCTAAGGCTGGTGACTGGCTAGAGGAAGAAGAAGAAAAGGAAAAAAAAAATTATTAAAAAATTAAAAAATTAAAAAATTTTAAGTTACAAAAATTTGGGAATCTTACTAAACACATTTCTATTCCGGAAATAAAAATTATATGCAGTTATTGAACGCATTCTTTTACTCGGAAACTTGTCAGAGAATAAAAATAGAAAATTATTCCCGGAAACAGAAACATTACCGTACGCATTCTTGATAGCTCATCATCTCATGGTTGTCAACGATTCCATGTGAGGGCTCTAGGATTGGCACTCGTGGCTGGGCTATTTACGGTCGTGGAGTGTGGGTGTGGAAGTGAGCAAAGTAGAATTCTTATTTGATGGTTTGTAGGGCAGTGTTTTTGTTAGAACTAGGCTTCTCTTTTTTTCTTTTTCTTTCATAAGGCGTATTTGGTCCTTCTAACTTAATTGTAAATTCTAAAAAGGAAAAAAAGCACAAATGAATCCTATACTTTGATCCAATATGCAATGTCATCTCTGAACTTTTCAATTTGTGCAATATGACCTATGAACTTTGATCCGATGCATAATATTACCTTTGTTGTTCAATGTGGTTCTTAAACTACTGATAAATGTTCCTCTAAATTATATGTAAATGTTGAAAATTTGAAGAATCATGTTGAGCTAAGGGTGGTTGGTTCTTACCAAGAATCGGAAAACTGGCCACTTGGTCTTCGAATCGGACCGACCAATTTGGTCAAATTCCGGGATGAGTCCAAGAACTGATGGGAATATCTTACATTTTTTCCTATGTAAGATCATTAGTTTACTCGCTCGTTAGTCAACACGTTGTCGTAATCTGTAACACTCCAATAAAATAGAAACAGACCTCCTCCGAACTCTCTCGCGCTTCTTCACTGACCAGCAACAACGCTTTTTAAGATTCCCAATCTCTATTTCAAAATTTCCATTCTTAGAAAATCAAAGGAAAATGCGTGTAATAGAACAAACACAGAAGTAAAAATCCAGACTCTGTTAGTTGAGAAAGGCAAAATAAGAGGCAAAAGCAAGAGAGGCAAGCGAGAGTGAGGCAAGAATGAGGCATACAGCGAGAGGGACTGAGAGAGGTGCCGCGTGATTGCGTGAGACTAAGCGAGAGCCTTCAGGGATGAGTGACCAGAGAGAATGATAAATTAGTGTTTTGAGAAATGTTTTGTAATAATAATTTTTTTCTTTAGAAACTATTGATCTGGTTTGAGTAGTATGAGTGGGTTAGTCCACACTTAGAATTGGGAATCAAACCGATAATCATCGGTTCCAAATTTTATAAAACGAGAATCGGATCGATTCCCACGGGAATCACATAGAACGGGCTGGTTCAGTATAGTTCCCACTTTTGTCTGGTTCTTGTGTTTACCCTTACGTTGAACAAATTATAAGTTTAGAGATTACATTACTGATTGGACCAAAATTTAAAAACCATTTGTCATTTTCCTTTTCGGATAAGTGCACCAAAAGTTTTAAAACTTGTCATGAATTTACAATTGAGTTTTAAAATTTTTAAAAAATACAATCAAAATTTAAAACTTGTAGAAATTATACAATCGAATCATTCCATTAACTTTGTCCAACTTAATTGATAGAAAAAGTCACATGATTTTTTTTAAATATTTTCTCTCTCCTACACGGCGATGACATAACTATAACATGAAACATAAAACTAAAATGATATATTTTTAGTCTAAATATGATTTTTAAAACAAATCTTATTTAAATTAAATTTAAAAAATAAACTAAATTTGAAAGGGAAAAAGAGGGGTTGATAAACCAAGCTGTGAAAGTTGTTAGCCCTAGCTGCCGTCACCCCACCATTGCTAGGAAGGGCCAATGAGGGTGGGGAATGATTAACGAAGGTTGAGCCTTAACAATTCAAGGGATCGACCACTAGTAGCAGCCCTTGCCTGATCTAGGGAAGGGTCGCAACCATTGCCAAGTCCATTGCCAAGATTTGTAGGCAATTGGTGGCCATTGATTGGGTCTTGGCAATCCCATTACCTATCCCTCACTCTCATTAGGCCCTCCAACCCTGTGATGGTGGGATGGCAGGCAATGAGCCTTTGCTACCTAATTTCTCACCTTTATTTTTATTTGAATAATTTAACTTATTTTTTTTTTAATTTAATGTAAATAAAACTTGTATTAAAGATCATATTTAGACTAACATGATGTCATTTTAGCCACAAATTGCCACATAAGATTAATAAAAAAAAAAAGCAATATAAGTATTTCCTATAAGCTAAGTTGAATGTGAACAAATTTGATAAGTTTTAAGATATGATTATATTTTTTACGTTTTTTCTCCACCCAATTACATTTTCATGATAAGTTTTAATATCTTTAATGCACTTTTCCCTTTTTCCTTTTGTAAACACTGAGATGCAAATTGCTATGCGAGTAAATGGGATTCGGAATGACAATTTTTCCTACCTTGTGGAATACTTGCATGCCTTGCCCCACTAGGAGGGGAAGCTTGCTATCCATATGTTTTATACGTCACACAATCTAATAAAGATTTTTCAAAAAGTGTAATAAAATTCTTATTTTTTTCTTTTATCTAGTCCTATCATATATTTACTTTATAAGTTAGTACGTATGCTATGTGCCGTGTGTATGTTATGAAATCTTGCTCCTTTACTCATGTGTTCCCACCTCAACTTCCGAAAAGATAGGAAATCGAACTTCTCACTTTCTCATTCCCAAGTGAAAATAGTAATCACTAAGGCAACCCCTAGTAGTTGTCATAAGATTTTAAGCACCGTGGAATTCGTGCAAACGAAATCTAACTTCATCGCCAACAGTATTTAGTTCTCCAAACTTTGGATCCATATTGAAATGAAGCACGAATTGAACCATGGGTAGGTACAGAGCATATACCTTGGTTATTATTAGTTGTACCGGCAAAATTGCACGTGTTTTGTACCTACGAAAAATTTGACATTTGAGAAAATATACAAAAAATCACCTCATTGCAAAAGATATGAATTATTAATTGACAGAAACAAATCATTGATTGTACATGTATCTCTATTGGGAAAAAATATTGGGATTAATGCCCTGAAAATTTTAAACTAGTATATTATATAACAAATTTACCTAAACTAATTTTTTTATCATAAAAATTCCAAATTGGTATACTTTTACAAATTTAAAATTTGATATTTGTGACAAATTTATCCTCTATTAGTTTTCTTTGAATTATATTGTTAAATTACTAAATTAAACGATATGTGACAGTTGATTGGTTTATCGATTTGAGATTTTACTTTCCGTTTGTCACAATTATATAATTTTTGTAATTTTTTGTGATATATTTGCCACAAATGTATCGGTTTATGGTTTTTAGTGGTGGGGTAAATTTGTCACAAGTATATCAATTTGAGATTTTTTATGGTCGGTTGGAGAAATTTGTCATAAATGTATCATTTTAGGATTTTCGTAGTAAAAAAATTAGTTTGAGGTAAATTTGTCATAAATGTACAATCCCGAATATTTTAAGATTTCTATTTTTTTGGATAATCTTATTAATATTAAGGGAAAAAGCCATGAAAAACCCCGAACTTTGCCCAAGTGACACATTTACCCCAAACTTTTTTTGTGACGTGAAAAACCCCAAACTTTTCAAATTGTGACACATTTACCCCATCAAAGGGCATTTTTGTCTTTTTATTCTATTTTTTCCTTTTTATTTATTTTTCTTTTTTTCTTCTTCCCTCCGCCGGCCATGCAAGAGCCGGCGGAGGGAAGCGATCCGGTGAGGTCGCCCTCATGGCGACGGCGAGGACGCGGCGTCGGGCGAGGGGGTCCCTTGCCGGATCGCGAGGGGCCCTCACCGGCGACGGGCCAAGACGGCCCTCGCCGGATCGGCGAGGACGGCCCTCCCCCCGGATCGGCGAGGGCGCGAGGGAAGCCCTCGTCGGCGTCGGCGAGGGCGCCTCGCTGCTCGGGCGAGGGCGCTAGAGAGGCCCTCGCGACCTAGCCGAGGGCCGCCGACACCTGGCGAGGGCAGCCCTCGCCAAGCGCGGGCTTCCCTCACCGGTGCCAGCGAAGGGAAGAGAAAAGCAAAAAAAAAAAAAAAAAAAATTGAAAAAAAATTGAAAAAATGAAAAGACCAAAATGCCCTTTAATTTTGGGGGTAAATGTGTCACACAACGAAAGTTTAGGGTTTTTGTGTCAAAAAAAATAGTTTAATAAATGTGTGGTCAGGTTTGGTTCGGGATATTTCGTGATATTTCATGTCAAAAAAAAGTTTGGGGTAAATGTGTTTTAGAAAGCGAAGTTCGGGGTTTTTCGTATTTTTTCCTAATATTAAAACATTCAGATTTTATAATCCAAGTACATTGAAAATAAAAGACAATTGTTAATTTATGTACTTATCATATAATCCGATGAGACGAATCTTAAAATTTGATTTCATAGATAACTTCCAAATTAAGGATGATAAAAGACGTTATTTATGTATTTATCATATAATCCAATGAGACGAATCTTAAAATTTGATTTCATAAATAACTTCGAAATTAAGGATGATCGATTTCCACTTGACTTTGGTCCACGACTAGGAGCTAGCCCACTTGGTCTTGGAACATGGATGCATCTATTTGATCTACTTTTACGATTGGTCTTGGAACGGGTTTTTCTTCTTTTTACTTTTTGGTTTTTTTATTCCCTATAAATGAGAAAACGTTTCTCAATATTAAAGAAAAAATAATTTATTAATTAAGATTCACATTAAAATAAAAATTATAAAAAATTCAAGAAATCTTGACTGATCCATCGGTCGAGTCTTGACATCAGGTCAGCCTTGTTATTCCCGATCGAAAATCGAACTAGTCTCCATAAAAATCAATCAGAACTGGCCAATTCGATCCGGTCCGATTTGGATCTCAGATTGAATTGAGGCCAAAGCAAACCCCTCTTTGAAACTCCAGTCCAAGAAGAACCTGAACGAATTGGCGTTAACCGAAACCCAAAAAAGACGAACAAGGAAAGAGGTCTGCGGGGATAAACTGTAACAGTGAAAAAAAAAAAAAAAAATTCCTCTGCTCCGTCTCGTCTTCCCCAAATCGACATTTCACCTTACACTGCACGCAAAGTCGCGAACATGCAGCAGAGCTCGCGTCAGATCTAAAGGACTCGCCACCCGCCGACGACGACGACTACGACGTCGACGCGCCACCCGCCGAGATCGAGAAGAAAAGCAGGAGGCGAACGGAACGGCCGGCGAAGAGCGAGGATCTGGCGTGGCCCCCAAGATTCGGGAACCTTCGATCCTCACCTGCCAGGCCCCGGCGTCGGATCCGGCCAATTCGAGGTGCGCCGCGTTCTTCCCTCTCGAAGCGTTTTCGAATTTCTCTCTGCGGCCGTTCGCGCCGCGATTCGATTGCTAAGGAGGGCTGGGGAGGGGAGTGCCCCGGAATCCGTGTTCCGGGACGCCCGTCCCGGCGCGGTTTGCCAGGACAGTGCTGCGGCGGCGCGTCATTTGGATGCGCGCGCGGGCGGAAACATTTCTGTTCGGGTGTAGGGGGGGCGCCGTTTGTTTCGTTTCTTGCTTGTTGCGCTTGGCGGCGGAAAAGCTGCGTGGTCGGGGCTGTTGCTCTTGTTTTCTTTGTCTAATCTTGTCGCCCCTTTTGGGGAATGATTAGGGAGGAGGATCTGATGGTGACTGTGGGCGGGTGGTGATTTCGGGGTACTCGGCTGCGGAGACAAAGCTCGGTTGACTGGATGGACAAGAACAAGAACAGGACTGACCTTCTTGCGGCCGGGCGCAAAAGGGTTAGTTTTCGGCGTGTTAACTTTCTAGTGCTATGCAGTGACAGTTACTGAAACGTCGGAATGGGAATCGGTCTTGCTTTTCTTTTTCTTTTCGAAAAATTGCATTCACTTGTTGACGAGGGCATCACGGATTAAATATTATTCAAGTACGAGTCTTCAGTTTAAGACTAGAGGATAAAACAATGAGGGAGGGTCACTATCCTTTTTCCGATGTATGTGTGTGTAGTTTAATGTGATTTGGTTGCATAAGTAACTTGGATATGGCCAATTTGAACAACTTTTCTAGATACTCATCATCATCGATACATATGGTATTGTTATCAGCTTCAACAGTTTCGTCAGAAAAAGGATGGGAAGAGCAGTTCTAGCCATGGAAAATCCTCAAAAAAGCTTGGTAAATCCGAGCAGAATGAGACTGATCCTGATGTCATGTCTACTTCCTCCACACCTCCGACAGTAGTGCACAATGCTGAGGTGGAGAGTGGTTCGCAACTCCCAGAATCTGAGGTGGGTGCTGAGCACAGAACAGTGCCACAAGGATCAGAGGATGCTGCAGCTTCTCCTGATGTCTCCATTGCAACTCATGGTCCAAGTTCAATTCCCCCGTCAACTGCCTCTAACGGCAGGGAAAGTGAATTTGCCCAAGTTGCAGAATCTCCCGAAGCTGTGTCAGTGGCAACTGTGGATGAAGAGCTTGGTGCTGATTCCTCAAGCCTAAATGAAGGGGAAAGTACAGGGAGAGAAATGTTAGAAGTGCTAGATTCTAATGCAAAAATGGCACAGACCAATACCTTCTTCAGTGTTAGTGACATTCTGCCTGCTAATATAGGCGATGCCTCGGAGGGGACAACTGCTTTGGTTGGGAGGGAGATGCTAATTGGGGAAAATCAAAAGGAATCACCTAAAAGCAAGATGCTAAATGGTGAAAGTCAAAAGGCTTCACTGCTTGAACATAAGCATGATGTGGATGTGCCATTGATACATCAGGAGGTCGTCCAGGCATCAGATGTACGTTTTGCACTTTCTCTCTTGCTACTCTGTCTACAGAAATTTTAATTTAAACTCATGCTAACAAGTAGGGAAGCCTTTCATGAAATCATGCACTTTTCGATTATAATTATATTCTCATTTGTTGCTGGGTAGGGGCAATGCAGGACGCTGATGGTTTGGGTTTGGAGCATCATGATGGAGGTGAAAACTTGGAGCTTGAACGCAATCATACATCCTCTTTGCCTGAGCCCGGCGAGAGTTTTGCAAAGCTGACCCCTGGAGAAGTCGAGGAGGCAGCATCTGCTACGGGTGAAGTTGTTGAGGCAGATATAGTGCATGCTGAGCCTTCTGCTAACAATGAGTCAGATGAGTTAAGCTTTCCTTCTTTGCCTGCATCAGACCCAGATCGAGTTCTGGATATTACTCCAGAATATCCAAACCAGCAGGAAGAGCAGGTAACTGATAATGGCAACTCAAACATGTCATTGGCATCTGGTGAACATGGCGTCTTTGAAGATGAACCAGATTATGATGATGTGAAGGCTGCTAAATCTAGTGAGGGTTGTCAACAGCATTATGCATTGGTGGGATCTATAGAGGATGAAGACATGAGCCATAAAGGGCATTGGGAAAGTACAACAAGTTCGTCACAGGTGGTCTTTCCTCTTTCAGCGGATGTGAGCTCTATTAGCCTCTCAGAGCTTACAGAGGTGATAAAGAAACTTAGTGAAGACGAATATAACTTGGTGCTTAAAGCAAGAGAGTCAGTTTCTAGTGCAAATCCGGAGTTGAATTTAAGTTCTCCAGTTGAAGAGCACAGCAGTTCGGGAGTTGTAGGACATCTTGAAGAAGAACTGGTTTCAATGAATTTTACGAAAGATATCTTCCATTTGCAGCTAGAGGAATGTTCCAAGTTGCAGAAAGAACTTTTCAATCAGCGGTTTCAGTTGACTGATGAGATATCTATGCTCCAAAGTTCACTAGCTGCTGTTCAGGAGAAGAATGATTCTCTCACTGAGGAGCTTCTGCGGTGCAGGTCTGAACATGAGGCAGTTGTTCGTGGGAGAGATGATTTCTGCACTCAACTTCATGCTGCAAAGGATGAAATTCAGGAGTTGGGCGCAAGGGCATTCGAATTGCAGAATTCGCTGGAAATGTCACAGGAAAATTTGAGGAAACAATCAAGAGATCTGGCTGATTGTAAGAGTTCAATGGCGGCTTTGCAGATTGAAAATGAAAGATTGAATGGAATCATTAGTTTGGGGGTTGAGGAGAGAAAGAATCTTGAGGATGAAAAGGAGAATCTTTTGTGTGAGAATCAGAGGTTGTTGATTGATCTGGATGAAAGCCAGAGACTGATGAGAGGTCTACAGGCTGAAATCGCAACTTTAAATGGAGACCATTCTTCCATGTTGGAGGGAAGTAAAAAACTTGAGGAAGAGAAGGAACGTCTTGCTCGAGAAAGTGAAGGATTATCCATAGAGGTAATTGGTTTGAAGAGTTTGGTGGAGGCCTTAGAGGTCGAGAAGGCCAACTTACACGAGTCCCTTGCTCTGGTGACACAGGAGGTAAACAATTCAAGGAAGGAGAATGATCATTTTGCCCTTGAGACTGAGAGACTTTCATCTGAGGTCCTTGTTCTTCAGGAGCAGTTATCTACAAAGCAGAAGGACCTAATGCGAGCTGAAGAAGATCTTGAAGTAAAAACTATTCGCATTGAACAGCTGACTGAGGAAAATCTTTCTCTAAGTAGCAGTCTTGATTTGTACATGGCCAAGATGAAGGAATTGGATGACAAGCGTATCCAAATCGAATCATCAGCTGAGGAAGCTGGGAATGAAGTCAAATCTATGGAAGCACAAGGTCTAAAAGGGGTAGTTGATGCTATGGGCCTTTCCGAAGCTCTCGAAAACAGAGCTGTTGAAGTGTCATCTAGTGTGATGGAGAAACCACTATCTCGCTGCCAGGAAACAGGAAGTCAAGCTGGAGTGGTTATTGAGGAATTCTCTAATGAATATTATGAATTTCTCAGCTTGAGCAGACTGTTGAAGAAGATGGAGAAAATAGTTCAAAAACTTGAGAAGGCAGTTGATAGTATGCATTCTCAATCGACATCCTCAAGCAAGTCGGGTGGTAAAGCGGCTGCAGCTGGAGTGTCGAAACTGATCCAAGCGTTTGAGTTGAAGACACATGTTGATGAACATGAGGAAGAGGATGGGGGTGAAGATCAACCAGAGGAAGATCCTTACTCTTCATCACAGAAGCAGATAGGAAATCTGAAAGCAATATGTAAGCAGTTAAGTTTTGATGTTGATAATGCTGCTGCTCTGTTTAAGGGAGAACTGGATGGTAGAAGAGCTGCCAATGCAATGATTAGGGAACTAAATATTCAATGTGAAACTTTGAGGGAACACTCTGACACTCTCGAAGCAAGTGCCATCGAATTGGGAGTTCTGCATGAAGTGCTGAAGCAAAGAACATCCAGCCTTGAATCAGATAACGGTCTACTTGAGGCACATTGTGAAGCCTTGAAACAGCAGAGCACAGTTCTTAGAGCAGAAAACACTGAGCTTAGTGATAAGCTCAGGGAGTGCCAAAACAGAATGTACAGTTTGGGAAGTCAGTTACATGAGTTACAGCAATACTCGAATGAAACGATGTCTGCATTGCAAAGTCAGTTAGAAAGTTTCTGGACACAGGCCACTGATAGGACAGTAATGCTCCAGCTAGAGTGGAGTGTACTTATTAATGAAATTGTTGAAACAGTTAGTAAACTAGACGAGCATACCTCTACTGTCTCAGTTCGAAATTTTGATGGCTTGGACATTAGCAGCCATGTTGCTGCTTCTGTTAGTGCTGCCATTGAAGTGATTGACAATTTGCAGGGAAAACTTGAAGACATTTCCAAGGATCGTGAAGCAATCATTGGGCTATACAAGGACTCAAATGAAAAGTTGTGTGTTTTGCAGGGGAAGAGTGAATTGGCTGTAACTTTACTGAATAGTTTGTATGGTAACCTTAGAAAAACTGTACATTCTTCACTGAGGTCTGTGGAACCTAGTAAGACTCAGATAGAAACAGAGGCACTCCATAATCCATTAGATCCAAGTAATTATGATGCTCTTATGGAACAAGTGGCCAACATTCTCAGCGAGAGGCTGCAACTTGGCTCTGAAATCGATCTTCTCAGGTCTCAACTGGAGGGCAGAATGCAAGAAATCCAGGAACTTAATGCCAGATGTGTCAATATGGATTTGATTCACAGGTGTATCGAAGATGTTGAAACTGTAGTAAATGTTGAAGAGGTGGAAGGCTTTGATGGACCTCCTCTATCTCGTTTAGGGTCATTAATTTCTTTCCTTGTTCAGAAATACAGAGACACGAATGAGCATGTGGTATTCTCTAGAAATGTAATAGGATCGAAGGAGATGGAATTGTCAGAATTGCAGGAAAGTTTAATGCAGTCAAATTCATTGAATCTTCAGCACGAGAATGAAACCCTTATTCTTAAGGAAAGCTTGAGCCAGGCGAAGGAAGCAGTTAATGTGGCTCAGACACAACTTCATGATAAAATAGTTGAGCTTGAACAATCGGAGCAGCGAGTGGCTTCCTTGAGGGAGAAACTTAGCATTGCCGTTGCCAAGGGGAAAGGTCTGGTTGTGCAACGCGATAGTTTAAAGCAGTCCCTGGCTGATACCTCAAGCGAATTGGAGAAATGTTCGCAGGAGTTACAGTTGAAAGAAGCCAGACTTCTTGATGTAGAGATAAAACTTGGGACCTACTCAGAGGCGGGTGAGCGTGTGGAAGCTCTGGAATCTGAACTTGCGTACATCCGTAACTCAGCCAATGCATTACGGGAATCTTTTCTTCTTAAAGACTCATTATTACAGAAGATGGAAGAGATTTTGGAAGATCTAGATCTGCCTGAGCATTTCCATGCAAAGGATATCGTTGAAAAGGTTGAGTGGTTGGCAAGGTCGGTTGCTGGTAGCTCTTTGCCTCTTGCTGATTGGGACCAGAAGAGCTCAGTTGGTGGTCCCCACTCAGATGCTGGTTTTGTTATTATGGATCCCTGGAGAGAAGACATGCAGCCAGGCTCAAATTCTGTAGATGATTTGCGAAGAAAGTATGATGAGCTCCAAGGTAAATTTTATGGTTTGGCTGAGCAAAATGAAATGCTTGAGCAATCATTGATGGAGAGGAACAACTTGGTTCAGAGATGGGAAGAAATTTTGGACAAAATTAATTTGCCTTCGCAGGTGAAGTCTGTGGAACCAGAGGAAAAAATCGAGTGGCTATGCAATTCATTCTCAGAGGCTGAAAATGATAGGGCTTCTCTACTGAAAAAGATTGATGACCTTGAAAGCTATTGCTCTTCACTTGCCGCTGACATGGAAGAATCACAGTGGAGAATATCTGACCTTGAGGCGGATCTTAAGGAAGTCTCTGATGGGAGAGAGCAATTTTCTGAAAGGTTGGGGATACTGAGTGAAAACCATGAGAAACTATCAGAAAAGGCATTGCAGCTTGAAAATGAGAATGAAAAACTGAAGACCGAAGCCTTTGATTTGCACCAAACATTAGCTGAGTTTGCTGGAAATGAAGAAACTATTCGGACAACCGAACGAGAGATTAGAAGATTGCAGGAAGTGGTTGGTGACGCATTGAATGATCATATTCCAGAAGATGTGGATAATGGCAGATCTAGTATTGCAGTTTTGGAAGATCTTCTGCAAAAACTTATTGAGAAGTTCACTGCCCTTCGATCAACAGAATCCGTACTTGCTGATGCAACTGATATGCACACTGAGAAGGCTGATGCAACAGCCATTGGGCAAAGAGCGATGGACACATTGGGTGGAGAGGAGCCTGGCATCATGGTTCCAAAGAAGCAACTGGAGGAGGCGCTGAGTGAATTGATGCAGGTGAAGCAGGAGAGAGATAGCTACTTGGAAAAAAGTGAATCGTTGTTTCATGAAGTTGCAGCACTTGGTAAAAGAGGAGACGAGTTGCAAGGATTACTTAATCAGGAGGAGCAAAAGACTGCATCTCTTAGAGAGAAGTTAAATGTTGCCGTTAGAAAAGGTAAGTCGTTGGTGCAACAACGTGACAATTTGAAACAGAACATTGAAGAGATAAATTCAGAAATGGATCATTTGAAAGCTGAGATCAGCCGCAGGGAATCTATTCTTGCAGAGTATGAACATAAGATTAAAGACCTATCCTCTTACTCAGGTAGGGTCAAAGCTCTTGAGTCTGAGATTCTGTTCTTAAGGAAGAGTTCGGAAGAAAATGAGCTTTCCTGGCAGAATAAAGGCAGTACTTTGAGTGCAATTTTAAATACTTTAGCTGACATGGATATGGGTTCAGAAGTAAACGCCAGTGACCCCATTGAAAGATTGAGACAGATTGAGCAACTGTGCCATGAGTTACATCAAGCCATTGCTTCTTCAGAACAAGAGTCAAAGAAATCTAAAAGGGCAGCAGAACTACTCCTTGCAGAGTTGAATGAGGTTCAAGAGAGGAATGATAGTCTACAGGAGGAGATAACACAAGTAGCCAGTGAGCTGTCCAAACTTTCTCAGATAAAGAATGCTGCAGAGGCTGCCAGACTCCAAGCTATTTCACGTTATGAAAGTTTATCTTCTGTTCACAATGAGGAAAGGAGGAAGCTGTTTTCTGAGTTCACGAAAATGAAATCTTCCTTAGAATTTCTCTGGAAGGTTTTCTCCGATTATAATGGCTTACTAGCTGATGTTCTGTCTGAGGATTATGAAATACTACAAAATCTGGGAACTGCCATGGAGTCATCTCTTGGAAAAATTGACGCTATTGATGTGATTGGGCCAATGAAGTCTAGTTCTCTTCCTGTTGTTTCCAATCATGCTAAAAAGGTATAATTCGCCTTAAATAATGGTTTTGCAAAGGAAAAATAAGCTTGCTTGTCATTATCACTTTGTGCTGTTAGTGGGGCATGCAAGCTGGCTTTTCTGTTACTTATATGAGCTTTTGCTCTGTCTTCTTATTTGTCTTTGGCTTGGTAGCCATCTATTAGATTCCCATAACATCCTGTTTCCAGGGTGTTCTTTGGTTCTGTTAGGATGGAATTTGGAGTTCGGGTGTTGGAGATGGCATGTATAATGCTTTTTGCCCTCTGCAATTCCGAATCTACTTATCATTTCATTTGGTTTTGAGGCTTTATGCTGTGCCCAAACTAGAGATCTTGTGAGGGTTGAGCTATGGTTAGACTACTTATTTCTGAAAATTTTGAAACAAGAAATATCTTTTGTTTGGTGGATTTTGGGGAGGGCATATTTTATTGATTTTGCTTGGTGGTTTTTCTTCTTTGAAGTGAAATCTTAACATGTTAGTTCCAGCCGATGGCAATGGCATTATCTCTATGCATGTGTGGTGCTTGTTGCTTTTTTGCACTCTTTTTTCTACACATTTCATGCTGATACCTTTTACTTTTTGTTCAGGATAAGTATTTCTACATTAATACTGGGTCAGATTCTGAGACTTTGAACCAGTTTGTTGATAAAGATCTACCTGAAATTTGGAGTTTCTTTGAGAATCAACTGCAACAATTCTCTTCAGGGATTGTTTCTTTAAAGGAAGATCTCCACAAACATTCTAGTGCATTCCAAGAACAGGCCAGCAGTCTTTCCAAAATGTTAACTGTTATAAATAGAGAAATTATTGGCCAAAAGGAGTCATCTGAAGTGACTGAAAGAGATGTGGAACGTTTAAAGTCAACTCACAGAGAAAAGGACATAGAGATTTCTTTGCTGCGCCGTGGCATGGCCTTGCTTTGCGAAGCATGCTCCAGTTCCCTTGCAGAAATTGAAAATAGTCAAGCTGCTTTGCTAGGGAAGAATTTGGCTACTGTAGATTCAAGAACAAACTTGGATTCCCTCCGTGGAGGATTTTCTGCTGATGATACCCGTTTTTCATCAGAGGAATTTTTGAAACACTTTGCTGACCGACTCCTAACAAGTGCAAAAAATTTTGCCTCTGTGAAAGCCGAAATTGTTGACAACAGTCAGAAAGAATTGAAGGGCACAATAGCAAATTTACAGAAGGAGCTTCAGGAGAAAGACATCCAGAAAGACAGGATCTGCATGGAGCTTGTGAATCAGATTAAGGAAGCTGAAGCTGCTGCTTTAGGGTATTCATCAGATCTCCAATCTTCAAAAAGTACGGTCCACAACTTGGAGATAAAAATTGCAGAAATGGAGGCTCAACATACCTTATTGCAGAAGAGATTAAAAGAGATGCAAGATGGGCAAATGGCATCAACAGAATTACAGGAGAGGCTCCAATCGCTGACTGATCTTCTAGCTTCTAAAGATCAGGGTCTGTTGCTTTTTCCTTGTAATCATTTATTTTATTTGCTTTCATTCTAATTGTCTTCTCATGGTGATGACACTGATGAGTACTGTATTTGATCTAGAAATTGAGGCCCTGATGCAAGCACTTGATGAGGAGGAGACACAGATGGAATACTTGGGCAAAAAGATCGAAGAGCTAGAGAAAGTTTTGGAACAAAAGAATCTGGTTATGGAAGAACTTGAAGCTTCTCGAGGGAAGGCTTTGAAAAAGCTTTCTATAACAGTGAATAAATTTGACGAACTTCATCATTTCTCAGTTAGTCTTCTTGCTGAGATTGAAAAGCTTCAAGCCAAAATAAAAGAACAGGATTCTGAGGTGTCTTTCTTGAGGCAAGAGGTCACAAGATGCACCAATGACGTTCTTGTGTCATCTCGGTTGAGTAATAATGGAAATGCCGAAGACTTCTTTGAGTTCTTAACATGTATTGAGACCTTGGTACCTGGGCTACCATTGCATGTTGTCAGTGATAAGAAGAGCATCCAGGTGAGTGAATACAAGGAATTGCTTCGGAAGAAGATTGAGACTATTGTTTCTGAATTGGAGGATTTAAGGGCAGCAGCTCGTAGTAAGGATGCCTTGTTGCTGGTAGAAAGAAGTAAGGTAGAGGACTTGACACGCAAAGGAGAGACTCTTGAAAGGTCTTTACATGAAAAGGAATCCCAATTAAATTTACTTCAAGGTGGGGAAGATTCAAGGCAGCCATCTGGCGTGACTTCTGAAATTGTGGAACTTGAACCGGTGGTGAGTTACTGGACAACTTTGTCGCTTAATTATTAATGTTAAAGCAGTTCTTCCAACTTTGGGAGTCCTCTATGTTTTAGACATTCTGGTTTTCTTTTGACTTTGTAAGTGCTTTTGAAATATTTGTATGCTTGTCTGCTCTTGCATTATCATGTAGTGTACTTATTTTATTTTATTTTTTTCGTTCAATGCCTAGTAATTGCAAAGTTTTGTTTTAGTAGGTTTGTTTTAAGCTGCATTAGGAAGAAATAAAACATATGCTACCTAGGAAGGGAAAGCTGTATATCGTAAGACTGCGCAAGGTCTCCTGAGAGAACTGCATTTTGATCTGTAAAGCTGGAGCATTGGGGTCCGGATTGGAGATTTACCCAAAGAATTGGGTGAACTACTATTTTTATGAATTTTGGGTTGAAAGCCTGTGAATTTGGTCAAAATAATGAAAGCCTGAGAATTTGGTTAGAGAGATGTTTTTTTTCCTTAGAGGAACAGCTTTCAGATCAACTTGAGACAAAAGCCTACCGGTATCAGCTTTGATTTGACATAGACAACGAACATGAACTGGTTGATTGTTAAAATGTCACTTTTTTTTATAGATAAAGTTATGTCATACTTGATAATTTAGTTTGCAATATTTCATTAAAGTAGAAATATTTCCTAGTCTGTAAGAATAATGGTATTTTCGTTTAGGAAAGACCTAAATATTGAAGATGTTTTCATAGTTGGCCTTTTCGAGCAACATCTGACCTCCGGCCTTGAAAATGGAATTCTTATCTTACTTTTGAAATTGGAATTACCTCTTGCTCTCCTTGATGTATTGTAAATTCTGCTGATCGAGTGTAATCTTGATTGGGGGTCGTCTGCTGATTTTTTTAATTTTCTATAGAAATCAAATTATCTATACCGTCTTTCAGTTTAGTCTTTGAAAGTTCTAACCTGTCCTTGTGGTGGAGCACTTTTAAGTACATATATCAGAGATTTAATTATTGGACTTTCTTGCAGATAAACAAATGGGCTGTGACTCCTACTTCCAGCACCCGTCAGGTGCGCAGTTTGCGTAAGGCAAATAATGACCAAGTTGCCATTGCCATTGATGAAGATCCCACTAGCAGTTCTAGGTTAGAAGATGAGGACGATGATAAAGGTATTGTACACAGTTTATCTATAAGAGCTGTTATCATCTGTGTCCTGCTGAGAATTTCTCTCACTTGATTTCTTCCTTCTCAACAACAGTCCATGGTTTCAAGTCACTTACAACATCAAGAATTGTCCCGAAATTTACAAGACCTTTGACAGACATGGTTGATGGGCTCTGGTAGGTATCGTAACTTGTTATTGTTGTTCATCTAGAAAGTTGATTAAACTGAGAGTGATATGTGTACTTGTATCTGTAACTGGACAGGGTCTCTTGTGATCGGACATTGATGAGACAACCTTCTTTACGGCTTGGCATTATTGTATATTGGGCTGTATTGCATGCACTCCTTGCTTCTTTTGTAGTATAAGCAGAGGAGACTGGTGAGTGAATCTTCCTTATCAGTTAGAATATCCATATTATATGTTCTGTGGTTCCTTTGCTTGATCTCATGTTTGTGTGACTCTTTCTCTCTGTATCTACATTATGTATTGAATCTATCAATTGTCCCATGGATGATTTATGTTGGTCAAAAGGGCTGTTGACTTGCTGTTGGTTTGACAGGCATTTGACGAACCAAAGGAAAATAGAAATTTTCTAGTTAGTCTAGTGATGCTTTATTCTGTGTGGACACCTCTTCCACCAAGGACTCTTGAGTGTGATAATGTTGGTCTTCTGGTCTTTAGCTACTTTTAGTTGTCAATCCGACATTTGACCATAAAGAGGTGTACTACTCTGGTTGAATTTTTGAACCAAATATTGGATGGCTGGTGTATTGTCTGACGATGGAATAGCTTTTCCGTGAACCAAATGAGCTGTAAATGCTGGTTGATTGACCCTGGTTTGCCTAGTTTGGGAAGATTGTAGTTTTTGAATTTTTACTCTCATGGACATCACCTTATTTTCTTGTGATTAATTGTGCTTCAATTGCTGTCTGACTATATCTGTACCTTAACTCAATTACAGTTAGTAGGCCACTGGTTCACACCCATTTGTAGACCCACTTGCTCAGATTTTCTACAGGTTTTGCCTGTATTTTTGCTTCAATTTTTTGTTGGTGGCTCAAGGGAACCAAATTTGTCACATGATACACACAACCCTGATTGATAATCCCTTGATTTCTTTGGAAATATAATAAGCAAATAAAAACCTAATGAGCATGTTGGCATCCAGTCATTACCTTTATTATTAATCAATAATGACCCAATATTTGAATTGATCTTCTAGATTTTTTTCTTTCCTTGGAGTACTTGTTCTTACTTGGTTTAGGCTTTAATGCTTTTTCATCACAGGCAAACACAATGCAACCGTTCCACCTATTTGAAAGTATACTTTGACACCCCCCTGTTAAAGTATAGCCAAGCATCTTACATTCATGAGAATTATTGACTTCCCTGATGTATACAAAACAATGAATAAAATATTTCTAATTTGACCTTTTTTATTCTTGTCCAATCTGAAGGGATTAAGAAATGTGGATTTTGAAATAATGGATCCCATGTAGTGGCCAATTTGCATCACAGGGATTATAGGCTGAAAAGCTGAAGTAAAATGACATGTTTTCACCCTTGGCTTGTTGAGGGCTGGTCAAGTCTATTTCAATTGGGGCAAGCTCTCTAGCCCTTGAAAATTTAATCATTTTTTATTTTGTTTTAATGAACTTTTATTCGCAATTATATCTGCAGTTCAGTTGGATTTAGAAAGATGTAAGTGACCAAGTCTGCATTATCTTATTATTTCTTGGTCTTTTGGTGGCCAGGGAGGGTGGGTTTTAAGAGGTTTCAATAACTTCAAACAATGCAAACGGTGTCCCTCTTGTGTTGCTAAAAGTCATTGGTCAATTCAAATTGCAGATATTGTTGGACATTAGTAATTGGCAAAAAATTACAGTTAAGACAGAATATGACAACAAACCATTGTATATTTTGAAAACATTGGCAATATCGAGTTAACGTTTGATTGGGAATATTATTTAAAGAAGGGATTACATAAATGAGCATGCAAAGCCAACTCATATTTTGATCACTCAAAGCTATTCTGAGGGTCAAAGCAATAGAACTCGTTATTGCCTTTTAACAGCTTGATCTTAAGCATTCTACTAATTATATGTCAATCAAGAGTCACTGTATGGGTTGGTTTGAAATTTTGTAATTTGTAATTCTTTGGTTCATTTCTAGATCAAGAACTGTTCATTTTACCTAGTATAAATAATGAGTTTCTAACAATCCATTTTTTCCCTTTGTATGCAGGTCATCTGGTTGTACAATTCGATGCCATTAACCATGTTGAATTCATTTGGGTGGGCACCAAGCTTGCCTGACAGATCATTTTTGTTTTCTTCTTTTTTTGGGTCAATTAGATGTTGTCAAGGCTCATTTATTATTTAGCTGAACCAGGCAGCTGCGATTTCTCAGTTTTTTTGATATATGTGAATCTCAGGATGCTTGGTCATAGTTGAATAAAGAAGGAAAAAGGAAGTTCTGGTGGCCATTTATAGAACTACACTGATTGCAGATTGTATTACAGGACTTGACTCTTGTGAGTACCATACAAAAGGTTGTACATCTCCTATTATTTCAATGTATGAAAATTGGCCTCTTCCTTTGACGCATGCAAGGCGATCCGGCTGTTTCTTTCTGTGTCTGCTGTGTTTGATGTTGTATCTTCCTTTCGAATCGGTAGGCGCACAAAACCGTATCATCTGAGAAGCCGCCGTCACAGCAATTTTTGGTTTTAGAAAGGGTATGATCCGTGGTTTCCATCACTCTTGGACTTCAGAAATCATGGGTATGGAGTTCGAAGCTTTGCCTCTTTGCCCGCTCGTCCACCACTTCAACTTCTTCCGTTCTGAAATCTCCAATTTCTGCCTCTGCTCCCTCGGCTTCGTATGCGGGCCTTTGTCGACACCTCGAGTGTCCTCAAAGCCTTGAAACTCATGTTGATTCCGAATGGAATGAGGTATTATTTGAGCTACAAGTATCAAATTTTTACCTCGATGAAAAATCTTTAACCTCCAGCACATTATTCACCCTCGTCCCTCCCAGGCGCTCCTCGATTCTTCATCTGCTTCAGATGCTGGCCAAATTCGGATGGTGCTGCAACTTAGCCAATGTGATATGCTTAGTTTCGTGTGACAATATCACGAATAAAAGGGTACTCAACAAGTCGGTTCGACATCAATGAAATTCAGTCTGCTCGTGAAACATATTCTGGTCAAACATATTGGATTCTGATTATGGTAGAATTGTACGATTCTATCCTATTGCAATCTTAGGACCTGCATGACATACAGTTCTCTTTTTTTATTCTTTTGTTCTTTTACTCTCCAAAATAGAAAAAATTAGAAATCCGTTTAGTGACGTCAGTTAATTTTTCTATTTCTCGAAATAGAAAAGTGACTGAAGAATAGTTTTGGAGAGCAGAAACAAAAATAAAAAAACTACTACTTATTTTCAGGAACAATTTCTAGAAAATAAATTATTTTCTTTCTTTTCTTTCTCACCGCTGTTTTTGGTTAGAGGAGCAGCAAGAAGAATAGGAGAGGGAAAAAAGAAAAATCTAAGAAAATCATTGAAAAATTAAAAGAAATTTTATGTTGCAAAATAAATTTGTGGGTCGTACCAAACACATTCCTATTATTTTCTATTTCAAGAATAGAAATTTTTGTAGTTATTTAAGATTTTTTTTTTTTTTACTTAAAAATTGCTCTAAGGAATAGAAATAGAAAAATACTATTTCTAAAAAGAAATTATTCTCAAGGTTAGAAATGTTATTAAATGCACCATTATATTACTAAGATTGTTTTGGTAACGATTATATTCTCGGGAATAATTTTTTATCGAAATTTTTTTTAACAAAAATTTTTGAACAAAAAAATACGTTTGATAATTACACAAATTTTCATTTGTGTCATTTTCCCAAATTCAAACGTAGACATGGATTGACATATTTACATATATATATATATATAATTATATATATAATTTATCGAAAGCACTTGTAATTAAGATTTTTTTTTTTTTTTATAATGAGACGAAACGATTTGAATAACCAACACAAATATGACAGGCAAAGAAGAATTACAAGACCTATTATAGATTTCGGATCTATATATTTTGTGAACACTTAGCCCAGCCCATTTTAGCTCATAGTAGGCATTTTCTTTGTCAATAAACCATTGGCATGAAGAAAAATAGCATATAGTGAAAAACCTTTTGGTTACATTTGATTGTCCTGGATTCTTAATAGATAGAATAGGATATGAAATTCAGGGAATTTTATTATATTATATTCATAGTCGGATATATTTACATTATATCATATACATTATTTAGTATAAATGACATATTAATATAAGTAAACAAAAAATTTTATAAACAAAGGTAAAATTTTCTCGCAACACTTTTACCTTCTTTATTTTTATTTGCTTTTTTTATTTTGTTTTTTTCTCTTTTTTTTTTTTTTTTTAAATTAATTTCTTTGTTATTTCTTTCTTGCTTTTCCATCACTCCCTAATAAAATTGTATTAAATAGTAAACTATACTAATATAGAAAAAATAATAAAATACCTAAAATATGTAATAAATATATTTAATTTATATTTTAAAATATAATTAAATTCGAATATTTAAATAAAATAAAAATAAAATAAAAATGAAAATATTTAATTTTTTATTTTGAATTTGTTATATTTGAATTCACTATATTATTTATATATTGCAATATATTTTTTTTAATTTCGTTGATTTTTTTGGTCAAATAATTTGAATTTTTGTCAATTTTGTTAATTTAATATTTTATTATTAAAAAAAAACTTTCTTAATATGGATATTAAAAATTATATCCACAATTCTTTTATTTTATCCACCCACCTAATTTTATTCAATTTATATTTCTTTATATTCGATTTTATCTTATTTTAAATGGACAACAAATATAGGATATGATAATAAAAATCTGAGATAAAATAAATTGGGAAAAAACTACCAAAAATCCCAAACTTTGTGTAAAGTGACAAATTTATTCAATTTTTTTTTTGTAATATAAAAAATCCCGAAGTTTGCCAACCGTGACATATTTACCCTAATTTTTTTTTTTATGATACAAAAACCATAAACTTTCATTCATATGACAAATTTACCATAAATTATAGGGCATTTTTGGTATTTTTACTTTTTAAATTTTTTTTTTCTTCTTCTTCTTTCTTCCCTCCGCCGGCCATGGTGGAGTCAACAGAGGGAAGCCGGTGTCGGGTGAGGGCGCCCTCGCTTGGGCGTTGGGCTAGGATGGCCCTTGCCTGGACTCGGGTGAGGGTGCCCTTGCCGATCGTCCTTGCTCGCATCGGGCGAGGGGTGCCCTCACCCGACCCAACTGAGGGTTGCTCTCACCCGACATCGGTGAGGGTGGCCCTAGCCAGCCCAAGCAAGGGCGACCCTTGCCGGATGCTGGCTTCCCTCCGCTATGGCCGGAGGAGGGAAGAGAGAAGAAGAAGAAAAAAAGAAAAAAAAAAAAAAAAAAGGAAAAATAAAAGAATAAGATGAAAATGCTCTTAATGGGGTAAATGTATCACGGTTTGCAAAGTTGTGGGTTTTTCATGACAAAAAAAAAAGTTTAGGGTAAATTTGTTATTTTGAGCAAAATTTAGGGTTTTTGAGGGTCTTTTCCTAAATAAATTTACTTTATTTTGAATTTTAATTGTGGCTGCCAACGAGAGAAAAGATGGAGAGACAGCATGGGGAAGGGTGAAGCTGGGCAAAGGTGGAGCATAGCGGTGGCGCCGCCCGGCCCGGGCCAAGGTCCAGCGTCATTTGACGGGGCTCGGACAGATGCAGCATTGTCACGGCGAAGACAATCGAGACAGCGAAACTACCTCTCGTGGGCTATGATCGGGGGAATGCCGTTCTGCTAGTGTGTCCCCATCGCCTTCCTGGCTCGCTCGCTCGCTCTTTCGCGGCATCTGCATCTCTTTCTCTCCCTCCATCGGAGCGTAGCTGCGGAGGTAGAGCAGGCGTTGCGATGGGAAGGCTCGCCGGAACGTGTGATTGTCTGCTGGTTTCGACGTGATGTGCTGATGATCGTGCACCTGCAGCTTCCTGTAGTTGCCGGAGTGTACACAAAAGATCGTGTCTGCGTCTCTTTCGTGCAGGATTGTGCGCGCGTGCATGCTGTTTGTGTGGTCTTTTCCCGACAGAATCTCGTTTCCGGGAGTAGATTTCTTTTGTTTCGCGTCTAATTGTGCGGGCTTTTTCTCTGTCGCGTGGACATTATGCTTGCGTTTATCTTTTGTTTTTCACTTTGTGTTTGACGGGGAAAGTGGCAGGGCTTTATGTTGATAAACCTGGATTCTAATGTTACCGAACTTGATCTCTCGAGCATGAGTTTCGCGCATATGAAATCATGAGAAAGTTGGGCTTTTCTCTTAAAAATTTTAACCATCTCCTTGTGCATTTGCGTGCCGTAAACTTCTCTTTAGACATGTCGCATTCCGTTTGGTTGCAATCCCAATTGCTCGAAAAGTACTCATCCGGCTCATCTAGTGCTCAACCCCTTTGTTCAGAAGTGCGTAGAAGTTAAAAAATGAAATTTTCTGTGTGATCCATGGGATGATTCAACTTGATTTGTAAGATTGCACCCCACAATCGCAGTGTGTTTTTGACTCATCAATCCAAATACCGGAAGCATTACCTATTCTCAGACACAATCCTCTATTCTTCGAATCACCTGGCTTAACTCCTGACGATTTAGAATGACAGGAATGTTCTCTTTCCTTTTAAAATTAAGAAAGATCTTACGCACTAGACTCTTACTTAATGAACTTCTCATCTTTATTCCAATTGCAGTTTATGCTTGTTTCTCCTGCTGGTCCTGATACTTGATTTAGTTAGTTCTATTACATATATGCAGTGTGTGGGTTGCACGAAGACCATCGGGATATGCTTTTATTGATTTTGATGACCATAGGGATGCACGAGATGCAATTTGCGAGCTAAATGGTAAGCCTAAAGTTCTGTACTTTGGAACATCCATTCCGAATCACAGGTCTCTAAAGCAGCCTTTGATTATCGCGAATGATTTTTCTGGTCGATGTCGATAATGTTGTTTTATTCTCCTCTTGTAACCAATGGCATTATTTACAGAGAAGCAATTTGCGTATGTTCTCACGTGCATTATTTTTTAATAGTGGATGATGTACTTTAGATTTGACAGTTAGTTCTCTTGAATAAATTTTTAATATGCTGGTTGAGTTGGTTTTGTTGTTTGATGATGATTTTTTTTTTTTGGTCGGTCCTATTCTATTCCTATTCTAACGCTCATTCTCAGACTTTTGCCCTGTCTCCTTGCAGGACGTGGGAGTCGAAACTTATTTTGAAATTAGAGCGTCCCTACCCCAACCCTCCCTAAGAAAGTAGGGATTCGAACCCCCCACCTTCCCCTTCCAAGGTGGAAGGGTGGCCACTGGAGCAGACTTAAGTGGTTTTATGATGACCTTGAAGAGCATCCTTCTTGCTATTATTTTTTCCTCAACATTTGCTACGGTTATTTCTCTACTGTCTCCTCTTGCATCATTTGGAAGCTGGATGGTCCTAGTTTAGTTGGAAATCTAGTTTGTTTTCTGTGGAAGGATAGAGGTAGCATTTGATGATTCTGAATGGCAAAATGCATTTCACCTGATCAAATAGGTAAATATGGGTGGAGAGCTGAGCTCTCTCATAACGCTAGTGGTGGACGTGGTGGTTGATCCGGCGGTTCTGATTTTATTAAATAATAAAATGAATAAAAATTCATAAATTGAAGGCTTGTTCCTAAAGGGCCAATCGAATTTCTAATTTTAATTATAGGATCTTTTTTAATTGATTCTTTTATCACATTGTGATATTTTCCAGCGTTGAATGGACCATTCGGAAATAATTAAAATGATGACAAAATTTTTAAAGATGTGCATTCCTTATTTTTATTTAACAACGTGCAAATAGTTCCTTGATTTTGTCTATGTAATTGTTGGAATTTGGTTATTCACCATGTACAAGGATCCCTGCTAAGCATCCATGGCTGAATGGTTAAAGTGCCCAACTCATAATTGGCGAATTCATAGGTTCAATTCCTACTGGATGCATGCCAATGGGCCCTATAATAAGTATATTGGAATTGGCTCCGTATCAATGGAATCCGATCATCCATACATAACGAATTGATGTGGTATAGTCATATCATAACATATGAACAAATAGTAAGAACTCCAATTTATTGATACTCAAACTCATAGGGAAGAAAATCGATTTATGGATGGAATCAAATATACAGTATTTATAGACAAAAGTATTCGGTTATTGGGGAAAAATAAATATAGTTTTAATGTCGAATCATGATCAACTAGGAGAGAAATAAAGGATTGGGTCGAACTCTTTTTTGGTATTAAGGTAAAAGCTATGAATAGTTATCGACTCCTGGGAAAGAGTAGAAGAATAGGACCTATTCTGGGACATACAATGCATTACGGATCTATGATCATTACACTTCAACCGGGCTATTATATTCCACCTCTTAGAAAGAAAATAACTTAAATCAAAATACTTAATATCAATAGCATGGCGATACATTTATACAAAACTTCTACCCCAAGCACACGCAATGGAGCCGTAGACAGTTAAGTGAAATCTAATACACGAAATTTGATCTAAGGATAGCATCATTATAGTAAGGGTCGTAATGCCAGAGGAATCATTACCACAAGGATGCTATTGAAGTTTGTGTTGCTTAAGTTGTATGGAAAAAAGTTGTATGAAATGGTGTTGTTATGAATGTACATGTTTGTGTATGCGTGCGCGTGTGTGCGTGTGTTATGCTATCCTATTGAATGGTTAGGTAATTGTATTTCTACTTTTGCTTGTGTATAAGTAAACCATAACACGAATGGGTCGGCAATGCCTCTTAAGACGTTGCATTCAAATGGCCTAAATGAATAAGGGTTGTCGCGTACCCGATGGTCAGGCCGTGACATGTTTAGAGTCAGAGAGAAAATAACGATAAAGTGTTTATGGTGGCTCAATCCCAATTAGAGTTGAATAATATGTATTTATATGAGTGATTATTTTACAGAAAGAGTACTGATGGAAACATAATTATAGAGTACCCTATAATACATATAAAATACACATTAATAGGAAGAGGGTGAAGCCGGTCAATGACAGAGATGGCGCTGTTGGACATAAGCCAAGGTCCAACGTCCGTTAATGGGCTCAAACGAACACAGCATTGTCGCCGCGAAGGCGATCATAGGAGCAAATTATCATGGTTGGAAGTTGCTAATCTTCCACAATAATCGTCGATAACCAAAAGGAACAAATGGATGGTCCGACGAAGAGTTGGGTTGCTCCACCGAGCATATTACCCCATCACTCGAATTGAGACTTGCGCGTGCAATATGAGGTGGTCGTGACGACATTGACCCATTCACCGGAGGCTGGCAAAGGATGTCAAACCTTTTACCGATTCTCGACGAGCATCGTCACCACCGTAAAACCTCTATCTCTCCCTCTAGAGTTTATTTTTCACTTTATTTTCTTTGTAACGTATAATGCTGAAAAAAAAAAAAAGTAGCCTCGGAATCAACATGTGTGAGATGTACTTATAATAACCGGCGATTGAAGTTTTGGGGGGGGGGAGGGGGAAGGAATTGATGCAATACTTGATAGATTTTCACAAGACTCATTTAAAATGACAACTCCAAACTGATGTTACTTGTGGTAATTTTGTCTCAAATTCACTTTAATTTTCTTTGCAACATATGATTCTTGGAAAGAAATAGCCTTGGAATCAATAAGTGTGAGATGCACTTATTGAAGTTTGGGGGAGGGGGATAGGAATTAATGCAATACTTGATAAATTTTCACAAGACTCACTAAAATACACAAATACACTAATTTGACAAATCACTTATTGAAGTTGGGGTGGGGGGGGGAGGGGGGGAATTAATGCAATACTTGATAATTTCCACATGACTCATTTAAAAGGCAGACTCATTTAAAAGGTAGCGATCCCAAATTAGTGTATTTGTGATAATTTTATTTTAAACTAATTTTGTGAGCATCAAAGACTCGTATATCCGTGATAAATTTCTTATCTATTAGTTTTCGTTAAATTTTCCTGTCAAATTATTAACTTGTATGACGAGTGACAATTTACAAATGTATCGCTTTGAGATTTTATTTTCCATTTGTTATAGGCATAACATTTTATTTTTTTGTAGTATTAATTTAATTTAATGGAAACTAATTAATAATAAATTTATCACAAATGTTGTATTAACCTTACTTGTTAAGATTGGGGGAAAATTTGAGAATAAAACACAAGCTCGAGGGTAATTTGTGATATCGACCAATTTGTGCTCAATTGGAATTTTTCACAAAATCCATTTAAAAGGTTAAGCAATCTCAAATTGATACATTTATGATAAATTTATCAAAAATAATTTTTTAACCTTAAAAAATTGGTACATTATTGATAAATTTATCCTTAGTTAATTTCCATTAAATTTTATTATCAAATTATTGAGTTTAATGACACGTAATGGTTGAAGAACATATCAATTTGAGATTTTATTCTCCATTTTCATATGTGTATTAATTTTCAATTTTCTATGATATTGATTTAATTTAACAGAAACTAACCAATAGTAAATTTGTCATAAACGTGATATAAACCCTACTTGTTAAGAAGGGGGGCATTCGAGAATAAAACTCAAATTCAGGGGGGCAATTTGCAATATTGGACCAATTTTGGGCTTCGACTGGGAATTTCCACAAGACTCGTTTTAAAAGGGCCGAGCGACCCTTCCCAGAATTCCCGAACGTTCAAACGGCGAACGAGTTGGAGTTGGCGTACGGTCCGCTAGGGTTTCCCCGTCACCTTCCTCGCTCCCGCAGGCAGGTACCTCCTCTCTTGTTCTCTCTCTCTTTCCCCTTCGGAACGTAGCTGCGCAGGCAGAGCATCCGTCGCGACGCGGCGGCTCGCGGCGTTGCGTAATCGGTCTGCCATCGTCGACGCGATCTGCCGGTAATCGTGCGTCCCGCGGGCTCCGGTAGTTGTCGAAGCGTACGGATATACAGTCATGTCAGATTGATGACCTCGCGGATTGTTTCCGCGGGAGATCACGTCCCTGTCTTTTCTTGTGCGGGGTTGTGTTTCTTTCGTTCGTGCGTGCGTGATTGTGGTTTTCTCGTCGAAAATTCCCCATTTTTTTGGGGACCCGGATCTCGATTATGAGACCGGATTCTTTGTTTCGCATCTTGTTGTTCTGGGTTGTTTCCCTTAGTGCCGTTCGACTTCGTCGCGTTTTCCCTCCTCTGATGTGCGCGGGCGGTCGTTCGTGTCGTGCTGATGGTGTAGCAGTTTCCCCTTACTCGGTTTTGTCTCTGATGAGCTCATTGGTCGTTCGATGGCATTCGAGGCCTTTTAGAGTTCTGAAGTGGAAATTACTGCATGCCAATAAACGGTCTTGGGTGTTGTTATGCTAGATTCATTTGGTTTTGCTGTCATCGGTGAGATCGCTGAGGATCTGCCGTCCTGTGTTTATGTGTTTCGTTGAGAATTTGGCAGTTCAGATGTCATTCTCTGTCGCGTGGACATTATGCTTTCGTTTGTCTGAGTTCTCCAATTGCGTTTGGCAGGGAAAATGGCACGGGTATATGTTGGTAACCTGGATTCTCGTGTTACAGAACGGGATCTTGAGGATGAGTTTCGCTCATTTGGAATTATAAGAAGGTTGGGCCTTTTCTTTAAAATGTTCAATCATCTCCTTGTGCTTTTGTGCTTATATGCAATGTGTTATTTTTTAGACACAGTATTCCGTTTTGTTGTTACCCCAATTACTTGAGAAGTACTGATGCAGCTCATCTAGTGTTCAACCTCTTCTGTCAGTAGTGCATGGCAGTAAAGGGATGCAATTTTTACTGTGACGTATGGTTTGCTTCAACTTGATTTATAAAATTGCATCTCAGAGTTGCAATGTGTTTTTGCCTCATTAATTTAAAGACCAGAACAATCTTTATACAAACACAATCCTCTATAGTCGGAATCACCTGGCTTACCTCCAGAGAATATAGACTGACAAGATTGTTCAGATTGGCCTTTCTTCTTCTTCTTCTTCTTCTTTTTGGGTTTTTTTTTTTTTTTTTTTTTTTTGGGGGGGTGTGGGTTGGGTGTGTTTGGGGTGCGGGGACTAAAGCAAAAAACCTTTTTCCTTTCTAAATCAAGAAAAAAGATGTTACGCGATAGACTGTTACTTGATGAACTTATCTTTTTTCCAATTGCAGTTTATGCTTGTTTCTCCTGCTGGTGCTGATTCTCAGTTTGGTTCTTTTATGACATATGCAGTGTGTGGGTCGCCCGAAGACCACCAGGATATGCTTTTATTGATTTTGATGACCATAGGGATGCACAAGATGCGATCCGTGAGCTAGATGGTATGTCTAAAGCTCTGTATATTGGAACATCCAGTCCAAATCAGAGATTGCTAAAGCAGCCATTGTTTATAGCAAATGATTTTTGCTGCCAATGTTGATAATGTTGTTTTTATTTTCCTTGTGTAATTAATGGCATTATTAACAAATAAGCTGTTTGTGTATGTTCTCATGTGATTTATACTTGAATATCAGAGGATGCCCCTTAGATTTGACATCTAGTTCTTGTGTGATTTCTGAATCTGCTCTTGTTGGTATTGTTGGTTGTGTTGTTTAATTTGGTAAGAAGGAATTTATTCATGATAACCTTGAAGATCTTTCTGCTTGCCGTTTTTTTTTCCTTTAACATATGCTATAATTTTTTTCTTTATATGTGGTCTCCTTATCACTTCTTTCTGCATCATTTGGAAGCTGGATGGTTTGATTAGTAGGAAAGCTGTTAGGTTTTCTGAGGATGGATAGAGAGAGGTAGCATTTGATGATTCTGAATGGCAAAATGCTTTTCATTTGATCAAGTAGGTAAAAATGGCTGGAGAGTTGAGCTCTCTCATAACTCTAGTGGTGGACGTGGTGGACGTGGTGGTCGATCTGGCGGTTCTGATTTGAAGTGCTATGAATGTGGTGAGCCTGGACACTTTGCTCGGGAGTGCCGCCTGCGTGTGGGTTCACGACGACGTCGAAGTCGCAGCCGCAGCCGCAGCCGCAGCCGCAGTCGCAGTCCAAGATACCGCAGGAGCCCAAGCTATGGTCGAAGGTCTGTTTACCGTAAAATATATTGGAGTTATCTGAGAGTTATTTCTCGGTTCTAGCAATATGTTTTTATAGAAAGTTTGATCATGATCATTAATGCAAATTTGTGTGGTGTTACTTTTTGAAATTTCTGTGTTTCATATGATGAAATGACAGATGTAGTTGACTTTGGGTGTTTCAATGCTTTGCTATGCTTTTTAATAGGAGCTACAGCCCACGTGGTCGATCTCCAAGACGTCGCAGTCTCTCTCCTCGTGGTCGCAGCTATAGCAGGTCGCCCCCGATACGCGCCCGTGACGAAGTGCCATATGCTAATGGGTGAGGTCTTATGCTCTTTTCCTTTATTTCCCTTTAATTTGCATGTGTGCAGTGAGCATGTTTTATTGAATGTGCATATATATATTAATATGAATGATGTTTTTTTTAGTGATGTGTCATTGACGTCTTCTGTTGTAGCCTTCCATGGCATTTTGTTATCAGTCAGAGTCCTCAAATTTTTGTGCAATTTGTTCTGTCTTAGTGCTGTGACTTTCACGTCTGCTCTCACCCCATGTGTCTGGTTTGAGCTTAGCCACATACATAGTGATACATATGCTACCTGTTTGTTCCTGTTGATTTGATCGGTAGGTAAGATGCAGTATTCATCTCAGATTTTTTTTTGTATGGACAACTAAAGTTCTAGTCTTGACAAAGTTCTGATGTGACTTATTAATGACTAGACTTTTTGATGGATTCTAATTTTATCTCTGTTGAAACATCAACAGCAATGGTCGTGAACGTCGCCGAAGCAGGAGCTGAATGGTGCAGAGCTAAAAAAATGTGGTTTTGTCTGGATCGTATCTGGATTAAGTGTGTTTAGTAGTTTGGACTTGGTACAACTTTGTTTTAATCGGGCCTCGCCCTCAGCCCCACCTCTTCGATTTGGATAAGTTCTCATTACTGAGTATGTTTTCCTGTCTTTTACTTTGTCAGAATTATTATGGTTATGTTACAGGTGAAGGATCTTAAGATATCTGCTGGTAGATAGTTCTTCATAGTTAGCTTCTCTGGGTATTGCTAAATCTCCGTACCTTTTCCTTTGTGTCGAGGTATCTTCTAGGTTTGCTTCATTGGTTTTATGCTCCTGCACTTCCACGGGATTTCAATCTTCGCCGCGCTTTGTGCTTCTGCACTTCAGCGGGACTTGATTCTTCGCCGCCTCGTCATGGGATCTTCAATTTTGAATGATTGTGGGTCCCAGTCGGCTTCGTCTATAGATGCTTCCCTTTTGTCTTTCTCCAGATTGATTCGTGCTTCTCAAATTCTATTGGCACATAATATAGTTAACTAGAAGGTTTGAGGAGCTGCATCAAACACTTCTATCAGGTAATTATATTTGTTTTACCAAAGCATGGAATAGTGGTTTCATTTTTCAGGTAATGGGGTTTCACTTCATATTGAAAAGAAAGCAATTAAATGTTTTCCATAGCTGTCAGAATTGGAGCATGATCTTTTCTAGATAGTTTTTGTTTTGGTTACAACACGGCTGTCTTTGATTCTAATTTCATAATGTTTCTTTAACTAAATTGTGATTTTCTTCCAAAATTGAACACTCGCTGCTTTGTCATCAACATGAGACCCGTGGGCCCAACTACAGAATGATCTCCGCTTCGTCGAGTGGCTCCCTAATTGATTGAGACCTGTCTACATGATAGTCATTTCAATTTCTTCGGCGTCGTCTTCGTACAAAGCATACATTTGATGCCTATGCTGCTGAGAGCTGCTATCTGTGTCACCATATTCTAAGATCTCCGCTTCGTCGAGTGGCTTCCTAATTGATTGAGATGAATCTACATGATAGTCATTTCAATTTCTTCGGCATCATCTTTGTACAAAGCATACGTTTGATGCCTATGCTGCTGAGAGCTGCTATGTCTCGCCACATTCTCTTTAGGCAAGTTAGCTTAACAAGCTCTGCCGCGTCAAGTTTAGATGGACTATTTGCTTTGGGTTCCCTCAAAGCATAATCATTGATATGGGCCTCACATTGTGTTGAGTCGCTGTATATTCATCCTAGGAAGATTGAACCGACTTCTTTCTCCTTGGTGGTGAAAGCATACTTTGAGAGTTTGCCTTGAGGGATTTTTGTCATTGTCGGTTCGCATTTTTTTTTTTCAGTGTAATCTTTCCCGAATGGCTTGACCTTGAACTTATGTGAAGTTGGAATGATCACCTCTATATTTGCTTAATTAATCTCTGACCTGCCATCCCTTTCTTTTTTCTTGTTTTGCTGTCATATTTGGTTAAGTAATTATTACTCATCCTAGGGACTGTCGTCGTGCTTACCAGTTCAAAAAATTGCAATAAATGACAAATTTGAAGCCGTCATATCGGAAATGCACTTGTCCTCATGACTTCACTTTTGGGCTTGCACGGATTGAAAGTGTGGTTTTGAGATTTAAAGGATGATTTTTTCGTAGATTTATCTATTTAGTCATCGTGATTGGTAATCATCACTGAACCATGGCTTCTACTACTAGATAATCGTTCCCAATGAGCAGTTTGCTTATTGAAGGAGCTCATGGAGTTTATCTTGTAATTAGCTGTGCTCTGATGGAGTCTTTGAACAAATGTCTGGAGGAAGCATCTGCTGTCTGTGTTAAGAGACTGAAGGATAGCTGTACAAAGTTTTCATAACATGTTGGACCTTAGTATTCGGCATTTTCCTAAGAGTTACAATAATTATGATTTAGTGTTAATTGGCCTTAGGAGATGCAATTGTACACGAAATAAGAATCCGAGAGTTACACCCAGTAATTTTTTGGTGGTCGTGTCATTTATATTACGGTTTTGGCCATTTTAGCACCCTTTTCAGATCAATTCATATTGGTTTCTATTTTTGCCATCTTGATTTGGTTATATCCACTTGTTCTCTCGTGGACTAGTCCCAAGTGCAATAGGAGAGATTAAGTAGAAACATCTCAGCTATGTAAATCGTAATGCTTTTTTATTTTATCTAATACTTTCCCGTGCATTCATGGAGGTAGGGCTGTCGCCCATTTCTTCACTTTGCCTGAGATGGTTTGCTTTTGGCTGAATCTAGATCTTGCCGTTCATGCATTTCGACAATTTTTTGGCTCTTGCCATCTTTAACGAACATTTTGATCGACTCTAACGGTCCATTTTCGTTTAGATGTACGAATTGCATACGACAAGATGTTGCGTTTTGCCTCTAGGACGGGTATATGGAAATCTGAAATCTGAAGCTAAATAGCCCTCGATTGTGGGGGGTGGTGCTTGATGTGAGAGCCGTCTCCAAGCATCCGTTTGGTTTGTGTCCGAAGCGATAGGATGAAAATGCGTCGGTGCTCTTCCAAATCGAGTTGATTTGGCGTCAACAATTCATGACCCTTTAGCGAAAAAAGATCATGTTTTCCTTTAAGAAGTGTTCAATCGTCGCAAGGCCATCCCCACTTGCCATTGTTGCCATTTTACTCGACACGATCTACTTCTCAAAAACCTTCTTATACATGAAAAGAACCCAACTGAAATGGAGTATATGGCTCCTGTTCTGGCAATTTGATCTTCGGAGCTGAGCCGATACAGTTTTCCCCGGTGTATTTGAGCTCGATTTGGTTTCTTTTGATGAGATAGACAACTGGGCCCGCTTATAAGTTTCGACGCTCGACCCTAAACGTGAATTCTTACTGAACAAAGGCAATTATAGATGCCATTGATGCGTTGAACCATGGATTGTAGACTGGTCGGTTAGGAATTTCGAGGTGCTCAACTTTACTATGGCCTAACGTTGTTTTGATCCTGATTTTTAATACAAACATAATTTAAATTAAAATAAAAGAAGCTAAATTTAAATACTAAATAAAGAAAGATGGTGCGAAACTAGAGAAAAGGGGGGGGGGATGGCCAGCGGGTGTCACCAAGCCGAGCCCCAGCTAATGGACAACGGCCCTCTTCGACTGCGAGATAGGCCCTCACCCGATTCGACAAGGGTTGCCACTGTGGCCAACATTATTTTAGCCACATCATTGCCATGTAGTATAGGGAAAATAATTAAAAAAAGTCACATTAGTATTTTTTGCCAGTCTTGTTGGATGGAGTTAAAGAGATGACTTGATTGCACAAATTTGATAAGTTTTAGGACTTAATTGCATATTTTGCAAATTGTAGAACTCAAATTAGAATCTTTAAATGTATTTATCTCTAATAAATTGTGGTATGGCCAACAGTTTCCACTGAAATTGAGTTGAAAAGAAACTCGTAATCAAGGGCGTCTCGACCTTCGCTGGTGACACCAATTCGTGCCCCCACAATGGAGATGTTGGAGGTGTTCCGTCGCGCAATGAAATTGCTCTTTCGGTCAAGATGATCATGGAGTGCAACACAATTTCCACCGGATTGATGGCCGGCACGACGGATTGAAGCAAGGAACCACCAGGTTCTAATCCCTCAGCCATGGCATGGGATTTCCATTGTTTTTTTGAACAAGTGGCTTGATGTCGACCCGAGCCTACCGGTGCGAGGATCCACGAGACAACACTCGTACCATGCTGTATTCGCTGTGATTTCGCACATCCAATTCAGAGTCCCCCCACTTGTGATTTTCCGACTATAAATAGAATTTGATGAAAGCTTGATTAGACAATTTGGCTCAATTTTTAGTATGTTTCGTGCGGTGAAAAGTTAACATTAGTGCATTTCACGAATTGCATCACACGGAGAATGTTTCGTTCACAACTCGAATATTCGTTGGATTTTATCACCATTTTTTTCTTTTCCAGGAAAAATAAAAAAAATATTTTATTTTTTTCTAAAAGTAATGAGAAACCTTCAAATGGTTCTTAGTATTTATAGAGGTATCGCGTCAACGCTTTTGGGCCTCTTTTCACCTCGTGTCACACGCGGGACAATTTTCCTCATCACCACACAATGATATGGGGCCTATGTCCTATACCTTGTATAACTCGCAAAGAGAAAAAGTAAATAAATTCAGAAAATTAAAAAAAATTGCCTCTAAAGTGAACCTTTAAGTAATACTTCTAGAGACATATATTTTATTGAGAGATAGATAAAATACAAGTAATAAGTGAAATACCAATAGAAGTAAATTTGTAGTATTAGTAGATGAAGAAGTTTTGGATCCCATATCAAGTATACTTGCGCGTGAGATTATATGGGATTCCATACTCTATGACATGAGCGTATTTTCTGTTATGACCTGACTCGATCTATACGGATCAAACCTTTTAAAAAAGTATTCAAGATAACCAATTAGGGTGATGATCGAAACTTTCGAATTGACTTCACAAGGTTTCTACCATACGATGTGGGAATTGGGCATGTCATATATGATGTGTGATGCAATTCATTCCTACCTCCTACGTCATTGTAGCACCTGATTTATTCTTAGAATGGATCTAACTTTGATTCTACTCAATCCACATGGATCAAACCTTCGAAAAGAACATGTAAGATCGATCATTCAGGATGTGACTATTTGGGATAAGGTAGATCCGACTTATGAATCGTGCATGATTTTTCTAGTTCCAATGTGAGATTTAGAGTATTACATTCTTTTCAACAGGGGTGCTTTTTTTTTTTTTTTCAGTGGTGGAAAAAGGGGTAGAATGATTTTATTTTCTACGCCATCCTCTGGTCTATTAGGGAAAAAAAAAACAAAAAGAGGGGAGCGAAAGTGGGTGCGGAACATAGGAGAGATTTTTAACATTTTGCGAGTAGAAAATGGGGAGAAACAATTTTCATTTTTGGCTTTCCCAACATAGCATTAGTGCGAGGTCAAGATTGTGTGGCTGGAGCGCACCAACGTGGCTATAGGCACGGATGGTGCTACACATGATAAATGTGCAGTCATAATCTCGTAGTCTCGTTATTGCATCGACTCAAATTTAATTTCGCTAAATGAACCCAAAAAAAAATAAAAAAAAATACACGATCTGTGTAAAGAAAATTGTATACAAATGACCTTATCAATCCCTAGCTTGAGGATTATAACCAGCCAATTTTTTTTTATCAATGGTGTATAAGATTGTTTATGTAAAATTTTCTTTATGAGGAAAAAAAGTAAGAGTAGTTAGGGGTTAGCATAAGGTTCGGCTCTGTAACGGCCTGGTCCGATGAGGGTGGATAGTGGTTGCTAGAGCTAGAGGGCTTGGACAAGGAGTGGCTGTTGGTAGGTTTATAGGATGGCCAAGGAGGAATGAATGGATTGAACTATGCACTAAACATGGGAAAAGCAATTGTAATGCGTGTGCGAGGGCGGGTAGCTGTTGCCGAAGCCAGAGGTCCTAGACAATGAGCCACTCTTGACAGGTTTATAGGATGGCCGAGGAGGAATGAATGAACTAAACTATGCAGTAAACAAAGGGAGAGCAATTCTAATGTGTGTGTTGCCAGAGCCAGAGGGCCTGGACAAGGAGTGACTCTTGGCAGGTTTATAGGATGGCTGAAGAGGAATGAATGAACTGAATTATGCACTATACACGGGGAGAGCAATTCTAATGTGTGTGTTGCCAGAGCCAGAGGGCATGGACAAGGAGTGGCTCTTGGCAGATTTATATGATGACGAAAGAGGAATGAATGAACTGACCTATGCACTAAACATGGGGAGAGCAATTGTGATGTGTGCGCGAGGGTAGGTAGTGGTTGCTGGAGCTAGATGGCTTGAACAAGGAGCGACTCTTGGCAGGTTTACAGGATGGTCGAGGAGGTATGAATAAACTAAACTATGCACTAAACATGTGGAGAGCAATTGTGATGTGTGTGCGAGGGCAGGTAGTGGTTGCTGGAGCCAAAGGGCTTGGATAAGGAGCGATCCTTGGCAGGTTTATAGGATGGCCGAGGAGGAATGAATGAAATGAACTATGCACTAAACACGGGGTCGATGGGTGGATGGGGATGTGTGTGAAAATTGGAATTAACTCACGCAGGTGCCTTTCGACGTAATAGCAAAGTTAAGTGAGCTCAGTTAGAGAACTACTAAGATGGGTGACCTCCTGGTAAAATGCATGCTCGCATGCCAAAAGACAATACCTAAGGTACTTTAGTCCGACTCTAGGGAGAACCGATTGGTTCAAGACTAACTTTGTATTAAATGTGCATTGGATTATGCTAAAAACTTGATTTTCATGGTAAAAACATTTATTTGTGGTAAATGTGTATGCATATAATAAAAAGAAACACTTCTGCACGAATGGAGAATCAAATCATGATCTTCAACAATAAGAAACAACAATATAATCACTTGACCAACATGTATTTTTTATAGTGAATAGGTGCAATGCTAATATTTTATTAAATAGTTGGTTTATTTTTTGGGACAAAACAAAAATTGAACCAGTTTCTGGGTAGAATAGGTAATTGAATTGGAACCTACCGGTTTTGGATCTAATTCTTGGTTCCAAAGTCATGGCATCGATTTTCGGACCGAGAACAGATCACCCCTAAGAGTAACATGATCGGATGGTATTTGTCTAGCCACTAAGACCCCTTCGAAAAAACAAAGCGACCCCCGTGAAATCTGCTGCTGATTCCGAAAGTCTATCTTTGAGTTAATGCTTTTCCAATCTTTAAGCTCATCATCTCGATTTATTCAATGCAGATTCGTGGCACTCACGTCCTCTTCCGATCCATGTTTACTCTCAAACGAGGAGGAATCATATAAAATATTGCACGGTCTGAGCTGTACTTTTTTCTATTGTTTTCTCTCTTTTCACTGCAGTTTCCGTTTCCTGTCTCCCGCACTTTCGTGAATCGTTCGCTGACTTTTTCGGTGTCTCCGGCCAATCCTCATCGTCCGGATTTTCTATGATCTCGATGTCCCGTGCACACGGATCGATAACTCGGAGCCCAGTCCGACCCGAGGCCTGCCTCGAGGGGGACTTGCAGGCGTGGTGATCCGATGAGAGTGCCCGTCGCCGGAGCAACCGCGGCGGTTCTTTTGCACGCATGTAATTGTGAAATTTGCAAGTCAAAACTTTAGGACAGGCCCAACCGTTTCCTCGTATCTACCGGTTTCTTTCCCTCTCTCTTTCCTCTATCGTTCTTTCCGCACGCATGCGTCTCCATCACCATTAACCTCTGATAGTTGCGGTTATTATTCTTCTGGGTCCTCTCCTCGTGCCCGCATTTTTTAATCATTCCGAAGCAAGTCCCAGTTCAAGACTCCCCTCTAGGGAGAAAAAGTCCATCGGCTTGACAAAATCTCGTCCGGGCAGAAGTTGGGTCTCCTGCTTGTCTCTGTTTCCTCTCGCAAGTTCGCGGCTTTCCTGCGAATGCAGTGAGTTTCCGGAGCATGGTAGTGACCAGGAAGACGACATGGACTCGAAGAAGACAGAGAAGTTTGTAAGGTAGCCGATACGACAGCATTTCCAGTGTTGATTTGTGGCAGAGACTGGTTTGTTCCTGATGTGGGAAATTCTTTTTTCCCGAATTTGTCATGATGTTGTTGTTGGTTCTCTTGCTTACAGATTTTATAATGATGGAAAGCAAAATCTTGGCGTTTCATGGGAAAAGAACGATCCCACGCACTTGGAAAAGCCATTTCCTTTGTATAAGATACCGGCGGCGCCAACCCTGCTGAGACCCGATGGCGATCCTGCCAGTAGGATTAAGGTTAATTACAAAGTTCCAAGATTTGGGACGTTTAAGGTTTTCCCTGAGAGCCAGGAGCCGCGGAAGATGCGGATTCTCGATCCGGGGGGCGAAATCTTCTTGCAGTGGAACAGGATTTTCCTCTTCTCCTGCCTGGTGGCGCTGTTCGTCGACCCCTTGTTCTTTTACTTGCCGTCGGTCGTGAGCCGTGATGGCTCGTCTTGCCTGACCACCGATTTGAGCCTGGGGATTGTGGTGACGTGTTTCCGGACGCTGGCCGATGCCTTTTACATTCTCCATGTGGTCGTCAAGTTCCGGACGGCTTATGTTTCCCCGAGCTCGAGAGTGTTTGGAAGGGGCGAGCTCGTTATGGATCCGAAGAAGATTTCCAGGAGGTATTTGAGATTGGAGTTCTGGGTCGATTTGCTTGCGGCATTGCCTCTTCCGCAGGTACTATCTTGGACCGGTTTTACACTCTTAAGTCGAAACCGTTGTTGTATAGTTTCAGGCAAAACACTAGACCTTTATGCGTCGCCGATATTTTGGCTAATCGCTTCAGTACTAATCTGATTTAGTTCAGACAAGATGCTAATTTCCTGTGCAACTGCAAGCTATGGCAATATCTGTTTGCTGACTTTGATATTGATTTTCTTCTGAGATATAACGAAAGAAGGAACTAAGATCATCATGATAAGTCGGTTAAACATTAGAAATTCGGCTATGGATCATTTTGGTCGTCATCAAATGGATATAATAGAAGTTTTTTGGCTGAGATAAAGATAAGAAACTGCTTTTTCATCAGTAAAGAGATTTTCCAATTAAATTCAGTGATCAGTCATAAGATAGAAAGTGACTTTGTCTCCTAGATCATGCTTGAGTTGCATGTAGTTCTTCACTTCTCTTATGTCCATTAGGTAAGAACTCTGTTGTTTTACTATGAATTCATGAACAAGCTAACTTGATATTTTTTTTCCATTTTGGGTCAGATTGTGATCTGGTTCATCATACCTGCGATAAGAAGTTCGCACTCGGATCACACCACCAACACTCTCGTACTGATTGTTCTGCTCCAGTACATCCCGAGATTATATCTGATCTTCCCATTGAGTTCTCAGTTGATCAAAGCCACCGGCGTAGTCACGAAAACTGCTTGGGCTGGAGCGGCATACAATCTCGTGTTGTACATGTTAGCCAGTCATGTATGTAGCCGCTTGTACATATCACGTTCCATAACTTCCATGTTATCGAAGGGTCTTTTAAGTTTGTGCTGCAATGATTCTGATCCTTCCTGTAGGTCCTGGGTGCGTCATGGTATCTGTTGTCGATGGAGCGACACGCTACGTGCTTGAAATCCACATGCGACCAGGAATTTAGCCCCGTGAAGTGCCATCTTCGTTACCTGGACTGTGATATGCTTGACGATGGCCAGCGTGTCATATGGGGCAACAGTACCAGTGTCTTTAGCAATTGTGACCCGAACGGGAATATCGTGTTCCAATACGGCATATTCGCGAAAGCTTTGACAGAGAATGTCGTGTCCTCGGATTTTCTCGAGAAGTATCTGTACTGTCTCTGGTGGGGATTGCAACAATTAAGGTATAATATCGTTGGCAAACCCTTTTGCATTTCAGGCATCTATGGTCTAGAATATTAAATCTCACCGCACTGTCTCTCTCTCTTTGTGGATTCTGTCATACATTCATCATCTGATCAAGAAACTCTAGAATTAAGCTTTGATGCATTTATCTGATGATTGGGTGAACGAAGATGCTAATTCTAACTACTTCTCCGGTGTAATTATGCAGTTCGTATGGCCAAAATTTGAGTACAAGCATGTTCATTGGGGAGACCTCGTTTGCCATACTCATCGCGATCCTCGGCCTTGTCCTGTTTGCCCATTTGATTGGAAACATGCAGGTAGTCAGGATGGCTTGATAGTTGATACCCTGAATTTGTTCTATTCACTTTATCGTCTATACAGTAATCAAAGAAGATGCAAAATGCAAAAGAACAACGAAAGAACTTATTGTGCTGTCTGTGCCACTTTCTTTCCTGGAATTCTATAAATTACAAAGCCAGATTACATACTTTCTATCGAAGTTTAACTGAGGAACTTCACCTTTTGTTTTAATTATCGTAGACGTATCTGCAATCTCTCACTGTGAGACTTGAGGAGTGGCGGCTCAAGCGGCGGGACACAGAGGAGTGGATGAGACACCGTCAACTCCCCCAAGATCTACGGGAGCGTGTCCGGCGCTTCGTGCAGTACAAGTGGCTAGCAACTCATGGCGTCGATGAGGAATCGATTCTGCACGCTTTGCCTGCTGATCTCCGTAGAGATATCCAGCGCCACCTAAGCTTGGACCTCGTCCGGCGAGTAAGTTCTCATTAGTTCTAGTCGACTTCGCCGCGAACATGATGGGTTTTCCAGTGTTGCTAACTTCCACAAGATTAGAGTCACAAAACTAGAAGTCACACGGTTCCAAATGACTGTTCCATAAATCCTTCTGTATCACAAGAGCAGTAACCTAATCAGTATTTCGCCGTTGCAGGTCCCCTTTTTCTCGCAAATGGACGACCAGTTGCTCGATGCCATCTGCGAGCGCCTCGTGTCTTCACTGTGCACTCAAGGCACGTACATAGTCCGCGAAGGCGACCCGGTCACTGAGATGCTCTTCATCATCAGGGGCAGGCTAGATAGCTCGACCACCAACGGAGGGCGGACGGGGTTCTTCAATTCGATCACCCTGAGGCCCGGCGACTTCTGCGGGGAGGAGCTACTCACGTGGGCGTTGCTCCCTAAGTCGACTCTCAACCTGCCTTCTTCCACGAGAACGGTGAGAGCCCTGGACGAAGTGGAGGCGTTCGCCCTGCGGGCGGAGGATCTCAAGTTCGTCGCGAACCAGTTCAGGCGCCTCCACAGCAAGAAGCTGCAGCACACCTTCCGCTTCTACTCTCACCACTGGAGGACGTGGGGGGCGTGCTTCATCCAGGCGGCGTGGCGCCGACACAAGAAGAGAATGCTGGCGAAGAGTCTCAGCATGAGGGAGTCCTGGTGGGCTTCCGAGGAGCACAGGGCGCCGGAAGACGAAACGGAAGAGCATGGTATCGCATCCTCGGCATCCTCTCAAGTGAGGCAACATCTGGGCGTCACGATATTGGCTTCGCGATTCGCAGCCAACACGAGGAGAGGAGCTCAGAAGGCGAAAGATGTTGCGCTGCCCAAGCTGCAGAAGCCCGAGGAGCCGGACTTCTCGGCGGAGCCTGACGACGAGTGTGATGAACACCCTCTTGTATAAACGGAACTCGACAGCATCATTCACATGTTAGCGATGCACCGACCAGGAGAGACCATTGAAACTTGTTAGAATCGATCGACTAAGTCCTGAAACGGTTGCTCATGTCCCATGATTCTCTGTCCATAGCCTCCTCGAAAGGGTGAAGCTGATGCATCGGTTAGCAGACACATTCCACTACAAGCCCCTTCAACTCTGCAGCAGGACCTGATTGGGACTGAACTTTGTCACAGTCGATGAGGCGCGCCACCAAAGCGAGTGCTGAAATTTGGCGGGCGCGAAGGCGTACATTGTCGCGTTCGTTACGCAGCTCATCCGTTCCTGCTTATTGATGCTACAAGAGTCCTATTCAATCACACATTTGACATTTTAATGTAATGTTGAGATGCTGTCGTGTAGATCAGCTTGTCTGGATCATGTAAAGCTGGAGTTGCAGATTAGCTATACTTTTTTTTTTTCCAAAAAAAAAATAAAATTGAGTGGGCTTTCTCTACGGGCTAGGCCCAAAGCAAAGCTTTATCGAACCGGATAATCTGCGTACGGGCCGGTTCATTTGTATTTGAGCTGGTCCTACCGGTCGGGCCACTAAAATATTAATTTGAAATTTTTTATAATTTTCTTTCATTTATTTTTTGCAATTCCAACTGAAATGGTCTGGTAGGATCGAGTGAGATCGCGGGGCCTGTCCTTGATGTTGTTGTTGGCTTGTATCGCTCAAGTGGGCATTTAATCAGGGGCCGCGGTTTTAGTTGAGATTTCTTTTCTTTTTTCTCCTTCTTTTCTTTAAATACTTTTATGAAAATAAATTTACTAAATTGACAAGTTGGATTTTATTGTGCCTCGAGCATGACTCCTACAACTTCGCTTGCCACTACAATCGCCATAATTTTCATAGACAAATATTAATATGTCCCGGCGTCACTCCATTTTTCATGAATAAAGAGGGGGTGATATTTTCCTCGTTCCTCCGGTCGCGCCCCTGATTGGTGGCTTACAAATTACGGACATCATTTATGAGCGAACTTTACTTAAAGTGTGTAATATCCATCTTCGTAATCTACCGACAGACTTATGATCGAGGGAAATCTTTCTTCGTACATCGACACGAAAAAGAGTCTCTCTCTTGTATTGCCTGTTGGTAGGTTGTAAAGAGAGGGAGTTTGGTATGCATAATTAAGTCCTGGCTTGCTACTTTTCAAGTTTCATGAGGATCACGAGGGGAAGAGTTAGGGCATGAGGTTGTTGGCCCATCTCCAACCCTTATAAGATGGATCGATATGATGGAAATGAAGTAAAAGTGAAAAGGCAGATGGTTAATTCTCAAGCTGACAAGGGTCCATTCGAAAATCATAAAATTCACTTAGTGGTTTACGAGGTTTGGTTTCTCGCGTCATCAAGTCCGTACAATGCCGAAACTCATTTGCCCTTGGCTTTTGCACAGTTTGACTCTTCTTTAAGGGTCTATATGATAACGTTTCCATTTCTCTCAAACGAGACGTTCAGTGGTTTTTAAAAAACATTTGTTTCCTATCATTCTCACTTTTTTTGTTCAGGAATAGATTTGGAGCGAAAACGAGAAAAAAAAAAAGTTGTTTTTTGTTCCCTAATAATTTCTAGAAATAAGCCAATTTTCTTTTTTCTTTTTCTTTTATTCCTCTCTTGTCGCGGCCACCTTCAACCGCCCACCGCCGCCGCCATCGGTGGCCGGTCGCCACCGACCGCGGGCCGCCGCCCGTCGCCACCCGCTACCGCTACCCGCCGCCCGCCGACGCCACACCTTACCGTGAGCAAAAATAAAAAAACAAATAAATACAAAAAACAAATAAAAAACAAATAAATACAAATAAAAAACAAATGCAAGAAAAAAATACAAAAATACAAAAAAATAAATACAAAAATAAAAAACAAATAAATACAAAAAAAGAATAAAAAACAAATAAATACAAATAAATACAAAAATAATAAAAAAAACAAATACAAAAATAAATACAAAAAGCAAATAAATACAAAAAGGAATAAAAAAAAAAAAAAAAATAAAAGAATAAAAAACAAATAAATATAAAAAAGAATAAAAAACAAATAAAAAGAACAAATAAAAAATCAAATAAATACAAAAAGTGGTTCACGAGGTTCGGTTTCCCGCGTTTCATTCTTTTCCGTACGATTCCGAAACTTTTGTGTATCCGCCCTTGGTTTTTGCACAGTGTGACTCTTCTTTAAGTCTCGGGTACGGGGTCACGGTGAATTTCTCGTTATTGATGAGTAAGAAAAGACGATCTACCCGGTCATTAAAACAAGCACTTTACATATCGTTCCGGTTGATGAACTGTGTGGGGGCACCTCAATTCTTTCTCAGCCTTTGAATCAAACAAGTCACATGACTTGATGATGCCTACGTTACTAAGGATCAAAATGATCACATGCACTTCTCACCTTTATCTGAAGAAGCACTTGAGTTAGGTGTTGCACATCAAAAGGGCAGTTGTAGTGGTGCAAAACATTTACTAGAAAATAAAAATAAATCAATATCTGCTTGCAAATAAAGTACCTATAGTTCTCCATTTTCAGTATTTCAAAAATGCAAGCTGAAATCATTTTGGTCGATTATCGATGAACTTCTTTTCTCACAATCCGACACATGTAGCGAGCATATTTGGTCATCTCAAATGTGAAGTTTCAACCACTGGAGTTTGCTCCAGTGGCCACCCTTCCAACTTGGAAGGGGGAGGTGAGGAGTTCGAATCCCCACATTCTCAGAGGGGGTTGGGGTGGGAACACTGTAGTTTCAGGAGTGGGTTTCGACTCCTACGCCCTGTAAGGAGGCAGGGCAAAAGTTTGAGAATGAACGTTAGAATAGAAATAGAGTAAGACCGACTAAAAAAAAATGTGAGTTTCCAAATATGGCTGTGCCTAGTGACAGTGGCATGGATCGGTCCACTTTTCATACTCGAAACTAAATGCTTTTAATTTTTCACAATAAACACATCGTGTTACCATATTGAAACTTTGTTCATTTCGCGAAAAATGAATAGTTTAAAAACATCTTTCAAAATGAAGGCTTATATTATTTATAAAAATAAATAAATGAAAAATATCTTTATTGTACACAAAAATATTTAGATATATTTTGTTGTGGTTACTTTTAACGATATAAATAATATTTATTATTCAATGTATTACGAAATGAATTGAGTTTCGATTACAAACACTAAAGGTCAGTTTACCTTTTATGCAAATCGTGATTATGATCCATGTTCCTTTCTCTTCACCCTACCAGCCTCATTTGCCAAAGAGTTCACAATGCAGACATTAAAAAATAGGGTTGAAATTTTGAAAAACTCCAAACTGGTACACATGTAACAAATTTGTCCAAAACAATTTCTTTTTACTATCAAAAACCTAAAATTGGTACATCCTTAACAAATTTACCCTAAACTGATACACTTGTGAAAAATGTAATCTCTATTAGTTTTCATTAAATTATACTATCAAATTATTAAATTTGATGATATGTAATTGTTGACTAGTATATCGGTTTGTGATTTTTTTCTTCGTATGTCACAACCCGAGCAAATTGTACAATTTTTATTTTTATTTTTTATAATATTAATCCAATTTTATTCTTCGATGGTATAATTTTTATTTTTACTTTTTATAGTATTAATCCAATTTATTTTAGGATTTTTAAACGTACTATTTTAGGATTTTTTGCTATTGACCAAATTAATTTGGGATAAATTTATCACAAGTATACTGGTTTTAAATATTTTATGATCATTTGAAATATATTTGTCATATGTGTATCGGCTTGAGATTTCTCATAATCAAAAAATTAATTTTAGATAAATTTATTATACGTGTATTAGTTTGGAGGTTTTCACGGTATTAACTCTAAGGAAAAAAAAATAACAACCGGAGAGACAAAGCAGGGACAGCCAGCTGAGGGCATATCCGGAGCTAAAGAGCGTGAGATGCCAAGGGGATATGACAGGTAGATTGTCAAATCAAAGATTCTTTTTCTCTCCTGACAAAATATTGATGTGATGGAGCCCATCACGCGGATATGTTTTTCCCTCTGAGGGGAGAGGAGGAGGAGGAGGGAGAAGATTTTGTCCCCATCACACACTCCAACCATCACCAAAGGGGCTCCAGCAGCACCATCCATGAACCTCACCAGTCCAAAACTTGGTGTGCCCACACCAGGATTTCCCCAGGCCCTCAAATCAGGCAAACCCCCATTCATGGAGGAAGACACTCCGAAAAGCCATGGCTGAATTCGACAAAACCTCAAAAGCCACCTCAAACACAAAAAAGCTTTTTTATGGTTTGCTTTCTTTGCTCGACTCTGATCTGCCGACACTTCCGACTAGGCTTTCCAAACGTATCGCGAGCCCCGCGCACGTGCGCATGCGGTATCTACCTTTAGCACTACCGAATTGCAGAAGCAACCAAAGGGGAAAACGAACAAGAGAGGAGACAATGGAAAAGGACAGAGAGACCCGGAAAGGTTTTCGTCCAGTTGGTACACTTACTACATATTTTGTCAATATGCCAACGAGAAAATTTACTTTGCCTACACTTTTTATGCAGGAACAGGAAAAGAAGAAGAAGAAGAAGAAAAGTATCTCGGAACAAAGAAAATATCAAGCAAGTGAACACCCAACTTTGTGTTATTTTTCTCCTTGTACAATATGGCTTCCAAGATGAGATGCCAAATCACAACCCTGGAAAAGAACTCTTTTCCAATAGGTCTAGAAAAACATAAAAAAAAAGGGAAAACAGAAGAAGAAAAACAGTAGAATATGACATTAATTTCTTTCCCTCCAACCTATAATGAACAACATGAATCAGAGTAACTCGAAACAATTTATTGTACACAGTAGCCAATTAAGGAAAAATAAATAAATAAAAACCTGTGGAGGCTTCACACTGGAGACTGAAGTGTTCAGCTTATGTAGTCTGAACAACTACCATTTTCGCAACTGAGCATGGAGGTGAAGAATTTTCTCAGTTTTGGCTGCGGATGCTAGTATCGGCTTCTTTAATTCTCTAGGCTGATGACTTCCGATTCATCATAATAGCAGGACTTGAGTAACTTTAGCTCATCTGCTCGCCGATCAGATCAAGGCCCACGAGGAGGAAAGTAACGCCCTGGAAGAGCAGGAAGTAGAAGTGGACTCCTTGAGCAGCCAAGAGACTCCTCACGGAAGCCGTCAGCAGGAGGAATGCCAAAATGAGTTCTTTCCTGTAAATTTTGTTGGTCTTCTTAACCGGTGTAAAAGTCACTTCATTTTGCTGTTCCTTTAACTTTGTCAATTCTTGAAGTTCACTCTCTGAGGATCCTCTAGTTAGTTGCTGTTGGTTTGTGCTCTTTGTCTCTCTCTCGGCTGCAGCGAGCAAGTCCGATTCTGACGACCTGCCAGCCTTTTTCGTGACAACCCATTCATAAGAGCTGCCGAGCTGGAAGAGCCCAGATATCATTGCATTAAATTTGGTAACAGACATGGTGTTTTCGAACAGGAGGTAAGGCACGATGAAGGGGATGGACTTTGGCGCGGGGAAGATGTTTAAGAATGACATGAAAACAGGCACGTAACATATGACCCACATGGGGAGCTCAGCCTCAGGGACAAACATGGTTAGCGGAAGGATAATGCAGAACAAGGTGAAGGAATAGAAAGGAAGAATGAGTTTCCTAAGTAGAAAGAATAAGAGTATGAGATTCGCCTTCTTCCAAGCAGAGATCTGAGTCGAGAAAAGTTCAAAAGCTTTGTGAGTATCATCATTTTATTGAGGAAGTATAAAACACATGGAAATCAAGAATGAGACAGACCTTGGAAGTTACAATTGCAGGTAGACACAAACGAAAAAGTTGCATTGGACCAGAATGCCATCTATGTTGCTGCTTCTTATAGGCTTCATATGACTCAGGAAGCTCGCAGAGTACCTGGAATTTCAAGAAATGAAGCAGAGTCCCAAGTATTCTAAGTTCAGAAAGAGAAACTCACGAGACTTAAACATTCATTGTTTACATAAGGGGGCCAAGAGAGCTATTTGAAGTTGTAACTTGAAAGGCAAGAACGCGAAAGAAAGCATCACTAGATATATCATGCTAAAGGGTGATATTCTGCCCAATCATGGATACGTCGTCACCAGCAATTAATATACGAAGTGGAATTAATCGAGCCCGATAGAGAGGTGAAAGAGGAATTCTGTTAATACCTTAACATCATTTAGGAAGATAAATTTCCAACCATTAAGGTGCGCACGGACTGCAATGTCCATGTCCTCTACGGTTGTCCTTTCAAGCCAGCCTCCAGATTCTTCAAGAGCTTTGATCCTCCAGACACCAGCAGTTCCATTGAAACCGAAGAAATTCAGGAACACTCCATTAACCTGCTGTTCTACCTCGAAGTGGAAACACAGGTTAATGTTTTGAAGCCTAGTCAACAGGTTCTCGTCTTTGTTCACGAAAGCCCACCTAGCCTGGACCAATCCCAGTTCAGGATTATCCTGCGAGTAAATGCATAAAAGGAATCTGGTGTCAATTTTCATGCAAATTTAACAGCGAGAAAAAGAAAAAGAAAAAGAAACAAAAAATGATATGTGCTATCAACCTTAAAATGTGGAACAGTCTGTTTTAGGAAATCGGGAGTCGGCTGGAAATCTGCGTCAAAGATAGCGACAAACTCGTAACCCTTCACATAGTCACAGCTCATAGCAGATTTGAGATTTCCAGCTTTGTAACCAGTTCGAACCAAACGATGTCGATAAATTATGTTGATGCCCCGCTGACTCCATTTGGCCACTTCTGCATTAATTAAGCACTGTATACTCTCGTTATCAGAATCATCTAGAACTTGGATAAGTAGACGGTCCTTCGGCCAGTCAATTCGGCAGACTGCAGAGATAGATTGCTCATATACCTGTATGAATTAGAAGAATAAATCACTATCACCATATGAACTCAACACAGAAGTTTGACTTATTATAGCTTTCTATTGTCAATAGCCGTCCCTGTAACTTGTCTTTTTAAGGGTGACTTCACTTTCATGATCCAGCTCAAATTAGCATGAATAAGCTGAGCTCTCTGAAGCAGTTAACACTATAAACGCGCATGATGACATAACTCACCTTGGAAGTACAAATTGTAGATGTCAACCATAATTAACTGAAGGCTATATATCTCTTTTCCAATTCTTACTATCACAAACGTTTCTAGCAAAATTTACCCTCAATCATTTGAATTGGCTTGAAAAAGAGAATGGGTTTTATAATTGAGAATGAAACAACTTAAGATTATGTGCACATGTACTGACCAAATTGAGAAGCAAGACAAAAAAAAAAAAAAACAGAAACGAAATTGAGGAGAAATAATCGGTGTGCTACCTCTCTCTCGTTGCACATTGGGATCTGAACAAGAACCATGGGGTACTCGCATCCAACTCCCTCGGCATCATCCGATTTGAATGGATCCCTCTCGATCCTCGGCTCAACTTTCTTGTACTTTATCCACAAACAACCGAGGCAGAGTATCATCCGATCCACGGATTGGATCAAGAACAGAGCCACGCAAAACTTGGAGAGTGCTTGAATTGGTGGGGCGATGTAATCAGCTCTAAAAGTCAGCCAAGCGACATGAATCGTGTGGAGCAAGCCATGGACATCAGTGGTCCGTGGTATGTGCAAGTTTGGGCGCTCGAAATAGTGCCAGCCTTTGAAATAAGTGACCACCTCAAAACCCAGGATTACCAGAGAAGTGACCAAGAATGCTCTTATGACTCTGAACAACAACCTTCCTTTCCCCATTTTATCACTCTCCATGGCCACTCCTTGCCTGAGGATCAGCCTCTTCTTGATGGTGCCAAGCAATGCCCAGAGCACAGTGGCTAACCAAGCCACACAACCCACTGCACGGTTGGCCTTCAGAAGCAAGACCCAAGTCACCTGCTTTGCATTTTTGCCTCTGCTCTTCTCAACCGGCCTGAATGCAGCATCTGGGCCATCAATTTCAACCACAGAGTAACTCGGGTTCTCCATTTTCACCACCACAGGGGTTCCCTTCCTGTTCTCCTTCGCCCACCAGTCTGAAAAATCCAATCTTGGAGCCATTTCTCCCGCGAGGCCCCTGGAAAATCTTGAAACCCAGAAACAGACGACCGAGGAATAAAGACCCCAGAGCACAGTGAGACTGGAAATCCTCTCTTTAGTGTGCGAACCCAGATCTCAGAATGATGAAAGGAATTCCCTCATTGCTACAGCTGATCAGAGAGAAGTGGACCCAGTGAAGGAAGAACACAGGAAGGAAAGCATTTCAAGGGCCTCTTCCCTTTCACAGTTGGTGATGAATGTGACACAGAAAGAGAGCCGAGAGGACGAGAGTGCTGGAGAGGTTCTTTTAATGCTTCCCAAAAAGGCTCTCACCCCCTCTTACAAGCCACAACCAACCTGGTTAAAGAGAGAAGAAGCTCCATTATGAGGGAAGGTATCTGCTGGTGAAGCTGTGAAAGACCCTTCTTCACACTCCCCACTCACACACTCCAGCATGTGGGCACTCCTCAAGTACTCCAAGGTAAAAGCCACTCTCTCTCTCTCTCTCTCTCTCTCTCCCGCCGCTTCCCTCCTCCCTCGCAAGATCAGCAGACTAAAAAAAGGAAAATTAGCCTCTGCCGAATACCCATTTGGTGCATAATCTCAGCTAACGTAATGAGTTAGATTCTACGTGAGAAATCAAGGGTTAAAATCAGTAAAACCACCTGATTAAAAAAAGAAAATTTACACTAAAAACATGGACCACCTGAGCAAAAGTGGCAAGCATTTCAGTTTGACTCCAAGTAAAAGCTCCAGCTCTCGCTTGCATCACTGTCCCAAATAATGATCACACAAGGGCAAGTGCAAATTCAACCAACTCCAGATCTCGCGACATCGTTCTAGATAAGGCGTCTTCAGGGGGGATTGACCAAAATAATTCTTTTTTCTTTTTTTAATCAGTGCAAGGAGAGGAGAGAGTAGGGGATTGACCGGCTTGTTTTCTTTATCAAGCGTGTGACAAGCATGGAGCATATCGAGGAGCTAAACCCGCATTCTTTTCATGAATATAGAATAGGTTTTGCCCATAAATTTAAGGGACCAACAGAGAATGGGGATCCTAACCGTCTAGAGCAGCTTCCGGACAAATTATTTAGCTCTTCGAGTACCACATGATATTTAGTAAACAACTTGTCACAATTGAATGATATACGATACTCAAGTTTACAGTTCTTTCTAAGGTAAAAGTCACAACTATGATAAATTTACCCAAACTTTTTTTTTATGACATCATAAATCATAAACTTGTATCTAAGTGATACATTTACCTTAAATTTTTTTTGTGACACCAAAAATTTTAAATTTGTATCCATATGACATATTTATCACAAAAATTTAGCGTCACAGAAAAAAGTTTGAGATTTTTGATGTTATAAAAAAATTGGGATAAATGTGTTATATAAATAAAGTTTGGAATAAATGTGTCATACGGATACACAATTGAGATTTTTGATGTCATAAAATTTTTTTGGATTAAATAAGTCGAAGTTGATAAAATTTTCAGGTTTTTAGTGACTTTTTTCCTTCCTTCCATGAATTGCTAGACCGACTTTATAATATTTGAAGTAAAAATTTGTAAATTACTATGACGTAAAAGGTTACTGGGAAAATCTCCTTTATAAATCCTGCCCAGTATGGAGAGTACAGTCTTAGTAGAGGACAATGATCCGGGGACCCACATGGCATGTCATTATTGCCCCCTCTAGTATTAGGACAACAAGTTCAGGTAAGGACGTTGATGTCTTTGACTGTCATAACAGGCAGTGAGATGAAAAAGGAGGAAAAGGGTCCCTTGACATATTTTATTATAAAGGTAACAGGAAAGATTGCATAAAGAATTTCATAAGAAATTTATGTATTGGGTCATGTCAGTGGTGCCCCTGTGAAAAAGGAAAAAAAGAAGAAAAAAAGTGGGCATAATTAATAGGAAATGGGTGCATCCTTTGAAGTCTAGTTGACAATTCATTATAGAAAAGTAGTAAAAAATAAACAATTTTAATGAGAACAAAGGTCCCTGGAAGTGGATGATTGAGGAAAAGCGAATATCTAGCCAAAAAAAAAAAAAAAAAACAAAGAGAAGGATAAGAAAAATGCAAGGGCGATTAATGCATGGCATCTGGAGATTAGGGTTTTCTGCATTTATTTTTATTTTTATTTTGGCTAGATGGGCTTAGCAGGTTAAATGTCTTGATGGCATCTTCTCTTTTGGCAATTAGGTGTATAAAACGTCTTTTCTAATATATGATTGAGGGGTGATCATTATGATAAAATGCTTAGGTGGAAGGCAACTTTGGATTTCATACGGCAATTGGTCATGATTAGGGTTCACTTTTTGGAGGGCATTTTGTGATCCAGCCGCCTCGTGGAAGTACAATCAGGATTGTGATTACATTGGATTCTAAACTTGATGGTTCCCTTTTTCTTTTGACGTCAACTTATAATAAGACTAATAAACTAGCTATTATCCAAGTGTATCACAATATAATCACCTATTAGGATGGGGCACAATTACCAAAAAATAATTAAACTTATTGTATAAATGTTAATTTATTCATAATTTTTTTAATTTGACCTTTATTTTGGAGAATTGAACATGGTCAGTATAGTCATAAACCTTTCATCGATATGTTAATGCAGTATTTCAGGTCAACTTTTATTGGAAATCACTAACATGGACACTGATAATTCTATATGACACGATGGGTAATGATATGGATAATTATTGTATTTTTATTTTTTATTTTTATTTTTCTTATCTTCCTTCGTCGGTCCACAGCCATGGTGATAGCCAATAGAGGATGTTGGCCAAATGTGAGAGTTGGGACACCCTCATTGGCCCCTGTTGTGTCTAAAAAGGGCAACACAGCCCTCACTTGAGGCCTTCATTGTGGCAGTTGACGGCTGCTATGCCCTTGCCAGTTTTGAGGGAGGGCGGTCATCATCAAGGTTGTGGATCGACAAAGGGATATAAGAAAATAGAAAAAATAAAAAAAAAGAGAAAAAAATTTAGAATGCTTTTTAAATTACAAAAATTATCTATGTCCGTGCTAATCGTACCATGTAGAATGTCTAGCGTTAGTGTCAACGATTGTCGGTCAAAATTGATCAAAAGAACTATATTGTCGAATCATCAAAAGATTTATAGGTCAAATTGAAAAGTGTAAAACTGAATTGGTATCCGTATAATATGTATATAATTTTTTTGGTAATTTTCCCTATAAGATGGCATAATGAGTGCGGGTATTTGTTAGTTTTTTATTTTCATGAATCTATTAACATCAGTTTGAAGCTATTTTTTTTTTTACGATTGGGGGCACTAAAGAAAATGAGAAAGTATTTTTAATCCAAACAACAAATCTACAACTCTAAATTTTGATCGTTTTTCCAATGTCGTCATTGAAAATTGAGATGTGACCTAAAGTGATGATTGACGTTGGTCCAAAATCCTTGTTTGGACTGAACATTGATCACAATCCTTGCACGTGACTGATTCGAGTAAACAACGTTGTTGAGTAAACTGATCCGAACTGAATTGAACATTGCTCTTGGAATGCAGGTGAGATGCAGGAATTGTGTCCCATCATCAATGCAAGTAAAGTTCAAGAAGTATCACATAGCTCCTTCACTTGATATGACTCCCATTCACCCCATAGAAAGCATGGCCCTCAAAATAACTCTAGGCAGAAGACTGTCTGATTTAAATGCTGAAGGTGCCAAATCTAGGCCATACCTTTAATCATACCACAGCAATCTGGTTGAGACAATGTTTTCCCATGAATAGAATTCAAACAGTTGGTAAAAAGGAGGGGGAAAAAATATCCTTCTCACTTTTTCTTAATGATAGAGTTGGCTTTCATTCGTCACACTATCTTTCTAATTTAATTATGGTTTGTCTGGTAACGAATTTGGTCTCCCAGCAAATCTCCATTCATAATTTCAGACAAATTCCATTTGTCATATATTGGTAAAAAAAGTTGACTAAGTACCGAAGATGAACACGTGACATTGATAAGCGATTAAAATTAAATTGAAAAGAAATTACAGAGATGGTCCCTATATTGTTGCTCATGTTCAATTTCGTTCCTTGTACTTTAATTTCACTTTGGATTTGGTCCTTGAAACAAATTCCCATCTCCATTTCCAGGAACATTTCGTATTTCCATCTAAATACGGACAAAATTTGCTGACCGTGTGTTAGAGATTAACATTTGTTGTCGAGGTGGAATGAACAATGGAAAATGACCCAAGCCTGGAGTTGTAACAATTTGGTCCAGTCCACATGGATTAAATCCCCAAAAACCATATTTAAGAGTCGACCATTTAGGAAACACCGCTACTAGTTCATCAGTTCTTGCACTAATTAGAAAACATCGATGCCACATTGGTACTTAGTCATCACTATTTATTTGCATTTTGGATGGTAAAATCTGAAAGTTGTCCTAAAATCAGGATCATAAATTAATTTCAGGATCAAAATTGATAACAAACAGATAGCTAAAAAGAAGGAAAGACAACTTTTTACTATTTGGACATGCAAACGGAAACTTGATACTTTAATATGAAAAGTGCTTCCAAGCCTATAAACGTATTTAGTTGGACTCATTTTTATTAAAAAAAAACTTAAACCTATGAGTTATAAGTTAATTAAAGTATATTAATTGTCCGCACACCACAATAAATAACATAACCGATATCATGCAGATGAAAATTGTTCTTCAAAAAATTTCAAAATTAAACTTTATATTTCCCTCCACAAAGAATATAATAAGTACGGAGTTTCTTTTATCCATTGTCCCAAATTTCACAATTATAAGAGGCAAACCGTTTTTGTATTTTTCATTCTAATTTTTCAAAAGACGAGTATTATGGACTATTTGGAAGTTCAACCATACCGGGGAAATTCATCTTCCATTTAAAACTAGAATGAAAATGTTCAATTTTTGTAAATCTCCCATTTTGATAAGGGTTAAATACTTTTTTTTTTTATGCCATGCTTCTTGATGATTGATCACAAAACCTAGTGCCTAATACTTTGAAAATAATCCAAAATTGGTAACATAACCGATGTGAAAATTTTTCTTCAAATTTTTCTTAAATTATTTTTCAACAAGTGCTCAAGAAAAGCCCCAAAATGTAAGTAAATCTCCCATTTTGAAATTTACCCCGACGACCATAAAAAACCATAAAAACTAGTACATTTATGACAAAAAACCTTTATATTTATGACAAATTTACCAAACTAATTTATTCGACCAAAAAACCCCAAACCGATAAATTTGTGATAAATATACCCTTCGCTAAATTTGATTAATATCACAAAAAAAAATCACAAAAATTGTAAACTGTGACAAACGGAGCGTAAAATCCCAAATTGGTATACCAGTCAACTATTATGTGTTATTTAACTTAATAATTTGACAGTAAAATTTAACCAAAACTAATAGAGAGTAAATTTGCCTTAAGTGTACCGGTTTGAGGTAAATTTATCAAAGGTATACTGGTTTGAAAAAAAAAAAAATAATTTGGGGTAAATTTGTCACAGATGCATCAATTTGAGGATTTTCAGGGTATTAACCCTTTTGATAATAAAATCTTCAACTCTAGGATTGTTTACGGCCATTGAAGCTCCTGGAAGGTCGGAGCTTTTGGCTGAGTGCAAAGGTAGTCGGGAAGCATGCAAAAAAGCTCTGGTCACCGACACTCTCAACCTCTCTCATCATGATAGACTTGGAGACTCCGAGAAGCAGTTGAATGGGTTGTAGCTTCATGCTCGTGGGCTCTACCCTTATCTCGTGTCTTTTCAAAGACACCAAGACTGTTCAAATCTGGCAGAATCTTACATCGTTAGGTCCAAAAAGGTGTGAAGAGTGCATATGACTACTTTGGTCGGACAGCTAAACCAGCGTAGCACATCAAGAACAGCGAGTCTCGTGTTGGATATCGGTTTAAAACAATCTTCAGCCCGAGAAGTACATTTCTTGCATAACATTAAATTCGCAAGACAACTCATTAACTTTAAGTTTTGGTCCCAACTAATTTAATTCGTGTTAATATCCATCTATGTTAGAAAAGTTAGTCCGGCTTTGTAGCAATCGGTCATCGAACATAAGACCTTGGTGGTTTATGTCCTTGGATTTTGATATTCTTGAATCAGTCTTGATCCAGAAATGTTTTGACATACTAAAAGCACAAGTTGCATCATGTATTTGGTTTTGACAACTTCGGGATTTCTGTTTGTTTTCTTTATTGGGACTCCTTTAGAAAATTACTATCAACCGATCTCTTTCTAAGGCAGTAACAGATATAGAAGCAGAACAAGAATAGAAGGAAAAGAAGAAGATGATGAAGAAGTGAAAAGGAAGAATCAAAAAGGGGATGCTGAGATAGGGAAAATTGTCCAATTCGATTTTAAACCTATCGTGCCAATTCAGTTTTAAACCTTTTAATTATGTCAATTTAATCCTAAACCTTCTACGATTTGTCAATTTAGTCTTAGACTTTTCAATTGTGCCATTTTACTTCTAAAGCTTTTAATTATTATCGATTTAGTCCTAAACCTTTTGACAATGTCCGACCAAATATTCAAATAATAGATTTAGGATTAAATTGGAAAATCTTCGAAAGGTTTATGACTAAATTGTCATAATTGAAAGGTTTAACACTAAATTAATAAGGCGCCCAAAGGTTTATAATTAAATTGATACAATTAAAAGATTTATGACCAAATTGGATGTTATGTAATAGGTTTAGGATTTTTGATAATTATCTTTACCGAGATGGACAATCAACAAAAAGAGAATATAAAGAATGCCGGAAGAGGGAAATGAAACATTCTAATAAGATAATGTCAAATTTAACAATGGAATACATGGTAAATTTACAAGCGAGTGGGATAACAATTCTACCAGGATTACCATCCTCCATAACCTAATCGTGTAATACCATCGCATTTGAATGGAATCGTTTTTTTCGAACAAGACCAGGAAGGAAAACAAAAGGCAGAGTTGTCCCCATTGGAGCATAATGCTCGACCAACTAAAGAAACCAAATCTATAAGCGTCCTTTTTCCAACATTCATCATGTCTGTTGTATGCATAACGTTTTACCACGTCGAAAGCTTTCCGACATTAGCTTTCTGACGTAATTTTGAAGTTAGTCAACACCCCCGTTAGGCATTCGGCTCCCGATATCTCTTAGAAGGTTGTGCGGCAAAAAAAAAGAAAAAAGAAAAAAAAAAAAAGAAATCAATTTACAACGTAAGCAAGCAGCTTTATAATCGAAGAATAGAACCACGCACACGCAATGACACCACCCGCTTAATGTTCACGCACAAGCAAATGACCAACCTATTCTTTTGTCTGCTTAATTTAGTCTTTATCTACAAAAGAACCAAAAGGTTCTCTTTCACCTTTTGTTTTTTATTATATAAAAAAAGTGTCGGTTAGTATATTATAGTCCAACAGGGTCTTGAAATTAGTCAGCACTCGCGTTAGGTATTTTGACCCCCCGGTGTTTATTAAGAGATTACGTGGTTAAAAAAAAAGGATAAATGTTTCCGATCAGTCCATAAATACAATAACCAAAATTATTATGACCAAAAAAAAAAAAATTACCAAAATCATAACCACGAGTGCATAAACCTTTGAAAATCCACTAAACAAGACGATTTTTTTTTTTTTGAGGTAATATTTTTGTTGCATTGGTAAAAAGAAAGAAAAAAGGTGGAGCACTCCTTCCAGTAGAAGTAAAAACGCTTGTTCTCAGCTATTACAATTATTTTAGTATCTTTTAATGCATAACTTCTATATTTTTTTATGGTCACATCTGCCCAACTTCTATATAGGTCTGCTCCCCTCCGGTTCATCTCTACCCTCGAGAAATTTGGGCGGGCTTTTTTCATTTATGGGCCTGAACGGTGAGGGTAATTTGTGACGAATAGGCTCGTGCCATTATGGGCCACAGGCCCACAACGAACACTTTGAAGCCAGTATCAAAGGAGAAACAAGCCTATCCAAAACTTGAAAAAAAAAAAAATTTAATTACAAAATGTAAATGGAGCTATAAAAAATTCGCGCTGGTTTGGGCTCCGTTTGTTTCAATTAAATCAACTTTAGAAAAAAACATTTCTGGGTTTTTTGATGTTTGACTCAGGACAAATAGACCGGTCAAAGGGTTTCTTTATTTTGAGTTGATGGAAAATATTCCTTTAAATATATGAGAAAATGAGTTTCTTTATTTTTTTTTTCAAAAAGAGAAAAAGGAAATCACGTTTTTGTATTATATATTCTTTCGGACAACCCTAAAATATCTGTCCGGTTCTTTTCATACCTTTCAACTACTTCTTGTCGGAAGCTAGTTCAGTCGACGACCGCCGTTACACCATCAACATCTCTAGCACTGATGTTGTTTTGTTTTGGTTATATCATGCAAATTCCTCGGCCAACATTGTTGGCACCTGATTCTGTCAATTCGGCAAGTAGTCCTTTCTTATAAAAGGATCAAAATAGCATAAAACAACAAAAATAGACAAATAGGTAACTTAGCAAAGAATAAAAGATTATATGTATATTAATCCGAGCCCATAAACACGCAGCTTCATGGGCCAGCCTCGCTCCCCCCTTCGTTACGCCGGACCAGCCGCCTCCACCGTCGCCGTCCGACCACCTCTTACCGGCGTCCTCCCTCTCGCGAGTTCTTTCCCCTCGATTCCCGTGAGTCATTTCAGCCGTCATCTTTGAGTTTTTCTCCCCAGGATCCCCATTTGGGACACAATGAGAGGTGGCCGACAGTAGTTCGGCTCATCTCGATCTCGTACTGTGGGCCGCCGTCCCCGAGTCGGGTAGGGATTTTCGCCATCAAAGCTCGTTCCTGTGATGCCCTCTGTTGCCTTTACCCCTGTTTTGGCCGAATCGTGAGACCGAAGCCTGACATTCCTAGTTAATATGCGCGTTGGGTTTGAACGAGCCATTATCTGTTGGTTTCGAGCCTCGTTTGTCGATTCCCTTCGAATCTGGGCGTGAGTTTGAGTCCTAGAACGGTCCATACTTTCTCCTCATCCTGTACTCACAACGTGTTTGTTAAAATGTCCAACCCAAGTTAGCGCACGGTTCAATCCGGTTCAGGACTATTTTGAGCATTTACGAGCATGCTTGGATTCATGAAAAGGAACCTTTTACTGATTAAATGATTACGATTTCAGTTAAAATCCTTGTTGTTGAACTCAAATCTGCACATTGTCTTTTACTTTTGTTTCCCGGTTGCTTTTTGATTGATGTTGCTGGTGGTGATGTTTGACTGTGAGCGGCCAGTGTCCAGATGGTCGTGGGGAGGAAGTTTGGTTTTCCGGTGGAGGTGGTGGAGATCGATGGCCAAAGGTCCGAGTGGACGGTGGTCGATTTGTCGTCGTTGTAGCTTTGGTATTTGAAACAGATGCGCAGAGTTTTGAATAGGCGACGAGGGGAGGTTCTGGGAAGGGCTATCCAGAACGTGTGGAAGAGAGAAAAATTAGGTTTATTTCGCGAAAAATAAGTATTTTGAAAAACATTTTTCACAAAAATAATTGTTTGTACCTTTTATAAAAATACTGAATGACATTTTTCTTCATTGTTTACAAAAATGTTTAAATATTAATTATTATTGATAACGAAATAATTTTATTGGCTAATTATTTTAAGTGATATAAATAATATTTTTAAGTAGATATTTTTTAAATCATTCATTTTTCGTCAAACTTTTGCTTGTTCCTTTTTAGTGAACTTGGGCTAAACAAGTTCGGGCCTAATTTGTTTTAGTAATTTTGGGCTTGATTTAGTCTAAGTGAGTTTGGGCTGGTCTTTGAGTTTTATCGATTAGTTTAATCTGTTTGAGTAATAAGCCCAATCCTTTGATCTAGGTCTTTGTGTCCCTAGCCCAGAACCATGAGACCGGACTGCAGCCCATATTCGAACTGGGTCCCTGTTTTCGGAATAAAAAACTATTAAAATGCGAAAGAAGAAAATTTAATTAAAAAATTTAGAAATACAATAATAATTAAAAAATAGAAAATTGGTAAGGAAAAAGCCCAATTCTTGTCTTTTTTAGTGTAATTAGTGCCCCGCTTCTGTGTTTGATGGTTAATTCGTATGTCTAACTTGCAAATTTTATTTGACCTTGCATGTGATTGATTATATGCACGTTGGCATCTTGATGCATGTCTTTCATCGAGTAGTCTAGGAAGGTAATTAGAGCTTAATATGAGTCAATGATGTTAGTCTACTATTTTGCAAACGAAAATGGGGGTTAATGATCATTGACCATATCTAATGAATCCATATTTTATTAGGAGGTGGTAGAGTAGTTCGATGTGAAGACAACATTTTTTCCAAGGTGACTTAGAGGAAAAATAATCAGAAAGATTTGTGGTCAAGGGAAATTAAGGTTTTGTTTGTTAATGGAACATGTTTTTGTATGGTCTGAAACAATCTCTATAAATGTGATACTAGAAATTTGACTCGTATGTCTTGAAGCTTGGCTTTGTTCACTGTGTTTTTGATTGTTGTGTCTAAGTGAAGAGGATAGAGGATGATTTTGTTTGTTATCTTAACCTTATATGGTGATGACATGCTGCTAGTTGGGAATAGTTTGAGAATGATCAACACTATGAGAGGACTATTGGCAAAATGGTCTAAGATGAAAGATTTAGGCCCAATAAACTTCATCTTGGACATATAGATAAAAATGGAGCATGAGACTGGCAATTTGTGGCTCAGTTAGAAGAAATGTGTTGAAAATGTGTTGAAAAAGTTTAATATGGTGTATTGTAAACTAGTGAAGACCCTCATGCCTACAAGTTTTAAGTTATCATCACTCTAGTGTCGCAAGACTAAAGAGGAAGCTAAGAGATGGCAATAGTCCCATATATTATGTAGTTGGGAGCTTGATGTATGACATTGTGTGTACTTGTCTAAATATTGCTTAAATAATGGGAGTATTAAACAAATATATATCTAATCTAGGGAAATGGCATTGGATGGCAATAAAGGGGATGCTTTGTAATCTTCACTTGATAGGCAGAAAGACACTAGAAGTGTCATAAAGTTTTGTTAGCTTACTTTGATGCAAAAAGTTTTTTTTTCGGATCACTTAAGTGCCAATTTTTTATTTTAAAAAAAAAACACTTAAATGCCAACACCGATTACTTTAGTCATAAATCTGACATGGAAATATTTTTATCCTACACTGACGTGCCAAAATGAGTGCCAACACAAATCTAGAAAAATGCTAAATTTGCGAACACAATTCGTAACTTGCAAACACACTAACTTTGCGTCATCTAAAGAGGAAAACTAAATTACGAGGTAATATAACCTATTTATTTCTAAAAACAAATAGGGAAATTCTAAGTTTGAAACAGGATATCTATTAACTAATAATAAAATGCAACCTACTAATATCTAAATAAAAACTACTGAAAACTGAAACAAATCACCCGATACCCTAACATAATCTTGAAAGAGAAGTAAATTAAGGAAATAAAAAAAAAAAAAATCTACAAAAGTATGCGCCCCACATCATTCCCCCTCCACTGGCTAGAGAAACTTGATTCGGGAAGTTCTGTCTGCTTTGCTATCCTCCTTAGGTTTGAGAAGTCTCAAACACGCACTTTAAAATACTTGATAATTGAATTCTTCAACTGCAAGCTGATCAAGATTAACATCACGATTCGAACTTCAAGATAAATCGAGAATATCTCCAGATTGGATTTTTTAACAGGATAATTTTTTAACAAAATGAGCGAAATTTCCCAAAATCACAAAATCAATTTTGTGCTGAAATTCTTCATGCCCTTCTTCAGCAACTTGATTTTCTTCCTGTTCATATTTTTAAATACAGGAATCTAGTTGCTTTCATCACAATTGACGTCTTTAACCTTACAGACCAAAAAGAAAAAAAGTCTTTAACATCTATTTGAACAATAATTTGTTGAAATAGTTTGTTATCACGAAAAGAAGTGATTATTGGATACGAAAAGAAACAATTGTTGTGTATAAAAAGAAGTGGTTGTTGACATAAATAGAATGATGGTTGATAGAAATTATTGGACAACCTTTAGCACAATTAGAATATAATGGTACAATTGGAAGTCTAAAGTGTGTTATGCATTACACTAGACCGGATATAGCCTATATTGTGTGTAAATCTCTAGATTTATGCACAATAAAGAAAACAATAAATTATGGGCTATTTATGAAGGACAATCAGTAATGCTAAAAGATATTTAGATGCTAGTTGGATAACTAGCACAATTGATAACAAGTATTTGGATGGATTTTTAAAAGCTTGTAAATGGTGCAATGTCTTGGGCATCAAATAAGCAATATATATATAGTTCATTTAATGATGGAATCTGAATTTATAACACTACTAGTGGTTGGCAAAAATGATGAATGGTTACATAATTCACTATTTGATGAAGAGTTGTGGCCACAACCAACTGAAGCCATATCTTTACATTGTGATAGTGAGGCAAAAATGTCTCAGACATATGATAAAATATACAATGAAAAATCTGGACATCAACTTGCGACATGAGTATATTTGAAAATTAATTACTGATGGAATTATTTCAATAATTTATGTTTGGACAAATAATAACTTCCCGATCCATTTACTAAGGGACTCTTGATAGGTTTAATTGGCAGTATTGCCAAAGAATTGAGTTTTAGACCAATTGATAATAGTCATGTATAGTGGAAACCCAACTTTACAATCTCCAATGAAATTGTTAAAGTTCAATGGATAACAACAAGTTATTGTATCTTGACAGTGATCAAGTACTGAGGCATAAAATTACTACTTAGGGAAAGCTAGGAGAATGAGTGCAAGAAAGAACTCCTATGAAGTTTAGGTTTTAGCAAGGCAAGGGTAAGGTAATAAGTTAGGAACTTCACCTATATAACCCCAAGGCTGTGTTTGGCAGTCGGGATAAAATTCGGGATATGATATGATTTATCCTATCTTACGTTTGGTACTCGCTCAAGATAGGATAAAGTCGGATATAAGGGGGATATAGATAGGATAAAATGATCCCATGGGGGAGGTGGGATAAAGGTGGATAGGATTTCTAATGTTCATAATACGAAAGTTATTTTTCTCGAATAAAAATTTATTAAATTAACAAAATTGAAATTATATTTCAATATAAATAATATTTGAATTCTAATTTAAGAAATTAAAAATAAAATAAAAATAAAAATTATTTTAATTAATCTTATTTTAATTTATATATTCAACTTTAATTCTATCTTATAAAACATTCAATCTATAAAATAAATATTTATATTTATTATATATTTTAGGTATTTTTGTATTTTAGGTATGTTAGTACAATTTACTATTTAATAAATTTTTATTAAAGAATGATGAAAGGGGAAAAAAGAAATAATAAAGAAAATAATATAAAAAAAAAGGAAAAATAAAATAAAATAAAATAAAATAAAATAAAGGGAAAATCTCAAATAAGAACCTGAAGTGGAGCCATTTTCTCAAAAAAAGGACCTAAAGTGAATACTCGCCTCAAATAAGGACCCGGAGTGGTAACTTACTCTCAATTAAGGACTTGGACTTCTAATTTTATTCATAGCCAGGGGTACTTTTGTCCAAGAACATTGTTGTTTATTTTTTGTCTCTCTCTTTCTTCTTTTTTCTTTCTTCATCTTTCTCACTCTCTACATCACCTCCCTTATCAGCCCCTCCATCGCTCTTTGTGTCATCTCGTTGTATGACCAAGATTGGGTTTCTTTAACACGAACCATTACAACGTAGTCTAACTCGTTGAAAATTGTAAATTTCGCTCGTCAAAATGATTTGTAGACAATTCCATGAAGCCGAAATGAGCTTTCAAAAATAAGTTCTTTTTATTCCAACATTCATCGCAAATTCTAATCTCAAAGCCATAATATGAATCTGCTTTTGCTGATACTCAACTTCTTGTCCAACTCTCAAGCTATGCAATTAATCCCTTTGGTGACGTATTTCTCTCACCTCGAGAGTGCATCAAACTCCACTTATTTCGAGCCTTCCGCTAACCCGGCAACTGCAATTTTTTGTGTTGTTTTCGGTCCTACTTGCCAACAACAGAGTAGCAATATCCAAGCATCGCCAAATCGTCTTGTTTGACTAACTTATGCCTCAATTCAAATAACACTTGGTGATCAACAATTTCATGCCAAAGAATAATTTTGTTGTGGCTGGCGACTATTTCAACCTCGGCAAGAGTTTGCCTCATCAATTTCAAATTTGGGTTTGCCTCTCTTGGGTAAATTCAATCTTTCAAAGATCCCCCTTCCCCTTTGCAATGCCAATGGCTCCTTTCAATAATCCCTAGTCTGAGACACCCATTCACACTCTTGCCATTCTCATCGACATAGCTTTTCTCCTCAATCGATACCCCATCTTGAGATTGATCATTAGTCATATCTGACATCATTTAGAAACAGTTATACTTCGTTGCCCCATTGCCGCCATTGACAAGTTCTATTCGAGCTCTCAACCTCATCGATCACTGCCCTTGATAGAAAATCCAGCATCGTTGTCATCAGATGGAGGTCAATCCGAGCTTTAGGCTAAGCACAAGTGAGCCGAGATTTGATGCATCTTAAGGAACTGAGGATTTTAGCATCCGAGAAGGTGGCCAATAGCAAATAACTTGAATCCAACTTCTTGTCACTAGGACCAACTACGTGATGACATGAAGCTCACGAGGTCGCTGGTAGGGGCCTAGATTATGGTGTTGAAGAAGGAGGCAATGTAGAGCAAAGGAGGAGGTGTGAGGCAGATGAAGAAAGAAAAAAAAATTAAAGAAAAAAATGTTTTTGGACAAAACTACCCCAAGCTGTAAATAAGATTGAAAGTTCGGGTCCTTATTTGAGACAAAATTAGCCACTTTGAGTCCTTATTTGATACAGTGTCCACTTTGGGTCTTTTTTTTGAGAAAATGAACCCACTTCAGACCCTTATTTGAGATTTTTCCTAAAATAAATTAAGAAATAGTGTTACGAGAGATTTTCACCATCTTCGTTTATAAACATTTAGGTTCATTTATATACCTTTATAATGATATGCCGTTTATATTAAAAAAATGTACATGATATGATGTAAATATATCCGGCTTTAACATTACGATTCACTAAACAATGGACATGATATAAAAAAATCCCAGGATTTTATATTCTATCCTATCCAGTCCTATCTCGATTAGAAATCTGAATGACCAAATGTAGCCTAAGAAGTGGTATTGCTTCTAATAAAAGTTGGATGAACTTTTTTAAATGTTCATGTACAAAAGGAAGTAGAAGGCCATAAATGTGGCAAGGTATAGGAAATTTCTAACCAAATGTGTGTAAATTCATATGTGCAATAATTCGATTATTAGATGGCATCATGGTTCAAAGCTTTATCTATCGTTGATTTCACTAATGGGATTATTTATACTAATTAAAGATAGAAATTTTAATAGATACCTTTTTGTACGTATAAATTTATGTAAATTAGTATAGATAACAAATTAAGTGGAGGATTGTTGAAATAGTTTGTTATCATAGAAAATTGATTATTGTAAATGAAAAGAATTGATTGTTGACATGAAGAGAAATAATGGTTGACTATGAAAAGTGGCGATATTTCTGATAGGTACCTATTTTTAAGAGATGTGTTGATTGCTTGTTTATGAATAGAACCAAGTTACACTTTGTTAAAAAACAAAAAATAACAACTACTCTTCTTCAAAACTAAACATGTAGCTATCAATTTGGTGTGATGAGTTCATTGCTTCAGTTGTCTCTTTCAAATAAGAAAATTTAGGAAACATTGTGCTTATTTCAGAACGAAAACATCAGAAAATTTGTCTAATTGTAGATTGGATTTTGACCCAATTAAGAAATCAACACGTATATAGAGTTGGTCTCTCGTGGTAGATAATGTTGGAGAAAACTGTCACGCCCCGAACCCCGAGCGTGTACCCATCCCTCTCTGGTCGATAAAATTTTGCGACTTCCTAGGACTAGTCATCGACCCTTTTACTTTATTGCACATGCGAAAGCAAAAAAGAATCCCTTGATAGAACCATCTCGGGATAGAAAAGCAGAACAATAGTTTCACAAACAAACATGCCTTTATAAACATATGCCGAGTCAAGTACAAGAGTCTATGGTCAAAAGACTACAAAAAACTGTTCTCCAAAAAGAAGCGATCCTATCCGACTTATACTTCAGATCACCTCCTCTCTGCTCCAGATCCTCCACTCGATGACCCTGAAAGTGGTTATACAATAACCAGTGAGACAATGTCTCAGCAAGTCTATGCTTTAAACTTTGACTAGGAGGGAAAGACGCTAAGAAGCTTTCTAAGCACGCAATCACACAATCAAGGAGACTTACCTCGTCTCAGTTCCACCCTGCAGGTCAGCATGGTTCATATCACAAATTATAGCATCACCCAAGCTCAATTAATTGGAACACAATACTCAAATCATATGCGTTCCTAGTTTTGATCTCGGCATATAGCACGACCTACTCCCTATTCGGCGGTCTTCTGGCATTGCCAGGCATCATCTCACCCCATTGAGCACGGCAAGTCACTTCATCGATGGCTTTCCTAAAGGAGCATAGGGTCCAGAATCTATTGAGACCGTCCCAAATAGGGATAACGTCTAGCTCAACAGCCTGGGACGATTTCTCTTAATCATCACACGATCACTCAAACATGGCCCAAGGCACCGTGCATTGCACTCAAATGATTCAATTAAAATGGTGAACCTGGCATTTTTCTTCGTATTAGAAATACGCATGAAAATAGTCGTGTATGGGTACACGGTCAACTCGACCCAGAAAAATTGACATTCTTCCTTTTAAAATCCCACTATTTTATATAGTATATAAAACTATTTTCGGTGTTAAGATCCGACACCTGGGATTTTCTGAGTAAATATCGGAAATTCACAATTTTTGGAATTAAATATCAAAAATCCAATCATCACTCAATTTGCATAATTTAACACTCAATTGTAGAAACTAACCACACTATTGCAATTAGCACGAAATTCCGATCACCGGCTATCCCGCCTAATTTCCGGAAAAATAATTAATTTCGAAAATTAATTAATTAATTAAATTTAATTTCTAAAAATACTAACCTAGGCCAAAATTATTAAATTAAATACCAATACGGACCTGAAAAATTCCTGAACCCTTCTAGATAATTAATATAATTTAATTAGGCCTTAGCTAAACCATGCTAACCACCTAACATGCTCAATTAAATAATTAAATCACTAATTTAATCTAACTAACCACCTAATTCCTAATTAAATAAATCTAAACACCCCTTAGCATCATTAACCTACTAAGAAGAGTTTAGAGTATAAACTCATCGGTTATTGCGGAAACCGATTCACCGCGACGACGGCGTGACGGCGGCCAAAATCTGAATTTTCGGCGGCGCCGGCGGACACTCGGACCAGGCCCAAAAGCCTCGCAAGCCCACAGAAAACTCTGGGCTTGGTCTCGGGTTTGGGCTTGGTTGCGGGCGGGGTCTGCTTCACGGGCCCAAGAACTCAATTGATGGGCCGAGCTGGACTGAAGTTCACTTGGGCTGAATTTGCTGGACTAACTTAATGGGCTGACTCGTTGGGCCGAAATGCTGCAAGCTTCACTGGATTGGGCTTGAATACTCTTGGGCCGTCGATGTGGGCTGATCCACGAGCTGAAGAGGACGCGGGCGAAGAAGGGAGCTGCTGGGCTTCAGGCTTTGCTGCTCGTGTCAACTGAACTTTGTTGGTTAACCAAGAAGACACGTGGACGAAGGGAGCAGCTGGCTGGCATCGAGCTGGGGAAGACCACATGTAAGAGGAGACCGAAGTTGTTGGAATTCACAAGCGTTGAAGATGGATGGTTGACTGAAGAAAGGCAGATCGCGGACGTGGTAGCTACAACTTTTGGTGTCAACGGCGTGGGCACTCGATTGACCAATGAAGAAGAACAAATAACGGTGGAGAGGAGCAGTCTTCAGTGGACGATGGAGTTCGGTGGGAAGCAAGTTAGCGGCTATGTAGCACTGACACGCGACACGCGACACGCGACACGACACGACACGACACGCGATACGTGATTTCTTAAAAAGTAGTGAATTTCGACACGTTCCGACACGTTATATATTAAATAAATTTTTTATTTTTAATTAATTTGATTCAAATTCACAAATAAGTAAATAAATAAATAAAAACTTACTATAAATTTACACTAATAATATTAAAAAACATATTCATAATTAATACGTGTGCATATTTAAAAATATATTTTTATTTTAACAAAAATTATTCCCCTCAAACCCTCTCTCGTCATTTCTCTCTCTCCTCTTCTCTCACGCTACCACCCCAAAATCCCCTCCCCTTTGATTTCTGCGGATCTGCCCCCACTCTCTCTCCCCCTCCCCTTCCCCCTACGCCCCCACTTGCTCCCCGCGCCCCCATCAAATCACCACCAGCCCCCTCGGTTTCTTCCCCTCCTCTCCTCTCCTCTCCTCTCCTCTCTCTCTCTCTCTCTCTCTCTCTCTCCCCCTACGCTACCACTTGCTCCCCGCGCCCCATCAATTGCCCCCATCCCCATCGGTTTCTTCCCTCTCTCCTCTCTTCTCTCCCGCTCCCCTCCCTTTCCCCACACGCCACCACCTGCTCCCTCGCGAGGCTGCACCCCCATCAATCCTCTCCATTCCTGTTCTTCCCCTGCTCTCTCCCCCTCTCCCCTCCCCCACGCCACAACCAGCTCCCCCGTCCCTCGCCTTTCTTCCTCACGATCTTCTCAACTCTTTTGGTCGCCCCATCGCCGTCGCCTTCGGCCGTTTCTCCTTCGCAACAGCTGCAGCCTCACCGCCACCCTCCATCGTAGCCTCGCCTCGCCTTATGCTCTTCCTCTTGCTGTCGCGGCCTCATCTCCGCTTCCTCGGCCTCACCTCTACCCATCATCGCCTTCTTCAACAATCTCTCTCTCGGACACGCGTGTCGAAGCGTGTCGAGAAAAGTTGACCACGTGTCGGATTTCTCGACACGCGTTGACCGCGTGTCCGAACGTGTCCGAGCGTGTCCGAGCGTGTCGGACACGTCAACACGTGTCAGACACGACACGGAAGCCTCATCAACGTGTCCGTGCTTCATAGGTTAGCGGCAGTCAAATTTGGTAGAGGAATCAAGCTGCAGACGGTAAAAAATTGAAGCTTCGTGGGGAGCAAGATTGATCGAAGAAGGCTTTAACTGATGGTGCGATGACGACGTGCGGCTGAAGATGGAGCGGTGGCTGAGAATTGGTGTTAATTTGGCGAAGGTGCAATGAAGAAGACCAAGATGAAAGAAAGTAGAGGCGGTTCGGTCTTTAAGAAGGGGAGTCGGCTTCAATCCATTTGAAAAGAAGACAGCAAAGGGGAAAGAACCGGTGAAGTGCGAAGGAAGGTGAGGAAAAATCAAAGCAAAATATCTCCAACAATTAATGCTTGGTCCCCCTTTTGCCTCAAACCTTATCTCATTTTTCTCAATACTTTCTAGTCTAAAATCCACCAATTAAACCCAATTTTGAGGCTAAAATCCAGCCCTCCTCCTTAACTCCGAATTTTACTCACATAGCTTCAATCTCTTCGACAAATTCCCCAAATTTGATGTCCAATGTCGATGAAGAAAAACCCATATAATTTTCTGTAAGTCCCCAACACTCAAAGGCTCGGCTTGGAAGTTCAAATTTCCTTTAATTTGGCCCATCCGAATTTCTGCTAATTTTCCGCGGCGTCCGGAATGGTTTTCTGTAAAAATCTTGGAATCTCTGAAAATTTCTTGGAGGATGAGTCGATGTCCCTAATATAGCTCGTAACACCACATAATTTTAAATTTCTGAAATCAGGTTCAAATTCATGATTAATTTCAATCCGGCGCGCTTTTAGTGTGACCTAGTCTACCGGGTAGTTTTTAGGAATTTTTGGTGCAATTGACTCGTGATCGATTATCCCGAGTCACATAGTGCATTTTTGACACATTGGCAACTCTCGGTTGTCGTGAAAATCTCAAGGTTTCAAATACGGACACAGGGTACCCAAAACTTTAGAAAATCAATTTAGTGCCGATCGATGAGAATTTTGAAATCAAGTGGAATCACCCACATTCTGATCACATATCTCAGCCAAATTGACCTATCTCTGATCTTTGATTGATTGTGACAGTACCGTAATGACCCTTGTAGATTGACACGGTCGAGTAGTTGATTACTGGTCGAATTCTCAAGTCCATTGCATTTAGATTCCTTAATTGTTTTCCCAGATAAACCAGTTATCTCGTGAGTGGCTAACTCAGAGAATAGCACTATAGACGCGTCGATGAAAGGCCCGATTTATTTAATCGAAAACAAAATCTGAAAATTCAGGCTGTCACAAAAACTTCCTTATGTGTTTTGAAGTTGACAAAATGTTTTCATCAGTCTAGTCTGAAGACTTGAAGACTCTTCTGCCAAAGTCTGAAGACCGTCAGATTCAAGCTTTAAAGTCTGCCCTCATAGACAGTCTTTAGACTGTCGGATTCGAGCTATATTGTTGATTCAACTGTTGAGCGAAATCTGTACTCAAAAGAGAGATTAAATACTTGTGTGACCTTGAGGAAGTGTAGCAAAGTCTCTACACTGTGGAATCAATGATGTGATATTGTAACAACTCTTTTGATTCATAGTGAAATCCAGCCGTTGGGCTGTCAGTGCGGAAGAGTGGATGTAGGCTTAGAATAAGCCGAACCACTATAAACTCTGTGTACATTTTCTCTCATCCCTGATCCTCTTATTTATGCTTACGAGTTGTTTATTTATTTAATAGTTGAATTCTGTCTTACCGTCCATCAAAAATATCCTTTTAAGTCCTACGAAAATTTTTATATACACCTATTCGTTAGGTTTATGGTATCCTAAAAATGGAGACTTTACTCTTCTTGGATACTCAGACGCAAATTTTGCTGGATGCAGAGTTGATAGAAAGAGCACCTCAGGTACGTGTCAATTACTTGGAAATAGGACAGTATCCTAGTTTTCAAGAAAACAAAGTACGGTTGCTCTCTCAACAACAGAAGCAGAGTATGTGGCTCTTGGAAGTTGTTCTCAAATCTTATGGATAAAACAACAGTTAAGAGACTTTGGAATTGAAGACTCATGTACTGAGATTAAATGTGACAACACAAGCGCAATCAATCTTACCAAGAATCCAATTCTTCATTCAAGAGCAAAGCATATAGAGATTCGACATCATTTTATAAGAGACCATGTTCAAAATGGAGAAAGTCTGATTCAATTCATTGATTCAAAAAATCAACCGGCGGATATCTTTACAATACCTTTGGAGAAAAGCCAATTTGAGTCTATTCGGCACAAGCTTAATATTATAAAGTTTGAATAAGCTCAGACTCAGGGATAAAAGCCAAAAGATGTTCAGACTCAGATGATTAAGGATCACGATTGTAAGTTATTTCAGTTTTAGAAATTTATCTTTTGAGAAAGGTACGTTTATCTATTAGTCCATAATTGATTGACATTATCTTTCCAAGTTTTTGTATTTACAACAATCATTCATTTTTGAAAAAGAAGTTATCTTTTTATGGCAATTATATATTTTTAAAAAGGCAATTATTTTTGAAAAGGCATTTTTTTTTGTGATGATTCGTATACCCCGATTCAACTGCTTTATATATACTGTTCTTCTTCTCCTTTTTACTCGCAAACCCTAAAAGCATAGATCTCCACTTTCTTACTTTTTCTCTCTAGTTTAATCCTTAAAGTTTTCATCTTTCTCACGAATCGAGTTCGGAAACTCTCAAAGACTGTGAGAATGTCTTTCCAAAGAAAGTCTTCAAGGATTGCAAGCAGGGGACCACAGCATATGGGCGAGGGTCCTACGCATTTTGACCTTACCGAGCAAGAAGATTCTCCAAGGCAATAGCAGATCCCACAACATTCTCAACCGCGCCATTCTCCTCAGGCTAGACCTCAGAATGTTCAGCAACAAATGGAGGAGGAAGTTATTGAAGATGCTGAACCCATAAGAACTCAAAAGCCTGCCTTTAATTTCAAACTTTATTCTGCCTTAAAGGATGGAGGCTCTCCAATGACTATTATTGACGAATTTTTGAAAGAAAAGGGGTACAGAAATGAAGCCCACTTTTTGCAAACAATGGAACGTTTGGGAATTGCTCCTGCTAGTTCTGCAGATAGGGTCTTTGCAAATTTCCCAAGTGATCCACGTTTTAGAGGAGTTAGTCAGCTTGATGGAAATGATGATGAAAAGTTGTTTACTCATTTTAAGCCTAGAATGGGTTTGCTGCGAATGTTCAAGGAACAAAATCAGATCTGTTTTGTTCCGAGGAACACAAGCAAACTTACTCTAAGTTGTTAAAGCGAGGGTTGATGAACCCAAGGAATGTGGATTTCGATTTTCTTGACTCTCTGAATGTGAAGTTGTGGGAGAAATTTACTTTACTTCAGCTTGAACACTTTTGCTTTGACTCTACTATAGCCTATCCAGAACTTTCTGCTTATTTCTATTCCAATCTAAGTTTCTTGGATGCGAATAGATTCTCTTTCAATGTTAGAGACCAAGATTTTGTGGTGGACATGGACACTCTGGCTGATGTGATTGGAGTAGAGAGAGGGTTATTTCAATCAATTAGTGTGTCTATTGGTCGTGCAACAGTGGAGCTCGTTCGAGATGGAATGGCAGAAGGTCGGATTTCCTATTCGAGGATGAATGCTTCGAATATCTTGCTTCACAAGATTGTGATCAACTATCTTAGACCCAAATCTACGTCAAAGACTGACGTCTCCAATTCAGAAGCAAAACTGATGTATGCTATCAATGTTGGTAAAAAATTCTCTCTGCCGCATACTATCATGTTTCACATGTATAGATCAATGATGAAGGACAAGGGTCAACTTCCTTATTCAACACTTGTTACTAAGTTATTTAGACACTTTAACATTTAGCCTCCAAGAATTTTGTGTGTTCGGACGTGTGATCAAATGGTGGTAGGGCTGAAGATGGTTTCTAAGATGCGTCTGAAAGAGCTAAACAAGGCTCTGGAGAAATTTAAGGAAAAGACTCCTCACCAAACTCATCAAGACTCTGTTGCTGCAAAGCGAAAAGGAAAGGAGCCAGTGATAGCTCCATCTAAAAGTAGAAGAGCGATCATCTTGTAGAATGAAGAAGAAGAAGATGATGTTACCATCTCCGCTCTTGCTTTGAGAAAGTTGTAGCGTTCTGTTCCAGAAACAGAGGGTAGAGAAGACCCATAAGAGACAGAGAAGAGGAGTGAAGAGAAGGAATCAATAAGGAAGGAGACAGAGGAAAAAGAAGATGAAGACAAGGAACAAGGCCATCCAGTCATTGAAGAAGAAATAGAACATGAAGAGTACTTCTCTCCACCAAAAGGCACTAAAACATGGGGAGCTGCTGAGAAAATAGGTACTTCTTCACTTGCTTTTACTAGTGATGATGTCGGTCGTTCTCCTGCCAATCCAGAAGATGTATATGCTTCTCACTTCCCTGAAGAAGGTCATGAGGTATCTTCTCCAAATTTAGATGTTCATGTTGATGTGCCATCATCTCCACAATCTGACCGTGCTGAAGCAAGCACTTAAACTGACAACTCAGCAGACTTTAGAAGATTGCTTGATATTCTCATGGAGATGAGAGGTCAAATTTATGCCTTGGGATGTGAATTTCAGAATATGCAGAATGCTTATCAAGCCTCTTCAGAATCGTTGATGAATCAAGTTCAGGCCCTTAATCTTCAAATTCAAGCAACTGCCAAGGGTGAGGAATTAACACATTTAAAGGAGGATATGAGAAAGCTGGAGGAGACAGTTAAGTCGATGGGAGATTTCCAGCTTGTTCGTGTTCCAAAACAATCTTAAATCAATTCTTGTTTTCGTCTCTACCTTTTTAATGCTGACAAAAAGGGGGAGAGATGCGGATTTATAGATTTGTTTGATTTGAACTTAGACTGTTTTTGTTTTTGACTTTAAACTTTTATCCGGCTGGATTGTGACTTTTGGATAATTGTGGCTTTTGGATTGTGGTTTGACTATGTGATTGCATTGCAGTATCTTAAGCATTGTTGGTACTCATGGCAAAGATAATTGTTTTTACAGGACTAACCTATTTCTTGTGGATGCAGATTCAATACTATCTTTACTCATTTATCTTTTATGAGATATCATATTCTTGTTTGCTTGAGTATTGTCTTGCAAGTCAAAATTTCCAAATTTGTAGGAAAGTTTTGTCACCATAAAAAATGGGGAGAGTGTTGGAGAAAACTTCCTTATGTGTTTTGAAGTTGACAAAACGTTTCCATCAGTCTAATATGAAGACTTGAAGACTCTTCCATTAAAGTCTGAAGACCGTCAGATTCAAGCTTTAAAGTTTGCCCTCATTAATAGTCTCTAGATTGTCGAAGAAGATTTATCCAGAATTAAGGATTTATTTAAGGATTTGATTCGAGCGATTAAAGAAGCTTCACACGGCTGGAGATAGCATTTCGAGATCTTTTTTTCGTTTTAAATTTGATACGAATAAATTAGATTAGTTGTTTGGCAAGGTATATTTGGAAGGTTCTACTTATGGAAACCTAGATCCTGATTATATGGGCGAGCAGGATTGGTGGCCTATCATTACATTCCTTAAGTGAGTTGAAGATCTCCCTAATTGATTCCGTCCAACGGTTAGATGGAAGAACTCATTTGGAAAGTGCCAACGGGTATGAAGGCATGGAGGAGTATAAAAGGAAGAAGCTCTGGTTATTCGAGTGTGTGCGTGATAGAGAAATTCCAAAGTCTGAAGCTCCTTGTTCTTTGTTGATTCAACTGTTGAGCGAAATCTGTACTCAAAAGAGAGATTAGATACTTGTGTGACCTTGAGGAAGTGTAAAAAAGTCTTTACACTGTGTAATCAATGACGTGATATTATAACAACTCTTTTGATTCATAGTGAAATCCAGCCGGTGGGCTGTCAGTGCGGGATAGTGGACGTAGGTTTGGAATAAGCCGAACCACTATAAACTCTGTGTTCATTTTTTCTCATCCCTGATCCTCTTATTTATGCTTACGAGTTGTTTATTTATTTAATAGTTGAATTCTATCTTACTGTCCATCAAAAATATCCTTTTAAGTCTTACGAAAATTTTTATATACACCTATTCACCCTCCTCTAAGTGTATTCACTAGCCCCTTTCAGATAATGCACAGTGCATGTGGCTAAGCTCACTCAAATAAAGGAAATTGTAAAAACAAGGAGTAGCTAAAGGATGATGTGTAGAAGAGAAGAATAATGTTTTCTAAACATTAATTGGAGGAAGTACAAACATCTTTGTGATATATTCTCCATGTTTTGTTTGTTTGGCTCGCCTCATTGAGGACTTTTTCAAACTTAGCAATCTTGTACTTGTAGGAAGTATAAACGTCATTGTAGCCTACTATTTTAATCTAAATTCTAGGAATAAGTATACAAAAAATTCTAAAATAACATAATTGACATTGTAGTGTTGAGATGGTTTTCATCCATAAATTATTTTCCTACCCGTTACAAAGCTCGTGGGCTTTCGACAAGTGCTTGAGAGTGCTAGGGCGTTGAATGAGAATGTGAGTAAATCTCTCATTTTAATCATAAATTTATTAAGATTTTATTTGTTACCACACTTTACACAAGGATTAAAATAAAATGAATGTCATTAGTGCAGCGGGCTATTGAAGCTCCCAAAAGGTTGGAGCTTACCGTTGATTGCAAAAATAGTGGAGAAGCAAACAAAAAATCACCGACACTCTCAAAACTCTACCAAGATAGATTTGGAGACTCTTAGAAGCATTCGATGAGCTCCATGTTCATGGGCTCTACACTTATCTTGTGCCCTTTCGTAGGCATCAAGGTTGTTCAAATCTATCAGAATCTTACATTGTTATGTGCAAACGGTATGAAAATTGCACATGACCACTTTGATAGGACAGCTAAATTGGCGTAGCATATAAAAAATATTAAGTCACGTGTTAAATATTAGTTCGGAAGAATCTTTTGCCCGAGAAGTTCATTTCTTGGATATCTTAGATTTGCTAGAAAACTTATCAACTTGTTTTTCTGTTTAGAACGTCGATAGTTGGCTTTTAGCTTTGGTCCTGACTGATCTATGTTATCCAAGTCCATTGCCAACTATTCCAACTCTCACCATAATCAAATGCTATCTTTATTCATACCAAAATTAGAGCACAATCTGTATATTCACATGATAAGCAATCTAAGATTGATAACATTCTCAACTGAGCTACATACTTTGTTGCTGTATCATGAGGGCCGTTTAAAGCATTCAGCTTTGGATGCTGGTCAACCACTTCCAGTTGCATTTGTTGTCCATTTGTACATTACCAACTTTTTCACCTTTTAAGTCAAATCATCAATCTTTAAGCCCACAGTAGCACCAACCAACACTGCTTATAGCTTGACATCTACTAGTTGTCTACCCACCTTGTCGTCATTGGTCACATACCAATTGCGGAGTAGCAGCATCGCTGAGGAGCTCCTTTTTGTTAGATTTGCTATCGTCGGGGTCACCACGCTAGAACTTGCCACGAATGATATAATTCTCAATTTGTGCCACATCTCCTCATCAAGCTCATTATGCTGCACATGCTTTATGATCCTATTATCTACTCCCACTAACCCCCTCAATGTTGTGCCCTTTATCCACCTATACAGCCATATTATAGCTCCTTACGACCATCTATAGACTAAGACCCCTTAATTCCTCTGCCTCAACGCCCATTTGCCCATACTACTTCCAGTTGGTCCTTTGACTCTCGTGCCATCCATCATGTCACTGATAATACCATTAATTTTACCAATATCACTTCTTATTCAGGCTCGCAACAACTTAATGTGGGTGATGGCATCTCTCTTCGCATCCTATCACTCACATAGGTACCTCCTATCTTTATCCTTAAGAATGTTTTAGTTGTTCCTAATATCACCAAAAAAGATATTATTTGTTTCTCAATTTTCCTTCGCTAATAACTGTATTTTCTTATTTTACCTTGTATATTTTCTTGCGGTGTGCTTAGATACGGGTTAGATCCTTCTTTGAGCTAGCCTTGATCTCGACCTCTACTGCATCTTGCGCTCCAACTTGGCAACTTCTCCATCTGCATTTTTGTCTTCTTGCACCAGTTCACTCATTACATGGCATCACCGTTTCAGACGTGCCTCTTCGGATATTGTATTTTTCTTTTAAATTCAACAAAAAAATAGCATTTGAGGTTCTCCCTCTTTCACGTGTATGGCATGTGCTCTCAGTAAAAGTCATCGCCATCCCTACTCCCCTACCCATTCTAGGGCCACTTCCCCTATTTAGTTGGTTCATTTTAATGTTTGGGGTTCGTCCTACATACATTCTCTTTTTGGTTGTAAATACTACGTTTGTTTTATAGATGATTGTTCTCAATTCACTTGGCTTTATCCTTTCACATCTTGAGATCATTTTCCAACATTTTTAAAACCTTTCATGCATTTGTGGAGACTCAACTTTAGTGTAGGCTTGAGATGATTTAGTGTGATGGAGCACCCGAGTTCTTATACTTTGCCATGCACTTTCACCTTCCCAGTCATGGCATCCATCAATGCATCTCTTGTCTGTACTTTCCTTTTTAGAATGAGATCGCTAAATGCAAGCATCGACATATAGTGAAGCCTATTAAGGCTAACAAAGCAATCGAGAAGGGGGTTGAATCGGTTTAGTGTTAATGAATTAAAAATTTTTGCGGAATATCAACCAATCAACACTCAAGATGGTGTTCTAGACAAATTAGTATATGTGATGTTGGTAAGTCAATCAAAGAAGAATAAGCGGATCATATAAATGTGTATAGTAGTTTGGCTTATGACCAAGCCTATGTCTGCTCACAGACTAACAGCCTTAATAGTAGCTGAATTCCACTAATAATCAATAGTTCAAGTTACAATTGGTTAGTGTAATTCCCCTCACAAATAATTACACTATCGTATAAAAGAACACTATACTTACTCTTGTACACTTGACTGTAAGCAATTACAGTATTAACAAGCTCAAACTTGGACTTTCTCTTGTGAGCTCCTCAACTGCTGCACTTGTCACACCTTGAACCTTGGGCACGAGCACATCCCTTGGCGGTCGACTAGAAATGCGACGTCCTAGGACACGTCGTCGGCCCATTAATTTTATGCACATGCGGAAGCGAACTAATAAACCCTAGGCAACAAACAAAGACATGGATAGTAAAAGTAGGACAACCAATATTCACAAAACACACTTTATAAACAAACCGAGTTAACCCACAAGTTATATAAAAAAAGGCCCATCTCAAAAAGAGACTACTAAGCCACCTACTCTCCGGACCCTTCTGCCTTGAGCTTTGGATCTTCCACGACACCATCTAGGATGTTGATGTCCATAGGGTGAGCTACCTCCCCATCCTCGATTCCGACGGGAGGTTTGCCAAAACCCTGTAAAGGACCCTCCTGAGCACCGTTAGGATAGTTAATGAACCACGCTTTGAAGCGATGGGGTACCCAGTGACGGCAACCCTCATCGACCCAAATAGTGGTCACAACTAACTCACGGGTCTAGGTTGTCTTGAGAATAGGGAAGTAGGAGGGCTCATAGTCTATTTCCTTCAGAACCCTAAAACGAACTGGTCGCCTCTCCATACTAAGAACTTGAAAAAAGGGTTAACCACGACGGGATGAGATAAATCTTTGCGAGTCAAAACCCTAAACCTTGATTACGATGCAAATTCACCTAGAGGCAGCCTAAATAGGCATCACAAACAACTTACCTCGCCTCGGCACGTCCCTGCACATTAGTTCATCTCATATGCACTTATAAACGCAGCAAGCATAATTTAATAACTGGAACACATCATTTCATATATGAACAAATCACATGGGTCCCGATTATAAGGTAAAATTGTAATGACACGTCCCATTCCGTGCCACATGATTTTTGTGACATTCCAGATTTTCAGTTATGTATTCTACTGAATAAATTGGGCATTTCATTGACTCACCTATAGAACTGTTCTCAAAGCTGATCACTTTGGATATAACTAGACTATCCGGGGAAGCCATTAAGAATTTTAAGGCAAATAGACTTGAGAATTTGACCAAGAATTGGCTGTTCGACCGTGCTCATCTACCGAGATCATTACGACACATATATAAATCGATTAGAGATCAGAAATAGGTCGGCTTGACTGAGATGTGTGGCTAATCGTGGATGATACCACTTGTCGCGACCAAAATTTCGGGTGCACCACCTAAAATTAGGCTAATGGATTGCTAAGCCTAGACTTAGCTCGGGCTCTCCCAATCCCATACCAACTCGCGATTTAAATTCAAATATCTAGCATGCAAAAGGGAGTTGCCACTAATCAATTTGCGGTAGGTCGATTAGACACCTAAGTAAAATAATGGGAGAATTATTTCATTTCTACGAACCAGAGACTTTGGGTACGGGGACTTGGTTACACCAGACTATCCTAATGCCCTTTCGGTACCTTTATCTTTTTATTTTGAAAAAATGTTTTGCAAGCAACTTGAATTAATTTTAATTTATTTTCCTAACATGTGAGGCGATCATGCGGGTGCGCATACCACCAATTTAACACTCAAGAAAGCAATTAAATAATGCAGAAGTTACCTCAAAGCAACGAAAGCATCTGCGTTGTTAGATCAGAATTCACATCAGCAATCCTAGATATGATTTCTAATTAACAAGCAATCACTCAATTTTTCACTTTTTAATGAGAATATAGTCCATATGCAATGCAATGCTTCTAATATAAAATGAAATAATATGGCATGGCAAAATGTCCTAAACTATATGAATGAGTAAAAAAAAAAAACTAATGATTTCGTAATGAACATGCAATAATTAAATATGCAATCTAAATTAACCAAAATGACCTAATTCTAATGACGGACAATTTCTAATTAAATGAACCTAGCAATAATCACTAAATGACATGCATTTCATGAACCTAATTCTACATGACGTGCACATGATGATTTTTATTTTTAATAAGAACATGCAATCTATCTAGGATAAATTATTTAAACCTATAATTAATAAACATGCAATCCTAATATGCAATGATGTACAAAGAATGCCATAATTCTACATGATAGATGCATGATGATTTTTTTTTTGTTTTTATAAAAAATTCGAAATTAAAATTGCCAAATAATTAAACATGCAATTCAAATCTAAAAAAACTAACATCCTAAATGAATGCATTTTTTTGGATTTTTATTTTTTTCAAGAATTCGAAATAACTTAATTTCCTATTCTAAATATGCAAAATAACCCTGAAACAATAAACCTAATCTAACTCAATTTTTTTTTTCTTTTACGAAAGCAAAATCTATCAAATGACACAACAGCAAATCAGGCAAGATAAGATCAATATCCATAAATTGACGAATCATATCCCGCGCATGGGATCGGATTGGCCAATTTTAAACAAAATCGCGAATTGAATCTCGAGCGTGAGATCGGATTAGCAATTTTTCCGTGCGATTACAAGTCAGATTCCGGGCGTGAAAATCGGACTGTCAATCGTATGCACGTTGTGAAATTAGAGATTAATCCCTAATTTAAAAAAAAAACTTTTCGGGAAACTTTGGATAAGATGCATCATTGGAAGATTTAAATTTAATTGCAATATTAATGAATTAAGTAAGAAAATTACCAAATTAAATTTGGATAATCCTTTACCTATTTCATAATATCGCTCCCGAATTTGGACTCGTCGAATGATGGGACTAGTGATGGCTTGTGGTGGATGATGCTGGAACCGATGCGGCGGCCGCTGCAATTGTTGGATGAAATACCGGAAAGCTGCGTAGTGGGTGAGGACTGGCTTCGTTGATGTTGGCCTCGGAAAAGCGGTGTCCGAGATGTGAGAGTTGCGTGAATCAATCTCCACAAATCACCACTCACAATTCCTCTTTAACTCCTTATTTTTTATTCCTCCACTCACTAATGGCGTCTCAATGCTTCATGCCCTCTTTTCTCTGTGGATTGTCTGTTTTGTCTTGTGGCTTTCAAAAATTTTGCATCTGTTGCATTTGACCGTGAGTGGATGACTCACGGTTGATGCTTCTTAGCACGATGAGAGGATTCTTGGTGATGTGCACAAGGTTGGGATTAAAAACTATTAAGAGCAATTCATTGGAGACTCCACAAACCCCAGGAGTTTTGGACGTGATGAGGGTAGTAACGGACGCTTGAATGCCGCGTCCCAAGATCAGCGGTAGCGGCAACTTTCGGATGCTCTGAAAGTCTTACCCGTTTGTGGGAAACCTGCAAAAACAAAGGGAAGTTTTGTTGTCACTAGGAAGGATCGTGAACACTGTTGGTCTGGGGTCACGATGCAACAACAACGGCTTGAGATAGAGGGTTGCTGCGTTGTCTCCGGTCACTGGACTCATGGCAGGGAATGGATTCTTCAAGCGGTACCGATGGTCAGCACCACAACTCGTCGTTAGGATTGGGGCTGGGCTTGGCAGCGTAGCAAGTGAAGAGTAAGAGACGTCATGGACAGCAGCTCGGGACAATGGCTCGGTCGTGCTCGGCGTTGTCGAATATGTGGCTAAGTAGCAGCGCGAGTCGCTGGACGTCGTTGGGCTCCCTTTTTTAAGGTACCCGAGATGCTTGATGCGTCGAACTACCGATGGGGGCGTCGGGGGAACCACTGAAAACGTCCAGAATTTAGGCAAAGGACACGACTTGCCCAAGGAGCCCAATTTCTTTTGTTGACCTCTGACCTAGCTTCCTCCTCCTCTCTTCCCTCATGAATCAACGTACTCTCATAATACGCCCTCTCTTTTGACTATCGAAAAAGAGACCAAGAAAAGTCTCTTTCCTCACATGTATCTCTCTAGTATTCTATGCACTCTGAAATTCTGAATTGCCGTTCTTTGATTTTTTGTGTGTGCTGTGCCGTGGCTGTGTATGGAATTGTGTGGCCTCCTCGTGTCCGTGCACGAACAACACATTTTATAATGGAAGAACTTTAGATCTTTATGGCATATTTTGTTTCCAATTTCGCTCGTGCATAATACCTCTAGATATACTATTAAAATATATGCACATCGCGCAATATTCCCTTTTTTATTTTTCACATATTCTATCCAAAAATTTCTTTTTTACCCAAGAATATACCCATTGGTGTATATTACCTGAATATATGAAAAAATCCTATCGGAATATGCTCGCCGTCGGTCCAATGCTAAATGCAAAAAATGAAAATTAAAAATAAATGCGCCTAAAACTATATGCTATGCAATTAACTATTTTTTTTAGGGATAAAATTAACTCCTAATTTTTAATGTGATGAATGACCAAACGGGTCGCCAAAATTTAGGTGTCAACACCACTAAATTGGAAAATTCTCGTCAGCCGACACTAGACCGATTTTCTTATTGTTTTGGTACCTTGTGTCCGTATTTGAATTCTTGAGATTTTCATGACAATCGAGAGTCGCCAATGTGTCGAGTGGGTTCATTGTGGCTCGAAGAAAATCGACCACAGGTCATTTGCATTAAAAATTTCTAAAAGTTACCTAGTAGCCTAGGTTACGCTAAAAACGCATCGAATGGAAATTAACCGTGAATTCGAGTCCGATTTCAGAAATTGAAAGTCTTGTCATGTTACAACCTATTTTAGGAACGTTGACTCATCTTCCGAAGAATTTTCAGAGATTCCGAGATTTTTACGGAAAATGGATTCAGACGTCGTGGAAAATTAATGGAAATTCGTATAGGCTTATTTGAAGGGAATTTGGACTCCCAAGCCGGGCTATGTGTTGATGGGAACTGATAGAAATTTTAAAGGCTTCCTTCTTCATCAAATTGGACGTCGAATTGAGAAATTTCGTGGAATAATCGAAGCAACTATAATGAAATTCGGAGCTTGTGAAGGGGGGTTGGATTTTTGGCTTCAAATTGGAGTAATTTGTGGATTTTATTACAAGAAAGTATTAGGGGAAAACATTGGAATATTTATGCATTAAGATCTAGGGGACATGCAATCAATTCAAGGGATAGGATGGTTGGACTTTGGGGCCACTCTTTTTGGCCAAGTTTCTTGAGCATGCCCCGGTTGACCTTCATCTTCTTTGTGCATCAAACTCCCCCGATCCCCTTCTGTTTTCACTTCTTTCATTTTCCTTTTGCTGTTTTCTTTGAAGACTGCTGCTCCCCCTTGGATTCGATGCCACCGAAGTCGCTCATCCCCTTTCATCGAAACAATTTCTGCTCAGCACTCACACACACCCACTTTCACCCACCATTTCCCATCTACTTGCCACACGTCCGTGGTCTGCCTTTCTTTGGCCAACTTCTTGCCTTGAAGACCCAACCGAAGCATCACTAATCCATCAAGAAGCCAGTCCTTCGAAGTCTCCTTACTGCCACGTCCCAGCTTCCTACCACTAATTGAAGCCACCGAAGCCGAAACAGCTCAGTTGTCACGCCGTGAGATCCACCGAATTAGCAGGCCCCTTCGAAGACTCCACCGCCAGCTGCTTCCTCATCTGTTTCTTCGCTGCCTGGTGCGCCTGCAGCAACGCTCGAAGTAGCTGCTTGCGTTCGCGCCTCTTCTCCAGCAACGTGTCTTCAGCCCATCGTCTTCAGATCTTCAGCCCAGCAAAGCCCTCAACAGCTCATGCAAGTCAGTAGCCCAGTTCAGTTTTTGGTCCAGCAAGCCTGCAATTCCCATCCCATTCAAAGACAGGCCCATTTGAAGCCTGCGACCTTGAAGCCCATTTAGTTCAGTCCATTTTCAGCAAGCCCAAGCCCAAGTCTAAGCCCAAAAATTTCTGTGGGCTTGTGAAGCTTTTGGGCCTGGCTCGAGTGTCCGCCGACGTCGCCGAAAACCCGAGTTTCGGTCGCCGTCACGTAGTCGTCGCGGGGATTCGGTCTCCACTTTTAATCAAGTGAGTTTTACTCACTAATCCCTTATTAGTCAGTTAATGATGCTTATGGGTTGATTAGATTTAATTAAGTGCAATTAGGTGGATAGATTAGATTAGAATAATTAAATTAGAGACTTATCCATGCATGTTAGGCAAATGGATAGTGTACTTAGCAAGGAGATAGGTCCTGGTATTTATTGAACGAGTCTCGGTAATTTTCTAGGTTCGTCTCAGCTTTCAATTAGGCATTACATGCCTAAATTGGATTTATTGCATTTAATTAATTAATTAATTAATTAATTTCCGAAAATTAGACTGGGATGGTCGACGACTGGAATTTTATGCTGATTGTCGTGGTGCAGTCTGTTTATTTATTTACGCTTTGATTTGCACCAAATGGATTAAATTGTGGATTTTTAAGATATATTCATAAATGAGTTGATTTTGAGTAATTGATTGAGGAACAACCGGGTAGCGGTTGTTAGTATCTAATTGATTGGTGAACCACAGAGGATTGTGAAAATTGAGTGAAGTGGTCATTGAGGGGAAATTATTCCAAAATTGGAGAATGTTAGTACTTGATGGTAAAATGACCGTGAAAGGTTGTGAGTGGACCTAGAAAGCTGCCGAAGATTGAGTAGGTTGTGTCCGCTGAGCCGTGAGTCGGCATTACCGCCGAAATAGGAATCGGCCGTGCCGAGTGGGGTCATAATGCCACTAAGTAGCAAAAAGTGCTGAGTGGGGCCGTGATTCCACTAAGTATAAATTATGTTCGTAGGGCTGTGATCCACCACCTGGTAGAGGTTGTGCCCGTTGAGCCATGATTTAGCATTATCACCGAAATAGGAATCGGCCGTGCCGAGTGGGGCTGTGATGCCATTAAATATTGAAAATTGTCGAGTGGGGCCTGATTACCACGTAAAGATAGGTTGTGTCCTTCGGACTGTGTTGTATAGCCAAGCATTTAGAAGACTGTGCTCATTGAGCCATGAGTAAGAATTTAGATGGAATAGCTGAAACGATCGGGAATAGTCCGATTGACATGTAATCGACTATGTCGATCAATTTGTGATATGATGATTAGGTGCTTATTTGAATTGTGCTAATATGCAGGTGGAATCTGAGGTTAAGGTAAGTCTTTTGACTCGTGTTGTGCTTAGGTAGCCTCGAAAATGTATTGATTTTCTAATTAGGTCTTAGGGGATAGAACTTGCTGAGACGTAGTCTCATCCCGGTTGTGTGACAATATTTCAGGACCCTGATGAGGAATCTGAGGAGAATGAACTCGAAGAGGAGTACTCGGAGGGGAACCCCGAGGATGATCCAGAATATGATTCTGATGAGGATTAAGACTCCACTCCTGTCTGATGACTTTTATTGTGGAACCTGTTTGAGTAGAAATCGACCTTTTAGTATGGCTTGTATATGTATATATATGACTGAGTTGTTATATATGTACATAAGGGTGTTTGTTTTTAGGTTCAAGTTTTTAGTCCTACTTGTCTATCCTATTGCTTTATTGTTTGGGGATTTTTATTATATGCTTTCGTATGTGCATATTAAATGAAAGGGTCGGCGATGTGTCCAAGGACATCGCTACTAATCGACCAGGTGATGGATAGGCACGCGTTTGAGGATCGGGGCGGTGACAATTTTGCCCCATAATCAGGTGCATCTATTATAATTGCTTAGGCATGTTCTAGTTATTACGACCCATCGGCCACGGCCAACTCAACAATCGGCGGTCATCCGGCATAACCGGGCGTCGTCCCACTCCATCGAGCACGGCAACGTCTACACCTATACGGTATTTTATAAAGGAGCATCGGCCCAGCCTCCACTGCGACAGACATCCGTTGGCATGGGGCATCCGAACTTAATCAGGCATCGCCTCCCTAACTCCCGTTGGGTGATGGGTTTCGATAGTGACCACATGCACATCCATACTTGGCCAAGAACCCCTTACTTTGCATCCAAATACCTTGTATTTAAATAATGAACTTGGCCTTTTTTTCTTCGTATTAAAAATCATCCCAGTAAAATAATCGTGTGGTCATGCATTTAAATCGAACCAGTAAGTATGATACACTCTCATTTGAAAATCCCACGATTTTATACACTATATAAAAATTTTGATGTAAAAAACCGACACCCAATATTTTTCTATTTAAATACTCATAAAATCAATTTTTGCAATAATGGCCAATAACGATCACCAAGCACTCAATTGCACAAATAAACAGTCAATTTCACATATAAATTGAACCATGAGAATTAGCGCAAAATTCTGAAAAACGGCTAATCCATCACAATTTATGCTAATTATAATTAATTAAATAAATTACAAATAAATAAATCTAATTTAATTAAACTAACCACGGTTAACTAATCATGACACTAACTGACCCAAGTCAACTAAACTAACCTAGGGTAGTAACCTAACTAAACTAACCCCTAACCAAACTAACCTAACTAACTAACCAATCTAACTAATTTAGTTACTCTAACTAGGATTAACCACTAATCCTTAATTAACACTAAACTACTTAACAACCTAATCCCGGATAAGGGAGTTAACTCACCGAATTCAACGGCGATGGTTTCACGGCGTCGGCGGCATGATGACGGTGAGATCCCACGTGACTACGGCGCCACTAATGGAGGCTCGGATGAGGCTGAAAATAGCCTACAAGGCTCACGGCCAAGGGTTGGAATCTCCCGGGTTGCAGCTTAGGGGCAGGGGGCGAGCTGATTGGGCTCGGCTAATGGTGTTGGACGGCTAGGTGGGCGTGGCTGGTGCGATGAGGGTGCTGTAGGTGGCTGCTCGGCGGGCTGGAGGCTGGCAGACCAGCTGGACGTGCGGTTGAGAACGTGAGGCGGATGCTGGAGGCGTCGGGGCTGGTGGGACGGTGGCGTTGGACTGGGCGGCGCGGATGGACATGGGTAGTGATCGGCTAGGGAAGGCATTGGGTGGTCGTTGCTGGAAATGGGAAAATGAAGATGGAGCAGAGGCGGCAACAACGTGAGGAAGGAAATGTGAGGGGAAGTGAAGGTGGGAAGAATAGGAAGAAGGCAAAAGGGAAGGGGGTCTGCACACATAGGAAAGGAAGGGGAAATTGGAAGGAGAGAGAGAGACTAAGAAAGTATAAGCAACATCCAATGAGAGCCAAGCCTAAATATCCGAGCACTCAAGTGTTTGGCTTTTAAAGTCTTCAGCCCAAATTGTCAAACACCCATCCAATGGCAATTTTCCTTCAATTTCTTCACCAAATAAAGCCTTTTGGTGAGATATCACATTGTTCGAGGAACCCTAGATGCTGTCGGAGTAAAGGATCGTCAAATCCCTTAAGCAGCCCATCCAAATTTCTTCTATTTTCTTTTTGTTGAAATTGATTTTTCTGCAAAATTCCGAGCTCGACGGAATGTTTTTCGAAAGATGAGACAATGTCCTAAAAATAAATCGTTACACGCTCAAACGTTCGATTCCCGAAACTGAATTCAATTTTGTAGTTAAAATCGATCGGATGCGATTTTAGTACAACCTAATCTATCGGGCTTTTAGGGATTTTAGCGTATTTGACCCGTGGTCGATCATTTTCGATCCACATTTATGCATCTTCGATTCGTAGGCGACTCTTGGTTGTCGTATAAATCGCAAGGTTTCAATTACGTGTACCGAGTATAAAATCGACAGACAATCAGGTTAGTGCCATTCGACACGAATTTCGCAATCACGCGGAATCACCCGCAATTCAATTACGTGTTTCCATTGAATCGACCTATATCTGATCACTAATTGATTATAATGGCGTCGTATTGACCCTTGTCGATTATTATGGTTGAGCGATCGATTTTCGATCGAATTCTCTAATCTGTCGCGTTTATATCCCTTAACGGCTTCATTTAATAAATTAGTTAACTCGTGAATGGCCAACTCAGAGAAAAAAGACCATAGGCGTATCGACGAAATGCCCATTTCATATTATCGGCACGGGGTCGAAATTCAAGATGTCACAACACTCAAAACAACGGTTGAAGCTTGTATGATGATTTTTAAAGGATTTTTTTTTTTTTTTTTTTGGGTGTTCCATTAAGAAAATACCAAGTAGACCTTCCACACAATGCCTCTAAATAACCACAAGTGCAATAATTTTTCAAATATCCACTAAATGGGAGGATTTCTTTTTATAGGTAAGTTTTTTGTTGTATTACTCAATCAAAAATATATATAAAAGAAAAGTAATGAATAACTTCTAATTTGTTGGGTCACATTTGCATAACTTATATATATATATATATATATATATATATATATATATATATATATATAGGTTTGGGGGGGGTGGTGGTGTGACATCCCAAATTTTCAGTCATATTTTCTATTGAATAAAGGGATAAGTGCTACAGAAGTCCTAAAACTTGTCACGAAAATGCAATTGAGTCCTAAAACTTGCAAAAAGTGCAATTGAGTCTTAAAATTTATCAAATTGTTTCAATCGAATCCTAAAGTTAACGCCGTCGACTTTTTAATGGAAAATTGTGGCACCCCCAAACCCGATAGGGTCGCTACGAATACTAAGCATTCTATCCATTGCAATTACTGGTTACTTGTTTTTAGTAAAAAGGGGAGTTGTAAAGAAGGACCAAGGCTTATAGGCATATTTTTTTTTTTGAAAATATAGGGATTAGCGCAGCTCATAACGAAAATTAGAGGCGAGTCTTACCATCCCTTCACTTCTCTTAGCGATGGTACAATGCACACCAACTACACATTGAAGGAAAACATAAGGCCGAACCACTTTTATTTACATTTTCAGGATGGACATCTTGGGTCGGTATAACCAAAAAAGAAACCAAGACTTTTCACTATGCTTGGCTATATCTCAAAAGAGATCATCAACCCCCTATATCGAAACGTGAAAGACCTTCCATCTACAAGTGTCGGCTCCTTCTCCAAAAAGTGTCGTCTCTCTCTCTCCTTCTCACGGGCCATCACACCTAGCCAGGTGCATCGGGCTGTGGCGGTGGCAGCATCCCCATCATCACCCCGTCCCGGCGGACGTGGACGGACAGGAACTCCTGGATGACAGGGCCCCCAGCCAGGCCCACGTCGTACATCACTAGCACCCGCACACGCAAAAACACAAACCCAGGGATGGTGATGCAAATGTGCTTCGAGCACTCAACCTCTACATCCGAGGGAATGCCGTAGAAGGTACCACGCGAAACTGGAGGGAGAGGCATTTTTCTAATCTGAAATGTTAGTCCCCAAAGGGGTGAGTACAACCACTCAGCAGGTAAAGGACCAATGACCACTCAATGCATCATACAATACAATCATAGTATAACACATGTCATCATATTTCACGTACATGCATCATCATATAGTCATCATCCTCATCATGCATCCATACACTCATCATCATCAAATCACATGTTATCATCATGCCATAGGTGCACATACATCCATGCACTCATCATCATCATATCACATGTTCTCATCATGCCATAGGTGCACATACATCCATGCACTCATCATCAAATCACATGTTATCATCATGCCATAGGTGCACATACATCCATGCACTCATCATCAAATCACATGTTATCATCATGCCATAGGTGCACATACATCCATGCACTCATCATCATCATATCACATGTTATCATCATGCAATCATGCATACATGTGACCATTTTTTTTTTGACTTAATTTCAACTCATGCTTTTCAAATTGAATTGCCACATTTCTCTTTCCCGGGACCAGTAATTGCGTCCCACATTTCTATCGCTTGCACCCAACCTGGCATCGCGAGGAACCTCCGGCACGCACCTCCGGGCATCTCGAAACTCCCGAGGACATCCGGCACACACCTTCGGGCATCCGGCTCACACCTCCGGGCATCTCGAAACTCCCGAGGCATCGTTGGTTCACACCTCCGACGGTCATTCATATTCTCATACATCTCTTTTCCAATTTCACACTTGAAATTTTCAATGCAATTGATTTAAATTACTCTTTTGAAATCATGCAATATGTATTGGGAAAATTGTCCTTTGATGAAATGGTTTTAAATGAAATCTTTCTTTGAGATCATGGAAAATTCATCATTTTCTTTAATGTCATATGAAATGCATGAAAGCCATCACACCATTGCATGAATAATAATCCAAAGTCTCATAATTCACATAATAATTCATACGGATCACGCATCACAGCATAGAATTGGCTATGCATTCCAATATCATAAATTTCGAAAATGTACAGCTTACACAGTTTTCAAAACACAGTTCATTAAATAGGCAAAAGACCTTCAAAAATCACGAAATTTAACTATGTTATAGTCAAGACATAGATAAAGATGTTTCATGAAGAACATTTCTCCAAAAGAAATTTGTACAGAAAGATATAGGTCATGAATGTCAACATTTTCAAGTCCGAAACACACAGATTGCATAGTTTTCTAATCACAGTCGATTGAATAGGCAAATGACCTTCAAAAATCATGAAATTTAACTATGTAGTAGTTAAGACATAGATAAAGATATCACGTGAAGGAAATTCCTCCAAAAGAAATTTGTACAGAATGATATAGGTCATGCATGTCAATAATTCCAAGTCCGAAACACGCACATTGCACAGTTTCCATATCACGGTCGATTTAATATACAAATGACCTTCAAAAATCACCAAATCAGAGAATGTGCTAGATAAGACTTAAAGGTAACAATTTCATGAAGAACACATGCCCAAAAGAGATTCACACAAAAAGATATAGCTCACACATTACAACATGCAAAATTCGGACAAGGTCAGATTGTGCAGTTTTTGGAACAATTCGATTAAAATACCCAAAAGATCTTCAAAAATTCTGGAATTTTACCAGGTTATATTCAAAGTCCTAAGGTATATTTTTCATGAAGACATCTAGGCCCAATTCGTTCTCAATAATTTTCTACAGTCATACGAAGTTTCTGACTCTAGCACCGAAATGTCCAGTATACTTTACTCCGTAATATCGAGTTCTTACCTACTTATCCTTCTTCGTTTCTGCTGAAATTTTGATATGTTTTGTCCCAAGAGATCCCCTACAACTTTCATTAAGGGATCTAAGTGAAATTTCCAAAGTATAATCACCATATGGGTCCAAGAAGTCTCGGGTGTCCTAGTACCGTATTTCCAGATTTACCATTTTCAAGAGAAAGTTGGTTCACTAGGCTACACTTGCTCATTTTACCTCAACTTTGAGTATGTTAGTCTTTAGGATGTTCTCTACAAGTTTCATGAAGGAGTCGAAGTGAAATTCTCAGTAAAAAGTGACATGCAACACACAAATCCACCAAGGGACCACAAAACAATTTCAGATCTAGCGTTTTTCGTAGAGGGAGGGTTTTACCCCTCAAAACTCAACCATTTTATCCCAAATTTTAGTATGTTGTATTTTGAGATGTGATCTACAACTTTTGTGAAGAAGTCAAAGCAAGAATCCAACTCAAACCACACATGCAAGTCTCTACAACTTTCGGGGTCCAGTGGTATACTCGGAAACAGAATGCATTTTCAAGAACAACTCATTCTAACTTTAGTTCCTTAGACCCTAAACACCCAAGATTCAACACCATTCCAAACACACATGCAAGACACACATGCAAGAGCAGCAAATGGATCCCAACTTGCCTCTAAAGATCACGCAAACGGCGGCACACGGACGGCACACGGACGGCGACGGGTGGACGGACGGCGAGCGGCTCCTTCTTCTTCCTCTCTCGGTTTCTCTCTCTCGCAACCCTCTCTCTCTCTCTCACTCTCTTGGACGACAGTCCTCTCTCTCTTCTCACCTTAACCGGTTGCTTTCCCCCCTAATGGTCTTCCCTTCCATCATTAGCAATGATTTAGGGGTGCATGAGGGACAAATGGCAAGAGGGTTTGTGACAAATGGGGAGGACATGCAAAGGCGATCCCCCCCCTGCTCGGTCGAAGGCCCATCATGGGCTTCATGGGCCCAGCAAAATGGCCCACTTTAGGCCCTTTACCCTTGGGCCTAAAGTTCAATCCAAAATTAAATTTTTAAATTTTTACTTTTTAGCAATTCCTCTTAATTCCCTCTCTTAGTCGATTTCAATTTCCAATTTCACATGGTCAAAAAAAAAACTTGTAACATTTAATCTATAGGGATTAAATCTATGAGGTGCATAGCCAGAATAAATTCTTCTTATTAATTTATCCCATAATACTAATTTTAAAAACTCATGAACACAAACATACAACTCTTAGTCTTAAGAGAAAACTAATGGCTAAAACATAGCCCATAGGTAATTTTATTACCTAATCAAGGGCTTTAATACATCCTAGAGCTCGCCTCGAATTTTTTGGGATACCACAAAAATGTTGACGTGGCATTTAAAATTAACTTTTATTTTCCATATGGCTTTTTTAAATTTTTATTTAAATTAGATTTAAAAATTAAAAAAACGAAAAGTGAAAATTTATTTAAAAAAGAAAACAGTTAAAAAAAAAAAAAAGAAAAAAGTGGCACCTTGCTTTGGAGGGGCCTCGGTGATCGTCGCCGGCCTTGGGCGCGGTGGCCGGCCCTCGCCTAGCCCTAAGCGAGGGCCGGCGACCCTTGCCAAGCTTGGGTGGTTGGCCGTCGCCCGGCCCCGGGCGGGCGACCTTTGCCAAGCTCGGGCGAGGGTGCCTAGATTTGGGCACGCCAACTCTCGCGGGGGGCCGACGGCCATTGCTTGGCCTGGGCGAGTCGTCACCGATCCTCGCTTGGGCTCGGCAATCGGCGGCGGCGGCGACGGGGAGGAGCTTGCTTTATTTTTTTTAACAATTTTTAAAAAATAAAATTTCTATTTTTTTTAGTTTTTAAATCTATTTTTTAAAATTGAATAAAAAATAATTAAAAAGCCATTTGAAAAAGAAAATTATTTAAAAAGCCACGTCAGCATTTTCCGTTAAAAGGGCTAACGGTGTTAATTTTAGGATTCGATTGAAACAATTTGACAAGTTTTAGGATTCAATTGCATTTTCATTACAAAAGTTTTAGGACTTCTGCATCACTTATCCCTTGAATAAATCGGGCATTTCATTGACGCGCCTATAGGGTTGTTCTCAAAGCTGATCACTCTCAAGATAACTAAACTACCTGGGGAAGCCATTAAGGAATTTTGATGCAATAGACTTAAGAATTCGACTAGGAATTGGTTTCTCGACCGTGCTCATTTTTAGAGGCCATTGAGTTGAGATCAGAGATAGGTCGGTTCGACTAAGATGTGTGGCCTAAACGTGTGTGACTCCACTAAATGAGAAAATTCTCGTCGGTCGGCACTAGACTGATTTTCCTATTGTTTTGGTACCCTGTGTCCGTATTTGAATCCTTGAAATTTTCACGACAATCGAGAGTTGTCAATGTGTTGAGTGGGTTCATTGTGGCTCGAAGAAAATCGACCACGGGTCATTTGCACTAAAAAATTTTGAAAACTACATAGTAGCCTAAATCACGCTAAAATCACACCGAATTGAAATTAATTGCGAATTTGAGTCCGATTTCAAAAATTGAAAGTTTTGTCATGTCACAATTAATTCTAGGAGCATCGACTTAGTCTCAGAAGATTTTTTTGCAAACTGAGACTTTTTGGAAAAATGTCGTCCTAGGGCCTTTTTTGTCCAGAAAAAGTCAGGTTCCATTTTTGATTGCGCATTTGAGATGCAAGTGAGTTGTAATGGTGAGGAAAAGTATTAATTTGATCGAGGGCTCGACAATGGGATTTTCGGGAGCCGAATTGAATGGATTTGAGAACCAATTAGTGTACAATTGAAGCCAAATCACTTGAATTTCGTAGCTCCCCCTTGTCTAGGCCTTTTGGACCATTTCAAAGGTGGTAAAGTGAGCCTTGGTGGCTGATTGTGGTCCATGTAAGGCAATTATGGCTGAGAATTGGTCGAGGGGACCATAGGATGAGGATTGAATGATGGTAGGCCCCTTGTCTCCCTCTTTCTCCCTCAAGTTGGCCAGCCACATCCATTGCCCTTCTCCTTGCCATTTTCGACCACCACAGCAGCTAAAGAAGATCGCCGAAGCCACACGACGCCATTGCCTCCACTGTTCACCATCTCCACCCTTGCTTGTGTGCCACCGCTGCTCTACCTTCGTCGTACGCACCTCCGCCTCCCTCTCGCCCTCACGCTGTTCTAGCCGTTGTTCCGTGTCGTGTGGAGCTTAGCCAAAGCTATCCCACCTTCGTTTAGCTGCCGCGGTCATCGAGCACCCTAGTTGCCTCCGCCAGTTTTGCTTTGCCATAACCAACCTTGTTTCTTTTAGTTTCAGCCCAAAACAGAAGCTGGAAGTGTGGGTTTCCAGCAGCTCTTTGGGCCCGTTTTGAGGTGGTTCCTAACCCCAAAAGTTAGGTCCGCTTTGGAGAAAAGTGAGCCCTGTTTCATCCTCGACGAGTTGAGCCAATCAGATCACAAGACAAGTGAGTTTAACTCACTAATCTTCGCTTAGTAGGTTAATGACGCTTAAGGACTGATGAGATTAAGTTAAGTATGATTTAGGTGGATAGTTAGATTAAATTAGTTAATTTAATTATTTGTTGATGCATGTTAGGTGGATAGATAGTGCAATTAGGGCCTAGACAAACTCTAATATTTATCTAGAGTGATTCGGAAATTTTCCAGGTCCGTTTCGACATTCAATTAGGCTTTTTCAGGCCTAAGTTGATTTATTGGCGTTTATTTATTATTTTCTGTAATTATTTAATTAATTACTTATTTTTCGAAAATTAGACCGGGATAGTCGGTGACCGGAATTTTATGTTGATTGCTTTGTGGTGTGGTTCGTTTATTTATCTGAGCTCTAATTTGTGCTGAATTGATTTAATTGTGATTTTAGGATTTTATTCCTAAATTAATCAATTTTGGTAATTGATTGGAAAATAACCAAGCGTCGGTTTACAACGCCAAAAATATTTTGGTGGACTGTAGAAAATGGTGGGATTTATGAAAATGAAATGATCATATTTTGGCTAAGGCCAATCGTGTACCCACACATGACTATTTTATCGGGTATGATAAAAAGGTGAAAAATCGTTGGCGATAAGAACGTTGGCTTGATGACTCGGTATGTCATCTCAAAGAAAGACATTATATTATACCGGCTCAGTGACTTGATATGTCATATTGGAGAATGAATAGTATATTATGTTGGCTTGGTGACTCGGTATGTCATCTCGGAGAAAGACATTATATTATACTGGCTCGATGACTTGATATGTTATCTTGGAGAATAGATAGTATTGACTGGAATGATCGGGGAATGGTCTGATTGACATGTAATCGACTAGGTGGATTGATTGATGGGTCGATTTGAGTGAACGATTTGATTTGTTAATGCGACTCGATGAGATTATGAATTGTGTTGAATTGCAGGGAGGAACGAAAGCCAAAGTAAGTTCTCTGACTCGTGATTGTACATAGGCAGCCCTTAGGGCATATTTTCTTCCTAATCGAGTCTTAGGGGGTAGAACTCGCTGAGACGTCATCTCACCCCATTGTGAAATAACATTTCAGGTCCATAGATAGTAGCACCTCTAGCTCCTCCCGAGCAATTTGGTATACTGGAGGAAATCACTAAGATAGGTTATCACATTCCAATACACCATCACCCTGAAGGATTGGAGTATGGTTTGGTGAAATCTACCGTTTGGGTTGATGTGGGCAAACCCTAAAAGGTGCCCCATAAATATCGGTCGTGGTATCACCATTACAATGATGGACGAAGGGTGGGCCCTGTACCGGAATTTGATGTACCTCTGTACATTTTGAAAGGGGCTAGTGAATACACCTAGGGGGTGAATAGGTGTATAAAAATTTCCGTAGGACTTAAAAGGATATTTTTGATGGACAGTAAGATAGAATTCAACTTTTAAATGAATAAAAAACTCATAAGCATAAATAAAAGGTTCAGGGATAAGAGAAAATAGACACAGAATTTATAGTGATTCGGCTTAATCCAAGCCCACGTCCACTCTCCCGCATTGACAGCTCACCGGCTGGATTTCACTAAGAATCAAAAGAGTTGTTACAATATCACATCCTTGATTCCACAGTGTAGAGACTTTGCTACACTTTTTCAAGGTCTCACAAGTATTTAATCTCTCTTTTGAGTACAGATTTCGCTCAACAATTGAATCAACAAGGAACAAGGAACTTCAGACTTTGGAATTTCTCTATCACGCACACACTCGAATAACCAGAGCTTCTTCCTTATATACTCCTCCATGCCTTCATACTCGTTGGCACTTTCCAAAGGAGTTCTTCTATCTATCCGTTGGACGGAATCAATTAGGGAGATCTTCAAGTTACATAAGGAATGTGATGATAGCCCATCAATCCTGCTCGCCCATACAATCAAGATCTAGGTTTTCATAAGTAGAACCTTCCAAGTATACCTTGCCAATCAACGAATCCAATTTACTCGTATCAAAATTAAAACGAATAAAAGATCTCGAGATGCTATCTTCAGCCATAAGAAGCTTCTTTAGCCATTCGAATCAAATCCTTGAATAGATACTTAATTCTAGATAAGTCTTCTTCATTGGTCTAGAAACTGTCAATGAGGGCAGACTTTAAAACTTGAATTTGACGGTCTTCAGACTTTGACGGAAGAGTCTTCAAGTCTTCAATTAGGCTGATGGAAATGTTTTGTCAACTTCAAAACATATAAGGAAGTTTTCTCCAACAATCTCCCCCTTTTTTATGGTGACAAAACTTTCCTGCAGATTTTGGAAATTTTGACTTGCAAGACAATACTTAAGCAAACAAGGACATGATATCTCATAAAAGATAAATGAGTTAGGATAGTATCAAATCTGCATCCACAGGAAATAGGTTAGTCCTGCAAAAACAACTATCTTTGCCATGAGTACCAACAATACTTAAGATACTGTAATGCAAACATATAGTCAAACCACAATCCAAAAACCACAATAATCCAAAAGTCACAATCCAGCCAGACAAAAGTTTAAAGTAAAAAACAAGTCAAAAACAAAAACAAGTTTGAGTTTAAATCAAACAAATCTGTACCTCTCCCCCTTCTTATCAGCATTAAAAAGGTAGAGATGAAAACAAGAATTGATTTAAGATTGTTTTGAAACGCGAACAAGCTGGAAATCTCCCATCGACTTGATTGTCTCCTCCAGCTTTCTTAGATCCTCCTTCAGATGTGCTAATTCTTCACCCTTTGCAGTTGCTTGAATTTGAAGATTAAGGGCCTAAACTTGATTGATCAAAGATTCTGAAGAGGCTTGATAAAGATTCTGCATATTCTGAAATTCGCATCCCAAGGCATAAATATGACCTCGCATCTCCATGAAAATATCAAGCAGTCTTCTAAAGTCTGCTGTGTTGTCAATTTGAGTGCTTGCTTCAGCATGGTCAAATGATGGCACATCAGCATGAACATCCAGATTCGAAGAAGATACCTCATGACCTTCTTCAGGGAAGTGAGAGGCATATATATCTTTTGGATTGACAGGAGAACGACTGACATCATCACTAGTAAAAGCAAGTGAAGAAGTACCTATTTTCTCAGCAGCTCCGCCTGTTTCAGTGCCTTCTGGAGGAGAGAAGTACTCTTCATGTTCTATTTCTTCTTCAGTGACAGGATGGCCTTGTTTTCCTTGTTGCTCCTTGTTTGCATCTCCTTTTTCCTCTGTCTCCTTCCTTATCGATTCCCTCTCTTCACTCCTCTTCTCTGTCTTTTCTGGGTCTTCTCTATCCTCTATTTCTGGAACAAAACGCTTCAACTTTCTTAAAGTAAGAGCAGAGATTGTAACATCATCATCATTTTCTTCTTCATCCTGCAAGATGATCGCTCTTCTTCTTTTAGATGAAGCTGTCACGGGCTCTTTTCCTTTTTGCTTTGCAACAATAGAGTCTTGATGAGATTGGTGAGGAGTCTTTTCCTTGAATTTCTCTAGAGCCTTGTTTAGCTCTTTCAGACGCATCTTAGATACCATCTTCAGCCCTACCACCATTTGATCACACGTCCAAATACACATAATTCTTGGAGGCTGAATGTTAAAGTGTCTGAATAGCTTAGTAACAAGTGCTGAATAGGGAAGTTGACCCTTGTCCTTCAACATTGATCTATACATGTGAAACATGATAGTATGCGGCAGAGATAATTTTTTACCAGCATTGATAGCATACATAAGCTTTGCTTCTGAATTGGAGATGTTAGTCTTTGACGTGGATTTAGGTCTAAGACAGTTGATCACAATATTGTGAAGCAAGATATTTGAAGCATTCATCCTTGTATAGGAAATTCGACCTTTTGCCATTCCATCTCGAACAAGCTCCACTGTTGCACGACCAATAGACACGCTAATTGATTGAAATAACCCTCTCTCAACTCCAATCACATCAGCCAGAGTGTCCATGTCCACTACATAATCCTGGTCTCTAACACTGAAAGAGAATCTATTTGCATCTAAGAAACTTAGATTGGAATAGAAATAAGCAAAAAGTTCTGGATAGGCTATAGAAGAGTCAGAGCAAAAGCGTTTAAGCTGAAGTAAATTAAATTTCTCCTGCAACTTCACATTCAGAGAGTAAAAAAAACCGAAATCCACACTCCTTGAGTTCATTACCCCTCGCTTTAACAACTTAGAGTAAGTTTGCTTGTAATCCTTAGAACGAAACATATCTGATTTTGTTCCTCGAACATTCGCATCAATACCCATTCTAGGCTTAAAATGAGTAAACAACTTTTCATCATCATTTCCATCAGCCTGAGTAACTCCTCCAAAACGTGGATCACTTGGAAAATTTGCAAAGGCCCTATTTGCAGAATAGCAGGAGCAATTCCCAAACGTTCCATCGTTTGGAAAAAGTGGGTTTCATTTCTGTACCCCTTTTCTTTCAAAAATTCGTCAATAATAGTCATTGGAGAGCCTCCCTCCTTTAAGGCAGAATAAAGTTTGAAATTAAAGGCAGGCTTTTGAGTTCTTACTGGTTCAGCATCTTCGATAACTTTCTCCTCCGTTTGTTGCTGAACATTCTGTGGTCTAGCCTAAGGAGAATGGCGCGGTTAAGTATGTTGTGGGATCTGCGTAGGACCCTCACTCATATGCTATGGTCCCCTGCTTGCAATCCTTGAAGACTTTCTTTGGAAAGACATTCTCACAGTCTTTGAGAGTTTCCGAACTCGATTCGCGAGAAAGATGAAAACTTCAAGCATTAAACTAGGGAGAAAAGGTAAGAAGGTGGAGTTACATTGCCTTTAGGGTTTGCGAGTAAAAGAAGAAGAAGAACAGTATATATAAAGCAATCGAATTGGGGGTATATGAATCGTTACAAAAAAGAAATGACTTTTCAAAAATGATTGCCTTTTTGAAAATAGATAACTGCCATAAAAAATAACTTCTTTTTCAAAAAGGAATGATTGCTGTAAATACAAAAAATTGGAAAGATAATATCAATGAATTACGGGTTAATAGACAACCGTACCTTTTTCAAAAAGATAAATTTCTAAAACCTGTAATAACTTACAATCGTGATCCTTGATCATCGAGTCTGAATATCTTTTGGCTTTTATCCTTGAGTCTGAGCTTCTTCAGACTTTATAATATTAAGCTTGTGTCGAATAGACTCAAATTGACTTTTCTCCAGAGGTTTTGTAAAGATGTCCGCCAGTTAATTCTTTGAATCAATGAATTGAATTAGAATTTCTCCATTTTGAACATGGTCTCTTATAAAGTGATGTTGAATCTCTATATGCTTTGCTCTTGAATGAAGAATTGGATTCTTGGTAAGATTGATCGCACTTATGTTGTCACATTTAATCTCAGTGCGTGAGTCTTCAATTCCAAAGTCTCTTAACTATTGTTTTATCCATAAGATTTGAGAACAACAACTTTCAAGAGCCACATACTCTAATTCTGCTGTTGAGAGAGTAACTGTGCTTTGCTTCCTTGAAAACCAAGATACTGTTCTGTTTCCAAGTAATTGACACATACTTAAGGTGCTCTTTCTATCAACTCTGCATCTAGCAAGATCTACGTCTGAGTTGTTGGATAAATTCTCTTCAGATATTTTGAAGGCGACAAAACATTTCCATCAGTCTAGTCTGAAGACTTGCAGACTCTACTGGCAAAGTCTGAAGATCAAAGTCTGACGATATCAAGACTCAAGTTTCTAAGTCTACTCTCATGGACAGTTTCCACACCGTCAAGTTAAAAACTTCTATTCTGATTCTATCCAATATGGTTTTGGCTCCAATGGCTAAGGAATATCTTTCGACTGGATTCAGCACTACAAGATCTTATATTCATATCTGAATTCTCTAAGATTCGCATCTTATATTTGGAAGGTTCTACTTATGGAAACCAAGATCCTGATTATATGGGCGAGCAGGATTGATGGGCTATTTACACTTACCTTAAAGAGTTCGAGATCTCTCTAAATTGATTCTGTCCAACGGGTTGATTGGAAGAACTTCTTTGGAAGGTGCCAACGGTAATGAAGGCATGAAGAAGTATATAAGAGAGACGCTCAAGTTGTTGAAGGGTGCCGGATAGAAAAATTCCAAAGTCTGAATCTCCTTGTTATGTTATTCTTCAGCAATACTTGTAATCAAAAGAGAGACCAAAGTGTGGTGAGACCTTGAGGAAGTGTAGTAGAGCTTCTACACCGTAGATTCAAGGACGTGAGATTGTAAACACTCTTTTTGATTCTTAGTGAAATCCAGCCCCGAAGGGCTGTCCAGTGGGAGAGTGGACGTAAGCTTGGTCTAAGCCGAACCACTATAAATGAGTCTTGATTCTCTATCCCTAATCTTTTTATCTTTCATTACTTTCATTTGTAGCGATTGTTGTTTTTAATTCATTAATCTCTCATTCGGGTTAAAATTTATAAAATCGCTTTAGTCACCTATTCACCCCCCTCTAGGTGCTAATTCTATTCCTAACAATTGGTATCAGAGCTTGTGTACTCGTTTATAAGAAGTGTCTTTACTTCTGAGTAAAAGATCTATGGCTAGTATGTTGCTTGCAGGGTTGGTTGAAGGTCAAAGTAATACCAGACCTCCATACTTTGATGGAAAAGACTACAGCATATGGAAAAACAAGATGAAAGCATTCCTAAGATCGAAAGATCCTTTGGAATGGGAAGTGGTAGATAAAGGAATCATTCTGCCGCTGCATCGAGAATCGAGAGAGGAAAAGAAGTTGCTGATCCTATTCGGATGACTCAAGAAGAAATAACCAAGAGACAAACTCTTGACGCTAAAGCCATTTACTCCTTATATTGTGCTTTATCCCCTACGAGTATACTAGAATATCTTCTTGTGATACAGTAAAAAGAAGTCCGGGATAGGCTTCACATTACCTATGAAGGGACCGATCGAGTGAAAGAAACAAGGATCAATATTCTTTTGGGACAATATGAAGTCTTTAAGATGAGATCAGGAGAATCAATAACTGACATGTTTAGTCGTTTTACTGAAATTGTGAATGGTCTTAAATATCAAGGACATCCAATCTCGGGACATATGAAGGTTAACAAACTCTTACGTGGACTTTCTAAAGACTGGAATTACATAAAAACCTCAATAAGAGAGACACAGAGGATTGCTCCACTCTCTGTAGATGAACTGGTTAGAACTCTTCAGTCTTACGAAGTAGAGCACACCAACGAAGAGGAAGATTCAAAAGGTAAGAAATCTATTGCCTTAAAGTCTAATGATTATTATGATGTTACAGACTCTGAAGAAGATCTAGATGATGAAGAACTGACACTCATGATAAAAAGATTCAGAAAGCTGAACAAGAAGGGAAGGAAATTCAATTGGAAGAAACAAAGCTCACAAAGGTTTCAAAACAAATCAATAGAAGAAGATGATTCTAACAAAGAAGTGACTTGCTTTGAATGCAAGAAAAAAAGGAACACATCAGACCCAACCGTCCTCTGTTAAAGAAAAGAAAAGGAAAGACTGAGAAATACAGGAAGGCACTCAAAGCAGAGACCTGGAGTAATACTGAATGTGAAGAGAGTGATGATGACTATGCCAATATCTATTTGATGGCAAAATCTGATTCAGACTCAAACCTTGATACAGATACAGACTCAGACAGTGAACTCAAGGTTAGTAATCTAAAAATTCCCATCAAGGTTTCTAAGTATATTGATGAACTTTGTTTTAGTCCAAAAACTTCTCTTAAGAGGATCTCCGAATTAAAAAAAGGAGAATTCTACATTGAAGCAACAGGAAAAACTTTGGAAAGAAAAGTTTGAAAAGTTGGAAAAGAACTTTACTATCGTGAAAGAAAGCTCGACTTTGTTTCCAAAGAAAATAATCTTTTGAAAAATGATATTTCTAATATATCAAAAAGATTTTCAAATGGTTCTGAAAAGTTGGATAAGATTCTTTCGATACAAAGACCCTAGTTTGATAAGTTAGGTCTTGGTATGACTTCCAAACTATTCCTCGATTGATTTTCCAAAGGTGAAGGAAAGAATCAAACAAAGACCAATCGAATTGCTTATAAAAATAATTTCCAGAAAGTTTTTGTAAAACCTGTTGGTAGAAATGCTTTGAAATGTTCCAAGTGTCAAAGCTCATAACATTTTGAGAGAGAATGTCCTTTGGTTTGGAGACCTGTTAAAAGGAATTGGGCAAATACTGTTTATTGCTCTAACTCTTCTAGACCCAAGATGATGTGGGTACCAAAGAAAACTTGAATTCTTTTTAATTGCATGTCACTATCAAAAGTAAGATAAAATGGTATCTAGATAGTGGCTGCTCAAGACATATGACGGGAGACTCAAGTTGCTTCATAAAACTTGTCCAAATAGATGGAGGAAAAGTTTCTTTTGGTGGTAACAACAAAGGAAGAATTACTGGTCGTTGAACAGTAAAGATTGGAAATTTGTCAATCAAGAATGTCTCCTTAGTTGAAGGATTAAATTACAACTTACTTAGCATAAGCCAGTTGTGTGATACTGGTTTCAAGATCAATTTTTAGGAAGGAACGTGCTCTGGAATCAGTAAAGACTTTACTCAATCTTTTATTGGACGAAGACATGGAAATATCTATCTTCTGGATGTGAATCATGAAAGTTCATAGTGTTTAATATCAGTACAAGATGAAGCTAATCTATGGCACAGAAAGCTAGGCCATACCAATATGAAGCAAATTACCAAGATCTCTTCCAAGAAACTTGTTCAAGGATTGCCTATTCTCAATTACTTAAAGTCTGATCTATGCACACCATGCGTACTGGGTAAACAAGTTAAAAACTCTTACAAACCATTAAGTAAAGTTTCCACTAATTGTGTACTGCAGCTTTTGCATATGGACTTATTTGGATCTACTAGAACGCAAAGCATTGGTGGAAAAAGGTTCTGCCTAGTAATAGTGGATGATTATTTACGATTTACATGGGTCTACTTTCTTTCAAGTAAGTCTGAGACTTTCTTTCTCTTTTCAAAGTTTGCTAAGAAGGTGCAGAATGAAAAAGGTCACACTATCTCAAGCATTCGTACAGACTATGGAGGTGAGTTTGAAAATCAAGACTTTGCTAAATTTTGTGATGAGTCTGGTTTTCAGCATAAATTCTCCTCTCCATAGACACCATAACAAAATTGGGTTGTGGAAAGGAAGAATAGGTCTTTACAAGAAATGGCAAGGACTCTTTTGATTGAAAGTAATATTTCTTTAAGGTTTTGGGCTGAAGCTGTTTCAATTGCTTGCTATATTATTAACAGAGTGTTTTTAAGATCAATTCTTGAGAAAACCCCTTATGAAATTTTTAAAGGAAAGAAACCAATTGTTTCTTATTTTCAAGTATTTGGTTGTAAATGTTTTATTTTGAAGAATGCAAATGATCGAGTTGGTAAGTTTGAAGGAAAATCAGATGAAGGATTCTTTCTTGGTTACTCAACTACAAGCAAAGCCTATAGAGTATTCAACAAGAAGACTCGGGCGTGGAAGAATCAATGAATGTCAAATTTCAAGACTCTCCACAAATTTTGCAAATTTAGACTGAAGAATCAGAATTTGTTCCGCACTCGCTAGATCTACCTCTCTAGAAGCAATTCAAAATTCAGAAGCAGTACAACAAGTTAGTGATGAAGTATCGACTCAGGAAAAAGATCAACAACCTATCAAACTATCCAGTAACTGGAAGCACAAGTCTAGTCATCCTGAAGAACTCATTATTAGAAACATTAATGAGGGAATGCGGACAAGATCCAAGAGGCGAGAAGAGTTTAGTGTTGTTGCACTTATTTCTGAAATAGAACCTAAAAACATTGAAGAAGCCTTAGCTGATGAAAGCTGGATTGAAGCAATGCAAGAAGAGCTCAGACAATTCAGTATTAACGATGTTTGGAAATTGACTCCTAAAGCAAAAGGTAAATATGTTATTGGAGCTAAATGGGTTTTCAGGAATAAAGTCGATGAAAAAGGCAAAGTGACAAGAAACAAAGCAAGACTCGTGGCTAAAGGATACACGCAAGAAGAATGGATAGACTATGATGAGACTTACGCTCTAGTAGCAAGGTTAGAAGCAATCAGATTACTACTTGCTTTTGCATGTTATAAGAATTTTAGGTGATTTCAAATGGACGTCAAAAGCGCATTCCTGAATGGATTTATTCAAGAAGAAGTCTATGTAGAACAACCTCCTGGATTTGAAGACTCAAAGAAACCAGACTTAGTGTTCAGACTGAAGAAAGCTTTATATGGATTAAAACAAGCTCCTTGAGCTTGGTATGAAAGGCTAAGTAACTTTTTAATTCAAAGTGGTTTCTCTAAAGGAAAGGTAGACCCTACTTTGTTTATTAGAAAGGAAGGTAAAAGCTTTTTACTTGTTCAGATTTATGTTGATGATATTATATTTGGATCATCTAATGAGACTTTGTGCAAGAAATTTTCTAAGTCTATGCAGGATGAATTTGAGATGAGCATGATGGGTGAACTATCATTCTTCCTTGGTCTACAAGTGAAACAACTGAAAGAAGGAATCTTTATTCATCAAGAAAAATATGCAAAAGAACTTGTTAAAAAGTTGGTCCGGAGAATTGCAAAAGACCGACATACCTATGTCAATTTCTTTGAAGATAGACAAAGATGAAGCAGGAAGAAAATCGACCAAAAGTTATACAGGAGTATCATTGATTCACTTCTCTATCTTACTGCATCTAGACCTAACATATTATTTAGCGTTTGCATATGTGCTAGGTTTCAATCAAATGCTAAAGAATCTCATTTAATTGCTGCTAAACGTATCATTAAATATGTTGCAATTACTGCTAAGATTGGTCTATGGTATCCTAAAGAAGGAGACTTTACTCTTCTTGGTTATTCGACGCAGATCTTGCAGGTTGTAGAGTTGAAAGAAAAAGCACTTTAGGTACTTGTCAATTACTTGGAAACATGGCAAGATCTTGATTTTCAAGAAACAAAGTTTGTGACTCTTTCAACAGTCAAGCAGAATACGTAGCTCTTGAAAGTTGCTGTTCTCAAATACTATGGATAAAACAACAACTACGAGACTTAGGTATTGAAGACTCTTGCACAAATATCAAATGTGACAATACCAGTGTAATCAATCTTACAAAGAATCATATTCTACATTCAAAAGCAAAACATATTGAGATTCGACATTATTTTATAAGAGATCATGTTCAGAATAAAGAAGTCTTGATACAATTTATTGACTCGAAGAATCAACTGGCAGACATCTTCACAAAGCCACTTGAGAAAAGTTCATTTGAGTCTATTCATTCAAGACTCAACATTTTATCTCTTAAAGACTGTTGAAGCTCAGACTCAGAATCTAAGTCTGACAAAGTATCAGACTCAAAGATTCAGATTTGGAATGCCAATCGTCACGACCGTAAGTTGCTAGAATTACGCTCATTTACTCGTTTAAGCCGATATCTCGAAAATGTAAGATTGTCCTGCTTATCTCTAATTGAGTTTATTAAGGCAGTTATTTTCTAAACAAAGGTGGTTATCGATTTGTTTAAGGCAATTTTTTTTTTGAAAAAGAATTTTGTTTATTCTTTCCTTATTGCGATGCTTCAGATACCACGATTCGATTACTTTTTATACTATTTCTCCTCCTCTTTTTTCTTTCACACAAAAACCCTAGAACTCAAACTTTTACTTTTTGAGATTCTCCTTCTCAAGTTCTTCTCCTCAAGTTTTTATCTTTCTTGCGACACAAGTGTGAAAGTTCCCTCCAAGAAAGTGACAATGTCGTACCAGAGGAAATCTTCAAGACTTGCGAGCAGGGGACCACAGGGCTCGGCTAAGGGGCCTACACATTTTGATCTCACTGATGAAGGTGACTTTCCAAGTGAACAAATGCACCAACACTCTCAACAGCACACCTCTCCAAATAGATCCCATGTTCGTCATCCCTAACATACAGAGGAAATCATTGAAGATATTGAACCTGTAAGGACTCTTAAGCCTGTGTTTGTTTATAGGCTTTATTTTGTATTGAATGAAGGAGGTTTTGCAATGACTTTCATTGATGAGTTTTTGAAAGAGAAAGGCTATAAAAATGAGACATATTTTCTCACTGTGATGGAGAGATTGGGCGTTGTTCCTATTGGAACGGTAGCAAAGACCTTTGCGAACTTTCCGAGTGACCCTCGCTTTGGTAGTATAAATCAGCTTGAGGGGAAAGATGATGATGAGAAGATGTTTGTATATTTTAAGCCTTGGATGGGTGTAGCCGCAACTCTTCGAGGAAAGAAAGACGAATTGTTCCGTTCTGAGGAACACAAGAAAGTGTATGGGAAATTATGAAGCGTGGGGTGATGAACCCACGAACGGTGGATTTTGATTTTCTGGATCTATTGAACATCAATTTGAGGGAGAAGTTTGAGAAGCTTCAACTTCATAAATTCTCATGTACCGAGAGCGAGGTTGCTTATTCCGAATTGACAGCCTATTTTTATTCCAACCTCAGTTTTCTTGATGCCAATAGTTTTTCCTTCAGTGTGAGAGATAGAGAGTATGTGGTTGACACAGATACTTTGGCGGATGTAATTGGTGTGGAAAAGGGAGCTTTCCAATCAATCTCTGTGTCTATGAATCATGCAACTCTGGAACTTGCGAGAGACATAATTGCAGAAGGTCGTCTTTCCTACTCAAGGATGAATGCTACAAACACTCTACTTCACAAGATAGTAATCAACTGTCTCAGACCGAAATCGACATCGAAGACAGATGTATCAATTTCAGAAGCCAAACTGATGTATGCAATCAATATTGGTCTAAACTTCTCTTTGCCCCATACTATCATGTTTCACATGTACAGGTCTATGGCAAAGGACAAGGGTAAACTCCCTTATGTTGCTCTCATCACTGCCTTTTTCGGACATTTGAACATTCAACCTCCCCACATTCTCTCTCGTGAAGACTATTGATCAAATGGTCATTGGTCCGAGGATGATTACAAAAATGCGTCCGAAAGATCTCAAAGTAAGAAGTTGGAGCAGTTCAAGGAGAAAACCCCGTTAAGACCGGACCGGACTCTTTTGCCGCTAAGAGGAAAGGAAAGGAACCCGTGACTAGTCCTATCAAGAAGAGGCGGGCAATCATCTTGGAGGATGAAGATGATGAGGATGATATGCCTATTTCTGCTTTGTTTCTCAAGATTCTACTCTCCCGTGTTGCGAGAGGACACCGAGAAAGGGAACCAGGAAAAGGAATCCATGTAGGAAGAAGAAGCAGAAGAAGTAGAAGAAGAAGAAGAAGAAGAAAGAAGAAGAAGAAGTAGAAGAAGTAGAAGAAGAAGAAGAAGAAGAAGAAGAAGAAGAAGAAGAAGAAGAAGAAGAAGAAGAAGAAGAAGAAACAGCAAAGACAGACTCCCAGCAACAATCAGCAAACTCTTAAGCAAAAGAAGATCGAGCAGATTCTCCAGCAGAAAATGAGGATCAACAACATCTTGCCACTGAGGAAACTCCTCAGCAAGAAGAGTACTTCTCCCTTCCAGAAGGCATTGAAACAAGAGGAGATGTCTAAAGAAAAGTACTCCTCTTCTCCCGACATTTACCAAAGCAAGTGTTAGTAGATCACCTCCCGATGCGTAAAGATGTTCATGCTACTCATTTTCCCGAGGAAGAAGCAACATCTCCACATAATGATATTCACTCCACTTTGGCTTAACTCCACCATCGGACCGAGTTGATGCAAGCACACAAACCGACAATTCAGCGATTTCAAGGTTGCTTGAAATCATTTTGGAGCTCAAAGACCAAATATATGCTATGGGGTGTGAATTTTAGACTCTGCGAGAATGAGAATCATGCTATGTTCATCTCTTTGCATGATCGATTAAAGATATTCAACATCGTGTTCGGCCACCGCAGAGGCACTTTGCTCTCACTCAATTACAAGAGGATTTGAGAAAGCTGGAAGGAACAGTCAAGTCTATGGAGAACTTTCAACTTATTCGCATTCCTCGCGCTCCTTGATTTTCTCACCTTTTATGATGACAAAAAGGGGAGAAGACTTTTCATTCCAAACTTAGATTCTCACTTTATTCCAAACTTTCATTTTTAAACATTTTTTTTAATTTAATATTTTGTTTGATATTTATGATTGACATTTTGACTTTATCTTGAGTTTTTGAAATGCTTGCGTTATTACTTTGCATTACTTTAAGCCGTTAAATTAGATAAAGATAGTTGATATCTGCACGGGACTAATGTGTTTTCTTTTAAATGGATGCAGATCGTATGCAAGTGATAAGTCTACGTATGCACGGACATTTGTGTACGACAACTTCTACTATCTTTACTCTAATCTTTTATGAGATATCATTGCTAGCTTAAATGTTGTATTGCATGGCAATAGTATTCAAATCTGCGGGAAAGTTTTGTCACCATCAAAAAATGGGGAGATTGTTGGATAAATTCTCTTTAGATATTTTGAAATCGACAAAACATTTCCATCGGTCCTAGTCTCGAAGACTTGCACACTCTATTAGGCAAAGTTTGAAGATCAAAGTCGACGATATCAAGACTCAAGTTTCTAAGTCTACTCTCATGGACAATTTCCGACCGTCAAGTTAAAAACTTCTATTCTGATTCTATCCAATATGGTTTTGGCTCCAATGGCTAAGGAATATCTTTCGATTGGATTCAGCACTACAAGATCTTATATTCATATCTGAATTCTCTAAGATTCGCATCATATATTTGGAAGGTTCTACTTATGGAAACCAAGATCCTGATTGTATGGGCGAGCAGGATTGATGGGCTATCTACACTTACCTTAAAGAGCTCGAGATCTCTCTAAATTGATTATGTCCAACGGGTTGATTGGAAGAACTTCTTTGGAAGGTGCCAACGGTAATGAAGGCATGGATAAGTATATAAGAGAGACGCTCAAGTTGTTGAAGGGTGCTGGATAGAAAAATTCCAAAGTCCGAATCTCATTGTTATGTTATTCTTCGAGCAATACTTCTAATCAAAAGAGAGACCAAAGTGTGGTGAGACCTTGAGGAAGTGTAGTAGAGCTTCTACACTATAGATTCAAGGACATGAGATTGTAAACACTCTTTTTGATTCTTAGTGAAATCCAGCCAGAAGAGCTGTCCGTGCGGGAGAGTGGACGTAGGCTTGGTCTAAGCCGAACCACTATAAATCTGGAGTCTTGATTCTCTATCCCTAATCTTTTTATCTTTCATTACTTTCATTTGCAGCGATTGTTGTTTTTAATTCATTAATCTCTCATTCGGGTTAAAATTTATAAAATCGCTTTAGTCACCTATTCACCCCCCTCTAGGTGCTAATTCTAGTCCTAACATGAGTATCCAAGAAGAGTAAAGTCTCCCTTTTTAGGATACCATAGACCTAATGAAGAGGTTGTTGAAACATATTTGATGATGCATTTCGTAGTACTTAGATGAGATTCTTTGGGATTTGATTGAAATCTGGTACAAATACAAACACTAAACAAAATGTCAGTTCTAGAGGCAGTAAGATAAAGAAGTGAACCAATGATACTCCTGTATAGCTTCTGGTCAACTTTCTTTCCTCCTCCATCTTTATCTAGCTTTGAGGAATTTGACATTGGTATATCAGTCTTTTTGCAATTCTTCAAACCGAATTTCTTAACAAGTTATTTAGCATATTTTTCTTGATGAATGAAAATTCCTTCCTTCAATTGTTTCACTTGTAGTCCGAGAAGAAAGATAGTTCACCCATTATGCTCATCTCGAATTCCTCCTGCATAGACTTAGAGAATTTCTTGCACAGATTTTCGTTAGGAGATCCGAAGACAATATCATCAATATAAATTTGAACAAGTAAAATTTTTTTACCTTATGTTCTAATAAATAAAGTGGTGTCTACTTTACCTTTCACAAAGCCACTTTGGATTAAAAATTTACTTAACCTTTCATACCAAGCTCGAGGTGCTTGCTTTAATCCATATAGTGCTTTTTTCAGTTTGAATACATAATCTGGTTTCCTTGGGTCTTCAAAACCAGGGGGTTGTTCCACATAAACTTCTTCTTGAATGAAACCATTCAGGAATGCACTTTTGACGTTCATTTGAAATAGCCTGAAATTTTTATAGCAAATAAAAGCAAGTAATAAATGAATTGCTTCTAACCTTGCCACTAGTGCGTAAGTTTCATCATAATTTATCCATTCTTCTTGCGTGTATCCCTTGGCCACGAGTCTTGCTTTGTTCCTTATGACTTTTCCTTTTTCGCCCATCTTGTTCTTGAAAACCCATTTAGCACCAATAATAGATTTATTTTCTGGTTTAGGAGTTAATTCCCAAACATCATTGACACTGAACTGTCTGAGTTCTTCTTGCATAGCTTTAATTCAGCTTTCGTCTTTTAAGGCTTCTTCTATGCTTTTGGGTTCTATTTCAGAAATAAGAGCCACAGCGCTAGACTCTTCATGCCTTTTGGATCTTGTTCGTATCCCTTCATCGATGTTACTAATGATGAGTTCTTTGGGATGACTTGACTTGTGCTTCCAGTTGCTGGTTGGTCTGACAATTTGCTCATCTTTTTCCTCATTTGATTCTTCAAAATTCGTTTGTTATTGATCTTCTGTAGTCAGAGCTGCTTAAGAGGAATTTGACTTTGTAGAGTCTGGACTAAGTTCAGATTCTTTAGGTTGAGTCTGAATCAATTGATTTTGTGTAGAGTCTTGAAATTTGACATTCATTGACTCTTCCACAGATTGAGTCTTCTTGTTGTATACTCTGTAGGCTTTGCTGGTGGTTAAGTATCCAAGAAAGATTCATTTGTCTGATTTTTCTTCAAACTTACCAACGCGATCATTTGTATTTTTCAAAATAAAACATTTGCAGCCAAACACATGAAAATAAGAAACAATTGGCTTTTTTTCCTTTGAACAACTCATTAGGAGTTTTCTCGACTTGGCCTTAAGAAAACTCATTAATGATATAACATGTCAGAAATTGCTTCAGCCCAAAAATGAGAAGAAATGTTACTTTCAATTAAGAGAGTTCTTACCATTTCTTGCAAAGATATATTCTTTCTTTCCAGGACTCCATTTTGTTCTGGAGTATATGGCGATGAGAAAACATGCTTTAAACCACATTCATCACAAAAATTTGCAAAGTCTTGATTCTCAAACTCACCTCCATGGTCTATCCGAATGCTTGTTATAGTATATCCTTTCTCATTTTGAATTTCTTTAGCAAATTTTGAAAAATGAGTGAAGGCTTCAGACTTACTTGATAAAAAGAACACCCAAGTATAGCGAGAATAGTCATCTACGATTACCAAGCAATATTTCTTCCCACCAATGCTTTGTGTTCTGGTTGGTCCAAAGAGATCTATATGCAGAAGTTACAAAACATGATCAGTTGAAACTTGATTTACAGGTTTAAAGGAATTTCTTACATGTTTTCCCAAAACACACGGTGTGCATAACTCTGACTTTTGAAATCTTAGGTTGGGCAGTTCACGAACAAGCTTTTTGGAAAAATTTTTGGCTATCTGATTCATATTGACATGGCCAAGTTTTCTATGCCAAAGATTCTCTTCATCTTGAATGGAAATTAGACACCGAGAGCTTTCTGATTTGATATCCAGTAGATAAATGTTTCCATGTTTTCGACCAGTAAAGGATTGAGACAAATCCTTACTAGTTCCTGAACATATGCTTTCTTGAAAATTGATTTTGAATCCAGTGTCACACAATTGGCTTATACTGAGAAGATTATTGTTTAATCCTTCCACCAAGGAAACATTATTGATTGTGAGACTCCCAATCTTGACAGTTTCACATCCAATAATTCTTCATTTCCCATTTCCACCAAAAGAAACTTTTCCACCATCTAATTGGGTAAGTTTTATGAAGTAATTTGAATCTCCTGTCATGTGTCTCGAACAACCATTATCCAAATACCATTTGATCTTTTTCTTGATAGTGACATGCAATTATGCAAATATTTCAAGTTTTCTTTGGTATTCATACTTTCTTGGGTTCAGGAGAGTTAGTTCCCAAGATAGTCTTTGCCCAGTTTCTCTTAACGGGTTTCTAGACTTTAGGACAATCATTCTCAAAATGTTCCGAGCTGTTACACTTTAAACATTTAAGAGCACTTTGACCAACAGATTTTACAAAGACTTTTGAAAATGATTTTTGTAAAAACTTTTAGTAGGTCTTTGTTTGATTCTTTCATTTACTTTTGGGAAATTAATTAAAATAACAGTTTCCGGTGTCATTCCCAAACCTAATTTATAAAAATAAGGTCTTTGAATTGAAAGAGTTTTATCAAACTTTTCAGATCCATTTGAAAACCTTTTTGAAATAGTTGAAATGTCTTCTCTCAAGAGAATGTTTTCTTTTGAATGAAAATCTTCATTTTCTTTTGAAGTTTTGAAATTGTTGTTCAGACTTTCAAATCTTTCCTTCAAAGAAATTTCCTCTTGCCTTAGTATAGAATTTTCATTTTTCTGTTCGGAAATCCTTTTAAGAGATACTTTAAGGCTAAGATAGAGTTCATCAATATACTTTGAAACTTTAATAGGGATTTTAAAGTTACTTACCTCAATTTCCTTGTCAGAATCTGAGTCCGAGTCTGCTCTAGAGTTTGAGTCTGATTCTGAGTTTGCCATTAGACAAATGTTGGCATATTCTTCATCACTCACTTCACATTCTGTGTCGTTCCAATTCTCTGCTTTGAGAGCTTTCTTGAATTTCTTTGTATTTACTTTCTTTTTCTTTAATAGAGGACAGTTGGGTCTGATATGTCCTTTCTTCTTGCATTCAAAGCAAATCACGTCTTTGTTGAACTCATTATCTTCAGTTGCTTTATCTGAGATCTTTGAGTATTTTGCTTCCTCCAGTTGTATTTTCTTCCCTTTTTGTTTAACTTTCTGAACTTCCTTATCATGAGTGCTAATTCGTCATCGTCCAGATCATCTTCTGTATCTGTAACATCAGAATTATCATTAGACTTTAAAGCAACTGACTTTTACCTTTAGGACCTTCCTCTTCATTGATTTGCTCCACTTTGTAAGATTGAAGTGTGCCCACTAATTCATTGACAAATAAAGGTGCGATCCTTTGTGTTTCTCTAATGGAAGTCTTGATGTGATTCCAGTCTTTAGAAAGTCCTCGCAGCAATTTGTTGACTTTCATTTGCCCTGAGATTGGTTGACCATGATATGCAAGGCCATTTACAATTTCTGTAAAACGGCTAAATATATCAGTGATGGTTTCTCCTGGCTTCATTTTGAAAGCTTCATATTGCCCAAGAAGAATGTTGATCTTTGTTTCTTTGACTCGATCAGTTCCTTCATAAGTAACGTGCAACCTGTCCCAGACTTCTTTTACTGTTTCACAGGATGAAATTTTGTTATACTCAGTAGGAGATAAAGCACAGTATAAAGGATAGATAACTTTTGCGTCAAGAGCTTGTCTCTTGGTTATCTCTTCTTGTGTCATCTCTCTAGCATCTGTCACTTCCTTCCCTCTTTCTAAAGTTGAAGTTATTGTAGAAATAACTCATTTTTCCACCACATCCCATTCAAGGGGATCTTTCGATCTAAGGAAAGCTTTCATCTTGTTCTTCCATACGTTGTATTCCTTTCCATCAAAGTAAGGAGGTCTAGTGTTGCTTTGACCTTCAACCAGTCTTGGAGCCAAAATACTAGCCATAAATTTTTAGCTTAAGAAGTAAAACACTTCAATAAATAAGCACACAGGCTCTGATACCAATTGAAAGGGGGTGGTGAATACACCTAGAGGGGGGGTGAATAGGTGTATAAAATTTTTCGTAGGACTTAAAAGGATTGATGGACAGTAAGATAGAATTCAACTTTTAAATGAATCAAAAAATCATAAGCATAAATAAGAGGTTTAGGGATAAGAGAAAATAGACATAGAGTTTATGGTGGTTCGGCTTAATCCAAGCCTACGTCCACTCTTCCGCACTGATAGCCCACCGGCTGGATTTCACTAAGAATCAAAAGAGTTGTTACAATATCACGTCCTTGATTCCACAGTGCAGAGACTTTGCTACACTTCCTCAAGGTCTCACAAGTATTTAATCTCTCTTTCGAGTACAGATTTCGCTCAACAATTGAATCAACAAGGAACAAGGAGCTTTAGACTTTGGAATTTCTTTATCACGCACACACTCGAATAACCAGAGCTTCTTCCTTATATACTCCTCCATGCCTTCATACCCGTTGGCACTTTCCAAAGGAGTTCTTCCATCTATCCATTGGACGGAATCAATTAGGGAGATCTTCAAGTTACTTAAGGAATGTGATGATAGCCCATCAATCCTGCTCGCCCATACAATCAAGATCTAGGTTTCCATAAGTAGAACCTTCCAAGTATACCTTGCCAATCAACGAATCCAATTTACTCGTATCAAAATTAAAACGAATAAAAGATCTCGAGATGCTATGTTCAGCCGTAAGAAGCTTCTTTAGCCGTTTGAATCAAATCCTTGAATAGATACTTAATTCTGGATAAGTCTTCTTCATTGGTCTAGAAACTGTCAATAAGGGTAGACTTAGCTTGAATCTGACGGTCTTCAGACTTTGATGGAAGAGTCTTCAAGTCTTCAGACTAGACTGATGAAAACGTTTTGTCAACTTCAAAACACATAAGGAAGTTTTCTCCAACACGTTTTGGAGGTAGCGTTCGAGAATGGGACATCAGATCCCAAGGGTGGATTGGTGGTTGATGCCAAGGATCCCAAGTTAGAAAGCGATTCTGACTCTTCGGTGTACTCTGTTGTGGGCTCCAACTGGAGCGAGGAAGAAGGAGAGATCGTTGAGGAGGATGGTCCAGAGGATGGCCTGGAGTAGATCGAAAACCACCACCCCTATTTGTTGAACAGACTTGAGTAGAACTTGGGACTTGTTGTTGGATTGTAATATATACAACTTTGATTTGAAATGTATATAAGTGTGGTTGTGATTTTCAGGTTTGAAGTTTTTGACCCTACTTTTCTATCCAATTGTTTTATTGTCTAGGAATTATTTATATGCTTCCGCATGCGCATTAAAATAAAATGGTCAGCAATGCGTCCTTGGACGTCACTTTTAATCGACCAGGTGAGGGATGGGCGTGCACTTAAGGATCAAGGCGTTGCATTCCCATTTAGTGGTATCAAAGCAAAGGTTAAGAATTGGAGTGATAAGGTGCGATGGTTTTTGTGATAGTAGTAGGAATGACTTTTAAATTCATACTGGTGCTTGTCTGTGGTAGTTGATTGGTAGACTTGCTTGTTTTTTAGATCACTTTGTTTCTAATTCGGTGTGGATTTGGAAGCAGTTTTCAGTAGATAAAGTTGAGCCATAAGTGATCAGGAGCAAAGGACTCCTACCAAGAAGACCGTTAGGGCCGTGACTCGGGGTAGAACGCCAATCATGGTCGATACTCGAGGAGGTCGAGGTCGAGCGCCAGCGCAGGCTAGCGCGAGTGGAGTGGCACCACCTGTAGTGGGTGTCGAGGTAGTAGCCCTTGGTGATCCCAAAATCGAGGGGATCATGCAGGCACTAGAAGCCATGAGAGATGTGATGGCATAGCAAGCACAGAATCAGGCCACTATTGCTACTGCTGTTGCTGAGGCCTCACTCGTTGCCGTTCGCACCTGCCGGAGTTCAACCAGACAACATAGTGGTGCAGAGAGACACTGATTCACAAAGTGGTGGAGCAGTTTTTGAAGCTGAGCCCACCAAGATTCACGGGTACTGGAGACCCCGAGGCTGCGTCTCTGTGAATACAAGATATGGAAAAAGCCTTTGCACTTCTAATGTGCACTGAGGCCGAGAAGGTAACTCTGGCCGTCTATCAGTTGCAGGGCAATGCCAATATCTGGTGGAGAGCTGCCAAGGATACAATATTTCTAGAAGGTGTGGTCCCAATGTGGGACACCTTCCTCAGAGCATTTAACGATTAGTATTGTTCGGGTACTGCCCGAGAACAAAAGATGGAAGAGTTTCAGCGTCTCCGCCAAGGGAGTATGACTGTCGACCAATATGGGGTCAAATTTGCGGAGCTATCTCAGTATGCTTCGAGACTGATCGAAGATCCAGAAGAAAAAGCCCGAAGATTCAGAAATGGTCTTCGTTTTGAACTAAAGCAACCTCTACTACCGTTAGATCTGACATAATATTGAGAAGTCTATCGTTGAGCCCATATGATAGAGATAGGTTTAAATGAGTAGGCTGCCTTGTCTGGATCGAGGTTCAACTCTCACAGAGAAGGTATTCGCCAGGGGAAGAGGCCCATGCCTGGAGGTGGATTCCATGTCCCGCCCAACAAGAAGGGTGGAATTGGTAGGTCAGTGCCCAATAAGAATGATGTGTGTCGTTTTTGTGGAAGACGACATCGGTTAACCCCATGCCAATCTAGGTCGGGTGTGTGTTTTGAATGGGGCCATAGCCAGAAATTGTCCTAGGTGACCAAGAGGACAACCACAGTTGCCGCTGCCACCACCGTTGGGACAAATCAAAGGTTATGCATCGTAGAACATGCCACAATGAGGATGGTTGAGACCCCTAGTACAAGGCACGGTGTGTGCCATCACACAAGGTCAGGCAGAGGCTGTACCTGACGTGATCATAGGTATGGTTTCGTTGAACGACCATCCTGCTTACGCTTTATTTGATTCAAGAGCAACCCATTCCTTCATTGTCGAGAATTATGTTAAGTTGATAGGAGTCAATCCTATGTTATTGGAGTCGGTAGTTAGTATATCTACACCATTGAAGGATAAAGTTATTGTTGTTTTGGGTTGTTCTGGTTGCAAGTTAGCGATTGGTGAGTGAGAGGGGAAAATATACTTATTAGTCCTAGCCATGTATGACTTTGATTTAATTATTGGCATGGACGGGCTCACTAAGCAACGAGCTAAGATGGACTGCTATTGCAAGGCGATTCAGTTTGACCCGTTAGAGGGTGAGAGCTTCAAGTTCGTCAGAAATCGAGGATGACCCTCGATTATCTTGATCTCGTCGCCAGAGGCAACTCGTTTGTTAAACGAGGGTTGTCAAGGATACCTGGCAACTGTCGTGCATACGACATTTGAGGAGCTGAAGATGGAAGACATGTTAGTCATGCAAGAATTTCCAAATGTCTTTCCAAAGGAATTACCAGGATTATTGCCAGAGAGGGAAATTGAATTCGTTATTGAGCTAGTACTCGGGACAAAGCCAATTTCTAAGGCTCCTTACTGGATGGCGTTATCTGAGTTGAATGAACTAAAGGTGCAGATGCAGGAGTTATTGGATAAGGGATTCATTCATCCTAATGCATCACCTTGGGGAGCACCAGTTCTGTTTGTAAAGAAGAAAGATGGTTCATTGCGCCTGTGCATCGACTATTGGCAACTCAATCAGGTAATGATTAAGAATAAGTATCTGCTCCCGAGGATCGATGATTTGTTCGATCAGTTGCAAGGAGCATTGATATTTTTGAAGATCGACTTGAGGACGGGATATCATCAGTGGAGAATCAAGAAGGAGGACATTCCTAAGTTAGTATTTCGTACTCGGTATGGTCACTATGAGTTCATAGTGATGCCATTTGGGTTGACGAATGCTCCAGCTGCCTTCATGGATTTGATGAAACGAGTATTCAAGGAATATTTAGATCGGTTTGTGATCGTGTTCATCGATGATATTCTGGTGTATTCGAGAAGTGACGAAGAGCACGAGAGTCATTTGAGACTAGTGCTGCAGACACTGAGAGTCTATCAATTGTACGCTAAGTTCAGCAAGTGCGAGTTTTGGTTAACTCGTGTTGCTTTCTTAGGTAACGTGATTTCAGGCAAAGGAATCTTTGTGGACTCAAGCAAGATTGAAGCCGTAATCAATTGACTAAGATCGACTATAGTGACCGAGATCATAAGTTTTATGGGCTTGGTAGGTTATTACAAACGGCTTCTGAAAGGGTTCTCATCATTAGCGTCGCCATTGACAAGACTTTTGAAGAAAGAAGAGAAATTCGAGTGGACAGACAAGTGCGAGTGTAGTTTTCAAGAGTTGAAGTAAAAGCTGACTACTGTACCTGTGCTGACCATTCCATCTGGTCCTGGAGGATTCGAGATCTATAGTGATGCGTCATTAAAAGGATTGGGTTGTGTGCTGATGCAACATGGCCGAGTTGTTGCGTACGCCTCCCATCAGTTGAGGTCTCATGAATATAACTATCCAACGCATGACTTAGAACTCGTGGCGATTATTTTTTCCCTGAAGACGTGGAGACATTATTTGTGCGAAGAAAGACTCCAGATCTTCACAGACCATTAGAGCCTCAAGTACCTGTTCTCTCAGAAGGAGTTGAACATGAGACAATGTAGATGGATGGAATTGTTGAAGGACTACGACTGTGATATTTTATATCACCTGAGAAAGGCGAACAAGGTCGCCGATGCTTTGAGTTGAAAGTCTTCAATTGCTCATATATTGATTAAGGAGTGGAACCTAATCAAGAGGGCTTGAGATTCAGCATTCAAGTTTGAGGTAGGCCACCTTTCCAGTCTTATGGCCACCCTTAGAATTGAGCCGGATGTCCAGATCAGAATCAAGCTACTCCAACCGACAGACCCAGATGTGCAAAAGATTCTATAGGAGGATACTGAGAAAAGAAAGGTTGACTTTTAGATTTCTAATGAAGGAACACTGAGGTTTTGAGGGCGTTTGGTTGTACCTGACGATGTGGAGCTTAGAGAGGACATTCTAATAGAAGCACATTGTAGCAGTTACAACATTCATCCTGGTAGTACCAAGATGTATCAGAATCTGCGTCAACACTATTGGTGGTTTGGTATGAAGGCGGATATTGCCAAGCATGTCGCCAAGTGTTTGACATGTCAGTAAGTCAAAGCTTAGCATTGTAAGCCGGGAGGACTTCTGCAACCTCTCGAGATCCCAAAGTAAAATTGGAGCATATCACGATGGATTTCATGACTGGACTACCGAGGAGTCAAAGAGGAAATGATTTGATTTGGGTGGTAATCGATAGAGTGACAAAGCCGGCTCACTTCATTGCAGTTCGAAAGGACCTTAGTTTGGATAGACACGTAGATCTGTACGTTCGTCAGGTGGTTCGTATGCATGGAGTGCCGGTTACGATAACTTCAGATAGAGACCCGAGGTTTACTGCTGCTTTTTGGAAGAGCTTGCAAAGTGCTTTAGGTACCAAGCTGCAGTACAATACGGCCTATCATCCTCAGACGGATAGCCAGTCTGAGAGGACAATTCAGACCCTTGAGGACATGCTGAGAGCTTGTGTACTAGACTTTAGAGAAAGTTGGGAAGATCAACTACACCTGGTAGAATTTGCCTACAACAACAGTTTTCAGTAGAGCATCCAGATGGCTCCCTTTGAAGTGTTGTATGGTAGAGTGTGCAGAACACTAGTGTGTTAGGATGAAGTTGGGGAAAGGAAGATCACAGGCCCAGAGTTGGTCGAGCAGTCAGTGGATGCCGTGGCAGTGATTAGAGGCAGATTAAATACTGCACGGAGTAGAAAAAAAAGTTACGCATATAAGCGCTGGAGATCATTGGAATTCCAAGTTGGTGATCATGTTTTTCCGAAGGTGTCTCCTGACACGCCCCGATCCTCGGGCACACGCCCATCCCTTACTTGGTCAATTAATAGCGACGTCCCAAGACGCATCGCCAACCCTTAAGCATAATTAGCAAACTAAGAAAGCATTAGTGAGCAAAACTCACTTGATTAAAAGCAGAGACCGGATCACCATGACGGCGGCCGAAACCCAAACTTTCAGCAGCGTCGACGGACACTTGGGCCGGGCCCAAAAGTCTCATAAGCCCACAGAAAATTTTGGGCTTGGACTAAACTTGCGGTTGGGCTTGGTTTTGTGGGCCTTCAGACTGGGCTGAAACTTGGGCTTCAAATGGGCTGCTGCACTTGCATTTATGGGCTGATCTTGGCTGAATTGAGGCCTCCAAATGACGTGGGCTAAGCTATTCAATTGATGGGCTGAAAGTGGGCTGAATTCTGCAAGCTTCGTTGGGCTAAAGAGATTTCGTGGACTGAATCCACTAGGTTGCTGGCTTCGGTGAATCACGTGGGCTGAGTCCACGAAATGGTCGAGCGCATACGGAAGGAGCTGCTGTCTTTGTTGCTGGGTTTCTTCGGCTTCGTTGGCAGCTGGTCCACGAACGAGGGGGAGAGAAACCACACGAGCAGCTTGATGGCGAAGAGGAAAGAAATGGAGACGCACGGCAGCTGCAGCTTGCTTCGGTTTGGACTGCTTTAGACGCACGTGGAGGCTTCAGCTGAGGGAGAGAGCCTCGATGAGTGGAGCGATGGCTGAGTGTGAGACGTGCTAGCATGAGGCTGAAGAATGCGCGGCACCAGCTTTGCGAAAGGAACAATTGCTTCGGTCAACAATGGAGCCTTCGGTGGAAATTGATGGTTGACTCAATGGGGAAACAATTGATGGTGGAGAGGACAGAGGAACGTGGGGTCTTCAATGGGTGATGGGGCAGAGGGCATGAGGTGTTGGCTTTGAAGAAGTGAAAGCCAAAGCAACGCAGAACAAAAATAATAAAAAGAAAGAGACGCCATGGAGATTGAGTTGGTGAGATTTGCATGAAGAAGGGGGAAAACGAACGGGAGGCGTGCACGAGAAGTTTGGGGCCAAAAGTAAAAAATAAATATCTCCTTTCATCATTAACTTGGTCCCCACAATCCCCCAAGATTATCTTAATGTCCCATAATATTTTCTCAACATTTAATCCCGCCAATAATTCAATTTTTCAAGCCAAAAAAGCACCCCTTTTCTTAGCTCCGAATTTCACACTTTGGTCTTCAATTTCTTCAACAAATTCCCAATTGATGTCCAAATTTTGATGTAGAAAAGTCCACATAATTTCTACAGGTCCTCTTCACCATATAGCTCAATTTACAAGTCGAAAATCTCTTCAATTCGGCCGATCCGAATTTCCGTAAATTTTCTGCAACGTCCGAAACAGTTTTCCGTAAAAATCTCGGAATCTCCGAAAAATCTTCTGAGACTGAGTTGACACTCCTAGAATTTATTGTGACATGACAGAAACTTCAATTTCTGAAATCGGACTCGAATTCACAGTTAATTTCCATTCGGCGCGTTTTTAGCGTGACCTATGCTACCGGATAACTTTCAGAAATTTTTAGTGCAAATGACCCGTGGTCGATTTTCTTCGAGCCATAATGAACCCATTTGACACATTGGCAACTCTCGGTTGTCGTGAAAATCCCGAGGATTCAAATACACACACAGGGTCCCAAAATAATAAGAAAATCAGTCTAGCGTCGGTCGACGAGAATTTTCTAATTTAGTGGTGTCACCCACGATTAGCCACACATCTCAGTCAAACCAGCCTATCTCTGATTTTGAATTGATTATATATTGTGTTGTATTGACCTTTAAAGATGAGCACGGTCGAGAAGCCGATTCCTAATCGAATTCTCAAGTCTATTTGCCTTAAAATCCTTAATGACTTCCCCATGTAGTATAGTTATCTCGAGAGTGATTAGCTCTGAGAACAGCCCTATAGACGCGTCAATGAAATGCCCGATTTATTTCGTAGAAGACAGGGCTAAAAATCTAGGATGTCACAACTTTTCTTCTCTTATAAAAATTTCATCCTCAAAATTTAAACCTTTATCAATCCTTAAGCAAAAATGTGGGGTGTTGTCGTCTCATTGAGTCTCACTTTTCCACGCTGTTCTTTTTGAACCACCTACTGAACTAGGCTTTCCACGTACGACACTTTGTCGTTCACGTCTGATTCTTCATAATTCAGCACGTGCGTTGGGCCAGGCTCATATGTCCTCAACCTCGACATGTGAAAGACGTCATGCACTTGTGCCTACTTTGGCAACAATGCAAGACGATATGTTAGGATCATGATTCTTCCTCTAGAATCCCTAAGAAACCTACGTACCTCGGTCTCAGCTTTCCCTCATTGCTGAAGTGCAAGGTATTCCTCATTGGTAACACCTTCAAAAAAATGCAATCACCAATTTGGAACCCTAAGGGCCTTCAATGCTTAATGATTCAACTTTTCTAATGGCTCTGAGCGGTTTGTACTTTGGCACTGATTGCGGCAACCATAACCACTGATTGTTGAATTGACTCTGGGCCTGTGATCTTTCTTTCTTTGATCTCATCTCAACAAATTGAAGTTCTGCACACTTTGCTTTGTTTTGCCTCAAAAGGAACTATCTGACTGTTCTGCTGAAATTGGGAACCTCGGTTCCGAATCCGATATAAGTTCGTCACTGGTACTTCACGCAGACGAACTGTCTGACACACATACACTTATGCATGCCCATTCCAGTCAAGATCCTTCCATACGGCGATAAAGTGGGCCGACTTCATCAGTCCGTCGACCACTACCCTAATTGGAGTCATCATTCCTTTGACTCCTTGGTAAACCTATCACAACATTCCTTCGTGATATACTTTCGTTCCCACTCGGAACTCTCGAGTGATTGTAAATGTCCTCTCGACTTGCATTACTGAACTCATTCTTATTAACACATCCAACACTTGTAACTTGTCTGATGATATTTACTTTTATAATGGTCTACCCTTCGAGCTGACGTCGATTCTAACCTACTTCGCACTGTCTGGTCGGAAACTGTAATTACTTCAGTAAATTTCAGAAAATGTTTCTTACTTGAGTGCTACAACGTCAAGTACACTCAATTACTCTCGAAACTAGGGCTTCACCAATAGAGATCTGAAAGTCAGTCTCTTTCTTGTCAGTATCCTTTTATAGGATCGCTTGAACATCTCGGTCTGTCAATTAAGCGTCTGATTCCAACTTGAATATTCGGTTCAATTTTAAGGGTGGCTATAGAATTCAAAAAGGTAGCCTACCTCAAATTTGAAAATCAAATTTCGAACTTTCCCAAGTAAGTTCCATACTTTAACCGGTATATTTACAAATGAAAGTTCTCGACTCAACACATCAATGACTCCTTTCTTTCCTCCAAGGTGATATTACATAGCACCATTCTAGCTCTGCCAAGGTTCTGATTCACGACACTGTTTCATATTCAACTTGTTGAGTCTCGATTCACTGATAACCATTTCAATTTTGGTCTGGTCCATATAAATTCTTTTACCATTCTCAAATGTCACTTGTGCTCCTTAACATTCCCCGAATGCACCAAAATGTCATTAAAAGACACGAGCACAACCGACCTAGATATTCCTTATACACTCAGTTGTGCCAAATCCATGACAGCAGTTGGAATGTTCGTCTGAACCAATGATATTACATTGCGCACTCACAAGGACCATATCGAGTACGAAACACTATCTTTTTCTCTGATGACAGGTCTGATAATTCTCATAGAAATACCTCTAGGAATTCTTAGACTACTGAGATATTCTCAATCTTCAATTCTTCGATCCGTCTTATCTATGACAATCGTCATGTACCCTTGGGCAACCTCCGTCTAACAAATGGGTTGCCTTTTGCAATGAGATTTAGGGAAATTGAGGGTCATCCTTGACCTCTGATAAGTTTGAAATTTTCCTCCATCTACGGATTAAACTGTGTCACATTGTCACAACACTTCATTATAACAAAAGCTTCTCGAGCCAAGCCTTTTTATATATTGCATCAAGGTTGTACATAAACAAAGGATTCAAGCACAGCTATAACCAATGATTCTACTTTATATGATTTCATTATAGCCACTGAAGTTCTATTAATTTAATCAAAATTCTATTGTGCCACTCTGATAGGATTATTCTGGGGACAATGCACTTCCTGTTCAACGCATAACTCGATTCATCTCTAAGCTGGCCGTCCATTCAATGGAACTAAACTCATGATCACATCAGGTGCAGCTTCGGCCTGACCTTGTGTAATTACATACACGGTGCCTTGAACTGGGGGTCGGAGCTATCCTCCCTGCAGTACGTTCTACAGTACATTCCCCCTGATCTGACCCAATGGTGGCAGTGGTGGCAACTGTTGCAATCCCATTTGTCTTTGGGGACAATCTTTGGCCAGGTGGCCGTGCTGGCGACACTCATAGCAAACTCTTGTCCTAGGAAAATACGGGGCCGATCCATGTTGTCTTCCACAAAGGCGACATGCACCAATCTGATTGGGTATTGTTGTACTAAATCCACTTCTCTTGTTGGACGGGCCTTGGAATCTATTTACAGGCATAAGCCTTTTTCCTTGGCGGATGTTGTCTCTATGGGAGCTAAACCTCGATCCAGATGAGGTAGCTTGTTCAATCAATCCTCGCTCTATCATCTGAGCTTGACGATAGACCTCTCTAAACTCTGTCAAGTCTAACAGTAGCAGAGGTTGTTTCAATTTAGTACGAAGACCACTTCTGAATTTTCGGGCTTTCTCTTCAGGGTCTTTTATCAATCTAGGAGCATACTGGGATAGCTCTGCAAACTTGACCCCATATTGGTCAACTGTCATACTCCCATGGCGGAGACGATGGAACTCCTCTATCTTTTGTTCCCAAGCAGTACTCGAAAAGCACTGATCATTAAAGGCTTTGAGGAAGGTGTCCCATGCTTGGACCACACCTTCCGGGAACACTATATCCTTGGCAGCTCTCCACCAGATAATTGCATTACCTTGAAGTTGGTACAAAGCTAGTGCCACCTTTTCTTCTTCATTGCACCTCAGAAGTGCAAATGCTTTCTCTAGATCTTGTATCCACAGAGACGCAGCCTCGGGCTCTCCGATACCAATAAACCTCGGCGGTTTTAGTTTCATAAACTGTTCCACTAATTGGTGGATTGGCCTCCCAGTGGCCACAACTCCTAGCAGAACTCCAGCAAGGGTGACGACAGGTGCAGTGGCAGGTACTGTAGCATCGGCGGCTTGGTTCTGCGCTTGTTGATCCATATGATTTCCCATTACTTCCAAAATTCGCATGATCCCATCTATCCTAGGATCACCAGGGGCTTCTACCCCAGCACCAACAGGAGGTGGTGCCACTCTAGCATCTACAATAGGTGGAGTCATTCCACTCGCGCTAGCCTGTGCTGGCGCTTGACCACAGCCTCCTCGGGTACCGACTCTAGTCGGCGCTCTATCCTGAACTATGGCCCTAGTGGTCCTCTTGGCAAGAGTCCTCGGCTCCTGGTCGCTTATGGTGTCGCTTTAATCTACTGACACCTGCTCCAATTCTGCACTGAATTAGAAATGGAGCGATTAAAACAACAAGCAATTCTAGCACTCAGCTAACACACACATGCACCGGCATGAATTTAAAAGGCCTTTCCTACTACTATCCCAAGACCCATCACTCCTTATCACTCTAATCTTGAACTTCGCTCTGATACCACTTAAACGGGATGTCACGCTTCGATCCTCGGGCACACACCCATCTCTTACTTGGTCGATTAATAGCAACGTCCCAGGATGCATCGCCAACCCTTAAGCATAATTAGCAAACTAAGAAAGCATTAGCGAGCAAAAATCACTTGATTAAAAGCGGAGACCGAATCACCGCGACGGCGGCCGAAACCCGAACTTTCGGTGGCATCGACAGACACTCGGGTCGGGCCCAAAAGCCTCGCAAACCCACAGAAAATTCTGGGCTTGGACTAAACTCGCGGTTGGGCTTGGTTTCGCGGGCCTTCAGACTGGGCTGAAACTTGGGCTTCAAATGGGCTACTGCACTTGTATTTATGGGCTGATCTTGGCTGAATTGAGGCCTCCAAATGTCGTGGGCTAAGCTGTTCAATTGATGGGCTGAAAGTGGGCTGAATTCTGCAAGCTTCGTTGGGCTCAAGAGATTTCGTGGACTAAATCCAATCATGTGGGCTGAGTCCACGAAATGGTTGAGCGCATACGAAAGGAGCTGTTGTCTTTGTTGCTGGGTTGCTTCGGCTTCGTTGGCAACTGGTCCACGAACAAAGGGGAGAGTAACCACGTGGGCAGCTTGATGGCGAAGAGGAAAGAAGCGGAGACGCACGACAGCTGCAACTTGCTTTGGTTTTGGCTGCTTTGGACACACGTGGAGGCTTTAGTTGAGGGAGAGAGCTTCGACGAGTGGAGCGGTGGCTAAGCGTGAGACGTGCTGGCATGAGGCTAAAGAACGCGTGGCAGCAGTTTTGCGGAAGGAACAATAGCTCCGGTCAACAATGGAGCCTTCGGTGGAAATTGATGATTGACTCAATGGGGAAACAATTGATGGTGGAGAGGACATAGGAACGTGGGGTCTTCGATGGGTGATGGGGCAAAGGGCATGAGGCGTTGGCTTCGAAGAAGTGAAAGCCAAAGCAACGCATAATAGAAATAATAAAAAGAAAGAGACGCCATGGAGATTGAGTTGGTGAGATTTGCATGAAGAAGGGGGAAAACGAACGGGAGGCGTGCACAAGAAGTTTGGGGCCAAAAGTAAAAAATAAATATCTCCTTTCATCATTAACTTGGTCCCCACAATCCCCCAAGATTATCTTAATGTCCCCTAATATTTTCTCAACATTTAATCCCGCCAATAATTCAATTTTTTAAGCAAAAAAAGCACCCCTTTTCTTAGCTCCAAATTTCACACTTTGGTCTTCAATTTCTTCAACAAATTCCCAATTGATGTCCAAATTTTGATGTAGAAAAGTCCACATAATTTCTACAGGTCCTCTTCGTCGTATAGCTCAATTTACAAGTCAAAAATCTCTTCAATTCGGCCGATCCGAATTCCCTTTAATTTTCTGCAACGTCCGAAACAGTTTTCCGTAAAAATCTCGGAATCTCCGAAAAATCTTCTGAGCCTGAGTCAATGCTCCTAGAATTTATTGTGACATGACAGAAACTTCAATTTCTAAAATTGGACTCGAATTCACGGTTAATTTCCATTCGACGTGTTTTTAGCGTGACTTATGCTACCGGGTAACTTTCAGAAATTTTTAGTGCAAATGACCTGTGGTCGATTTTCTTCGAGCCACAATGAACCCACTCGACACATTGGCGACTCTCGGTTGTTGTGAAAATCCCGAGCATTCAAATATGCACATAGGGTCCCAAAACAATAGGAAAATCAGTCTAGTGCCAGTCGACGATAATTTTCTAATTTAGTGGTGTCACCCACGATTAGCCACACATTTCAGTTGAACCAGCCTATCTCTGATTTCGAATCGATTATATATTGTGCCGTATTTACCTCTAAAGATGAGCACGGTCGAGAAGCCGATTCCTGGTCAAATTTTCTAGTCTATTTGCCTTAAAATCCTTAATGGCTTCCCCAGGTAGTCTAGTTATCTCGAGAGTAATAAGCTCTGAGAACAGTCCTATAGGTTCGTTAATGAAATGCCCGATTTATTCAATAGAAGACAGGGCTGAAAATTTGGGATGTCACATCACCAATGAGGGGAAACTTCGCACTTTGGAAAGAAAGGCAAACTGAGTCTGAGGTACGTAGGTCCATTTGAAATTCTAGAGAGAATTGGGACCCTAACGTATCGTCTTGCGTTGCTACTAAGATTGACGCAAGTGCACGACATCTTTCACGTGTCGATGTTAAGGAAGTACGAGCTTGACCCAACCCACGTGCTTAATTTTGAAGAATTGGACGTGGATGACCGAGTGTGATACGTTGAAAACCCAGTTCAGATCGTGGACAGAAAAGAGCAAGTTTTACATACAAAGACCATTCCATTGGTCAAAGTAGTCTGGCAACACCACGGTACTAAAGGAGCGACATGGGAGACTGAAGAGTCTATGAGACAGTCGTACCCCCACCTTTTGCTTAAGTATTGTAATGGTTTAAATTTCGAGGATGAAATTTTTATAAGAGGGGAAGAGTTGTGACATCCCAGATTTTCAGTCCGAATAAATTGGGCATTTCATTGACACGCCTATAGGGCTGTTCTCAAAGCTGATCACTCTCGAGATAACTAGACTATTTGGGGAAGCCATTAAGGAATCTTAATGCAATAGACTTGAGAATTCAACTAGGAATCGGCTTCTCGACCGTGCTCATCTTTAGAGGCCATTACAACATAGTTAAAAATTGATTGGAGATCAAAGATAGGTCGGTTCGACTAAGATGTGTGTCTAAACGTGAGTGACTACACTAAATTGGAAAATTCTCGTCGGCCAGCATTAGATTGATTTTCCTATTGTTTTGGTACCTTGTGTCCATATTTGAATTGTCGAGATTTTCACAACAACCAAGAGTCGTATTATGTTGAGTGGGTTCATTGTGGCTCGAAGAAAATCGACCATAGGTCATTTGCACTAAAAATTTATGAAAACTACTAGGTAGCCTAGGTCACGCTAAAATCGCACCAAAATGAAATTAACCACTAATTTGAGTCCGATTTGTGGCACCCTCAATCTACTAGGGTCGCCACAAATACCTATCGCTATACCTATTATAAACCAGTCTAATATCTTTTATTCGGATTAAAGAGGAATGATAGTTCATAGGCATTTATTATTTTATTACTTTATTATTTTTTGTTTTTTTGAAAGAATTCAGCGTAGCTTATAGCGAAATTATAAGCGAGCCTCGCCATCTCTTACTCCCATGACAATGATACAATGCACACCGACTACGCACCAAAGGAAAAGATAAAGCCGAGTCACTTTTATTTACATATTTACGATGGACATCTCGGGTCAGTACAACAAAAAAGCCAAGGTTTTTAGATATACTTGGCTATGGCTCAAAAGAGAGATCTCGACCCCCTATATCAAACATGTATACCCCTCCATCTACAAGTGTTGGCTATCTCAAAAAGTGTCAGCTCCCACCAGTAAAACATGCCATCACACTCAACTCGATGCATCGGTCAGCGGCGGCGGCAACATCCCCAGCATCACCCCATCGTGACGGATGTGGACAGACAGAAACTCCTAGATGACCGGGCCCCCAGCCAGGCCCACATCATACATGACTAGCATGCGGACTCGAATGAACATCAGACCAGGAATGGTGACACAAATATGCTCTGAACACTCCACCTCGACATCAGTAGGTATGCCATAGAAGGTACTACGTGCGACTAGTGACAGAGACATCTTTCTAATCTGAAATGTTAGTCCCCAAATGGGTGAGTACGACTACTCAGCAGTAAAGATCCATTAAACTACTCAATGCGTCAAACAAAACAATCAAGATATCATGGGAAAGTACATATCATTCATACATTTGAGCATACCTCATCTTACATCCATACATATATGTCACCATACAATGTGCATATGCCACCATGCACTTGTACATATATAATTAAAATAGCCATGCATATATGTCACTATACAACGTGCATATACCACCATGCACTTGTATATATATAATCAAAATAGCCATGCATATATGCCCACATCCATGCGCGTGATTCGATTCCAAATTTTATCTTTCAATTGAATCACAACATTTTTCTTTCCCGGGACCAGCAATTGGATCCCACATTTTTATCGCTCGCACCCAACCTGGCATCACGAGGAACCTCCGGCACACACCTCCGGGCATCCGGCACACACCTCCGAGCATCTCAAAACTCCCGAGGACATCCGGCACACACCTCCGGGCATCCCGATACTCCCGGGGCATCGTCGGCTCACACCTCCGACGGTATCCTCATTATCATACTTTATTTTCACATACGTGCCTCATTATCCACATGATGTATGATGTGATGGCAACAAAGGTCTATTTCAACTTTTGACATTATGTACCATGCCATATGACACCATATATGCAACATAATCTATCACACAATACATCACATCACATGAAACCAACTCTTTTATTTTTCTGAAAACACATGAATGTTCGGGTGAAACATTATACACAATTCCGAAAATATTTTCAATTTGATGCCTAGACAGACTCCAAATATTATGAAATTTTGATAGATTATAAACAACACATAAAGGTAATTATCTCGTAAAAACATTATACCAAAAGAACTCTACATGATTTGGTATGGTCCATACATCACAGATTTCGAAATTCGAACAATTCAGTTTGCACAGTTTCAGAAAACATATCGATTAAATACCCAAATGGACTCCATAATTTATGAAATTTGAATATGTTATAGCCAAGACATAAAGGCAGGTATTCCATGAAGAACACTACACCAAAAGAACCTCACGTAAGTCAGTACGGCCCATGCATCACAGCATTAAAGTTCTAACATTTCAGCTTGCACAGTTTTCGAAACATTTTCGGTTAAATAGCCAAATGAACTTAACAAATTCTGGAATTTTGATATGTTATAGACAAGACTTAGATGTAGATATCTTGTGAAGAAATCATAATCGAAATCGTTCTAGATAAATAGGTATAGACAGTTAATACTCTTTGTTCTCGATGCCGATATTCCAGATTAGTTTCTTTTCGAAATAATTTTGTTTCACCGACCTACACATGTCCGTTTCTTCTAAATTTTCAGTATGTTATTTACTAGAATGTTATCTATAACTTTCATTGAGGACACAAGATCAGAATTTGACTATATGATTTTATAAAAATCACAGAACCGTACTAGGTCGAAGTAGCGTTTTCCATATCTAGTTTTCTTCAAAGAATAACGATTTCACCTACTTATACTTGTTCATTTCTTCTAAATTTTTGATATGTTATACCTTATGATGTCCTTTACAACTTTTGTTAAGGAATCAAAGTAAGATTTCAACAAAAAGGTTACCTTACAATCCACGACTTCATCACGTGTCGGCACCAAAAATTTCAGATCTAGTCCCTCCAAAGAACAACGATTTCAGCTACCTATACTTGTTCGTTTTGTCTCAAATTTGAGTATGTTATTCTCCAAGAAGTCCTTTACAACATTCATTAAGAAGTCAAAGTCAAATTTCAACTAGAACATCGCATGCAAGTCACTAGAACATACAAGGTCGAATTGTTTTTCTCAAAAATAGCATACTAGACTAGAACACCACTCTTGTAACTTCGAATTTTACACATCCTACACATCCGAGATTTGACCATTCAATCACACACAAAAACACAGCAAGCAAGGGTAGATCAAGGGATCCCACTTGCCTCTAATTTCAGCAAATAACTGACAGCTCGACGGTGGGACACGGCGGGACGATGGCGGCTTGACGGACCTCCTCCTTCCTTTCTCTCTTCCTCTCTTTCTCTCTTTCTCTCCTCTCTCTCGGCACCTAGACCGACCACCCCCTTCCCCTTTTCCTTTTTGGTTGAAAAGAAAATTGCATCTCATTTTTGTATGGAGGGACACTTATTCTCAAGAAGGAGACAAGTGTCTCCCTTGTCAAAGACACTTGGAGGAAGCCATTCGGCTCCTACCCCACTTCCGTGCGTCGACAGCCCCACATGGGCTCTATGGGCCGGGCCTTTTGGCCCACCTTAGGCCCAACACTCTTGGGGCCTAAGGTCCAAACTTAAATGGCCCATGTTAACTTTTAAAAATCCATCCTAATCCCCACTTATACAAAGTACCAATTTACAAAATCAAATGGCCATAAAACTTTGTCACATAGATAATAAAAATCCAGCTTATAAAATTCATGGCCAAAAACATAATTTCCTTATTAATAAAATCCTTTGTCTCATATGGACATAGGATGCGTTTCCAACAAAATAATTATCCAATAGATGCTCGGCCATTAATCTATTACACTTCTTTGGCCTAAAGGCCACAACATAAATCAATGACACTTCTATCACCCTTCCATAGGTTGCAAAGCATCTAGAGGTCACCATGAAGTTTTAGGATGTCACACAATTTCAAAAATTGAAAGTTCTGTCATGTCACAATTAATTCTAGGAGCATCGACTTAATCTCAAAAGATTTTTCTGCAAACTAAGACTTTTTGGGGAAAAAGTTGTCCTAGGACCTTTTTTGTCTAGAAAAAAGTTAGGGACCGTTTTTGATTGGGCATTTGGGATGCAAGTGAGTTGTAATGGTGAGGAAAAATATCAATTTGATCGAGGGCTCGACAATAGGATTTTTGGGAGCCGAATTGAATGGATTTGAGAACCAATTAGTGTCCAATTGAAGCCAAATCACTTGAAATTCGTGGCTCCCCGTTGCCTAGGCCTTTTGGACCATTTCAAAGGTGGTAAAGTGAGCCCTGGTGACTGATTGTGGTCTATGAAAGGCAACTATGGCTAAGAATTGATCAAGGGGACCATAGAATGAGAATTGAATGCATGGTAGGCCCCTTGTCTCCCTCCTCCCTCAAATTGGTCGGCCACATCCATTGCCCTCCTTGTTGCCATTTTCGACCACCACAGCAGCTGAAGAAGATCGCCGAAGCTAGCTAGTAGCCCCTGGAGCCACATGACGCCACTGCCCCCGCCCTCGCCTGCATGCCACCGTTGCTCTGCCTCCACCGCACGCGCCTCCACCTCCCTCTCTCCCTCACGCCGTTCTAGCTGCTGTTCCGTGTCATGTGAAGCTCAGTTGGAGCTGTCCTGCTTTCGTTTAGCCGCCGTGAGTCGTCACTGTTGGCCGCTGAGCACCCTAGTCGCCTCCGCCAGTCTTGCTTTTCCCTAACCAACCTTGTTTCTTTCTGTTTCAGCCCAAAACAGAAGCTGGAAGTGTAGGTTTCCAGTAGCTCTTCGGCCCCGTTTTGAGGTGGTTCACGACCCCAAAAGTTAGGCCCGCTCTAGAGAAAAGTGAACCCTATTGCGTCCTTGAAAATTTGAGCCGATTGGATTACAAAACAAGTGAGTTTAACTCACTAATCCTCACTTAGTAGGTTAATGACGCTTAAGGGATGATTGGATTAAGTATAGTTTATGTGGATAGTTAGATTAGATTAGTTAATTTAATTATTTGTCGATGCATATTATGTGGATAGATAGTGCAATTAGGGCCTAGACAAGCTCTTTATTTATCTAGAGTGATTCGAAAATTTTCTGGGTCCATCTCGGCATTCAATTAGGCTTTTTCGGGCCTAAGCTGATTTATTGGCATTTATTTATTATTTTCCGTAATTATTTAATTAATTACTTATTTTTCGAAAATTAGACTGGGATAGCTGGTGACCGGAATTTTATGCTGATTGTTGCGGTGTGGTCCATTTATTTATTTGAGCTCTAATTTGTGCTAAATTGATTTAATTGTGATTTTAGGATTTTAGTCCTAAATTAATCAATTTTGTTAATTGATTGGAAAATAACCAAGCATTGGTTTGCAACTCCAAAAATATTTTGGTGTACTATAGAAAATGGTGGGATTTATGGAAAGGAAATTATTATATTTTGGTTAAGGTCAATTGAGTACCCACACACGGCTATTTTATCGGGTATGATAAAAAGGTGAAAAATCGTCGAACGATAAGAATGTTGGCACGATGACTCGGTATGTCATCTCGAAGAAAGACTTTATATTATACCAGCTCGGTGACTTGATATGTTATATTGGAGAATGAATAGTATATTATGTCGGCTTGGTGACTCGGTATGTCATCTCGGAGAAAGACATTATATTAAACTGGCTCGGTGACTTGATATGTCATCTTGGGAATAGATAGTATTGATTGGAATGACCGGGGAATGGTCTGATTGACATGTAATCGACTAGGTCGATTGATCAATGAGTCGATCTGAGTGAACGATTTGATTTGTTGATGCGACTTGATGAGATTATGAATTGTGTTGAATTGTAGGGAGGAACTGAGGCCAAGGTAAGTCCTTTGACTCATGATTGTGCATAGGTAGCCCTTAGGGCATATTTTCTTCCTAATCGAGTTTTAGAGGGTAGAACTCGCTGAGACGTCGTCTCATTTCGTTGTGGGATGACATTTCAAGTCCATAGATAGCAGCACCTTCATCTCCTCCCAAGCAATTTGGTATACCAGAGGAAATCATCGAGATAGGTTATCACATTCCGATACATCATCACCTCGAAGGATTAGATTATGTTTTAGTGAAATCTACCGTCTGGGTTGATGTGGGTAAACCCTAAAAGGTGCCCCATAAATACTGTTGGTATCGCCATTACAGTGATGGACGAAGGGTGGGTCATGTACCAGAATTTGATGTACCTTTGTACGTTTTGGAGGTAGCGTTCGGGAAGGGGACACCATATCCCAAGGGTGGATCGGTGGTTGATGCAAAGGATCCCAAGTTAGAAGGCGATTCTGACTCTCCGGTGTACTTTGTCGTGGGCTCCAGCTGGAGCGAGGAAGAAGGAGAGATCGTCGAGGAGGACGATCTAGAGGATGGGCCGGAGTAGATCGAAATCCCCCACCCCTGTTTGTTGAACGGACTTGAGTAGAACTTGAGACTTGTTGGATTGTAATATATACAACTTTGGTTTGAAATGTATATAAGTGTGGTTGTGATTTTCAGGTTTGAAGTTTTTGACCATACTTTTCTATCCCATTGTTTTATTGTCTGAGGATTATTTATATGCTTTCGCATGCGCATTAAAATAAAAGGGTTGGCGATGCGTCCTAGGACGTCGCTTTTAATCGACCAGGTGAGGGATGGGCACGGGCTTGAGGATCGAGGTGTGACAAGTGGGGTCAAATTTGCATGACAATACTTATTTTGGGCTTGAAAGGGTCACTTGTGACAAATAGGCTCCTGCCTTTGTGGGCCACAACCAACATGAAGATGTTAGTTTACATATATGAACAATGACCCTTTTACCACGGGCAGCGCAGTTGGTGTGCGTTCTCTCCCTCATCGTGGAGGTTAAGGGTTCGAACTCTCTTGTTGCTAAAGTGTCTTAAGCGAGGGGTCCTAGTGTTGGGGTCTTGGGCTAGCCTCCCCCGAGGTTTATGTCTAAATAGCGGCTTGCGGCAAGGCTCGACGGTGCCACCGGGCACTGGAGGGTCGTGTGATCCCCAAAGGATGACCTCCGGCGGTTTCTCAATCGCAAAAAAAAAAAAAAAAAAAAAAAAAAAAAATGATGACCCTTTTTGAACTTGAAAATTAATGTAAGTCCAAAGTGTGAATATAGCTATAGAAATATTGTGCTAGTTTTTTTTCTTCCCTAAATATCGTGCTGATATAACCACAAGTCCAATATTTATTGAATATTCACTAAATGGAAGGAGAAAGTCCAAAAAAAAAAAGGTCATCACAGTTAAAATCTAACTAGTCTAGCTATTTATAGACATTATACCGCGTACTTACTCGAATTGAATAAGAACATATTTTTATGACTAGATTCACCGTTCAGATACTATACATTGATGAGCCCACGTGTTCATTTTTATGTTTTGTCGTATGAACTAGTACGGCATTTCCCCAAGCAACTAATAATTTGAGTCAAGCCGCGGTGAATAACTCGGGCTCTGCTGAATGAAAAGCATCTGTCTTTCGTCCATATTGTCTGAGATTAGACAACAAGCAGTTTCAATGGCATTCCTTACATGAGAAGAGAGTGAGAGGGAAGATATTGTCATCTAGAAGTACCGACTTCAACTAGTCAAGGATTGAAATCTAGTATCTATGGTTCTCGAGGCGTCTACATCTCTCAATTTACATTGGTAGGCTTGGTGTTTATTGCTAACTCGGGGCACCCTTCGACTACATGATTAGGAAGTCCTTGCTTTGTAGATGGTGCCCCTTGCTCATTGATTAAGACAACGTCGATTTGGCTGGAGTCGCTTGACGGACTCCAAGGGAAGTTGGTGTGTTCCATAATTTCAACAGCTGCAATCTCATTGGCACCATCTTCCATATTTCTATCTCTAAATTTAGCTTTCCTAAAAGTATGGGAGTTGAGGTCTCTTTGGTAAAATCTTCTTCCCAATGCAACAATTTTCTCCCGCATTGAACCTGAAGAACTTGTAACGATATGCCAATTTCTTTTGACGAACATGACCATGAAAATGAGAAGAGCTAAAACAGCAGCAACTCCAGCAATCAAGAATAGGCCCCAGAAACTACTAAGACTCAAGCTGTTGGAAGAAATTGAGTTAGCCGAATCTAGGCAGCTAGTTTTTGGTGTAAGCCACCCATTTTCGATTTCCTTCATTTCAGGCCCTTCAGTTACTTTGAGGATTGCTCTTGAAATATCCGACACTAGCGGAGACCCTTTACGGAAAACCTGTAAACCAAAAGAAGCAGGACATGAGATTTTTCGATCAAAGAAATGGTGAATAATTCTAGTAATTGAGAATTTTAAGGGTAAAATTTGAGAGACTGAGGACTTACGAAGCCAAATCCAGCAGTTTTAAAGGTTGGGATCATAGTATATTTGTTGCAATATTGAGAAAGAACAAGTGTAATGTAGGGGACTTCGTCGATTGCTGCTGCAATCCCGCCCTTTGCACTTCCATTAGAAAGAAGCGCATCACATTCTTCTGGAGATTGATAAGATATAAGTCTAGAATTGTTGAACTGCATTTGCTTTAGCATTCCGTGAACGAAAGAGCCGTATACGTATCCCACTTTTTCTCCACTCTTTAGGAGCTGATCCATATTAGTCATAGTTGGTTGAAGATTTTGCACCACCAAAAGAGAGCTCAAGCTTGCCGTATAACTTTGCGTTAGTATAAGAACCACAAAAACCCACACTATCACAACAAATCTCGCTAGATTGCTTGATACACTCTCCCCTGCAATCCAACTTAAGGGTAAGCACATAAATTCTCCAGGAACGATATGTCAATTGTAATGTTCAACTGATCTATTAAAGTGAAGGGCAATTACTTTGTGCGAAGACCATGGTTGAAAATGAAAACCAGAAGCTTGTGCCAACTTGATGCGAGGCTGGACCCCTGAAATCTTCGTTGATTTGATGTTCGAGAATCCACACGACCAATGCTATAAACACAAAGAAGCATCCTATTGTTAGCCAAAGGTCCCAAGTGAGGGGCTTCAAGAAAACCCAAGCATTCTTGCTCTTGTTGTCCCTGTATGGCACGAGCATCGAAACTCCGGATTCGGTGTATGGTAAGGTGAACTCTACGTATGATGATCTATTCGCAATGATCGTTGTATCCCCCACCACTGCATCAAAGTTCTGTTACAACAGAAGGAAGGCAGATATTTTCTTTGTCAACCCCATGATAGCATAGTTAGTTTCAATATCTAAAAAATGGAAATCAAGCACTCACAATGAGTTATCTCACCTGGTAATATACTTGATCAATCATGTCATCATAACTGCCAGCGCTACTTCCATTTGGCAAGGCAAACGGAATAAGGTCATAAGCCACAGCATAAGGCAATTTTTCTATCACGGCTTGAAAGATGTCAATACAGTATCCAGTGACTTTGGATGTGTTTGTGTTGGGTACACGAGTCACCGTCACAAATTGATCGAAACCATCCTTTACAGGAACTAAGATTTTTAACCTCTTCCCATTCGTTGGAATCTCCCATCCCCTAGGAAAAGAGGTCGAATCTCCTGGCCATATTATTGATCCGAGATTACTCTTTGAAGTGGAATATTTGCCTATGTTGAATGAATTCAAATCTCTTAGTAGCCCATTTTCTTGCGTCCAAAACCCAATCCCTCTTGCTGCAATTCCGTTGATATTAACAATCTGGAATGCTAACGACTCTAGCTGCCCATTGACGAGGCTAAAATTTCCAGTGAGGCCTGTGAATGTCGTATTGGCTAGTTTTTGGAGAAGTTTCTGACCATTTTGAGAGACCCCAATAGTGTCAAGATCCGTCGCATTTGTCGAAGCATTTAACGCTGGGAAGGTAAAATTTACAGCACCCATTTCCTCTATAGCCATTGCCAGAGCCCAAGCAGCGTCATAAGCCCAGTATCCGAAAATGTTCAACTTAGGATTAAGGACGGATGGGTTGTCTTTTTGGAATTTCATCTTCCATTGTACCGTAAAGTTGTCCAGGTTTTGCGTGTCCGGGACATAAGTCTTGATGCCCAGTACTCCTTGCATCGAACCGGCGACAACAGACGAATCCATCGAATTCAATCGGTCAGTAATTCCATTAGTCAAGATCCACACATAACCCTCGCTCATCATTCCTATCTCTTTTGCTTTGGCAAATAGTCGAGAACCAAGGGTAGGTGACATGTGCACAATGAAGACCCTTGTTTGCATCGTCATTAACTTGTACAGTTCTCGTAGGATTTGATCGTCCGTGGCCGAAGGAGGTATGAGGCTCCTATAGGGCACTCGCGTGTCGACTTCTTCCAAAGAATCAGTAAGAGAAGGTATGACACCTTCTCCGAACTCGCTGTCCACATATATGAGGACAGCTTCTTTCCAGCCAAAGGCTTGCACAAGCGCGCTTATGGCATTCACTTGGGACGAGTCATTTTGTGCGGCTCGAATGAAGTACGGACTCCGAATCGAACTGAGGGACGGACTAGTAGCGGAAAAAGAGATGATGGGCACATGAGATTTGTTTCCAAGGTCAATGATGAAGTCTGCTTGTACTGAACCTTGAGGGCCTATTATGGCTTGGACTTGCTTATTCTTTATCAAATCAAGTGCTGCAAAGGTGAACCAGAAAGACGGTGAAACAATAACAATACGGCAGATATTACTTGATGCAATATTATAGAAATAGAATGTTTCAGAAAAAGAAGAATAGGAGTTTGAAGTTGGAATTTAATTATTTACCTGACTGAAGGCATAATGTTGCCTTTGACATTCATTGGCGTATGTTATTGCATACCAATCAGAAACTAATTATTTCAATAAGTAAATTTAGAACAAAATAAGAGTGGATAAATTGGCCCAGACACGGTCAAGTCGATTCTTCTTTATCATTACGTTGACTTATTTATCTCATGGCTTCAGAAAATTCCACTCTAGAATCCAAGCCCCATTTTTAATCGTATGGATTTCGTGAGGGCAGACCTACGTGATGTTATGGTAAATATCAAGCCTGTCGACATCCATATTAAACTGCTTTCATGCATTGACGATTATTTGGTGGAACTCGAAACTCTAGTTGTTTTCTTTCATCATCAATACCCCACAACTTCCATGAAAACAATTAATCACTAGCTCAGCTCGACCAAACTCGTTAACCATGATTTTTGGCTCAACTAAATAAAAATCAGTAAAATTATATAGAGATGTGTACCATGTATATATTTTCCTAAATTAAAGAATTTGGAGTTGCCTCTATCAACCTTCCCCGCTGAAGTGACTATTTTGCTATGTAGCATGTGCCTTTTGTGAGGCGATTACTAAGGGGTTCACTATGCAGACATAATTTGATGGAATTTTACTACAGTTATAGTGGGATGGGAGTCATACAGGACCTTTATATTCTTCAAAAAATAGAATAGACGATAGTAGTTCTAGAATATTTCCCCATCCTAGGCCATAAACGAAAATCCTTCTTACACATGTTTTTCTCAGGATGAAACTTTGTACCCATTTATTTATGTAGATGTGTATATCGGTGAAATACGAGATGATAGGGAAGACGGCTACTCAATTCAAAGATCAATTGCTGACCGACAACAATGCGTATGATATTATTTCAATGGTGCTGCACCCTTAAACCACAAGGAACAAGACCACAGGAAAAGGTCCAGCAGATTAGAGATGTTTTACGAAATTCATCTATAACAAGATGTTCGGTTTGGCGTGACTGGGAAATAATTATCTCTATCAGGCTTTTATAGTTGGATGCTCCCCAAGATAGATTCTCACCAATAATATTTCTTGATATAGCTTCTGAAAAGTAAACTCCAAGAACTGGAAATAAATAAACTCCAGGAACTGGAAATATATAAATAAATCAAGTGGTTCCAAGGTCAAATGTCACGCTCAAAGACCAGTCTTATCGAGAAGCACCGCATTGCGTGGATTGACCAAATCCCACGAAGCTTCCCGGCTCTTAAGCTAAGCGTCATATTTCTGACTTTGAGACAAATTGAATCTTAAGTTCCAACTTGATGTTATCTTTGATTGTGTCAGAAGATGATAGCGACTGCTTTTTGATAATGATAAAAAAATTCTATGACAACAAATTGTTCCATCTATCGAAATCAAGTATGCATGCCAGACAGCTAAGACAGTGAGCACAGATTGGTGACGGACACTTCTTGTTCTTGAAGACGAGCCAAAATATAGGCCTTTCCTTATTTTTTGGGCAAAATTAACCTTGGCCGTTTCTTCTTGGAGCTCTAGAAATTGGGGCTTTAAGTATCTCTGCTACGAGAACACGTATTACTTTGGATGGAACACACATTATTTCGTAGTGTCCTTGAAAATTTAATCGGGAATCATTCCCAAATTTCACATATGTTGAAGCTGAGGTGTTCATATGATTGGCAAATACGTCATTATGAACAATAATTAGACTGATCTTGCATCACAAGAGCAGCTGCACAAAGATCTTTATCCTCTATGACCAATCAGTACGCTAGAGAGAGAGAGAGAGAGAGAGAGAGAGAGAGAGAGAGAGAGAGAGAGAGAGAGAGAGGGAAAGAGAGAACCTGCAGCAGCAGCAGCGATCTCATCTTGTTTGGAGTCTCTAACGCTGAGGATGAGCCTGGTCTTGTAGGAAGGGTTTGAACTATAGAAGTCAGAGAGAGACATGTTAATGCAGCTCAATCCCATCTGACCCCTCCGTGTTTCCAGATCAAGAACAACCCCAACGTTCACTGGGATTGTTTGGGCATTGTTGTTGTTACTGCTCTGTGCCATTGCGATGCGAGGGCCATCTCTGAAGGTCGAGACGATCGTGAAGAAGGAGAGAGCCAAAAAGAGGAGCTTTTCAGCATCGAACGAGGTTCTTGAAGGAATCATTGAGAAGGGGAAAGGCAAGTGTGAGAGGGAAAGACTTGAAGGATACAGCGATGATGACGATGTATTTATAATGGGGAGGAGCTTTGAAAAGTAAGACAAGGCATGCAAACCATCCATTCAAGGATTGCACGACGTGGACGGGACCTATCTGCGCTTACGTAACAAATAGAATGATAATATGACCTCCGGTAGTACCGACGGTTCATGTTTCTCCCTTTGGGATTAAGAATCCCAGAAATTCTTTAGCCCCAGGATTGTTTTTTCATTCTTTTTCCTGCTACTGCCATCTTGTTTTAAGGAGCTAATGATGAAACTTGGTTCAGTGGTGGTATGGCTCGAGTTTAAGATCATGAAACGTGGGATCTCAAATCTAAATTATGTGGAAAAAAAATACAAAAAAGTCATAAACTTACTAATTCAGTGCTAAACATTTCAATTTTAAGCCAATTTAATCCTAAATCTTTTCATATCGATACCAATTTAGTCTATCTGGTCAATTTAGGCTGAAATCTTTACCGTAGACACTAACCATCCCATGTGACATAACCAACATTGATGTAAATATTTTTAATAATATTTTTGAACTTTTTATAATTTTTCTTTGCCTTGGGGGAGGTCATTGTGGCCCTTCATAGCCCCACCAGCTGCGAGCGAGGGTGTGAAGGCCCTTACCAAATCTTGGCGAGTGCTGCCTTGCACAAGACGCTCTCAACCAGTGAACTACGTGGGTGGTTAGCAAATGAAGGAAAAAAACAGAAAGAATAAAGAAAAAAATTAATAAAAAAAAGAATATTTAAAAAATATTATTTTGTAATTGGATGATTATATCAATTACAAAAACAAATAAACAAATTTTTTTCATTGTCTACAAAGGTATTTAGACAAATATTATTGACGATAATGGAAATAATTTTGATTGACTAATTATTTTAAGTTATTCAACCAATTAGTTTTAGGAAAATTATTTTCAAATCATTTATCTTTCACCACATAAATGGAGCCTTAGTGTCACATGGCCGTAAGAGATTGTTGGCATCTCTTTTCTGCGGAAGAAGAGAGGTCAAGAATTCCAACTTGAATTGGTTAGGATGGTGTTAAAGTGGGTCATGAGAACCTTGCACGGTGGGATCATATTCAACGCGTATTTAAAGTCAAACTAAGTTCCCACACAAAAGATTCTCGTAAATGAATTTGCGCAAGAAAATAGATAATCTTTTCAGTCGTATTCCGAATAATAATTAACAAAGTTGTCATTTTCTAGAAAAAAATAAGTTTTTAATACTAAAGAAATTCTTGATAACCCTATATACCAAATCGACAAAAATTATGCAAAGATATAGATTTAATGTTGAAATCTAACTCTCCCAGCCAGTTAGGTGCTTTGTATGGTAACCTTCCCCAAATTAAAAATTTCTATTCTTTTGTTCCCGAACAAAAAAAGAATAAAACCCGTTTGATAACGGCAAGTTGATTTATATTAGGAATAGAAAAGTTAGCCCGGAATAAAACGAAAAACAAAAAAAAAAAGTTCTTTGCTCGAGAACAATTTCTAGAAATAAAGCAAATTTTTTTTTTTTTTTTATTTCTCTCTTTGCCGTGGCCATCTCCAACCGTCTAGAGCCACCGCCGACGCCGCCGCCGCCCGCCACCACCGACCGTGAGCAAGAATAAAAAAACAAATAAATAAATAAAAATAAAAAAAACAAAAAATACAGAAATACAAAAAAAATACAAAAATAAATAAAAAAACAAATAAATACAAATAAAAAACAAACGCAAGAAAATTAAAAAAAAAGCAAATAAATACAAAAAAACAAAAATAAAAAACAAATAAATACAAAAAAAAAAAAAAAAAAAAAATAAATAAAAAAAAAATAATAAAAATAAAAAAAAAAAAAAAAAAACGCAAGAAAATTTAAAAAAAAACAAAAAATACAAATAAAACAAATAAAAAAATAAAAAACAAATAAAAAATAAAAAACAAAAAATACAAAAAAATACAAAAAATAAAAAACAAAAAAACAAATAAATACAAAAAAAAGAATAAAATACAAATAAATAAAAATACAAATAAAAATACAAAAATACAAAAATAAATAAAAAAAATAAATACAAATAAAAAACAAACGCAAGAAAATTTAAAAAAAACAAATAAAAACAAATAAAATAAAAATAAAGCAAATAAAGCAAATAAATACAAAAAAACAAATAAATACAAAAAAATACAAAAATAAAAAAAAAAAAAAACAAATAAATACAAAAAAAGAATAAAATACAAATAAATAAAAATACAAATAAAAATACAAAAAATACAAAAAAAATAAAAAAAATAAATACAAATAAAAAACAAACGCAAGAAAATTTAAAAAAAAAAAACAAATAAAAACAAATAAAATAAAAATAAAGCAAATAAAGCAAATAAATACAAAAAAACAAATAAAAAACAAAAATAAAAAACAAATAAATACAAAAACAAATAAAAAATAAATACAAATAAAAAACAAATGCAAGAAAATTTAAAAAAACAAAAAAAATACAAATAAAACAAATAAAACAAATAAATACAAAAAGAAACAAATAAAAAAACAAATAAATACAAAAAAAGAATAAAAAACAAATAAATACAAATAAATACAAAAAATAAAAAAAAAAACAAATACAAAACAAATACAAAAAACAAATAAATACAAAAAGAATAAAAAAATAAAAAGAACAAATAAAAAACAAATAAATACAAAAAGAATCGTTGCGTTAGCAAACACATTTTTATTCTTTTTCTATTCCAAGAAGTAGAAATTTTGTGCTTATCAAAACAAGGTTTTCGCTCGAAATCGTTCTAAATAGAAATGAAAAGAACTATTTACGGAAAAAAAAAACTCTTCCCCCCAAGAAATTTTACCACGCGCACCCTTAGCCTCATGGGCCCAGCGGAACCTTCTGATAAATAATTTATAGCCTATTTATGAATTTTTTTTTTCATTTTGATTTCTACTAGTTTCGATGCTCTAGAGAATCTTTAGGACCTGCTTTTTGTTTTAGGACCAAGAATATATGCATATACCAAGAGCATCTAAATTGATGATCATGTTGTTGCCAAAATACAGCTTAAATAATTTATGATTCTATGTATTGGTGGATATGATCAGTAAACTATAAAATAACTTCTCATTCGAAACAAAAATATTGCATGGTCAAATAAAACATAAAGACCATGCTCATCTAAATCGGTGGTTATATTAATTTCATGCTATGACTCAAATAATTAATGGATCAGATGACATAGGGATACACATACTATAAACCCTGCAATATCTCTTCTTTATCTTGCGAGACAAAGCAAATATGTGAGATGTCAGACACCTGCGGGTAACCCTAAGAACTCCTCACCAGATGGTCCGGTTAGTTGTTTTTTCTTCCTTGTTTTGGCTGAACACCGGAGAAAGGTCCTTGTCTACGGGAGTGGACATCTTTATGTAAAGGTAGAAATCTGTCTTTGTCCCACCTTGTTTACCTTGACCAATTCAACATGAGAACTCCACACAGGACAATCATCATTCCACGATAACCTTACAGTCAGCTCTTAACCACCTAATCGCAAACTTTGCTAGAATTCAACCATTACGTACCAAGAAACCAATTCTATAATAGATTCAATAGGTACGTTAAGTGATAAATATTTCCAGTGGTCACTCCTTTAAATGCCTTAAGTTGTAAAGCGAGCAATTGACTAAAATTCGATAGGTGAAATAACTAATAAAAATGGTTTCCATAAATTTTTTTTTTTTTTCAGTTTTTTAACTCAACACTCTCCTCAAGTTGAAGTTGAAGGGAAGACCGGGAATATTACCGTGTTGAGTAGAGCCCTTGGGTTTTGGAAGAAGTAAAGAAAAATCCGAAAGCAGATGAAAATATCTGTACGGAACAAAACTTGTTCACCTATTTTTGTTATTCTTGTTTGAGAGTGACTTTTGTGAGTTTCGAAGAAGCTGCGTGTGCCTTGAAGTCAAAACTTTTGAATTGAATATTTCCCGATATTATAATGGCTATAGTGATAATTGCATTGTTCCCTATTACATAGCTTGAAAGGAACACATCTGTAGTTCATGACCAAAATGCAACCGTCTCTGACCTCAGCCATTGACTGGGTACACAGCAAGCTTGAGCATTATATCAACATATATTCTGAGTGTGTGTATTAAATACATATCTTTGTAGAATTCACCTGGCAGTTAATTTACAAGTTATCAACAACAAAGAATACTAATAAAAAAGATGGAAAACTTAATTTAGGAGAAACTAAGTACCTGGCCTCTTGACTTTAGATACAAGTCAGTACAACCCCTTGTTGAGGTCATCCAAGTAATTAAATTAGGAACCACAACAATAAGATTCTCAATATGTTTATGAGTAGGGACAAGGTCGTAATTAAATGTGATGGATGATGATGGGAGCGTGGATTATCTCCACCCTCGAGCCATTTGATGCATATGAAAAAATCGAGTCATTGCTTCTTGTGTGGGAATATATCGTTTGTATTATCATAAGCTATTGGTAACTATTAAAATTACGTGAGTTAGGTAATGACTTTGAACTTAATTAGCTCTAGTCAATTGGGTCCATTCTATTGAGCAGGCATTAACTAATTCTTAATGTACCATCCAATTTCATTGATTCGATCAAATCCCAATTACTTGACACAAAAATTCGTTGAATGGGCTGGTTATGCAAGTCATGTGCAAACAAAGTGAATAATTTCTTGAAAATTTTTATCTTTTATGAAGCTCAACAAGAAATTGAGTCAGAACAACAATTACTTGGTTCATACGATTAGTCGAAGTCATATGATGGTTGATACAGACTGGATGATTATTCAATGACGGGTCCAAACTTTCTAGTTTTCACAAGAGTCCTTTTTATTTGGCTGTCCCATGTACTTGAGTAGTACAAATAAAATAATAGTAAATGATAAAAAATCAAGAATAAAAAAACATAGTGCCCATGATTCACGGGAATGCTCTAGGCCGTTCGATTTGGGGCTGCACACCACAAGAAAGTTTTTACTAATTCATAAGCACTTGTTTTATGTGTGTGTGTGTCTAGTTCGAGATTATCGTAAATACTAGTGAAATGTCCGTCTACGAGTCAAAGAAAACAAACTTATATGTTTTGGAAAATCATATGAGATAAATTTTTTCAAAAAATCATTTATTTAAACTGATAAAAAATTCATGATATTAGAATATGATATCCTCATCCTGTTATATTTGCTTTCATAAATTGAAAATTGATGAGATTTATATTGGATCATGAATTTGATCATGTTTACATGCCACTATATATATAAAATACATATCATGTATATTAGTCCTATAAATAGAATCTTATGCTTGATATGTTAGTATCTATACTGCTTAATTGAAATAAATATGCACGAGACAATATAATATTTTTGGTTATCATGGGTTACTTTTTTATGGATATGTTAAACCCTGAAAGATATTAAGTGGAGGGTGACTAATTATAGTGTTGGAATATAATATGCAGAAACGATAGAATTTTGCAATTTACGTCAACGCAAATCATCAGAGAAATAAACGAGAAATAATAATGACATTAGAAATTTAAGTGGTTCTATCCTAATATCGGTACGTACATCCACGGGGAGAGTTGGCAGCAAATAATCCAATATAATCGGAGAATCAGAGTTTATAATCGCCCATACACTCGAGTGTTTCCTACACTTAGATCTAACCCCAAACCCAAAGTGTTTATAAATAAATAACTCACTTAAATAAAAACTCATGGCACAAAATTACCGCGCGTTTAAACTTTAAACAAGACGCTCTATGTATGCCAAAATCAAGAACTCCAGCATTTGTCTTTTGGTTCGCATGCGTTCGGATTCGCGTTCTTCTTTGCTTGATCGTCCGGCGCTCTTCTAGATGTTCCTTTTGTGCGGCTCTTTCTTCTACGTAGGGCTTTAGCGGCTCTTTTTAGCTTCTATATTGTGTGCCCAAAGTCAAAATCTTGACTTTGGGCCCAACATCTCTTTCCTTCTTTAAAGGGATTCGTACACCATAGGTAAGGGGAAGAACCTTCCTTTTTCTTCCATTTTCTTTTATCTTATATATTTCCTCTTTTGTCTTGTAGTGATATTTTGCACGTCCAAAAGTATGTCCAATAAAAAGAAAGATTTCTTCATCCAATTTGTAATCCGCTTGGGAAAATCTTCCTCGATAAAATTCGGTTTAACAAATCGTTATCCGAATTTAAACTCGATACACTAATTTAACATATAGGATCGTTAGTAAACCTGTAAGTAAACCCTCTCATAAGCGAACCGAACCTAACGAACAGGCCCTAGAATGAGTTATCGAAGAATATGACAAGCAACAGAATGATAAACTAAATAGGACATAGAAATGAGACTTGATCATGATATTAATGTCCCTTGATTGAGCTTTAGAGTGTAAATATCATATAATAAAGAAAAATATTGTCCAGGACACAATTGACACAAAATAATATATGTTCAGAATTATGGTAATTAAGAAGCACAATTTATGAAAAAAAATTCCTTTTTGTCTTATGAGAAAATAATTTTGCCAATCACACTCTATCTTTTGTATAATGATATTTAGAAAATTGAACCAACTTTGATATAATATCGGCCAAATGACGCATATTACAATTAAGAGACATATCTCCAGCACAAAAAGAAAAAAGACCCGAATTAAAGGAAGACGTTGTGAATTGACTATGCTTCTTTGGAATTATATAATGTGTATCTTCCACGTGAATATTATATTGTGATCATCTATGATTTTTTTTTAATCAAGGATAGAGGAACATATGACTCTTTCAATGGACTATGCTCTAAACTTGATTTTCAAACTTGTGAAATTTTACCAATATCAAAATGAACACGGTTATAAACAAAATAGACGGTTTCAAACTCTAAATCTTGCAAAATCAAGCATTGGACAATTGGAGTTTAAACTCTTATCTAATTAAAATTAATCAAGGAGGATTATTACGAGTTCAACAAGAGTTGAAGTGTGACATGAATAAGAACTTAGATTTATAATTATTTAGTCAAATATTCCGTCTATTTAATAAGATGAATGTTCTTATTCTCAATTGAACGTGGAATTGAAAGGTCATTGAAATTCTACACATTGGTGGTTGTGGTCTTCATCAGCTGCAAATGTCTACTTCGAGTTGAATCTTTCCAAGTCTCTTAGTTTGAAACTTGAGTATCTTATCATTAGAAATTCAAGACTTGAGCGACGAGTTTAGAAGCATATGAATTATGCAATGTCATATTGGCAGTGCATGTTTGCTAGAACTACCGTGAAATTTCCAGCATTAGTTTAACTGCTAATTACAAGCAATGGAAATATTATTAATTCACTAGTAATTATTTCTAGTATACATCGAAACGTCATAGGCTTGTAATGTTTGCATTGTCCCCGTAGGTTTTTATCAAGTAAATTCTTAGAGCTTGTTCTGTCTCTTTTGCATGCAAATTCTAGGAAAGTGCTTGTTCTGTCCCCTCTAGATTTGGTGAGGGGTCTCGCTTGGTGAGGGTGACCCTCTCTAGAGGCTAGTTAAGAGACCAGTACTAGCTCTCACTAGAGGCCGATGACGGTGATCCCTGCCTGTGGCTGGCGATCCCTACTGACTATCACCGAGGCCCGATGACTAGCAAATGTAAAACAGTTGGTGTCCACATTTGTCAAAATTGACTAGAAAGATTACATTGACAAATTTTTAGAAGATATATGATTAAAATGATGCAATTTAAAGATGTATGATTGAATTAGTTGTTGTATAATAAATTTAAGAATTTTCAACAACTTTTTCCAAAATTAACTTATAATATCTTCTTTCCATCGTCACGAAAATTTAAAACATTTTTCTCTAGAAATTCTTTCCCGAGCTCAAAGTCCATCATCTTTGGAAGTTTCAACTTTTTAATCACTTTGCTGGCTAACCACCATGTGAGGCTCGCGAGCACACTCTCGACCGGAACCCGAGAAACGCAAGTTTGTCAACGATCATATGGCCCCACAGTGACTAAATTGTAATGTGAAAGCAAGACGAGGATGATGAAAAGGAAAGCCAGCACATAAAATCAATTTCTCTTTCCATCTCAATCTACTCTTGCATGAGATTTTTCCCCTTTACTCCCGACAAAACGCTAGACTAGTTACTTCTTTTCTCCGTCAAGCACGTCGCCCATACTCCGAACATTGGTCAATTGAAGGACCCCTTTCCTCACGCGGATTTGAAAAAGGGATTGCAGTTTTCCTTTTGCATCCTTCCCGGTGATATTGTCCACCATTAGCTCCGGTTTCCCTCTCTATTCTGCGACGTGAGCCTTAGAAAACGAAACCATGTGGGGTTTTCTTTTTAGTGTGGGCTGAGAAATTCTTATCTATAAAATTAGTTGCGTACTTAGCCAAGAAATTGGTCGATTGGTTCCAGAAAGAGCTGAGAATTTTCTTATACTGGAAAGGCCAGGAATCATACTAGTGTACTTTATAGTAGATAGAAGTCATAAGCTTTTAAAACTCTTCTTTTTTGGGTCTCGTTAACAAGTTAACATTAAGGATAAAGAAAAAATTTCTCAATGAGGTGATACATTTAACACAAGAGAGACTGCACCCTCTTTCTTATCTTAAAGACATTAAAAATCTAACGACAGTTTGCATGTTTATATTAGCGTTTTTTATTTGAGTAATGTTAAGTTATTATTATTATTATTTTTATTTCAAATGATTTCTGTGACACTATTTACTCCATTTAACTGACATACTCTCGTAATGATGATGATTTCGCAATAAAACTGGAGATTCGTCTAATTAAGTATCAGAAACCCTGTTTATTATTGGTCGCATTTTATTCTGGGCTCTTTACCTCTCCATTCGGTGACATCGTCCACTGTAAACCCCAAATTCAAGATCCAAGGAGGGAGCGGGACGGAGGCTAGGCGAACCCTCGCCAGATTCGGGGAGGGGGCCTCATTGTCGCTAGGTTTGGTGAGGCGAGGCCCTTGCTGGATTTGGCGAGGGCTCACCTCACTTGCCATCACTAAGTCTAGCAAAGTGAACCCTCGCCTGGTTGGGGCTCGCTTGCCCTACTAGTGGCTGGGCAAGCTCGCCCTCGCCTAGCTGCCTCAGTTAGGCGGCTGGTCAGCCCTCCCTTCTGGTTGGTTGCTGAAGCCAAAGAAAGAAGCAGGGAGAGGAAAAGAAAAAGAGAGAGAGAAAAAAAAAGAAAAAAATATTAAAAATTAACAAAATAACTCGAAAAAATAAATTATTATTAAAAAATTGTCATTGGCGTCGATTGATGGGCTACGTCGTCGCCAACAAGCCAATTTTGGTCAGAAGAACTGAACCATCACAATTATAAAAGGTTTATGACTCAATTGGCCAAAAAAATAAATTTAAAGCTGAATTAGTACAATTATAAAAAGTTAGAACTTTTTTGATAATTTTTCCCATCAAAATTAGGTCATATATAGCATTTTTCATGAATTGCATTTGGGTCTAAGTTTGCATCACTTGCATTGCTTATATTTTAGTCTTCATTAACAAAAAAAAAAAAAGAGAAGAGAAAATTTAAAAAGAGTTAATTAGAATTGCATATTTATTTACAAAATCATGGTTCGGCTAAGTTTAATATACTTAGTGCTTTAGATCAACTCAGCGTTTGAAATTTTCATTTCTTACAATTTATTTATTGCTTTTGATTATTGAGGGTTATCTTTATTTATTGCACATGCATGATCACCACTTGCATGTTAGTGGTTAGGTTAAAAATTAATCCAAGTTGCTTGCAAAATATTTTTCAAATAAAAGAGAAAAGGTACCACAAGGGTGTTAAAGTAATCCAGCATACTCAAGTCCCTGATTCCATTAACAAAAATAAAATACACTTCCACAATTTACTGTGGTATCTAATCAGCCCACCAATAACCGATCAGTAGCAAGTCCTAAGTGAATTGATTTTGCACGCTAATTAATTCGAAAGTTGTGAATTGATATGTACTTAGGAAAGCTCGGATTAAGTATTTGAGCTCAGTAATCCATCAGCCATCCCTTGGTTGGTTCACCTAAGGAAAGATAGTGACATATTGGGACCATTTTAGAAAATTACTATAAATTGATCTATTAGTAAAAATTCTAATCGGATAATATTGTCTATATTGGATTATAATTCTAGTAGGATCTCTTAACCTTGTAATGCTTTTCATTAAAAAGAAATCATCTTTTGAACGTGACTAGGAAGGAAAACTAAAACCAGAGCTGACTACCATTGGAACAGAAGATAATGCTTTAAAAATTCATGAAATAAAACTCGTGGATGTCCATTTCCAACTTTGATTACATTTGTGCCATGTAATTATTTTCTTACGTGGAAACCTTTCTAACGCAATTCTAGAATTAGTCAACTCCTGCATTACGTGTTTGACCACCAGTATCTTTTTAAGAGACCAAAAAAAAAAATTATGATAGAATCGTGACTGGACTTAAAAATGAAGGTTTTTTTTTTGAGACAAAATGTCAAATTGGGACACCAACTAAAGTTGAAATTTTTTTAGGGCATTAGACTAGATAATTAAAAAAAAAAAAACTAATTGCCAGTATAGTCAAGCAGCTTTAGAATAGAAAAAGACAACCACCCACACACAATGACGCTACATGCTAATGTTCAAGGGTAGCCTAATGACCACCCTATTCTTTGTTTGCCTCTTATCTAACGTATGAGGCGATCGTACAGTGCGTGATTATTAAAATAACAATCAACAATCAAGGTTACATTAAATAAATTGCATTGGGAGTGCAATAATCTAACACTACCGAAAAAAAAGGGTATGTCATCTCTAACTAAGCTAAAGGGAAATCATAGTGAACATACTAAAAGTGCACAATCAAAAGTGTTCATTTTTAAGGACAATGGGAATCTTATGATAAAACCGTAAGGCCTTGTTCAATTTTGAGAACAATTTTCTTATCAAATATTTTCACACATTTTAAGAGAAGGCTACCTGAAAATGCTATTTTAAAGCTATTTCAAGGAATTCTAATTTTTTTTTTTTTGGAATTTTTTGGGATTTTTCGATTTTTTCTAAATTTTTAGCACTTTTTGAATATTTCTAAATTTTTATGACTTTCTGAATTTAAAAAAAAAGTTGAATTTTCAATTATATTGAATTTTTAAATTTTTTAATTTGATTTTTAATTTTTTAAAAAATATTTTTTGATATTTTCGTATTTTCTTTAACGAAAATAGGGACGGCTAGATTCGATCATGGGCTGGGCCAAGGACAGAATGAACCATTGTAAAAGGCCTTTACCCTAATTAGAAACGAAGCCAACTTGGTATGGCAAAGCAAGCCCAATCTAAATCTAACTATACTACGCCCAGCCCGTACTAACTAGACCGAACAAGTCCAAGTCCATCAGCCTGAATAAACCCCACATGAATATGGCAAAACACAAGACAAACGGCAACCAAAATTCTGGGAGAGTCGGACTTGGAAGAAATGAAATTTGACTAACAAATGTATTCGCAATTAGTAGGCATTGATGAATCCTTAGGATAAATAGGAATGCGGGACTAAAACGAATGGTTTTATTTCAGGCATTCCCTCGAACATATGGTGAGATGGAAGATATCAAACATTTTTAGAATGCGAACTCGGGTCTAGACCAAAAATATCACCAGGGAATGCTCGACATCAAGCGTGGCTCAGTTAAAAGAAAGCGCTCAAGAACTAGAGACACCAATTTTGGTATACCTATTGTGGAAAGTTCCTAATGGATGAAGTGATGCCATCTATGAGGAGCAAATACTATTGGGAGGGTTACTATGGTAATGGTATCCCAAAATTCGATATCCACACCCGACCTCCTCCTTCAAGGTGTGTTGTCCATATGGGTACGAATCACGACACTTTTTGCTGTCACTCGAGGTATGAGCTTGAGAGAGGTCACAATCGTGAATGAGGAAACTCACAATGGTTCATCTTGAAAGACGATGTGATGACATCTTTGGAATGTGAATCGTGAGGGAACTCTTATGATCAAATACCTCTAAACTTGACCTTATTTTCTCGAGCGAAAGGTTGGATCGCGACAGTTGACTCCACTAGGGACTGGTTACTAGTTAAGAAGGCTTGAGGCCATTTAACATGGTTATCGTGTTAACTAACATGTCTTGTGTAGGGTCATCTACATGTTAAAGTCGTGTGGAAAATGAGGTAAGTCACTAATCATATGTTAAATGGTTTTGTAAGTGGGAGGTATAAGGGGTGAAGTGCATGTAAACCCCTTGTCTTGCAGGTGGTGAAAGGATATATGAATGAATGATTGGGTTATATTGAAGTGCTAGTTGTTTATTTTAAATGCATGTTTAAAAGGTTAGCCCTACATTGCACACACAACCGCGGTCTAAAACCCTAACTGCCCAATTTAGAATCTTTAGGAGGGTTTGTAGGTGTAAATCGCAAGTGAACACTTGTGGTAATTTGTACTTTCATAAACCCACTCATCTTGATTGATAAAAGTTGTAGTGATTGATGATGGTAGCGATGTATAAACTACTTTTATTATTTGGGATGTGTACCTTGAACCTTTAGCATCCTCACCCTTAGGTGTTGAAACCTCACAAGTCCTGATACAATGTGTGATTTGTGCTTAACATGGTTTTGGTCGGTAATATATTGTTCCCATTTTATCGATGTTTTTTTCTTTTTAAGTTTTGAATTTTAATTCTGCTTTTTATATTTCCAACGATTAGTTTTTACTCTTGAATGCCCCTCTAGGTTTAGAGTTTCAATGGGCAAGCCTTAGATCGGTGTTATTTCCGTGACAAGGAGGCTCAAGATTATATGGGATAATGTCAACTTGAAGTATCAAGATTACGTAGAGAAATGCATTGGCTTTCTCCCAACCTTAGTGAAGGTCGAACCCTAAATTGCCATGGTGAAAGCACTAGTCCATTTTTGAAATTCTATGACTTCCACCTGCGTGTTTGTGATGATCTCAGTCCATCCCTCCGTACTGCCCCGGGTGACGACCTAGACCCGGGGCAGTACGGAGGGATGGACTGAGATCGCCTTGTCAGTACGCGGGTGAGGCTAAGACATGTCTCCTGTCCCACATCGCTTAAGAAGGGAGTCCTGGACTAGTTTATAAAGGCTTGGGTCCCTTTAATCTGTATAACGCGTTTTAAAGCCGTGAGGACTCAGTGTCCAAAGTGGACAATATTATACAGTGGGGCCCGGGTCGTTACAAATGGTATTAGAGCTGACTCCCGATCGCATGTGGGGGCCACAGCGAGGACACTGTGCTTTAAGGGGGGGAGAATGTGACGACCTAAACCCAGGGCAGTACGGAGGGATGGACTGAGATCGCCTTGGCAGTATGCGAGTGAGGCCAAGACATGTCTCTCGTCCCACATCGCTTAGGAAGGGAATCCTGGGCTAGTTTATGAAGGCTTGGGTCCCTTTAATAAGTATAACGCGTTTTAAAGCTGTGAGGACTCAGTGTCCAAAGCAGACAATATTATACAATGGGGCCCGGGTCATTACAGTGTTCAACCAATACGAGTTGACCCTTATAATTAAGGAGTTTAAAATAACCATTGGGTTAGCTAAAGGTTCCCTAGGCTTCACCACTCATCTTATTGGCCAAAATCTGATTTCTCTCATGACTCAATTCCTGAATATTACTTCTGATAAAATTAGAGCTATTCTTAAGGGAAATTTGAATTCCATGCCCCATACCTTCCTCGAGCAACATCTTCTTAGTCTCAAGTCCAAGTTTGGGAATCAAATTCCTGTATCTTCCTCCTTATATTCTTTGGCTATGTGATATTTCCACATACTAAAAAAATAATGGATTCCTTAGTTACCCATGTTGTTAGCCAAGTATGTGCATTTAGCCGCTTCACGCATATGATTCTTGCTGAGACTTTCGCATCCCTTAATTGATTCAAAGAAAATAGACGAAGAACTTTTAGAGCCCAGATAAGTCTTCTTCAAATTTGGCTCATTTTTCATATCCAAGAGTTTGCCCTTTGCATGAGAATCATCAATGTCATGAAAAAATATCATTCCATTCTTATATTCCATGAAAAGAATGAGTTCTTTCCGTCATGATTTTTCTCCCTATGGTTCCATTTCCTTAAAAGACTCGCCTAAGCCTAATTCAATGGCATGCCCGATGGCTAAGGAATCCGAAGGTGCGCCTTATTAGTGGAGTTGATGACCCACTCCCCCTTGTGAGATTGATAGGTCTAATGTCATGTTATCCTTTGAAGGTGCTACGTCAATATCGCACCCTTCAAATGATTTCATCAATTCTCAAGCTAGAGTGGTATTGTATTGATTATGGCAAGGAGGTCATCGTGTGACATCCTGAATTTTCTAACCCTATAAGTATAATCGAACTATAATGGGCTTGGATTATTTTAAAGTGGGCCGGATGACCAGACCGATGAGTCGTGAGGAAAGTATGGGCTTAAGTAGTTAACGGGCTACATGAAGATATCGAGCACAAACTCGATTGGCCAAAGGATGAGCTACAGACTTAGGCTTGATTTGGAACGGGCCAAGAGTTGAGTTTGTTAAAGTTGCGAATTAAGTCTAGTGGGCCATAAAATGTCGTGGGATGAGCCCGATGGGCCAGAAACTGGTATTTAGGCCCAAGCGCTTTAATTTTTCGATTAAGATTATAGGTTAAGCCTTATGCAAGATTTAATTAGAATTTTATGAAAACTTATAAGCGATTGTAATTTTATTATCGAACATTAACTTTAGTAATTTCTCGCGATTAATTCTTATTTGTATCATAGATTAGCACCGAGACGTTAACACATCAATTCAATTTGTGCAAACTTATGGACTTGTATAGTTATGAAAGGATCGAAAATTTTGTGGATTTGAAATGAAACTAAGTAGAAGACGTTAGAAACTATTAAACTAATTAATGACACGGATCAAAACTTAATCTTAACCATTCTTGGGCGCCAAGTGTCGACCATGAAGAAGAATGTGTGCATGGGAGCCACAACTTTCATCTCTTCCCTCTCGGTTTCTCTCCAACCTGAAGCCTTCATAGGAGACATCATCATTTCTTCCTAATAATATATGTTTTTGGGATTTGATAAAATCTATACACTCACATTTGATTTTCCTCAGAACTCACACCATTTCTTCTCCCTAAATAAACCTAAATCCTCTCTCTCTACTTATCCTTTTTCTCTCTCACATGGCTTGCACAGAAGCAAAGCCTGATGACCTCAACTTCTTCTTCTTCTTCTTCTTCTTCTTCTTCTTCTTCTTCTTGTGCGTGTTTGAGGCTAGACTTTCGAAGAGCAGTGAGCCACTAGTGAAGTCGAGCCATAGGTAAGGAAATGATGGGATCCTAAACTAGAATTTATTTGCTGTTTGTTGAGGGAACTTGTGGAGCATGTTGGATGGTGGGAGATTAGGTCTTGATGCTTTTGTTTTGAGTTTGAATAGGTTAGATGGGCACTCAAATGGAACCATTGGTCTTTGCATGTGATGATCAGGGTTTGAATGGTTATATAAAAAGCGCGAGGGAGCTGTGTTGGTTGAGATGGTGGGTAGACGACCACCGAGTAATAGACGGGTGTTGCATGTTGGTTTTGAGGGGTCGAGAGGCAAATTCTAGTCTCGGGTTGAACTAAAGGTTGTTGTGTGTAGTCTATGAGCTATTGAGATCACTTTTGAGTTTTGTCGAAGTGGTGTCAAGGTACTAAAAGAGGTTTTAGACAAACTAAACAATCTTATGTAGTTGTAGATGGAGACATGGGCATAATTTACTAGTTTATGCATCACTATGGGGTTTTAAATGTGTAGTTAATGAAAAGAACTAATTTTCTTAAGAGTGCACCAACTATTTTAGGCTTCGACTACTGGTTGTTAGAGATTTCTTGCAGAAATTAGCTGGTGAGAACATTCTTCCCTTAGAACAGCAAACTGACTTGTAGAAAACAGTAGAACCTAGGTATTTCTATGAATTGTTTGTGATTTTTTAGACGTAGTTGGACCTTAAACCCTTCATGAAAGTTGTAGGAAACATCTTTAGGAACAACATATCAAAATTTGAGAACAAACAGTTGAGATTTGGGTAGTGAAATGATCATTCTCCAGTAGGCACTCAATTTGGAAGTTGCTGCAGAATTGAGGGGTAAAGACAGCAAGTTACTGCTCTTTATACAATGAGATATAGGCTTAGCTTTCCCCATGAAAAATGTTAATCTATGTCTATTCTATAATATACTAAAATATCATAGCATTTCGATGAGATTTGATGCACTTTATGCTTTTGTGATTGAAATTGCCCGTGTTAGCTTGTATCCTAACTTGATCCGAGATTGAGCAATAGGTGCTATTCCTCTTGTACATGATTTCTAATGGCATATAAGGAGTCTAATGGTTTTGTAATAATGGTTAGTTTGTGCATGAGCATGTCTCTTTCATAATTCAAAGTGTGGTCATTGTATGGTTACTAATTGTGGCATGTGTGTAATGAGTGCGACATGAATGAAATGTTGTGTGAGCCTTGAGTGCTACTTGAAGTAATTGTGTGCTCTTGAGGTCATTTGCATGTTGTGTTGTGATATAATTCAGAGGTGTGATATGTGGAATGTGTGAATTAAGAGTAAGAGATTTCCATTGGTACTGAGATATCGATGATTCCCTCGGGAGTGGGATGCCCAAGCTATGTGATCTTGGATGCCTCGGTAGAGTGAGATACCAAGATGCCTTAGAGTTGAGATGCCCCCGTGTGTGATTAGGGATGCCTCGATTGTGGAATATCAGGATGCCTCGGAGTGAGATACCCCACGCTGTGTGATATTGGGATGCCTCAATTGTGTGATACTGGGATACCTCGGAGTGAGATGCCCATGATAACAATATCGTGGAAGTCTAGATTTGGGATTTCGGAAGTGACTTGATCGGGCTGGCTTGAGTTTTGGTGGGTAAACTGATAGAGGGTGAACCTTGACATACACACTATAATATAATTCCACTTGGCATGTGAGTTCACTTGTTGTTGTTGCATCTCATCTAGGATTCTGGTTAGAAATAGGAGGCATACATGCATATTTTGTGTGCTTGATATGAAGTGATCATTTGCGCGACATCTTAACATTCATTTAGCTATACCTGGATGATTTAGTCTTAGTAAGTATGCGCTATTTAATTATGTTCTCTTGTTTTCTTTAGCGACTGTGGATTGTCTAGCTTAGGGTCTTGTTATTTCTTTACTGGGCGTTGCTCATTCTTTTCTATTTTTCAAGTCGTTAGTATGGCATGCCACCCCTCGCACGATACGGGGTGATAGCATACATTGATGTTTCTTTTCACGATGTATATGACCCCAATTTCGAGCTGACCTATACATGATACGAGGCTATGCCCCGGATGGATGACGTGACGTCAGGATAGACTGGATCCCTATGAAGTTTGTTGCTTGGTTCATAAACTATGAAGGGGAGCTGTTTGGCCCTCTTTAGTTCAACGCTAGAGGACTTAGAGCTGGGGTAGGAGGTGCTTAGGTGTCTAGTTCATGATGAAGCCGAAGAATACATCTTTTTTTTTTTTTTTTATTATTATGGACATGGTCTAGTGTAGGGGTAGTGAAGTTAAGAACCCCTCTCACCCTTTCCCTGGCTAATTACTTACACTTTTGTTTATGAACATGTAAATATATGGTGTGTAATGGTGAAGGACTTGTAAGTAATCCAAGTCGACGTATGTATGCCCGAATAGTTTTCAATAGTAAAGTTAACGGAGCTTCTCATGATCCTTATATATGTTTTTAGTTGGACTGTCTAATGCTAGGTGATGGGACTGTTATAGGATGATCGTGCATTAGAAAAGCTTTAGATCATAAAATATCCATGTTCTACATGCTAACCAATCCAATTGGGATACTATAGTGTAATAATTGAAACCAATAGGTCCTGTCATGATGATAATCAGTATAATTTCTGCGTGCGCTTAGTATGTGACGCTGCCAAGACGTCACACATCGTGGAAGACCAACTTGGTTAGATTAAAGCTACGATTTGAGTTGCAATTGAGATATGGTACCTTTGCTCTCCACGACATGTGGTTGTTGTTGATGAGATCGAACTAGAAGGTGAGATGAAGACCTACCACGTTTCCATTGACTACATTTATTGTCAAATGGAGTAAGAGCTTAAAGTGTCCCACCTGACATTCCCGAGCCTCATGGTCATCAACAAGCATATATAGTTCAACTTATTAGGGAAAAGGGACGATGCCTTAGTCGAAGTGGAATGCTTAGCCCATGATAACAAGCATCTCCGTATGGACCCTTCTAGTTCTTGTAGCTTATGACTTCTTAAAGACTTTGTATAGGATTTTCCATGTAATGCATTCCTATTTCATGTAATTGGATTTTCCTTGTAATTTCCAATTTCAATTTCATGTAATTGACGTTTTCGTGTACTCGTTCAATCCCATTTCCCATGTAGTTAGAATTTCCCTGTATTTTTCAGAATCAATATACCCAATTTTTCTTGCCTTGTAATGGTTCAATGAAATTTCATTTAACTTTAAATGTAATTTTGGAAAAGGAGCATTTCGATTAAATTTTTGTCGTCGCCCTTTCAATTGCATAATTTCTTTTGGAGAAATTTTGGAAAGGGTTTATATGATATTGGGGTCATGTAAATTTCCTTCCCACTATTTCGTCTCAAGAAAATATAAAATGGAAAGGTTTATATCTTCTTGTCAAATTGCTTGATCATGTATTGATTCGTCTCCTTTTTCCTTTCAAAGGTACTAAAAAAGGGTTGAAATGTGCTTTATTATAAGGACTTGCTCTCAAACAAGGATGGAGAACAAAGACACTCAAGTCCGAGTAACTAATGTGGAAAATCAACTTGACGAAATAATCGCCACATTGGTGGATTTTGAAGTGTTGATAACTCCATTGCTTTTGACCAATACTGCACCCACTCTTGAAGATCTTTAAAATCAAGTAAATGAAATGCATGGGATGATGATGTGTCTTATGGATCGTGTAAATCAAATGGCTATAGAATTATTAGCCTTTTCTTTGTTGGAGACGATTCGCTTTTTATTTGAAGGGTAAAGGAAAACGGGCTTATGAAGAACAAGTATTTAAAATCAAACTATCTTCTGGGACTGGAAAATGTAATCAAAGACATCTTGATAAAAATGGATGTGGTTCATGTTCAATCGCGTCATGATTTCAATAAGAAGCTACATAAGTGTTGCTCAGCTCCTTAGTTTACACATTTACCAAGATCACTTTCTCAATTATTGCCTCTGCTTTTGGCAGAGAGATTGGTGGCTAAAGAAGTTTCGAGAGAAAAACCCCCAAAGTTTACTAAATTTGATATATCCAAAGCATGTAGTATCACATGGGAGAAAAAAGACATGATGTTGATAATTGCTTGGTCCTGAAGGTCAAACTTCAAAATCCGTTTGATAAGGGGATTTTGGTTTTTGGGAATGCTACGCCAAAAGTATGAAGGAGTCTACCATCCTAAAGTTATGAATATCATAATTGATGTTGCTAAATCAATTGGAAGCACGCCCACTTCTAACATGGTGTAAGAAAAAGACTTGCTCAAATAGTTTCTCATTCCATTAATTCTCCTTACGAGGGAATTTCCATTTGTTCAATTCATTTGTTCAAGTTGTTCTTTCATTTGTGATCTTTGTAAACACTTGGATTTTGAGCTGTTGATCCAAGGTAGTATACTTTGTAATATGGCCTTATCATTTTAGATTCAATAAAGCATATGCATGTTTTATTAAGGACTCGTGAAAGTACTCTAGACTAGGCCTATAATGATGTTTTGAGGCCTGGACTACCAAACGTTTCCTATTTTTCCAAATGAATTTTTGGAACAAGGATATCTGAATATATGAGGACGAGTTCTCTATCAATCAATTGTTTTGAAAATGAAGTTCGAAAAGATTTTTTCATAAAAAACAACATGCATTGTATTTGTTGTTACTATACTAACCATCTACATTACATCTCATGCATAACACTTTGTGTAGTCACGATAGTTATGTGCATGGCTTGGATTCGCCCCATGGGAATTTAAGCAGACCTGATTAGTCTAAGTCTGAATATGAAGATAATTCAAAGGTTATTAATAGTGAGTGGATCCATCATGAGGAATCTAAACCTCCCACTACTAAGCAGACCGTTACTATGAACGTGGGTGATTTTGAAATCCCAAAAGAAACACGAATTGGGGTAGGCCTTTCTGGAGCTGAAGCCAAAAGAATGGTTGAACTTCTGAAGGAACACCAAGATGTCTTTGCTTGGCCTTATACTGTTATGCTAGGTTTAGATCCTAATATCGTGGAGCACACGCTCTCTCTCAATGCAGATATTCAACCTAAGAAACAAAAGCTTAGGACGACAAAGCCCGAGCTATCTAAAAGGATTGAGGAGGAAGTCATGAAGCTATTAAAGGTGGGTTTCATTGAAGTCACCCACTATGCCGATTGGATTGCCAGTATTGTCCCAGCCATAAAAAAAAATAAAAAATGGATGATTCCGAGTATGCGTTGACTACCGTGACCTGAATAAAGCAAATCCTAGTAATGGTTTTCCTTTGCCACATATCGATGTCCTTATTAATAGTAAGGTGAATTTGAATTATTCTTCTTTATGGACAGATTCTCTGGTTATAACAAGATCCGAATGAAGGAAGAAGACAAGAATAAAATGTCTTTCATCATCTTATGGGGAACATTCTGTTATAAAGTCATGCCCTTTAGCCTGAAGAATACAGGGGCAACCTATCAAATAACTATGGTGGCGTTATTCCATGATATTATGCATAAGGAGATCGAAGTTTATGTTGATAACATGATTGCTAAATCAAGATAAGGCGAAGATCATGTCAAAGTCTCGAGAAAATTGTTTGATCGACTCAGAAAGTTCAAGTTGAGGTTTAACCCTGCAAAATGCATATTTGGTGTGACATCTTGAATTTCAAGCTCTGTTGAATGAATAGGGCTTTTCATCGATGCGCGTATAATTCTATTCTCCAAGCTTATTACTCACGAGATAACTAATCTAACAGGTGAAGCCGTTAAGGGATTTTAACGCAATAGACTTGAAAATTCGACTAGGAATTGAATACTCGACCGTGCTCATCTGCAGAGATCATTATGGCACAGTTAAAAATCGATCAGGGATCAGAGATAGGTCGGTTCGACTGAGATATATGATCAAAGTGTGGGTGATTCCACCAGATTACAAAATTCTCGTTGATCGACACTAGACCAATTTTTCTATCGTTTTGGTACCCTATGCCCGTATTTGAAATCTCGATATTTTCACAACCACCAAGAGTTGCCAATGTGTCGAAGATGTACATTGTGTCTCGAAATAAATCGACCACAGGTCAATTGCACAAAAAATTCCTAAAAAGTACTCGGTAGGCTAGGTCACGCTTAAATCGCGCCAGATTGAAATTAACTTCGAATTTGAATCCGAATTCAGAAATTGAAAGTTCTGTCATGTTACGATTCATTTTAGGAACGTCGACTCATCATTCAAAGATTTTTCTACAAATCGAGATTTTCGACAAAATACAAAATAGGGCTGTTTTTGTCCGGAAAATTCAGAGGACCATTATCACGTTTTTGGGATGCAAGTTGGTTCTATTGACAAGGAAAAATGTTAATTTGATCGAGGGCATCTAGGTGGAATTTATAGGGACCAATTTAAGTCCAATTGAAGAGAAATTGAATCCAATTTGTGGAAGTTGTGCCCAAATTCGTAGGCCATGGTCCCCCTCACCTTTTGGACTACTTGGGGAGTGTTCTATGTGGATTTTGGTGCATAAAATTGGCTGAGGATAGAGATGAAACATGTGGGGCCTTGCCAAGGGGACAAAGGGGATAGATAGGAGGACTTTGGAGGCCAAGGGGTTCCTCCACTCTTGTAGCTGGCCTTTCTTTTTCAGCAAGCCTTGCTTTCTCCATTTTCAAGCTTTTGGAGCGCCAAAAATTTGTAGAGAACCGAGCCAGCCAGCTCCCTGCCGTCGCACGCTTACCTGCTATCGTCGCACCTCACCGCACCGCCTGCAAGCCCAGCTCGGCTTCCCGCTCGCCTCACGCCCTTGCCGTGTCGTCTCGCCATCTAGTGATCGCTGGGCCATCGTTGAGCCCCCGTCTAGCCGCCTAGGTCGTCCCTGTCGCCGTTGAGCATCGCCACCGCCCACAGCAGCCTCTTCTAGCCGGCCTTGCTGTTTCAGCCCAACCAGCCTCTGTTCCAGCCCTCTCGGCCCAGCAACTAGAGCCGAAGCCCTCGGATAGCCGTGGGCCTTCGAGGCCCATTTCGGATTGCTTCTGGGCCTCGTAGTGTGTCATCGCTTCGGAGTTTGTCGCCCGTCTCCGTGTTGCCGTCGTCGTGGACTCATCAGATTTCAAAACCGGTGAGTTTTTGAAATCTGACTAAACTCTGCTTAGGGAGTTAATTATGCTTAAGGGTTGTTTATTTTAGGCTAAGTATGGTTTATGTGGTTAGTTAGCATGGATTAGCGATTTAATTACTCGTTATTGCATGTTAGGTGGTTAGATCGGCTTAATTAGCAACTAGATAGGTTGTATTATTTATCTAGATAGGTTCGTAATTTTTCGGGGCCCATTTCGGTATTTAATTAGGCCTTTTCAGCCTAAGTCTCTATTTATGGCATTTAAATGCATTTATTTAATTAATTTTAGTATTTATTTAATTATTTATCATTTTCCGAAAAATTATATTGGATTGCCGGTGACCGGAATTTTGTGCTTATTGTAATGGTATGCTTGGTTTATTTAATTGAGTGATGATTTGTGCAAATTGAGTGGAAATTGTAATTTTGGATATTTATCCCAAAATCGTAGAATTTCGGTATTGAATTAGAAAATACCAGGCGTCAATTTTTAACGCTGAAAATGTCATTGTGGACTATATAATTAGTGAAATTTTGAAAAGAAAGATATTGCATTTTTGGCTCAGGCTGACTATGTACCCACACACGATCTTTTACTGAGTATTTTCAATATGGTGATTTATCAGCTTGCGTGAGCCCCTTTGCACGTTAGCTTGTGTGAGCTATGATCGTTTTATTACCTTGAGTGAGCATGATCTATATATTTATATCAGCTTATGCGAGCTAAGATCGTTTTATCAGCTTGAGCGAGCTATCTATCTATCTATATCAGCTTGAGTGAGCTAAGACCATATATTGCAACTGGTGTGAGTAGTGGTGGTATTAGAGGACTGATATATGGTATTGATTTGATAGATAGTGTTGTTGGTGTCGAATTGAGTTGATTGATTGATTGATCGTTGGTTTGATTTGAATTGAGTGGATTGGTTGAGATCATGAACTGTACTGACTTGCAGGAATGGACTGAGGCGAGGTAAGTCCTCTATCTTGTGTGTGCATAGGCATCCTTTAGGCGTATTTCCTTCCAAGTCAGAGTTTAGGGGGTGAACTTGTTGAGACATCATCTCACCTCGTTGTTGGCTAACATTTTCAGGTCCTTAAATGGCGGTTCCTCCCGAACATTTTGGTCAGCCCAAGAAGGTCACTGAATATGTCTCTCTAATTCCTCTTCCTGGGGGCCAAGGAGTCTGGGTCTATGAACTCGTGAGATCGATTGTTTGGGTTGATGCGGGTCTACCCCGGAGGGTACCCCATCAATTCAGATTGTGGTATCGTCGTGGGCGAGACAGACCCAGAGAAGATCCCTTACTGGAATCCGAGATCCCTATGTTGGTGCTAGAGATCGCTTTTGGCAAGGGTATGGTTGACCCTCCCGGTGGTGCAGTGGTAGACCCGAGTCCCCAAGAGACAGAGACCCCAGAGTCTTCGGTTGAGGGTTCGAACGCTTAAAGGACTCGTAGCCTTTCTATCTTTTGTAGACTTGTAACTATAGACTAGTATTGTATATGACTTAGTCTGCTGTGTATAAAGGTGTGTTGTGATTTTTCAAAATTATGGCTCTACTTTTCTATCCCATCTTTGTGTTGTCTAAGGATTTATTTATTCGCTTCCGTGTGCACATTAAAATGAAAGGGTCGGCGATGCATCCTGGGACATCGCAATTTAATTGACCACCAAAGGATGGGCATGCGCTTAAGGATCGGGGCGTGACATTTGGGGCAAAGTCTGGGAAGCTTCTCAGATTCATTGTTGGTAGTAGGAGTATCGAGATCGATTCCTTAAAAGTGAAAGCCATTTGTAACTCAAAACCTCCTTCTACTATTAAGGAAATTCGAAGCTTGTTGGGAAGACTGAACTGTGTAGTGAGGTTTATCTCCTAGTTATTAGAAATAGTGAAGCCATTCTTCAAGCTATTGAAGAAAAATTCCAAAATCAACTGGGACGAAGAGTGCCAAAAGTCCTTTAAAGAAATCAAGTGATATCTCTTACAACCACCTGTTTTGGTGCCGCCTACTCACGACATACCTTTAGTTTTGTACCTTACCATCCATAATGAGTCTTAGGGAGCTATGTTAGCGCAAAAACAAAAAACCGAAGGATGGGATAGAGAGTGCTGTATTCTACCTTAGTAGGAAGTATACTATCTAGGAGATTTGATATCCTAAAGTTAAAAAGACGTGTGTAGCCCTAATTTATATTACACTGTTTGAGGCAATATACTCTTCATCACTGCATCCTACTAGTGACCAAGAATGACCCAATCAAATATCTCTTGGATAACCTCTCATTAGTTGGAAGGCCCACCAAATGGCAAATACTGCTCTTTGAATTCAACATTTGAAGCGTGGCACATAAGTTTGTCAAATGTTGAGCCATAGCCGATAGCTAAAAATCTCATGAAATATGATGATTGGGATGAAGTTGATGAACATATCCATTTGGTTTCTCACGATAAGTGGACTCTATACTTTAATGGTGCCGTTAACCTTTCTGGTTCTAGTACTGGGGCAGTTTTAATATCCCTAACTGGTCAACATCATCCTGTAGCTATCAAGTTGGTGTTCCCCTGCACCAACAACATCTCTGAATATGAAGCTTGTATCATTGGTCTACAGTTGGCCATTGATATGAGAGTAAAAAAACTTCAAGTTTATGGTGATTCCGCACTCACCATTCTTCAAACAAAAGGTGAATTGTAAACATGAGATTCGAAGCTAGTTCTTGATCATGAATATCTTGAAGATTTAGTTAAGGAATTTGATGAAATCTCCTTTGCTTACTTGTCAAGATCATAAAATCAGTTTGCTGATGCTTTGGCAACACTATCATTGATGTTACAAGTAGCCGATGACTTGAACATTGATCCTCTATAAATTGGCATCATGAAGAAGCCTACTTATTGCATGATGACTAAAGAAGAACCTAATAGCCAACCATGATATTATGATATCATGAAATACCTTCAAAAAGGTAAATTTCCCCAGGGAAGTCAAACCAATGATTGAAGATACTTAATAAAATTGGCATCCAAATTCTTTCTTAGTGGAGGAGCCCTTTACAAAAGATCTTTCGACTTGGTGCCACTAAAATGCATTGATATGCAAGAGGCCAACCTATTAATGAGAGAAATACATGAAGGATAATGCGGTCCTCACAAGGATGGCCATCTCCAAGTAAGGAAAATCATGAGGCTAGGTTACTACTGGTTAATCATAAAAGCCGTTGTATTTAACATGTTCAGTGTTGTCACCAATGTCAGATATGTGGAGACAAGGCCAATGCTCCCAATGAGCTGCCTTAAATGTTCGAGGCATGGTCTTTCTCAATGTGGCACATCGATATCATCAAACCAATTAATCCCAAGGCGTCAAATGGACACCGCTTTATCTTAATAGTCATTAGTTACTTCACTAAATGGATAAAAGTCAATTCCTATACTCACGTCACTACAAAAAGCGTGGCAAATTTTATTCATCATAATATTGTCCCTCGATATAAAGATCTCGAGGCGATCATCAATAATAATGGATTAAACTTGAATAACAAAGTAGTTGATGAATTACTCAATGAGTTTCATATTTGCTACTTGAATTCTTCTCTTTACTACCCACAAATGAATGGAGCTGTGGAAGCGGTCAACAAAAATATCAAGAAGATTTTGGCTAAAACTATTAAGAATTACCGTGATTGGCATGATTGGTTGATGTATGCTTTGATGGCTTACCGAACTTCAATTTGCACTTTAACTCAGGCAAAGCCATTCTTATTGATATATGGAATGGAGCTCATTTTACCCATAGAAGTGGAAATTCCTTCACTGAAGGCGCTTTCTCAAATCAAGTTCTCTAAAGCTGAATGGATTCAACAAATATTCGAACAATTGAACATGATTGATGTAAAAATGGTAAAAGCCCTATGTCATGGCCAAAGCTACCAAAACGAGTGGCTAAATTGTTTAATTGCAAGGTTTGGCCAAGACACTTTGAGATCAATGATCTTGTTTTAAGGAAGGTCTTACCAATCATTCTAGATCCTTATGGAAAATTCACCTAGGACTACGAAAGTCCATATGTTGTGAAGAAGGTGCTACTTGGTGGAGTACTAATTCTAATAGAGATAGATGGCCGAGAATTGCCAAAGCCTATAAATGATGACGTTGTCAAGAAGTATTTTACATGAATAAAGTGAAAGGCCTTCGAGCCGCTTTTGGATTGAATTCGAGCCATTTTAGGATATTTGCATCATGCATCTCATGTACACATAAAATATTTGCATGTATGTTCATTTTGGAGGTACCAAATAATCCCAAGGAAGACTTCATTAGTCCTTAGGAGATCGACCTCAAGAAAACAACCGCCAAAGTTCAGTCATTTTCCTTAGAATTTATGGAGAATATCTGTGACATCCCAGATTTTCAGTCTTGTTTTCTACCGAATAAATCGGGCATTCCATTGACGCGCCTATAAGGCCGTTCTCAGAACTAATCACTCTCGAGATAACTAGACTATCTGGGAAAGCCATTAAAAATTTTAAGGCAAATAAGACTTGAGAATTCGACCAAGAATCGGCTTCTCGACCGTGCTCATCTGTCGAGATCATTACAACACAGATATAAATCGATTTGAGATCAGATATAGGTTGGTTCGACTGAGATGTGTGGCTAATCGTGGGTGACACCACTAAATTGGAAAATTCTCGTCAACCGACACTAGACTGATTTTCTTATTATTTTGGTACCCTGTGTTCGTATTTGAATCCTCGAGATTTTCATGAAAACCGAGAGTCGCCAATGTGTTGAGTGGGTTCATTGTGGCTTGAAGAAGATCGACCACGGGTCATTTGCACTAAAAATTTCTGAAAGTTACCCGGTAGCCTAGGTCGCGCTAAAAACGCGTCGAATGGAAATTAACTATGAATTCGAGTCTGATTTCACAAATTGAAAGTCTTCACCCTCTTTGTGCGCCTTATCTCCACGCGGACTCCATCATCATTAGCTCCTGCCTTGCTTTTCGTTTTCCTTTGTTTCCTTCTCGCCAAGCCGCCCCTCATTTTCTTTTCATTTCTCTCGCACCAGCACTCACGCACACCAATTCCTCCACTCACACACGCCCACACCCGCCCTCTAAACTCTCCTCTACAGGCCACACACCTACCAGTCAACACTCATCACCAAAACCCCTCATCTTTGACCACAAATTTTCACGAAGCCATCATCCATTGAAGTTGCATGCCACACGTCCATGAAGGGCTCTCTCTCGGTTAACAAACCTGTAAGTGCATCCATGCCGTTGACTCCCCTCAATTCTTCCCTCTCCGCGTGGTTTCTCCATTGCAGCTACCCCCACCGAAGCCATGAAATCCAGCTGCCTCTCCATGCGTTTTGTCTTCAGCAGCCCCCCAACGTAGCTCCTAGATTTCGGCCAACTCGAAGACGCCCGCGTCCTCTTCAACTCGTGGATCAATCGTAACCAGTCCAGTCTAACAACCTTCTTTTCTAGCACAACAATTTCAGCGAAGCCTGAAGTTGAGCTAGCATCTCCGCAAGTGTAGCCCTAAAACCGAGCCCATCAACTTCAATTTCCAGCTTCAGCCCAAGGTGGTTCAATTCAATTGAAGCCTACAGTTCAGCCCAAGCTCAGCAGCCCATTTTCAGTCCTCCAACTCAGCCAATTGAAGCCCATGTTCAGTCTTGGTTCAGCTCAGTTTTGAAGCTGCAGTTTAGCCTATCTTTAGTTGTTGTCCAGCTCATTTGAAACCCAAGAAGCAAGCCCAAGCCCATCAACGAAGCCCAGCAATTTGCTATGGGCTTGCAAGGCTTTTAGGTTCGGTCTGAGTATTCGTCAACGCCGTCGAAGAGTTGAATTTCAGCTGTCGTCGCGCTGTTGTTGCGGTGATCTGGTCTCTGGTTTTTATCAAGTGAGTTTTACTCACTAATCCCTTATTAGTCGGTTAATGATGCTTAGGGGTTGATTAGATTTAATTAAGTGCAATTAGGTGGTTAGATTAGATTAGAATAATTAAATTAGGGATTTACCTATGCATGTTAGGCAAATGGTTAGTGTAGTTAGCAAGTAGACTCGTGCTATTAATTATTTAACGAACCCTGAAATTTTTGCGGGTCCTTTTCGGCTTCTAATCGGGCATTACGGGCCAAAATTGGATTTATTACATTTATTTAATAATTTCTGAAATTATTTAATTCATTATTTATTTTTTCGAAAATTAGGCTAGGATAGCCGACGACCGAAATTTTATGCTAATCGTGATGATGTGATATGTTTATTTATTTAAGCGTTAAATCGTGTTGAATTGACTTAAAGATAATTTTAGGATTCTATTCCTAAATTAATTAATTTTGGTAATTAATGGGAAAATTACTGGGCGTCGGTTTACAGCACCAAAAATATGTCATGAGCTGTTGAAACTGGTGGGATATTCAAAAAGTGAAATTATAATATTTTGGCTAAGGCTGACCGTGTCCCCACACACGCTATTTTATCGAGAATGATAAAAGATGGAATTGATTGAATGGTCGGGATGGTATACTATATCAGCCTACGAGTGATATGTCAACTTAGCTAGAGTAGTATACAGGTATACTATATCAACCTACGGGTGATATGTCAACTTAGCGAGAGCAGTATACCTAATCAGCTTAGTGAGAGCAATACAATCAGCTTAGAGGGAGCATTATTAGTGTACTATATCAGCTTACGGGCGATATGTCAACTTAGTGAGAGCAGTACACTATTTATCAGCTTAGTGTGAGCTATACTATCTATATATCAGCTTAGAGTGAGTAGTCCTGGACTATGGTCGGACTTATAGATAGTATTGATTGTACCGATCGAGGGAAAGGTCGTGGTGACATGTAATCAACTAGGTCGATTGATCAATGATTTGATCTGATGCTGTGAATTGATGTGGTTCTTGTATATATCATATATACTGACTTGCAAGCAGGAACTGAGGCCAAGGTAAGCCCTCTGACTTGTGTTGTGCTTAGGCAGCCTCGAAAGTGTATTGGCTTCCTAATCGGGTCTTAGGGAGTAGAACTTGCTACGACGCTGTTTCACTGGTTATTGAATAACCATTTTCAGGTCCTTAGATGGCATTGGTGAAGGACCAGAGGCCCGAAGTGTAGAAGGTGAAGCATGAAGAACTGATGATCCTATTGGACTAGTTAGTCATAAGACAATCCTCTTTTGATGGGAGTTGATTCCCTTTTTGCAAAATTTGTTTTATGAACCAGTGGTTTAGAACCTGACTTAACGATTCACCTTGTATTTATTTGCACCATGATTTGCAATGTATATATGTGTGGTTGCTTTTAAAGCGTGAAAAATATGGCCTTACTTTTCTATCCCATTATTTTATTGTCTGGGGATTTTATTATATGCTTTCGCATGCGCATATTAAAATGAAAGGGGTCGGCGATACGTCCTAGGACGTCCCTATTAATCGACCAGGTAAGGGATGGGCACGCATTCAAGGATTGGGGTGTGTCATCCAGTTTAAGTGGTTCAGAGCATGGTTTAGGGAATTGGAGTGATAAGGTGCGACGACCTATGGGATAGTGGTAGAATGGCCTTTAAATTCATGTTTGGTGCATGTAGATGTTAGTTGATTGGTAAAGTTGTTTGTCAAGTGTGAATCGCTCATCTTCTAATCTAATGTGGATTGGGAAGACAGGTGTCAGTATAAGCTGAACCATGAGTGACCAGGAGCTAAGAACTCCTGCTAAGAGGGCCAGTAGGGTCATGACTTGGGGTAGAGCGCCGATCAAAATTGGTACCTGAGGCAGAGGTAAGGCACCGGCTCAGGCTAGTGCCAGTGGAGAAGCACCAACTCTTATCGATGCTAGGGTAGAAGCCCCTAGTGATCCTAGATTTGATGGGATCATGCGTATATTAGAAGTTATAGGGAATCGTATGGATCAGCAGGCTCAGAATCAAGCCACCATTGTCAAAGCTGTCGCTCAAGCTGCTGCTACTGTTGCTATTGTCGCAGCTGCTGAAGTCGCCCCTGCCGCCATACCTGCTGTTGCACACATCGAAGGTCTGCCAGGGATAATGGTCGCTAAAAGACCAATGCATAAGCTGGTGGAACAATTCTTAAAATTAAACCCACATTTGTTCACCAGGACAGGAGATATCGAAGTTGCTGCTTTATAAGTTTAGAAGTTTTAGAAAGCATTTACACCGCTTGTCACTCCCTGAACCTCGAGCACGCGCACATCCCACTGCAGTCGATAGAAATGCGACTTCCCAGGACACGTCGCCGACCCATTCATTTAATTGCACATGCGGAAGCAAGTAAATAATCCCTGACAAAACTCAATTGGGATAGAAAAGCGGGATCACATTTTCAAATTCAAACCACACAACTTTATACATGTCAAACCGGTTCCGCTTACAAGACTAGGCTATTAACAAAAAGATTTATAAAAGATCGGTCCTCAAAAACTAAGCTGTCCTAAGATCGCTAGATAGGTCCATTCGCCAGCTCTTCGCCGGATTGGCGAATTCAAAAATCCTCTCGCGACCCTCACTGGTCTACCAAAAAAATCCGGAGGATCAGCCATCTAGGGACCTAAAATTGTTATCCCACAACGAGGTAAGACAATGTCTCAGCGAGTCCTACCCTCTAAAACTCGATTAGGAAGAAAATAAGCCCCAAGGCGCTCTAGCCACACAAAGAGGGTTGAGGACTTACCTCGTCTCAGTCCATTCCTGCACGTCAGTATAATTCATACGTCTATCAATTCATATCATCTATCCATCCATTAATACAATCATGGCTCACACAAGCTGATATATGGATCGTTGCTCTCACAAGCTAATAAACGATCATTGCTCTCACAAGCTGACATACAGTGCTCACACAAGCTGACCCATATATGAACCAATTGCTCGCCAAAGCTATACATATATTTAAACCATAGAACTGGATATACAATCCAATAACATCCAATGATTCAAACTGATCCTACAAACCAATTATGGTGCCAAAAGCCAACACCGGGTATTTTCAAGTTAAATACCAAAACTTCTCCAATTTCACTCGATTCCACACTTTTGGAATTATTAACCATAATCATCATTTTCACTCAATTTCGCAATTATGCATACAATTGATACAAACCGACCACACTTTTTGCGATTAGTGCGAAATTCTAACGACCAAGCTATCCCGGCAAAATTTTCGAAATTATTAAATAATTAAATTTAATTCCGAAAATTAAATAATTAAATATTATATTATAATAATATAATTTAATGAAATAATATTTATAAAATTCGAAATAAATAAATAATTAAAATAATTAATTAGGGCTTAAACTATATTACACTAATTTAAACATACAATTAGCCCTAATTAAACATTCATTAAACTAATCATACAACTAATATAATTTACATTAAAATAATATAATCTAACCACATAAGCCTAATTAGACTAATCTAAACATCCCTTAAGCATGATTAACTTACTAAGTAAGGTTTAGAGGATAAACTCACCGATTTTGCATGCTGGTGAGTTCACGACGACCACGACACCAAGGCGGCGACACCAACGGAGGCCGGGAAGGGCTTGAAAACGGGCCACAAAGTCTCCAAAACCTTGCTGTCTTCTACTTCTGATCTGGGCTGAACTGTAGAGAAGAAACCAGCAACTTCAACGGAGAAAATGAGCTGATCGGAGCTCCAGCGAGTGGGTGGTTAGCAACCGGCGGCTCCTGGGGGTCAAGGAAATCTTATTGGAGGTTGGTATGGGTGGAGGTAGGGTAGAAATGGGGAGAAAATGGCTGAAAACCGCGAAATAGGCGAAACAGGCGGAACCAAGTGGTTCCAGACGGTCCGGCGGGCTGTTCCTTCGTGCCCAATTTCGGGAGGCTACAGGGCTCCTTTCGGGGCACCGTCAAGTCCTCCTAAACGGTTTGGATAAATCAAGTCCTCCTGATTCGACCGGGAAGACCAATTTCAACTCATGTTTTTATCGAAGGGTCACCGGAGCGAAACTGGAACGTGGGGAAAATAGAAGAGAAAAACGACAGGCTTGGCTGGTCCGGTGGGTGTGTGACGGTGGGGCTGGCTCAGCTGGTTTGCTCTGGTTCTCTTGAGCTTCTAAACTCTCTCAACCATGGAGAAAGCCATGAAATAAGGGAGAAGAAGGTCTGCTGAAGAGGGCTCCCCTAGGCTCACAAGCCTTCAACACTTGTCCAACTCTCCTCACTCATGCCCCCACCACTCTTGGCCCTCACCCTCAGCCATTTTCCTCACCTTAGCTTCCTCAAGAAGCTTGCCAAATGGTCCAACAAGTTGTGTACCATGGGGGCTACGAATTTTGGACATTTCTCCCTCAAATCTTCTTCAATTCCAATCAATTCTCAATCAATTCAAATCAATTGAAGCTCAATTAAATCCACTCATGTGTCCTTCTCTCTCTTACGACTTTTTCCCATCAAATGATCCAACTTGCATTCCGAAGATTCGATTAAAAACGGCCCTCTGACAATCCCGAATAAAAATGGCCTTACTTTGCTTTTTCGCCAAAAATCTCGGTTTGCAGAAAAAATCTTCTGAGGATGAGTCGACGTTCCTAAAATGAATTGTGACATGGTAGAACTTTCAATTTCTGAATTCAGGTTTAAAATCACGGTTAATTTCAATCTGGCGCGATTTGAGCGCGTCCTAATCTATTGGGTAGCTTTTAGAAATTTTCAGTGCAATTGACCCGTGGTTGATTATTTTCAAGCCACGACATAATCTTCGACACATTGGCGACTCTCGATTGTCGTGAAAATCTCAAGGTTTCAAATACGGACACAGGGTACCCAAAACGATAGAATAATAAGTTTAGTGCCGGTCGACAAAGATATTGAAATCAGGTGGAATCACCCACACTCTAATCACATATCTCAGTTGAATCGACCTATTACTGATCTCTGTTCGATTCTAATAGTGTCGTAATGATCCTTGCAGATTAATACGGTCGAGCAGCCGATTCATGGTCAAATTCTCAAGCCTATTGCATTTAAATTCCTTAATGGATTCACCTGATAGACTAGTTATCTCGTGAGTGATTAGCTCCGAGAATTGAACCATAACCGCGTCGATGAAAAGTCCGTCTCATTTAATTGAAAACAGAATCAGAAATTTGGGATGTCATACCGCTGATGTGCAACGAGACTGAGAAAGTAGTCTTAGCAACTTACCAGTTGGAGGGAGTTGTGAACACTTGGTGGATGACTACTCGAGAAATAATTTTTCCAGAAAGCTTTGTTCAGGAGTGGAACACTTTCCTTGAAGCCTTCAATGATAAGTATTTCTCTGAGACCACCAGGGAGGTGAAGATGGCTGAATTTCAAAGTCTTTGCCAAGGTTCCCTAACTGTTGATGAGTATGAGGCGAAGTTTGTTGAACTTTCGCATTATGCCCTAGAGCTAATAGAAAACCCAACGAACCGAGTGAGAAGGTTTAGGGATGGGTTCAGACTAGACTTGAGGAGCATATTGGTCTCCCTAGATTTGAGGACTTACAACGACACATATTGGAGAGTCCAGAAAATTGAGAAGGATCTGAACGAGAGAGTTGCCTCATCTGGATCGAGGTTTCTCATCAAGAAAGCATTCGCCGTGGGAAGAGGCCCATGCTTGGAAATAGATTTCAAGTCCCACTAAATAGGAGAGGTGGAGTTGGCAAGCCAGTGCCGGATAGGATCAATATGTGTCACCTTTGTGGAAGATGACATCCTGTTAATCAGTGTCCCCGAAAGATGGGCGCCTATTTTGAATGTGGCCTGTAAGGTCACATGGCCTGAGATTGTCCGAGGCGGCCACAAGGACAACCGCAATTGCCACCACCGTCATAGATGGGACAGATCAAAGGGTATGTCCCTCAGAACGTGCCACAAGGAGGACAGTTGAGACCTCCAGTTCAAGGCACCGTGTATGCAATTACTGTGATAGCCCAAGGAAGGGGAGAGGTCCTCTCTAGTCCCACATCGCTTAGGGGGGAGTCTTGGGGCTAGTTTATAAGGCTTGGGGTCCCTTTAACCTGCGTGACGCGTTTCATGTACGCTTTTGCTGTGCTGAAGACAAACCTGTGAAGGGCCCACTGTGGGGCCGCCAAAGCGGACAATATCCGTTTGGGGAAAGAAATGGCCGAGTGCAACCTTGTCCCCAGGTGACGCATTTTAAAGTCGTGAGGACTCAGTGTTCAAAGTGGATAATATTACACAGTGGGACCTGGGGCGTTACAAATGGTATCAGAGCCGATTCCCGGCCGCGTGTGGGGGCTATAGCGAGGACGCTTTGCTCTTAAGGGGTGGAGAGTGTGACAGCCTAAGGAATGAGAGAGGTCCTCTCTAGTCCCACATCGCTTAGGGGGAAGTCCTGGGGCTAGTTTATAAGGCTTGGGGTCCCTTTAACCTGCGTGACGCGTTTCACGTACGCTTCCGCTGCGCTGAAAACAAACCCATGAGGGGTCTACTGTGGGGCTGCCAAAGCGGACATATCGGTTTGGGGAAAGGAATGGCCGAGTGCAACCTTGTCCCCAGGTGACGCATTTTAAAGCCGTGAGGACTCAGTGTCCAAAGCGGACAATATTACTCAGTGGGACCCGGGGTGTTATAATTACATAGGGTCAGGCCGAAGCTACGCTTGACGTGATCACGGGTATAGTTCCGTTGAATGGACCGCTAGCTCAGAGATGAATTGAGTATGCACTGAGTAGGAAGGGCTTTGTCCCTAGAGCAATTTTATCAGAGTGGCGCAGCAGAATTTTAGTTAAGTTTATAGAACTTCGGTTGTTGTAATGAAGTCATATAAAGCAGAATCACTGGTTATAGTTGTACTTGAATCCTTTGCCTATGTATAACTTTGATACTGTATATGAAAGGGTTTGGCTCGAGGAGTTTTTGTTGTAATGAATTGTTGTTGCAATGTGATATAGTTTAATTTGTCAAAGGAGGAAAATTTTGGAATTTATCAAAAGTCGAGGAGGACCCTCGATTTTCCTAAATCTCATTGCGAGAGGTAACCCATTTGTTAGACGGAGGTTGCCCAAGGTTACGTGGTGATTGTTATAGATAAGACAGATTGGAGAACTGAAGGTTGGGGACATCTCAATAGTCCAAGAATTTATAGATGTGTTGTCATAGGAATTGTCAAACCTATTGTTAGAAAAAGAGATAGAACTTGTGATGGAATTAACACCCGGGACGAAGTCACTCTCTAAGGCTTATTATCATATGTCATTGTCTGAATTGTTAGAACCGAGGGTGCAGAGGTGAGGATTGTTGAATAAGGAATTCATGCATATCATTGCATTATTTTGGGAAAAAGGTTATGTTGAAGATATCACTATGAATTAGGACTTTTGAAAGACTAGGATGGTGATATCTAGTATCACCCTGGAATAGAGAATAAGTTCGCGAATGTGTTGAGTCAGGAATCTTCAGTTACTCACATGATGGTTAAGGAATAGACCTTACTTGTGAAAGTTCGAAATTCGGTCTTCAAATTTGAGGTAGGCTACCTTTTAAATTTTCTAGCCGCCCTAAAAATTGAACCATATATTCAAGTTAGAATCAGACGCTTAGTTGATAGACCGACATGTTTAGAAGATCCTACAAGAGGATACTGATAAGAAAGAATTTGACTGTCAGATTTTTGAGGATGGAACACTCACGTTCCGAGAGTAATTGGGTGTAACTGACGATGTAACAGCTATAGAAGTTGACTAGACAGTACAAGGTAGGTTAGACATTAGCTAGGTTGGTAGATCGATATAAGAATAGATATCGTCGGACAGGTTGCAAGTGTCAGATGTGTTAGTAAGTGGGAATTCAGTAATGCAAGCCGAGAGGACTTTTACAGTCACTCGAGAATTCCAAGTGAGAATAGAAGTATGTTATGATGAACCTTGTGACTAGCTTGTCAGGGAATCAGAGAAGCAATGATCCCTTTTGGATAGGGTTTGATAGACTGATGAAGTCGACTTACTTCAGTGTAGTATGAAAAGATCTCAATTTGAATGGGCATATCGAAGTGTATGTGTGTCAGATAGTTCCTTTTGAAGCAATGCATAGTAGAGTGTGTAGAACTTCAGTTGCTGAGAGAAAGTTAGAGAAAGAAAGGTCACAACCCAGGGTCAGTTCAGTATATAGTGATTGTAGTTGTCGTGATCAGAAATAGATTATGGACCACTTAGAACTGTTAGAAAGGTTGTATCGTTGGGCATTGAAGGCCCTTAGAGTTCCAAATTTAGTGATTGCATCTTTCTAAAGGAGTCAGCAATGAGGGATACCTTATGCTTTAGCAAGGAGGGAAAAACTGAAACTGAGGTACATAGGTCCCTTTGAGGTTCTGAAAAGAATAGGGATCCTAACATATCATCTTGCATTGTCACTGAGATTTGTGCAAGTGCACAACGTCTTTCACATGTCGAGGTTGAGGACGTATGAGCCTGACCCGACCCATGTGCTAAATCTTGAAAAATTAGACATGGACGACAGAGTGTCGTACGTGGAAAGCCCGGGGACTAAAGAAACAACCGGGGAATGTGAGACTCGATGAGACGACGATGCCCCCACTTTTCATTAGGATTGGTAAAGGTTTAAATTTTGAGGATGAAATTTTTATAAGAGGGGAAGAGTTATGACATCCCAGATTTTCACTTCTGTTTTCTACTGAATAAATTGGGCATTTTATTGATGCGCCTATAAGGCTATTCTCAGAGCTGATCACTCTCGAGAAAATTAGACTATCTAGGGAAGCCATTAAGAATTTTAAGGCAAATAGACTTGAGAATTCGACCAAGAATTGGCTTCTCGACCGTGCTCATCTGTCGAGAACTTTACGGCACAGATATAGATCGATTTGAGATCAGATATATGTTGTTTTGACTGAGATGTGTGGCTAATCGTGGGTGACACCACTAAATTGGAAAATTCTCGTCAACCGACACTAGACTAATTTTCTCATTGTTTTGGTACCTTGTGTTCGTATTTGAATCCTCAAGATTTTCACGACAACCGAGAGTCACCAATGTGTCGAGTGGGTTCATTGTGGCTCGAAGAAAATCGATCACGGGTCATTTGCACTAAATTTTCTGAAAGTTAACCAGTAGCCTAGGTTGCGCTAAAAACGCGTCGAATGGAAATTAACCGTGAATTCAAGTCCGATTTCAGAAATTGAAAGTCTTGTCATATCACGATCTATTTTAGGAACGTCGACTCATCCTCCGAATAATTTTTAGAGATTCCGAGATTTTTACGAAAAATGGATTTGGACGTCACAGAAAATTATCGGAAATTCGGATGGGCCAAATTGAAGAAATTTTGGACTTCCGGGCCGAGCTTTTGAGTGTTGGGGACTTGCAGAAAATGGTACGGGATTTTCTTTTGGTGAAATCGAACCTCAATTTGGGGAATTGAGTGAGGAATTGAAGCTCAAATTAAAGTGAAATTCGGAGCTAAGGAGGAGGGCTGGAATTTTCGTATTTAAATTTGATTATTTGCGGATATTTAGTTGGAAAGAAATAGGGAACATGCAATCAATTTAAGGGATTCGATTGCTTGACTTTTGTTCCTTCCTCTTCAACTTGTTGTGCATGCTTGGCCGGTCTTCACCCTCTTCGTGCGCCTTATCTCCACGCGGACTCCATCTAAGAAGCACCGACACTCTCCGGAAGCCTTCATGTCGTGTTTGACACTCCGACACGTTCCGAGATGCGGTCAACGAGTGTAAAAAAATCCGACACGTGGTCAACTCTTTCCGACACGCTTCGACACACAAGTTTGAAATTCCGACACACGATTCCGACATGCATGGGGTCAATTTTAAAAATTTTCAATACTTGAGGGGTCAAAATGTAAATATATGAAAATAAAAAAAAAATAAAGGGGAAAGAAGAACATTCTTACTCTCAAGTTTCTCATTTAAAAGTCCTAATCTTCTCGTGCGTGATGATGGAACGCCCCTCTTCTTGTAGGCGTCGTTCTGTTGCCCCCACATACTTGAAGTTATAATTTCTTTTGCTTCTTTCCACCTCTCACAAGCATCGCTTGCGAGTTTTCTCTTTTGGTCTATGTTATTGGCTTGTGAGTTATCTCTCACATTTTCCATGGCAAATCTAGTGATTTCCTTTTCTTTTGGTCATACTTCGAGAGTTCTTGTCTTGGATTTTCATTTTTCTTGAACCTTGTTTTGTAGAGGAGCTCCAAGCTAGTCAATATCATGAACTTTGAACTCTGTCTAGGATTATAAGAAATCTTACTAATCTCCGACAAGTATAAGAAAACAGGACATGTTCCTTCAAGTTTACTCTTTCATGTTTGTAATTTTTGAATTTCTCGTTCAATATCTGTCAAATTAAAACAATGAATGATATTAACAAATGTTTGATTAATATTTTTAGTATAAATTAATTCTATGCTCTTTTTATTATTATTTATTATTTTTGCATATATATACAATATATATTTAATATATAACGTGTCGGAACGTGTCAGAATTTTCTATTTTTTGAGGAATGATGTGTCGGCGTGTCGTGTCCTGTTGTGTCGTGTGTCTGTGTCGGTGCTACATAGGACTCCATTATCATCAGCTCCTGCCTTGCTTTTCATTTTCCTTTGTTTCCTTCTCGCTAAGCCACCCCTCATTTTCTTTTCATTTCTCTCGCACCAGCACTCACGCACACCAATTCCGCTTCGCGTGGCTTCTCCGTTGCAGCTACCCCCATCGAAGCCACGAAATCCAGCTGCCTCTCCACACGTTTTGTCTTTAGCAGCCCCTTAACGTAGCTCCTGGATTTCAGCTAGCTCGAAGACGCTCGTGTCCTCTTCAACTTGTGGATCAACCACAACCAGTCCAGTCCAACAACCTTCTTTTCTAGCCCAGCAATTTTAGCGAAGCCAAAAGTCGAGCCAACATCTCCACAAGTGCAGCCCTAAAACCGAGCCCATCAACTTCAATTTCCAGCTTCAGCCCAAGGTGGTTCAATTCAATTGAAGCCTACAGTTCGGCCTAAGCCTAGCAACCTATTTTCAGTCCTCCAACTCAGCCAATTGAAGCCCATGTTCAATCTTGGTTCAGCATAATTTTGAAGCTGCAGTTCAGCCTATCTTGAGTTGTTGTCTAGCTCATTTGAAACCCAAGAAGCAAGCCCAAGCCCATCAACCAAGCCTAGAAATTTGCTATGGGCTTGTAAGGCTTTTGGACCCAGTCCGAGTATCTGTCGACGCCGTCGAAAAGTTGAATTTCGACTGTTGTCGCGGTGATCCGGTCTTTGGTTTTAATCAAGTGAGTTTTACTCACTAATCCCTTATTAGTCGATTAATGATGCTTAGGGGTTGATTAGATTTAATTAAGTGCAATTAGGTGATTATATTATATTAGAATAATTAAATTAGGGATTTATCTATGCATGTTAGGCAAATGGTTAGTGTAGTTAGCATGTAGACTCGTGCTATTAATTATTGAACGAACCTTGGAATTTTTCCGGGTCCGTTTCGGCTTCCAATCAGGCATTACGGGCCTAAATTGGATTTATTGCATTTATTTAATAATTTCCGAAATTATTTAATTCATTATTTATTTTTCCGGAAATTAGGCTGGGATAGCCGATGACCGAAATTTTATACTGTTTGTGATGATGTGATCTGTTTATTTATTTGAGTGTTAAATCGTGCTAAATTGACTTAAATATGATTATAGGATTCTATTTCTAAATTAATTAATTTTGGCAATTAATGGGAAAATTACTGGGCGTCGGTTTACATCGCCAGAAATATGTTATGAGCTGTTAAAATTGGTGGGATATTCAAAAAGTGAAATTATAATATTTTGGCTAAGGCCGACTGTATCCCCATACACGGCTATTTTATTGAAAATGATAAAAGATGGAATTGATTGAATGGTCGGGATGGTATACTATATCAGCCTACAGGCGATATGTCAGCTTAGCGAGAGGAGTATACTGGTATACTATATCAACGTACGGGTGATATGTCAGCTTAGCGAGAGTAGTATACCTAATAAGCTTAGCGAGAGTAATATGATCAGCTTAGAGGGAGCATTATTAGTGTACTATATCAGCCTAAGGGCAATATGTCAGCTTAGCGAGAGTAGTACACTATTTATCAGCTTAGTGTGAGCTATACTATCTATATATCAGCTTAGAGTGAGCAGTCCTGGACTATGGTTGGACTTATAGATAGTATAGATTGTACCGACCGAGGGAAAGGTCGTGGTGACATGTAATTGACTAGGTCGATTGATCAATGATTTGATCTAATGCTGTGAATTGATGTGGTTCCTGTATATATGATATATATTGACTTGTAGGAAGGAACTGAGGCCAAGGTAAGCCCTCTGACTCGTGTTGTGCTTAGGCAGCCTCGAAAGTGTATTGGCCTCCTAATCGGGTCTTAGGGGGTAGAACTTGCTAAGACGTTGTCTCACTGGTTATTGAATAACCATTTTCAGGTCCTTAGATGGCATTGGTGAAGGACCAGAGGCTCGAAATGTAGAAGGTGAAGCATGAAGAACTGATAATCCTATTGGACTAGTTAGTCATAAGACAATCCTCTTTTGATGGGAGTTGATTCCCTTTCTGCAGAATTTGTTTTATGAACTAGTGGTTTGAAACCTGACTTAACGATTCGACTTGTATATATTTGCACCATGATTTGCAATGTATATAAGTGTGGTTGCTTTTAAACCGTGAAAAATATGGCTCTACTTTTTTATCTCATTATTTTATTGTCTAGGAATTTTATTATATGCTTCCGCATGCACATATTAAAACGAAAGGGGCCGGCGATGCATCCTGGGACGTCGCTATTAATCAACCAGGTAAGGGATGGACACGCATTCAATGATCAGGGCATGACAGTATCATTAATTAGAACACTCAAAAAGCGAGCCTTTTGCGAACAAAACCAGTTTTGTTCAAAAGTTTTCCCATCTTGTTTCCAAAGTCTTCCCTAGAGGAGTTAAGAAAACATATTTCTTCAAAACCTTCTTCATGTCTTAATTCCCTAGAAAATGATTGTTAAATATGCCAAATGGTAGTGCCTAAGATGACGAAAGGCAAACCTTTAACCTAAACCTAACACGTCCATATATACACTTTGAGAGAATTTAATGAAAAGAACCATGTCTTAGAGCATGAAATTCATTCATAGTGAATACATGGATTGAAATGATAAAGGTATTTCTTTCTCAATCCCAAATAACAATAATATCCCTTGCAAGCCTCTTTGAACCAAATAGGGAGCATACTCAAAGTAACCCCGTTAAGAACAATCCAATTTTAGGGCAAAATAGGGGGTCTTCATTAAAAACTATGGAGAAAACAAATCAAGAAAATTTTTATTGCCTTTACTTATATCAATCTTCATGTGATAGCTCCAGTTAAATTCTTACAGAAGCTCGAAGCATCCTAAAGTGGCGAAGAGCATTCAGTTCATTACTCAAACATAATTACCCTTTACTTAGTCATTGCGCCTTTATATAGTCCTTTTCAGAATCCAAACAGTGATTTTCTCCCAATACTAGGGCAAATCATGTGATTTACCAACAAAGAATGAGAATGTCATTAGTAAAAAGAGCAAAGCTCTCATGTCTCAAAACAAAATAGTCAAAAGGACTCTTAAGATAAGATTAAATTTCAAGAGTCAGACTTTTGAAAAGTTATGTAATGGTAATGATGTCAAGATAATCACTCACTTTCATACCTTTGATATCTGAAAAATTTCAAGCCTTTCAAGCCTTACCTGAACCAACATTATAATCTTTATCTGAAATCTCTTTCGATTGGGATGGTTCGAGTTGAAGTAAGAATATCACATAAGAGCTACTACTATAAGGAGTGGAAGCAATCCGATCTTATCTTATCTTATCTTCATGGTTCTTGACTTGTAAACCCGATGAAAGTATTGATTGACTATTCTATTCTTGGCCTCAAAATGAATACCCTTTGTGTAAGCTCATGACTAAGCTTATATTATGGTCCTTTTAAAAGACCTTTTGATCAATGAACTTATATTTACTATGAACATTTTGGAAAACCTTCAACATAGGTTATTTGAGATCTCTCTAGTGATAATAGAACAACTTTTCCCACATCAAAGGATGGTAATAAAAGTCTTTTTTGAGAGCTAGAGTGAAAGACTTTTTTGGTTAAGTTATTTCCAATTTGGCACTTTGATCTAATCCTTAGATGGTTAATCAAACATCATTTTGTTAAAATTCTTTCATGAGGAATTTGACAATTGGTATCAATTACCAAGACGTTTTTAAATGATTATGTAAGGTTAGCTCTTGAGCAATCTTGGAATTCCTTTTAAGAATATATGTTCCCCTAGTGGATCGGTTTTTGGAAAATAATATATGTTTCCCTAGTGGATTGATTTTGGTCATCCTAAACTGTACCTCTTACCTCAGGTTTTTGGTCATCTTAAATCATATCCCTCATCTTTAGGATCTTGGTCAACCTTAAACCTCGTCTTTAGGTTTGTAATTAACTTCAAATCTCATCCTTAGGTTCCTGATTAATCTTAAACCTCATCCTTAGGTTCCTGGTCATCCTTAAACCTTGTTCCTTAGGTTTTAGGTTATCTTTAAATCTTGTCTCGTTGGTTCTAGGTTATCCTTAAACCTTGTCTCTTAGGTTTTAGGTTATTCTTAAACCTTGTCTCATTGATTAAAGATTATCCTTAAACCTTTGTCCCTTAAATTCTAGGTTATCCTTAAACCTTATCCTTAGGTTAGTGGTCATCCTTAAACCATTCATTTTCATAACAGTTCCATTCCCTTCCTTCCATTCCATGAGAGAAATGGAGAGAAAGATCCAAAGGATGAGGCAAACATTTCAATGAACGACGGTAAATACCCAGATATGTTCCTAACCAAATGTCATTTTCTTTCATCTTTTATTTTTCTCAAAATGAAGTCAACTAAAAATTGCAAGTATCAATTAGTTTTTTAGTCAGTACATCATTAAAAGGTAAAAAACAAGATTAGGGTTTCCGATTGTGACAAAGCCCATTTCTTGACAAAAAATATCGTTTTTCATTTATTTCTTTTGCTTTGTCATTTTTTTATGATTTCTGTTCCATTTCCAGCAAAAAAAAAAACGAAAATGTCAAATGGTTGACTTTTGTGTTGACTTTTTGTCAATCCTTTGACTAAAAGTCAACCTCGGATCAAAAGTTGACTTTTTGTACAAAAAGATGTCAAATACTCTTAATTTCACTTTAGCCAAGTTAATTTTCAAAAATTTCAAAGATTTGACATGAAAATAAATATTTTAATAAAAATCAACTAAATGGTTGACTTTTGGTCTTGTCAAACCTTTGACCAAAAAATTAATAACTTTGTGAAAATTTTCCGTAAAACACTTCATTTTGGTTTCAATATGATTTTATTGTTAAAAAGTTTCCAAGAATCGATTAATAACTTTCTTTTCTGAATTTTTGGGTATTATGTTCAAATCAACTAAAAATAAAATTACTTTTGTTCTAGTCATAATTAAGTTTAGTTCCTTTTATAGTATTTGGTTTAAGGACCATTTCTCATTCACTCATTCACTCAATTTTGAGAATAGTCGCATCAAGAAACAAATTGCCATTTTTGGCCCTAATTAGGGGATTCAAATCAATTTTTCATAATCTGCGAATGGACGGATTTGTTCTACTTATTTTCTCGAGATAAGTCTGAATCCAAGGTCCATTTTGAGAATTTCACTCGAGAACTTCCCCAATTTGAAGGATTTCACTCGAGAGCTTCCTCAATTTGAAGGATTTCACTCTCTTGAATATAGGAATGCTAAGATTATGAGCTTCAATTAAGGAAATTCAAGTTGACCCATTCGAGGCTAAGATTTAATTTCGTGAATCAAGGTCCAATTTCGATATTAGACCATGATTCATTTTTTGGCATAAGAGTCGTGACATCAATTCAAGGTCAATTTGGATAAAATAAATTATCCTAAGCATAGGCAATTAGTCAAATAGGTGTATCACAATATTAATTGAATTGAATTTCAATTAATTTGCAATTTTGAGCAAGATATTGCAGAATTATCTGTTTTAGCTTATAATGTCCAATTACATGTACCCATGGTATAGGTTCACTATCGTTCACAATAATCAAGCCATTAGGTCAATAAAAAAACCAATGGATCTCATTTACATGGTTTAATTGGCCTAATCCCATTAGAATTGGACCGTTGCTCCTCAAATTAGGTGAATTTTTTTTTTCAATTTGGTCCTCGAGGAATCAAATGGCACAAAATTTCCAACCCCACGGATTGCTTGACCTTCCGTTGATTCATTGTCATGTGTATTTTGTCCCCACGTCCTTTAATTTTCCAAATTTAACGAAAACACCCATGGATTTCGTGAATTTACAAAATTGCCCCTAATTAGGCCTTAATCACAATTTTTGTTTTAACTCCCATTTTTGCAAATCAAGACTATCCTGTCGATCATTGGACACATTCTAGGTAAGATCAGTTCTTAATTAGCTCAATTTGATCATTAGATCAAATTTCGACCGTTGGATCGAATTGATAATTGAGATTTGATGTTTAATCAAGAGTATATAAGGTTTTTCCCTCCAAAACCTTAAGGGGCTCATTTGAGGCAAATATTGATCTGAATATTCTCTTTTTCTGAAAATTCTCTCTCCCTCTAACTTTCTTGCTACTCTCTCTCTTCTCTCTCTTACTCATGCACATAGCATCCCTCATTGTTGTGCCTTGTTGCCGCTGATCGGGGCTCCTTCGGTGATGCACCTCCATCATCGAGCATCTCCACCATAATCACTGTCCACCCCGGCGATCAGCTAATCAGCCTGCCTAAGGTCGATTTCCCTCACGGCTAAAGACCTACTTACATGCCAGTCTTCTTTATGGTTGCTCCGATTGCCGATCCGGTGATCTGGCAGCACTTTTTGGCCCACCAACTACTTCAACCAGCTTCATCCAGGTTTCTTCAAAGTCCTAGTGGCCGACGCCAAATTGAGCAGCAACCAAAGGTCTATTGGCGACCTAATCTCTCGTGGCGGTCCAAAATCGGTTCAATCCAGACTGATTCTCCTCATCACACAAAATCAGTCCAACTGGTAGTGATTCGAGCTCCCGGCGAGTTTGTGAGGTCCGTCTAGAGTTCCTTGAAGTTTGAGGTGCGATCTGGAGGTTCAATCGTTGTCTGATTGCACTTGATTTTGATGACATTACAAAAGGTAATCCCTCGAATTATGAATTCGATGAAGCGAGATCGGACTAGCAGATCGGGGCTAGGATTCAAGCCTAGGGTTACGATTTATACTTAGGTCTGAGGTTTAGGATGTTAAATGGTGATTTGTGATGAATTGAAAATGATAGATGATGAACTTGAACTTTTTTTTTTGGTCGTAAGATGAGATAGTTGCATTAACTGATCGCAGAATTACAAGCATGTAAAGCATCAGTACATAGGAGATCAAACAAGAAAGCAGGGGGGTTCGCAGCCCAATTTGATGGTAGGAGACCTAGCCCGTGGGCTTTTGCAGCCCAGTCAGCAACCAAGTTCATTTCCCTACGACAGAAGCGAAGAACAAGGTTTGGAAAAAGGCATAGTAGGGCAGCCACTTCGGCAAAGAGTGCTCTGGCTTCCCAAGGTGTGCGAGAAGGTTGATGAAGCGTGAGAACCATCTCCAGGCAGTCCGATTCCAAGAGAAGATGGTCGTGGGTGCGGCCTGTGCGCTGTAGAAAGAGGAGCGTGGAGTTCAGGGCTTGCAGTTCCGTTTGCAGAGCTGAAGCGGAGAGGGTTCGACTGGAGAAGCCATCGATCAGCCGGCCGGAGGAGTCACGACATACACAGGCAACCGATCCTTCTTGAGAGCCCGGCTGAACTTGAACTTGAACTTGCTTGATTTGCCTTGATTTACAAAATCATGTTCTTGTATGTGACTTTCTGTTTTGGCTGAAATGAGGTGGTAAATAGCATTTTTTGGCCTTGAACCCTTTTACACATGTAATCTAGACTTGATAAGCTTTTATTTGATATGTTGTACGCCCTGAGCGAACGTCGTTTGGAACCTGAATACTGTCTCCAAATTTCATCGATTCTGTAGTGATTTTGTGCTTGATTTGTAGTTTTGACTTTGGGCGAATTACTATATTGCCATTTTTATTTATTGATTTTTGTATTTATATTTTGGAAACACTTTCTCATGAAACTTGCACGAAATTGTTCTAGTTATATTATATCCTTTTTCAATTTTTTTGGAGTTGATTTGGTTGGGTAAAATCACCAAAAATTGTCTTTAGGTCAGTCTGCGCTGCACTGAGTCTGAATCATGTTTGCTTAGAATTAAGGCCTTAAATGAGTTTATTTGTGTTTGCATCCTGTATAAGAGTTGTAATATGCTTTGTAAGTGTTCTGACGAGGTATGATTCATGCAAATTAAACATCATTTATCATGTTAATTGCATGTATGAAGATGCGTTAATGCTGCTGTAATTTGTGTAGTTCATCATACGGTTCTATTTTTGCTATTTTTGTGTAGGTTTATGTGAACCTAATTAGATTTAAGTGCCTCATGAAAAATGCTTGTGATGTTTCATTCTACATATAGGATTTTTCCTAGGATTTTTTCACGTCATTAGATTACTGAATATCATTCACGTTTTGTGCTAATCATGTTGAATTAAAAAAAAATTATCATGAACTCACTAAAACCTCTTTGTTTGGGTTCCTTAAAAGCCAAATTAGGTCTTGATGTCTTCTAGACATTTTAAGTAAATGTTACAAGCTTTGTATCGGTGTATCATATGTCATATTTGAACCTCATTTACTCTATGAAAACCATGTATCAATTTAGCAAATTGTAGTTGAAATTTATCAAGCATGTTGTTCTTAGCAATAAGTCACTTTTCAACGTTAATAATTTGTGTGACTTCTTTGCAATTTGATTTAAGATTAAATTATTAACCAAACATTTTTTGCATTCAACCTTATGTCGTGTGTGAATATCACATAGTTTGTGCATTGTTTAGGCGGTCTTATAAACTATTAATCATGCATTATATTCTAATTTGCTTGTCATTGATGCGTGTGCCCTTGCAATTATTGTTGTTTGATCTTAAATTTGACCCTGATTGGACTCAATCCCTCTTAAGAAGTCTTAGGAATCGCCTTAATCTTTCCAATGATCCTGATTTTAGATGATTTGCACATCGTTTGACACATTTTCCAGTTTTGTCAAGTTAGGTTAGATATCTGTCTTAGGTGAAATTCGGAATCCCTGTTTTACCCCATTAAGTTAGACCTATTTTGATTTTTGTGTGATTTTATCGTTAAGGATTTTTAGGTCGGATTCTTAATGAACTTTGTTCATATTTCTTTTGTCTACAGTGTGGTAAAATTTCATATTTTCTGGATCTTGTTTACTAGGTCAAATCTCTGTTGATATGCCATGATGCCTTGCTGTTTTGTTGCGATTCTGATGTGATATTACGCATTCTTGAGATTTTATGAATTCCTACGTAGTTCGTCTTAGGAAACTTTCTTCACGAAAGTCGTTCCTCATGATGATGTTGATGTTGTGTAAGTTTCTTTGAACTAATTGGCCATGGGTTCCTTTTCAATTTCATTGATTTTTTTGCTTTGTTATGTTTTGTCGCAATTCTTTGCTGTGACTTTCTTCTAGAATTTTTTAGGATAACTTGCATGCTGAATGGATTCACATGTCTTCACGGACTTTGATCTTCATTCTTTGAACTTTATGCACCAGAATTCAAGAAAAATAAAAAGCATTTTATCATACTGTGCAGACCCTTCGAATGTCATTGATTTGTCTAAATTTTTCCTGCTCTTGTTGCTTTCAACTTGATTTTAGTTCAAGTAATGCTCATGCACAATATTTCCAAGTTTTCATGTTGTCTTTTATGTTTCAAACTTCCAACTCATGTCTTGGCTTGGCGCCGATGTTGTCTCAATTTGGACTGTATTTAGACCGCCTGTGAAGCTTGATCAGTGTGCCCATTATTGCACCTGAGTTAACCTTGGTGGCTAAATGCTTTCCATAGCTACGACACAACTTGTCGTGTCCTTGACAAATTTGGTTAATTTCCACTGTGTTATCATCCTTCAAGTGATTTTTTAGCATCATTTGAACCCTCATAATCTTTGATTTGTTTGCCTTTCATCGAACGCCTGAAATTGTGTTTGGTGCCTATCGACTGAATAAGTGATCCAATGTTGATTCACTAAGATTGTCTGATTGATTGAGAACCAAGGCCCGAGTGCCTTCCTGCATGTTTATTTTTCGCTATGCATGTGATTTTTAGATGTATGCATAGCTTTGGTGCATGATTTCATGAGAGACAATTGGGATACATTTAGAACTTATCTTAGGGGCTTATAAGTGTTGGTTGCCATGTGAGAACATGAATGGTAGCCAATGGCCGTAAGCCATAAAAATGAATTGGGATAGGTGTCTAGAAAGATCGACACATGAATCTCAAAAGTTGATCTCGAGGCCAATTTCGATCAATTGTGCATCTTACTTCAATTACTTGATTGTTTTTGTTTGTTTCATGACTATGATTGTTGTTTTTGTGATGAACGATTGTTTTTTCCCATTGTATGTACCGAGTCCTAATTTTTAAATTAGGATTAGAATAGGTCCTTGGAGGTGGAGGTCTCTTGGGACGTGAAGACTATGGATGGACTATGTCCAATCTGACCTTGTTTTGTATTCATTTGTTCCCGATATATGTTTCAGGTCATTTTGTGTTGTATGAACACTTGACGAGTTGAGGTTCATTTCCTTCATTAATTTTTTGTTTTGTTTGTCGTTTGGAATTGCATGTTAGATTTACTACTTTCCATAAACTATTTGCTTGGGTGTTTACTTGCCACGTCACCTTTAAATTTCAATTGTTTGCTTTATTTTCTCTTTTATGAAAATAGAATTACATGAGACCAACCACCCACACATGATCACTTAGGCATTTTATCGACCCTAAAAAGTAAAAAGACATCTATGGACATCTTAGGAAACATGACACACTCTTAGGTATTGAAAATGCGCTAATAGAAATTAACGCAACCCAAGTCCCCGAATCTAGAATCTCTAGTTATGTAGAAATTGAGGGATCACTCCTGACCCTCAATTGAGTTTTCTGGTCGACCCATAAAAATGGGGCTAGTGGTGACTCCTATCTTTTATAAGTTGTTCTAAACAACTAGATAATAAATAAATTCATCGTCGGAGGTATGGGTCTCGACAAGAATCATCATAGTTGAAGTGATGCCATCTATGGAGAGAGAATACTATTAGGAGCACAACTATGGCAAAAACACCCCTAAATTCAGTATTCACAACCAATCTCCTCTTTCGGTACAAATCACATCACCTTCTGTTGTCACGCGATATACGAGCTTGGGAGAGCTCATGACCATGAATCAGCAAATTCACAATGGTTCGTCCCAAAAGGCGAAGTGATGACATCTTTTGGAATGCGAACTGTGAGGGAAATCTAATGATCAAGTGTCCCTAAACTCAACCTTTTGCCCCCACCAAGAAGCCGAGGAGGAGGGGTCGGGTCGTAACACAGCGGTGGTTACCAATTCTATCGTCAATATTTATTTCTTGAAATTCATTCTAAGTGTATATATATGAGTTATCACTAATTGTAATACACAATTCGGAAATGAAAATATACAATTTTTATGTCTTCAATATTCTTTGTTATTTTGCATTTGTATTTTTATCTTGGTATCTGCAGAAAAAGGTGGAAGCTTATTGATCCAAATACAAGTGACTCAAGTTCCTCTTTCCCCAAACAAACTACTGTTCAAAACCACTAGCCTCCCACTACAATTACCACCATACCCGCCACTATTATTTATGGTCTTCTTTCTTCTCCATCCTTTGAAGAACGTCTAGATGGAACAAATTATGTGATTTGACACACATGGATTCTACCATATTTTCAAGTCTGTAAGCTAATTTCTATGGTAGATGCAATTTGGCCAAACCATACTCATTCTGAACTCGGCCAACAAAGAATGGTACATTCAAGATTAAACAACCCTTTGTTGGATCCTAAATATCGCAATAAGTCTCATAGTAGCACAACTTACCAGTCTTAGAACATTTGCATCAGTTTGGTTCTACATATCCGACGCATATGCTTCTCAATCCAATGCTCATTCTTTTTCCCTCAAGATGCAACTCCAATCCATGAGAAAAGACAATAGGAGTGTACAATAGGAGTGTAACTATATATATGTAGGAGTCTATCTAGATTGCCGATCAATTGCTAGCTACTAGGAAACTATTCCTGTTGTAGAATACCAAACCCACCTCTTCCATGGTCTAGGTTTGGAATATTCCACTTTAGCCATTGCCAATTTAGCCACTGCCAAATTGGCTATTTCAGCTCATACCCAGTCCTCCACCCTCTCTACAAATGGGCTACCTAATTTGTTGCTATATTAGGAGGGTGATTTAAAGCATTCGGCTTTGGACGTTGGTCAACAACCTTCGGTTGCATTTGTTGTCCATGGCACATCACCAACTTTTTCACCTTTAAGGCCAAATTAGCAATCTTTGAGCTCACAGTAGCACCAACACTGCTTATAGCTTGCTATATTCTAGTCATCTACCCACCTCCTCATCACTAGTCACATACCAATTGCCGATTAGTAGGGGTTAATGCTGAGGACCTCCATTTTGTTAGATTTGCCATCGTCGGGGTCATCACACTATAACTTGGCGTGAACAATATAATTCCCAATTTGTGACAACATCTCCTCCTCAGGCTCATTATGCTGAACATGCTCCATGAACTTATTATCTAGTCCTACTTACCCAGCTCAATGTCGTGCCCTTTATCTACCTCCACAGGCATATTATAGCTCCTTACCACCATTTAAAAACGAATATTCTTCAATTCCTCTGCCTCAATGTCCCTTTGCCTATGCTACTTCCAGCTAGTTCACTGACTCCAGTGTCATCCATCATGTCACTGATAGTACCGTTGGTTTTACCAATATCACTCTTTATACAAGCTCGCAACGACTTACTGTGGGTGACAGTATATCTTTTCCCATCCTATCACTCACATAGGTACTTTTTATTTTCCATGTCTCCTATCTTTATCCTTAAGAATGTTTTAGTTGTTCTTGATATTACCAAAAAATATATTATTTGTTTCTCAATTTTCTTTTGATAATAACTATATTTTCTTATTTTACCCTACAATTTTTTATTTTTTATTTGTAGTGCGCTTAGATACGAGTCAGATCCTTCTTTGAGGTAGCTTGATTTTGGCCTCTACCATATCTTGCCCTCCAACTCGGCAACTTCATCTACTTTTTTGTCTTCCCAAGCCAGTTCACTCACTACTTGGCATCACCGTTTGGGACATGCCTTGGATATTGTAATTTGTCTTTTAAATTCGACTCAAACTAGCATTTGACATTCTCCTTCTTTCATGTGCACGACACGTGCTCTCAGTAAAAGTCATTGTCAGCCCCACTCTCTTACCCATTCTAGGGCCACTTCCCCATTTAGTTGGTTCATTTTGATGTTTGGGGTCCATCCCACATACATTCTCTTTCTGGTTGTAAATACTACATTTGTTTTATAGATGACCATTTTCAATTCACTTGGTTTTATCCTTTCACATCTTGAGATCATTTTTCCAACATTTTTAATGCCTTTCATGCCTTATGGAGACTAACTTCAGTGTAGTCTTCAGATGATTTAGTGTGATGGAGCACTCAAGTTCTTATCCTTTGCCATGCATTCTCACTTTCTCAGTCATGGTATCCATCAATGCATCTCTTGTTTGTACTTTCTTTTTTAGAATGGGATTTTTGCACACAAGTATTGACATATAGTGAAGACTAGTAAGGCTAACAAAGCAACTTAGAAGGGGGTTGAATAGGTTTAATGTTAACGGATTGAAAATCTTTGCAGAATATCAACCAATTAGCACTCAAGATAGGGTTCTAGACAAATTAGTATGTGTGATGCTGGTAAGTAAATCAGAGTAGAATAAACAGATCATATAAGTGTGTATAGTAGTTTGGCTTGTGACCAAGCCTACGTCAACTCGCAGACTAATAGCGTTAATAGTAGCTGGATTCCACTAATACTTAGTAGTGCAAGTTACAATTGACTAGTGTAGTTTCCTTTGCATGATATATTACACTATCGGGATACAAGAACATTGCACTTATTCTTGTACACTTGACCATAAGCAATTACAATATTAACAAGCTCAGACGTAGGCTTTCTCTTGCAATCTCCTCAAGCGAAAGATATCGTGCTTTCGCTGCACTTCTAATAGTCGTTGAAGCTTGTATGCTGATATTTTAAGTAAAAAAGTTTTTGGGGGTTCCATTAAGAAAATACAAAGTAGACCTTCCACATAAAGCCTCTAAGTAACCACAAGTGCAATAATTTTTCAAAAATTCACTAAATGGGAGGATTTTTAATAGCCAAGTGTAATGTTGTATTACTCTGTCAAAAATAGGAAAAACAGAAGAAGTAATGCATAACTTCTATTTTGTTGGGTCACATTTGCATAACTTCTATTCTTTTTCGTGTGTGTGTGTGTGGCATCCAGAAATTTCGACGACCCTCAAATATGCAACTGCCGTGAGTAATTGGTGGGAGTATCATCGGTACCACATTTGGCCTAGTTTTGTCACCACTCGATGTCCCGAAATATTTACTTTTGGAGAAAAAAATAAATTCATCTTCGTATGGCCATATGAACAATCTCACCAATGGCCACGTTATTTTATCTCTTGGACCGAACCTTCCATGTACATTGTTGTGACCCCGTGCAGCCATATAAGTAATTATTTTTCAGCACTTACACGTCCTGAAATTAAGGGTCAATTTTGAGAGGAAATGGACCATGCAACCATGCGACCATGCGAGTGAAATGTAAATTCAGCCATGCACGATCATGCGGCCATGTTTCCTCCTCGTCGAAGCTGGTCAACTATGAAAGGAGTTTGTTGACCAAGAGCCACGTAGCTCTTCCTTCGGTGGACAGCAACAAGGAGGAGCACGGTTGCTGAGGACACGTTCCTTGCATCGAGAAGCAAGGTGTCGAGTGGCCAGTAAAGGCCACGTCCGCATACAGCATGCGAGGTGGCGTGCGGCTGTAAAGTCAGGGTCAACTAGAGTAGTTGACCGAGAGAAAAGCCACGTCTCGCATGGGGGGGTCCGGCTGTCTCGACAGAGAGAAGAATTCGCATGCAAGAGGCTACGTCTTCAGCAGCTGCCCCTTGCTCATGCGGCCACTGAATTGTAGGATTGTTGACTGAATTAGTCAACTAAGCAAAGGAACAAAATGCTCGTAATTGTGAGTAGGAGAGAGAAGGAACCGAACAGAAAAATTAGACAGAGAGAAAGCGAGTGAGCTCAGTGAGCGAGAGGGTGAGTGCAGCGGGTGAGCGAGAGAAATTGTGAGTGTGCAGCGAACAATAACGAGGGGGAAGGAAGGAGGCTGCCCTCCGTCCGTGCTCGTGTGCCGCCGCCGTTGAGCCGCTTTGCCCAGCCATTGTGTTTGATGTGTTTTGCTTGGATTAGAGGCAAGTAGAGTCCATTGAATCTACATTTTGTTGCTGTGGTTTACTTGCTGTGATGATGTGCAATGCATAGTAGAATTCGAATGGAGTAGGGGTGAACATTTTTGGAGATGAAGAAACTGTGTTCTAAGTTTTGCATTCTGTTTTCTGAAGAAACAGTTTGTCTTTTGGTGAGTTCGTGGGTTGCATGCAATGTTCTACTTGGAATTGCACTTTAACTTCTTAATGAAAGTTGTAGAGGACTTTTTGATGGTTAACATACTAAAATTTGAGACGAAATGGACAAGTATTGAGTGGCAAAACCCTTTTTTTCTTCGAAAAGACTAAATCTGGAAAACTGCTCTTTGACCTCTTACGATTCTGTTAATTTTATAAAATTTTCCAGCTCGAATTTGACTTCGTGCTCTTGATAATATTTGTTGATAACATATTGAGGAACAACATACTGAAATTTCAGAATAAATGGACCAGTAATGACTAAGGAAACGATTTTTCTTCAACACGGGTAGATCTGGAAAACGGTACTGAGAACAGGAAAAGTAAATCGATTTTAACTTTTAATTAAGAACGAATTGGACTTCGATTTCTTCATGAAACTTGTACCTCTAGATCTTAATTACAGTGTGTCCAAATTTCAGAATTTTCTGAGTTCATTTAAGGGCTTAATCGAAATTATCTTCGAAACTGTGCATGAGTGATATTAAAATCCCTTTTTCTGTGATGCATGGACCTATACGTTTTCTGTGAAGCTTTGTTTGATAGGGTGTTCTTCACGAAAAGTGTTTCTTCAGACCTTATCTACAATGTGTTAAATTTTCAGAATTTATTTTCATCGTTTACAAATTTTCCAGAATTTTTCACAAGCAGAACGCATTCTGTTTAAAGCTGAAACTGTTCTATTTAAAGATTATTTGATTTGTTATATAAATTGTGATATTTTGGGTTTGTATTCGTGCAATGATGTGGTGACATTCATGCATATCATATGACATCAAAAGATTGATGGATTTTTATGAATTCAATGAAGTTTTCAAATTATTGCATCAAATGATATTTTTCCAATGCATATCATATGATTTTAAAAAAGGCTGACTTCAACCCTTGGCATTTTTGCAATCAAATGTGAATTTGAAAAAATGAGATATATGGAAATATGCATTGTGATGATGAGAAGGCCGTCGGAGGTGTGAGCCGACGATGCCCTGGGAGCGTCGAGATGCCCAAAGGATCGATGAGTCAATGCGTTGTGGATGCCCGGTGGCTTGAAATGGCTGAATGCCGGAGGATCCTCGGGAGTTTCGAGATGCCCGGTGGTATACGGTACGTAATGTCCAGGGGGAATACCTGGTGGTATGTCGGTACGTAATTCCGGAAGCCATGGAGGTTTGTGCCGGGGGGATTCCTCGTGATGCCAGTTGGGATGCGAGATGCCCGGAGGTGTGTGCCGGAGGCTCCTCGCGATGCCAGGTTGGGTGTGAGCGATAAATGAGGGATGCAAACATTGGTCCCTGGAAGAAAAATGATGAGATCCTTGTGAAAGATAAAAATTGAAATTGAATCATGTGCATGGGTATATGCATATGGCATGATGCATGATCGTCTTATAAAAGTATTTGACATTGAGAATGCAATCATGAAGGCTTGAATGGATCTCATGGGGATGTATACATGATAGCATGGATGATATGAATCATGCGTATGTATGTGCATATGGCATGGAATGAACCTCATGGAAATACAAGCATGATTGCATTGTGGTATATGCATGATGGCACGGTGAGATATGCACGATGGCATAGTGAGATATGCATGACTGCATGGTGATATATGCACGACCGCATGGTGATGTATGCTCGATAGCATGGATGATATGCGCTTTACTCGTGATATCTTGATTTGTCTTGCTTGTTTCATTGTGTAGTTTGATAGATCTTTACTGCTGAGTGGTTGTACTCACCCCTTTTTGGGGACTAACATTTCAGACTAGAAAAGATGCATCTGCTGCCATCGCCACTCGCAAATGGACCGACTGGCTGGGTGTGACCGTGAGGAGGAGGTTAGCAGAGGAAGGAAACTTTTGGAATGCCGGCACTGAAAGATGGACATTTAGCAAGTGGTTGTTGAGGTCGTTAGACCACTTTTGAAGTATAGCCAGGTGTAGGAAACCACGGCACTTTTTGGATGTATCGTCAAACAATGTCCATCTAGTTACGTAAATAAAAAGTGTACGGCTTTAACTTATATAAAATGTTTAGTTGGTGTGCACTATTTTCCTGAATATAGGAAAGGGAGTTGTTAGTTACGCTTCCGTCATGTTTTGCGCTGGGACCAATGGAAAAGATATAAACCCCTAGGACTCTTGGACCTATTCAAATTTTAACGGTATCAGAGTAATAAGACCATCAGGTCAAGAGAAAGGTAAGCGCACTGTGGCGACCCCAACGGATTGGGGGCCGTTCGGGGGTGCCACAGTGTTGGGGGTGTGTTGGGTTTCAAATTTGCATGACAATACTTATTTTGGGCCTGAAGTTTGAGGGTCACTTGTGACAAATAGGCTCCTGCCATTATGGGGCCACAACCAACGTGAAGATGTTAGTTATATATATATATATATGAACAATGATCCTTTTTGAACTGGAAAATTAATGAAAGTACAAAGTGTCAATATAGCTATAGAAATATCATGCTAGTTTTTTTCTTCCCTAAAGATCGTGCTGATATAACCACAAGTCCAATATTTACTGAAAATTCACTAAATGAAAGGAGAAAGTCCAGAAAAAAAAGGTCATCACAGTTAAAATCTATGTAGTCTAGATATGTATAGACATCATAATGTGTACTTACTCGAATTGAATAAGAACATATTTTTATGACTAGATTCACTGTTCAGGCACTATACATTGACGAGACCACGTGTTCATTTTTAAGTTTTGTTGCATGAACTAGTACTGCATTTCCCCAAGCAACTAATTATTTGAGTCAAGCCCGTGGTAAATAACTCGGCTCTGCTGAATGAAAAGCATCTGTCTTTCGTCTATACTGTCTGAGATTAGACAACAAGCAGTTTCAATGGCATTCCTTACATGAGAAGAGAGTGAGAGGGAAAATATTGTCATCTAGAAGTATCGAATTCAACTAGTCAAGGATTAAAGTCTAGTATCTACGGTTCTTGAGGTATCTACATCTCTTAATTTACATTGGTACGCTCGACGTTTATTGTTATCTCGGGGCACCCTTCGACTACATGATTAGGAAGTCCTTGCCCTGCAGATGGTGCCCCCTGCTCATTGATTAAGACAGCGTCGATTTGGCTGGAGTCGCTTGACGGACGTGGGGGGAAGTTGGTATGTTCTATAATTTCAACAGCTGCAATCTCATTGGCACCATCTTCCATATTTCTATCTCTAAATCTAGCTTTCCTAAAAGTATGGGAGTTGAGGTCTCTTTGATAAAATCTTCTTCCCAATGCAACAATTCTCTCCCGCATTGTACCTGAGGAACTTGTAACGACATGCCAATTTCTTTTGAAGAACCTGACCATGAAAATGAGGAGAGCTAAAACAGCAGCAGCTCCAGCAATCAAGAATAGGCCCCAGAAACTATCAAGACTCAAGCTGCTAGAAGAAATTGAGTTAGCCGAATCCAGGCAGCTGGTTTTTGATGTAAGCCACCCGTTTTCGATTTCCGTCATTTCAGGCCCTTCAGTTACGTTGAGGATTGCTTTCGAAATATCCGACACTAGCGGAGACCCTTTAGGGAAAACCTGTGAACCAAAAGAAGCATTACATTAGATTTTTCGATAAAAGAAATAGTGAATAATTCTAGCAATTGAAAATTATAAGGGTAAAATTTGAGAGATTGAGGACTTACAAAGCCAAATCCAGCAGTTTTAAAGGTCGGGATCATAGTATATTTGTTGCAATATTGAGAAAGAACAAGTTTAATGTAGGGGACTTCGTCGAATGCTGCTGCAATCCCACCCTTTGCACTTCCATTGGAAAGAAGTGCATCACATTCTTCAGGAGACTGATAAGATATAAGTCTAGAATCATCAAACTTCATTTGCTTTAGCATTCCGTGAACGAAAGAGCCGTCCTGGTATCCCACTTTTTCTCCACTCTTTAGGAGCTGATCCACATCAGCCACAGTTGGTTGAAGATTTTGCACCACCAAAAGAGAGCTCAAACTTGCAGTATAACTTTGCGTTAGTATAAGTACCACAAAAACCCACACTATCACAACAAATCTTGCTAGATTGCTTGATACACTCTCCCCTGCAATCCAAATTAAGGGGAAGCACGTAAATTATCTAAGAACAATATGTATATTGTAATGTTCGATTGATTTATAAAAGTGAAGGGTGATTACTTTGTGCAAAGACCATGGTTGAAAATGAGAACCAGAAGCTCGTGCCAACTTGGTGTGCTGCTGGACCCCTGAAATCTTCGTTGATTTGATGTTCGAGAATCCACACGACCAATGCTATAAACGCAAAGAAGCATCCGGTTGTTAGCCAAAGGTCCCAGGTGAGGGGCTTCAAGAAAACCCAAGCATTCTTGCTCTTGTTGTCCTTGTATGGCACGAGCATCGAAACACCGGATTCGGTGTATGGTAAGGTGAATTCTACATACGATGATCTGTTCGCAATGATCGTGGTATCCCCCACCACTGCATCATAGTTCTGTTCCAACAAAAGGAAGGGAGATATTTTCTTTGTCAACCTCATGATAGCATAGCTAGTTTCAACATCTCAAAAAAAGGAAATCAGGGACTCACAATGAGTTATCTCACCTGGTAATATACTTGATCGATCATGTCATCATAACTGCCAGCGCTACTTCCATTTCGCAAGGCAAACGGAATAAGGTCATAAGCCACACCATACGGCAGTTTTTCTATCACGGCTCGGAAGATGGCAATACAGTATCCGGTGACTTGAGATGTGTTGGTGCTGGTATCATGAGTCACTGTCACGAATTCATTGAAACCGTCCTTCACAGGAACTAAGATTTTCAACCTCTTCCCATTTGTTGGAATGTCCCATCCCTTAGGAAAAGAGGTCGTATCTCCTGGCCATATTATTGATCCGAGATTACTCTTCGAAGTGGAATATTTGCTTGCGCTGAATGAATTCAAATCTCTTAGTAGCCCATTTTCTTGCGTCCAAAACCCAATCCCTCTTGCTGCATTTCCATTGATATTAACAATTTGGAATGCTAACGACTCTAGCTGTCCATTGACGAGGCTAAAATTTCCAGTGAGGCCGGCGAATGTCGTATTGGCTAGTTTCTGGAGAAGTTTCTGACCATTTTGAGACATCCCAATAGTGTCAAGATCCGTCGCATTTGTTGAAGCATTTGACACTTGGAAGGTGAAATTTACAGCACCCATTTCCTCGATAGCCATTGCCAGAGCCCATGCAGCGTCATAAGCCCAGTATCCGAAAATGTTCAACTTAGGATTAAGGATGGATGGGTTGTCTTGTTGGAATTTCATCTTCCATCGGACCATAAAGTTGTCCAGGTTTTGCGTGTTTGGGACATAAGTCTTGATGCCCAGTACTCCTTGCATCGAACCAGCGACAACAGACGAATCCATCGAATTCAATCGGTCAGAGATTCCATTAGTCGAGATCCACACATAACCTTCGCTCATCATTCCTATCTCTTTTGCTTTGGCAAATAGTCGAGAACCAAGGGTAGTTGACATGTGCACGATGAAGACCCTCGTTTGCATCGTCATTAACTTGTAGAGTTCTCGTAGGATTTGATCGTCCGTGGCCGAAGGAGGAATGAGGCTCCTATAGGGCACTCGCGTGTCCACTTCTTCCAAAGCATCAATAAGAGAAGGCATGACGCCAACTCCGAACTCGTTGTCTACATATATGAGGACAGCTTCTTTCCAGCCAAAGGCTTGCACAACCGCGCTTATGGCATTCACTTGGGACGAGTCATTTTGTGCGGCTCGAATGAAGTAAGGACTCCGAATCGAACTAAGGGACGGACTAGTAGCGGAAAAAGAGATGATGGGCACATGGGATTTGTTCCCAAGGTCAATGATGAAGTCTGCTTGTACTGAACCTTGAGGACCTATTATGGCTTGGACTTGCTTATTCTTTATCAAATCAAGTGCTGCAAAGGTGAACCAGAAAGACGGTGAAACAAAAACAGGACAGACAATACGTGATGCAAGATTATAGAAATAGAATGTTTCAGATAAAGAAGAATAGGAGTTTGAAGTTGGAATATAATTATTTACCTGATTAAAGGCATTCAATTGTTGCCTTTGACATCCTTTGGCATATTATATCGCATACCAATCATAAACTACTTCTTTCATATAAGTAAATTTAGAAAAAAAACAAATAAGAGTTGATAAATTGGCCCAGACACGATCAAGTCGATTCTTCTTTATCATGAAGTTGACTTCTTTATCTCATGGCTTCAGAAAATTCCACTCCAGCATCCAAGCCCCATTTTTTAATTGTATCTATTTCGTGAGGGCAGACCTATGTGACGTTATAGTATATATCAAGCCCTCGACGTCCATATTAAACTACTTTCATGCATTAACAATTATTTGGTGGAACATGGAACTTTAGTTGGTTTACCTCACCATTAATACCACACAACTTCCATGAAAATAATTAATCACTAGCTCAGCTCGACCAAACTCGTTAACCATGATTTTTGGCTAAACTAAATAAAATTCAGAAAATCAGTAATATTATAAAGAGATGTGTAGCATGTACATATTTTCCTAAATTAAAGAATTCGGAGTTGTCTCTGTCAACCTTCCCCGCTGAAGTGACTATTTTGCTACGTAGCGTGTGCCCTTAGTGAGGCGATTACTAAGGGGTTCACTATGCAGACATAATTTTATAGAATTTTACTACATTTTTAGTGGGATGAGAGTCACACGAGACTTATATAATCTTCAAAAAATAGAATAGACGATAGTAGTCCTAGTATATTTCCCCATCCTAGACCATAAACAAAAGTCATCCTTACACACATTTTTCTTAAGATGGAACTTTGTATCTATAAATTTATGTAGATATGTATATCGGTGAAATAAGAGATGATAGGGAAGATGTTCTCAATTCAAAGATCCATTGTTGACCGACAACAATAGGATATTATTTCAATGGTGCTGCACCCTTAAAACCACAAGGAACAACACCACAAGAAAAGGTTCAGCAGATTAGAGATGTTCGGTTTGGCGTGACTCTGAAATAACTATCTCCATCAGGCTTTTATTGTTGGATTCTCGCCAAGATAGATTCTCGCCAATAACATTTCTTGATATAGCTTCTGAAAAGTAAACTCCAAGAACTGGAAATAAATAAATAATTCAAATGGTTCCAAGGTCAAATATTACGCTCAAAGACCAGTCTTACCTAGTGGCACCGCATTGCGTGGACTTCTCAATTCAAAGATCAAATGCTGACCGACAACAATGCGTGTGATATTATTTCAATGGTGCTGCACCCTTAAACCACAAGGAACAATACCACAGGAAAAGGTCCAGCAGATTAGAGATGTTCGGTTTGGCGTGACTGGGAAATAATTATCTCTATCAGGCTTTTATAGTTGGATGCTCCCCAAGATAGATTGTCCCCAATAATATTTCTTGATATAGCTTCTGAAAAGTAAACTCCAAGAACTGGAAATAAATAAACTCCAGGAACTGGAAATAAATAAATAAATCAAATGGTTCCAAGGTCAAATGTTAGGCTCAAAGACCTGTCTTATCGAGAAGCACCGCATTGCGTGGATTGACCAAATCCCACGAAGCTTCCCGGCTCTCAATCTAAGCGTCATATTTCTGACTTTGAGACAAATTGAATCTTAAGTTCCAACTTGGTGTTATCTTTGATTGTGTCAGAAGATTATAACGACTGCTTTTTGATAATGATAAAAAATTCTATAACAAAATGTTCCACCTATCTAAATCAAGTATGCATGCCAGACAGCTAAGACAGTGAGCACAGATTGGTGACAGACGCTTCTTGTTCTTGAAGACGAGCCGAAATATAGGTCTTTCCTTAATTTTTGGGTAAAATTAACCTTGGCCGTTTCTTCTTGGAGCTCTGGAAATTGGGGCTTTAAGTATCTCTGCTACAAGAACACGTATTACTTTGGATGGAACACACATTATTTCGTAGTGTCCTTGAAAATTTAATTGGGAATCATTCTCAAATTTCACATATGTTGAAGCTGAGGTGTTCATATGATTGGCAAATACATCATTATGAACAATAATTAGACTTATCTTGCATCAAACGAGCAGCTGCACAAAGATCTTTATCCTCTATAACCAATCAGTACGCTAGAGAGAGAGAGAGAGACAGAGAGAGAGAGAGGGAGAGAGAGAACCTGCAGCAGCAGCAGCAATCTCATCTTGTTTGGAGTCTCTAACGTTGAGGATGAGCCTGGTCTTGTAAGAAGGGTTTGAACTATAGAAGTCAGAGAGAGACATGTTAATGCAGCTCAATCCCATCTGACCCATCCACGTCCCCAGGTCAAGAACAACCCCAACGTTCACTGGGATCGTTTGGGCACTGTTGTTGTTACTGCTCTGTGCCACTGCGATGCGAGGGCCATCCCTGAAGGTTGAGATGATGGTGAAAACGGAGACAGCCAAAAAGAGGAGCTTTTCAGCATCAAACGAGGTTCTTGGAGGAATCATTGAAAAGGGAAAAGGCAAGTGTGAGAGGGAAAGACTTGAAGGATATGGTGATGATGACGATGTATTTATAATGGGGAAGAGCTTTGAAAAGTAAAACAAGGCATGGGAACCTTCCATTCAAAGATTCCAGGACGTGGACGGGACCCATCTGCGCTTACGTACCATGTACAAGATAATACGACCTAGTAGTACCGATGGTTCATGTTTTTTTCTTTGGGATTAAGAATCCCAGAAATTCTTCAACCCCAGGGTTGTTTTTTCTTTCTTTTTCCTGCTACTACCATCTTGTTTTAAGGAGCTAATGATGAAACTTGGTTCAGTGGTGGCATGGCTCGAGTTTAAGACCTTGAAATGTAGGATCTCTAATCTAAATTATGTGGAAAAAGTATAAAAAAAATTCTAAATTTATTATATTGATACCAATTCAATGCTAAATATTTGAATTTGAAACCAATTTAATCCTAATTTTTTTTACTTTGATATCAATTTAGTCTATCTAGCTAATTTAAGCTGGAAATCGTTAACATAAACACTAGCTATCCTAATTGGCATGGCTGACACTGATATGAATATTTTTAATAATATTTTTGAACTTTTTATAATTTTTTCTCAGTCTTGGGGGAGGTCATCATGGCCCTTCATAGCCTCACTAACTGCAAGCGAGGGTGTGAAGGCCTTCACCAAATCTTGGCAAGCGCTGCCTAGCCCACATTGTGGGCGGTTAGCAACTAAAGGAAAAAACAAAATGAAAAGTAAAAGTTAATAAAAGAAAAATGAATAATTTTTAAAAAATATTTTTCTATAATTGGACGGTTATATCATTTATAAAAATGAATAAACAAATTTTTTTCATTGTCCACAAAATTATTTAGACATATATTAATGATGATAATACAAATATTTTTGATTAATTAATTATTTTAAATGATTTAGGAAATTATTATTGAAAAACTTATTTTCAAATTATTTATTTTTTACGATATAAATGGAGCCTTAGTGTCATATGGTGGTAAGAGTTTGTTGGCATCTCTTCTCTGCGGAAGAAGAGAGGTCAAGAATTCCAACTTTTAATTTGGTTAGGATGGTGTTAAAGTGGGTCGGGAGAACCTTGCGCGGTGGGCCCATATTCAACACGTATTTAAAGTTAAACTAAGTTCCCACACAAAAGATTCCCGTCAATGAATTTGGGCAAGAACAGAGATAATCTTTTAGTTGTATTCTGAATAAAATAACAAAGTTGTCATTTTCTAGAATAAAATAAGTATTTAATCTAAATAAATTCTTGATAACCCTAATCAAATAAGAAATTCTTGATAACCCTAATTAAATAGATAATAAATTAAATCAATACACATATATACTAAATCGACAAAAAATGTGCAAGGATATAGATTCAATGTCGAAATCTAAGTGGCTCTCCCAGTACGGGCACAGTGGAACCTTCTGATAATTAATTTATGGCCTACTTATGATTTTTTTTATTTTGATTTCTACTAGTTTGGATGCTCTAGAAAATCTTTAGGGCATGCTTTTGTGTTAGAACCAAGAATATATACATACATCAAGAACATCTAAATCGTTGATCATGTTGTTGCCAAAATACAGCCCCAAATAATTTATGATTCGGTGATATTGGTGGATATGATCTATAAACTATAAAATAACTTCTCATTCGAAACAAAAATATCGCATGGTCAAATAAAACATAAAGACCCTGCTCATCCAAATCGGTAGTTATATGAATTTCATGTTATGACTCAAATAATTAAAGGATCGAATTACATCGGGATATATATACTATATACCCTGCAATATCTCTTCTTTATCTTAGGAGACAATACAAACATGTGAGATGTCAGACTCCAGCGGGTAACCCTAAGAAAGAAGCCTACACCAGATGGTCCGGTTAGTTGTCCCCCCCTCTCCTGTTTTGGCTTAACACCAGAGAAAGGTCCTTGTCTACGGAAGTGGGACATCTTTATGTAAAGGTAGAAATCTGTCTTTGTCCACCTCGTTTACCTTGACCAATTCAACATGAGAACTCCATAAGGCAATCATTATTCCACGATAACCTTACAATCAGTTCTTAACCACCAAATCGCAAACTTTACTGGAATTCAATCATTACGTACCCAAGAAACCAATCCTATAGTAGAATCAATAGGTACGTTAAGCCATAAATAGTTCCACTAGTCATTCCTTTAAATGCCCTAAGTTGTAAAGCGAGCAATTGACGAAAATTCGATAGGTGAAATAACTAATAAAAAATGGTTTCCATAATATATATTGATTTTTTAACTCAACACTCTCCTCAAGTTGAAGTTGAAGGGACGACTGGGAATATTACCATGTTGAGTAGAGCCCTCAAGTTTTGGAAGAAGTAAAGAAAAATTCGAAAGCAGATGAAAATATCTGTACGGAACGAAACTTGTTCACCTATTTTTGTTATTCTTGTTTGAGAGTGACTTTTGTGAGTTTCCAAGAAGCTGCGCGTGCCTTGAAGTCAAAACTTTTGAATTGAATTTTTCCCGATATTATAATGGCTCTTGTGATAATTGCATCGTTCCCTATCACTTAGCTTTGAAAGGGACACCTGGAGTTCATGACCAAAATGCAACCGTCTCTGACCTCAGCCATTGATTGGGTACATAGCAAGCTTGAGCATTATATCAATATATTCTGAGCGTGTTTATTTAATACATCTCTTTGTAGAATTCACATGGCAGTTAATTTACAAGGTATCAACAACAAAAAATACTAATAAAAAGATGGAAAACTTAATTTAGGAGAAACTAAGTACCTGGCCTCTTGACTTTAGATACAAGTCAATACATCTTTAGATACAAGTCAGTACAACAACCCTTGTTGAGGTCATCCAAGTAATTAAATTAGGAACCACAACAATAAGATTCTCAATATGTTTATAAGTAGGGACATGGTCGTAATTAAATGTGATGGATGATGATGGGAGCGTGGATTATCTCTACCCTTGACTCATTTGATGCATATGAAAGCACCGAGTCATTGCTTCTTGCGTGGGAGTATATCGTTTGTATTATCATAAGCTATTGGTAACTATTAAAATTATGTGAGTTAGGCAATGGCTTTGAAATTAATTAGCTCTAGTCAATTGGGTCCATTCTATTAAGCGGGCATTAACTGATTCTCAATGTACCATCCAATTTCATCCATTTGATCATATCCCATTACTTTGACACAAAAATTCGTTGAATGGGCCGGTTATGCAAGTCATGTGCAAACAAAGTGAATGATTTCTCGGAAAATTTGTATCTTTTATGAAGCTCAACAAGAAATTGAGTCAGAACAACAATTACTTGGTTCATAAGTTTAGTCGAAGTCAATGATGGTTGATACAGACTGGATGATTATTTAATGATGGGTCCAAACTTTCTAGTTTCCACAGGAGTCCTTTTCATTTGGCTGTCCCATGTACTTGAGTAGGACAAATAAAATAATAGTAAACGATAAAATCAAGAATAAAAAAACATAGTGCCCATTATTCACGGGAATGCTCTAGGCCGTTCAATTTGGGGCTGCACACCACAAGAAAGTTTTCACTAATTCATAAGCACTTGTTTTGTGTGTGTGTGTCCAGTTCGAGACTATCGTAGATACTAGTGAAATGTCCGTCTACGAGTCAAAGAAAACAAACTTATATGTTTTGGAAAATCATATGAGATATTCATTTTTCAAAAATTCATTTATTTAAACCAATAAAAAATTCATGATATAAAAATATTATATCCTCATCCTGTTATATTTGCTTTCATAAATTGAAAATTGATGAGATTTATATCGGATCATGAATTTGATCATGTTTACATGCCACTATATATATATATATATATATATATATATATGTATATTAGTCCTATAAATAGAATCTTATGCTTGATATGTTAGTATCTATACTGCCTAATTGAAATAAATATGCACGAGACAATATAATTTTTTTGGTTATCACGGGTTACTTTTTTATGGATATGTTAAACCCTGAAAGATATTAAGTGGAAGGTGACTAACTACAGGATCGTTACTAAACCTGTAAGCAAACCCTCTCACGAGCGAACCAAACCTGACAAACGGGCCCTAGAATGAGTTATCAGAGAATACGACAAGCAACAGAATGATAAACTAAATAGGACATAGAAATGAGACTTGGTTATGATATTAATGTCCCTTGATCGAGCTTAAGAGTGTAAATATCATATAATAAAGAAAAAAATTGTCTAGGCCACAGCTGACACAAAATAATATATGTTCAGAATTATGGTGATTAAGAAGCACAATTTATGAAAAAAAAAAATCTTTTTTGTCTTATGAGAAAATAATTTTGCCTATTACACTATATCTTTTGTATAATGATACTTAGAAAATTGAACCAACTTTGATATAATATCGGCCAAATGATGCATATTACAATTAAGAGACATATCTCCAGCACAAAAAGAAAAAGACCCGAATTAAAGGAAGACGTTGTGAATTGACTATGCTTCTTTGGAATTATATAATCTGTATATTCCACGTGAATATTATATTGTGATCGTCTATGAATTTTTTTTTTTTTTAATCAAGGATAGAGGAATATATCACTCTTTCGATGGACTATGCTCTAAACTTGACTTTCAAACTTGTGAAATTTTACCATTATCAAAATGAACACGGTTATAAACAAAATAGACGGTTTCAAACTCTAAATCTTGCAAAATCAAGCATTGGACAATTGGAGTTTAAACTCTTATCTAATTAAAATTAATCAAGGAGAATTATTACGAGTTCAACAAGACTTGAAGTGTGGCATGAATAAGAACTTAGATTTATAATTATTCAGTCAAATATTCCTTCTATTTAATAAGATGAATGTTCTTATTCTCAATTGAACGTGGAGTTGAAAGGCCATTGAAATTCTACACATTGGTGGTTGTGGTCTTCATCAGCTGCAAATGTCTACTTCGAGTTGAATCTTTCCAAGTCTCTTAGTTTGAAACTTGAGTTTCTTATCATTAGAAATTCAAGACTTGAGCGACAAGTTTAGAAGCATATGAGTCATGCAATGTCATCTTTCCAAGTATCTTCCTTTGTCCCCCGTAGGTTTTTATCAAGTAAATTCTTAGAGCTTGTTTTGTCTCTTTTGCATGCAAATTCTAGGAAATTGCTTGTTCTGTCCCCTTCACCTAACAATCTCATAGAAAAAAGTCGATATATGTCGTTAATCGCAGTATTGGAAAATAACACTATTGATTAACTAATGATGAGATCCAACCTACTAAATCTGAAATATCTAAATGAAAACTACTAAAAACTGAAACAAATCACCTAATATCGTAACATAATCCTCAAAAATAAGTAAGATAAGGAAATTGAAAAATATATATTTTTTAAAATATGCGTCCCACATCATTCCCTCCCACTAGGATCTAGCAAGTTGTCTGCTTTGTCATCGGCCACGGGCAAGGGTCACCTTTACCAAATCCAGTGAAGGGGACTCTTGCCATCGCTAGCTTTGGTGAGGGGTCTCGCTTGGTTAGGGTGACCCTCTCTAGAGGCTAGTTAAGAGATTGGTATTAGCCCTCACTAGAGGCCAATGAGGGCAATCCTTGCCTGTGGCCGGCGATCCCTACTGGCTATCGCTGAGGCCCGATAACCTATAGATGTAGGACAATTGGCGTCCACATCTGTCAAAATTGGCTGGAAAGGCTACATTGACAAATCTTTAAAAAAATTTATATGATTAAAATGACGCAATCTAAAGATTTAGGATTGAATTTGTTGTTGTACAATAAATTTAAGAATTTTCGACAACTTTTTCCAAAATTAACTTATAATATCTTCTTTCCATCGTTGCAAAAATTCAATTTCTCTAGAAATTCTTTACCGAGCTCAAAGTCCATCATCTTTGGAAGTTTCAACTTCTTAGGGCATGCATGACAAAATTTTTGTTTCTCTATTTCTCCGTTTTTCTATTTTCCGGAACAGATTTGGACCTGCTTTTGTGTTCGAACCAAGAATATATACATACACCAAGAACATCTAAATCGTTGATCATGTTGTTGCCAAAATACGGCCCAAATAATTTGTGATTCGGTGATATCATGCTCATCTAAATCGGTAGTTATATGAATTTCATGTTATGACTCAAATAATTAAAGGATCAGATGACATCTAAATCGTTGATCATGTTGTTACCAAAATATAGGATTAGATGACATCGGGATATATATACTATAAACCGTGCAATATCTCTTCTTTATCTTAGGAGACAAAACAAATATGTGAGATGTCAGAACTCTCCACCAGATGGTCCGGTTAGTTCCCCCCCTCCCGTTTTGGCTTAACACCAGAGAATGGTCCTTGTCCACGGAAGTGGGACATCTTTATGTAAAGGTAGAAATCTGTCTTTGTCCCACCTTGTTTACCCTGACCAATTTAACATGAGAACTCCATACAAGGCGATCATTATTCCACGATAACCTAACAATCAGTTCTTAACCACCTAATCGCAAACTTGACTGGAATTCAATCATTACGTACCCAAGAAACCAATCCTATAGTAGAATCAATAGGTACGTTAAGCCATAAATAGTTCCGGTGATCACTCATTTAAGAGTGCGTTTGGCTTCGATTCCGATAGAACCAGCCTCCAAAATGGGAAATACTGGACCATTTGGCAACAATTTTGAAGTAGCTTTCAAGTGAAAGTCAATATTGAGAAGGCTAAAAGCCCAATGCTAGTAGGGACTAGCTTTGAGCTTTCAATATTTAACTAAGTGCTTAAACTTTTTTTCCCAAAACTATCATTACTCATTCTTCAAATTTCTTATTTTGCCCGTGTTATTATTTTATTAAATGCCAAAATAATGCTAAAAAATTATATAAATGCTAAAAAAATTAAATATATTTTGGTCTTTTAAAAAATATTATTTATATATTTGAGTTTTTAGCATTATTGTCAAATTTTATATTTAAAAAGTTGCATACATTATTTTTTTCAATTTCAAACAAATAAAAATTAAAAAATTCTACGAAGGGTTTGGTCTTTTCTTTAAATATATATATATGTATTTGATTTTTTAGCATTATTTTCAATTTTATATTTAAAAAGTTACATACATTATTTTTTTCGATTTTAAGCAAATAAAAATTAAAAAATTTTGACGAAGGAATTTTCTTTTTAATATATATATATTTGATTTTTAGCATTATTGCCAAAATTTATATTTAAAAAGTTGCATACATTATTTTTTTCAATTTTAAACAAATAAAAATTAAAAAATTCCAATAAAGGGTTTGGTCTTCTTTTTTTTTTTTAATTATAGATATGTATTTGATTTTTTTTAGTATTATTTTCAAAATTTATATTTAAAAAGTTGCATATATTATTTTTTTCAATTTTAAACAAATGAAATTAAAAAAACTAATATTAATCACCCAAAGGGCTTTTCAAATATGTTTTCTATCAAACGACATTTCTCTCAAAGTTGCTTTTCAAAGCATAGTTTACCAAACGGTCTTTGCATTTGCCTAAAATCCTTTAGGCTAAAGTACTTTGCATTTTCTCAATGGGCTTTCAAAATACTGAACCAAACGTACCATAAATGCCTTAAGTTGTAAAGCGAGTAATTGATTAAAATTCGATAGGTGAAACAACTAATAAAAAATGGTTTTGATAAACAAATTGTTTTTGTTTTTTTAACTCAACACTCTCCTCAAGTTGAAGTCGAAGGGACAATCAGGGAATATTACCGTGTTGAGCAGAGCCCTCAAATTTAGGAAGAAGTATAGAAAAATTCGAAAGAAGATGAAAATATTTGTATGAAACCAAACTCGTTCACCTATTTTTGGTATTCTTGTTTGAGAGTGACTTTTGTGAGTTTCCAAGAAGCTGCGTGCCACCTTCTCAGGGGGGATGGGGTGGGGACGCGTAAGTTTCAAGAGTGGGTTTCGATTCCCATGCCCCGCAAAGGCGGGCGAGTGCCTGGCGAGTGAGTGTAGAATAGGAATAGAATAGAGACCGACCAAAAAAAAAAAAAGAAGCTGCGTGTGCCTTGAAGTCAAAACTTCTGACTTGAATTTTTCCCGATATTATAATGGCTATAGTGATAATTGCATTGCTCCCTATTACATAGCTTGAAAGGAACACATCTGGAGTTCATGACCAAAATGCAACCGTCTCGGACCTCAGCCATTGATTGGGTACATAGCAAGCCTGAGCATTATATCAATATATTCTGAGTGTGTTTATTTAATACATTTCTTTGTAGAATTCACCTAGCAGTTAATTTACAAGTATCAACAACAAAAAATACTAATAAAAAAGATGGAAAACTTAATTTAGGAGAAACTAAGTACCTGGCCTCTTGACTTTAGATACACAACAACCCTCTTTGAGGTCATCCAAGTAATTAAATTAAGAAACACAACAATAAGATTTTCAATATTTTTATGAGGAGGGACGTTGTCGTAATTAAATGTGCTGGATGATGATGATGGGAGCGTGGATTCTCTCTACCCTTGACTCATTTGATGCATATGAAAGCACCAAGTCATTGCTTCTTGTGTGGAAGTATATTTTTTGTAATATCATAAGTTACTCTAACTATTAAAATTATGTGAGTTAGGCAATGACTTTGAAGTTAATTAGCTCTAGTCAATTGGGTCCATTTTATTAAGCAGGCATTAACTGATTCTCAATGTATATCTAATCTCATCCATTGAATCATATCCTGATTACTTGACACGAAAATTCGTCGAATGGACTGGTTACGCAGGTCATGTGATGACAAAGTGAATAATTTCTCCGGAAAATTGAATCTTTATTATGAAAATAGATACGGAACTAAGTCCGAGCAACAATTACTTTGTTCATACAATTAGTCAAAGTGATATGATGGTTGATATAGAGTGGATGATTATTAAATGATGGGTCCAACCTATCTAGCTTTCACGGGAGTCCTTTTCATTTCGCTGTCCATATACTTGAGCAATACAAATAAAATAATAGTAAATAACATAAAGTCAAGAATTGAAAAAGATAGTGCCCATGATTCACAGGAATGTTCTAGGCCGTTCGAATTGGGGCTGCACGCCACAAGAAAGTTTTCCCTAATTTATAAGAACTTGTCTTCTGTGGGTGTCCAGTTCGAGATTATCGTAAATATTACTGAAATATCCGTGTACGGATCAAAGAATACAAAGTTATATCTTCGACTAAATGATATGAGATATTCATTTTTCAAAAAATCATTTATCTAAACCGATAAAAAATTCAAGATATTGAAATATTATATCCTCATCTTGTTGTATTCACTTTCATAAATAGAAAATTGATGGGATATTTATCGGATCATGAATTTGGTGATTTTTACATGCCTATATATATATATATATATATATATCATGTATATTAGTCCTACAAATAGAATCTTATTATTGATATGTTAGTGTGTGTGTGTGTGTGTGTGTGTGTGTGTGTGTGTGTGTGTGTGTGTGTGTGTGTGTGTGTGTGTGTGTGTGTGTGTGTGTGTGTGTGTTATTATATATCATGTATATTACTCCTATATATAGAATCTTATTATTGATATGTTAGTATCTATATTGCTTAATTGAAATACAGATGCATGAGATAATATAATCGTTTTGGTTATCATGGCTTACTTTTTTATGGATTTTGTTAAACCTGAACGATATTAAGTGGAGGGTGACCACATAACTAAAAGATCGTTAGTAAACCTGTAAGCAACCCTCTCATGAGCGAAGCAAACTTGAAGAACGGGCCCTAGAATGAATTATTGGAGAATATGACAAGCGACAGAACGATAAACTACATAGGACATAGAAATGAGACTCGATCATGATATGAATGTACCTTGATTGAGCTCAAGATTGTAAATATCATATAATAAAGAAAAATATTGTCCAGACCACGGTTGACACAAAATAATATATTTTCATAATTATGGTAATTAAGAAGCACAATTTACGAAAAAAAAAATTCTTTTTTTCCTTTTGAGAAAATAATTTTGCCAATTACGCTCAATCTTCTGTGTAATGATATTCAGAAATTTGAATCAACTCTGATATAATATCGGTCAAATGATGCATCTTACAATTAGGAGAGATATTTCCAGCACAAAAATAAAAAAAAAAACCGAATTAAAAAAAGACGTGGTGAATTGACTATGCTTCTTTGGAATTATGTAATATGTATCTTCCATGTGAAAATTATATCGCGATCATCTATGATTTTTTTTTTTGAAAAATAAAAAAATAAATAAAGGATAGAGGAACATATGACTCTTTCAATCGACTGTGCTCTGAACTTGACTTTCAAACTTGTGAAATTATCCCAATATCAAAACGAACACGGTTATAAACAAAATAGATTATTTCAAACTCTAAATCTTGCAAAATCAAGCATTTGACAGTTGACAATTGGAGTTTAAACTCTTATCTAATTAAAATTAATTAAGGAGAATAATTATGAATTCAACAAGAGTTGAAGTGCGACATGAATAAGATCTTAAATTTATAATTGTTTAGTCAAATATTCCTTAAATAAGATGAATGTTCTCATTCTCAATTAGCGTGGAACTGAAAGGCCATTGAAATTCTACATATTTGTGGTTATGATCTTCATCAGCTGCAAATATCTCTGTCGAGTTGAATTTTTCCAAGTCTCTTAGCTTGAAACTTGAGTTTCTTATTATTAGAAATTCAAGACTCGAAAGACAAGTTTACTAGCATATGAGTCACACAATGTCATATTGGTAGTGCATGTCTGCTAGCGACTACCGTGAAATTTCCAAGATCAGTTTAATTACTAACTACAAGCAACGAAAATATTATTAATTCACTAGTAATTATTTCTAGTCTACATCTAAACGTCATAGACTTGTAACGTTTGCATTGTCCCCGTAAGGTTTGTACCAAGTAAATTATTAGAGCTTGATCTGTCTCTTTCACATGCAAATTCTAGGAAAGAGCCTGTTCTGTCTCCTTCACCTAACAATCTCGCAGAAAAGTGTCGGTATGTGTTAATCGCAGTATCAGAAAATTTACACTATTGATTAACTAATAATAAGATTCAACCGACTAAATCTGAAATATCTAGATGAAATACTAAAAACTGAAATAAATCTCCTAATATTTTAACATAATCTTTTAAAAAGAAGTAAGATAAGGAAATTAAAAAATATATATTTCTTAAAAATATGCGCCCCACATCATTTCCTCCCACTAGGATCAGGCAAGCTGTCTTCTTTGTCATCCTCATTTGATTTGAGAAGACTCGACCGCGCAATATAAAATACTTTATAGTTGAAATCATGAACTGCATCATGATCGGAATTAACACCATGATTTGTTCTTCAAGATAACTCGAGAAAATCTTAAGATGAATTATTAAACTGGATATTCGAAATTTCACATAATCACAAAATCAATTTTGTGCAGAAATTCTGCACGCCCTTCTTCAGCAACTTGATTTTCTTTTTTGTCCATATTTTTAGATAACCGAATCTAGTTGCTTCCATCACAATTGAAGTCTTTAACATCGATTTTAGAAATAATTTGATCTCCAAAATAAACAGGACATTTGTCCAAAAAGTCCTAAATTTATTGTGCGACACCAATGCAATTTAAAATCTTTTAAGGATTTGTCAATGTAAACTTAAACCTTGTCACAAATTATTAATGTAGTCATTTGGCTAATTTTGGTTGGAAAAAGCTAATGTAGCAATCAAATTAGCATTGGCCATCCTACATGGCTCAACTGGCATCAACATTGATGATTTTTAATTTTTAACCCTATTTTTCTCTATTGGTCAATGGCCATGGGCAAGGGTTGCCTTTACCAAATGTAGTGAGGCGAATTCTAGCCATCGCTAGATTTGGTGAGGGGCCTCACCAAGGTGAGGATGACCCTCACTAGAGGCTAGTTAGTAGACCATTACTAGCCCTTGCTAGAGACCGAAGAGAATGACCCTTGCCTGTGGCCATTGATCTCCACCAACGATTGTTGAGGCTTGGTGATCGACAAAGGGAGGACGATTGGTGTCTATGTCAATGAAATTCTATATTGACAAATATTTCAAATGTTATATGACTAAAGTGACACAATTAAAAAATTTATGATTGAATTAGTTGTTGTACAATAGATTTAGGACTTTTTTGAGAATTTTTCCTAGAATCACTTAAAAATACTTCTTTCGGTCTTTCCATCATCACAAAAATTCAAAACATTTTTTCTCTAGCAACTCGAGAAATACAAATTTGTCAACGATCATATGGCCCCATGGTAATTGAAGTGTAATGCGAAAGCAATATGAGGATGATGAAAAGGAAAGCCGGCACATAATTCAATTTCTCTTTCCACCCCAATTAATTTTGGATGAGATTTTGCCTCTTCACCTCCGACAAAACGCTAGATTACGTCTTTTCTCGATCAAGCATTTCGTCCATACTCTGAAAATTGGTCAATCCAAGGACCCTTTTCCTCACGCGGATTTGAAAAAAAGGGATTGCAATTGTCCTTTAGCATCCTTTCCGGTGACATTATCCACCACTAGCTCTGTTTCCCTCTCCATTCTGCGACGTGAGCCTTGGAAAACTAGGTGGGTTTTCTCTTTTGTGTGGGCTAAGAAATTCATATATGCATAATTAGTTGCGTACTTAGCCAAGAAATTGGTCGATTGGTTCTAGAAAGAGCTAGGAATTTTCTTATACTGGAAAAGCCAGGAATCATACTAGTGTACTTTATAGTAGATACAAGTCAGAAGCATTAAAACCTCATCTTTTTTGGGTCTCGTTAACAAGTTACCATAAAGGATAAAGAAAATTTTGATTTCTCAATGAAATGATACATGCAACACGAGAGAGACTGCATCGAAGATGATGATGATGATGATGATGATGATGATGATGATATATATATTACAAAATCCCTCTTTCTTATCTTAAAGATTTTAAAAATATAACGACAGTTTGTATGTTTATATTCGTTTATTTATTTATTTGAGTAATGTTAAGTTTTTATTATTATTTATTTCAAAGTGATTTTTGTGACACTATTTACTCCATTTCACTGACATACTATCGTAATGATAATGATGATTTCGCAATAAAATTAGGGATTCGTCTAAGTATCAGAAACCCCGCTTATTATTGGCGGCATTTTATTCTTGGCTTTTCCTCTCTCCATTCGGTGACATCGTCCACTGTTAACCCCAAATTGAAGATCCAAGGAGAGAGAGGGACGGGGGCAGAAGTGGAAAGGGAAGAAAAGAAAGTGGGAAAAGAAAGGAAAAAAGAAATAATAAATCTAAACTGTCCAATGACATAGGTGATGAGGTATCAACTTTTTAAGCGAGAAAATTTAAGGTATAATTTTACTTCCTAATAATATGAGAGAATCTCTATATTCGAATGGCGGTTTCGCGATCCTCCCGAGATTCAAGGGGTTTAATAGATTAACCTAATGTAATTAAGTTTTCAAATTCATTGAATCTCTTGTTCATACAATTGAAATGTACTTCCCCATTTCACTTGGATGTCTAATCAATTCATAATCAATTAGTAGTGGCTCCAAAAGTTATGATGAAATGCATGTTGACTCAAGTATCAAGTTGCTATTAGTATGGCTTAGGAGAGCGTGTACCAAGCATTTCACATGATAGTCTATTAGCATTTTCTTAGTAATTCAACTCTTGGGAGGTCGCGATAAGAATTTGGAGAATAATAAAAAAAAAAAAAAAGCCCAAAATGTTGCAGATAAATGATATAAAAATAGAAAAATGCCCTGAAACGTGCCTAAACCGTAGATTTGGAGGTCTGAAACTGAAGGATGTACCCAAGTTGATAGAAATATATTGCTTGGAAGGAGCTTTTCCCATAACTGTTCTCATATTTTTCTTGTGTGCTACACAGATTGTTGTCCCAGGGCCGCTTGTTGGGTTGTTTGTCCGAATGCTCAAAAAAGTTATCGGCAGTCATATCTCCATCCCCATCAGAAGAATCCATTCAATGAGACTTCCTGAAAGTATTAGTAAATATTTCCCATAAAATGAAAGCATTACCCTTAGTTTTGTCGCAAATTATGAAACCACGTCAACTTAACACCATGTAAGTTCCATGATATTCAGAATAAAATGCCCCCGAATCACTAATTAGGTTCATCACTGTCTAAGTCCAGTTTGAAAATTAGATTTCTTGTCAAAGTATATGGAAAACTTAGACGACATGTTAAAAGCGATCTAGTTATGGAAGCTTAATTTTCTAAGAGAAGTCGTGATGGTCTGTCACTTTCTTTCAAGTAGCTATCAATTTAGCGTGATGAGTTCGTTGCTTCCATTGTCTCTATCAAATGAGAAAATTCTAGGAAATTTCAGAAAGAAGATATCTCAAAAATTTGTCAGATTACAGATTGGATTTTGATGTAATTAAGAAATCAACATATAGAGATGGTCTCCTAAAGTAGATAATGACCATTGCTTGTGGCTTAGCTCACTCGAATAAAGGAAATTATGTAGAAAAGGAGGAGCTAAAGGATGATGTATCTAATAATACAAGAACAATATTTTCTAAACATTAGATGGAGGAAGTATAAATGTCTTTGTCATATATTTTCCATGTTCAGTTTGCTCCACTCGCCTTATTGAGAATGTGAGTTTTTAAACTTAGCAAACCTGTATTTGGACATCTGGACAATATTTTTTTTGTCTAAAATATAATTCTCATTCATTATGATAAAGGATGAGCAAACATAGCTACGGATTTAGAACATATTAGAGCCAAAGGGCTTGAGGGATTATAAAATCCAATTAGAAGGAAGGCTTTTTTTATGTTGGGCTTTTACAATCCAGTCTACCCCATTATTTACCTATTGGTTGCAATGGGCCGCTTTGTCATTCGAATAAAAGCTAAAATGGGCTTGGGCTTTCTAGAAAAGCAGACTGATCTCTTAAGAAGCTTCTCTTGTGCCTAATAAGCCATTAATTAGGTCAAATTGATTTGAGTTTTTTCGAAGGAGGTACTCAAATGAGATCTAAGAATTTTGGGGTTTCTAGCAGCCTACTGTTTTTGATCTAATATCTAAGAATAAGTGTACGAGAAACTCTAAAAACAATAATTGACATTATACAAAGGAAATGTTTTTGCTCTAGCAATTCTTTTTTGGCCCACAAGGTTGGCGGGTTTCTGACGACTGCTCGAGAGTGCTAGGCAATTGGATGAGAATGTGAGTAAATTTCCTAATTTAATCATAAACTTTTTGGTTTTTATTTGTTATTGCACTTTGTATGAGGATTACCATAAAATGAATGTCATTATTGCGGCGGGCCGTTGAAGCTCCTAGAAGGTTGGACCCTGTCACCGAATGCAAAAGTAGTCGAGAAGCAAACAAAAAGGTCCGGTCACCGACACTCTCAAAACTCTATGACCAAGATAGATTTGAAGACTCCAAGAAGCAGTCAAATAGATTGTAGCTCCATGCTCATGGGCTTTGCACTTATCTTGGGCCTTTTCGGGGACCCTAAGACCATTCAAATCCCGTAGAATCTTATATTTTTAGGTGCAAAAAGTATGAAAATGCACATAACCACTTTGATAGGATAGCTAAATTGGCATAGCATATCAAGAATGATAAGTCTCATGCTAGATATCAGTTTGGAAGAATTTTTGGCTCGACAAGTTCATTTCTTGCATATCTCAAATTTGCAAGAAAAATTGTCTATTTGTTTTTCCGATCCTAATTTCGATTGTCAGCTTTTAGTTTCGGTCCCAACTGATCTATTTCATATTAGTATTGGTCTTCGTCAAATAGATTATTCAGGCTCACAACAATCGGTGATCCACAAAAAAACCTTAATGGTTTTTTATTTTGGATTTTGGCTCCGATAAATGAAGTGTTGGATCAATCTTGACCATGAAATTTTTGCCTACTAAAAAGTCTTTTCATTTCATCATCTATCAATTTTGACCCCTTTAGAAATTTTTTCCTTGTACTGTGTTGATATATAAATTTTAGCGATCCATTCTATCATTTAGAAAAATTACGGATTGATCCTGATCCCTAACCAAAAATTAATTAAATCATGTATAGTTATTAAGAGCATTTTTGCATTAATATTTAAGCTCATATCGCATTTTAATTGAACCGATGGTGGAGGGACTTAATTAAAGGTTCTAAACTTAACTGAATTCTATGGGCTGATCCCATGGAGAAAGCAAAAATCAGCCAGGCCTAATTGCACGCTTAGTGGCCGAAAATCAGATAATAGACATTAGGTTTTCACAATTGAGAGGTCGGCAATTTTAGAGAACTAGAGCACACAATGAAAGAAACAAAAGGAAAAAGCCAGAGAGAGAGAGAGAGAGAGGGGAGTCGCGGCCGAGGATCCTTCCTCACGGCCACGACCTTGCTACTGCCCGCCATTGCTCCTCATTGTCCGCTGCTCCGACTGCGGGTGGGCTTGTGGCTGCTGCCTCCTCTCAAAGAAGCTGCTGCACCACCCTCGTGCTTGCCGACCATCGCTGAACCAGATCAACCGACGATGACCAGTTGAGACCCGGCCGCAATCTTAACCTGCATCGCTGTCCTCTTGCCGAGCTTTCGCTAAAACCTCGCCCTCACAGAGTGGAGGAGTGTTGCGTTTCTATCTTGCAGGTTTTCACTGCGTCTCGACCAGGAGCCAAGGCCGAGAGTCCCTTCTCTCCGTCGACTATCGAACCGAACAAAGTCGCTACCCCACTTCACTCGCTACAGCTGTTCTATGTTGCAGGGCCTGATGACAAAGACCCGTTTCGCAGTAAATCCAGGGCACTCCAAGCCTAAGTAGACTGATACTTGATATCAACATACGACACGGCCCGATATGACATGTCAATGAATTATATATTTAATATATATTTTTATATATACATGATAAATTATCATTTTTATGATTATTTGAATCAAATTAATTTGATTCAAATTCACAAATAAATAAATAAATAATAAAAAAGAGCTTATCATGAATTTACACTGAAAATATCAATCCATAATTTATTAATATCATTATTATTTTAATTTGACAAATTCAATTCCATTTCAATAATCTATAAAACTTGAAGGGAAAAGAACAAACAATCCATATTCTGGATTCGCAAGTTAGAGCATGTCGGAAAAGGAGAAAAAAATTGGGGGCTGAATTTTATGTTACGGAAAGTGAGAGTTGGAAGAGAGGAGGAGACTAGATCTTTCTTCTTTTCCCCTTTATTATTTTTATTATTTTTTATTAATTTCACATTTATATTCTGACATCTCATTTATTGAAAAAATTTAAAATTGACTATATGCGTGTTGAAATTTCAAATTTGCATGTTGAAATTTCGGACTCGAGTGTCCAAATGTGTTAGGAAAGTTGATCAGGTATCAAATTTTCTGACACATATTGACCGAGTGTCGAAAGAGTATCGGACACGTGTTCGAATGTCCGACACAACACAAATACTCCTAAAGAGTGTCGGTATTTCATATCTCCAAGCTAGTTCATTCAATTTATGTAGGTCTCTAATGGGCTTGCAACACCACGGCAAGTCCAATTGTTGTTGAATCGAGTCTCGACGGCATCCTTGGATCATGATTTGATCCTCCTCGTGAACCGCCCTTGGCTAAGAACCTGCCACCGTTGGCCACCATCATCCGCGTGCTTCCGTGGATCCTTGATTCGAAAATCAAATCTTTCATATTAGTCTACCTTCCTTGTTCAAATTTGAATTATCAATTTCATTGACTAATTTGAATATATTGTGATATAACATGACACGTATTGACAGGTATAATAATTTGAGGTTTAACCCTCCATTTGTCACAGGTGTATTAGTTTGTGATTTTTCATAATATTAATTTCATTTAATGGAAACCAATGGTAAATAAATTTGTCATAAATGTATTAATTTTGGGTTTTTTTTTGTGTGGTCAAAAAATTACTTTAGGATAAATTTCTCATAGGTGTACAAGTTTTGGGCTTTTGGTGGTCAAAAAATCAATTTTGGTAATTTTTTTACCAGATATACCAGGTTGGAGTTTTTTGTGGTATTAACTCTAATTTATAATTGTTTTTTCCAAGTTGAGATATGATTTAATCTATTTTAATTCCTTGTTTGAATTGGATAATATCTCATTGTAGATAATTTATTTCAATTAATAATTCATTTTCAATTTTAATAAAAGTCCAAAAAAATAGCATGCGCATATCATATAAAATAGGTTGCATGACATCTTGCCATATCATGATTGTCACATCATTCATGTCATTCCACGTCATTATGTTTTACATGTCATCATGTCACATTATCATTTTTTCCATGTTGTCATGCCACATCAATTATGCCAACTCACTATGTTTGTCCCATTATTGCCATGTCATTTTATCTTTTAATGTCATCAGAGTTGGGTCATATATAGCATTTTTCATGAATTGCATTTGGATTTGTTTGCATCACATGCATTGCTTATAGTTTAGTCTTCATTAGAAAAAGAAAGAGAAAACCCAAAAAGAGTTAATTAGAATTGCATACTTATTTAGAAAATCATGGTTAGGCTAAGTTTAATGTACTTAGTGCTTTAGATCAACTCTTCGTGTTTGAATTTTTCATTTCTCGCAATTTATTTATTTCTTTTGATTATTGAGTGTTATCTTTATTTAGGCTAAAAATTAATCCAGATTGCCTGCAAAATATTTTTGAAACAAAAGAGAAAAAGTACGAAAGGGGCATTAAAGTAATTTAGTATAATCAAATCACTTAGTCCATTGACAAAAGTAAAATACGCTTCCATACTTTACTTTGGTATCTAATTAGCCCACCAATAACCGATCAATGGCGAGTCCTAGTTGAATTGATTTTGCATGTTAATTTGTCCGAAATTTGCGAATTGATATGGAAATAGGAGAGCTCGAATTAAGTATTTGAGCTTAGTAATATGTTAGCCATCCCTTGGGTGGTTCACCTTGGGAAAGATTGCGACATATCAGGACCCCTTTAGAAAATTATTATAAATTGATCTATTACTAAAAATTCCAATCGGATAATATTGTCTATATTGGATTATAATTCTAGTAGGATCATTTAACCTTGTAATACTTTTCATTAAAAATAAATCATCTTTTGAACGTGACTAGGAAGGAAAACTAAAACCAGAGCTGACCACCATTGGAACAGAAGATAATGCTTAAAAAAATCACGAAATAAAACTCATTGATGTCCTTTTCCAACTTTTATTACATTTGTGTCATGTAATTATTTTCTTATGTGGTAACCTTTCCAACGCAATTATAGAATTAGTCAACTCCCGCATTAGGTGTTTGACCTTCAATATCTTTTTAAGAGGAAAAAAAATTATGGTAAAATTTGAACTAGACTTAAAGATGAAGGTTTTTTATGAGATAAAATGTCAAATTGGAATAAAAATTAAAGTTGAAGGTTTTTTACGATATTAGACTAGATAAATAATTTTATAAAAAACGAATTTCTAGTACAATCAAGCAGATTTAGAATAGAAAAGACAACAACCCACATGCAATGACGCTACATGCTAATGTTCAAGGGCAGACAAATAAGCACCCTATTTTTTGTCTGCCTAAAGTCTCTATGTGTTGAAGCTTTAGTTTTCCGTTACCGGGGTACTTCACCAAAGCAAGCGTAGCTGAAGCTACTAGTGGGGGTAGGGGTGAGCGCAGTTCCCGGGTAGAACCGGGAACCAGAGAACCGAATCGAACTACTCCAGCCTTCTAAAGGGGCCGAGTTCTGTTCCCCGCCTCCTTTTTTCCGGGAACCGGCGGTTCTCGATTTCGGTTTCGGTTCTTATAGGAATCGGAACCGAAACCGGCCCCTTTAGAATCGGTTAGGGTTTCTAAAATTTCCCAAATCGATTTTTACCCTCGCAGTCGGTTCAATTCTCCTTTCCCGTTCTCTGCCTTTGCCTCGTCCCTGATGCCGCTCGCCCTCGATGCCACTGCTAGACATCACTCGCCCTCAATGCTGCCGCCGAAGGCCACTCGTCCCAACGTTGGATGCCAGTTGCCCCCCGCTCGCCTTGCCCTTGCCTCCTCGACCCCGTCCCCCCCGCTCACCCCACAGCTCAACCGTTGGACACCGCTCGCCCTCAACGCCGCTATTGGACGCCGCTTGTCCCCGATGGATGCCGCTCGTCGGTCGCCCGGTCGCCCGCCGCCCTAACGCCACTCGCCGCTCCCAGCCGTCCCCCACGCCTCTCTCCGCTTGCCTTTCGTTTCGATAATCTCTGCCGCCCCCTCTCTCCGTCGTTTTGCGAAGTGTCGCAAAACTGAGTAAAGCCCTTTGCTGTCCTGCAGGTTTCAGTTCTCCTTTAGTGTTGTTTTTTTGTGCGGCCTGTGCATTTCGTTTTGGAAGAGAGGAGTGTGAAGATGGGTATGTTCAGGGGAGCATTTACGGCATTCAAGTCGAAAAGTTTGGACAATGTAGAAATTGAAAGTGAGTTGAGACAATTCATTTGCTTATTAACATAGAGTTGGCTTCTGTTGCAGTTTATGATATGCTATGGCTTTTCGTTGATTTACTTTCGTGGAACCATTTGTCTCCTGGTGCATCTTGGCTCCGATCGGTAGTGTCTCAATTCCCTCTTTTTATGTTATGTGGTGAATGAGTTGGAAAATATCAAAAAGTCATTCTTGGTGATTTTATCTTCAGGTTGCATTCCCTGTGTCATACAAATTTGGGTTTGTTCTTTGTTCCAAAGTCTCCTAGATGGTTGGTAAGTTGTTAGCGGAGTAGAGGCATAGGCATTAACATTTCAGTGGCAATCCACTTTGACACACAATCGAATTGGTGCGGATTGCCATTCTAAGTATATGCTAGTTGTGTAGAATCATTTGAATTCGATGCCGAAGCCAAGATTATGAACTTTTCATTGTAAGAATAGCAAAAAGTCATTCACAGGTAAAAGTCCACCGAGAAAAGGAGTTTGAAGTCAAATTACAGAAACTCAGAGGCAAAAGTGTCAATATTACTCAGGAAGCAGTCGATATTAGAGTAATATCTCAATCTCTTTGCTTGAGAATTTAAGTCTTTCCTAAGTGGATGCCTGTAGTTATTCTCCGTGTCTAATGCTTTTGAAACCAGACCACTATCTCAACATTTACTACTATTATATGTTAACTTGTATGTGGTTCTCTAGTTTCTATCACACCAACTAATCTATTTCATTTGACTTCAAATTAAATGGTCTGGCTAAATTCTGATTGGGAATGGATTGTGAAACGAACAGAGCTGCACATGAATCTTTTAGAGCCTTTCATTGCCTTTAGGAGGGTTTTGCTCAATATTTTGAGTTGCAAGGACTCCATGGTGCAACATATTTTGCAGTCTGCCTCCACCCTTCGAAAGGTATAATTTAAATTGACTAGTTTCACTTGGTAAGTCATTGCAATTCTTTGTCTTATTTCTATTACATGCCTTTCTACAGGGTTCTAGGTTTTCTCAAGTAGCTGCATCTTTACAAGAGTTTAAGTACCTTGTAATTGAGTGCAGGGAGCCAGGCTCTTCATTATATTGGACAGGAAGGATAAGATTGTTTGTTTAGTTGAGATTTGCATCACTCAATAGCAAATAGACATGCTAATACGAACTTTGACTGTGCTGCTGCCTTTTTCTGCCGTTGTTTTTTCTTCCTGTAATTGTTGTTTCATCTAAGAGATAGATCTTCTCCTTGCAGTCTGTGAAGAATAAAGCTATATTTATGAAAATTCAGTTTGCTGATGCAGCGGCATTAGTCAAAAGGATAGAAAGGTGTTTTTTTTTTTGGATGCTTATGCTCCCAAGGAACTATTTTTGGCAATTTATGGATATAGAAGCTTTGGTTTGTCTCTTTCCTTCTTCGTTATAGTTCAAATTTGAAAAAAGAAGAAGAAAAAAGCCTATTGGAACCTGGAACCAACCTTGAAACCTGTGACAGGGTAGGTTCCAAGTTCTTGGTTCTGACAGGTAGGTTTTAGGTTCCAAAAAATGAGGAACTTGTACCCGATGGTAGATTCCAGGTTTCAAACAGAACAGAACCGGAACTGGAACCAAGAACCGCTCACCCCTAGTGGGGGGCCTCACCTATCCGCTAGCATACCGATGATAGGCTATGAAGATGTGTTCCTTATTTTAATTTGCCGTTGCCCATACACCTCAGCCCTCTAATTTAGGGGATATTTTTTTCTTTCTTCACCTTAGGGAAAACCCTCAAAATTTTACGTATCAAAGGTGCTCTTCACCTTTTATTTTTTCCGAAATAAAGGACCTCTTTTTGGGCAAATAAAGAATATTAATTTTTCTCAATTTTTCCTTTCATCTTATTTTGCCACGGGACGCATTTCCGTATTTCCAACAACCCAATGCACTCTCGGAATTTGTCAACACCTAGATTAAGTATTTCGATCTCGAGTGTTTGTTAGAAGATTCTGTGGTCAAAGCTTGTAAGCAGATCTTTTGTGGAACAAGTGTTTTGAGTCGTTCTATAAAGGTAAAGGGAAAGGAAAATTTCAAATAAAAACTTGAAATACTCTCATTTTAAGAAAATGACTTGATATTTTCCCAATATTATAATGGCTCTAACGAGAATTGCATTGTTCCATATCTACCTAGCTTTGAAAGGAACATCGGGAACCATTTATGAGCAAAATGCAATCATCTGACCTCAACTAATTAAGGGTTTGTTTTTTCTATTTTTCAAAATTCCTATTCTTCTGTTTCTTTGAACAAAAATCCATTTGGCAACATTCATTTTTTTACATCTTGAAATAGAAAAGGGGCCAAGGAATAGATTTGAAATAGAAACAAGAAATAAAATAATGTTGTTTCTTATTCTCAAGAACAATTTTTAGAACAAGTCATTTTCTTTCTTTTTCTTTCTTTTTCTTTCTTATTTCTTTTCTAACCAGTTGTCGGACCTTAGCATGGTCGATGACTAGAGATGAGGTTCGACGACCTCGCTAGCCGTCGATGAGGCTCGACCTTGCAACATGGCAAGTCCCGACCTCATCCAAGGTTGGCTACCTCTCCAGCTCTCATCTCTAGCCGTCATCGGCCTCTCGGCCATCCGTGAGGCTTGGCAACTAGCTAGAGGAGGAAGAAAAAAAGAGAGGAAAAAAGAAAAGAAAAAAAAAGAAAAATCTTTAAAAAAATTATAAAAGAAATTAAAAGAAATCTTTTATCATAAAAAAAAATGAGGATCGTATCAAACACATTCCTATACTTGTCGCGACCTCTTTTTGACGCCCGATGTGCGTGGGCGCCAACAGAGGCTAATGGCTCGGCTATGTCTATTAGGCTTAGTCCAAGCTCACCCAAGCCCATCAATTCACGACTTATGGTTTGAATTTTTAACATGCAAGTTAATTTTAAATAGGTTTTGCCACTAATCAATTTGGGGTGGGTCGATTAGAAACCCATGTGAAATATTAGGAGAGGTATTTCACTCTTGCGCAACTAGAGAAACTAGAATCGAGAACTTAATTACACTAATTAATCACTAATACCCTTTCGGTACCTAATTTTATTTAAACCCTAAGGTTTTTGGATTTTCAAGGGGTTTTCCATGCATTTGTGGAGGAAAAACATATTTTTTTGGTCTTTTTATATTTTTTTGAACATAAAAAGTATTTTTCGATTTTTGATCCTTTTGGAAAATATCAATTATCTTTGGCTTTTTCTAATTTTTGGGAAAACATAGAATATTTTTGGGTTTTTTCTGATTTTCGAAAAATAATTTTTATTTTTATTTGTTATTATAATAATATAGTATTAAAAAACGACCCGGTCGGATCCCCCGGTTGGGACCTACCCGGGTCGCCAGCGGTTGGCCCGAATGGGCTTGAAGCATGGGCCCAGATCGGGCCTCATTCCTTTTAAAAAACACTCAGCCCATAAGACAAAATCGGGCCCGTTTTTAATTAAAAGGAAATGTCCGCCCGAGTTAACCAACCCAAAATTGGCCCGCTATGCCCAAACCCTAGGGTCAACCGAGTCACACACCCGACCCGGCCGACTCCTTTTGCAGCTACCGCGTGCTTCGTGCGATTCGGCGGCCGTGACGATGTCGTCCGTCTTTGCCTCACCGTAGGGCTCCGTCGATGCCACCCCAACCTACCCAGGCCAACGATCCGGTTTTCATCCAACCAGCCACCATTGCTGACCATCCTCGCCGGTCACCGAATCTTTGACTGCGGCTATCGATTCTCTTGGGAAAATCGTCGAGCGATTGGAGTTCGTCGGTTGAAGCGAACAACTCAGACTAAACGAGGCTCGAAATCACGCTAGGGCTCACGACGGATGACAGGCGAAGACTAGAGCAACGGGATGACGGACAATCGGGGGCCGAAACTCAAATAAGGTGGATAGCCGCGAGCTCCAGCCCGATGATCCCAAAACGTAGAGAAGAGATGAAAACCCTAGCTCACCGAGGAAGGAAGTGCGGCGGTGGGTCACCGGCTACGATGCAGACATGATGGTTGGCGGCGGCCCGTTCCCCCTTACACACGAGCCTCAAATCTAGGGCTTCTTTTCTCACCGCTCACGATCTCTCTCCAACCGCGAGGCTTCTTCTCTGATCTTGCTTGACCCGCCCCTCTCTCTCTCGAGTTCGCTCACCGCCGGCCTCCCCCGATGTCTCTCATGGGAGGTCGTTTAAGCTCGCAACCTCGCTCTCTTTCGCTTACTCTTCGAGCCTCTCCTGAAGTCTCTCTGGGAAGTTCTCCAAGCTCGCTCGCTCGCCGTCGACGGAAATCGCAACCCACCTATTTATAGGTGAGGAGGGTCCGGTCGACAAAGAGTCTCGGCCGCTGATCCTCGACTTGCTGACCGGATTCTCTTAGCCAAATTGATGTCCCATCCCTTCTTCTCCACCGGGGTGTGCTCGGCAATGAAGGCGAGCATTGATGGTGCCTGAGAAACATCCCCTCCGACCGACGTCGGCCTACTCCCCCTCGACCGTAGGTCCTATGTGCTGGTTGCAGAAGCTGAGGAAGAAGAAGAGAAGGAAAGGGCCGGGCCAGGAAGAAAGGGAGTGGGCCCTCGGGCTTGTGCTAGGGGGGAGAAAGAGGGAAAGTGGGCTGGGCGTGAAGGCCTAGCCCTAGCGACTACTGCTCATTATTATTATTATCATTATTATCATTATTATTATTATTATTATTATTATTATTATTATTATTATTATTATTATTATTATTATTATTATTATTATTATTATTATTATTATATGAAAAAAAGTGAAACATAAGTTTTAAAAAAGGAAAATAAATATTAATGGACACAAATAAAAACTAAGCCCTAATTGATGCAAAAAATATTTTTGTTAGGGTCAAATTGATCCCTAATATTCTATGTAAACTAATTTTAAATATTTAATCAAAATTTAGGTGTCAACAATACTTTTTATATTTTGGGAATAAAAATTTTATGCAGTTATCAAATGTGTTCTTTTGCTTAGAAACTATTATAGGAATAGAAATATAAAAAAATTATTTCTAAAAAAATTGTTCCCAAGAGTAGAAATATTAACAAATGCACCCAATTGCCTAATAGCAAGCTAGAGCATTATATCGATATATTTTGATTGTACGTGTATATTAAATATATCTCTACATCAAATTGACCTAGCAATTAGTTTAAAATCTATCAAAAGTATTATAAAATCGAAAACTTCATGTAGGAGAAACTAAGTACCTGGTCTCTTTATTCTGGATACAAGTCAGTAGATGAACCATCGATGAGGCCATCCAAAAAATTAACCTAGTAACCAAAACATTAAGATTCTCAATACGTTTTTAGGAGAGATATGATCGTCTTTAAATGTGATGGATGATGATGGGAGTGTGGTTTCTCTCTACCCTTGACTCATTTGATGCACATGAAAGCACCAGGTCATTGCTTCTCGCGAGGGATTACATTGTTTATCTTATTATGAGCTATTGGTAAGCATTAAAATGATACGATCTAAAAAGACTTCGAAATTAGTTCTATTCAAATGGGAAGGCATTATATGATCTCGTCCATTGGATTCTATTTCCATTACATGACACGAAGATTCGTCGAATGGGCCGATTATATGAGTCATGTGGCAGACAAGGTGAATGATATCTATATCTTTTATGGAGCTTAGCAAGAAAATTGTGTGCAACAACAATTACCTGATTCACACGGTTAGTCGAAGAATTATTGTATGATGGTTGAATATGGGGCGACAAGTCCAAACTTTCTGGTTTTCACAAAGAGTAGTACAAACTAAAAAAAGAAGACCAAAGTGCCATAATTCATGCTAACGTTCTAGACCTTTTGATAGGCTGAACATGCACAACATAAGAAACTTTTAATTAATTTATAAGCGCTTGTTCTATCTGTCCAGTTCAAAATTATGTTATACATTAGTGAATGGTCTATGCACGATTCTTAGAGTACATATTAATCTACAAATCATATTAAATGTTCGTCTTTTAAAAGTTCATTTATTCAAAGTAACAAAAAGGTTCATGATTTGAAAAAATAAATCCTGATCTTGATATGTTTGCTTTAATCAGTAGCAAACTGATGGGATTTACATCTGATCATAAATTTGATTATGTTTACATGCCACTATATAAGTCGTGGATTTTTACTGATGAATAAAATCTTATGCTTGACATTTGTTAAGCGTCTATATTGCTCCATCGATGCTAATGTGATACCAATATCAATGTATAAGTGATAAAAATTTCAATAAACTTCAGAATCATCTATGTGTGGCATAACATGATTACTTTTGTTATGATAGACTACTTTTTATGGAGGTGGAGGGTGACTGCACAAATATAAGATCATTTATCATGTGCAAACCAAAGATGAAGAACGGGGCTTGGAATTAATAAACGGAGAACAAGACAAACAAGAATCATACGTGATATAAAGAACTGAATAGATCATAAAAAATGAGACTTGATTATAATATTATTGTCCCTTGATTGAGCTCAAGATTGCAAATATTATAAAAGAACGAAAGATATTGTCCATATGACAGATGATACAAAATAATTTTCAGAATCACAGTAATTAAGAAGCAAAGTTTATGGGAAGGAACTTTCTATTCCATCTACGAAGAAAATGGTCTTATCAATGACACTTGATTTTATGCTAAGTAATATCGACACTGACACATGATACGCGATACGGCACGACACGCCGACACATCATTTCTAAAAAAAATAGAGAATTCCGACACATTGGAACACGTTATATATTAAATGTATATTTTTATACGTGATGACTTATCATTTTTATGAATTTATTTATTTCAAATTCGTAAATAGATAAATAATAAAAAGACCTTAGAATGAATTTACATTAAAAATATTAATCCACCATTTATTAATATCATTCATTGTTTCAATTTGACAAATTCAACTCTACTCAAATAATCCATAAAACTTGGAGAAAAAAACAAGCAATCCACATTCTGAACTCGCATGTCAAAGCGTGTCGGAAGAAAAGAGAAAAATAAACTTGAGGGTGAATTGTGTGTCACGGGTAATAAGAGTCAAAAGAAAAGAGAAAGCTAGGTTTTTCTTCTTTTCCAATTTATTATTTCTATAATTTTTTTTTATTTTCTTACATATTTATATTTCCACCATTCATTTATTGAAAGTTTTCAAAATTGACACTATGATTGTTGGAATCACATGTCAAAATTTCGAATTCACACGTTGGAATTCCCGACTCGCGTGTTGGAAAGTGTCTAGAGAGTTAACTAGATGTCGAATTGTCCGACACATGTTGATCAAGTGTCGGAGAGTGTCGAAGAGTGTTGGACACGTGTCGGAGTGTTTGACACGACACAAAAATCTCGAAAAGTGTCTCTGTGCTTCCTAGATAAAGATGTTGAATCACAACCCAAATACAAATTTGTTTTATAGTAATAAAATTTATAAGAAATTAAATAGGAGGTGAGGTTCTGCTAACCAGATATCTTTAAGGTGATTAGTGTGACATCCCGAATTTTCGACCCGTCCCGAATATATGAAATGGGCAACTCGTCGACGCGCCGATGGCCCTTTTTCTTTGAGCTGATCACTCATGAGTTAACCAATCTGTTGGGTGAAGCCGTTAAGGGATATAACTGCGGTAAAATCCCTAAAAGCTACTCGATAGGTTGGATCGGACTAAATCGCGTTCGGTCGATTTTAACCATGAAATTGAATTCGGATTCGGGAATCGGACGTTCGAGCATGTCACGGTTCATTTATAGAACGTCGTCTTGTCTTTCGGAAAAATTCCATTGAATTTGAGATTTTTATGGAAAATCGTTACGGACGTTTCGGAAAATGAACGGAAATTCGGATTGGCCGAATTGAAGGAATTTTCGACTTGCAAACTGAGCTAATTGGTGAAGGGGGATTATAGAAATTATGTGGTTTTTTTCTACATCAAATTTGGACCTCAATTTGGAAATTGGTTGAGGAAATTGAAGTTTAAAGTTTTAAATTCGGAGCTAGGAGAGAGCTGCATTTTTTGGCATCAAAATGGGATTATTTGTGAAGATAATACAAGAAGATATTTGGGGAACCAAGAGGATAGATTTGTGGGCTTTTGGGGGGACAATGCATTCAATTAGAGGGATAACCCTCTTTGACTTTTCCTCCGAGACTTCCCCATCACGCCAACATCGCCGCCCTCCTGCTTCTTGTCTCGCTTTCATCTTTCCTCCCATCATCCTCATTTTGCATTTCTTCCCCACGTCTCAACCCATCATCCAACGATTTCCTCCTCAAGTCTTCACCCACATGTGTCTTCTGCCCCCCACGATCGAAGACCGCACGCCCATATCCCTCTTGCTTCGGCCACGTCTACAGCAAACTGGTCAACAAACCAACGAAGGCCTCCCCACAGTTGACTCCAGCAACACAATTCGAGGCAGCTTCTTTCCATTCGGCCGCCGAATCAACAAACTACTGAAAATTTCTGCAGCTGCCACGTTCGGTCATCTATCCATCACCGAAGACCCATGCCTCCACTGAAGCTCCCATCTCCACTCCATTGAAGTCCACGCGTCCTCCAGCAAATCGCACGGCCCAACTCAGCTCGTGGATCCATCCCAACTGCAACGCTCCACTCAAGATCGGCCATCCACGAAGCCACCTGTCGTGCATCCCCATCTCCACGCTCGAGCATCGCTAGTCAGCTCGTGGGCTTCGCTGCTTCCATCTTCTTGTTCAGTCTCCCACGGTTCGGCCCGTATCATTAGCAACCCATGCGGTCTTTTCTTCAGCCGCATCAACGGCCCAGCAACTCCATCAAGCCCAGCAGCTTGGGCCCGTGGCTTCAGCTCGGTTCAGTGTTTCCAGCAGCCATTTTCAGCCCATTTTCAGCTCGGTCCATTTAAATTACAGCCCACTTTCTGTCTTGAAGTTCAGCCCAACGTTGGCCAAGCCCAGTTCAGCAGACCCAATCCCAGGTTGAAGTCCAGAAATTTATGCGGGCTTGCAAAGTTTCTTGGCCCGGCCCGAGTGTGCATCGGCGCCATCAAAATTTTGAGATTCGGCCACCGTTGCGTCGCCGTCGCGGTGTTCCAATCTTCGCGTTTATCAAGTGAGTTTTACTCACTAATGCTTTCTTAGTTTGTTAATTATACTTAGGGTTGGTTAGATTTAATTAAATGCAATTAGGTGGTTAGATTAATTTAGATAAATTAAATTAGAGACTTAATTATGCATGTTAGGTGGTTAAAAATAGAAATTAGCAAGTAGACATGCCTTATTATTTATTGAACGGGTCTCGGTAATTTTTTGGGCTCGTCTCGCTTCCAATCAGGCATTACGAGCCTAAATTGGATTTTTAATAATTATTTATTTAATTTTCGAAATTAATTATTTAATTATTTATTTTTCCGGAAATTCAACCGGGATGGCCGGTGACCAGAATTTCGTGCTGATGATCGTGGTGCAGTCCGTTTATTTAATTGAGCTTTATTTTGTGTTAAATTGATTTATGAGCGATTTTAGGATTTATTCCTAAATTGAATAATCTTTGGTTATTAATTGAAAAATAACCGGGTATCGGTTGACAATGCCAAAAATGTTTTGGTAGACTACAGAAAATGGTGGGATTTATAGAAAATGAAACTATTCTATTTTGGCTAAGGCCGATTGTGTACCCACACACGATATTTTATCGAGTATATTTGATATCAACAAGTTAGGCCAAGATATTATGAAATTGAGGAATTTAATTACGAGGTGCAATATTGTTGGCCATAGTTGAGAGGGTCGGGTGGGACCGTAAAGCCACTGGATCTTGAGAGGGTTGGGACCGTAAAGTCACTAGATCTTGAGAGGCCGGGTGGGACCGTAAAGCCCACTAAATCTTGAGAGTGGCATCTAAAAGGCACGCGGGCTCGGTGAATTGATGATCACTTTGGTGAACGAGTGCCGAGAAAATGCACGTGGCCCAAGCATCGTAAAAAGGGCACGTGGGCTCGGTGAATTGATGCATCACTTTGGTGAACGAGTGCACGAGAGAATGCACGTGGCCCAAGCATCGTAAAAGGGCACGTGGGCCGGTGAATTGATGCATCACTTTGGTGAACGAATAGACTGAGAGAATGCACATGGGCCCAAGGAATTAAGTGAGGCATCTTGGAAGAGACACGTGGGCTCGGTGATTTGATGCATCACTTTGGTGAACTAGTGCCTTAGAGAATGCACATGTGCTCTATGGCATGTAATCGACTAGTTTGATTTGTTATGAGTAGTTGAGTGCCTATTATAAATTGTACTGATTTGCGGTGTGAATGAGGCCAAGGTAAGTCCTCGACCCGTGCGTGTTTAGGCAGCCCGTAGTGTATTGGCTTACTAATCGGGTCTTAGGGGGTAGAACTTGCCGAGACGTGGTCTCATTGGTTATCAATAACCATTTCAGTCCCTAGATGTAGCAGACTTGGATGTTGAAGGTCTTGAAGTCCAGTGCAGTCTGCTAAAGGATCCAGTTGGAGTGTGGAGATTGATGAAGAGGAGGATGGGGACCTGTAACTTGTAGAACCCCGCTTCTATTTGTAGACCTTGTGTTTTTAACTGGCTTAATGTGAATTGGATTTAATAGTTCACTTTGTATATATATTTGCATTGTTTTGCAATGTATATAAGAGTGAAGGTTTGAAATTTAATCCTATTGTTCTATCCCAATGTTTTATTGTCTAGGGATTTTATATGCTTCCGCTTGCGCAATAAAAAGAAAGGGTCGGCGATACGTAGTCCTGGGATATCGCTTTTATAATCGACCAAGGTAAGGGATGGGTGCGTGCCCGAGGGTCGGGGCGTGACAATTAGTTTATGTCAACAGTGTTAAGCAGCTTCATGAACTATGCTTCTCAAGATATAACATTTCGAACCCGTTTATATTAACACTATATACACAAGACTCTGTCAAACACTTTTAGAAACTGGCACACTTGGAGAAATGTTTTTCCAAAGATGAATTCTAATTTCTGAATAACTTTATCCATAGCAAATTAAAGAAGACTCAAAAGATACTCATTTTCGTAAGCCAAAGATTATCTTAGAATTATTATGGAAAATTGTGGAAGATCCGTCATTAACATGTCCCTTAATACAAGTAAAATCTACTAAGAAAGATGAAGGAATTCCTCCCTTAACACATCCATCCATTAATTCGTCAATAAATGCAAACTGCTGCATATGCATCCATTAACACATGAATTAATTTGTCCATAAAACTATTGCTGATGCACAAAGGCTGAAGGAATGCATTTATTAAATCATCCATTAACGCCAAGGTTGAAGAAGAAATGTGTGAGCTTATGTTGAGTCATTAATACCATTAATTTCAACATTTTGCATGTCACATGAAATTGTTTCATCATCTCCATTCACATAAAAGATGAAAATACATAGGATTTCAACAGGTGGTGCAGCCATTGAGGTTATTCTGCCGGGCTTTGTTATTATACATTAATAAAGTTCAAATGAAGCGTGTACAATACGGGATCATGATTGACCATACGCCTATTCAACATTAACACTTAACAGTATACTCGGTGTTTGCGTCGGGAATCCTTGACATTACCATGTCAGATTACAACTACTTCGACAACGAACAAGCTCTTCCAGAGGATCGAGACTTTGAGATGACCGACGCCCAGTTGAGATTCTCTTAGTTTCACGCCGGCTCATTAACTCCACTCCATCATCCTCCAACAAATTGAAGCGAAAATCGTACTTTATAAGCGTACGATGACAATCGTAATTGATGCCAAGGGAGATTATTCACCTGTAAGATGAATGCGGATATTCAATCAGAGCTCGTAGAGGATCGAGACATCAACTCGAACAATCTGCAAAATCATCTATAAAGAACTGCATAATTTACGTTGAGGCATGTCCCTCTCTTACTTTTGACTGGTAAGCTCCTTTATCGCTATCCGGAGGCCGCCTTTGTCTACAGGATTAGGAAATCGTACTTCAGGAGATGGTGTGCCTTGCTCATTGGTCAAAACGTCGTTGATTTGGCTGCAGTCACTTGATGGACCCGGGGGAAAGTAAGTGTTTTCTAAAGTTACAACAGCTGCAATCTCATTGCCACCATCATCTATGCTTTTATCTCTAAATCTGCCTTTCCTAAAAGTATGGGAATTGAGGTCTCTTTGGTGAAATCTTCTTCCTAATGCAACAATTTTCTCCCACAATGAACTTGAAGAACCTGTTACTTCATGCCAGTTTCTTTTGACGAACAATACCAAGAAAATGAGGAGAGCTAAAACTGCAGCGGCTCCAGCAACGAAGAATAGGCCCAAGAAACTATCCAAACCCAAGCTGTTGGAAGAAACCAAGGTAGTCGAATTCGGACAGTTGGTCTTCGATGTAAACCATGTGTTTTCGATTTCTGTCATTTTAGGCCCTTCGGTTACGTTTAGGATTGCTCGTGAAATATCTGGTACAAGTTGAGACCCTTTGGGGAAAACCTGTAAACAAAAAGACACGGTCTAAGATTTTTCAATCAAAGAAATAACTACTAATCCTAGTAATTGGAAATTTTGAGGGTTCTCTTTTGGTTAGAATCAAGGGATAGGACTTACAAAGCCCAATCCAGCAGTTTTAGATGCCGGGATCATGGTATATTTGCTACAATATTGAGAAAGCATAAGTTTAATGACAGGGACTCCGTCGAACGCTGCTGCGATACCACCCTTTGCGCTTCCATTGGAAAGAAGCGCATCGCATTCTTCAGCAGACTTAAAAGATATAAGCCTAGAATCGTCGAAGTTCATTTGCTTTAGAATTCCATAAGCAAAAGAGCCATATTGGTATCCCACTTTTTCCCCACTCTTTTGGAGCTGATTCAGATCAGTCACAGCTGGTTGACTATTTTGCACCACCAAAAGAGAGCTCAAGCTTGCCGTATAACTTTGCGTTAGGATAAGTACCACGAAAACCCAAATGATCACAACAAATCTTGCTAGGTTGCTAAATACTCTGTCCGCTGCAATCCAAATTAAGGGTAAGCACATAAATTCTACAACAACGATATGTAACTTGTAATGTTCAATTGATCTATTAAAGTGAAAGGCATTTACTTTGTGCGAAGACAATGGTTGAAAAGGAAAACCAGAAGCTCGTGCAAACTTGATGCATGGCCGGACCCCTGAAGTCTTCATTGACCTGATGTTCAAGAATCCACACGACCAGTGCTATGAACACAAAGAAGCATACGGTTGCTAGCCAAAGGTCCCAAGTGAGTGGCTGCAAGAAAACCCAGGCACTTTTGCGCTTGTAGTCCTTGTATGGCACGAGCAACGCATTTCCCCATTCAATGTATGGTAAAGTGAAGTCCACGTACAATGATCTGTTCGCAATAATTGTTGTATCACCCACCACTGCGTCATAATTCTGTTCCAACAAAAGGAAGGGAAATCTTTTCTATGTCAACCACATGACAGCATAGTATGTTTCAACATATAACCACACAAAATCAAGAACTTGCAATGAGTTACCTCACCTGGTAAAATACTTGATCGATCATGTCATTGTAACTGCCGGCACTACTTCCATTAGGCAAGGCAAAAGGAAAAAAATCATAAGGCACAGCGTAAGGTAATTTTTCTATCACAGCTTGAAAGATGTCGATACAGTATCCGGTGACTAGGGATGTGTTCGTGTTAGGATCTCGAGTCACCTTCACGAATTGATTAAAACCCTCCTTCACAGGAACTAAGATTCTCAATCTTTTCCCATTCACAGGAATCTCCCATCCCTTGGGAATAGAAGTTGAATCGCCGGGCCATATTATTGGTCCAAGGTTACTCTTGAAAGTGGAATATTTGCTTGTGCTGAATGAATTCAAATCTCTCAGCAGCCCATTTTCTAGCGTCCAAAACCCAATCCCTCTTGCTGCATTTCCATTGATATTAACTATCTGGAACACTGACGACTCTAGCTGCCCATTGACGAGGCTAAAATATCCAGTGAGGCCCACGAATGTCATATTGGCTAGATTTTGGAGAAGCTTCTGACCATTTTGAGAGACCCTAATAGTGTCAACATCTATCACATCTGTGGAAGCATTCAACGTCTGGAAGGTAAAATTCGCCGCACCCATTTCCTCGACAGCCATTGCCAGAGCCCAAGCAGCGTCATAAGCCCAATATCCAAAAATGTTCAACATAGGATTAAGGATGGATGGGTTGTCTTGTTGGAATTTCATCTTCCATCGGAGCATGAAGCCGTGCAGGTTTTGCGTGCTCCAAACATGAGTCTTGATGCCCAATACTCCTTGCATGGAATTAGCGACAACAGACGAATCCACAGAACGCCATAGGTCAGTGATTCGATTAGTCATTATCCACACATAACCTTCACTCATCATTCCCACCTCTTTTACTTTGGCAAAAAACCGATAACCGAGGGTAGGTAACATGTGCACAATGAAGACCCGCGTTTGCATCGTCATTAACTTGTAGAGTTCTCGTAGGATTTGATCGTCCGTGGCCAAAGGAGGAATGAGGCTCCTATAGGGCACTCGCGTGTCGACCTTTTCCAAAGCATCCGAAAGAGAAGGTATGATGCCTTCTCCGAACTCATTGTCCATGTATACGAGGACTGCTTCTCTCCAGCCAAAAGCTTGCACGACTGCACTTATGGCATTCACTTGGGACGAGTCATTTTGCGCAGCTCGAATGAAGTATGGACTCCGAATGGAACTGACGGAAGGACTAGTAGCAGAAAAAGAGATGATCGGCACATGTAATTTGTTTCCAAGGTGAATGAGAAAGTCTGCTTGCGCTGAATCTTGAGGACCTATTATGGCTTGGACTTGCTTGTTCTTTATCAGATCAAGTGCTGCAAGGGTGAACCAGAAGACGGTGAAAAAATAAAAATAAGTCAGATAATAACATAAATTCTTATTGGAAAGGCATGTTATTGATCAGAAGTCAATTAAAACTTGATGCAATATCATAAAAATAGAAATGTTTAAGAAAAAGGATGTGTCTGCTAATGATTAAAACGTCTCCATTTTCTTCCTTTATTGTAGCGACATTAACCCTTGTTAATAAAATGTTTATGAAGTTGAATGTATTACTGAAGTTTCTTTCATTATAATTAGACTCCTAATTCAACGTGTCCTTAAGATGATACAATGTAAATTACTCCAACACCAGTAAGCGAAACCTCTTATTTTCAAGTACATGTGAATACTAACGTAATTTCAGACATCATGAACAATTGCGTGCAAATGCAAAATTTATTAATGTTGAGAAAGTGCATTTTAATTAAGTAAACTGTAGATTCATGAAATTATTTGTACTATGTAGTGGGAATTGAGGCCGCACCTCTATTTCATACCAACTGAAACCAACCCATGAGGTTGTTGAAAGATTTAATTTATTGACCAATCAGCAACTAACTCTTTTGAAACAAAAATGATTGCATGACAGACTTTAATATACTGTAAGAATAATGGTCTATTCTAGATCACAAAAAACCAAATCACAAATAATTACAAATTGTTGTGAGACCTACTTCTTTAAGAATTTATAGTTCATAATAAATTGTTGTTTTCATAATACCCCAAGAACTGTTGTGCTAGCAAAGCCCCTTTAAATAAAAGTAATATTAAGAACCAAACACAAGAGGATAAATTTGCCCACGCACGATCAAGTTGATTCTTTTTCATCGTCAAGCTGACCTCTTTATCTCATGCCATATGAAAATTCCACTCTAGAATCCAAGTCCCATATTCCAAGTCTATGGATTTTATGAGGAAAGACCCTAGTGATGTATATTATATGTCAAGCCTTTCATAATCCATATTAAACTCCTTTCACTTATTGACAATTATTTGGTTGAACTTCAAACCTAAGTTGTTTATTTGACCATTGAAACACGGTTTCCCTGGAAATTATTTATCACTAACTCAACTCAATACCAAAATGTTATACATGGCTCAACTGGAAATAGAATAATTATGTAGAAATATGTTCTATGTACATATTTTCCCAAAGATGAATTTTAAATTTTCTTTATCAACCATCTCCACCGAAATGATTATCTTTCTAACCTGAAAAGCACAATAATGCTAGGCTCTTTTTCCGAAACTATAGCTATATAGCATGTGTCTTCAGCAAGATAATTTCTAATAGAGTTCACTTATCATCTACATTTAGACATAATTTTATAAAATTTTACTACATTTACAGAGGGCAAGAGTGACAGGAAAGCTTTATACTCTTCAAGAATAGAACAAGCAATAGTAGTCCAATATTTCCTCATCCCAGATCATAAACAAGAATCCCATTTACAAGTCTTTATCGAGATGAAACTTTGTATCCATAGATTTATGTACATATGTTCATTTTGGTGCAATAAGAGATGATGGAGAAGGTGGATTTTTCTCTACTGAATCTTCAAGATCCACTTTACGTCATCTTTGATCCTTTCATAAGATGATAAGGACTTCGTTTTCGCGATGATTAAAAAAAAAAAAAAAACCCTGTTTATATATTGCAATCATTAGCTTTGAAAGGGGGAAAGAACCGCCTGTCTAAACCAAGTACATATAAAAGGCAAGTAAGACAGTGAGTACAGATTGGTGACAGACAGTTCTTGTGTATGAGCAAAAATCTTGGTCCCTTTCTTTTTTGGCAAACTTAACCTTGGTCGTTCCTTCATGAAGCTTTGGAAAATGTTGCTTGGACCATCGCTGCTAGGAAAATGCATATTTCTTTGAATGGAACACATTTTGTCATTGAAAACTTAATTGGGGATTGTTTTTACATTTCAAATATATAGAAGCTGAAATTTTCATATGATTCCCACATACGTTGTTATGAACAATAATTGGTTTTTTTCTTGTATCACCCAAACAATTGCATAAAATAGTTTATGCTCTTCCTCAGTATGTGTATTAACCTAAAACCAAACCCCTTCGAAGTTAAAGCAGAGATTTAACCTCATAAAATTTGGTAAAATAAAAGATTAACCAAAACAATCTTCAACGCGATCAACAGAAGTTCAAAAATGTTAACCCAAAAACTGGTGTCATCACAAATTTCTGGCCAAGCATCGTGACCAGACAGTATGTTAGAGAGAGAGAGAGAGAGAGAGAGAGAGAGAGAGAGAGAGAGAGAGAGAAAACCTGCAGCAGCAGCGGCAACCTCATCTCGTTTGGAGTCTCTAACGTTGAGGACGAGCCTCGTCTTGTAGGAAGGGTTTGAACTATAAAAGTCAGAGAGAGACATGTTAATACAGCTCAATCCCATCTGACCCACCTCCGTCTCCAGATCAAGAATCACCCCAACGTTCACCGAAATCGTTGTTGGATTGCTGTTGTTACTGCCTTGCACCACTGCTGGCTGAGTGTCGTCGGTTAAGGTCACAACTACTGCGAAAAAGGAGAGGGCTAAAAAGGGGAGCTTTTCAGCGTCGAAAAAGATTCGTAGAGGAATCATTGAAAAGCGTTGTGTGAAAAGGCAAGTGAGTGTGTTTGTGTTTGCGTTTCTGTGTGTGAGAGAGAGAGAGAGAGAGAGAGAGAGAGAGAGAGAGACTTGGAGGATATGATGATCACTACGATGTATTTATATTGGAGATTTTCTTTGAAAAGGTGGGACAAAACATGGAAAGCTTCTATTCAAGAATTTCTGGGCATGAGCATGACCTCTAGTAGTACCGATAGTTCATGGTTTTTTCTTTCTTCTTTCATATTCCTATTGTCTTTCGTAGAAAGTTCATATAGCCTTGTCTATTCTTCAGTATACCCAAACATTTATCTACTTCACCTATTTTGCGGAGGAGTCAAGATAGCTCTGTTTGAAAGGTATTCATAGTTGGTTCCGGTCATGCTAAAATTAGGATAATTTGTTTCCTCCATATTATTGATTTTCTCGTCTCCCTTCTCTTAATACTTTTTCTATCTCGCCTCTGCCGACGTCCAACAACCTTCTATTCAAAGCATTTTACCACATTGGCTTGCCCATCTGGCATAATGAAAAACAAAAAGTAATTGGGATTACATTATATGTAGGATTTTGTTCTGATCAACCATAAAGCAATGGAGACATGTCAGTCGCACATATATTTAAGTTTCACATCATTACATTGTTGAGGAAAATTTCCTTACTAGTTTTGATGATTAACAAAACTTTCTTGGATTTTGATGAGTAGCATCAGATGTTGCTCATCAGACTCAGACATTCAGACTCTAAGTTCTGAAGTAATTGATATCTTTGATATTTGATTATCAGGATATTATTCTAAAAGATAATCCTCATGCAACGACCAGAAAATTGGTGAATATTTGTAAAAGCTGTTGAAAAGAGGAGTGATAAATCAAAGGGCTGTTGACTTTGATTTCTTTGAATATTCTGGGATTAAGATAAAGCATATTTTCGACAAACTTCTGATGACAAATTTGTGTGCTGAGAGTTTTCCAAATTATCCCTCTTTAACATCATACTTTTACTCAAGCTTGTTGTTTTTTATTCTCTTGCCACCATTGAATTTACTATTTTTTATAGATCTGTTCTTATTCATGCTACTGGTTTAGCAAGAATTCTCTGTGTCAGTCACCTCATTTGTCCGGATTGATATTGATCTTGACATAGCTTATCAATCTCTCATGTTTCACATCATAACGTCCCTTTGAAACAGATTGTTTTGCACAAAATTATAATTAATTGTCTTCGGCCGAAAGGTTCCTCAAGAATAGATGTCTTTCGATATGAAGCCAAGATCATCTGGGCTCTCTTGAACAATCATCATTTTTCACTCACACAAATGGTCATTCTTCATATGTACAAACTATTTTAAAATCCAAAGGACAGTTGCCCTATGGATCTTTGATTACAAAAATTTTCATGCATTATGATATCGCGGTCCCATCCAGTTTCAAGAAGAAGCAACTCCCTTTGTTATTAGTGGACGAAAAAAATGATGAAGATGGGATTTAGATTTGTTTAGGGATAGTGGAAAGAAAGATATGGCAAGCCCATTCGAACTGATGTTGAAGGTCCAATGGCAGACTTAGCCTCACCTCCTCCAAAAAGAAGAAGAACTCAGGCTGATTGAAGTGGATCTCAGTCACTCTTGTAGAGATTGATTGAAGAATCTTTTGAGGATTTTGATTTGATAGAAGATTAGGAGGATGATCTGGAGAGGCTAATTGACATGATTGGAGATAGCCTATTAGATGAAGAGTTTGATCTGGACGAAGATCTGGAGTAAGATAAGACTGCAGATGACACTAAACTAAACAGGCCAAAAGTTGAGAAAAATCTCCAATAATAGCAAGAAATAAATCCCCTAGCAGTTGTGCAAGAAAAGGAACAAGAGGTGGCGGATACTCTTGCATCAATTGGGGATGTGCTGCATGAAACAATGGTCAATGTCAGTGATCCAATGCCTACTATGATGGACATAACCACATTATTAACACGATGTGATAGAAAAGTAAGGCCACAATTTTTCAAACCGAAAATCGCAACACACTTATATACATATCCAATTAGGTCATATACAATAACGGCCAATACAAACAAGGTCTGATTAGAGGGGGGGGAGGCTACGGATCCTCTAATCGCCGAGTCTTCGATTGAATACTCTAGGGTCCCTGGCTCTGACAAACACGGGTCCACCACTAAATCTTTTGGTGGGTCGGCCGTGCCTTTCCCAAAAGCAACTTCCAACACATACATCGGGACCTCAGACTCAGGTATGGGACCCTCCCTTTGTCCATTCCGCTCCTAACGATACCAGGATTTGTATTGATGGGGTACCTTTTTGGGTAGACCCGTGTGAACCCAAACCACGGACTTCACAAGTTCATACACCCATCCCCTTGGGTCTCCATGAAGCAGAATGAAACACTTATGCTCAGTGACCTTCTTCGGCTGTCCAAAATGCTTGGGAGGAGCTGCCATCTAGGGACCTGTAAATGTTATCCCACAACGGGGTGAGACGACGTCTCAGTAAGTTCACCCCCTAAGACCCGACTAGGAAGAAAATACACCCTAAGAGCTACCTAAGCACAACCACAAGTCAGAGGACTTACCTTTGCCTCAGTTCCTTCTTGCAAGTCAGTACAATTCAAACACTCCACCAATCAATTCAAGTCATCAAATCGAATCGAATCATTAATCAATCGAACCAGTCGAATCCATGTCATTAAGACCATTTCTCGGTCAACCCATTCAGTACTATCTATCCAGTTCGATCACATCAAGAACTGCTCACCCTAAATTGAAGATAGATAGTATAGCTCATCCAAAGCTGATAACAGAGTATATTGCCCACCCTAAGCTGATATATCAAGGCCCACAGGCTGACATAGTATACTCGCAATGCTTACCAAAAGCTGCTAAGGTATACTGCTCACCCAAAGTTGATATATCAAAGCTCGCAGGCTGATATAGTATACTGGTATACTGCTCACCCAAAGTTGACATATCAAAGCCCACAGGCTGATATAGTATACCATCTTGATCATCTAACCATTTCACCATTTTTATCATACCCGATAAAAATAATCGTGTGTGGGTACACAGTCGATCTTAGCCAAAATACAATATTTTCCCACTTGAAAATCTCATTATTTATTATAGTGCCTAAAAAAAAAATTTTGGTATTAAAAACTGACGTCCTGGTATTTTCTGACTAAATACCTAAATTATTAAATTTTTGGATAAATACTCAAAATTACAAATCACACTCAATTTGCACCATCCAGCACTCAATTAAATAAACAGATCACACCATTGCAATCAACATAAAATTTCGGTCACCGGCTATCCCAGTCTAATTTTCGAAAAATAATAATTAATTAAATAATTACCAAAATCAATTATTAAATGCCAATAAATAGCAAAAATGCACACTTAGGTCGGAAAAGCCTAATTACAAGCCGAGACAAGTCTGGAAAATTTATGAACCTATCTAAATAAATACTAAAGCTTATCTAGTTGCTAATTGCACTAATCTAACCACCCAACATGCAATATCGATTAACTAAATTGCTAATTCGTTCTAACTAACCACTTAAATCATACTTAGTCTAAACTAATCAACCCTTAAGCATAATTAACTTCATAAGCAAGGATTAGTGAGTAAACTCACTTGATTAGCAATCCAACGGGTTTACTTCGACGGGGACGCGGAGATGATCGACAATCTCCAAAGTGGGGACACCAATCGAGGTCGAAGGGCCTGGAAAAGCTTCCTAAAGCTCACAACCCTTGCTGAAGCTTTGGTTCTAGTCTTGGACGGCAGGGGCTGAACCGAGCAACTTCAACGGCTAAAACGACGAAGGATGGGCGGTGGGGCTATTGCGAGTCCAGGTGGCTATTGGACGGCAGCGAGCTGAGCTCCGGCGACTTCCACGACAGCCAGGGGATGCGGGGGATGGTGGCTGGGCGTGACAGGAGGCGAGACGGCACGGCAGGACTCACGGCGAGCAGGCAAGCTTGCGGCTAGGCGCGACGAGCAGGAACGGCAATCCAGCGGCTTGGCAGGTGGTTCCGACGACAAGAGGGGCTGAGGCTCGGTTTCTTTTGGGTCGTTGGAACTTCCAGAGGTTTGGAAATGGAGGGGGGAGGTCGACGATGAGAGGGAGACAAGAAGGGGACAAGTTTGGCTTGAGGGGGCCACTTGCTCTCCTATCTACTTGTCTCCTTGGCTTGGTCCCACCATGTAAGGCTGGCTTCCTTAGCAATTTTCCAAGCACTAAGCTTCCTCTATAAGCCTTGGAAGTGGTCCAAAAGTGGTGTCCAAATGGGACATACGAATTTGAAGACAATTCCCTCAATTTGGATTCAATTCCTTCTTGAATGGGTGCAATTTTGCCTCTATAAATTCTGCCATCGAGCCCTCGATTAAATTGACATTTTTCCTCGCCCCTAGATCCAACTTGTATCCCAATTTCACGATAAAAAACGGTCCTTTGAATTTTCTAGTCGAAAACGGCCCCATATCGACTTTTTCCGCCAAAATCTCGGTTTGCAGAAAAATCTTCAGAGGATGAGTCGATGTTCCTAAAATGACTCGTGACATGACCAAACTTTCAATTTCTGAAATCAAATTCAAATTCACAGTTAATTTCAATCTATCGCGATTTTAGCGTGACCTAGCCTACTAGGTAGCTTTCAGAAATTTTTAGTGCAAATGACTCGTGGTCGATTTTCTTCGAGCCACAATGAAGCTCTTCAACACATTGGCAACTCTCGATGGTCGTGAAAATCTCAAGGTTTCAAATACAGATACAGGGTACCAAAATGATAGAAAAATCAGTCTAGTACCAGTCGACGGGAATTTTGTAATTTGGTGGAATCACTCACGTTTAGCCACACATCTCGTTGAACCGACCTATCTCTAATCTCTAATTGACTTTTAATTGTGCTGTAATGACCTCTGCAGATGAGCATGGCCAAATAATCGATTCCTGATCGAATTTTCAATTCTATTGCATTAAAATCCCTTAATGGCTTTCCCAGTTAGTCTAGTTATCTCTAGAGTGATCAATTTTGAGAATAGCACTATAGGCGCGTCGATGAAAGGCTCGATTTATTTAATTGAAAACAGAATTGAAAATCTAGGATGTCACACCGTCCACGCCCCTGGCTGCTCGTTGCCGTTCTAGCTGTCCAAGCTGCCTCCGTATGCCCCTGTTAGCCCCACCATCTAACCTTGCTCGTCCCTGCACGGATTCGCCTCCAGCAGCCTTCGATTTGGCCCAGCTCAAAACAGAACTCTTAGCTTTGGGTTGAGAGCTTCGTGGGCCTTCTCTAGCCCTTTCCCGATCTCTTTTGGTGTCGCCCTAGGCCCAAGTCTCACTCGCCTCCGCGTCGCCGTCGCCGTCGCCGTGAACTCGTTGGCTCGTTAAATCGATGAGTTTACTTTCTAAACCTTAATTAAGAGGTTAATTATGCTTATGGTGGTTTAATTTGCCTAAGGAGGGTTTAGTTAGCTTAAGTGAGGTTAGAGTAAATTAGTTAGTTTAGTTATTTAATTAGATTGTGTAATTAGATTAAGTTAGCAATTAGGTGGTTAGTGACATTAGTTAGTAGCTTAGTAGGTTAAATTAGGCTAATTAAGTTCAATTATGTGGTTACATTAGTGTATATAGCTTAATTAGTGATTTAATTTAATTATTTTGCAATTTAATTATTTAATTGTAATTTATTTAATTATTTATTATTTTCCGAAAATTATACCGGGATAGTCGGTTATCAGAATTTCATGCTGATTGTCGTGGTGTGGTTAATTTGTGCAATTGATTGCTAATTTGTGCAATTAAATGGTGATTGATGAGTTTGAGTTATTATTCCAAAATTATGGATTTTTGGTATTTAATTAGAAAAATACCAGGTGTTGGTTTTTTACGCCAAAAAATGTTTTTTAGTACTATATGAAATAGTTGGAATTTTAAAAGTGAGGATATCGCATTTTATGGTTCGATCTGATCGTATACCCACGCATAATTATTTTACTGAGTGTTTTTAATATGAAGAAAATTGGCCAAGCACATTATTTAAATTGAGGCATTTGAGTGCAAAGCACGATGTCCTTGGCCAGGATTAAATGTGTGTGTGATCATTATGAGAACCCGTCACGAGCTTTTATGCCGGATGATGTTCCTTCAAGAATGCCCCACGTCAATGGATGCCAATCGCAGTGGAGGCTGGGCCGATGCTCCTTTGGGAATGCTTGATAGGGCAAGACGACGCCCGGTTATACCAGATGACCGTCGATTGTTGAGTCGGCCGTGGCCATTGGCTCGTAATCAATTGGAACGCTTGAATAATTGAAATAGACGCACCTGATTATGGCACAAAATTGTGTGGCACGGAATGGGATGTGTCATAATAATTTGGCTTTATAATCGAGACCCCTATGATTGATAGATTTGAAAGTGAAGCATTTCAATTACTGAGTGCATTTCCTGCATATATGTTTTATATGAGTTGTACTGACATGTAGGAAGGTGTAGAGGTGAGGTAAGTCTCATCTGATGTGTGCTTAAGCTACCTCTAGGCGTATTATCTTCCTAATCGAAGTTTAGGGCGTGAACTCGTTGAGACATTGTCTCACCCCGCCGTGGTTTAACTTTTTACAAGTCCCTAGATGGAGCAACCTCATGTACGATATGGGGTCCCGCAAACAATGGAGTTTGAGTTTACCTATTTCCCTATTCTCGAGACCACCCTAAGTCGGGAGTTGGTTGAGACCACGATCTGGGTCAATGAGGGCCTAGCTCAGTTGGTACCTCATCGATTCATAGCGTGATACATCAACTTCCCTCAAGGGGGTCAGGAGGGTCCCATTTTGGGTTTCGATGGGCCTACCATTGGGACTAGGGAGTGGAAAGTAGCTCACCCTATGGATCTCGACACTCCTGATGGTATCGTGGTGGACCTAGAGCCCATGGTTGTAGAGCCAGGAGTTTAGATAGCTCAGAGACCCTTTTTGAGTTAGATTCTTTTGTATATGACCTAGTTCTTTATAAAGTGTGTTTTGTGTATATGATTGTCCTACTTTTCTATCACATGTTTGAGTGATGTCTGGAGATTGTTTATCACACTTCCGCATGTGCATAATCGATTGGATCGGCGATGTGTCCTAGAAACGTCGCAATTTAGTCGACCACTGAGGGATGTGCGCGCGCTCGAAGTTCGGGGCGTGACACCAAATGCCAATAGAACTACCTCAAAACCCAAATGAGAGTGTAAAGGCACCCATAGAACAAATTCAGATTGCTACTTCTATTGTTGATGAGAATGTTGCGGTTGCAGATAAGGAAACATATGTAGGGGGAGAACTAGAAGTTGACAAGGATGCTCCAATTGAGGCGGAGCAAGTTCAGGCTATAGGGGTGAGGAAATAGAGCAAGGCCAAAAAGAAGGGGAGCATGATCCATCTATTGAGATCATTCCACAACTAGACGTTGCTGCAAACTCGAATGGAAGTATTCTTAGTGCACTGAAGGAACTCAAAGATGAGATCAAGGAGATGAATTATCAGATCAAAAAGCTTATGCAAGATGGGGACGGAAGACTTAAGAAGCTTGAGACTACCATCAATCACATGAGTCACTATGTCCTTGTATTCGTGCCTCCAAATGATGTTTCTCCTTCAAGCCCTCAAGCTTAAGATCCAAACCAGCCTTCCATCTTGAAATAATATTTTCTATTTCTTTTCAAAAATTTTAAGATAATTTCATTTATGTTGGCTTGTTTTCTGTTTGACTTATCAGTTTGCTTGAGGTATTTTTTTGGTTTTTGCTTTGACTGGTTGTTACTAAGTATTGAACTTATTGGTTTGCTATTATGGTTTGCTATTATATTACTAGTATTACCTTTTCTGATGTTGACAAAAATGGGGAGAAATGCGCAAAACTCTGAGGATGTGTTTTTTCGCAGGATTGGTTAAATCTTTCCCATCCCTTATGTAAAATATCTATAAGAATCTCAACTTTTATATCTTTCATTCTTATAGATCAAATTTGCACTCTAAATACAGATTCTACTATTTTCAGAGCTTTATCAAAATCATTTATTTTAAATCGACTTTACTGTAAAAAGTTTTGTCATCATCAAAAAGGGAGACTGTTGAGGAAAATTTCCTTACTAGTTTTGATTATTAACAAAATTTTCCATGATTCTGATGAAAAGTTTTTCCAAGTGGAAACTCCAATGAGCATCATTAGCCATTAATCATCAAACTCAGAGATTTAGACTATAAATCCTGAAGTAATTCATATTTTTGATATTTGATTATCAGGATATTGTTCTAGAAGACAATCCTCGTGCAACGGCTAGAAAATCAATGGATTTCTTTCTACAATCAAGAGACTTATCCAAGAGGGAAGGAATATCAAATCCAATCTCTTAAGATGGATTTTAGTGAATGGTGGATGAATTAATCTTCAAAAGACTAAATACTCTTTCCATGTGAAGGACTCTTCGTAAGGAAACTCTATCTATTGTATGAGCAGCATAATCGACGAGAGACTTTAATCTCAACAATCTTGAAGCTATCAAATAATTTGACACATTCAAGTCCAACAGGAAGATTGGCTGAGCGATGGAAATATCCAATGGTCAGCTTGGATACAGAGGGTTATATAAGAAGGTTGAAACGCTGAAAGGAAGATAGAGCTAAAATTTTGAAGTTTATAGTTCCTAAATTTTGAGTGATCTTCAGTCATATACATTCGTCTTTGAGAGCTATAGTCCGCAATCTTTTAGAGGTTAAGAGTGTGTAAGGAATCTATCTCATGAACTTGAGTATTCATTATTTAGATCTTATAACCTCTGACAAATTGATCTAGTGAAATCCGACAAATCGGCTATCTGTGCGGGAGAGTGGACGTAAGTGTGCTAAAGCCAAACCATTATAATCATTTGTTTGCAATTCTCTATCCCTTACTCTCTTTATTTTAATTATTTTAAGAGTTACGTGCACAAAGTTAAGATCTAGCAGTTATTTGGGTTGTGATCAATAGTTGTTCTATTGCAATAATATTTTAAATTTTTTTTATTCCGCATCATCACCCGTTCACTCCCTCTAGGTGATTCATCTAGCCCTAACATACACAAGTCATTCACTCAAGTTGCAAATGAATTCCATGTGATCATGCATGTCACTTGAACATGTCATAGTTCGATTTTTGGTGTCATAATGCATGTCATTCGCACATGTAATAATTTGATTTAAATGTCATTACCCATGGATTCGCTCATGCCGCATTTGATTTGTACATCATTTTTTTTTTTTTTTTTGGTTGAAGATTTGTACATCATTCACACATGTCATTTGCTCATGTTCCATTCGAATTCTATGTCATTGCACATGCCATTTGCTCGTGTCGCATTAGAATCTCACACCCTTCCATAGTCATTCATACTTTCTTATTTGATCTCCATGTTATCCCATATGCCAGTTGGGTTCCACATAATAGTACATGTCGTATTTTATTGTCTCACATGTCATTTACACATGTGATACGCACTTGTTGTATTCAATTACTACATATGATTAGCATATGCATCATGCAAACACCACGCGTCATGCATTGCATATTTAAAATTGATGGGAAGAGAAATTTTCAGGACAAAAAGAAAAATACCGAATTAGAGAAAGACATTATTGATTAATTTATCTACTTCTTTGGACTATATTCTAGGTGTCTTCTATGTCAATTTTATATTATGATCAATTATAAAGTCTTTTGTTAAGGATAAAGGATAATCTGACTTTTTCAACAAATTATGCTCTCAACTGGACTTCCAAACTTCTTGAAATTCTCCTAAAGTCAAAATGAACATGCTTATATGCTAATTAGATGCTTTCGAAATGCTAAATAGTCGTTGTCTATGAAGAAAAAAGTTTTACCAATTTACTCTCGATCTTGTGCACTAATTTTTATGCTAGTAAATTGAACTGACCTCTGAGACCCAAAACAAGACAAAAACCCGGATCAAAGAAATAAGTTATACAAGATGAATTTTTTGGAACGTGGACTTGTAAGGCAATGTCCTATTAAAAACATTGGAATTCTACCCGTTGGTGGTTGCGATCTTGATTAGCTGCCAATATCTACGTCGAATTGAATCTTTCCAAGTCTAGAAGCAAATATGAGTCAAGCAATGCATATTGGCAGTGCATGTTTGATAAAGATAACCGTGAAATTTCCAAAATTAGTAAAATCTGCTAATTACAGCAATGAAAATATAATTAATTCGGGAGGAATTACTTTTACTAGACATCCAAACACTTTAGGCTTGTAAGAGCTTGTTCTCTATCTTTCCTATACAAATTATGGGGAAATCGGAGGAGTCATTTGCAATATAAATTGAAAGCTCTCAAGTCAAGCCAAAATCAAAAAGAAAATTTCCCAAAGTCAGATATTACTGCACGGAGTGTTAGGGCTAGATTTATCACTTAAAGGGATGAATAGGTGACAATCTGGAATCAAAATAAAATTAAGATAGTATTGCAAAAAGACGACGTCTAGTGACAAATTGTTCAGTGTTCAGATCTTACCAATGTGCAATAATCTATCACAAAATATAACTAAAAGTTTAAGGGATAGAAAAAGTACCCACAAGTTTATGGTGGTTCAGTTTTGGTAAGCTTACGTCCACTCTCCCTTGTTGATAGCCTATCGGTTGGATTCCACTATAATCAATCATTAGAGATTACAAGAACTGAATATTCACTAATTAAGCTCGTGCGAAAGATTATCTGATCTCACACTCACAATCTGTAAGAGATTGCAACAAATAGCTCATGAAAGACGTAAGTATAGAAGATAAGACTTTCAACTTTGGAATTCAAAACTTTAGTATTCTCACTCTACATCCTTCAGCATTACAATTCCCTTTAATAATGCTCAATGTCCAAGCTAACCATCAGACCCAAGCTCCTAAGGATCATTCCATTCAATCAAACTATTGGACTTGAATCTGGAAGAAGATCTAATTGCTTTTGGATTGCTGAGAAAAAAGTTCCCTAAAAGATTCGCCGCCCATATAGCAGATGGGGTTTCCATAAGTTGAGTCCTTCCTTTGGAAACATCCAGTCTTATTGTCCCGTTGATAGATTGAAATATTCTAAATAAGAAATATTGTATTCAATATTTTCCTTTCGGACAATCAATATATATAAGGCAAGGAATCTATGCCAATTTTCTAGCTGTTAGGACAATGATTTATAGTCGGATCAATTAAGTTTGATAAATAACTTTTGATGATACATATCAATTTCCACATGGAAAAGCTTATCATCATAATCAAAAGACAATCGAGAAAAAATTTGGCATTTTTCAAAATTTATTAGGGAATTTTTCTCAACACGGAGAATAAAACCGAGAAGGGTCCCCACTAAAAGCGACAACTTCCAATCCCGTTCCTCGATAAAAACAAGAGTCTCGTTGTATTCCGACGGGCAATTGCTCAAACCTAATCCCAATCCTTAGGTTGGAAAAAGAATCTCCTGCGATCCGATTTTCCATGTATTCGTTTGAATTGGGTCTGGGCTCTCTGCAGTAGCTGAAATTTCTGTGAATTTGTTGATATATTGCTTGATTGACTGGAGAAGCGAACAGGGTGCGTGGGGATGGTGAAGTCGTGTTGGAATTCTACAGAATGGTGGTCCTGCTCTTGATCAGCTGCCAGTATCTACGTTGAGTTAGGATCTTTCCAAGTCTAGAAGGATATGAGTCAAGCAATGCCATGTTGGCAGTGCATGTCTAATAGAGATAACCGTGAAATTTCGAAGATGAGTAAAATTCACTAATTACAAGCAATGAAAATATTATTAATTCAGTAGGAATTACTTTTACTATACATCCCAACGCCTTAGGCTTGTAACGTTTGCATTTTACCTGAAGGGTCACATCAACAAGGCATAAGAGTTGGTTCTCTGTCTCTTTTATATACAAATTACAGGAAGGAGCATGATCATAGAAAAAAGCCGATACGTGTCGTTAGTCACGAGGTTAGAAAATGACACTTTTGATTAATAAATAGAATATTCTCTCTAACTCGCAAATTTGACCATAAGGAAGGAATGATACTAAATGTCTTTTGTGGTTTTCATTTCAATAAGATAAAGTCAATAAGATAGTGGCATACTGGAAGCTTCTTATTGTCCTATTTGTTGTATTTTCTTCCTTTCCGATATTTTTATTAGTCGTCTCCAGCAACAACCAAAACAAAACCATTTTAACCAGCGGTTTGAGGTTGTCAAGTGAAGATTTGCTTATGAGATGGTTAAAGAATTTCTCGATACAGTGAGTTTATGTATATATTTGAACCGAGTTTGCATCCTATAGTGAAGCAATAGGACCGGGTGATAACACGAATCTAGAAAAAATACTAAATTCACATACATGAGTTGCAATTCACAGACAAAAAATCTTGCGCAATGATAGAATCTTTTTTTCACTTAGGCTCTATTCGTTTTGCAAAAATATAGCATCACTAGAAAATATTTTTCGAGAATCCATTTTCTAGAAAAAAGTAATTATTTTCCGCTATTCAGTTAAAACCTCAAAATGGAGTGAAAAATATATTTCATTGTTTGGTAAGGAAATTTTTTTTCCTATGCACTTTTTCAATAAATTTTTTTATTTTTTATTTTTAAAAGATCGACTTTTAATCTTTTTTATTTTTATTTTTCTTTTCTTTTTATTTTTCGTTTTTTCCCTTTCAGTGAGCTACTACTGGTGAGCAATGAGTGGCAAGCAATGAGCTCAAGCTCGCTGACCTCTAACCTCACTAAATCGGGAAGCCAAAGGCTTGCGCTCATTGGCCGGTTCGCCAATTTGACAAGTGACGAGTGCAAGGGCAAGCCTCAAGTTCGCTGGCCTTTGGCCTCACCAAATCTGCACCACTAGTTTAGCAATCCAGTGAGTGCGAGAACGAGCCAAGCAAGACCCAAGGCCGGTGGTCGGTGGCAATGAGCCTTGAGTTCACTTGAGCTCCATTAAGATGATGAGTGAGCCTCAGGCTCACCAGATCCAAGCAAGCTCAAGCTCCACCAAGGCCAATAAGCTGGCAGCTCGCCAGATCCAAGTGAGCCCAAGCTCCGCACGAACTAGTGAGCTCGAGCTTCACCCTTGTCGGATTTGGCCTATAGAGTCCTCGCCAGCTTGTGGCGAGGTTTGAGTTGGCCTTTGACCAACGACTAGCCAAGGCCAAGGAAGAAGAAGAAAATGGAAGAAAGAAAAGAGAAAAAGAGAGAAAAATTAAAAACTCAATTTTAAAAATATATATAAGATAATAAAATAAAACATAAAAAAAAAATGTAATTAGTGAAAGAAGTTGAGGTGGAAGACGTTATGAAAATTGTTTTCCACTTTTAACAAGCGGAAAATATTTTCCTCACTTTTCAATGATTTTTTTCCAACAACGAAAAATGTTTTCTTTAACTAGTTCATTTTTTGTGTAATGAACGTTGGAAAATCCAGAAATTATTTTCCTAGAAATTATTTTTCGTGAAATGAATGGAGCTAGTCAGCTCATGAAAGGAGGAAAACCAAATTACAAAAGACCCCGATCTCTATTTATATCTAACAAAACCCTAATGAAATTGTAACTTTAAGATAGGAAATAAATTAACTAATAAGAAAATCTAACCTACTAATGAAAACTACTAAAATGGAAACAAATCACCTAATATCCTAACACAATATCTAAAATAAATTAAGATAAAGGAATAAAAGAATCAGTCTGTAAAAATATTCACCCCGCATCATTCCTCCACTAGGAAAAAGTTGACTCCGGCAAGTTGTGTCTGCTTTGTCGTCCTCCTCCAGTTTGAGACGACTAGACCACGCACTTTATAATACTTGATAATTGAATTCATCAACCGCATCTTGCTTGAAATTAACTTCATAATCCGAACTTTAAGATAACTCGAAAAAATCTTTAAAGTGAATTTTTCAACTGGATAATTAAATCCTACAAATTACTGCCGAAGCATGCCCTTCTCCAGCCACTTCTATTTTTTTTTTTTTTTATAAATTTTGAATTCTGATTTCTTCCGCCTCAATTAAATTCTTCAGGATAAATTATCTAAAAAGTCTTCAACTTATTGCATGGCATTCAATTCAATCCTTAACCTTTTGATTTGGCCAATTTGGTCCCAAAATTTTTGACAACTTGCCAATTTAGTTTTAAACCTTTCAATTGTGTCAATTTAGTTTTGACATTTTGATAATTTATTAATTTAGTCCTAAACCTTCTAATGATTTACCAACTTAGTCATTCTAATCAATTTTGGTTAGAAATTACTAACTTAGTGGTCTAGTCAATATCGATCATCCTATGTGATCAATTTGTTACATTTTTTTTTTTTTAAAAAAAATAATGATTTTTTTTTTTTTTTTTTTGCCTTCGCTAGCCAACAATCTGTCAACTTGAGAACCGCCCTCACTAGATCAGGTGAGGGCAGTGTTGGCTACCCTATATGTGAGGGGCGCAAGCAAATTCTCGACAATTGACATGAGGAATATTTTGAGATGGTCATATTGCACAGTTTTGAATTTGATAATGGAAGTCAGTCTCTATACCAAAACGCTTTAATAATATTTGCATTTTCGAATTTGATGATAAAATGTCACGTTGCCGGTGCTTTGCCTTCTCTAGATTTGTTGATCCTCCTTCAGATCATTTTCAATGTTAAAATATTTAAATAATAAATCACGCTTTTATATAATAACTTTAAACTTTTATAACAGTTGATAGTATTCCCACAAAATTTCATATAGTATTAGAGTTAGAAGATTTTGAGTTCGAATCTTCCAAACCCCTTTTTGCCTCCCCAATTGATTATTTCTTAAGGCCAATCCATAGCTCCTCAACAGTCATTAAAATAATCAATTTTTACCTTGCACTTGAATACATCAGGCCCTTTACACCTCATATAAATTTGATTTTCATGGTAAAACTTTGCCCCACCAACAATCCTGTCCGTCATAATCTTCAAGACTTCTATAGCAATCAGACATCGTAGCCATTGCGGCCACAACAGCCACTACGGAGTAGTGGTCGTAATCACCATGAAAATTTCTCCTTCCCACATTGAAATTGAGTTTCGTAGGGTAGATGGGACAGCAATCGTTTCGAACCGCCAAAAAGTCATGCACAAGGTCCTTGTCCCCTATTCATCGTCCAGCAGGACAATTGCTTGAACATGGCTCTCCAGCAATCTCGCCGAAATTACGCAACAAACTTATTAATAAAATGAATCTAACGATCGGCAAACACGCACTCACAAGCCTAACTACAGAGAGAGATCTCTTTTTCTGTATTCTATAAAATATGATGAAATATGTCTAATACACAACCCAGAAAACCCAAATATAACCCTAAGCAGTAGAGAATTCGGAAAAAACAAACAAAAGCCTAAGATAATATGAAGATATCACATAAAATAGAAGAGTGCATTGAAACATACCTAAACCATGAATTTTGAGGTCCCAAACGATTGCAAAAGGTGTACACAATCTGACACAGGTTTAGTGCTCAGAACGAGCTTTTCAGATTGAGATTATGGGACTCGTAACTCTTTGTAGATCAAAAGTTGCGGTCGTTTTCTCATACACTATGCAGATCGTTGTCCTGAACCGGTTCGCAACAATCCAAAAAGCAATTAACTGCTGCGTTTGCATCAACTTTGTTCTTTTTTTTTTCCTAAACTATTGTACTGGGAAAAAGATCTTTTTCACCTTCTTTCCCCGCTTTCTATCCCCCTCGGATGATTTCGTCCGATGAGATTTGCTGAAAGTATAGTTAAATGTTGCCCATAAGATAAGCAAATAACCCAAAGTTTTGTCGCCAATTATAAACCACCTAAACTTAATACCTTGCAAGTTCCATGATTTATAGACGAAAATGCACCGGAATTGCTAATTAAAGTCATCAGTCTAAGTCCAGTTTGGGTTTTGAATTTGTTGCCGAAGTACATGGAAATTCAGGGGAGCAGTTAAAAGATGACTTCATTGCTTGCATCCTCTCTTTCAAATAAGAAAATTCTAGGAAACAGCGTGCTTAATTTCAAGAAGAAAATATCAGACAATTTGTCTGATTGCATGTTGGATTTTGACACCATTAAGAAATCAACATATTGAAACGATCTCGCTGTGTAGGTTATGCATAGTGCATGGAGCTTAGTTCACTTGAATAAAGAAAATTGTGGAAGAAAAGGAGGAATTATGGGATGACGTGGCTATTTCTAGACTTGGTGAACAAAGAAAAATAGAACACATGGTGAGAGAAGTCAAAACATTAATTACATGTCTATTTCACTTTGAATCTTTGAGATCGAGCTAGATAAACTGCATCCTCGAGCTTATTTTCTAACAATTCACGAACAAATCCGTGTGACTTTCTGACTTGATTACAACTGTCGAGAATTTTGATTAGAAAAACTCAAGGAAGAAGGGTCAAGACACAAAAGTATACAAAAGCTCTTGGATAATACGACATAATCATGCACAAAGAAGAGACACTCGATGATTCTCAACTAATATAAGAAGTACGTACCAACTTGAAAAAGCATAAATTAATGTAAGATTGATTCATTGTTGGTTAATACCATAAACTTCTTGATCTTTCACTCTAATAACCTGCACAAACTTGCATAAAGTCGATTGTTACGTACCTAAAGACCTGCCCTATAGTAGATTTAATAGGTACGCTAAGCCATAGAATATTGTTGATGGTCATTCTTTTAACTATTTTTAACTGTAAAGTGAGTAATCGATTATACATCAATAGATTAGATAGTTAATAGAGAACGGTCTCAGATATATTTTTTGCTTAACCTAACACTCCCCTCAAGTTGAATTTGATGTAGTGTGACGTAGTATGTTATCGTATTGAGTAGGACCTCATATTTAAAAATAAAATAAAAGAGAGAGAAGAAAAATTTGTAAACCAAAGAAAATGTATGTACATAACCAAATTTGATCACGTATGTCTATACCAAGTAAAGTTGAGTGTGCAACTGATCAAGAATCATTAAGAACGAGACTCATGTATATTTATGCCTTAACAGCGGAATAAACTTACTAAATCAAAGTGCACAATGAGTGATTTATTATTATTATTATTATTATTATTATTATTATTATTATTATTATTATTATTATTATTATTATTATTATTATTATTATTATTATTATTATTATTATTATTATTATTATTATTATTATTATTATTATTATTATTATTATTATTATTATTATTATTATTATTATTGGCTTTCTCTTGCATATCAATTCAAATTCAATTCAACTCAATGACTATTTCCTTTGGACTTTAAGAGGCGCAAGACTTGAGATATTTGTAGCTATTTTTTGTGAGTTTCCAAGAAACTGCATATCAATTCATATTCGATTCAACTCAATGACTGTTCTCTCTGGACATGGTCTTATTTAATTAAATGTGATAGATGATGATGAGAGTGGATTTTCTCTATATGTTGGCTCATTCCATACGTTCAAAAGCATCACATCACACAAGTTCTTGTGAGGTGTTATATCATATATGTTAATGTTGACTTTCTACTGAGTGTTTAATATTATGTGATCCAAAATGACTTTGAAGTCAATTCACTCTACTCAAAATGGTTTTTTCTTCATGATCCATGACCATTAATCTTTCTGCCCACAATGTGGAGACATCAAATGATTCATGATGTACCTTCCAAGATCGTCCATGGACTTCTAAGCCAAGTTACTAACTACTTGGGGTGAAAGTTCATCGAATAGGCCCATTATGCAAGTCATGTGACTGACAAATCGTAGTAATAATTGTGAACAATTTCTTGGGAAATTTGTGTCCTTCATGGCGCTCATTGATGAAATTGAGTTCAGACTTGTTCATCAGATACTTGAAGACCTGCCCTATAGTAGATTTAATAGGTATGCTAAGCCATAAAATATTGTTGGTGGTCATTCTTTTAATTACTTTTAATTGTAAAGTGACCAATCGATAATACATCAATAGATTAGACAGTTAATGGAGAACGGTCTCGAATATATTTTGCTTAACCTAACACTCCCCTCAAGTTGAATTTGATATAGTATCACGTACCATATTATCATATTAAGTAGGAACCTCATATTTAAAAATAAAATAAAAGTGAGAGAAGAAAAATTCGTTAATTGAAGAAACAGCATGTACATGAACAAATTCGATCAAATAGTAAATTCAATCATCATGTCCCCAAAGACCTGCCCTATAGTAGATTCAATAGGTACGTTAAGCCATAAAATATCGTTGGTGGTCATTCTTTTATTTACTTTTAACTGTAAAGTGAGTAATCGATTGTATATCAATAGATTAGACAGTTAATAGAGAACGGTATCGGATTTATTTTTTGCTTAACCTAACACTCCCCTCAAGTTGAATTTGATGTAGTGTGACATAGTATGTTATCGTATTGAGGAGGACCTCATATTTAAAAATAAAATAAAAGAGAGAGAAGAAAAATTTGTAAACTGAAGAAAATGTATGTACATAACCAAATTTGATCACCTATATCTATACCATATAAAGTTGAGTGTGCAACTAATCAAGAATCGTTAAGAACGAGACCTGTGTATATTTATGACTTAACAATGTAATAAACTTACTAAATCAAAGTGCACAATGAGTGATTCATTATTGTAATTGTTGTTCTTTTATTATTATTATTATTATTCTTATTATTGGCTTTCTCTTGCATTTCAATTCAAATTTGATTCAACTCAATGACCGTTTCCTTTGGACTTCAAGAGGCGCAAGACTTGAGATATTCGTAGCTAATTTTTGTGAGTTTCCAAGAAACTGCATATCCATTCATATTCGAATCAACTCAATGACTATTCTCTCTGGACATGGTCATATTTAAATTAAATGTGATGGATGATGATGGGAGTGTGGATTTTCTCTATCTGTTGGCTCATTCCACGCATACAAAAGCATCACATCATAGCCTCTTGTGAGGTGTTATATCATGTATATTAATGTTGACTTTCTATTAAGTGTTTGATATTATGTGACCCAGAATGACTTTGAAGTGAATTTGCTCTACTCAAAATGACTTTTTCTTCATGATCCATGATCATTAATCTTTCTCCGCACAATGTGGAGATATCAAGTGATTCATGACGCACCTTCCAAGCTCATCCACGGAATTCTAACCCGGGTTACCGACTACTTGGGGTGAAAGTTCATCGAATGGGCCTATTATGACTCATGTCACGGACAAATCGTAATAATAATTGTGAACAATTTCTTGGGAAATTTGTATCCTTCATGGAGCTCATCGACGAAATTGAGTCCACTTTGGTCCACGCGGACTCCTTTTCATTTCACTGTCCATGTCCTTGAGCAATACAAATTTTCACAAAGGATCAATGGAAAATTAAATTGAGATTGTCCATTAATTTCCATCCTGACTACTACCGACTAACTAGGATGAAAATTCCTCGAACGGCCCAGTTATACAAAGTCATTAGGAGTCAAAAGTAACAATAAATGTGACAATTTTCCGGAAAATTTGTATCTTCTACGAAGTTTAACGAGGAAATAACCAAGTCAATACGAAATCTTTTTCATTTCACTGTCGTAGGAATTTTCACTATGGGGTAGTAGAACACCAAATAAAGAGAGCCTACTGATGAATATAGTGAAAACATCTCCCAATCAATAAACAAACGAAAATATAGCATTTCTCTATATTAGGGGCCTGATTCACAATAAAGTTCAAACTAATTCATAAGCGCTTATTTTATGTGTCTGTCCAATTCAGTACTATAGTATATATTAGTGAAATGTCTGTGTATGGATATGAGATTACAAAATTATATCTTGCCAACACCTAAATTGTAGCAACCCCATTTAGTTATCCGTTGCATGAGAAAATTAGGATTTGACCCAAATTCCTAAACAAAAAAATTGTTAATTGCATTTGCATATTATTAGCATTTTTCATTCAATAAAATTTGGCCCACATAAATTGCATTCTAATTAGTCTAGTGCTGAATGGGTTAAAAACAAGCAGGTTCTGAGCTTAATAAAAAATTATCTGGACCAACCCGTGGGAGCATGGTTTGGCAAGGCCCATTGATGACCTATGGTGACCGAAATTTACATGCGAGTGCATGATTATTAAAATAACAATCAACAACCAAGGTTACATTAAATAAATTGCATTGGGAGGGCAAGAATCTAACCTTACCAAAAGAAGGGTATGTCATCTCTAACTAAGCTAAAGGGAAACCATAGTCAACATACTAAAAGTGTTCATTTTTAAGGACAATCAGAATCTTATGATAAAACCGTAAGGCCTTGATTCAATTTTGAGCACAATTTTCTTACCAAAGATTTTCACACATTTTAAGAGAAGGCTACCCGAAAATGCTATTTTAAAGCTATTTCAAGGAATTCTTTTTTTTTTTTTTTTTTTTTTTTTGGAATTTTTGGGATTTTTCAATTTTTCTAAATTTTTAGGACATTTTGAATTTTTCTAAATTTTTATGGCTTTCTGAATTTTAAAACTTTTTTTTTGAATTTTTCAATTATTTTGAATTTTTTAATTTTTAAATTTTTAAAAAAATATTTTTAAATTTTTCGTATTTTCTTTAATCCAAAAATAGGGATGGCCTGGTTCGATCATGGGCTGGGCCAAGGACATAATGAACCATTGTAATAGGTCTTTACCCTAATTAGAAACGAAGCCAACTTACTAACAAGCAAGCCCAATCTGAATCTAACTATACTAAGCCCAGCCCATACCAACTAGACCGAACAAGTCCGAATCCATTAGCCTGAATAAACCCCACAGGAATATGGCAAAGCACAAGATAAACGACAACCAAAATTCTGGGAGATTCGTACTTGGTAGAAATGAAATCTGACTAACAAATGTATTCTCAATTAATAGGCATTGATGAATCCTTAGAATAAATAGGAATGCAGGACTAAAACGAAGGGTTCTATTTCGGGCATTCCCTCGAACATATGGTGAGCACAGAACATATCAAACATCCCTTTGAATTAGCTGTTGGGAGCATAGTAGAGGAATGAATTGAGAGACCTTCCTACCAAAGAATCTTTCTAAACAGCAGAATTGACTTCTTGAACAGCATATTTTAACTCTAACCCGAGACCAACAGCGGCTAGTGATTGAGCACCTACAAAATCTCTAACACCGGATACTCTAACGGTAAGAGCTCCTTCTGGAACAACTTCCATCAGGACTTTAGTAGAAAAGGTACCAATCTTCAATATTTTTAGAACGCAAACTCGGGTCTAGACCAAAAATATCACCAGGGAATGCTCAACATCAAGCGTGGACTCAGTTAAAAAGAAAGCGCTCAAGAACTAGAGACACCAAGTTCGGTTCTTCCCTAAAACAGAACAGGGCAAGGCAAAAAGGGGTTCATGGGAATGAGTTTTGACTTTGGAAATCCCTACCTCACTCAGGGAGGGTGGTTATAGGGCGAGCTCGAGACAAGTCGAGCCATGGCCGATCGCCGTGATGTCTCCGAACCGAGATCCTCAAGAAAAAAAGAAAAAAAAACTTAATCGAACTCCAAAGAAAACTCACCTGGAATTCGGTCGACGGAAAAGAGGAGGCTGCAGGCTCAAGTGTGTCGGCTAGGATTCGTGGGCTTGTGAAGGGGATGGTCGGGTAACGCTCAGTCGAGAACGAAGCTCGCCTCCGAGTCTCGCTCTCTCCGTATTAGGGAAATGGGTCAAGGGGTTAGACAAGTGGGCCAGACATGCCGGCCAGCTCGAATTCATTATTTCTTCTCATTTTCATTCATTTTTATTCATCCTTTTTTATTCATTTTTTTTTTTCGTATTTTTTACTTTTTATATTTTTATATATTCAATTTATTTTTATCCCTTTTCAAAATCTTTTTATATTTTTATAAAATAAATTGATACTTAAAATGTTGACAAAAATTCAAATGTCAACATGGCATTGTTAAACGAAATGAGAGTTTACAAAGAAACAAATAAGGTCATGCCAAGACTGAACACTTAGCTTTCACGTCTTCCTTTCATGCGGTTTGCGGTGGCTTGTGACGGAGAACTGGTCCTTGACAAGTTGGAAGTTGAGGTTGAAGTGCTCAAAGTTGCATGCGAGCTTGGATGGCCGTTCACACCTTGAATGATGGCGCCAAAAGATGGAGAAGTCGAGATGAAGAAGGGAGAACAGCGATGGAAGATCACGGCCCGATCATCATGGAAAGGGGCCTGAGAGAGTCTCATGGACCTCCGAGAAAAATCCCAGTGCTGGAGAGAGGAACCCGCAAAAGATGGCGTTCTTTCTTTCGCCGCCGCCTCCTCCTGTTTTCGCTTTTGCAGTTCTCTCCCTCTTCCATGTCCTTTCAGGGTCAGACCACATTTTATCCCACACCGTTACCGCCTTTCCTTGTTTTGTGTGCTCACTCCCCCTTATCTTCTGCTCTTGTATTTAGCTAATTGATGATAAGAATTGAAAAGACCAATAGCACAAAGTAAGGTGTTGAAAGTGTTAGACCAATCTAAGAGGAAAAAGGGCAATCGACATATCATCTTTATTTGCTAATTGAGAATCATGGCATTCTTCACAAAAGAGGTCTTGAATATTCGCTTGACTTCAACTCGATTTCACTTCAACTTGGCAAAATCACATCTGAATCAATTCAATTTCACGCAAGTGGTTCTTTTCCACATCCAAAAATACACATATTGAATCCGTTATGTTAGACTTGTCAAAATTTAATAGGTTGTATTGTTATAAGGATTAGTTATTTTTAGAAAATGGATTTAGAATGATGAAGTCCAAAATAAAATGAATATTAGAAGAGATCACGACTTACCTAAATCTAACCTATCTTTATGAATCTTTCTTTACTATCTTTCACCCTCATTCGATCTCATTTTTGCTTACTCCATCTTTGACCTCAAATTGGGTGTAAGTTTTCGTAGATTTAGTCAACCATAAAGTGTTTTAGTAACATGAATCAGATAAGATATGAGTCATAAATTTGTATTGTATGGAAATGGGTTAAAATATGTTAAATAAATCATCCAAACCCGATCTGACTAATGTGGTTAACATATTGATCCATTACAAATGAACACTGTGAATATTTATCAAACTGAGACCTTTGGTAATGAACTTTAAAATGAATAACTACTGATAATACCAAACTGAGGATTTCCGTGCGATATCTTCGCTTGCGTGTGTTCGACCTCCGCATCGATTTCTTCCTCAGCTCTCAACCATGCACGTGTGCCTCTGACGCTAAACTTGAACCTTCAGCGAGAGAGAGAACTAGCTTTGAGGAGTGGAGGGACCACTCATGGGCCGTGGGCCAAGGTCAAGCGTTTGATGGACTTGGGCTGCTGGGCTGAGGATGAGCCAATTGGACCTGGTTTTCTGGACGGGCTGGAGAGTGATGACCGAATTGAGTTGGCTCTAATTAGACCAATTGGCTGATGGGCCTGGGGTGATTTTAATGGGCTGCACTTGTGGTTTAATGTTATTTTGGTGCTTTACTTGTTATTTATATTTTTTAATATTATTTTCTTTCGTTCTTCTCTTCTATATTATTATTATTATTATTATTATTATTATTATTATTATTATTATTATTATTATTGTTGTTGTTGTTGTTGTTGTTGTTGTTGTTGTTGTTGTTGTTGTTTACAAAAAATATGCATATTGAATTTGTCAGCAACAATTTAGTTAAATAAAATGGTTTGATAATAAAGCAAATACTTAGGAGCATATTACATGTTACTGAGTCAATCGATTATTTATTTAGAGATGATAATATAGGATTTTGACGATTGGTTCAACCATGGAAGCCTATTCTACCGAACTTTCTCATTATACATTCTAAATTTTAGTTTAAGAAGTCACATTTTGTTACTAAATTAGACACTTTAGGCAAGTTATTGAAATAACAATGGACACTTTCATTGCCAATACATTATAGGATAAGAGAAGCCAACACGTACATGTAATGTCCACTAGAAAATATTTTGAAAAGCATCTATCTTTCATTATATTGTCTACGATTAGACAATAAGCGGTATCAATTGCAGTCCTTACATGAGAAGAGAATGAGGGGGAAATTATTGTCAACTAATAGTACAAAGTTCGACGATGTTGAGGCATTTAAGTTTAGTATCTAAAGTTGTTGAGGTATGTACCTCTCTTAATTTACATTTGTAAGTTTGACGTTTATTGCTACGTTGGACACCCTTCATCTACATGATTAGAAAGTCTTTGTTCTATAGATGGTGTGCCTTGCTCATTGTTTATATCGTCGTTGTTTTTGCCGAATTCTCTTGACGGACTCAAAAGTTAGTGTTTTCTGAAGTTTCAACAGTTGCAATCTCATTGCCACCATCATTCGTAGTTCTATCTCTGGCTTCCCTAGAAGTATACGAATTTAGGTGCCTTTGGTAAAATCTTCTTCCCAATGCAACAATTTTCTCCCGCAATGAACCTGAAGAACTTGCTACTTCATGCCAACTTTTTTTTAACGAACATGACCATGAAAATGAAGAGAGCTAGAACTGCAGCAGCAGCTCCAGCAATCAAGAAAGGCCCCAGAAACTGTCAAGATCCAAGCTATTGGAAGAAATTGAGTTAGTCGAATCCAGGCAATTGGATTTTGATGGGAACCATGTGTTTTCGATTTCCGTCATTTTAGGCCCTTCAGTTACGTTAAGGATTGCTTGCGAAATATCTGGTACTAGCGGAGACCCTTTGGGGAAAATCTGTAAACCAAAAGCAAGACATGAGATATTTCAATCAAAGAAATAATGAATAACTCTAATAATTGGAAATTTTTAGGGTTTTCTTTTTGGGCTATGATTGAGAGGTTGGGGACTTACGAAGCCAAATCCAGCAGTTTTTAATGTCGGGATCATGGTATATTTATTGCAATATTAGGAAAAAACAAGTTTAATGTAGGGGATTTCATCAAATGCTGCTGCAATCCCACCCTTTGCACTTCCCTTGAAAGAAGCGCGTCGCATTCTTCAGAGAATGATAATATATAAGTCTCGAATCATCGAACTTCATTTGCTTTAGCATTCCATAAACGAAAGAGCCGTGGTAGTAACCCACTTTTTCTCCACTCTTTAGAAGCTGCTCAATATCAGCCACAGTTGGTTGAAGATTTTGCACCACCAAAAAAGAGCTCAAACTTGCCGTATAACTTTGCGTTAGTATAAGTACCACGAAAAACCACACAATCACAACAAATCTGGTTAGGTTGCTATATACTCTCTCCCCTGCAATCCAAATTAAGAGAAAGCATCTAAATTTTTGAAGAACGATATGGATATTGTAATGTTCAATTGATTTATTAAAGTAAAGGGTGATTACTTTGTGCAAAGACCATGATTGAAAACGAAAACCAGAAGCTCGTGCCAACTTGATGTGCAACTGGACCCTTGAATTCTTCATTAATCTGGTGTTCGAGTATCCACACGACCAGTGCTATAAACACAAAGAAGCATCCGGTCGTTAACCAAAGGTCTCAAGTGAGTGGCTTCAAGGAAACCCAAGCATTCTTGTTCTTGTTGTCCTTGTATGGCACAAGCATTGCAACCCCTGATTCGGTGTATGGTAAGGTGAAGTCTACGTATAATGATCTATTCGCAGTGATTGTTGTATCACCCACCACTGCATCATAATTCTGTTCCAACAAAAGGAAGGGCAATGTTTTTTTTGTCAACCACATGATAGCATAGTAAGTTTCAACATGTATTCCAACGAAATCAAGGACTTGCTCACCTTATAAAATACTTGATCGATCATGTCATTGTAAGTATTTCCCATGGTCCTTCCATCAGTGAACGCAAACGGAATAAAGTCATAAGCCACAGCATAAGGCAATTTTTCAATGATGGCTTGAAAGATGTCGATGCAGTATCCGGTGACTTGGAATGTATTTGTGCTAGGATCTTGAGTCACGGTCACAAATTGAAAGAAACTGTCGCTCACGGGGACTAAAATTTTCAACCTCTTCCCATTTGTGGGAATCTCCCATCCCTTAGGAACAGAGGTTGAATCTCCTGGCCATATTATTGATCCGATATTAGTGGAATATTTGCTTGTGCTGAATGAATACAAATCTCTTACCAGCCCATTTTCTAGCGTCCAAAACCCAATCCCTCTTGCTGCATTTCCATTGATATTAACGATTTGGAACACAGTCGACTCTAGCCCATCGACGAGTGTAAAATTTCCAGTGAGGCCTGCGAATGTCATATCGGCTAGTTCTTGGAGAAGTTTCTGACCATTTTGAGAGACCCCAAACTTGTCGAGATCTGTTGTATCTGTCGAAGCATTCAACATCTGGTAGGTAAAATTCGTCGCACCCATTTCCTCAATGGCCATTGCCAAAGCCCAAGCAGCATCATAAGCCCGGTATCCGAAAATGTTCAATGTAGGATTATGGACGGAAGGATTCTCTTGTTTGAATTTCATCCTCCATCGGACCATGAAGTTGTGTAGGTTTGGTGTGTCCGGGATATAAGTCTTGATGCCCAGTACTCCTTGCATCGAACTAGAGACGACAGATGAATCCACAGAACTCAGTAGGTCGGTGATTCCATTAGTCAAGATCCACACATAACCTTCTCTCATCATCCCCACCTCTTTTGCTTTGGCAAATAGCCGAGAACCGAGAGTAGGTAACACGTGCGTGATGAACACCCTCGTTTGCATCGTCATTAACTTGTAGAGTTCCTGCAGGATTTGATCGTCCGTGGCTGAAGGAGAAATGGGGCTCCTATAGGGCACTCGCGTGTTGACTTCTTCCAAAGCTTCGGTAAGAGAGGGTATTGAGAAGAAAAGGAAGATAGAACATGACCTGTGTATGAAAGAATTGTAGATCTTGAACAATCAATGAAAAGACCTCAACTCTGATATGCTTCTTCAGAACTTCTGGTTCATCTTTTTACATCACTTTCTGCTATCATTGAATACAAAAGTAGACGAGAGAAATCTAAAGATGAATCGAGGAAATCAAAAGTAGAAAACAATGAACTGACTTAACTCTTCTCTTCTTCACTTATCCTTTTATACTAAACACTTGTTTAACAATTTTCTGTTATAGAACTGTTACAACAGAATAGCTAATATAAGAAACACGTGTATTTCCTCTGGTTGTTCAGCTCCTTCAGTTAGCTTGATCAGCTTCTGTGTTCCAGGTTTTGATGTCATGGATCGCCAGCTCATCAGTTCAGCTTAGGATCGCCAGCTCATCTTCTTTTCTACTTTGAGCTTCGTTTAGAAGTTTGCGACCTTCCTCTGCTTCAGCTTCCTCTGCCTCAGTAACTTCCTCAGTTTCAGCTTTCCTACTTTTACCAGCTTCTTCATTCGTCTGTACTTTTAATGTCTGTTTTATTTCTTTAACAGGTATAATACCTGCTCCGAACTCGTTGTCCACATATATGAGGACCGCTTCTTTCCAGCCAAAAGCTTGAATGACAGCGCTTATGGCATTCACTTGGGACGAGTCAATTTGCGTGGCTCGAAGGATGTATGGACTCCGAAGAGAACTAAGGGGAGGACTAGTGCTAGAAAAAGAGACGATGGGCACATGAGATTTGTCTCCGAGGTGAATGAGGAAGTCTGCTTGCGCTGAACCTTGAGGGCCTATTATAGCTTGGACTTGCTTATTCTTTATCAGATCAAGTGCTGCACGGATGAACCAGAAAAGACGGTGAAACAATAATGATAAGTCAGATAATAATATAAATTCTTAGTGGAAAAGCCATAGTATTGACCTGAACTCAATTAAAACTTGATGCAATATCATAAAAAATAGAAATGTTTAAGAAAAAGGAAACCTAGGAAGTTGAAGTTGGGAAAGAACTCGTACTTGATAATATTTAAACAGTATGTGTTTACGAATAATTAAAACTTCCCCATTTTCTCTGTTTATTATAGTGATATTGACCCATGTTAATAAAATGTTTATGAAGTTGAATGTATCACTGTAGTTTTTTTCATTATGACTAGACTCCAAATTCAACATGTCCTTGAGATGATACGATGTAAATTCCTCCAACACGGGTAAGCAAAAGCTCTTATTTTCAAGTATATATGAAATTATACTCACGAAACATAGTCGAACCTTCCCATTTGGATCTAACGTAATTTCAGACATGAACAGTTGTATGCAAATGCAAAATTTATTAATGTCAAGAAAGCGCACTTTAATTAAGTAACCTGCAGATTCATGAAATTATTTGTACTACGTGGAGGGAATCGAGGCCGCGCCTCAATTTTTACTAACTGAAACCAACCCATGAGGTTGTTGAAAGATTTAATTTATTAAGCATAGTGCAGGCTTTCGGTTGTCGCCTTAGATGTCATTTGGCATATGATATTGCAAACAAAGCAGAAACTAATTCTTTCGAAAGAAGTAATGTCAAGAACCAACAGGAGGATAAAATGGCTCAGGACGATCAAGTTGATTCGTTAAGTTGACCTCTTCATCTCATGCCATTTGAAAATCCACTCTAGAATCCAATTCCCAAGTCTATGGATTTTATGAGGACAAACCTTTGTGATGTTTATGATATATGTCAAGCCTCTCAACATCCATATTAATCTCCTTTCATTTATTGACAATTATTTGGTTGAACTTCAAACCTGAGTTGTTTAATTTGACCATCAAAACACCATTTCCCAGGAAATAATTAATTGCTAACTCAACTCAATACCAGATAGTTATACATGGCTCAACTGGAGCAAAACATAGTATAATTATGTAGAGATATGTTCTATGTACATATTTTCCCATAGATAAATTTTAAATTTCCTTTATCAACCATCTCCGCAAGAATGATTATATTTCTAACCTGAAAAGCACAATAATGTTAGGCTCTTCTTCCGAAATTGTAGCTATATAGCATGTGTCTTTAGCGAGACAATTTCTAATAGGGTTCACTTATCATATACATGTAGACATAATTTTATTAATTTATACTACACTTACGCGGGCAAGAGTCACAGGAGAGCTTTATATGCTTCAAGAATAGAGCAAGCAATAGTAGTCCAATATTCCCCCATCCAAGATCATAAACAAGAATCCTGTTCGCATGTCTTTATTGAGATGAAACTTTGTATCTACAAATTTATGTACATATGTTTATTTTGGCAAAATATGAGATGATAGAGAAGGTGGACTTTTCTCTATTGAATCTTTGAGATCAACTTCATGTCATCTTTGATCCTATCATAAGATGATAAGGACTTCGTTTTCACGATGATAAAAAGCCCTTTTAATATATTGCCGTCATTAAATTTGAAAGGGGGAAAGAAAATCATAAACAAGGCAGCTAAGAGAGTGAGTACAGATTGGTGACAAACAGTTCGTGAGGATGAGGAAAAATCTTGGTCTCTTTCTTTTTTGGTAAACTTAAGCTTGGTCGTTCCTTCATGGAGCTTTGGAAATTGTTGCTTGAACAATCTCTGCTACGAGAATGCATATTGCTTTGAATGGAACACTCAAATGTCGTTGTGTCTTTGAAAACTTAGCTGGGGATTCTTTTCACTTTTCAAATATATAGAAGCTGAAATTTTCATATGATTGCCAAATAAGTCGTTGAGAACAATAAATGGTTTTTTCTTGCATCACACAAACAGATACATAAAATAGTTTATGCTCTTCCGCTATATGTGTATTAACCCAAGACCAAACCCCATCGAAGTTCGAGCAGAGATTTAGCCCCATAAAATTGGGTACAAAGAAAAGACTAACCAAAACAATCTTCAACATGATCAACAGAAGTACAAAAATGCTAACCCAAAAGCTGGTGCTATCGTATATTTCTGGTTAAGCATCGTGACCGGTCAGTATGTTAGAGAGAGAGATAGAGATAGAGACAGAGACAGAGAGAGAACCTGCAGCGGCGGCGGCAAGCTCATCTCGCTTGGAGTCTCTAACGTTGAGGACGAGCCTAGTCTTGAAGGAAGGGTTCGAACTATAAAAATCAGACAGAGACATGTTAATGAAGGTCAATCCCATCTGACCCACCTGCGTCTCCAGATCAAGGATCACCCCAACATTCTGTCATTTCTCTAGTGATTTCGCGTTGACGTAAATTGCAACATTCTGTCATTTCCGCGTATTATATCCCAACAATAGTCACCCGCGCTTGGGATGAATGAAGGTGGGTGAAATGCCCACAACAGAGCTAGCATGCCTTACAACATTGCACGGAACCGCAATGACCTTTAGTAGTACCAATAGTTCATAAAGTTTATATAGCCTTGTCTATTCTTCAGTAAGCCCAAACATCTATCTCCTTTTATTTTGCGGAGGAGTCTAGATAGCTCTGTTTGAAAGGTTTTCATAGTTGATTCCGGTCATGCTAAAATTAGGATAATATGTTTCCTCCATATTATTGATTTTCTAGTCTCCTTTCTCTTAATACTTTTTCTATCTCACCTCTACCAACGACCAACAGCCTTCTATTCAAAGCTTTTTACCACATTGGCATACTAAAAAATAATAAAGTAACTGGAGTTATATATATATATATATATATATATATATATATATTGTGAGTTATACTCTACTCCTACTCTAATTCTCATTCTTAGATTTTTGTCATGCCTCATTGCAAAACATGAAAGTCAAAACCCACATTTGATACTAAACAATTCTCACTTCAACCCCCCTGAGTACATGAGGATTCAAAGCCCCTACATCCCCATTCCCATATGAGAAGAGTGGCCACTGGGGCAAACCCAAGTGGTTTAGTAGGATTTTGTTCCGATCAACCACAAAGCAATAGACACATGTCAGTCGCACATATCCTAGTTAAGTTTCATGTCACTACACAAATCATTCACTCAAGTTGCATTTGAATTCCATGTGATCATGCACGTCACTTGAACATGTCATAGTTCAATTTTTTGTGTCATAATGCATGTCATTAGTGCATGTAATAATTTGATTTAAATGTCATTATGCGTGGATTCGTTCAAGCTGTATTTGATTTGTACATCATTCACACATGTCATTTAATCATGTTCTATTCAAATTCTATGTCATTGCACATGTCCTTCGCACGTGTCGCATCAGAATCTCTCACCCTTCCACAATCATTCATACTTTCTTATTCGATCTCCATGTTACCCTAGATGCCAGTTGGGTTCCACATCATGGTACATGTCGTATTCGATTATCCCATGTGTCATTTATACATGTCATACGCACTTGTTATATTCAATTACTACATATGATTAGCATATGTATTATTCAAACACCACGTGTCATGCATAGCATATTTAAAATTGATGGGGAGAGAGATTGTCAGGAAAAAAATACCGAATTAGAGAAAGACATTGTGGATTGATCTATCTACTTCTTTGGACTATATACTATGTATCTTCTATGTCAATTTATATTATGATCATCTATAAAGTCTTTTGTTAAGGATAAAGTATAATTTGACTTTTTCAACAAATTATGCTCTCAACGGGACTTCCAAACTTCGTGATATTCTCCCAAAATCAAAATGAATATGCTTATATGCTAATTACATGCTTTTGAAACTCTAAATCATCGTTGTCTATGAAGAAAAAAGTTTTAAAAAATTTACTCTCGATTTTCTGCACATCTTTTCATGCTAGTTAGTTGAATTGACCTCTTAGACCCACAAAAAGACAAAATACTGGATCAAAGAAATAAGTTATGGTTTGATTTATCTTCATTGGAATATATATAAGACGAAGGTTCTCAGTCCTCAATTGAGCGTGGAATTGAAAGGCAATGCCCTATTAAAAGCATTGGAATTCTACAGAATGGTGGTCCTGATCTTGATCAGCTGCCAATATCTACAGCGAGTTGAATCTTTCCAAGTCTAGAAGCATATACAAGTCAAGCAATGTCATGGTGGCAGTGCATGCCTGCTAGAGATTACCGTGAAATTTCCAAGATTAGTTGAATATACTAATTACAAGCAATGAAAATTTCAGTTGGAATTATTTTTACTATATATCCAAACGCCATGGGCTTTTAATGCTTGCATTTTACCTAGAGGGTCATATCAAATAGGAATCAGAGCTTGTTCTCTATCTCCTTCATACGCAAATTCTAGGAAAGAGCACGATCATAAAGAAAAGTCGATATGTATTGTTAGTCACGAGATTAGAAAATGACATTTTTGATTAATAAATACAATATTCTCTCCAACTCGCAAGTTCGATCACATGGGAAGACTAATACTAAATGTCTTTCCAGTGTTCATTTCAATAAGATAAGTCAAGGAGATAGTGGCACATTGGAAGCTTCTTATTGTCCTATTTGTTGTATTTTCTTCCTTTTCTTTGATTAGTCGTCTCCAGCCAAAAATAAATAACCATTTTAACTAGCGATATGAGATTGCTAAGTGAAAAATTGCTTATGAGATCATTATAGAATTTCTCAATACATTAAGTTTGTTTCATTAATAAATATGTATTTGAACCGAGTTTGCATCCTATACTAAAGCAATAAAACTGGTTGATAACACGAATCTAGAAAAATACTAAATTCACAAACACGAGTTGTGACTCACAAACACAAAAACTGGCGCAATAACAGAATAGATTATCTCACTTAATCAGTCAATAAAAAGAGGAAAACCAAATTACAAAAGACCATAATCTCTATTTATATCTAACAAAACCCAAATGAAATGCTAACTTTAAGATAGGAAACAAATAACTAATAAGAAAAATCTAACCTGCTAATGAAAACTAATAAAGAGGAAACAAATCACCTAATATCCTAACACAACATCTAAAATAAATTAAGATAAGGCAATAAAAAAAAAAAAATCAGTCTTTAAAACTATTCACCCTGCATCTTTATAATACTTTATGATCGAATGTATCAACTCCATCATCAGAAAAATTGAAAGCATTTTTCTCGAGAAATTCTTTGTCAAGTTCAAAATCCTCCAGATTTTAAAAAGGAAATTCGTAAGTTTCAGCTTTTTAATCAATTTGTTGGCTACCCTATCTGTGAGGCTCACTAGCAATTTCTCGATGATTGACATGAGGAATACTCTGAGATGGCTTGTCGTTCATCTCTTTTAATTCGTTCAAACATGGTCTTTTGTAATATTGCACAGTTTCGAAGTTGATAATGAACTCTCTGGACCAAACCGCTTTAATAATAATTGCATTTTTTACCATGTCGCATTGCCTTCTCTAGCTCTGTCAATCCTCCTTCAAAATTTTCCCATCATCATAATACCGTCTCTCAGAATTTATACTTTACTAGCTTCACCTTTCTATTATCCAGGATGTCCATACAATATAAAACATTATCTATCTCTTCATGCCAATCCATAACTCCTCAACAGAACCTTCAAAATAATCGACTTTTTTTTTGCACTCGAATTCATCAGGCCCTTTTTTTTTTTTTGGTCAGTAAACGGACTTTCATTACCTTTCAGCAACATTACAGAGAGAGCTCGCATTGCATCCAGATGCTATAGCGTCCGCAGCAACTAAACTTTGCAACAAAAAAGGAGTAAAAAGGATCCAGTCATGGGCCAAATCAGAGCGGCCATGGGCCTTAGCAGCCCAGTCCGCAGGACTGTTCACCCCTCTTCGGCAGTGCTGAATTCGCAGATTAGGGCACAGGGTCAGCAAAGGAGTGATCGCTGCGAAAAGCGCTCGGTCCTCCCACGGCGGTGGTCGTTTTGCGTGGATGATGTCGACCAAGATCAAGCAATCACTTTCAAGGATGATCTTCGCCCTGTTGAGATCCTGATGCAGCAGTCGTTGGAGAGCCAAAGTAAGTGCTTGCGCCTCGGCTTGGAGAGCTGATGTTGCGAAGACTTCGCTCGTAAATACATTGGTAAGAATCCCCTGATGGTTTCTACTAATACATGCGATTGTGCCTTTGAGACTACCAGGATGGTGAGAGGCATCGATATTGCACTTTAGGAAGCCGCTTGGTGGAGGAGTCCAGATGGATGGAGACAACCCATTAGTGAGATGCGATGGTGTTGAGTCCCCTGATCGCTGAGGTTGTTGTAAGGAAAGATCTTGGATCCGTGCAAGTGCGAAAGCATCCTCGACTACTCGGTTCGGATTGGGACGAAGGTGGCGGAAGATGCAGTTGTTGCGCGTGCACCAAATCTGCCACAGGACATGGGCTATCATCGGGAGAGCAGGTACGCTATTTTTTTGTGCTGCTCTTGCTGCAAGCCACGAGTCTAGGCGTTGGATAGTGTAAGGGGAGACAGGGATATCAATCTGCGAGTGATTCCAGATGCCTGCTGTCCAAGGACAAAAGAAAAACAAATGTTCCAGCGTTTTAGGGGTGTGAGTGTTGCATATGTCGCATGTGGGGTCAGTGAGGATGTGCCGAGAGAAGAGGTTGGCCCGGGTAGGTAGAGCATTTTGACAGACAGCCCATAGGAATATGCGTATCTTAGGTGCTGTATTGATTGTCCAAATGGTCTTCCATAGTATGTTGGGAGGCTGGTATGATGATGATGCCCGTTGGTGTCGCTGCATTGCTGTGTTGCTGAGAATGGTCTGATAACTGCTTTTCACCGTATAATTTCCATCCTTTGTTGCTGTCCAGACTATTTTGTCCTATGTATGTAACGATCGAAGGGGGATGTGGGTGATTTCGGTGACGGTACTGTTGTCAAATAATTTTGAGAGGAGAGGTTCATTCCATGTATGATGGATGGGGTCGATAAGACCCGCCACCATCTGGGGCTCCTCTCTTGTAGCGGGACCACCAATAGGACCCCTTGGTAACCAGTTATGATCTCTAATATTAATATGTTCTCCATTGCCCACCGAACATCTGACGTTAGAGAGGATAGCTTCTCGGCCACAGAGGAGACTACGCCATCCCCAAGAGGGTCTCGTGCCATAACCTGCTGACTGGAAATCCTCATGCTGAAAATAGAGACCCTTGAACAGCCGACACCATAGCAGTTGGGGTTGTTGAAGTAAGCGCTAGGCTTGTTTACCAAGCAGCGCCTTGTTAAAAGCTAAGAGATCACGAAACCCTAATCCCCCTTTCAGTTTGCTTGTTTTTAATAATTCCCAGCTCATATAAATTTGATTTTCATGATAAACTCTGCCCCACCAACAATCCTGTCGGTCATAGTCTTCAGGACCTCTATAGCAATCATAGACATCGTAGCCATTGCGGTCCCCACAACCTCCACAAACTTAGTAGTGGTCGTAATCACCATGAAAATTTCTCCTACCCCCATTCAAATAGAGTTTACTAGGGTAGACTGGACAGCAATTGTTTCGAACCTCCAAAAAGCCATGCACAAGTTCCTTGTCCCCTAATCATCATCAAGCAAGACAATTGCTTGAACATGGCTCTTTAGCAGTCTTGCCGACTCTAATACCGACTGACGCAACAAACTTATAGTTAAACATGGAATCTAACGATCGGCAAACACGCACTTAGTTGCACGCACTCACCGGTCCAACTATAGAGAGATATTCTCTTTCTCTGTATTCTATAAAATATGATGAAATATGTCTAATACACGACCTAGAAATCCCAAATATAAGCTTAAGCAGTAAAGAAATCGAAAATAATAATAATAATAATAATAATAATAATAATAATAATAATAATAATAATAATTTATGTGAGATTTTATGAGACCACTGCCAACTGTTCTAAAAGTTTAAGCTTTTAGCATGGAAATTTAATTGGGGAGGCAAATAGGGGCTTGGAAGATTCGAACTCAGGACCTCCTTGCTCTGATATCATGTGAGATTTTATGAGACCACTGCCAACTGTTCTAGAATAGTTGGCGTAGTTCCACAAAATCTCACAATGTGAGATATGACACAAAATAGAAAAGTGCTCTGAGACATGCCTAAACCATTAATTTTGAGGGCCAAAACGATTGCAAAATGTGTACTCAATTTGATACAGGTACAGTGCTCCGAACAAGCATTTCAGATTGGGATTATGGGACTCGTAACTCTTTCTAGATCAAAGGTTATCATCGTTTTCTCACACATTATGCGGATTGTTGTCCTGAACCCGTTTGCCCAACGATCCAAAAAGCCATTGGCAGTCGTATTTGCATTAATTTTGTTAGTTTTGTTTCTAAATTATTGTACTGGGAAAAGGATCTCTTTTACCTTCCTTCACCGCTTTCCAACCCCACTGATGATTTCGTCCCATGAGACTTGCTGAAAGTATAGTTAGATGTTGCCATAAAATAAGCATATGACCCAAAGTTTTTTTGCCAATTATAAACCACCTAAACTCAATAAACTTCCATGATACATAAACGAAAATGCAGGGAAATTGCTAACTAAAGTCATCAGTTTAAGTCCAGTTTGGGTTTTGAATTTCTTGTCGAATTACATGGAAAGCAGGCGAGCAGTTAAAAGATGAGTTCATTACTTGCATCCTCTCTTTCGAATAAGAAAATTCTAGGAAAGTGCGTGCTTAATTTCGGGAAGAAAATATCAGACAATTTGCCTGATTGCATATCGGGAAGAAAATTCTAGGAAAGAGGGTTTATGCAGAGAAGTAATTCCTAGCGAATTTCCTTAATCCTGTCCGTATGCAAAAGTTATTCGACGATGGCGCTCACAATTCTCTCTTTTGTTTTTAGTGTTTTTTATTTTGGACGAAGAATCTTAACTATTATTTAACCCCCGGATTGTTTATACCACCATTCTTTGGCTGCTATTTCCATATTGTTTCAAACAACTGATGATGGAACTTGGTTCAAGTGGTGGAAACAACTCGGATTTAAGACTAAGAAAAGTAGGGTCTCCGATATGATGTATATGCGATGCATCATGTAGTGATTTCTTATGAATTTTCCTATTCTAATATGGAGGTCTGTCTTGATCAAGAGACTGCTTGGGATGGAGTTAATCTAGTATCCAAAGAAGAGATACTCGATGATTCTCAACTAAAATAAGAAGTACGTGCCAACTTGAAAAAGCATAAATTGATGTAAGATTGATTTATTGTTGGTTAATACCATAAACTTCTTGGTTTTTCACTCTAACAACCAGAGCAAACTTGCGTAAATTTGATCATCACGTACCCGAAGACCTGCCCTGTAGGATGAAAACCTTAGTTTTACAAATCCTTATATTATCGTGTTGAGTAGAAAACCTCATATATAAAAATAAAAGACAAGAGAGGGAAGAAATATTTGTAAAGTGAAGAAAAAGTATGTACATAACTAAATTTGATCACCTATCTTTATACCATAGAAAGTTGAGTGTGCAACTAATTAGGAATCGTTAAGAATGACACCCGTGTGTATTTATGGATTCACAACGTAAAAAACTTACTAAATCAATTGCAAAATAAGTGATTTTATTATTGTTGTTGTTCTTATTATTATTATTATTATTATTATTATTATTATTATTATTATTATTATTATTATTATTATTATTATTATTATTATTATTATTATTATTATTGGCCTTCTCTTGCATATCAATTAATATTCGATTCAACTCAATGATTGTTCCCTCTTGACATGGTCGTATTTAAATTAAATGCGATGGATGATGATGGGAGTGTGGATTCTCTCTATTTGTTGGCTCATGCCATGCATACAAAAGCATCACATCGTAGCTTCTTGTGAGGGGTTATATCATATATATTAATGTTGACTTTCCACGAAGTGTTTGATATTATGTGACCCAGAATGACTTAGAAGGCAATTCGCTCTACTCAAAATGATTTTTTCTTCATGATCCATGACCATTAATCTTTCTCCACACAATGTGGAGACATCAAATGATTCGTGACGCACCTTCCAAGCTCGTCCATGGAATTCTAACCCAAGTTACTAACTACTCTGGGTGAAGGTTCGTCGAATGGGCCAATTATGCGAGTCATGTCATGGACAAATCGTAATAATAATTGCCAACAATTTATTGGGAAATTTGTATGCTTCATGGCGCTCATCGACGAAATTGAGTTGTTCACGCGGTTACTCCAGTCCACACGGAGTCCTTTTCATTTCATTGTCCATGTACTTGAGCAATACAATTTTTCGCAACGGAGCAATGGAATTAAATTGAGATCGTCCATTGATTTTCATCTCGGCTACTACCGACTAACTAGGACAAAAATTTCTCGAACTGGACAATTATACAAGTCATGTGGGAGTCAAAAGTAACAACAAATGCGAACAATTTCTCAGAAAATTTGTATCTTTGACGGAACTTAATGAGGAAATAGCCGAGTCCACACGAAATCTTTTTCATTTCACTGTCTATTTACTTGTGTTGTAGGATTTTTCACTATGGGGTAGTAAAACACAAAATGGAGAGAGTCTACTAAACAAATATAGTGAAATATCTCCCAATTAATAAACAAATGAAAACATAGCATTTATCTGTATTATAGGCCTGATTCACAACAAAGTTTAAACTAATTCATAAATGCTTATTTTATGTGTTTGTCCAATTCAGTATTATGGTACATACTAGTGAAATGTCTGTGTACAGGTCTAAGATTACAAAATCATATCTTATTAACATCTAAATTTTAGCGACCCCATTTAGTCATTCATTGTATGAGAAAATTAGGATTTGACCCAAATTCCTTAAAAAAAAAATGTTAATTTGCATTTGCATATTATTAGCATTTTTCATTAAATAACATTTGGCCCACATAAATGGCATTCTAATTAGACAGGTGCTAAATGGGTTAAAAATAAGCAGGTTTTGAGCTTAATAAAAAGTTTTTTGACCAAGCCCGTGGAAGCATGGCTTGGCGAAGCCCATTGATGACCTATGGTGACCCAAATTTACATGTGATGCGCACATGGGAGGTACCAAATTAGGAAAATAAAATCCTAATTCCTCGCCCTACATAAACCCTCTTTCTCTTAAGATTTAAGATAAATGAACACTATATATGTCTTACATACTAACCCGACAAATAAAATTTTATGCTACATATTTGTTGAGTATCTATATTGTTCTGTTGATGCTAATGGGACACCAATATCAATATAAAGGCAATACAACTTCGACTAACCTTCAAAAGCATCTATGTATGAAATTATATAAATTTAGAACCATATATTGAATGGCTGTCACAACCTACCTCTTGGTAGGGAGGAGAATAGGTTTAAGGATATTGTTTAAAAGACGGGCTTATAACCCATGATTGGGTACTGGTTCTTCCAATCCCATACCTCATGCGATGCTAGGGTTTTCATAAAAAATTTCTAATGAGGAGTCACCACTAGTCTATTAGGGTAAGTTAGAAATTAAGTGTATACTTTACTTCCTATGCAACCAAAGAATCTAGGGTCGGAAACTTGGTTACACTAATTAATCCATCGCAATTTCAATATCTAATTTTTGTTCATTTCAAGAAGATTTTTGTCAAGCAATCTAGATCGATTTTACACCTATCCACTAATATGTGATGTAATCATGCGGATGCGCAATTATTAGAATAACAATCAGCAACCAAGATAATGTTAAATAAACTGCATTGGGAGAGCAATGATCTAACATTACCAAAATGGGGGTATGTCATCTTTAACTAAGCTAAAGGGAAACCATAGTCAACATACTGAAAGTGTGGACAATCGGAATCCTATGGTAAAGATGTACAGGCTTATTTAAAGATTTTCACACATTTTAAGAGAAGGCTACTTGAAAATACTACTTTTAAGCTACTTGAAAAATATTATGTTTTTCTAAATAATTTTTTTTTTGGAATTTTCAGCTAATTTTTTTTTTAATTTTTTAATTTTTTTTTTTTTTTATATATTTTGGTATTTTCTTTGTCTGTCTAATTTAAGATTATAGTATATACCAGTGAAATGTCCGTGCATGTTTCTAAGAGTCAATATTTATGTACAAATCATATGAGATGTTCATCTTTCAAAAGTTCATTTATTTAAACCAACAAAAAGGTTCATGATTTCAGAAAAATTATATCCTGATGTTGATATATTTTCTTTCATCAGTAGCAAACCGATGGGATTTAGGAAGTCTAGTTGATTAGGCTTCAATGGCTATCGAAATATCAATGAACACTTCTCTTCGTTGGCAATACATATAGGATAAGAGAAGTTAATATGTGCATATGATGTCCCCGGAAAATTCTTTGAAAAACATCTCTTTCATTTACATTGTCTGTGACTAGGCAATAAGCAGTATCAATGGCAGGCCTTTCATGAGAAGAAAATGAAGGGGAAGATATCGTCATCTAAAAGTACAAAGTTCAACTAGTTGAGGATTAAAGTTTAGTATGTAAGGTTCTTGAGGCATTTACCTCTCCAAATTTACACTGGCAAGCTCACCGTTTTTTGCTATCTCCGGGCACCCTTCTTCTGCATGATTAGGAAGTTGTGCTGCAGATGGTGTGCCGTGCTCATCAACGTCGTCGATTTGGCTGGATTTGCTTGACAGACTCGGGGGGAAGTTCATGTTTTCTATAGTTTCAACAGGTGCATTCTCATTGGCACCATCAACCGTGCTTCTATCTCTAGATCTGCCTTTTCTAAAAGTGTGGTAATTGAGGTCTCTTTGGTAAAATCTTCGTCCCAATGCAACAAATTTCCCCCATAATGTACCTGAAGAACTTGCTACGATATGCCAATTTCTTTTGACGAACGTGAATACGAAAATGAGGAGAGCTAAAGTTGCAGCTGCTCCAGCAATCAAGAATAGGCCCCAGAAACTGTCAAGACCCAAGCTATCGGAAGAAACTGAGGTAGTCGTATCCAAGCAGTTGGTTGTCGATCCAAGCCACGAGTTTTCGATTTCCTTCATTTTAGGCCCTTCAGTTACATTAAGGATTGCTTCTGAGATATCCCGTACTAGTGGAGACCCTTTTGGGAAAACCTGTAATACCAAAAGAAGCGGGACATCAGAATTTTCAATCAAAGACATAACGATTAGTTCTAGCAATTGAGAGATTGAAAACCTACGAAGCCAAATCCAGCAGTTTTAAATGTTGGGATTGTGGTATATTTGTTGCAATATTGAGAAAGAATGAGTTTAATGTAAGGGACTTCATCAAATGCCGCTGCAATCCCACCCTTTGCACTTCCATTTGAAAGAAGCGCATCGCATTCTTCCACGGAATGATAAGGGACAAGTTTGGAATCAGTGAACTTCATTTGCTTTAGCATATCATGTACAAAAGAGCCACGTGGGTATCCCACTTTTTCTCCACTCTTTAGGAGCTGATTTACATCAGTTACAGTTGGTTGAAGATTTTGCACCACCAAAAGAGAGCTCAAGCTTGCCGTATAACTTTGTGTAAGTATAAGTACCACAAAAACCCACACGATCACAACAAATCTCGCTAGGTTGCTTAATACACTCTCTCCTGCAATCCAAATTAAGGTAAGCACATAAATTCTCCAAGAACAATATATAAATTGTGATGTTCGACTGATCTATTAAGATGAAGGGTTATTACTTTGTGCAAAAACCATGGTTGAAAAAGAAAACCAGAAGCTTGTGCCAAATTGATGTGTTGCTGGACCCCTGAAATCTTCGTTAATTTGATGCTCGAGAATCCACACGACCAATGCTATAAACACAAAGAAGCATCCGGTTGTCAGCCAAAGTTCCCAAGTGAGTGGCTTCAAGAAAATCCAAGCATTCTTGCTCTTGTTGTCCTTGTATGGCACAAGCATCACAACTCCTGATTCGGTGTATGGTAAGGTGAAGTCCACGTACGATGATCTGTTTGCAATGATCGTCGTATCGCCCACCAACGCATCGTATTTCTGTTCCAACAAAAAAGGAAGGGAAATGTTTTCTTTGTCAGTCACATGATAGCATAATAAGTTTCAACATGTAACCCAACGAAATCAAGCACTTACAATGAGATATCTCACCTGGTAAATTACTTGATCAATCATGTCCTCATAACTGCCAGCGCTAGTTCCATTAGCGAAGGCAAACGGAATAAGTTCATAAGGTAAAGCATAAGGCAATTTTTCTACCACAGCTTGAAAGATGCTGATACAATATCCAGTGACTTGGGATTTGTTCGTGCTAGGATCTCGAATCACCATTACGAATTGCTCGAAGCCATACTTCACAGGAACTAAGATTTTCAACCTCTTCCCATTAATGGGAATCTCCCATCCCTTAGGAACAGAAGTCAAATCTCCTGGCCATATTATAGGTAAGAGATTACTTTTCGAAGTGGAATATTTGCTTGTGTTGATTGAATTCAAATCTCTTAGCAACCCATTTTCTTGCGTCCAAAACCCAATGCGTCTTGCTGCATTTCCATTGATATTAACAATCTGGAACGTTGATGACTCTAGCTGCCCATTGATGAGGCTAAAATTTCCAGTGAGGCCTGCAAATGTCGTATAACCTAGTTCTTGCAGAAGTTTCTGTCCATTCCGAGAGACCCCGATAGTGTTGAGGTCCGCTGCATCTGTTGAAGCATTCAACATGTTGAAGGTAAAATTCAGCACACCCATTTCCTCGACTGCCATTGCCAATGCCTGAGCAGCATCATAAGCCCAGTATCCGAAAATGTTCGATGTAGGATTAAGGATGGATGGATTGTCCTGTTGGAATTTCGTTGTCCATCGAACTATGAAGTTGTCTAGATTTGGCGTGCCTGGGACATAAGTCCTGATGCCCAGTACTCCTTGCATCGAACTTGTGACAATAGATGAATCCATAGAACTCAATTGGTTAGTGATTCCATTAGTCAAGATCCACACATAACCTTCATTCATCATTCCCACCTCTTTTACTTTGGCAAATAGCCGAGAACCAAGGGTAGGTAACATGTGCACAATGAACACCCTCGTTTGCATCGACATTAATTTGTATAGTTCCTGCAGAATTTGATCGTCTGTGGCTGTAGGAGGAATGAGGCTCCGATAGGGCACTCGCGTGTTGGCCTCTTCCAAAGCATCCCTTAGAGAAGGCATGATACCTTCTCCGAACTCGTTGTGCACGTATATGAGGACCGCTTCTCTCCAGCCAAAAGCTTGCAGGATTGCGCTTATGGCATTCACTTGGGACGAGTCATTTTGCGCAGCTCGAATGAAGTATGGACTCCGGATGGAACTGAGGGAAGGACTAGTAGCAGAAAAAGAGATGATTGGTACGTGAGATTTGTTTCCAAGGTGGATGAGGAAGTCTGCTTGCGCTGAACCTTGAGGGCCTAGTATGGCTTGGACTTGCTTGTTCTTTATCAGATCAAGTGCTGCACGGGTAAACCGGAAAAGACGGTGAAAAAATAATAATAAGTCAGATAATAATATAATTTCTTATTGGAAAAGGCATAGTATTGATCAGAAGTCAATTAAAACTTGATGCAATATCATAAAAATGGAATGTTTAAGAAAAAGGAAACATAGGAATTTGAAGTTGGGAAAGAATTCGTACTTGATATTATTTAAACAGTATGTGCCTACTAATAATTAAAACTTCTCCATTTTCTCCGTTTATTATAGTGACATTAACCCATGTTAATAAAATGTTTATGAAGTTGAATGCATCACTGAAGTTTTTTTTCGCTATGAAAAGACTCCTAATTCAACATGTCCTTAAGATGATATAATATAAATTCCTCCGGCATGGGTAAGCGAAACCTCTCATTATCAAGTATGTATGAAATTATACTCACGAAACATAGTCGAACCTTCCCATTTGGATCTTAATGTAATTTCAGACATGATGAATAATTGTGTGCAAATGAAAAATTTATCAATGTCGAGAAAGCGCACTTTAATTAAGTAAATTGCAGATTCATGAAATTATTTGTACTATGTGGAGGGATCAAGGCTGCGCCTCCATTTTTTAGGGGTGAGCATATTGGATCGACCGAATCAAGAACCGTCCATACTTGGACCGAACTAGTTGGTTGGGTCCGATTCCCAAGGGCGCGCCCGACTCCCGATTCCATAAAAAATGAATTGGTGATTTTCGGTCTAGTTTCTAGTTCCAAGGGCGAATAGGACTGGACCGACTCTTTTTTTAAAAAATGGCCAAATCACCATTCCATTGGACTGGACTGGTTGGATTCTTGGTCCCAAGATTGTCTAGTTTGGTCCCCAGTCCCAAATTGGGAGCCGGTCCTCCTAGTCCTGTTCTCAGTTTCTAGGTGGAATCGGACCGAACTGAGAACCGATCACCCTTGCCATTTTTTACCAACTGAAACCAACCCATGAGGTTGTTGAAAGATTTAATTTATTAACCATAGTGCAGGCATTTGGTTGTCGCCTTTTGATGTTGTTTGGCATATGATATTGCAAACCCAGCAGAAACTAATTTTTTCAAAAATAGTAATATTAAGAACCAAACAGGAGGATAAATTGGCCATGCACGATCAAGTTTATTCTTTTTAATCGTTAAGTTGACCTCTTTATCTCATGCCATTTGAAAATTCCACTCTAGAATCCGAGCCCCATATTCCAAGTCTCTGGATTTTATGAGGACAGACCTTTGTAATGTATATTATATGTCAAGCCTCTCAACATCCATATTAAACTCCTTTCATTGGTTGACAATTATTTGGTTGAACTTTAAACCAAAGTTGTTTTATTTGACCATTGAAACACAATTTTCCTGGAAATAATTTATCGCTGACTCAACTTTATAGCAGCTCGTCATACATGGCTCAACTGGAAAAAAAAATTTATAATTATTTATATACGTTCTACGTACATATTTTCCCCAAGAAGAATGTTAAATTTTCTTTATGCATCTCTGTAGAAATGATTATTTTTCTAACCTGAAAAGCACAATAACGTTAGGCTCTTTTTCCAAAATGTAGCTGTATAGTATGTCTTTTGCGAGACGATTTCTAATAGTATCTATCATCTACTGGAGAGCTTTATACCCTTCAACAATAGAACTAGAATAGTAGTCCAATATTTCCCCATGCAAGATCATAAATAAGAATCTTGTTCGCACGTCTTTATCAAGACGAAACTTCGTATCCACAAATTTATATACATATGTTTATTTTGGCGCAATATGAGATGATGGAGAAGGTGGACTTTTCTATGTTGAGTCTTTAAGATCAACTTCATGTCATCTTTGGTCCTATCATAAGGTGATAAGGACTTCGTTTTCACGATGATAAAAAACCCTTCTAATATATTGCAGTTATTTAATTTGAAAGGGGGAAAGAAACTTATATACAAGGCAGCTAAGACAGTGAGTACAGATTGGTGACAGACGGTTCTTGAGGATGAGCAAAAATCTTGGTCCCTTTCTTTTTTGATAAAGTTTGTGAGATTTTGTGGAATCATATAACCAATTGTTCTAAAAGTTTCAATTATTAGATGAAGGCGTAGTTTATTATTTAAGCATGGAAATTTAATTGGGGAGGCAAATAAAATTTGAACTCAATGCCCCCAGCTCTGATATCATATGAGATTTTATAGGACCACATCCAATTGTTCTAAAAGCTTAAACTGTTAGATAAAAGATGTAATGTATTATTTAAATATTATAATAAACTTAACGTCGATTGTTCCTTCGTGGAGCTTGGGAAAATGTTGCTTGGACAATCTCTGCTCCGAGAATGCATATTTCTCTGAATGGAACACACATTTTGTCGTTGAAAACTTAACTGGGGATTCTTCATTTCAAATATATAGAAGCCGAAATTTTCATACGATTGCCAAATACGTTGTTACGAACAATAATTGGTTTTTTCTTGTATCACACAAACAGATGCATAAACTAGTTTATGCTCTTCCACAATTTGTTTATTAACCTAAAACCAAAACCCTTCGAAGTTCAAGCAAAGACTTAGTAAAAACTAGTACACATTTTAACCAGAATAATCTTCAACACGGTCAACGGAAGTACACAAATTTTAACCCAAAAACTAGTGTCGTCATATATTCCTGGGCAAGCATCGTGACCAGTCAGTATGTTAGAGAGAGAGAACCTGCAGCAGCGGTGGCAACCTCATCTTGTTTGGAGTCTCTAACGTTGAGGACGAGCATAGTCTTGTAGGAAGGGTTCGAACTATAAAAATCAGAGAGAGACATGTTAATGCAAGTCAATCCCATCTGACCCACCTGCGTCTCCAGATCAAGGATCACCCCAACGTTCACCGGGATCGTTGTTGGATTGCTGTTGTTGCTGCCCTGCGCCACTGCTGGGTGAGTGCCATTGCTCAAGGTGATGACAATCGGGAAAAGGGAGAGAGCCAAAAATAGGAGCTTTTCAGCATCGAACGAGATTCTTGGAGGAATCATTGAAAGGAGCGTGTCGGACAAGTCAACACGTCGTCAACACGTGTCGGATTTTCCGACACGTGGTCAACTTTTGCCGGACACGTTTCGACACGCATGTCCGGAAGACGATGGAGAGTGGAAGCAACGGCGAGGGAGTAGAGACGGGGCCGCGAGCAATGGCAAGCCCGCGACGGCGAGAGACAGCGAGAGAAAGAGCATAGACTGAGGTGAGGGCCACCACTGTGATACTACGATGGATCCGACGAGGCTGCAACTGCGAGGGAGAAAGGGCCAAAGGTGAGAGGAAGAGGAGAGGAAGGCAGTCGTGCAAGGAGGAGGAGAGGAGAAGGATCAAGAGGAAGAGGAGAGGAAGGGGGTCGTGTGGCGAGCGACGAGGAAGGAGAAGGATCGAGAGGAGGAGAAGAGGAAGGGTCATGCGGCGAGCGACGAGGAAGGGGGTCGTGCGGTGAGCGGCGAGGAAGGAGAAGGATCGAGAGGAGGAGAAGAGGAAGGGTCATGTAGAGGAGGAGGTAAAGGAGACAGGGTTTTTTTATAGGAAACTCAAAAATAATTAAAAAAGAAGACTTTGATGAGCCATAACGTATTTTGGGGGGAAGGGAAGTGATAGGGACAGCCTATCTGTCAGTGGTGGGGAGGGAAAGAAAAATAAATTTGGGGTGGGGGCAAATGGACGATGGTGGGGAGGAAAAGAAAAATAAATTTGGGGGAGGGGGATGGACGAGGGAAAGAAGAGAGTGGGGTGGACCCTAGTGGGGATTTTTTTTTAATTGGAAAAATAAATAAATGAGATTAAAAATAATTTCGAAAAATAAAAATACTTAATTTGAATTAAATTAATTAAAAATAAAAATATTCATTTACTATATAACGCGTCCCAACGTGTCGAAATTCTCTATTTTTAATAAATGACGTGTTGATATGTCATGTCGTGTCGTGTCGGGTGTCAGTGTTACTTAGGTGGGGGTGGGTGGTTGGACGATATTATAATGACTACGATGCATTTATAGTGGAGAAGAGCTTTGAAAAGAGCTTTGAAAAAGTAAGACAAAGCATGGAAAGCTTCTATTCAAGGATTGCTGCGCATGGACGTGACCTCAAGCAGTACTAATAGTTCATGGTTTTTTCTAACTTCTTTCATACTCCTATTGTCTTTCGTAGAAAGTTCATATAGCCTTGTCTATTCTTCAGTAAGCCCAAACATTTATCTCCTTCCTTTATTATGCGGAGAAGTCCAAATAGCTCTGTTTGAAAGGTTTCCATAGTTGGTTCCGATCATGCTAAAATTAGGATAATTTGTTTCCTCCACATTATTGATTTTATGGTTCTCTTAATACTTTTTCTATCTCACCTATACCAACGACCACCAACCTTCCATTCGAAGTTTTTTTTACCACATTGGCTTGCCCATCTGGCATACTAAAAATAATAAAGTAATTAGAGTTATATTTTTCTTTTTTGTCGGTTCTACTCTACTCATACTTTAACTCTCATTCTCAAATTTTTATCCTACCTCCTTGCAAGATATAAGAGTTAAAACCCACACCTGATATTAAATCGTCCCCACCTTAACCCTCCCAAGAAAGTGGGGATTCAAACCACCTACATCTCCTTTCTCATATGGAAAGGGTGGCCACTCAAGCAAACCCTAGTGGTTAAATGGAATTATATCATATGTAGGATTTTGTTCTGATCAACCATAAAGCAATGGACACATGTTGGTCGCACATATCCTAGTTAAGTTTCACGTCATTACGCAAGTCATTCACTCAAGTTGCATTTGAATTCCATGTGATCATGCACGTCACTTGAACATGTCGTAGTTCAATTTTTCATGTCATAATGCATGTCATTAGTACATGTAATAATTTGATTTAAATGTCATTATGCATGGATTCGTTCAAGCCATATTTGATTTGTACATCATTCACACATGTCATTTGCTCATGTTCTATTCAAATTCTATGTCATTGCACATGTCCTTCGCACGTGTCGCATCAGAATCTCTCACCCTTCCACAGTCATTCATACTTTCTTATTCGATCTCCATGTTACCCTAGATGCCAGTTGGGTTCCACATCATGGTACATGTCGTATTCGATTATCCCATGTGTCATTTATACATGTCATACGCACTTGTTATATTCAATTACTACATATGATAAGCATATGTATTATTCAAACACCACGTGTCATGCATAGCATATTTAAAATTGATGGGGAGAGAAATTGTCAGGACAAAAATGCCGAATTCGAGAAAGACATTGTGGATTGATCTACCTACTTCTTTGGACTATATGCTAGGTATCTTCTATGTCAATTTTATATTATGATCATCTATAAAGTCTTTTGTTAAGGATAAAGGATAATTTGACTTTTTCAACAAATTATGCTCTCAACAGGACTTCCAAACTTCGTGGAATTCTCCCAAAATCAAAATGAATATGCTTATATGCTAATTACATGCTTTTGAAACTCTAAATCATCGTTGTCTATGAAGAAAAAAGTTTTAAAAAATTTACTCTCGATTTTCTGCACAGCTTTTCTTGCTAGTTAGTCGAATTGACCTCTTAGACCCAAAAAAAGACAAAATACTGGATCAAAGAAATAAGTTATGGTTTGATTTATCTTCATTGGAGTATATACAAGATGAATGTTCTCAGTCCTCAATTAAGCGTGGAATTGAAAGGCAATGCCCTATTAAAAGCATTGGAATTCTACAGTATGGTGGTCCTGATCTTGATCAGCTGCCAATATCTACAGCGAGTTGAATCTTTCCAAGTCTAGAAGCATATACAAGTCAAGCAATGTCATATTGGCAGTGCATGCCTGCTAGAGATTACCGTGAAATTTCCAAGATTAGTTGAATATACTAATTACAAGCAATGAAAATTTCAGTTGGAATTATTTTTACTATATATCCAAACGCCATGGGCTTTTAATGCTTGCATTTTACCTAGAGGGTCGTATCAAATAGGAATCAGAGCTTGTTCTCTATCTCCTTCATACGCAAATTCTAGGAAAGAGCACGATCATAATAAAAAGTCGATATGTGTTGCTAATCACGAGATTAGAAAATGACATTTTTGATTAATAAATACAATATTCTCTCCAACTCGCAAGTTCGACCACATGGGAAGACTAATACTAAATGTCTTTCCAGTGTTCATTTCAATAAGATAAGTCAAGGAGATAGTGGCACATTGGAAGCTTCTTATTGTCCTATTTGTTGTATTTTCTTCCTTTTCTTTGATTAGTCGTCTCCAGCCAAAAATAAATAACCATTTTAACTAGCGATATGAGATTGCTAAGTGAAAAATTGCTTATGAGATCATTATAGAATTTCTCAATACATTAAGTTTGTTTCATTAATAAATATGTATTTGAACCGAGTTTGCATCCTATACTAAAGCAATAAAACTGGTTGATAACACGAATCTAGAAAATACTAAATTCACAAACACGAGTTGTGACTCACAAACACAAAAACTGGCGCAATAACAGAATAGATTATCTCACTTAATCAGTTAATAAAAAGAGGAAAACCAAATTACAAAAGACCATAATCTCTATTTATATCTAACAAAACCCAAATGAAAGATAGGAAACAAATAACTAATAAGAAAAATGTAACCTACTAATGAAAACTAATAAAGAGGAAACAAATCACCTAATATCCTAACACAACATCTAAAATAAATTAAGATAAGGCAATAAAAAAAAAAAATCATAGTCTTTAAAACTATTCACCCTGCATCTTTATAATACTTTATGATCGAATTTATCAACTCCATCATCAGAAAAATTTAAAGCATTTTTCTCGAGAAATTCTTTGCCAAGTTCAAAATCCTCCAGATTTTAAAAAGGAAATTCGTAAGTTTCAGCTTTTAATCAATTTGTTGGCTACCCTATTTGTGAGGCTCACTAGCAATTTCTCGATGATTGACATGAGGAATACTCTGAGATGGCTTGTCGTATTTTTTTTTTTTTTTATGACCCAGGGAAGCCCTGTATGCCGCGGACGACTGGAATAAACCCTGGGGGTGAACTGGAGAACCCACCACCCAGCCACCGGGTAAGACGCAGGCAATTCCGCGGTGATTCAAACCCTCTCTCTTGAGCAAGGGGTCAGCGGGTCCCCCCACGATGAGGAAGAACTACCAACGGAGCCACCGAAGCGGGTGGTCTGAGATGGCTTGTCGTTCATCTCTTTTAATTCGTTCAAACATGGTCTTTTGTAATATTGCACAGTTTCGAACTTGATAATGAACTCTCTGGACCAAACCGCTTTAATAATAATTGCATTTTTGACCATGTCGCATTGCCTTCTCTAGCTCTGTCGATTCTCCTTCAAATCTTTCCCATCATCATAATACTGTGACTCAGAATTTACACTTCACTAGCTTCACCTCTCTATGCTCCAGGATGTCCATACAATATAAGACATTATCCATCTCTTCAGACCAATCCATGACTCCTGAACAGGACCATCAAAATAATCAACTTTTACTTTGCACTCGAATTCATCAGGCCCTTTGCACCTCATAAATTTGATTTTAATGATAAATTCTGCCCCACCAACAACCCTGTCATAATCTTCAAGACCTCCATAGCAGTCACAGACATCATAGCCATTGCAGTCCCCACAACCTCCACAGATTTAATAGTGGTCGTAACCACCATGAAAATTTCTTCTAGCCCCATTCGAATAGAGTTTAATAGGGTAGACTGGACAGCAATTGTTTCGAACCACCAAAAAGCCGTGCACAAGGTCCTTATCCCCTATTCATCATCAAGCAAGACAAATGCTTGAACATGGCTCTCCAGCAGTCATGCCGACTTTAATACCGAGCGACTCAACAAACTTATAGATAAACATGAATCTAAGGATCGGCAAACATGCACTCAGGTGCACGTACTCACCGACCCAACTATAGAGAGATATTATCGTTTTCTCTATTCTATAAAATATGATAAAATATGTCTAGTACACGACCTAGAAATCCCAAAGATAAGCTTAAGCAGTAAAGAATTCGGAAAAACAAACAAAAACCTAAAATAATGTGGAGATATGACATGAAATAGAAAAGTGCTCTGAGACATGCCTAAACCATGAATTATGAGGTCTGAAATGATTGCGAAAGGTGTACTCAATTTGATACGGGTACAGTGCTCAGAATAAGCCTTTCAAATTGGGACCATGGGACCGTAACCTTTCTAGATCAAAAGTCATGATCGTTTTCTCACACATTATGCGGATTGTTGTCCTAAACCGTTTGCCGAACGATCCAAAAAGCCATTGGCAGCAGTGTTTGCATCGATTCTGTTAGTTTTTTTTTCCCCCCTAAATTATTGTACTGGGAAAAAGATGCTTTTTACCTTCCTGCCTCGCTTTTCAACCCCACTGATGATTTCGTCCAATGGGATTTGCTGAAAGTATAGTTAAATGTTGCCCATAAAATGCGCATATAACCCAAAAGTTTTGTCTCCACTTCTAAACGACCTAAACTTAATACCTTGCAAGTTCCATGGTATATAGACGAAAATGCACTGGAATTGCTAAATAAAGTCATCAATCTAAGTCCAGTTTGGGTTTTGAATTTCTTGTCGAAGTATATGGAAAGTCAGGCGAGCAGTTAAAAGATGAGTTCATTGATTGAAGAGTCTCTTTCAAATAAGAAAATTCTAGGGAACAACATGCTTAATTTCAGAAATGTTGGGATTAGCGGATCCCCGAAAACGGATTCGACATTTAAACCGAACCCCTAAAACGAATGCAGAAGACAAGCCCGGGAATAATCACGTATCACCGATCGTAAAGCATACCACGGATTCGAGTGTACCTTGTTAGCCACAAATTAGACACCGACGCCGAGAAGAGGAAGAGAATCTAGCCCTGTTCGATCCGATGACGACAATTCGCTTGGTAGGAAGGCGGCGTCGCTTCTTTTGCTTACAGTCCTTTTGGAGAGAGAGAGAACGTTGGAAGAAAGGGAGACGTACGTACTGAATATGCCAAAAGGTACGTTCTCCCTTTCTCTCATCCCTTTTATACCTTCCTCCATCCACGGGCCTTATTCCTGTGGGCCGGGCTTTTAGGCCCAACATGGGCGAACGGGCCAACTTAGGCCCATTACCATAACTTAATAAAACCATCATCTCCCACTCGCACATGGTGGGCTGAACAGGATCCTCTTTACTTCTCTTCAACATTCATACCGGTGAATAATCCGTGCGACTAGTATACTTTGAGAGCTCGTTGCTATACATCTGTTAGGAATATATAGTAGCTCATATTGGGCGTCACACTCTGAGTAGATTTAGTATGTAGTACCCTAGATTGATCGATCACATTTATATATCTCTTAATCTCATTTAAACAATTATATATATATATATATATATATATATTGTATTCACAATTATGATTATCCCAAAAACAGTCATAATTGGTAGACCAGTGAATATAAAACCACAATGTGATTCTCCAAATCCGATCTTCCTCTTTCCTTCAAACTCTCAATTTCAGTTCAACTTGCTTTTCTAGAAATGTCCCATTAAATCGAATCAACTCATGACCATTGGTAACATTCTAAGATAGCAAACACTAAATAGAAATCTTGAGAATAAGTAAGAGTCATGAGGGCACTAAAATTGAGGAACTCTATTCCTCAAGAGTCTCACACGTCATAAAAGTTGAAATCAAACTTTTGCCACTCTTATAGGTCGTCTCATGCATACGTAGTATGAAATACGTATTACGGTATTAACTTCTTTCTCATGGAGCGTATGTCTACACCATCAATACTGTACAGATGATAGTTCAGACATACCCAATGTCTAACTTGAGTTCACGTATTTACTCATTCACAAAATTAATCAGAACTCACATCTGGCATCTTAGACAGATAAAGTAAAATGTGTGGGTTATTTTATTTTCGGACATCGTAAGTACTATGTCCTCATCTTAACACTCAGTTAAGGCGACATACGTATTTTAAGCTTGAGCTCTCGATTATCACCTAGATAATAAGCTTAAAAATAGTCTCATTTCTATTTATCACACATTAAATAGAGGCGATTACCCGTGTGAGTGGGCTAATCTCTTATCTGTCCGACATACTTTCTCAACATAAAGTAATGCACTGAGCATTAAGATGCATAAAGATCAAACAAAGATTCATAGGTATTAATAATGAAACAACACTAATTCATACATGTGAACAACTCAAGGAAATTATAATCCAGTACATCAGACTCTACGCAATCCTAGAGATTTTACATGACCACAAAACACATCTCTAGGTATTGGCTTTGTCATAGGATCTGCTACCATTCTATGCGTAGATATGTACTGTAAGTTCACATCCTTTCGTGCAACCATATCCTTGACAAAATTATACTTTGTATCTATATGTTTGGTCTTGCCATGATATTTTGGATCTTTGGTGTACGCTATAGCTGCTTGGCTATCACAATTAACTAATAATGGATTTGCAGCTTTCTCAATAACACCTAAAAGATCCAAAAATCTCTTAAGCCAAACTCCTTCTTATATTACTCGCGATAATGCCACGAACCCAGCTTCCATCGTGGACAAGGCTATTCACATTTGTTTCTTACTGCTCCAACATATGGTGCCATTATTCAATAAGAAAACAAACCTAGAGGTAGATTTCCTTTCATCTAAATCTCCTCCCCAATCAGTATCTGAATAGCCTTCAAGTCGCAGATCCTTTCCTTGGTAATTCAACTTGAAATCAGCAGTTCCCTTCAGATACCTCAGTATTCTCTTAACAGCTTTCCAATGTGCTGGACCTGGATTGGATTTGTATCTACTCACCATTCCAACTGCAAAACATATGTCGGATCTTGTACACATCATAGCGTACATCAAGCTCCCAACTGCACTAGCATAAGGAACATGTTTCATTTGTTCCTTCTCTTGTGGAGTCCTCGGACACGCCTATGGCTCAATCCTTCACCTTTTGCAATAGGAGTGTCTATGGGTTTACAATCTTGCATACGAAATCGTTCAAGAACTTTATTTATATATGTTTCTTGCGAAAGAGACAACAATCTCTTCGAACGATCTCTTGAAATCTTAACTCCAAGAATGTATGCAGCCTCACCCATATCCTTCATCTCAAAGTTGGAAGACAACCAACTCTTGATAGTATGAACAAACTCCATATTGCTTCCGGCAATTAGTATATCATCAACATATAATGATATGATCACAAATTAATCCTTGGATCTTTTGATATATACGCAATGATCCTCATCAATCATTGTAAAATCATATGCCATTATGGCATTATGAAAACGTATATGCTATTGTCTCGATGACTGATTAAGGTCGTATATCGATCTCAAAAGTCGACATACATTTTCTTCTTGGCCTTTCACTATGAAACCAACGGGTTGTTCCATGTATATTTCTTCCTCTAATTCTCCATTGAGGAAAGCAGTCTTTACATCCATCTGATGTAACTCTAGATCCATACAAGCTACTATTGCCAGAAAATGCGAATCGAGGTAAATCTCACTACAGGAGAAAACGTATCTTCATAATCAATTCCTTCCTGTTGATTATACCCCTTCGCCACAAGGCGAGCCTTATGCCTTTCTATCGAGCCATCAGCCTTTCGCTTTATTTTGATAACCCACTTGTTCCCAATAGCTCTGCGTCCTTTTGGAAGATCAATCAATTCTCAGACTTGGTTTGATTTCATTGACTCCATTTCCTCTTCCATTGCATGAATCTATTTTTCCTTACTAGGGCAATTCAGAGCCTCATTAATATTTCTTGGCTCATCCTCATCTTGTGGAGCAACCATAAAAGTTTCCCATTCAATGTCAAAACGTCGAGGGGGAATATTTTGGCGACTTGTTCGCCGTATGGGAGTTTGTACACTTTGCACATCATTCCCCATTATGCTCCCACTTGGATTAGATAATGATGATGTCGTCTCATTATATGGTTGCAATTGAGAATGAGTTGAATTCAATTCATCACTTCTCATATTACTCCCACTTGGAGGAACTCCACCGAGATCATTATCTTGATCCAAGGTTTCAAATAGGGAGTTATCTTTCCCTATTTTTCCCTTCTTAGGAAATTCATCCTCTAAGAATGTGACATCCCGTGATTCAAATTCAGTTATACTCCCACTTTCTTGCTCACCTATGAACATATATCCTTTTGAGTGTTCCGAGTATCTTATGAAAATACTCTTCTTTCCTCTGGGACCCAATTTTCCAAACTTGTGAGGGGACTCATGTGTATAGGCGGCATAACCCCATGGCTTAAGAAAACCTAAGTCCGGTTTTCTACCTGTCCATAACTCATATGGAGTGGAAGTAACTGATTTGGAAGGCACTCGGTTAAGTATATAGGCAGCAGTTAACAACGCATCACTCTAAAAGGTGATAGGTAAGTTAGCATGTGCCATCATGGACCTAACCATTTCCAGTAGGGTTCTGTTTCTTCTCTCCGCAACACCATTTTGTTGAGGATTATATGAAATAGACAACTGTCTTTCTATTCCTTTTTCATCACATAATTTTCTGAACTCATCAGATAAATATTCTCGACCTCGATCGGATCTCAATACTTTTATTTTCTTGTCTAATTGATTCTCTACCAGGTTCATAAACCTTTTGAAACAACTTATTGCTTCAGATTTGTGAGAAATCAAATAGATATATCCGAATCGAGTATAATCATCTATAAAAGTGATGAAATAAACAGCCCAATGCCTTCCTCTCACATTCATTGGACTACAGATATCAGAATGGATTAAATGCAGAGGAAATTCAGCTCTTTTACATTTTCCAAATGGTTTCCTTGTCGTTTTCCCTTCTAGGCAATGCTTACAGATGGGCAAATCGACTTTTTCAATGCTGCCCAACAAGCCCTCTTTGGCTAGTCTATTCATACGCTGTTGGCCAATATGACCAAGTCTAGCATGCCACACATTCACATCATTATCATATGAATTAGGAGATATGAGAAGGGAATGACAAACATTTGCATTAACATAGTCAATATCTAATACAATGAAACCATCCAGAAAATAACCACAACCATAGTAATTTGTATTCAAAAACAAATCCACACCTCTATCATAGAAGTTCATATTAAAACCTAATTTAACCAACACTAAAACAGACACTAAATTCCGACGAATCTCCGGAGCATACAACACATCATGTAGGAACAAAGTGCGTCCACCACGCATATTCAATTGGCATGTGCCAATTCCTTTCACTTCAGCTCTGGAGTTGTTTCCCACATAGATCCACTTAATTCCAGTTGGTACTGCCGGAATTCCACGAAGGATCCTCTATCCTTCGCTACATGGTCTGTCGCTCCCGAATCCACAGTCCACGAGAGATTAGATTCAGTCAAGAATACAGAACTTGACACATATGCAAAGTTCCCAATTGTACAAAGGGTGTGTACCTTCTTTGGCTCGCGACAATCGCGGGCATAGTGACCATTTTGGTCACAGTTGTAACATTTCACCCTTGAGATACTCTTCACATGAGAACGTTTTCCTCTCTTTTGTTGGTTAATTCTTGGTTTCTTGCAAGAAGGACTTGATCCCTTGCTTTCCCACATATTGAACGAATCAATACGCTTGCGCTTAGAGCTTGAAGCCCTTTCTAAGCTTAAAGCAACACAGTAAATATCTGTATCCTACTCAAATGCCTTGAGGTGTAGATCAGTTAGCTCAAGGTGGCGCACAGCATCCTCTAGATCTTCCATAACATGGTCAAGAGCTTTTAGTGCTTCTTGCTTTTCCAACACATATTGAATTCTCATATTCAATATTTCACAATTCTCGCCATTCAATTTGTCATCTTTATTCAAATCAGCAATGACGTTCTTATTTACTGAATCCATCGATCTGAACATATCAGACACATATGCACGAAATATTAATGCCTATCACTTATGCATCTATTTTGCACAAACCCATCATATTAATTAATAATTTTAAGTAAGGTTTCAGAATCAAAAGATCACTATGTTTCCAATCATCCTCTAAAAATCCTAACTTAAAAACTATCATTAATATGATTGTCATATGCAAAATCAATTTTATGAAGTTACAAAAACTTCTATAACTACCCACAGCTAACTACCCACAGCAACCAGCAATCACAGAAAGCAACAGATAATTGACATACAATATAATAATAATGCTTTCACATAATATGGCTAACATATAGGTTGCTACAACAACAACAATTAGGTAGTTAACATTACATAAGATGTCCACCAAGAACACTAAATAAAGACCAGCCATAACATCTAAAAACAAGGCATCATACTACTAATAGGGAAAGCAACTACATGGTTCAATTTCTTTTGCTTTTTCTCTGTAAAATTTTCAGGCATTCTCGACAGTCACCGAAAAACAGATGGATATCCCTTAGGATTTCTCCTACGCACATTCATTCCTGGCCTAATCGAAGTCATTCCTTGGGTCGCAGTCTTTGTGGCTCCAACCCGATGATATTCATCCACAAATTCCATTACTAGCTCCTTATATCTAGTAAATCCTTTGACTTCCCATAGGCGATTCAACACTCCTTGCCATTCTGGTGGAAGAGTGTTCATAAAGAATCGCACCATCTGAATATCTGGCATGGGATAACCGTTCCAAATGACTTCTTGAATTTTGTTGTTGACCTCTAAGACATGATCAATTATGTCGTCACTCTCCCATCGATAACCATTCAAATCGGCTATTAACCTTGAAAGCCTTTCCTTTTGTTTATCTGACATTGTGCGCACAGATGCGCGCGGCTTACGAGGAGGCATTGTTCCTACAATAAATGCAGAACAAAAATGGATTACATATAATCCACATAGACATAATTGAAAAAAGAAACACATTCTTCTTTTTCTTTTTTTTTTTGGGTCAACGATCATCGGTCAACGGTCAACGGTCAACCGTCAGGTCGTCGGACCGGTCGGACAGACCGACCGCACGTGCCGCGCGCGTGCGTGGGCTGATGTCACGCAGACGTCAGCCTACACGTGCCGCGCGCGTGCCAGGCCTCCGCGGGTCGGATCGGGTCAGAGTCGCCGGTCGGGTTGCCGGTACCGTGACCGCTCGGCCAACCGACGTTAGTGCTGACGTCAGCGATGACGTCACCCCAGCGGTTAGCGACCGTCGGGTGACATCATGCCGACGTCGGCGCTGCGTCCGTGGACCGGCGCGTGCCGGTTCGCCAGCCGGCGGCGCGCACGTGCCAGTTCGCCGACCGGCGCGTGTGCCGCACGGGCTGGACGAACCAGCGCGTGTGGGCGCATGCGGCGTCTCCCGGTGGCGTGCGACATGTCGCCAGACTCGTCTCGACGTCCCCTTCCTCCCTATGCCATCGGAATTCGACTTCGACTTTCGAAAAATCGGAAAAAAGGGCGAACAGCACTCGGGTGTCGGGATTTCTAGCCCCGATCTGTATGGCCGAAACACTTTGTGCGAAAAAACAATCAAAAACATCAAACAGGTCGGGAAAAACGTGAACTAAGGCTCTGATACCAATGTTGGGATTAGCGGATCCCCGAAAATGGATTCGACACTTAAACCGAACCCCTAAAACGAATGCGGAAGACAAGCCCGGGAATAATCACGTATCACCGATCGTAAAGCACACCACGGATTCGAGCGTACCTTGTTAGCCACATATTAGACACCGACGCCGAGAAAAGGAAGAGAATCTAGCCCTTGTTTGATCCGATGACGACAATTCGCTTGGTAGGAATGCGGCGTCACTTCTTTTGCTTACAGCCCTTTTGGAGAGAGAGAATGTTGGAAGAAAAGGAGACGTACGTACTAAATATGCCAAAAGGTACGTTCTCCCTTTCTCTCATCCCTTTTATACCTTCCTCCATCCACGGGCCTTATTCCTGTGGGCCGGGCTTTTAGGCCCAACATGGGCAGACAGGCCAACTTAGGCCCATTACCATAACTTAATAAAACCATCAAGAAAGAAAATATCAGACAATATGTCTGACTGCATATCGGATTTTGACACCATTAAGAAATCAACGTATTGAAAACGGTCTCGCTGTGTAGGTTATTCGTGGTGCATGGGGCATGGTTCACTTGAGCAAAGAAAATCGTGGAAGAAAAGGACGAATTAAGAGATGATATGTCCATTTCTTGACTTGGTGAATAAAGAAAAATAGAACATATACATGGTGAGAGAAGTCAAAACATCAATTACATGTCTATTTCACTTTGAATTTTTGAGATCAAGTTAGATAAACCGTATCCGCGAACTTATTTTCTAACGGTTGACAAACAAACCCCCGAGTGACTTTCTGATGTGACTACGATCATCGAGAATTTTGAATAGGAGAACTCAAGGAAGAAGTGTTAAAGACACAAAATAATTCAGACCGACAAACCCCAAAGAATTCATAGCCCAAGAGGACATTTTCATCTCAAAAAGCAAGAGAGTGAATCCCAAGCCGGGTATTTTTCTTGGTTTTGACCCATGCAATTAACCCTGCCCGAGAAGCCAATTAGGAAGTGGAGAAGTAATTCCTAGCGAATTTCCTTAATCCCATCCGCACGGAAAAGTTATTCGATGATGGCACCCACAAGTACTATACTATCAATAATTAGCTCAACTTTGATTGGACAAGCGATCCACCAGAGCCACTCGCTAGCAACCACGAGTGTCAGCGATTACCACCATCCGACCGGTGAAAATGTATTGCCTAATAGAGTCAGCTACTGGCCCATACAAAGGGAATAATTGAGCAGACATCCCATGGAAAATGCGAGGGTTTCTTCATCAAAGGGAGGCAAGGCTTTCGTCCCGGCTGGATCGCGTTACCCTTTAGTCACGCCGCGTGGAAGGCCTGTAAGTCCGATAGTTTGCGATCCGCAATCAACTGTTTAATGACATTATGTACCGAACATCGGCCCTTAATTAATTGATCATTGTCAGAGATCGAACTCAAGGAACATGGAAACCCTTTTTTTTTTTTTACATAATAGATTGTTAAGAGGAAAGTTCAATCAAAGGAAAGCTCAAACCTACTATTGCTTGTAATATTCATTAATGATGAAAATTGCTAAAAAGTTCTATGAATTTTTCCAATTCAGTTCTATACATTTTAATTGTGCAATTTAGTCATTAACATTTTTATATTTTGCCAATTTAGTCCATCTCACTTATTTTTGCTGGAAATCATTAACATAGATTCTGATTCTTGTATGTGGAACAATTAACGTTGACGTGGATAACTTTTTTTTAATTTTTTAATAATTTTTAAATTTTTTATTTATTTTTATGTTTTATATTATTTTGCCTTTTCTTTTCTTCTTCTTCTTCTTCTTCTTCTTCTTCTTCTCCTCCTCCTCCTCCTCCTTCTTTTGCTCCTTCTGCTCCTCCTCCTCCTCCTCCTTCTTCTCCTTCTTCTTCTTCTTACCTCTATTAAAAAAAAATGAAATGAAAAGAAAAAATAAAAAGAAAAATAAAAGAAAGGATAAAAAAAATTTAAAAGAAAAACTTGTCAACATTAGCGCTAACTTAGCCATATAGGATGGTTAGCGTCTACGTTAGTGATTTCTAATTAAAATAGGCTGAATTGACTTAATTGGCAAAACATTAAAAAGTTTTGAATTATATTAATACAATTAAAAGATTTATGATTAAATTGATACAAGTACAATAGATTTATAACTTCTTTTTTAAGTTTTCCATTATTAGTGAAATACTGAAGTGATGTGTTAGTTAATAAAAAGTTCAAGCCTGTAAAAATGAGAGGAAGAAGAGGAAGAAACTGATAAATTAACTATGATGTCTGCTCAATTGAAAAGGTCAGAAAAGGAACTATGGTTGATTGGAACTCTATACTTCTCAATGACGATAATTAAAATGTCTTGCATGCCCAATTGACTCTTGCAATCCCCTCAACTTTTGGGTGTAACGTCTCATTTGATCGTGCGTCAAGAATAAATGAGTATGGAATCAATAAGAGAATCAGTTTAAAATTCAAATGGTCCTCCATAATTTCAGCCTTCTCATTGTCGTAAATAGCTGTCAATTAGTTGAGATTTTCTTCGTGTCCTTGATAGTCGGTTATGACCTTAAAGGACTCATCGGTGGAACGCGTCCTTGCCCACCGGAAGAGATCACCCGCGACAATCGACAGCCTTGAACGCCGCCCACTTTCATTGAATTGGACAAGACCAACTCTTGCTCAACGGGATTTTTGCTTCTACTGCCGAAGCCATCATTCCCCTTATTGCCTCTTGTGCAACATCTTAAAGTGCATGGAACAAACTTGCAACACTTTACGCAAGCAAATCCCGATCCCGCGTCATGCATCTCAAGGACCAATTATCAACGGTTAAACGCAACTCTCGTTCTATTTCTAATTTTCTTATAGCAACTAAAATCTATTGCAGATGAGTTGGCAATGATTGATTCACCTCTCCATGACGATGACCTTGTCATCTACACTCTCCGGGGATAAGGACCGGAATATCGTGAAATCGCAACGGCAATTCGTGCTCGTGAAAACACAATCACTTTCGAGGAACTTTACGACAAATTAGTTGCCGATGAAATGTTCCTTCAACATGAAGAAACGGCAGCTGAAGTCCTGCCACTAATAGCCAATTTTAGCACTCGAAACACTCGAGGTCCGAGAGCCCCATACCGATGGAACAATTCTGGCCGTTCTGGACAGCCTGCTGGAGACTCCAGAAATTCCTTGGCACCCGCAATTCAAACCGCCGGAGAGATCACACAAGCAGTGACTCGCGGTCTTCATAGCACAACAGCTCCCGGCCCGTTTGTCAATACTGTGATCGCGTGGGACACTCCGCCAAAAATTGTCTCCGTACGCAAGACACGATCCGTGCTCCGGTTGCAAATGTTGCAGCCAGCCCAAGTTCAACTCAAGAAGCGGCTTGGTTGGTTGATTCGGGAGCCTCACATCATGTTACAAGTGATCTCACTAATTTATCTCTGTAGCCAACTGATATAATGAAAAATCATTTCACCTTTTTAGTTGGAACTTTAGGTGGTTCTCGAAAAAAGATAGCAAAAATAATTAGGCAAACCTCCTGGCTGTATCTGTACCCTTACTTCCTTTATCATTGAGCGGTCATTTAGGGGCCTTAACTGGTGATCCGGGCTATTTCCCTCTCGACATAGGACCAAAAATTCTTTCACAAAACAATCCATCCTTTTCCGGTTTATTGGTTTAGTGAGTATGAAGGCCCGGATGAGAGTCGTTGGTGATGGTTCAGGTTTGAGTATCACTCATATTGCTTCTACTACATTAAATTACCAGTATAATTCCTTTCAATTGTCTGATGTTTTACGCACTCCTCACATAACCAAAAATTTAATTTTAGTTTCACAATTTTTTCCTACTAACCGAGTCTCGATTGAATTCTTTGCCTCTCATTTTTGGGTTAAGGAACTTTGCACGGGGGCGATGCTACTTCGAGGAGAACTTAGATTAGAGATGGCGTTTATATCCTCTTGGCAGCCGAATGTCTCACACATGCCCTTGGTTGGTGAGTGGACACGAGCAACCATGTGGCATGATCGATTAGGTCATCCATCCATCGATATTTTACGTCACACCATTAAGCATTTTTCACTTCTGTCGTCAAATGAGTCTAGTCTAGGAAATAAGTTACCATGTGATTCTTGTCGTTGCAATAAAAGTCACAAATTACCATTTCATTCTTCAACTTTAGAAGGTAGACATCCTCTCGACTTATTGTACACGGACGTTTGGGGTCCGGCATCTACTTTATCTATTGATGATTTTCGTTATTATGTTATTTTTGTTGACCAGTTCACTCGCTTATATTTGGTTTTATCCCTTCCATAACAAGTCCGATGTTGCACCTATTTTTGAGCAGCTCAAAACACTTGTCGAAAAACAATTTCAAGAAAAAATACGAACTCTTTACTTCAATGGGTCGGGGAATTCATTTAACATAAACCATTTTTAGCAGAACATGGAATTTCACACCTAACCACACCTCCATACATCCCACAACATAACGGCACCGCTGAAAGGCATCACCAACACATCGTCGAAATCGGATTAACCCTACTACACAAAGCCAGCCTACTTCCCACCTTTTGGACCTGCGCCTTCCAAACCTCCACATATCTCATAAATGGCCTACCCACAGATATCTTTAATCTTAAGTCTCCATATCACCGCCTACTACCTGTGGCTTCGGCAATACACAGAAAACAAGCTTTTACCACGCTCTCACTCGTATATATTTCTTGGTTATTCTTTAACTCAAATTGCGTACAAGTGTTTTGATTCTGCTACCCAAAGAATATTCCTCTCACGTTATATTGTCTTTGATGAAACCGTCTTCCCATACCCATCTTTGAACCTACCTGAGTCCTCCCCCTCATTCTCAACTAAAACTCCTCTTCTTCAGTCACCCACTGTGCCATATATTGCTCTTGCTCTGAACACGCCATCAGCCGTGACAAGCGCTCCTCCTAGTAGCCCAGCTGACGCGTAAGTTCTGCCAGCCAACCCACTCGATAACTCAGTAAGTGATCCCTCTTCGAACACCGCGCACACACCTCTATCCAATGCACGTACCACCAGTGTCGCACCTCAAACCTCACCAAGTAACAACCACCACCCAACCAGCAGTACCTCCACCGGAACCAATGTCCCACCAACCAGCCCCTCACTCTCCCTGCTCTTAGCCGAACTACCCCCAAACCTGCCAAGCCTGAATCACCCACCGCACCCACAACACGATCACACGCTCTCAGAATAACATTTTCAAGCCTAAACGAATACATACACTCACCACAAAACATCCCCTACCTCAAGCTTTGAGCGATCCCCAATGGGGCTCCGCTATGTCCAAGGAAATCAATACCTTAATTCGAAATGGAACTTGGGAACTAATCCCAAAGAATTCTTCCATGAATATTATTGGTTGTAGGTGGGTCTACAGAATCAAGCATCGATCGGACGGTAGGATCAAGAGATACAAGCGCATCTTTTCACCAAATGATTTCACCAAAGACCGGGAATTGACTTATGGTCACCACGCCAAATGGATGTAAGCAACGCATTTTTGCAAGGAACGCTACAAGATGAAGTGTTCATGGCACAACCTCCTGGTTTTAGAGACCCAACAAAACCTGACCATGTGTGCAAACTCAGAAAAGCTATCTACGGGCTCAAACAAGCTCCTCGAGCTTCATACAATGAGTTAAGTGCATTTCTAATAGCCAATTCATTTACTAATTTCAAGGCCAATAGCTCCCTTTTTATCTACTCATACAATGACATAGAGGCATGTTTCTTGGTATATGTTGATGATCTTGTCATTACGAGCAACAACACTTGGTTTCTCAATGATTTCATTGCAACATTATCCAAGCGTTTTTCGGTCAAAGATTTGGGGACCTTAGGCTATTTCCTTACAATCGAAGTACTTCCCACCAAGAAGGGTCTTTTGCTCTCGCAACATAAATACATACGGGATCTACTCGAAAAGCATAAAATGGCCGAAGCAAAGGATGTTGGGTCTCCAATGGCAACCGGTAACACACTTACACTTCATGATAATCGGGGTACACATCCGCCCCTGAATTTCGGAGCCTCATAGGTGCCCTTCAACACCTCCTAACCACTCAACCAAATATGTCGTTCGCTATCAACAAATTATCTCAATTCATGCTTCGAGCCAACATTAAAACATTGGTCTGCTGCCAAATGCCTTCTTTCCATGGGCTTCACTTGCGGCGAGATACAAAGCCCATTTTACATGTCTATTCTGATGCAGATTGGGCTGGTGATTCAGATGACATGACTTCCACATCCAGCTTCATTGTTTATCTTGGCCCCAATCCTATCTCTTGGAGCTCCTGCAAACAGCGGTCCGTTGCCCGATCATCAATAGAAGGTATAGAGCAGTTGCCGCTACCTCATCGGAATTACTTTGGGTTCAAAACTTGCTCACCGTACTGGGAATACACTCATTGAAACACCCACGATATACTGTGACAATATTGAGGCCACTTATGTGTGTGCCAATCCAGTCTTCCACTCTCGCATGCAGATTATCACCTTGCTCGTAATTTATTTTCCACCCAATTAGCTTTGTCCACCATGAGCTCTTCGTAAAAGACGGATCATTGAGAGTTCTATTTCTATTTCACATTTTTGACACAAAATAGAAAAAGAACATTTAGAAACCAACTAACGGACATCCTTACCAAGCCACTATCAAAACATTGCGGGCAAACACTTCCCGAGTCAAGATTGGCGTTTCCGACCACCGGAAACTCCATCTTGAGGGGGATTTGGGCGAGCTTATAAGAGAATCAGTTTAAAATTCAAATTGTCCTCCATAAATAGCTGTCAATTAGTTGAGATTTTCTCCATATCTTCAGTTGTTGCCATCCTTGTACATGTACTGTAAATATCTTTGAAATACAGCAATAAAAATCATCCTGGAAAATATTCTCTCAATTTCCCTTTTATAGAATCCATATCTAACATTGAGCATGAAAACAATGTAAATCTATATTACTCTTGCCCAGTGTACTTATATCCTTGCAGGGATCATTTCACTGGAGTTCAGTCCATGACTCAAAAGTCCACGGAAAACACAACGTTCAAAGGATTTAGCTCTTTCACGTGCATTTACTGCCTTCAAGGTTTTGAACTAAGAATTCTTCTCTTGCTCCTACAGGCAACTATAGGCTCCACAAAAACCAAAAGGCTTTTGATTTGACAAAAAACATATGAGTGCTCACGTTATTGACAGCTCTATAAGATCTAACCTATAACGTCTATGACAACTGGAGTGAAGGCGATCCACAGCTGCTCGAACTGCCACCTTCGCCACCGCAGTGACATTCACGGGAGGTGTGATGAGGGGGCCCAAGAGCAGCAGTTGGTTGAGTGCCTTGGCGTGCTGAAAGGTCTGCAAACATTGAAACACAAAACAATACTCTTCAGAAAAGGTGAAGATGGCATATGGTAGGCATGGCATTTTCCAACTTCGGGTTCTGCTCAAGCAAGGTTCTAGCAAGTATTCTTAGTGATTTCAATGGAAGGAGGACAGTAAAATATGGGCCATATTGTAGACAGCAAGGCGTAGCGTAGACCAACGTCATTCAGGCAAAGCATAGACCATTTTGTGTAGGAGCTCACACGAGTAGTGTCGGAAACATGCCACATTCAGTGTAAAACTGATTAAAGTTTAGCATCTAAGGTTGTCGAGGCACGTACCTCTCTTAGTTACATTGGTAAGCTCGACATTTCTCGCTATCTTGTGGCACCCGTCATCTACATGGTTAGGAAGTCCTTGTTCTGCAGATGGTGTGCCTCGCTCATTGGTTAAAACATTGTTAACTTGGCTGGAGTTGCTTGACGGACGCGGGGGGAAATTAGTATTTTCTAATATCTCAACAGCTGCATGCTCATTGATACCATCATCCATACTTCTATCTCTGAATCTGCCCTTCCTTAAAGTATGGGAATTGACGTCTCTTTCGTAAAATCTTCTTCCCAATGCAACTATTTTCTGCCACAGTGAAGCTGAAGAACTTGTTATGACACGCCAATTCCTTTTGACAAACATGACCATGTAAATGAGAAGAGCTAAAACTGCAACAACTCCAGCAATCACGAACAGGCCCCAGAAACTATCAAGGCCCAAGCTATTGGAAGAAATGGAGGGAGTTGAATCGAGGCAGTTGATTTCTGATGTAAACCACACTTTTTCAATTTTCGTCATGTTAGGCCCTTCAGTTACATTGAGGATTGCTCGTGAAATATCTGGGACTAGCGGAGACCCTTTGGGGAAAACCTGTAAACCAAAATAAGCAGGACATGAGATTTTTCAATCAAAGAAATAACAACTAACCTTAGTAATTGTGGAATTTGAGAGGTTTTGTTTTGTTTTTTGTTTTTTTTTTTTTTTTTTTTGCTAAAATTGAGAGATTGACTTACGAAGCCAAATCCAGCAGTTTTAAATGTCGGGATCATTAAATATTTGTTGCAATATTGAGAAAGAATAAGTTTAATGTCAGGGACTTCGTCGATTGCAGCTGCAATCCCACCCTTTGAGCTTCCTTTGGAAAGAAGCGCATCACATTCTTCAGCAGACTTATAAGATACAAGTCTGTAATCGTCGAATTTCATTTGCTTTAGCATCTCACGAATGAAAGCTCCATACTGGTGGTATCCCACTCTTTCTCCACTATTTAGGAGCTGATACACATCAGCTATAGTTGGTTGAGAATTTTGCACCAACAAAAGAGAACTCAAGCTTGTTGTATAACTTTGCGTTAGTATGAGTACCACGAAAACCCACACGATCACAACAAATCTTGTTAGGTTGCTAAATGCTCTCTCGACTGCAATCCAAATTAAGGGTAAGCGCATAAATTCTCCAACAATGATATGTAAATTGTAATGTTCGATTGATCTACTAAAGTGAAGGGTGTTTACTTTGAGCAAAGACCATGGTTGAAAACGAAAACCAGAGGCTCGTGCCGACTTGATGCGTGGCTGGACCCCTTAAATCTTCATTAATCCGATGTTCAAGAATCCACACGACCAATGCTATAAACACAAAAAAGCATCCGATGGTTAGCCAAAGGTCCCAAGTGAGTGGCTTCAAGAAAACCCAAGTATTTTTGCTCTTGTTGTCCTTGTATGGCACAAGCATTGCAATCCCCGATTCTGTGTATGGTAAGGTAAACTCCACATACAATGATCTGTTTGCAAGGAGCGTCGTATCACCCACCACTGCATCATAATTCTGTTCCAATGAAAGGAAGGGAAAAATATTTTCTTTGTCAACCACATGATAGCACATTATGTTTTAGCATGTAATCCAATGGGATTAAGCTGTTGCAAAGAGTTATCTCACCTGGTAATATACTTGATCGATCATGTCATTGTAACTACCAGCGCTTCTTCCATTAGGCAAGGCAAACGGAGTAAATTCATAAGTCAACGCATAAGGCAGTTTTTCTATCACGGCTCGAAAGATGTCGATACAATATCCGGTGACTTGGGATGTGTTTGTTGTAGGATCACGTGTCACCATCACGAATTGGTTGAAACCGTCTTTCACGGGAACTAAGATTTTCAAACTCTTCCCAGTCGTGGGAAACTCCCATCCCTTGGGAACAGAGGTCGAATCTCCTGGCCATATTATTGTTCCTAAATTACTCTTCGAAGTGGAATATTTGCTTGTGTCAGATGGATTCAAATCTCTCAGCAGCCCATTTTTTAGGGTCCAGAACCCGATCCCTCTTGCCGCGTTTCCATTGATATTAACAATTTGGAACACTAACGATTCTAACTGCCCATCAACAAGACTGAAATTTCCAGTGAGCCCCATGAATGTGATATTAGCTAGTTCTTGGAGAAGTTCTCACCATTTTGAGAGACCCCAATAGTGTCCAGATCAGTTGCATCTGTCAAAGTATTCAAAATCTCGAAGCTAAAATTCACCGTTCCCATTTCCTCAACAGCCATTGCCAGAGCCCGAGCAGCATCATAAGCATTGTATCCGAAGATGTTCAACGGAGGACTAAGGACGGATGGATTCTCTTGTTGGAGTTTCTTCTTCCACTGGACCACGAAATTGTCCAGGTTCCTTGTGTCTGGGACGTAAGTCTTGATTCCCAATACTCCTTGCATTGAATTAGCAACAACAGATGAATCCACAGAACTCAATAGGTCAGTGATTCCATTAGTCAAGATCCATACATAACCTCTCCCCATCATTCCTGCCTCTTTTGCTTTGGCAAATAGCCGAGAACCGAGGGTAGGTAACATGTGTACGATGAAGACCCTCGTTTGCATCGTCATTAACTTGTAAAGTTCCTGCCCGATTTGATTGTCCGTGGCTGAAGGAGGAATGAGGCTCCTATAGGGCACTCGCGTATCGACCTCTTCCAAAGCATCCGTAAGAGAAGGTATGATGCCTTCTCCGAACTCATTGTCCACATATATTAGAACCGCTTCTCTCCAGCCAAAAGCTTGCACGACTGCGCTTATGGCATTCACTTGGGACGAGTCATTTTTTGCAGCTCGAATGAAGTATGGACTCCGAATGGAACTGAGGAAAGGACTAGTAGCAGAAAAAGAGATGATCGGCACATGAGATTTGTTTCCAAGGTCAATGATGAAGTCTGCTTGCACTGAACTTTGGGGGCCTATTATGGCGTGGACTTGCTTATTCTTTATCAGATCAAGTGCTGCAATGGTGAACCAGAAAAGATGGTGAAACAATAAAAAGTTCGGCAGATAATGGAAATTCTTATTGGAAAAGGCGCATCAGAAGCCATTCAAAACTTGGTGCAATGTTATTAACTATGTAGATGTTTAAGAAGAAGGTAGCATCGGAACTTGAATTTGGAAAAAAACTCGTACTTAATATTATTGAAACACGTGTTTACTAACTAGAAAAATCTGACGTCAACTCATTATGGTTAGATAATAATTTAACATGTGCTGAAGATGATGAAATCTCGATTTCTCCGACATGGCTAAGCGAAACCTCTTATTTTTTAGGAAAATATTAAATATTACTCACAAGACATAGTCGACCACTCCCATTTTCTTTTAACTTGATTTCAAACACGATGCACAAGTTCACAAACGATATTTATCGATACCAAGGAAGCTCACTTTGATTAAGTGTACTACATATCCATGAAATACCCCGGGCATGTAATTGAACAAGCCCTGTATCATAACTACTTACTCCATCAAAGACTCAAGCAAAAGTCTAGATAAGAGGTTCGAACATGAAATTTTTTGTACTTTGTGGTGCGAGGAGTCGATGCCGCATGTCCACTCTAGACTCCAAGCCCCACATTTTAATTTTATGGATTTTGTGAGGGCAGACCTTTCCGATGTTATATCATATATCAAGCCTCTCAGCATCCATATTAAACTGCTTTCATGCACTGACAATTATTTGATCGAACCGGAATCCTATGTTGTTTCAATCTCATTTAATAACGCACAACTTCCATGAAAACAGTTAGTCACTGGATCAACTTGCTTAACTAGAAATTAAAAAAAAAAAAACAAATCAGAACAATTATGTAGATATATTTTCTCGAAGAAAAAATTTAATAGTGTTTCTATCAACCGCCCCCACTTAAATGACTATTTTTCTACTCTGAAAAGCACAACAAAAGTTTATTTGTTCAATTGAAAACTTCTTGTCACTTGAATATATATTTTTGGGAAATTCGAGATCAAAGAAAGTAAAACAATTTGTTATGTTTGTTTTCACTGAAAACAAATTGGAAAAAAAAATAATTCTATGGTATTTAATAACAAGTGAATCCACTAATGGCAGCTTGTAAATTAAAATTGATATGTAATAAACTATAATCAACATCTTTTTTGTTTGTTCTGTAATCCGTTAATCAAAAGGAATACAAGAAATAATCAAAGAATTTATGAAAAATATTATGTACAATATGATATAAGATGGATTTTTGTGAGAATATCAAAAGACATGAGCATTAATGAAGTATATCCAGGAGATGGCAGACAAGATTTATTAAAGAACCATATGAGACTTGTCAAGACAAAAAGAAAAAAAAAAAACTGATAAGCAGAAAATGGACATAAAGGGACTTACTCTTCTCACTTGGACACGCGGCAAGAAATCAGGAAATATGATTCCTTATTACCAAAAAAGGAAGTCGTTTTTCCTAATTTAATTTTCTATCAATCAAATAGTTTCCATCATCCAAATATTAAAAAATTCAAGAACAATTTCCTGACGATGATTCTTCTCAAACAGACTCTAAAGTTAGGGGTAAATACAGTACAAGTATCAATACTTTCGTACGGCACTCGCTTAAGTACCAAAACTTTTTTTTTTCGCTCACTTGAATGACAAATCGATGTAAAATCGCTCACTTAAGTGCCACTTCAACCAAATGTCCCACGTGGATTTTTATTTTTATTTTTTCGATTTTTTTTTCTTTAGGGCCTACGAGAGTCACCAGCAACCTTGCTAGCCATGAAATGCAGTAGACTCGAATGGCTAGTGCGGTTCATTCAAATGAAAAATTTGACCTACCTAGATAGTATAGTATAGGGTCAAAATTAGATTTGATAAATATCAATGCAATGAATTGTTTCAAGGCTGACCCTAATTAATTAATAAATTGACTCCCATTAAAACGAAATTCATTTGATTGAGATTATCTACCAATTCGACATAGATTCAAAATATTTTATCGAATCATATGATGAAGAAATTGAATTTGTTCCCAATCAAATAAATTCTTAAAGAAAAAAATTTCAATAACTTCTTGATCTTAATCCCCCCCCCGCATTTCAAAATGGCGCATTTATTAATTTCCTAGCCCTCACCCAAATTGAGCAAGGCTACGAGGGCCCTCGTCGGCTTTGGGGGCCGCGAGCGAGGGTCCTTGCGGCCTCGCCCACTCTTGGCAAGGCCCTGACACCGTTGCCGAAGGCCTTCATGGTCGAGGGCGAGGGTTTCATGGCCAGTGATGGTCGCCGGCCATTGGCTAGCAAGGCCACAAGCGCTCTTGCCAACTTTAGGTTGCTGTAGGGGAGGGTCCTCACGACCTCACCTTAAGGTCTTCCCAGCGAGAGCGAGGCTATGAGGCCCTCGCCAACCACTAGCAAGGCCCTAACAGCCTCACCTAAGGCCTTCACTACCAAGGGTGAGGCAGCCTGGGTGAGGATTTCATGATCGGTGAGGATTGCTAGTGACACTCGCCGGCCCTAAAGAAAAAAAAATTCAAAATTCAAAAATTCAAAAAATAATAATAGTAAAAAAAATATTTAAAAATATTAAAATAATAATTTTCGATGGACACATCGGACAACCAACAACCATGTCAACTTATTTGGCAGGACAAATCGGAAGTGGCACTCAAATGATCAATTTTTCAAATTTATAGCATTCAAGTGAGCGAAAAAAAAAAAAAGTTTTATCACTCAAGTGAATGCCGTACGAATGTATTGGCATTTATAAAGTACTTAGCCATTAAAGTTAGGCTTTCTTTCCAAAAATAAAGCTATGCAGCATGTGATTTTTGTGACTCGATTTCTAACACAGTTCACTAATCATCTATATGTAGACGTAATTTTATAAAGGTTTATTCCATTACAGCAGGACAAGAGTCATAGGGGAGCTATATATTCTTCAAAGAAAAGAACAGACAATAGTAGTCCTACATTTCACCCTCCAAGATCATAAAACAAAAATTCTGCTCACACATTTTTATCAAGATGAAACTGGGTCCACAAATTCATGCACATATATACATTGGTGAACTATGACATGATAGGAAGGTGGACTTCTAATTCAAAGATCACAAGTTTACCGACACCAACAATAATGAGGAGTTATTATATGGTCTGTAGATCATTTTGATCAGTATCATCTTAACCAGTAATTAAGTAGGTCCTACCATGAGCCCGAACGATTGATGCTTGAGATGTATTTGGTCTATATGATGCATAAACCATACACGCTTGTTTCAATAGTGCTACACCCTCTAACTACAAAAACAAAACCCAAGAAATGGTTTATTAGATTAGAGATTTTCGATTTGGGGTGACTGAAATAAATATCTCCATCAGGATATTATAATTGGATGGTCCCTAAAATTGTTTCTTGCAATATCGTTTTCTTAGTATAGCTTTCTGAAGAGTAAACTCCAAGAATTGAAAGGAATAAATGAAACAAATGGTTCCAAGGTCAAATGTTACGCTCAAAGACCAGTGTTTTCAAGAAGCACCGCGTGGCGTGGATGGAACAAAACCCATAAATACTGTCAAGCTAAGCGTCAAATTGTCAGTCTCTCAAGGCAGCATGACTGTGGTGGACGTGTGAAAGATATTAAATTGAATCTTAACCAAAATAAACTTCATCAATCAACGGAAGTATAAAAGGTAGAGAGAGAACCTGCAGCAGCAGCAGCAACCTCTTCTTCTTTTGAGTCTCTAACTTTGAGGATGAGCCTGGTCTTTTAAGAAGGGTTTGAACTATAAAAGTTAGAGATAGACAAGTTAACGCAGCTCAATCCCATCTTACCCACCCACGTCTCCAGATCAACAATCACCCCAACGTTCACTGGGATCGTTGTGGCACTGTTGTTGTTACTACTTTGCGCCACTGCTAGCTGAGGACCGTCGCTGCAGCACAAAATGATGGCTAAAAAGGAGAGAACCAAAAAGGGGAGCGTTTCAGCGTTGAAAGAGACTCTTGGAGGCATCATTGAAGAGGGTCTCGGGAAAACGCAAGTGTATGTTTGTGGGAGAGAGACATGGAGGATGTGATGACGAGGGCGATGAATTTATAAGGGAGAAGAGCTTTAAAAAGTGAGACAAAGCATGGAGAGCTTCCATTCAAGGATTGCTCGACATGACGGGTCCATCTGAGTGTACGTACCATGCAAAGAGATAAGATGACCTCCGGTAGTATTCACACTTCATGTTTTTGTTTTTCAATTTTTAATTTTGTATGGAGAATCCTAACAATTCTTTAACCTCAGGATTGTTTATACCATCATTTTTTTTTGCTGCTATTTCCATCTCGTTTTAAACAACTGATTATGGAACTTTGTCCGAGAGCTAGAAACTACTAGGATTTAAGACTAAGAAATGTATGGTCTCCGATATGATGTGTATGCGATGCATCATGTGTATACCATTCATATTTATTCGTCCTTTTTTATATTTTTTAATTCATTTTTATCATTTTTCTTAAATCTTTTTATATTTTTGTAAAATAAATGGATACTTAAAATATCGACAAAAATTCGAATGTCAACACGATCTCGTGTTATTGAACGAAATGATGGCCAATAAACAAACAAATAAGGTCTCATCAAGACTGAACACTTAGCTTTCACATCTTCCTTTCATGCGGTTTGTGGTGGCTTGTGACGAAGAACTAGTCCTTGACAAGTTGAAAGTCGAGGTTGAGGTGCTCGAAGTTGCATGCGAGCTTGGATGACCGTTTACACTTCGAATGATGGCGCCAAAAGATGGAGAAGTCGAGATGAAGAAGAGAGAACAGCGAGGGAAAATCACGGCCCGATCATGGAACGGGGGCCTGAGAGAGTTTTAGGGACCTCCGAGAAAAATCCCAGTGCTGGAGAGAGGAACCCCCCAAAAGCTGGTGTTCTTTCTGCCGCCGCCTCCTGTTGTTTTCGCTTTTGCAGCTCTCTCCCTCTTTCATGTCCTTTCAGGGTCACACCACATCTTATCCTTGATAAGAATTGAAAAGACCAATTACACAAAGTAAGGTGTTGAAAGTGTTAGACCAATCTAAGAGGAAAAAGGGCAATCGATACATCATCTTTATTTACTAATTGAGAATCATGACATTCTTCACAAAAAAGGTCTTGAATATTCACTTGACTTCAACTCGATTTCACTTCAACTTGGCAAAATCACATCTGAATCAATTCAATTTCATACAAGTGGTTCTTTTCCACATCCAAAATACACATATTGAATCCGTTATGTTAGACATGTCAAAATTTAATAGATTGTATTGTTATTTTTAGAAAATGGGTTCAGAATGATGAAGTCCAAAATAGAATGGATATTAAATGAGATCACGACTTACTTAAATCTAACCTATCTTTATGAATCTTTCTTTACTATCTTTCGCCCTCATTCAATCTCATGTTTGCCTACTCCGTGCTTTGACCTCAAATTGAGTGAGTTTTCCTTGATTTGGTCAACAATAAAAGTGTTTTAGTAATATTGATCAAATAAGATATGAGTCATAGATTTGTATTGCATAAAGATGGATTAAAATATGTTAAATAGATCATAATTGTTTAACATGTTTATCCATTATAAATGAACGTTGTGAATATTAATCAAACCGAGACATTTGGTAATGAACTTTAAAATGAATAACTACTGATAATACCAAACTAAGGATTTCCGTGCGATATCTTCACTTACGTGTGTTCGACCTTCGCATCAAGTTCTTCCTCCGCTCTTAACCATGCACGTGTGCCTCCGACGCTAAACTTGAACCTTCAGCGAGAGAGAGAACCAGCTTTGAGGAGTGGAGGGACCTCTCATGGGCCGTGGCCAAAGGTCAAGCGTTTGATGGACTTGGGCTGCTGGGCTGAGGATGAGCCAATTGGACCTGGTTTTCTGGATGGCCTGGAGAGTGATGACCCAAATTGAGTCGGCTCTAATTAGACCAATTGGCTGATGGGCCTGGGGTGATTTTAATGGGCTGCACTTGTGGTTTAATGATATTTTGGTGCTTTACTTGTTATTTTATATTTTTTTTAATATTCATTTCTTTCGTTCTTCTCTTCTATATTATTATTATTATTATTATTATTATTATTATTATTATTATTATTATTATTTACAAAAAATATGCACATCGAATTTGTCGGCAACAATTTAGGTGTCAACGGATTCTTTTAGTTAAATAGAATGGTTTGATAATAAAGCAAATACTTAGGAGCATATCATATATTACTGAGTCAATCGATTATTTATTTAGAGATGATAATATAGGATTTTGACGATTGGTTCAACCATGGAAGCCTATTCTACCGAACTTTCTCATTATACATTCTAAATTTTAGTTTAAGAAGTCATATTTTGTTACTAAATTAGACACTTTAGGCAAGTTATTAAATTAACAATGGACACTTTCATTGCCAATACATTATAGGATAAGAGAAGCCAACACGTACATGTAATGTCCACTAGAAAGTATTTTGAAAAGCATCTATCTTTCGTTATATTGTTTGCGATTAGACAATAAGCAGTATCAATCGCAGTCCTTACATGAGAAGAGAATGAGGGGGGAATTATTGTCAACTAATAGTACAAAGTTCGATGATGTTGAGGCATTTAAGTTTAGTATCTAAACTTGTTGAGGTATGTGTCCTTGTTCTGCAGATGGTGTGCCTTGCTCATTGTTTATATCGTCGTTGTTTTTGCTGAAGTCTCTTGACGGACTCAAAGGGAAGTTAGTGTTTTCTGAAGTTTTAACAGCTGCAATCTCATTGCCACCATCATTCGTAGTTCTATCCCTAGCTTCCCTAGAAGTATACGGATTGAGGTCCCTTTGGTAAAATCTTTTTCCCAATGCAACAATTTTCTCCCGCAATGAACCTGAAGAACTTGCTACTTCATGCCAACTTTTTTTAACGAACATGACCATGAAAATGAAGAGAGCTAGAACTGCAGCAGCTCCAGCAATCAGGAATAGGCCCCAGAAACTGTCAAGATCCAAGTTGTTGGAAGAAATCGAGTTAGTCAAATCCAGGCAATTGGATTTCGATGGGAACCATGTGTTTTCGATTTCTGTCATTTTAGGCCCTTCAGTGACGTTAAGGATTGCTCGCGAAATATCTGGTACTAGCGGAGACCCTTTGGGGAAAACCTGTAAACCAACAAGACATGAGATATTTCAATCAAAGAAATAATGAATAACTCTAATAATTGGAAATTTTGAGGGTTTTCTTTTTTGGGCTATGATTGAGAGGTTGGGGACTTACGAAGCCAAATCCAGCAGTTTTTAATGTCGGGATCATGGTATATTTATTGCAATATCGAGAAACAATAAGTTTAATGTAGGGGATTTCACTGAATGCTACTGAAATCCCGCCCTTTGCACTTCCCTTGGAAAGAAGCGCCTCACATTCTTCAACAGAATGATAAGATATAAGTCTCGAATCATCAAACTTCATTTGCTTTAGCATCCCATAAACGAAAGAGCCGTAGTAGTAACCCATTTTTTCTCCACTCTTTAGAAGCTAATCAATATCAGCCACAGCCACAGTTGGTTGAAAATTTTGCACCACCAAAAGAGAGCTCAAACTTGCCGTATAACTTTGCGTTAGTATAAGTACCACAAAAAACCACACGATCACAACAAATCTGGTTAGGTTGCTAAATACTCTCTCCCCTGCAATCCAAATTAAGAGAAAGCATCTAAATTTTTTAAGAACAATATGGATATTGTAATGTTCAGTTGATTTATTAAAGTAAAGGGTGATTACTTTGTGCAAAGACCATGATTGAAAACGAAAACCAGAAGCTCGTGCCAACTTGATGCGCAGCTGGACCCCCGAATTCTTCATTAATCTGGTGTTCGAGAATCCACACGACCAATGCTATAAACACAAAAGAAGCATCCGGTCGTTAACCAAAGGTCCCAAGTGAGTGGCTTCAAGAAAACCCAAGCATTCTTGTTCTTGCTGTCCTTGTATGGCACAATCATTGCAACCCCCGATTCGGTGTATGGCAAGGTGAAGTCTACGTATAATGATCTGTTCGCAATGATTGATGTATCACCCACCACTGCATCATAATTCTGTTCCAACAAAAGGAAGGGCAATGTTTTTTTTTTGTCAACCACATGATAGCATAGTAAGTTTCAACATGTATTACAACGAAATTAAGGACTTTGCTCACCTTATAAAATACTTTATCGATCATGTCATTGTAAGTACTTCCCGCGGTCCTTCCATCGTGATCGCAAACGGAATAAAGTCATAAGCCACAGCATAAGGCAATTTTTCAATGACGGCTTGAAAGATGTCGATACAGTATCCGGTGACTTGGAATGTGTTTGTGCTAGGATCTGGAGTCACAATCACAAAATGATTGGAACCGTTGCTCACGGGGACTAAAATTTTCAACCTCTTCCCATTTGTGGGAATCTCCCATCCCTTAGGAACAGAGGTTGAATCTCCTGGCCATATTATTGATCCGATATTAGTGGAATATTTGCTTGTGCTGATTGAATACAAATCTCTCACCAGCCCATTTTCTAGCGTCCAAAACCCAATCCCTCTTGCTGCATTTCCATTGATATTAACGATTTGGAACACAGTCGACTCTAGCTGCCCATCGATGAGTCTAAAACTTCCAGTGAGGCCTGCGAATGTCATATCGGCTAGTTCTTGGAGAAGTTTCTGACCATTTTGAGAGACCCCAAACTTGTCGAGATCTGTTGTATCTGTCGAAGCATTCAACATCTGGTAGGTAAAATTCGTCGCACCCATTTCCTCAATGGCCATTGCCAAAGCCCAAGCAGCATCATAAGCCCGGTATCCGAAAATGTTCAATGTAGGATTATGGACGGAAGGATTCTCTTGTTGGAATTTCATCCTCCATCGGACCATGAAGTTGTCTAGGTTTGGTGTGTCCGGGATATAAGTCTTGATGCCCAGTACTCCTTGCATCGAACTAGCGACAATAGATGAATCCACAGAACTCAGTAGGTCGGTGATTCCATTAGTCATGATCCACACATAACCTTCTCTCATCATTCCCACCTCTTTTGCTTTGGCAAATAGCCGAGAACCAAGGGTAGGTAACACGTGCACGATGAAGACCCTTGTTTGCATCGTCATTAATTTGTAGAGTTCCCGCAGGATTTGATCGTCCGTCGCTGAAGGAGAAATGGGGCTCCTATAGGGCACTCGCGTGTTGACTTCTTCCAAAGCTTCGGTAAGAGAGGGTATAATACCTGCTCCGAACTCGTTGTCCACATATAGGAGGACCGCTTCTTTCCAGCCAAAAGCTTGAATGACTGCGCTTATGGCATTCACTTGGGACGAGTCAATTTGCGCGGCTCGAAGGAAGTACGGACTCCGAAGAGAACTAAGGGGAGGACTAGTGGCAGAAAAAGAGACGATGGGCACATGAGATTTGTCTCCGAGGTGAACGAGGAAGTCTGCTTGCGCTGAACCTTGAGGGCCTATTATAGCTTGGACTTGCTTATTCTTTATCAGATCAAGTGCTGCACGGATGAACCAGAAAAGACGGTGAAATAATAATGATAAGTCAGATAATAATATAAATTCTTAGTGGAAAAGGCATAGTATTGATCAGAACCCAATTAAAACTTGACGCAATATCATAAGAAATAGAAATGTTTAAGAAAAAGGAAACATAGGAAGTTGAAGTTGGGAAAGAACTCGTACTTGATATTATTTAAACAGTATGTGTTTACGAATAATTAAAACTTCCCCCATTTTCTCCGTTTATTATAGTGATATTGACCCATGTTAATAAAATGTTTATGAAGTTGAATGTATCACTGAAGCTTTTTTCATTATGACTAGACTCCTGATTCAACATGTCCTTGAGATGATACAATGTAAATTCCTCCAACACGGGTAAGTGAAACCTCTTATTTTCAAGTATATATGAAATTATACTCACGAAACATAGTTGAACCTTCCCATTTGGATCTAACGTAATTTCAGACATGAACAGTTGTATGCAAATGCAAAATTTATTAATGTCAAGAAAGCGCACTTTAATTAAGTAAGTTGCAGATTCATGAAATTATTTGTACTACGTGGAGGGAATCGAGGCCGCGCCTCCATGTTTTACCAACTGAAACCAACCCATAAGGTTGTTGAAAGATTTAATTTATTAAGCATAGTACAGGCTTTCGGTTGTCGCCTTAGATGTCGTTTGGCATATGATATTGCAAACAAAGCAGAAACTAATTCTTTCGAAAGAAGTAATGTCAAGAACCAAACAGGAGGATAAAATGGCCCAGGACGATCAAGTTGATTTTTTTTTCATTGTTAAGTTGACCTCTTTATCTCATGCCATTTGAAAATTCCACTCTAGAATCCAAGAGCATTCCGTTCACTACCCCAAACACAATTACCTCTTATTTGGCCAATTTGAGCCTTATGCAATTCTTTCATAACCCTAGGCGATGATTATCTCCCAACATTGGAGCAAGGCATGTGATTTACCAACAAAATTAAAAATATTGGTCATGTTTATAAATACCACTCGAGAGTCCTAGATGCTCAAAAGAGAGTGAAAACTATGAGGCATGAAAAAGTAGTGTGTCCGGTAAAAGCAAGGCCAATGCCCATGAAAAAATGCAATGAAAAGAAAAAATGCAAAGAAGAACAAAATCAGTGGTCATGCAAAAGACAATCCATTGAAAAAAAAAAAAAAGCCTTGCAAAAGGAAACATGTATGGCAAGCAATGTCATTAGAACATAGAGTGAAGTTCTCATGTCTCAAGACAAATGGTCAAAATGACTCTCGAGATAGGTTAAATTTCAAAAGTCAGACTTTTGAAAAGTCGTATGATAGTAATGATGCCAAGATAATCACTCACTTTTAACCCTTTGATATCTAAAAAATTTTCAAACCTTTTTAAGGGCAAAAGAACGCTTCAAGTGCCAAAAGTTAGCAAAAATGGACACTTAAGTGTCAAAACTTACGAAAGTGACACATATGTGCCACTTTTTATGAAAAACGGGACACTTGAGTGCCACATCCGGCAAACTTTGCCGGAAATCTTACTTGGCATTTTTTTATTAATTTTTTCGCTTATGTAGCTCGCGAAAAACTGACTTAGTAACCCACATACAAAAACGATGTCATTTTGGTATAATTCGAATTTTAATATAATAATAAAATAAATTAAAATTAAAAAAATTAAAAATTTATTTTTTAAATTAAAAGGGGGGGAGGAGGGAGGTAGCTAGCGGCTGAGGGCTCAGTCCTCGCCGCCGCAGCCTCCCCTCCATTGCCGAGAAGGTGGGGGAGTGTTGACCGTGGCCACCGAGCCCTGGCTGGGGGCCGGCGGCCCCAGTTGACCGGCGGCGAGGTGGGGTGACCCCCCAAAACGACGTCATTTTGATATTGTTTAGCCATATCAGCATGTAAAACGACGTCGTTTTGCACGTAACTCGTCGGAAAATTGTCATGTCGGCATTTTGGCCGAACTTTCTCGCCGGTGGCACTTAAGTGATCCATTTTGCTCCAATTTTGGCATTTAAGTGTCACTTTCGTAACTTTTGGCACTCAAGGAGTCCGATATCCTTTTTAAAGCCTCACCCAAAACCAACATTATAACCTTTATCCAAAGTCTCTTCCGATTGGAATGGTTCGAGTTGAAATAAGAGTATCACACAGGAGCTATCGCTAGAATTAGTGGAAGCAATCCTATCTTATCTTATCTTCGAGGTTCTTGACTTGTAAACCTAATGAAGATATTGATTGAATATTCATTTCTAGGCCTTAAAGTGCATACCCTTGTGTAAGCCCATGACCAAGCTATTATTACATTCTTTTCAAAAGACCTTTTGATTAATAAATTGTATTCACTATGAATGTTTCCGAAAGCATTAGACATAGGTTGAGGGAGACCTCTCTAGTGAGATTTAAACAGTTTTCCCACATCAACGGTTAGGAATAAAAGCCCTTTTTTGAGAGTCAGTGTGAAAGACCTCTTTTGATTAGGATATTGCATATTTGATTTAACCCTTAGATGGTTAATTAAATCTCATTTTTTAAAAAAAAATTCTCTTCAAAGGGATTTGACAATCGACATCGTTTCGCAAGATTGGCTCTCAAGCAATCTCGAAACCCTTTTTCAAAATATATGTTCCTTAGTGAATCGGTTTTTGGTCATCCTAAACCATAATCATTGCTTTTAGTTTTTGGTAATCCTAAATCAACCATTGTTTCCGGTTTTTGGTCATCCTAAACCATAACCTTTACTTTTGATTTTTGGTTACCTTAAACCATACCCCTTGTTTTAGGTTCCTGGTCAACCTTAAATATCATCCCCTAGGTTCCTAGTCAACCTTAAACCTTGTTACTTAGGTTCTAGGTTATCCTTAAACCTAGGTTCTAGGTAATTCATAAACCTTGTCTTTTAGGTTTTAGGTTATCCTTAAATCTTGTCGTTAGGTTTTAGGTTATCCTTAAACAATGTCTTTAGGTTATAGGTTATCATTCTATCTTGTTTCTTAGGTTCTAGGTTATTCATAAACTTTGTCTTTTAGGTTTTAGGTTATCCATAAATCTTGTCTTTAGGTTCTAGGTTATCCTTAAACCTTGTCTCCAGGTTCTAGGTTATCCTTAAACATTGTCTTTTAGGTTTTAGGTTATCCTTAAACCTTGTATTTAAGTTGTAGGTTATCCATAAACTTTGTCTTTAGGTTCTAGGTTATCCTTAAACCTTGTCTTTAGGTTCTAGGTTATCCTTAAACATTGTCTTTAGGTTCTAGGTTATCCATAAACCTTGTCTTTAGATTCTAGATTATCCTTAAACATTGTCTTTAGGTTCTAGGTTATTCATAAACCTTGTCTTTAGATTCTAGGTTATCCATAAACCTTGTCTCTTAGGGTTATAGGTTATCATTAAACCTTATCTCTTAGGTTCTAGGTTATCCTTAAACCTTGTCTTTGGGTTCTAAATTATCCTCAAACCTTATCATTAAGTTCTAAGTTGTCCATAAACCTTATCTCTTAGGGTTCTAGGTGATCCTTAAATCTTGTCTTTAGGTTAGTGGTTATCCTTAAACCATTCATTTTTCATTTAGTAATTTCATTTCCTTCATTCTATTCTACGAGAAGAGAGAGGCAAGTGAATAAACCCCGACAACAGTTCAGATACCCCAATAAGCAAAGGTAAGTATCAAGAACGTCCCTAACCAAATATCATTACTTTTGTCTTTTTTCTATTTCCAAAGTGGAGTTGACTAAAAATTACAGGTATCAATTTTGTCTTTAAGTGGGACCTCTTCGAACTCTCACTCAAAGAGGGGCAACTGTTGACACCTAATTTTTAGTCGACGCATTATTCAAAGGTAAGAAATTGAGATTTAGGTTTCTAATCGCGACGAAACCCCATCTCTCTACCAAAAAGTGTCATTTTTAATTTCTTTCTTTTGCATTGTCGTTTTTAAGCAATTTCTAGTTCATTAAAACAAAAAAATCCAAAAAGTCAAACGGTTGACTTTCGAGTTAACTTTTTGGTCAACCATTTGACCAAAAGTCAACCCCGGATCAAAGATTGACTTCTTACCCAAAAAATTCCATTTAGCTTTAATTTCACTTTTATCAAATCAATTTCTTGAAAATTAAAGATTTGACCAAAAAATCAACCTTTTAGGAAAAGTCAACTAAATGGTTGACTTTTAGTCAAATCTTTGACAAAAAATAAATAAAAAAATAAAAAATGTACAAATACATTTCTCTTAATGTCAATTTGAATTTTACGTCAAAAATTTCACAAAATTTGATTAAGAACCTTGAATTCTGAATTTTTCAGTTTTAGTTTCTAAATCGACCAAAAATAAAATTACTTTTATTCTAATCATAATTAGGTGTAGTTCCTTCTTTGACATTTGGTTTAGGGACTATTTGAAATCTACTTGAATGTTCAATTTTGTGATTTATCGAGTCAAAATATGAATTGCCGTTATGAGCCCTGATTAGGGGATCAAAATCAATCATTCATAACTTATGAACATAGGTTGTTTCTCACTCATTTTCTTAAGATAAATCCAAATCTAAAATCAATTTTGGGATATTCACACCACAACACATCAATTTGAAGAATTTTATCCTCTTAGGCATTAGAAAATCAAGCAATTAAGCTTCAATCAACAAAATTTGAATTCACCCTTTCATGGTTATGGTTTAATTTCATGAATCTAGGTCCAATTTTAATATCGGCTTAGATCCATTTTTGACCAAAGCTCAAGCGCTTCAATTCAAGGTCAATTTGAATATGATAAGTGATCTTACGTATGGGTAGCTTATTAGATATGGCAATTGTGACACTAATCGAGTTCAATTTTAGATAATTTGCAATTTTGTCCATCAAATTGCAAATTTTATCATTTTAGCCATTTAGGCCCAATTCAAAGCACCTATGGTTTCGATTCTTTTTTTTTTTTTTCCGTGATAATCATTCAATTAGGTCAATGAAAGACCCCTATATCATGTTCATAAGGTTTGATTAGCTTAATTGTATATTAATTGGCCAATTTATTCTTTAAAAAATTCCTTTTCAATTTGGTCCTTTAGGGGTCAAATTGCATAAAATTTTGACTCACAGGGGTTCCAAGTGGACAAAATAGTAGGAACCGGACCAAACCGGTCAAGAATCGATCAAAATTCGATCGAACCGGACCGAACCAATCCAGCTAGTTTGATCGGCCATCGGCGGGGGACTCGTCGGTTTAGGCCGTTGCCGGCCGATTCTTGGCCTCTGACCACCGGTTTTGAAACCCTCTCAATGCCAATTTCAATTCTACACCTTCAATTTCCCAAAATTTTACAAATTGGATCTCGAATTTCATCAAATTACAAATTAACCTCTAATTGGACATTTTGATGCAATTCCCGATTTTGGCTTGGTTTTTGCAAATCAAACCCACTAAATCAATTACCCAACATCTCAAGATCATGATGGAGCTTTTGAAATGGAATTTTGACGGTTGGATCAAAATTTCGACCGTTAGATCGAATCGATGGCCGAAATTGATTACTATGAGGAGTACATATATGAAATGTCTTCCATTTTCAACGAACAGCTTCATTTTGCACAAAAATTCTCTCTCTCTCTCTCTCTCTCTCTCTCTCTCTCTCTCTAAGTTTCAGTTCATCGCTTGGACCGGTTTCGTTCTAGGCTCAAACTGGTAGTCGCCGAAGCCCCCAAGCATCGAAGCTGCTGATGATCTGCAGTACCAGAGGTCTTTGATCTTGCCGTAGACAAAGGAGACCGGATCAGTTGTAGGATCTTCACCGACGGCCCGATCTTCGCCGGCAAGTCAAGCCCGGTCCATTTTGGACCGATTCTTCCTTTTTTTTCCTCGAGCCGGTGGTTTGATTGATCCCGATCTGATCCATAGTTGTTTGATCTACATTCTTGGAGTCCTGATTGTGATCTGGCGGCTTGACCCGATTGATCGCGATAGAAATCGACGAAAATCGCAACAAAGGTAACGATTCGAAACTCGAATCCGATGAAGCGAGATCGAGTTAGTCGATCGGGGCTAGGATTCAAGATTAGGAGTTTTTATATGCTTAAGATCAATGACTATGAATGCTACAATAATTTGTTGATGATTTGAATAATGATTGTGTTCTTGAGCCTAATATGTGATTTTCTTAAGTCTATACCTAGGTCACTATTTTGGCCAAAATGAGGTCCGAAATGACCTCATTCCAGTTTGAGTTCTCTTAGGATTAGATACAAACGTCCTGAGCTTCGAAATAGTAGGTCGCACGCCCCAATCGAACATTGTTTGGCCCTCAAAAACACCTCTGAAGATTAATGATTCTGCAGTAGTTTACGTCTTTTTCGATTCTGATTATATTCCACCTTCTGGCTTTGTTATTTTTGTGTTGACTTTCGTGATCATTTTTTGAAAAAATTGTTTACATGATTTTTGTTCGAAATCATCTCTTGCATCTTCTATAGATTTTTCATGATTTTTGGATATGTTCAACTAGGTCATATCTACTCAGATCTAAGCCTAGGTCAATCTATTTTGTATTGATCTCTATTTTTTTTTTTTTTTTTTTTTACTGATTTTGGTGTTGAGTTCTAGAACAAATTTTCTTCATGAAAGTTGCTCGTATAAATGTTTTGCACGTCCGGATTTTTTTTTTTCAAAATTTTTAGACATGTTTAGCTAGGTCAAAATTGCTTAAATTTGAGCATAGGACAGTCTGTCCTGCATTTGTCCAAAATTTGTTTTTGATGAAATTGAGTCCATAAATGCACATATTTGGTCTCAAATCCTTCATGAGAGTTGAAATACATGATATATATATGTTAAATTGATACATGCTTTGCAAGGTTTTTACATTGGCAAAGCAAGTTAATTGTGTTAGGACTAGTATTAGCACCTAGAGGAGGGTGAATAGGTGACTAAAGCGATTTTATAAATTTTAACCCGAATGAGAGATTAATGAATTAAAAACAACAATCGTTGCAAATGAAAGTAATGAAAGATAAAATGATTAGAGATAGAGAATCAAGACTTCAGATTTATAGTGGTTCAGCTTAGACCAAGCCTACGTCCACTCTCCCGCACGGACAACCCTTCTGGCTGAATTTCACTAAGAATCAAAAAGAGTGTTTACAATCTCACGCCCTTGAATTCACAGTGTAGAAACTCTACTACATTTCCTCAAGATCTCACCACACTTTGGTCTCTCTTTTGATTACAAGGATTGCTCAAAGAATAAGATCACAAGATAACAAGGAGACTCAGACTTTGGAATTTTTCTATTCGGCACACTTCAACAACTTGAGCGTCTCTCTTATATACTTCTCCATGCCTTCATTACTGTTGGCACCTTCAAAAGAAGTTTTTCCAATCAACCCGTTGGACAGAATCAATTTAGAGAGATCTCAAGCTCTTTAAGGTAAGTGTAGATAGCCCTTCAATCCTACTCGCCCATACAATCAGGATCTTGGTTTCCATAAGTAGAACCTTCCAAGTATAAGTTGCGAATCTTAGAGAATTTATATTTATTCGGATATGAATATAAGAACTTGTAGTGCTGAATCCAAATCGAAAGATATTCCTTAGCCGTTGGAGCCAAAATCATATTAGATAGAATCAGAATAGAAATTTTTAACTTGATGATCTGGAAACTGTCCATGAGAGTAGACTTTGAAACTTGAGTCTTGATATCGTCAGACTTTGATCTTCAGACTTTGCCAGTAGAGTCTGCAAGTCTTCAGACTAGACTGATGGAAATGTTTTGTCGACTTCAAAATATCTGAAGAGAATTTATCCAACAAATTGTATGCATTAGAGTAAAAGGTATTGCAGCAACATGTGCTGGACATATATTTTGTCGATTTTGCCATTTTTTTTCACGACTCATATGATCTTAATTGAGTTTCAAACTCTTAACGAGAAATCTTCATCATCGCATTCTCTGTACGTGAGATTTTTGATAGGATTTATGCATATATTGAGAATGTCTGAAATCATGTTTGTTCAAGTAAACTTAATGTTGAAATGAAACCTTGTTATAAGTGTACCTTTCCATACTTGTTTGAGTCATCTAGGGATCAAATTTTATGATCATGCCTTATTGATGATTGAACTGCATATTGCAAGATTTGCATACATGTTTAGGTCATGTCATTTGGGTTTCATCTTTCACATTAAATTTATCTTACAAAAAGTGTTCATCACATTTAGGATTCTCAAGCATACCATTAGGTATCATGAATCATCTCATAATGTCATTTAAATTGTATGACATTTTGCATGCTAACTTATAATTAGATGACTATACATATTTTCCTTCGCATCCAATCCTAAGTCCCATGTAATTTCTCCATGCTGTTTGTGCATTCTTTGAGTGATTTTAAGGTTTACAAATGAATGCTTATGTTTTGTTTTCTTAGTTACTAATACACACACTTTTAGATATCTTGATTTTAGGATACCAAACTAACCTAGTTTGGACTCAAGCTCTTTTAGGAAGATATATGACACACTTAGAAGTTTCTAATACCATTGATTTCATGTTAATCGCTCATCGTTTGGACTATTTTCCATTTTTTTCAAAGCTAGATCACGATCTGGACAATAGATCAAATTCAGACCCCTATTTTAACTCTTGTTTAGACAGACCTTTGATATTTTTGTTTCATTTTTTTCTATTTGGAATCTGAACTCGGCCTCTTAATGAAACTTGCTTGTCATAATGTTGGCTATGTTGTATGTAAATTTGATGATTTTTAGACATGTTTTGATATGACAAATACTTGCGACATTAGCTGAATGTTTTTTTTTTTTTTTTTGACAAATTTCTAATATGCTGTTACTTGTTGTCTGATTTTTGTAAATTCATGCGTAGCTCATTCAAGAAAACCTTCTTCATGAAAGTTGTTCATTATCATGTCGTACATATTAGGAAATTTTTCCATAGTTTGATTGTCAATGGGTATTACTCAATTTTTCCGTCCTTATACGCTTGTTCAGAAATTTCCTGATATAAACATGACTGTGATTGTTTAATTATACTTTCTAGGCTAGCTTGTGCATGAAATTAGGTCATGCCATCTTAATGGAAGTTGTTCTAAATGCTTTGATCTTCATTGTTAAACAATCGGCCTTTTCAAATTGAATCTTTCAAAAAATACTTTGGTAAATGTGATATTTCTTAAAAACAATTTCTAAAAAAAATTCTATAAAATTCGATTTGGTTTAAGGAAAAATTATGTTTTGGACCATATTCAAAATGCTTACGACGCTTGTGAGTGTATTTATGCAAGCCCAGGCTAACCTTGGCAATTGGATGTGTTCCATAGCCTAGATATTTTTTAATCCTAGATATTTTCTAACATTTTTAAAATCTTGATTCGACATTGTGAAAGTCACAGTTTGAATTGTATTCAAAATGCCTATGATGCTTGTGAGTGTATTTATGCGAGCCCCGGGCTAGCCTTGACAATCGAATGCCTTTCATAACTGAGACATCACTTTGTCTCAAAACTTTTCTTGAATGATTTTGAAATATGTTTTTTGAAATATCACATGTACCCTTCACACATATAATTCCATCATACACTAGAAAATGCCTGTTTGTGATTGGTGCATGCCCTTGGTGATAAGTGCCTTGCCAACAGTTCACTTTTTACTTGATTGGTTGAGAAATAAAGTTCAAAAGACCTGCATGCATGTTTAAATTTCCATAATGCATGTGACTTTTAGATGACTGATAAGGTCAACGCACAATATCGAGGGAAAACCCTAGGATCACATAGATCGCTTGATTATGAGACTTATAAATATTATTGGCTATGCGAAAATAAAAATTGGTCAATAATTGCCGTGACATCCTAGATTTTCGATCTTGTCTTCTACTGAACAAATTGGGCATTTCATCGACGCGCCTGTAGTGCTATGCTCAGAGTCGATTACTCGTGAGATAACTAGACTATCTGGGACAATAATTGAGGAATTTTAAGGCAATAGACTTGAGAATTCGAGCAGGAATCGGCTTCTCGACCATGCTCATCTTTAGAGGCCATTATGGCACAGTATAAAATCGATTTGAAATTAGAGATAGGTCGGTTCGATTGAGATGTGTGGCTAATTGTGGGTGACACCCTTAAATTGGAAAATTCCCGTCGACCGGCACTAGACTGATTTTCTTATTGTTTTGGTACTTGTGTCCGTATTTCAATTCTCGAGATTCTCACAACAACCGAGAGTCGCCAATGAGTCGAGTGGATTCATTGTGGCTCGAAGAAAATCGACCATGGGTCATTTGCACTAAAAAGTTTTGAAAGTGACCCGGTAGCCTAGGTCACGCTAAAAACGCGCCGAATGGAAATTAACTAAGAATTCAAGTCTAATTTCAGAAATTTAAGATTCTGTAATGTCATAATAAATTTTAGGAGTATTGACTCAGTCTTAGAAGATTTTTTTGCAACCCGAGACTTTTTAGGAAAAAGTCGGCATAGGACCGTTTTTATACAAAAAAAGGTCGGGGATCGTTTTGAGAAGCAAATTTGAGAAGCATGATGGATATATTAGTAAGGAAGAATGCCAAGATGACCGATGATGAGTCAATTGAATTTGTTGAAGCCAATTGGTGTTAATATACGAAGGAACAAGTGTCCAATTGAGAGAAAATGCTTCTAAATTCATGTGCCCCCCACCAACCCACAATCTTTGGACCACTTCGTATTTCTAGAAGAGTGCATGGGTGGTTCATTGTGATCTAAGGAAGGATACTTGGCCAAGGATGGCCTAGGGGACAAGCTTATGGAAGAAGGAAGGCTTGTGGAGCCCTTGTCTCCTTATCCTTCCAACTCCAACCTCATCTCTTCCTTCTCTCTCTCCCTCATTGCCATCCAAGCCATCTCTCTCTCCCCATTGCCTTGCTTGACACACCAACAGCCAGAAAGCCGCCATACCATTTTCCTCCTTTATTTTCACTTCTACCGGTTTTCGCTCCAGCTGACCTTTCGCTAAAGATATGAGTTGAAAGTGGTCTTCCTAGATAAATCAGCGAACGAGCCACCCATCACCGTGACGAGGACATCCGGACTGTTCCATCAAGCTTGACCTCGCCCCGAACGGAGCCATCGGTCGTCCTGTACGCTGGTGTGAAGTTACCGGTCGCCAGACCGTCTAGAGCCCTACCGAGTGGACTGTTTCACATATTTTGCGAGTTCCTCCCAATTCTAACCCTTCCTTTGCTCGTTCCAACCACCAGCATATGCCCCCTTGACCCTAGGAGCCACCGGTTGCCAACCACCCGCTCGCCAGAGCTTCAATCAACATGTTTCTTCGACGTTCGGCCATCGATTGCCTCGCCAAGCCTTCCATTGGTCTTGCTTTGCCTAACCAAGCTTGTTTCCTCTCTATTTCAGCAAGAACAAAACATAAGTTTTGTGGGTTTCACAGCGGCTATTAGGCCTGTTTTGAGGTGCTTCCAAGCCTCGAAACCTAGGCCCTCTTTGAGAAGAAACGTCCCACGCGACGTTCCTGTCGGTTTGATCCGATTCACTCGTTAATCAAGTGAGTTTTACTCACTAATCCCTACTAAATAGACTAATGATGCTTAGGGGTTGATTAGATTTAATTCAGTGCAATTTGATGGATAGATTATATTAGAATAATTAAATTAGGGATTTACCTATGCATGTTAGGCAAATGGTTAGTGTACTTAGCAAGTAGATATGCTTTATTATTTATTGGCAAAAGATCTCTCCAAGTGCCATAACTTGGTACAAAGGGACACTTAAGTGCTATAACTTACAAAAGTAATACTTAAGTGCCACATTCGAAGAAAAATGGATCACTTAAGTGCCACTCTAGCCAAAATCTGGCCAAAACGCTGACGTGTGCAATTTCTAGCGAAGTGAGTGTAAAACGACGCCATTTTGCATGCTAACGTGGCCAAATAATGCAAAAACGGCATCGTTTTGCACATGATGTGATAAAAATATAAAAATTATTTAAAATATCTAAAAATAATAATTTTTAATATTAAAAATTTTAAAAATTAAAAAAAAAAAAAAAAAAAAAGGTGGGGAGGCGGTTGAGGGCGGCCTCCCTATCGCCACCGGGAAGGGTTGGCAACGGAGGGGGAGGGTTGGTTGGGGTCGCCGGGCCTTGGCCAAGGGCCGGTGACCTCGGTTGACCGACGGCGAGGGTTGCAGCCCTCGCCCAAATCCGGTCAGGGTCGACGGCCCTCGCGGGCCCTCGTCGCTAGTCAGCCGGGGTCACTGGCCCTTGGCCAGGGGACGGCGACCTTGGCGGACCCTCCCCCTTCCGTCGTTGGCCCTTCCCGGCGGCGGTGGCTGCCGCCCTCCCCTTTTTTATAATTTTTTTTAATTTTTTCAAAATTTTTAAATGTTTTAAATAAATTTAGTTTAAAATTAAATTTAATTAATTTTTATATTAAATTTTTTTATGACGTAAGCACCAAAACGACGTCGTTTCACACTCACTTCGCCGGAAAATTGACATGTTAGCGTTTTGGCCGGAGTGGCACTTAAGTGATCCATTTCTCTCCGATTTTGGCACATAAATGTCACTTTCGTAAGTTATGGCATTCAAGTGTCCCTTTGTGCCAAGTTATGGCACTCCAGAGGTCCGCATCTCATTATTTATTGAACGAGTCTCGGTAATTTTCCGGACTCGTCTCGGCTTTCAATTAAGCATTACGAGCCTAAATTGGATTTATTGTAATTATTTAATAATTTCCGAAATTAATTAATTAATTAATTATTTTTCGAAAATTAGACCAAGATGGTCAACGACCGAAATTTTATGCTAATTATTGTTGTGCAATCCGTTTATTTAATTGAGCTTTATTTTGTGCTGAAATGAATTAATTGTGATTATTAAATTATTTTCCTAAATTAATTAATTTTGGAAATTAATTGGAAAATAACCGGGTGTTGGTTGACAGCACCAAAAATGTTTTGGTGGACCATAGAAAATGGTGGGATTTATTGAAGAAAATTATAGTATATTGGCTAAGGCCGGTCGTGTACCTACACACATGTATTTTTATCAAGCATGATAACAAGGGTAAATTGTGTTTTCAGAACAAAAATGCTATAGTGGCTCGATGATTTGTATGTCATCTGGAGAATGGACATTATACTATTATAGCTCGATGACTTTCATGTCATCTTGAGAATGAATTGTTTGTATACCGGCTTGGTGACTCTATGCGTCATCTTGGAGATAGAATGGTATTATTTGACAGTTCGATGACTTTCATGTCATCTTGAGAATGAATTGTTTATATACCGGCTCGGTGACTCTATACGTCATCTTGGAGATAGGTCGGTATGATTTGATAGCTCGATGACTTTCATGTCATCTTGAGAATGAATTGTTTGTATATCGGCTTGGTGACTCTATACGTCATCTTGGAAATAGGACGGTATGATCCAATGGTGTGTTATAACGGCTCGATGACTCTATATGTCGTCTTGGAGATAGAACGTTATGCACATGTATGTTATAATGGCTCGATGACTCTATATGTCGTCTCGGAGATAGAACGTTATGCATACCCGTTCGATGGCTCTGTATGTCATATGGAGATAGGATAATATACTAGCTCGGTAACTCGATAGGTAATCTTGGAGAATGAATAGTATATTATAGTACCTCAGTAACTTGATTGGTTATCTAGGAGATTGGACAGTATTGAATTGAGATGACTGGGGAAAGGTCTGATTGACATGTAATCGACTAGGTCGATTGGTCAATATTTCGATCTGTTGTTGTTCATAAGGCACCTATTCAAAATGTGCTAAATTGCAGGTGAAATTTGATGCCAAGGTAAGTCCTCTGACCCGTGATGTGCATAGGGAGCCCTTATGGCATATTGGTTTCCTAATCAAGTCTTAAGGGGTAGAACTCGCTGAGACGTTGTCTCATTAGTTATTGTATAACCATTTTAGGTCCTTAGGTGGTGTTGGTGAAGGACCAAAAGCCCCGAAGTTAGAAGGTGAATCCCAAAGAATCGGCGTCCTTGTCTGACTAGTGAGTCATAAGACAATTCTATTTTGGTGAAAGTTGAGTCCTTTTTGTCGACTTCAATGTATAAACCTATGTGTTTTTAAAAAGGTCTATTGTGAAAAATTGATCATACTTTCTTATCCCATTGTTTATTTATCTAGGGATTTATTTATATACTTCCGCATGCGTATTAAAATGAAAGGTTCGGCGATGCGTCATGGGACGTCGCTATTATATCAACCAAGTGAGGGATGGACACGTGTTCGAGGATCGAAATGTGACAATTGCTATAAGTCATAAAAAATGGATTGATTAGGTGTTTTAGTGGGACCCTCACATGAAAGACAAAGATCAACCCCAAGGCCCCAAAATTTGACTTTCATATTGAACTTTCTTTAATTGATTGATCCTGATATGATGTCATGTTTGTGATTGTTTTGATGTATATATTTGTTTCTTTCCATTGTATGCACTTAGTTTATAAGTTTCTTAGATTAGGACCCCAAATATGGAGAAAGCATGAAAACGGTGGAGGTCGATGTCCATTCCGACCATTATCATATACTATTCATTTCCCTGACATATGTCTCGGGTTCCATTTATTGTATAAAGCTCGACGAGTTGCGAGTTTTCTCTTTTTCTCTCATCTTTTTTAATTATGTTTCTCTTTTACATTTTCTAGGATTGCATGGTAGATTTACTACTTTCCTTGATTGTTTTCTTACTATCTCGTAATTTCAATTCCGTTGATTACTTTCTTTTCTTGTTTTTCTAGAAATAGAATATAATGAAAATGACCAACCACGCATGATCACTTAATTTAGGATTCATGATCTTGAAAATGTAAAAAGAAACACATGTACATATTCGGAAAACACAACATAATGTTTAGGTACCAAAAGGGCGCTAATAAAGATATTAGCGTAACCCAAGTCCTCAAACCTAAATATTTAGTTGCGTAAAAATTGATGGAATACTCCCAACCATCGATTGGGTTTTCTAATCGACCCCTAAAATGAGACTAGTGGCAACTCCCGTTTTATTTTTAGGTTATAATAAACAACTAGACTGTATAAATAAACCTGTCACACGGGATATAAGTTTCGATGAAACTCACCATGATTTAGCATACTCGATATGGGAGTACCCCATAATATGAAGTGATGCCATCCTTATGGGCGAAGCGCACTGTCGAAAGAGCTACCATGGTAAAGGTACTCTTAAATCCGATATCCACACCCAACTCCTTTTAAGGTATGTCACTCGTGTGGGTATGGATTGCAATATTTCGTTATCACACAGGATACGAGCTTAGGAGAGCTCGCAATCGTGTGGAGGGAACTCACGAGAGGCTTGATCCGAAATGCGAGATGATGATGACCTTTTGGAATTCAAGCTGTGAGAGAACTCTCATGATCAGGTACCCCTAAACCTGACCTTTCTCCATTTTTCTCTCCTTGTGATGATGAGGAATTCAAGGGTGGCGAGATCAGGTCGCGACATCTTGAACAATCTCTACTACGAAAATGCATATTGCTTTGAATGGAACACTCAAATGTCATTGAGTCTTTAAGAACTTAGATGGGGATTCTTTTCACTTTTCAAATATATAGAAGCTGAAATTTTCATATGATTGCCAAATAAGTCGTTAAGAACAATAATTGGTTTTTTCTTGCTTCACACAAACAGATACATAAAATAGTTTATGCTCTTCTGCAATATGTGTATTAACCCAAGACCAAACCCCTTCGAAGTTCGAGCAGAGACTTAGCCCCATAAAATTCGGTACAAAGAAAAGACCAACCAAAAAAATCCTCAACACGATCAATAGAACTACAAAAATGCTAACCCAAAAGCTGGTGGCATTGTATATTTCTGGTCAAGCATCGTGACCAGTCAGTATGTTAGAGAGAGAGAGAACCTGCAGCGGCGGCGGCAACCTCATCTCGTTTGGAGTCTCTAACGTTGAGGACGAGCCTAGTCTTGTAGGAAGGGTTCAAACTATAAAAATCAGACAGAGACATGTTAATACAAGTCAATCCCATCTGACCCACCTGCGTCTCCAGATCAAGGACCACCCCAACGTTCACGGCGATCGTTGTTGGATTGTTGTTGTTGCTGCCCTGCGCCACTGCTGGGTGAGTGCCATTGCTCAAGGTGACAACAATCAGGAAAAGGGAGAGAGCCAAAAATAGGAGCTTTTCAGCATCAAACGAGATTCTTGGAGGAATCATTGAAAAGGGTTTTGCGAAAAGGCAAATGTGTGTGTGATAGAGAGAAAAGAAGATAAAGGAGGAGGGGGGTGGTTGGAGGATATTATGAGACAACGACTGTGGTTGGGGGATATTATGAGACTACGAAGGTGGTTGGGGGATATCTGTGGGATATTATGATGACTACGACAGTGGTTAGGGGATATTATGAGACTACGACGGTGGTTGGGGGATATCTATGGGATATTATGATGACTGTGACAGTGGTTGGGGGATATTATGATGACTACGACATATTTATATTGAAGAAGAGCTTTTAAAAAGTAAGATAAAGCATGGAAAGCTTCTATTCAAGGATTGCTGGGCATGGACGTAACCTCCAGGAGTCCTAATAGTTCATGGTTTTTTCTAACTTCTTTTATACTCCTATTGTCTTTCGTAGAAAGTTTATATAGCCTTGTCTATTCTTCAGTAAGCCCAAACATGTATCTCCTCCTTCTATAATGCGAAGAAGTCCAAATAGATATGTTTGAAAGGTTTTCATAGTTGGTTCCGGTCATGCTAAAATTAGGATAATTTGTTTCCTCCATATTATTGATTTTCTAGTCTCCTTTCTCTTAATACTTTTTCTATCTCACCTCTGCCAAACGACCAACAACCTTCTATTCAAAGCTTTTTACCACATTGGCTTGCCCATTTTGCATACTAAAAAATAATAAAGTAACTGAGTAATATATATATATATATATATATATATATATTGGTCGGTTCTACTCTACTTCTACTCTAACTTTTATTCTCAAATTTTTGTCCTACCTCATTGCAAAACATGGGAGTCAAAACCTGCACTTAATACTAAATTGTCCTCAATCCAACCCTCCTGAGAAGGTGAGGATTCGAACCCCCTACATTCGTCCTCCTATGTGGAAAGGGTGGTCATTGGGTAAACCCTAGTAGTTAACTAGAATTATATCATAAGTAGGATTTTGTTCCAATCAACCATAAAGCAATGGACACAAGTCGGTCGAACATATTCTAATTAAGTTTCACATCATTACACAACTCATTCACTCAAGTTGCATTTGAATTCCATATTATCATGCATGTCACTTGAACCTGTCATAGTTCAATTTTTTGTGTCATAATGCATGTCATTAGCACATGTAATAATTTGACTTAAAATGTCATTATGCATGGATTCGCTCAAGCCGTATTTGATTTGTACATCATTCACACTTGTTCTCATGTTCTATTCGAATTCTATGTCATTGCACATGTCATTCGCTCGTGTTGCATTAGAATCTCGCACCCTTCCACAGTCATTCATACTTTCTTATTCGATCTCTAATTTACCCTAGATGCCAGTTGGGTTCCACATCATAGTACATGTTGTACTCGATAATCCCACGTGTCATTTACACATGTCATACACGCTTGTTCTATTCAATTACCACATATGATTAGCATATGTATTATTCAAATACCATGTGTCATGCATAGCATATTTAAAATTGACGGGGAGAGAAATTGTCAGGACAAAAGACAAAAATACCGAATCAGACACAGACATTGCGGATTGATTTATCTACTTCTTTGGACTATATACTAGGTATCTTCTGTGTCAATTTTATATTATGATCATCTCTAAAGTCTTTTGTTAAGGATAAAGGATAATTTGCCTTTTCAACAAATTATGCTCTCAACAGGACTTCCAAACTTCGTGAAATTCTCCTAAAATCAAAATGAATATGCCTATATGCTAATTACATGCTTTTTAAACTCTAAATCATCGTTGTCTATGAAGAAAAAAGTTCTAAAAATTTACTCTCGATTTTCTGCACAGTTGTTCATGCTAGTTAATTGAATTGACCTCTCAGACCCAAAAAAAACAAAATATTGGATCAAAGAGACAAGTTATAATTTGATTTATCTTCATTGGAGTATATACAAGATGAATGTACTCAGTCCTCAATTGAGCGTGGAATTGAAAGGCAATGCCCAATTAAAAACATTGGAATTCTACAGAATGGTGGTCCTGATCTTGATCAGCTGCCAATATACAGCGACTTGAATCTTTCCAAGTTTAGAAGCATATACAAGTCAAGCAATGTCATATTGGCAGTGCATGCCGGCTAGAGATTACCGTGAAATTTCCAAGATTAGTTGAATATACTAATTACAAGCAATGAAAATTTCAGTGGGAATTATTTTTACTATATATCCAAACGCCATGGGCTTTTAATGCTTGCATTTTACCTAGAGGGTCATATCAAAAAGGAATCAGACCTTGTTCTCTATCTCTTTCATACGCAAACCCTAGCAAAGAGCACGATCATAAAGAAAAGTGGATATGTATTGTTAGTCACGAGATTAGAAAATGACATTTTGATTAATAGATACGATATTCTCTCCAACTCGCAAGTTTGACCACATGGGAAGACTAATATTAAATGTCTTTCTAGTGTTCATTTCAATAAGATGAGTCAAGAAGATAGTGGCACATTGGAAGCTTCTTATTGTCCTATTTGTTGTATTTTCTTCCTTTTTCTTTTATTAGTCTCGTCTCTAGCCAAAAAGAAATAACCATTTTAACCAGCGATATGAGATTGTTAAGTGACAATTTGCTTATGAGACAGTTATAGAATTTCTCAATACATTAAGTTTGTTGCAATAATAATTATGTATTTAAACCGAGTTTGCGTCCTATACTGAAGCAACAAAACCGGTTGATAACACTAATCTAAAAAATACTAAATTCACAGACATGGTTTGTGACTCGCAAACATAAAAACTTGCACAATAACAGAATAGATTATCTCACTTAATCAGTTCATAAAAGGAGGAAAACCAAATTACAAAAGACCTTGATCTCTATTTATATCTAACAAAACCCAACTGAAATGCTAACTTTAAAATAGGAAACAAATAACTAATAAGAAAACTCTAACCTACTAATGAAAACTAATAAAATGGAAACAAATCACCTAATATCCTAACACAATATCTAAAATAAATTAAGATAAGGCAATAAAAAGAATCATAGTCTTTAAAAGTATTAACCCTGCATCTTTATAATATTTTATGATCGAATTTATCAACTCCATCATCAGAAAAATTCAAAGCATTTTTCTCGAGAAATTCTTTCTCAAGCTCAAAATCCTCTAGCTTTTAAAAGGGAAATTCGAAAGTTTCAGCTTTTTAATCAATTTGTTGGCTACCCTATCTATGAGGCTCACAAGCAATTCCTCGATGATTGTGTTGGGGTTTCATGAAATAGGTAAAATTTAACAAAAGTACGCAGTGGAAACAAAGATGATATATTTTTACATGATTTTCTGAAGGCGTTGTTCGTGCGTTTTAATAAAAAAATCTGAATATAAAAAGGGAGTTAAACGAATTGCCTCTCGAAGCGTGCTTTAAACGAATTGGTTCGGATGTTCTTCAGTTCGAGTCCTACAAACGTCGGACCTCTAGTTCAGACACACCAACAATGAACGTCGAACGGAAGAGAGAACTTTCAGATATTCACCACTTCGATCGTGCTAGCAATCACGTGGAACAATCCGTCGTATTCTTGATGTATAATAGTCAAGGCCCGAACGAGAGAACACTCTTCTTTCTTGCGTCTCGAAGACACAAGAACACACGCACGCTTTCTCTCTTTTTCAGCAACTAGCAGAACTTCATGGTTTTGTTCATGGTGAAGAACCGATCCGGAACAAGAAGAAAAACACACGAAGTCTCTTTTACGAATGGGGCCTTTTTTTCTTCACGAATCAGCAACGGTTGCTAAACCGTTGTTGATCGTGCACAATCATGCACGAAGCAAACGTGCAAACGTGCATGATGGTTTGCTGACCATCATGTGCACGGTTGCTTCGTGCCAAATGGTCAGCGAGAGTTGCTGACCAATTAATTAATTAAATTAAATGAATAAATAATTAATTAAATTAATTAATCAATCCCCTTAAAAATAAAATTAAAACCATAATCTGTATATGTACAATTGAGGTACATTAACATATATCCACTTCGGGCATGCGTGTGCATCATATGCAAATAGGCTTGTGACTATAATACAAATTAAATTAAATCTCATTTAATTTAATTTCAAATCGACTTAATTCGATTGTAGTAATTGCAAACACATTTGTAATTATATTTCTCGCTTGTTCCACGTTATCCTAATTGTTTATGGTGTGTGACATCCCTAAGTTCATCACTAAGCTGGTAGTAAGACTTGTACTAACACATTAGTACTCCCAAAAGAATTAATTGTCCCGATTAATCTTTGGGTCCTACAAGCCATGATTGACATCTAACAATATGTCATGGCTACCTAGATAGTGTGAATATTTTAAGAACATAATGAACCTGTCAGCTTTGGCTACAGAGTAATTCAATCCCTCTGTCTTACTATGTCCTGATCAAACAAAGACCATGGAATATTTGTCAAGTCATTAATTCGATCATATGCACAAATCTAATTAACATGCATTTTATATGAGACATAAACAATTTATTCTTGGTTACAATCCCGGCCGAGGATTTCAATGCAATGTCATAATTAGATCGCATAGGACATCATTATTATACCTTGCATTTAACAAGGAGACAGATTCCATATTGCGCACACGTGTAACTTCGTATATGAACAAAATATGACCATCAGGTACAAAGATGGATCAATGACCCGGCATTATGTGCACCTATGAACCATAGTTGTTCGACAAACAAGTTAACATTGTGCCTCAAGTCTAAGGATTATTTACACAAGACCAAAGCATGAACAATTAGACATTGACCACGCTAAAAGCTTCCATGTCGCTAACTGTTCCATATGCGTCACGTTTAGTGAACTTGTCTAATACAAACACCCGTGTTCTTAACTTAGGCATCACAATACCCATTGACTTGTGACTCATCATCCCCTTAAGTATCCAATACTTAATGGTGAAGTAAAGAACACATTGGTCTCAACAGGATTATTAATATCCACTCAATAATCCATCGAATAAGAATGATTTAAAGATTCAGTCTAACTATGAACCCATCACATATATTCTTGACGTCTCAAGAATAGGTCTAGTTGCAACTGATCTTATGGAATCATTCATAGATATAAAACAATTGGACAAATGAATGAATACGTTATTGCCATTAATTAAATAATAATAATGAAAGTACAACTGAAATCCCTAATATGTAACTATTACATAGTAGCTTTAGGGCATACATCCAATAGATTGACATGAGGAATACTCTGAGATGGCTTGTCGTTCATCTTTTTTAATTGTTCAAACATGGTCTTTAGCCATATTGCACCGTTTCGAACATAATAATGAAGTCTCTACACCAAACCGCTTTAATAATAATTGCATTTTCGACCATGTCGCATTGCCTTCTCTAGCTCTGTCAATCCTCCTTCAAATCTTTCCCATCATCATAATACTGTCTCTTAGAATTTACACTTCACTAGCTTCACCTTTCTATGCTCCAGGATGTCCATACAATATAAAACATTATCTATCTCTTCAGGCCAATCCATAACTCCTCAACAGAACCTTCAAAATAATCGACTTTTACTTTGCACTCGAATTCATCAGGCCCTTTACACCTCATATAAATTTGATTTTCATGATAAACTCTGCCCCACCAACAATCCTGTCGGTCATAGTCTTCAGGACCTTTATAGCAATCACAGACATCGTAGCCATTGCGGTCCCCACAACCTCCACAAACTTAGTAGTGGTCGTAATCGCCATGAAAATTTCTCCTACCCCATTCAAATAGAGTTTAATAGGGTAGACTGGACAGCAATTGTTTCGAACCTCCAAAAAGCCATACACAAGTTCCTTGTCCCCTAATCATCGTCAAGCAAGACAATTGCTTGAACATGGCTCTCCAGCAGTCTTGCCGACTCTAATACCGACTGACGTAACAAACTTATAGTTAAACATGGAATCTAACGATCGGCAAACACGCACTTAGTTGCACGCACTCACCGGTCCAACTATAGAAAGATATTCTCTTTTTCTTTTTTCTATAAAATATGATGAAATATGTCTAATACACGACCTAGAAATCCCAAATATAAGCTTAAGCAGTAAAGAACTCGGGCAAAAAAAAAAAAAAAAAAAAAGCCTAAAATAATGTGGAGATATGACACAAAATAGAACAGTGCTCTGAGACATGCCTACACCATTAATTTTGAGGGCCGAAACGATTGCAAAATGTGTACTCAATTTGATACAGGTACAGTGCTCAGAACAAGCTTTTCAGATTTGGGATTATGGGACTCGTAACTCTTTCTAGATCAAAAGCTATGATCGTTTTCTCACACATTATGCAGATTGTTGTCCTGAACCCGTTTGCCGAACGATTTAAAAAGCCATTGGCAGCCGTATTTGCATTAATTTTGTTAGTTTTGTTTCTAAATTATTGTACTGGGAAAAAGATCTCTTTTACCTTCCTTCCCCGCTTCCCAACCCCACTGATGATTTCGTCCAATGAGACTTGCTGAAAGTATAGTTAGATGTTGCCATAAAATAAGCATATGACCAAAGTTTTGTCGCCAATTATAAACCACCTATACTTAATAAACTTCCATGATATATAGACGAAAATGCAGGGAAATTGTTAACTAAAGTCATCAGTCTAAGTCCAGTTTGGGTTTTAAATTTCTTGTCGAAGTACATGGAAAGCAGGCGAGCAGTTAAAAGACGAGTTCATTACTTGCATCCTCTCTTTCGAATAAGAAAATTCTAGGAAAGAGTGTGCTTAATTTCGGGAAGAAAATATCAGACACTTTGCCTGATTTTTTTTTTGGTCAGAAAAGCATATTGCATTTAAGCATTAGAACCGTAGCATCCGGCGGAGAGTGCCTCGGAATATACAAGATCTAGCAAAGTTGGGGGAGGGGATACAGCCCAGTTCAAAAATAAAAGCCCTCTACCATGGGCCTTGGCGGCCTAGTTGGCCACAACATTAGCTTCACGACAGCAGTGTGCGATTCGTAGGTTATGGAAGTAAGGGATCAAGGCAGCCGCTTCTGCAATCAACGCTCGGTCTTCCCATGGTGTCAAATGGGGATCCTGCATGGCATTTACCAGAACAAGGCAATCTGATTCAATCAGTAGAGGGTCATTTGCTTTCCCTTTTTGCAACAGATGATGGAGGGTGAGAGTGAGCGCCTGCACACTTGCAAGGCTGAGGAGGCTGGAAAACTTCGGGTAAATCCATCTATCATTTTGCCATTATAATCTCGGCATATGCACGCCATCGTACCTTCCGTGTTGGCATTCTGATAAGCTCCATCGATATTTAGCTTGAGGACTCCCAGATCTGGCGGCCGCCACAGATGGGCGGGATTAGAAGATTTGTGCCCTGTTCGTGTTTGGATCTGGATTCGAGAAGAGTTGGTGGTGATTCGAACTTGTGCAAGAGCTTCCTCCATGACTATTATTGGATCCAGGCGTTTTCAGCGAAAAAGGAAGTTGTTACGCACGATGTCACGCCCCGATCCTCGGGCACACGCCCATCCCTCACCTTGGTCGATTTAAAAATTGATATCCCAGGACTACGTATCGCCAACCCTATCTTTTTCATGTGTAAGCGGAAACATATATTAAATTCCCAGACAATAAAACATTGGGATAGAACAGTATGACTAAATTTCAAACCTTTAAAAACATCCACACTTGTATACATTGCAAACCAGTGCATGTATATACAAGGTGAATTAGTAATTCAAATTCAACTCAAGCTGGTTTAAAAACAAGGTCTACAAGTAGGGGTGGGATTCCACAAACTACAGATTCTCGTCCTCCTCTTTATCACCCTCCACACTCCTACTGGAGCCTTCAGCAGACTGCACCAGACTTTCGAGATCTTCAAAATCCAAGTCTACTATATCTAGGGACCCGAAATGGTTATTCAATAACCAATGAGACAACGTCTCAGCAAGTTCTACCCCCTAAGACCCGATTAGTAAACCAATACACCTTAGAGCTGCCTATGCACAACACGAGTTGGAGGACTTACCTTGGCCTTAGTCCTAACCTGCAAATCAGTACAGTTCAATAGGCACCCAACAATCTCAACAGATCGAAGCATCGATCAAATCGACCTAGTCGATTACATGTCAGCCGGACCCACTCTTGGTCATTTCAACTCAATCAATTCATGACATCAGTTCAAGGCAATGATCAATCGACTTAGTCAATTACATGTCATCGGACTATCCCATGGTCAATTCAATCAATACTATCTATAAAGTCCGACTATATCAGGACTGCTCACTCTAAGCTGATAAATAGATTGTATAGTTCGCTTTAAACTGATAAGGTTAAGGTATACTACTTTCGCTAAGCTGACATATCGCTCGCAGGCTGATATAGTATACCGGTATACTGCTCTCGCTAAGCTGACATATCGCCTGTAGGCTGATATAATATACCCATGATGCTCACCTTAAGTTGATAAAGTGTACTGCTCACACTAAGCTAATATATCGCCCGTAGGCTAATATAGTACACTAGTATACTGCTCTCACTAAGCTGACATATCGCTCGTATGCTGATATAGTATACTATCCTGACCATTCAATCAATTCACTCTTTTATCATTCTCATTAAAATAGCCGTGTGTAGGGACACGGTCGGCCTTAGCCAAAATACAAGATTTTCCTTTCTTTAAATCCCACCATTTTCTATAGTCTACCAAAACATTTTTGGCATTGTCAACCGATGCCTGGTTACTTTTCAATTAATAACCAAAGATTAGTCAATTTAGGAATAAATCCTAAAATCACTCATAAATCAATTTAGCACAAAATAAAACTCAATTAAATAAACGGACTGCACCACGATCATCAGCATAAAATTCCAGTCATTGGCCATCCCGGTTAAATTTTCGGAAAAATAATTAATTAAATAATTAATTTCGAATATTAAATAAATAAATATTAAAAATCCAATTTAGGCCCATAATACCTTATTAGAAGCTGAGACGAGCCCGGAAAATTACCGAGACTCGTTCAATAAATAACATGGCATGTCTACTTGCTAATGTCTATTTCTAACCACCTAACATGCATAATTAAGTCTTTAATTTAATTTATCTAAATTAATCTAACCACCTAATTGTATTTAATTAAATCTAACCAACCCTAAGTATAATTAGCAAACTAAGAAAGCATTAGTGAGTAAAACTCACTTGGCAAAAGCGGAGAACGAATCACCGCGACGGCGACGCGACGAACGGCCGAAATCGGACTTTCGACGACACCGGCGGGCTTGGAGTGGGCCTTCTACAGACACTGGGCTTGGGCCTCAAAATCGCGGGCTTCTAAATTGCTGGGCTTGAAGACTTCAACTGGGCTTCGAATGGGCTGAGCTTGATGGACTTTGCTAGGCTCAACTAGGCTGAAGTAAACTCAACTAATGGGCTGAGATGGAATTCATGCGGGCTGCTACTGACCTGATCCGCGAACGAGCTGGGCCGAGTGAAGATGGGCTGAGGACGAGCCCAACTGCTGGTTCGTGCAAAGAAGAAGTTGCTTGGCTCGTGGACTTCCAGATGAGCTGCATTACATGAGCTTGGCTATGGGCTGGCGTTGAAGACACGGACGATGGGAGCAGCTTGCTGGCATCGAGCGATGGAGAGAAGAGATGGACGAAGGCAGCTACTTTGGGTTGATGGCTTCGCAAGGAGAATCGGTAGTCAACAAGCCAGCAAAGAAAACGTCGAGTTGACTGGGACGGCAGCTTCGGACGTGCGGTGTGTCTTGGTGGAATAAAGCCACGAGGAAATCAAAATGGAGCGGCAGCAAGAGAGAGAATAAGTGGAGAAGATGGGTTGCTTTCGGTGAATGAAAAGGTGAATGTTGGGCCTTGCTAATTGCTGAAGTTTGATCGAACAATTAGCAAATGGTGGATGGTGTAGCAGCATAAAGATGGGGAGGAAACGTGGGATCTTGGTGGTGACACAAATGGATGGCAGCAAGCTGGTCGGTTGAAGAGGAAGCAAGCAGAAGGGATGGAGAGGAAAATCAAAGGAAGAAGGGCTGTAGCTTCCGTTGATGAAGGCATCTAGCGAGAGAGAGGGAAAGAGAATAGATGAGGGAGAGAAACGTGTGAGCTAAGAAAGAAGGGGATCAAAAGTTAGTCACCTTATCCCTTCTATTAAATTCATGTTCCCCCTAATACTTTCTAACCAAATTTCCCCTAAATAATCCCAATAAATATCCCAATTTTTCAGCCTTATGTCGAATTTCGAATTTCGCTATATCAAATTCAATTTCCTTACTCAATTTCCCAAATTGAGGTCCGATTTTGATGAAGAAAAATCCTGAACAATTTTCTATAAATCCCTGACACTCAAGGGCTCGGCTTGGAAGTCCAAATTTTCATTGATTTAGCCCATTTGAATTTTCGCTAATTTTCCGCGACGTCCAAATCGATTTTCCGCAAAAATCTCGGAATCTCCGAAAATTTTTCGGAGGATGAGTCGAGAGTCCTAAAATAGATCGTGACATCACAGAACCTTCAATTTCTGAAATCGGATTCGAAGTCACGGTTAATTTCCATTCGACACATTTTCAGCGTGACCTAGACTACCAGGTAACTTTCAGACATTTTTAGTGCAAATGACCCGTGGTCGATTTTCTTTGAGCCACAATGAACCCACTCGACACATTAACGATTCTCGATTGTCGTGAAAATCTCGAGGATTCAAATACGGACACAGGGTACCAAAACAATAAGAAAATCAGTCTAGTGTCGGCCGACGATAATTTTCCAATTTAGTGGTGTCACTCACGATTAGCCACACATCTTAGTTGAATCGACCTATCTCTAATCTCAAATCGACTTATATCTGTGCCGTAATGACTTTTAAAGATGGACACGGCTGAGCAACTGATTCTTGGTTGAATTCTCAAGTCTATTTGCCTTAAAATTCTTAATGGCTTCCCTAGATAGTCTAGTTATCTCGAGAGTGATCAGCTCTGAGAACAGCCCTATAGGAGCGTCAATGAAATGCCCGATTTCCGACAAAAAAAAAAATGCCCGATTTATTCGGTAGAAGACAAGACTGAAAATCTAGGATGTCACAACTCTTCCCCTCTTATAAAAATTTTGTCCTCGAAATTTAAACCTTTACCAATCTTGATGAAAGGTGGGGGTATCGTCGTCTCATTGAGTCTCACTTTTCCCAATTGCTTCTTTAGTCCCATGGCATTGTCAGACCACTTTGACCAAGGGGACCATTTTGGTTCACCGAATCCGATCTTTCTGATTCACGGTCTGAACTGGGCTTTCCACGTACGACACTCTGTCGTCCATGTCTTCTTCAAGATTTAGCACGTGGGTCGAGTCTGACTCATATGTCCCCAACATCGACACGTGAAAATACGTCATACACTTGTGCCAACCTTGGTGACAATGCAAGACGATACGTTAGGATCCTGATTCTCTTTCTAGAATCTCAAAGGAACCTACGTACCTCAGTTTTAGTTTCTCTCCTTGCTGAAGTGCAAGGTATTCCTCATTGGTGACACCTTCAAAAGATGCAATCACCAATTCGGAACTCTAAGGGCCTTCTATGCTCATCAATTCTAACAACTCTGAGCGATCTTTACTCTAGCACTGATCAAGGCAACTGCAATCTCTTACTACTAAACTGACCCTGGGCTTGTGATCTTTCTTTCTCTGACCTCATCTCAACAGATTGAAGTTTTGCACACTCTGCTTTGTTCTGTCTCAAAAGGAACTATCTGACTGTTCTGTTGAATTTGGGAACCTCGGTTCTAGATCTGATATAAGTTCGTCACTGGTACTTCACGTAGACGAACTGTCTGACACACATACACTTCTGCATGCCCCTTCCAATCAAGATCCTTCCATACGGCGATAAAGTGGGCCGACTACATCAGTCTGTCGACCACTACCCCGACTGGAGTCATTATTCCTCTAACTCCTTGGTAAACCTATCACAAAATTCCATCGTGATATACTTCCGTTCCCACTCGGGACTCTCGAGTCATTGTAAATGTCCTCTTGGCTTGCATTATTGAACTTTCACTTACTAGCACATCTGACACTTGCAACCTTTCCGGCGATAACTATCTTCATATCGATCTACCAATCAAGCTGACATTGATTCTGACCTACCTCACACTGTATGGTCAAATACTGCAACTATTACAGTGAATTCCTGACAAGATCTCCTCCTCAAGTTCTATACTGTTTGACACCTATTGTCACCCACAACACTTTGGCATTCCTTTTTTCCGAAATCCGAAAGTCAATCTTTCTTTTACCGGTATCCTCTTACTTGATTTCTTGAACATTTGGGTTCGTCAACTTAAAATGTCCTAATCCTAAACTGGACCTTCAGTTCTATCAATTCAGATAACGACATTTGATAAGAAGCCTTAGAGAGTGGCTCTGTCTCGGATGCTAACTCCATCATAAGTTCTATCTCTTTTTCTAACGACAGGTCTGATAATTCCTGTGACAGCACATCTATAAATTCTTGGACAACTGAAATGTCCTCAACCTTCAGTTCTCCAATCTGTCTTTTCTATAACAATCACCACGTGACCTTGGCAACCTTCGTCTAACAAACGGGTTGCCTCTTGCGATGAGATTTAGGGAAATCAAGGGTCCTCCTTGAATTCTGATAAATTCAAAATTTTCCTCTGTTGACAGATTAAACTGTATCACATTGCAACAACACTTCATTACAACAAAAGCTCCTCGAACCAAACCTTTTTATATATGATATCAAGTACAACTATAACCAGTGATTCTGCTTTATATGACTTCATTACAACGACTGAAGTTTTATTAATTTAAACAAAATTCTGTTGCACCACTTTGTTAAAATTGTTTTGGGGACACTGCCCTTCCTGCTCGGTGCATACTCGATTCATCTCTAAGCTGGCGGTCCATTCAATGGAACTATACCCGTGATTACGTCAGGCGTAGCTTTGGCCTGACCCTGTGTAATCGTGTACACGGTGCCTTGGACTGGAGGTCTCAGCTGTCCTCCTTGTGGGACAATCTGAGGGACATACCCTCTGATCTATCTCATTTGTGGCGGCGGCGGTAATTGTGGTTATCCTCTTGGTCGCCTTGGACAATCTCTGGCCATGTGACCTTGCTGGCCATATTCAAAACAGGCGCCCGTCCTTCGTGGACACCGATTAATAGGATGTCGTCTTCCACAAAGGCGACACATCTTGATCATATTTGGCGCTGGCTTGCCAACTCCACCTCTCTTATTAGGTGGGACTTGAAAGCTATTTCCAAGCATAGGTCTCTTTCCCTAGCAAATATTTTCTCCATGAGAGCTAAACCTCGATCCAAATGAGGTAGCTCTATCGTTCTGATCCTTCTCGATCATTTGGGCTCTCTCATAAAGGTCATTATAAGTTCTTAGGTTCAGAGAAATCAATGTACTCCTTAAGTCTAGCCTGAACCCTTCTTTAAACCTTCTTACTCGGTTTACTGGATTTGCTATTAACTTAGAAGCATATTGAGAAAGTTTAGCGAACTTTGCCTCATATTGATCACGGTTAGGGAACCCCGGCGAAGACGTTGAAACTCTGCCATCTTTACTTCTCTGGCAGTTTCTGAGAAATATTTGACATTAAAGGCCTCCAGAAAGGCGGTCCACTTTGGAACAACGCCTTCTGGGAATATGGTTCCTCGAGTTGTCTTCCACCAAGTATCTGCAACTTCCTCCAGTTGGTAAGTTGCAAGTACTACTTGTGACTTCCCAAATTTTCAACCCTGTCTTCTACTAAATGAATCGAGCATTTCATTGACGTGCCTATAGGGTTATTCTCAGAGCCGATCACTCTCGAGATAACTAGACTATCTAGGGAAGCCATTAAGAAATTTTAAGGCAAATAGACTTGAGAATTCGATCAAGAATCAGCTTCTCGACCGTGTTTATCTTTATAGGCCATTACGGCACAGTTAAAAATCGATTTGAAATCAGAGATAGACTGGTTCGATAGAGATGTGTGGCTAATCGTGGGTGACACCACTAAATTGGAAAATTCTTGTCGACCGGCCCTAGATTAATTTTCTTATTGTTTTGGTACCCTGTGTCCGTATTTGGATCCTCGGGATTTTCATGACAACCGAGAGTCACCAATGAGTCGAGTGGGTTCATAGTGGCTTGAAGAAAATCGACCACAGGTCATTTGCACTAAAAATGTCTGAAAGTTACCTGGTAGTCTAGGTCACACTAAAAATGCGTCGAATAGAAATTAACCGCCAATTCGAGTCCAATTTCAAAAATTGAAGATTCTGTTATGTCACAATAAATTCTAGGAGTGTTGACTCAGTCTCAGAAGATTTTTCTGACACCCGACATTTTTTGGGAAAAAGTCGTCGCCGAGTCATTTCTGTGCAGAAAAAGCCAGTGATTATTTTTTATAGCAAAATTGGGAAGCAAGATGGATGTATGGGTGAGGAAAAATGTCGAGATGGTTGATGGATGACCGATTGATTTTATGGAGGCCAATTGAGATAGAATTGAAGTTGATCAAGCCACCAATTGAAGACAATTCTTGCAAAATTCGTAACTCTCCCTTCCCCCTCGCCAAATGGACCAAAAATGAAGTCATGAGAGGTGTTGGTGTGGATCAATGGAGGCCAAGGGATTTTACTTGGCCTAGGATGAATCTTGGAGAGCAAGATTGGAAAATATCAAGCCAAGGCCCCACCTCAACTTTATCTCATCTCTCTTATCTCTTCCCTCATCTCTATCCTCTCCATCTCCCTCACCTCTCTACCATCCAAGACCCTCTCCTCTTCATTTTGGGAGCCCTCAAGCCAACAAGAAGACCAGCAGAAGGAGCTGCAGCCGTCGCACGCCTCCACCGGCGCCACCGCCGATTTCTACTCCAGCTGACCTTTCGTAAAAAATTCGAGTCAAAAGTGGTCTTCCCGGATGAACCAGCGAACGAGCCACATATCGCCGTGAAGAGGACATCCATACCGTTTCAACAAGCCCAACCACGCTCCAAACGGAGCCGCCGTTCGTCCCGTACGGCCGCTGGAGTCCGCCGCTCGCCGGACCGTCTAGGAGCTGCCCGCCGGTACTGTTTTACGTTTTCTTGCTGTTTCGCCCCATTTCAGCCCTTCTTTTGCCCATTCCATCCACCCACATGGGCTCGGTGATTTGATGCATCACTTTGGTGAACGAGTACCTTAGAGAATGCACGTAACCCCAGGCATCGTAAAAAGGGCACATGGGCTCGGTGAATTGATGCATCACTTCGGCGAACTAGTGCCTTAGAGAATGCACATGGGCCCAGGGAATTAAGTAAGGCATCTTGGGAGAGACACGTGGACTAAGTGATTTGATGCATCACTTTGGTGAACTAGTGCCTTAGAGAATGCACGTGTGCTCGATGACATGTAATCGACTGGTTCGATTTGTTATGAGTAGTTGGGTGCCTAGTATGATTTGTACTGATTTGCAGGTGGAATCTGAGGCCAAGGTAAGTCCTCTGACCTATGTGTGTTTAGGCAGCCCATAGTGTATTGGCTTACTAATCGAGTCTTAAGGGGTAGAACTCGCTGAGACGTGGTCTCATTGGTTATTGAATAACCATTTCAAGACCCTAAGGAGGAGCTGAGAAGGAGTACAGTTCAATAGGCACCCAACAATCTCAATAGATCGAAGCATCGATCAAATCGACCTAGTCGATTACATGTCAGCCGGACCCACTCTTGGTCATTTCAACTCAATCAATTCATGACATCAGTTCAAGGCAATGATCAATCGACTTATTCGATTACATGTCATCAGACTATCCCATGGTCAATTCAATCAATACTATTTATAAAGTTCGACTATATCAGGATTGCTCACTTTAAGCTGATAAATAGATAGCATAGTTCGCTCTAAGCTGATAAGGTTAAGGTATATTGCTCTCGCTAAGCTGACATATCGCCTACAGGCTGATATAATATACCCCTGATGCTCACCTTAAGCTGATAAAGTGTACTGCTCACGCTAAGCTGATATATCGCTTGTAGGCTAATATAGTACACCAGTATACTGCTCTCGTTAAGCTGACATATCGCCTATAGGCTGATATAGTATACTATCCTAACCATTCAATCAATTCACTCTTTTATTATTCTCGATAAAATAGCCGTGTGTGGGGACACGGTCAGCCTTAGCCAAAATACAAGGTTTTCCTTTCTATAAATCCCACCCTTTTTTGTAGTCTACCAAAACATTTTTGGCATTGTCAACCAATGCCCGGTTATTTTTCAATTAATAACCAAAGATTATTCAATTTATGAATAAATCCTAAAATCACTCATAAATCAATTTAGCACAAAATAAAGCTCAATTAAATAAACGGACTGCACCACGATCATCAGCATAAAATTCCGGTCACCCGGTTGAATTAAAAATGCAATTTAGGCCCATAATGCCTGATTAGAAGCCAAGACGAGCCCGGAAAATTACCGAGACTCGTTCAATAAATAACATGGCATGTCTACTTGCTAATGTCTATTTCTAACCACCTAACATGCATAATTAAGTCTCTAATTTAATTTATCTAAATTAATCTAACCACCTAATTGCATTTAATTAAATCTAACCAACCCTAAGTATAATTAGCAAACTAAGAAAGCATTAGTGAGTAAAACTCACTCGGCAAAAGCGGAGACCGAATCACCGCGACGGCGACGCGACAATGGCTGAAATTGGACTTTCGACAACACCAGCGGGCTTGGATCGAGCCTTCTGCAAACACTGGGCTTGGGCCTCAAAATCGCGGGCTTCTAAATTGCTGGGCTTGAAGACTTCAACTGGGCTTCGAATGGGCTGAGCTTGATGGACTTTGCTGGGCTCAACTGGGCTGAAGTAAACTTAACTAATGGGCTGAGATGGAATTAATGCGGGCTACTGCAAGGCTAATCCGCGAACGAGCTGGGCTGAGTGAAGATGGGCTGAGGATGGGCCCAAGTGCTGGGCCAAGCAAAGAAGAAGTTGCTTGGCTCGTGGACTTCCAGATGAGCTGCATTACATGAGCTTGGCTATGGGCTGGCGTCGAAGACACGGACGAGGGGAGCAGCTTGCTGGCGTCAAGCGATGGAGAGAAGAGATGGATGAAGGCAGCTACTTCGGGCTGATGGATTTGCGAGGAGAATCGGTAGTCAACAAGCCAGCAAAGAAATCATCGAGTTGACTAGGACGGCTAGCTTCGGACGTGCGGTGTGTCTCGGTGGAATAAAGCCACAAGGAAATCAAAATGGAGTGGCAGCAAGAGAGAGAATAAGTGGAGAAGATGGGTTGCTTTTGCTGAATGAAGAGGTCAATGTTGGGCCTTGCTAATTGCTGAAGTTTGACCGAACAATCAGCAAATGGTGGATGGTGTAGCAGCGCAAAGATGGGGAGGAAACGTGGGATCTCGGTGGTGACACAAATGGATGGCAGCAAGCTGGTCGATCGAAGAGGAAGCAAGCAGAAGGGATGGAGAGGAAAATCAAAGGAAGAAGGGCTGTAGCTTCCGTTGATGAAGGCATCTAGCGAGAGAGAGGGAAAGAGAATAGATGAGGGAGAGAAACGTGTGAGCTAAGAAAGAAGGGGATCAAAAGTCAATCACCTTATCCTTTCCATTAAATTCATTTTCCCCCTAGTACTTTCTAACCAAATTTCCCCTAAATAATCCCAATAAATATCCCAAATTTTCAGCCTTATGTCCAATTTCGAATTTCGCTATATCAAATTCAATTTCCTTACTCAATTTCAAAAATTGAGGTCCGATTTTGATGAAGAAAAATCCTGAACAATTTTCTATAAATCCCTGACACTCAAGGGCTCGGCTTGGAAGTCCAAATTTTCATTGATTTAGCCCATTTGAATTTTCGCTAATTTTCCATGACGTCCAAAACGATTTTCCGCAAAAATCTCGGAATCTCCGAAAATTTTTCGGAGGATGAGTCGACAGATCCTAAAATAGATCGTGACATCACGTAACCTTCAATTTCTGAAATCGGATTCGAAGTCACGGTTAATTTCCATTCGACACGTTTTCAACGTGACCTAGACTACCAGGTAACTTTCAGACATTTTTAGTGCAAATGACCCATGGTCGATTTTCTTCGAGCCACAATGAACCCACTCGACATATTGGCGATTCTCGATTGTCGTGAAAATCTCGAGGATTCAAATACGGACAAAGGGTACCAAAACAATAAGAAAATCAGTCTAGTGTCGGCCGACGATAATTTTCCAATTTAGTGGTGTCACCCACGATTAGCCACACATCTCAGTCGAACCGTTCTATCTCTGATCTCAAATTGACTTATATCTGTGCCGTAATGACCTCTAAAGATAAACACGATCGAGCAGCCGATTCCTGGTCGAATTCTCAAGTCTATTTGCCTTAAAATTCTTAATGGCTTCCCTAGATAGTCTAGTTATCTCGAGAGTGATCAGCTCTGAGAATAGTCCTATAGGCGCGTCAATGAAATGTCCGATTTATTCAGTAGAAGACAAGACTGAAAATCTGGAATGTCACACACGATCCGAATTTGCCACAGAACTGAGGCTATAGTTTCTAGGCCAGGTGAGTCTTGTCTATCTTCAATCTGTTCTGCAAGCCACTTATCAATGCAGTGAACATCATGTATTGATTGCCGACTGCCTAGCTGAGAGTGAGTCTAGATACTGTATGTCCATGGACAAAAGAAAAAAAGATGTTCTAGTGTTTCTGGTGTGTGGTGATGACATAGGCTGCAGGTTGGATATGTGATTATGTGTCTATGAAATAGATTATCTTTCGTGGATAATGCATTTTGGCATACGAACTAGAGGAATATTCGAATCTTAGGGGGTAAGTTTAGTTTCCAAATGTGCCGCCACAGAGATCTTGGGATTTGATAAGATGATGAGGCTCAGTTTTGGCTGTTACTATTGTCTGCATTGCGAATAGTATAGTAACCACTCTTTACTGTGTAATGACCATTTCTTGTGGCTGCCCAAATAAGTTGATCAGAGAGATAGTTAGGTTTGACCTGAGTGCGAAGAATTTTGGTTACTATCTGAACATAAAAAAACGGGTTGTGAGTAGTGGGACATTCCAAGTATTGTGTTCGAAGTTGATGAGACCATTCATCATCATAGGTTCCTCACGAGCAGCAGGTCCACCGAGAATTCCTTTAGGTAGCCACCTATCTTCTATGATTCTAATTTGTGTCCCATCGCCAACTAACCATTGAAGCTTAGGTAAAATTGAATCCTGTCCTAGGAGGAGGCTTTGCCAACCCTAGGACGGTCTAACTCCTCTTTCCGCATACCTAAAATCCCTTGAGTGGAAATAAAGGCCTTTAAATAATTGACTCGACGGGGATGATGGTTGTTGTATTAAACGCCATGCTTGCTTCCCAAGCATGGCTTTGTTGAAGGCCATAAGATCGCGAAAACCGATGCCACCTTCATCCTTTGTACTTTTGAGTACTTCCCATTGCTTCCAGTGAATCCCAGATTTGCAACAATCATTCTGCCACCAAAACCTAGCAATCCTCTGTTCAATAGATTTACAAAGAGATACCAGAAGTTTGAAAATGGACATGGCATGATGAGGGATCGACTATACAATAGTTTTTATCAGAACCTCCTTACCGCCCTTAGATATTAGATTTTCTTTCCATCATTCCAATTTTGTATTAACTCTCCCTAGAATCCAGGCAAACATCTCTCGTTTGGAACGCCCTAATCTGATGGTATACCCAGATATTTACCAATCCGTTCTAGCACAGAGATTCTAAACTCACTTGCCAAGTTTTCCTGTAAGCCAATAGGACATGCTTTACCAAAGAATATACCGGATTTATTACGATTAATAGCCTATCCCGTAGCAAAGCAGTATTGATTCAAAATATTGGCAAGATTCTGGCATTCCTGGATTGTACAATCTAAGAAAAATATTGCATCATCTGCGAAAAAATAGGTAAGTAAGAAGAGGACACCACTTGTTCAACTTGATGCCCTTGATGTTTCCCATATCAACAGCTTGGTGTATAAGTCTTGATAAGACATTTGCCAGCAAAATAAATAAATAAGGAGAGAGAGGGTCTCCCTGTCTCAAGCCCCTTGTTGGATGGAAATAATTTGAGTGTTCTCCATTGAATTTAACACTAAAAGAGGTTGTTGTAACGCATTGCATTACCTAATGGACCTAGGTAGTATGGAAGCCTAGTTTGAGGAGATAATCCTTAAGGAAATCTCATTCCACCCGATCGTATGCCTTCTGCATATCCAGCTTTAGCACTACTTGAAAGTGTCTCTTACGTTTCTTAACTTTGAGCTGATGAAACACCTCTTGGACGATTAAAATGTTGTCTTGAATTTCATGACCACTCACAAAAGCACATTGTTCCATGGAAATGATGTTTGGAAGCTAGGGTCTAAGACGATTGGCAACCGCCTTGGATATTATTTTATAGGCATAATTGCATAGGCTAATGGGGCGGTATTGATCAAGGTGTTTTGGTTGAGGTACTTTGGGTATCAAAGAAAGGGTAGTTCTATTAAGACCGAGGGGCATCACACCAGATAGGAAGAATTCCCGTACCGAGAGGATGATATCATCTTGGAGTATATCCCGGTGATGTGATAGAATAAACCATTTAAACCATCCAGGCCCGGGGCTTTAGTTGCCCCCAACTGGAAGGTAGCGTGGCGAATTTCCTCTTGAGTGACCTCAGCGATTAATTGGGTATTCATTTATGCTGTAATAATCGACAGGCACTGATCGAGAATAGGCCCATAGTCACGTTATCCAACCGTTGTATATAGGTGTGAGAAGTAATTTGTCGCCATCTGTTTCAAAATGGTGTGGTCCCTCACCCATCTCTGATCATCATCCTTCAACATACTTATTCTGTTTCGCTGCCTCCTTTGTATGGTGGTCGCATGGAAAAATTTAGTATTCTTATCTCCCCATCGTAGCCAGTTGATCCTGGATCTCATTGCCTAGTATTGTTCCTCTTGTCTCCATAATTGCTGGATCGCCTCTTTCAGTTTGTTAGTTGTCAAATGATCATAGTGACCATGAAGTTGGTTAATATGATGCTGGAGTTGTTGTGTAAATGTTGTTATGTGATGGTGACCTTGAGAGAATTTCGAGCGACTCCATTTAGCTAGAGCCAATGAGACATGCTTTAGTTTATAAGGTAGAGATGAGTGTTGTACCTGTTCAGAAGTCCATGACTTGGCAATGATGTCTCGGCATTCCTTGTCTTCAACCCAAAAAGCTTTGAAAATAAAGGCCTTGTGTCGTCTGCTAGGTAAGGCTTCAGTGGTCAATAATAAGGGGCTATGATTAGAACCCACTGTAGGTAAAGCGAAAGCTTGAGCTTCAGGAAAAGTAATACGCCATTCCATAGTACACAGTACCCTATCCAACCTTTCTTTTACAAATTCATCACCGTCACGATTATTCGTCCATGTAAATGCACAACCCTTACTTTCCATGTCCATGAGTGAGCAATCATGTAATACTTCACGAAAAGAATGTAGTCGGTGAGGTGCTGCTATTCGCTTGCCCACTTTTTCCCAGTGATAAATGATTTCATTGAAGTCATCGGCACAAACCCACGGTAAGGTATTGGATGAGTTGATGTGTCTTAGTTCTACCCATAATTATTGACGTTGCTTGATATATAGCTGGTGCATGAAGGCATGTAAGGCGCATATTAATGCCACACATATCATCTGTACATAACATATCAAAAAGTACTGAAGTAGCACGAACCATAGTGAGGGAAATCGGATCCTTCCAAAACATGGCTAGTCCTCTCGACAAGCCAATAGAGTTGACCACATAAATTCTGGAAAATTTTAACTGTCGCTGGAGTCTTCAAATCACTATCTTGTTGTTTTTAGTTTCCATTAAAAAAATCAATTCAGGCCTTTCTCTGGCCACAAGGGTCTTAAGAGCTTGAACTGTCAGGGGATTGCCCAGACCCTGACAGTTCTAGCTTAGTAGCTTCATTTGTCACTTGGTGGTTTTTTAGGGCCAACCACCATAGCCCACTGTCCTGCCTCTTTTGCCTCAACCATAGCTTAGTAGCTTCATTTGCATATTGGATTTTGACACCATTAAGAAATCAATACATTGAAACGATCTCGTTGTGTTTTTTCTTTTGGTCTGAAAATGTTGCATTTCATGCAAGGCGTCGGTACATAGTAGGGGTGTGCAACCGAACTGGGTATACCCAGTTCCCGAATTGGCCCATCCGGAAAATACGGTCGAGAACCGGTTCCCATTAAAATCAGTCCGGGAAACAGTTCCCAAAATTCGGAACTAGTTTAAACCGGTCCGGGAACATGTTCCAAGTGATTACCCACCTAGAACCCAGTTCCTAGACCGGTTTTGGAATAAGTTCCCGGACCGATTTTGTAAGTAGAGGTTCAAACTTTTTTTTTCTCCCAATTTTTATTCTTAATCTTGCAATCACATGATGTTTTTCCTCTTGGCTCTCTCAAACAAGCACGGCACTCCTCCTTTGTCATTCCTCTTCCTCACTTGCTTCCCTCCCTCACCGGCTCCCTCTCGCATCGTCTGATGGATGGACGGTGTTCGTCACCATCAAATTCTTGTGTATCACATGGATTAGCTCACCAAATTTCTCTTTTCTAGAAGGAGTTATGCTTGCATAAATGAGTAACTTCATGTAGTAGTTGTGGGGATAAGACTAATATTAGACCTATGTTTGTTGCTAATTCTTTGCCTTATGATTTTATTTATTATAATTAGCCTTATGGATCCTTAATTTTTCGTTTAGTCAAAAAGTTCGTGTATTAATTTATTACCAATAGTTAATGTTTTAATATAAATTAGGAAGATTACTTTATTTTTCTCGCTTATTAATATACAATTCGAAGTCATATAAGATATCGGGAGATTGCAAAATAGGTTCCAGAGGAAATAGGGTTAACCATGTGATCGAGTGTGGGTGATTCCACCCGATCGGAACCGGATCGGAAAAATTTTCCCGACAACCGAGAGTCGCCAATGTGTCAAAGATGTACAGTGTGGCTTGAATTGATCAACCACGGGTGGGTCCGGTATAGGATCCAATACAAACAGGGTTGGGTATAGGGTCCAAGTGGTTATGTGAATTGAAGTCATTGGGTTAATTTTACGGGTTTTAGACCCTACCCACCTTGGACCCGATCACCCCTAGTACATAGCAAGTCCAGTAAAAGTTGAGGAGGAGAAGAAGCCCATGTTGGAGAAAGGATGCCGCGGCCAATCTCACTAAATCTTGCTATGGAATTGGCTTCCCTATTGAAATTGAAGTATGTGAGTGAAATGTGGAATGTCCGGAAGTCAATAATGATTTGTTGTGTGTTGGTTGATAGACTCGGGTCGCGGTAGTGGCTACCGAATTCCCATGCTCCTCGAGAATGCCGTCGACGTGGTGACGAAGCCGCGCTCCAAGGGGGAGGCGTGCTCCTTCGGGAATGCCGTCAACGTAGTGACGAAGCCGCGCTCCAAGGGGGAGGCGTGCCTGGCATAGTGTTATATTCGCATATAGGGAATCGGGGATCAACGTTGCAACTTTTTGAGTTTAGGCCTTTGTTTGTAATTCGTTGAAAATGAAAGTGTTTTGTTGGGGTTTTGCTTCCTGCTTTCTATCAATGCACGAGAATGTCGCATTTGTATGAGTCCTATGGCGGTAAACAATGATGGTTGACGATTTCCACGAGCACAAGATAGTGAGATTCGATCAAAAGGTGAGCGTCAGCATGTCCTTTCTGCAACAAATATGTAAGTGTGGTAATTAGGGCGTGAATCTCACTTTGTAACGAGGAAGAGGCGGGAAAAGTTTTGGTGAATCCGTTGGTCAAAATGCCCAAGTGATCTATGCAAACACACTCGATGACACTCGTTTGGTTCGCCATAGGAAAAGCCCCATCAATATTGACTTTGATGTTGCCCGGATCCGAAGGAGTCCACACCCGATTAGGGTTCAGAAGAAGATGTCATGTGTCTTTCGCCGGCTGCACCGTGCTGCTTATAAGCTTTGCATTAGTAAGAGCCATATCCACAAGTTGATCGGGGTCGGTTCGTTGCCGGAAAGTAAAGTGATTACGCGCCTTTTAGATCTGCCAAGGAATGGATGTAACGGTCTCCATAGTAGGTAAGTTAGCGTTGTGCTCAAGTAAATCTTCTAGCCATGCATCCATTCTATGCATTCTGTAAGTTGAGATATCGATCTTTACACTAGGATGAGACCAGATATCCTTTGTCCATGGGCAGAATAAGAAAATATGTTCAGTTGTTTTTGGTGTATGTGATGAGCATAACTAAAATACCGAGTCTGGAATGATGTGTCGCTGAAGTAGGTTGTCCTTTGTAGGAGCGTGTTGTGACATTAAGGCCATATTAAAACTTGAATTTTTGGGGCCATTTGTAATTTCCATATGTGTCGCCATAGTAGGGGCGATGGCTGGTATGAAGAGGATGCACGAGCTTTGTCCCTGCTATTAGCTAGGTGTCTGAGGTTATTATAGCAACTTTTCACTGTGTATATACCTGTATGCATTCCTAACCATATAAGTTGATTAGTGGTAGAAGCGGGGCGTAACTGAATGGCAACAATATCCTTAACTGTCTGGTAGTCAAAACTATTTCAAAGAAGAGGGATGTTCCAAGTTTTTTCATCTGGGATTTTAAAACCAGCTACCAACTCAGGCTCTCCTCTAGGCGCTGGTCCGCCAATAATTCCTCTCACGAGCCATTTATCCTCATGTATTCATATCTTCTGCCCATCACCGACGTACCACTGAATCTGGTTTAGGATAATGTCTCTACCTAAAAGTAAACTTCGCCAACCCCATGATGGTTTAGTACCTTTTTCTACATGCCAGAAATCACCAGAATGAAAATAAAGTCCTTTAAAAACTCTACCCCATAAGGATAATGGGTGTTGGAATAGTCTCCATGGTTGCTTTCCCAACAGGGCTTTGTTAAAGGTAAGTAAGTCTCGAAATCCAAGCCCCCCCTCATTCTTCCGTTCTTTAAGTAGATCCCAAGCCCTCCAGTGTATTCCGGATCTAGTACTATTGTTTTGCCACTAGAACTTTGCTATTCTTTGTTCAATGGACTGACAAATAGAAACAAGAATTTTGAATATGGACATGGCATACTGCAGGAGTGCATGCACTACTGTTTTTAACAGAATTTCCTTTCCTCCTTTAGAAATAAAATTCTCTTTCCACCCTTCTAACTTCGCATTGACTCGGCCCAAAATCCAAGCAAACATGTCTCTTTTGGAAACCCCCCAATTAGATGGTATACCGAAATATTTCCTTATCTTGTCAATCATAGGTACTCTCAATTCTCCAGCCAAATTCCATTTTAAATTGATAGGGTGGTGTCGACTACAAAAGAGACTTGATTTGTTTCTATTCACAGCTTGGCCTGTAGCTACACAGTACTGGTGCAGTATATTGGCTAGATTCTAGCATTCTAGGGTTCGTCCATCTAAGAAAAATATTGCATCATCCGCAAAAATAGATGAGATAGTGTAGGGCACCACCTGTTAAGTTGATCCCCTTAAGGGTCCCCAATACTACAGCTTGCTGAATAAGAGTAGATAAGACTTTAGCCAAAAGGATAAACAAGTATGGAGAGAAAGGATCTCCCTATCTGAGTCCCATTGTTGGATGAAAATATGGCAATGGTTCGCCATTTAGCTTAACACTTGTTGACACCTAATTTTAGAAAAATAAAATTGCATTTTGAACAAATAAAAGGAAAAATAAAAAAAAAAAAAAAAATGGAGGAAATTGATTTGATTGATTATGTATGGAAATTTGAAATTCTGATGAATATTCAGATTTTGATAAATGCAGAAACAATTAAAAATCAGGTGAACAAAGGGCAGGGATTTTGATAAAATGGAAGGAATCAAGTAAAATCGAGCTAATTACGAAATCACGTTTCGATTTGCACGCTTGATTTGATGCAACAAAAGATGGAAGTTTGAAATATGCCATACAAAGCAGCTGTTCGGAATCGTATAAAAGAGAGCTTTATTTTTCATAACGTGGGGGGGAGGGGATTCGAAAATTCAAAGCAAAAAAAAAGAATTCGTTCGAAAGAAAATTCGTGCAAAAGAAAGCCACGGAGAGAGCTTTTTTTTAATTTCTTTTGGTCTTTTCAAAGTCAAAAGAAAAGAAGAAAGAAAGTTTTTGCTTTTGGCTGAAGAGTGAAAGAGACGTGAGTGCAAAGGCTGGATGTGCGAATAGACAAGAGGGAGAGAATAAAAAAAAAATAAAAGCAAAAAATGCCACTGTTCATCTTCTCCGTGGCTTCCCCTTGCCGCATGACCAACCCCTGCACCGTTGGTCTCCGAGTTGCTTGCGCTGCCTCCGCCGCGCCTTCGCCTACCGATCGCCGATCGAGAAGCCGACGCCGGCGCTTCTCACTGCCTCAACGCCCGCGACGCCGGACCCGCGCCAAAAGCCACCACCTGCGCCCCTCGTCGCTCCGCTCCTCGACGTCCGCTGCTTGAGACCCCACGGACGAGCCCCGCATCGCAACCGACGCCGCCACTGCCCAACGACCGCGACCCGTGACCCTGCCCCGACTTCGCCGTTGCCCCGAGCTCGAGCCAGCACCACCAGAGCCCGAGCACCGCCCCGGCGTCAACCCCCTGTCTCCATTACTCACCTTAGGTAGCTTTTCATTTTCTTTTTTTTCTTTTTACTTTTTACTTTTACTTTTTTTTTTTATAAGTTAGTTTATTTTATCCTTTTCATTTGTTATATGTTTTTTTAGTTCATTTGATAGCATTTTTAGTTTAGGTATTTAATTTGTAATGTTGGATGTTAATATTTTGTGAATTTAGTATGCTTTCCGCAGAATTTTGTCCAAATTATTAAAATTATTAATTTGATCCGAGAGACATGGATCATTTTTTTAATTATTTTAATTTTTGGGCTTTTTTAGTGAGATTTTAATTGTTAAATCACAATAATTATTTAATTTGGTCCGTAAGACCTCGGATCAGATTTGTAATTATTTTGATCTCTTTATTGTGATAATTAGGGTTAGAATAACCGTTAATTTGACATGTGAGACAACAGGTTATTTTTTCGATTATTTTAATCCTTCCTTGCTTGATTTTGTTGATAGTTTAGATTTAATAATTACTTGTCTTTAAAAAAAAAACTAAAAAATCAAAAAAAAAAAAAATCAAAATCTTGCATGAGCATATTAGACACGTAGGTTTAGTAAATTTTTTTATTATATTTTTAGAATTGCTTTTTTAGATATCTTTTTAAAATAGGTTAGGGTCAATCTTAAACAACCTTTTTTTTTTATAGAGTCTTAGATAAAATTGACATATTTTTATATTATCATTTTTTAAAAAAAAAAATAAAAAATAGTTTTCTAAGACATAATAGGGTTTAAGTCAAAATTAATCCCAAAAAAATGAATTAGAAAATTATCTTTTTTTAGATAGCTTAATTAGGGTTTTTATTGATTTTGAATTTCAAATAAAAAAATACAAAAATACTAGGTGCATTTTAACTAGTTTGCATAATATGATTATTTAGTTAGAACATGTCCATTAGTAAATTAGGTCATGAGGTGCATGTTAATTAGATTGCATATTAGGCCCATTTAATTTGAATTTTCATTTTAGTAAAATCAGGTCATTTAGCTAAAAAATGCATTTTTCTAATTCTTAAGAAAAACCCAAAAAGATGTTTGCTTTGTGTGATGCAATTTATTTATTTATTTTTTTCAATAATGGTTGAGCACCCGTGTGGTCACCTTTTGACATGATAGAAGTCCAGGTTAAAATAAATCCAAGCTGCCTGCGAAAAAAAACATTTAAAAAAAATAAAAAGAAATGGTACCGAAAGGGCATTAGAAATTTCTAGTGTAACCAAGTCCCCGTATCCTTAGTCTCTAGTTCGTAGGAGTAAAATAAATCTCCCTTTATTTTACTTAGGTGTCTAATCGACCTACCGTAAACTGATTAGTGGTGACTCCTAGATAATATTTTGCATGTTTAAAAGGTTTAGACTTAAGTCGCGATTTGGTATGGGCTTGGGAGAGCCCGAGCTAAGTTTAAAAACTTAGCAGTCCATTAACCTAGTTTTAGGCGGTGAACCCGAAAAAATTAGGTCGCGACAGCTTGGCGACTCCGCTGGGGACTTGTGTTAAAACACTTAGTGGACTTAGGCCAATTTTTATTTTTCTTTTTATTTTAAAAATGTTTTTGTTTGGCAGCGAGGATCCCAGGTACGTCCCTAACATTTTTAAGGTGTTAAATGTTCTTGCAGATGGGAGGTATAAGGGGAGTAGTCTTTGCTAACCTTTGTCATGTAGGTTGGAGTGTGAGATGAATGCTTTATTTTTCCAATTTGAATTGTTGTTTGCATTTAAACTGTTGTGCATGCTTTATTGTTTTAGCACCACACTATTTGCACACACAACCTGCAGCCGGACCTGGGCTGCGATAGGATTTCTAGGATGGTGTTGAGAAGGATACTTCCTCTAAAGCGAGACTGCTATGTAGAGGTTGATCTTCTCTTCCCCGAAATTTCTTTCATGGTGTCAAATGTGTTTATCCATATCCGCGAGATTGCGTGATTATTGGACATTTCATTCGACTAAGCCGGAGTTAGGGGGACCTAACACGTTAATGCGAGACTGCAACGGTCAGATCATCCCCTTAGCTCCACTTTGTTAAGCCATCTAGATAGAAATCGAACCGCACATTTCATGCGTGTGTCAATGTGATTGTCATCCCTTTTCTGGTAAAAGTAAGTTATCTAAACTTCTACTTTGCAATTTACTTACTTTATTGTAATTTTGTCGGTCCATGACAATAGGTTTCGTCGTCAGTCTTATTTTATATGCAATGGGGAAAACCGACGTACAATTCATTTCCACTCCCAAAAAAGAGCTCAAAATGTGGCTGGACCAGTTAGATCAAGGCGACCAAGCCTTACGTCCAATGGTCCCCGAAGTGACTAAGAAGCCCACTCAGCGAGCACAAATTGAGCATCTTAAGCGAAAAGCGGAAATGATTGAGGCTGAAAATAAGAAGCTTCGCAAGGCGTTGGGTTCCCGAAAGCATATAAAATGAGATGTTTTAGTTTAGGGATTTGAATTTCAATTCTTAGTTCATTGTTAGGGAGTTTGGTTCAAACATTTAAAATAAATAAAATGAGATGATTAGACCATTGTCATGGGCCATTTTCCTATCTTGTCGTTGTTTCTTATGTTATCTTTTTCACCTTAGGTAACAACACGGCTCACCCAAGATCACCAATCCGTACTCGTTCTAGAGTAACAATGGCTGATGATGCCGAACAAATGCGTGGTGCTGAACAAGCTCGTGTCATTGCCCTCGAAACAAAAATGAAGCAAGTCATGAATGTCCTTGAGCAGCTCTCTAAACAAATCGATTCTCTCCAAGCAAACACTGCCCCGCCACCTCCGCAAGTTGAAGTGGTGTTACCACAACATGCTCCTATGACCGATTCGAGAGATAAAGACAAGAATATATCCACAAGTGGCCTATCAAGCTCTAATGATGTCTCTAGGGAGAAAACTACTGACACGCCTCAAATCATTGTTGATGAGGAGATACAAGTGATACAGCCGGCTGTACCAAAGACTGAGCAAGAAAAACGCTTGGCGAAAATCGAGGAGAAACTTAAGTAGCTGCAGGGTGCATTTAGCCAAGACCCAACTGATCTATCCCATTATGCAAAGATCAAGATACCAAAGAAGTTCAAAATGCCAGACTTTGAAAAGTATAATGGCACTTCTTGCCCAAAGATCCATTTGCGAGACTTATGTGGTTAGGATGACCCCATATGTTGATAACATACCCTGATGATTCAGCAATTTCAAGCAAGCCCGACAGACCGGCACTCCGGTGGTATATTATGAAGAAGATTAATCTCCTAGAGACTTGGGAGGATTTGACTGATGCATTCTTCAAGCGTACAAGTATAATATTGATGTCACTCCATCTCGAGAGGATTTACTTCGCACCGAGAAGAAGAAGACAGAATCTTTCAAGGTCTATGTCACGAGATGGAGGACTTGTAGCTGCTCAAATTACTCCGGAGCCGACGAAAAGGAGCTGATGGATTTGTTCATGAAGACGCTCCCGCCTGAATATCAAAATCGGATGTTAGGATCGACTGCCGAGTCGTTCAATCAGCTAGTCCCTGTTGGCGAGCGAATTGAAGTAGCCTTGCGTGATGGATGGGCGTCTAATCAAACCAGCTCATGTAGGGGAGTCTTTGCCAAGAAGGATAAGGAACCTATAGCAGAGGTTAATGCAGCTTATGTTCAGGCACCTCGCCCAACTTCGAACACTCAACAGGGAGGAGCACGACCATTCTTTGGCCAGCAGAAGAACTCTTCCAGGCGTCAATTTACGCCTCTTCCTAAGCCATTATCTAAGATCTTGCCAACTCTTCAGAAAAATGGATTACTCGCTAAGGAGCCTAAGCGACCTAATCCCGAGCGTTTCCCCAACTATGATCCGTCCAAGGCATGTGCTTATCATATGGGGGAGGTAGGGCATTACATTGACGATTGCTATACACTACAACACAAAATCCAAAATCTTTTGGATGCCAAGGTGGTCTCATTCCGCGATGGACAGCCGAACATCCAGAATAACCCACTCCCTGACCACCCAGAAGTTGTGAATGCCATTTTCAATTTTGATGCTAAGCCCACCATGTTTCAAATGATGCATGAGGATACGGTCAATGCTATCCTGGAACTAGATATTGAATCCGAATCGAGTTACCACTCATTTGAGTTGGTGTCCACCATACATGCATCTCAAGACTCACCACCACCCACTTCTGAAGCTTCAAATGCTGCCCTTATGATGGAAATGATGATGGATGTGAATGGTTTTGTTCCTAGTAGTGGCCTTGGAAGAAATAGTCGGGGTATTCAAAGTCCCAATGAAGCCCCTCGGAGGCCCCATGCTTTGCTGGAAGAGGAGGGGAAAGTCTGGAGGACGAGACGGGGAGGGCGGAACCCGCCACCCGACCAAAGGCGAGGGAGGCAAAACCCATTACCCCGAGCATTCACGAAATATTCCCCGGTCCTCCAAGAATGATGCAGGATGAAGCTGAAGTGATGGACACTCTGGGGCAGCCTAGTGGCAAGTTTGATTACCTGGTGAAGTATTCAGCTCCTCCCAGCTTTTACTTCGACTCCCACAACATAGTTCCAAGTGGATGGGATGACATGGACGATCTGACGCCTCCAGAGACAGAGAACTCTAATGATGAACTGGAAGGAGTTGCAAGCTTGTTCGACGATCTCATCATAGGAGCTATCGATGAAGGACCGCCAGAAGAGATGGGCTTTGGCCCACAAGAGTAACTCTTTTACTGTTTTTGCATATTCCCCTGCGTGGGAATTTTTATTGTTTTTTGAGAAATGTTTCCACTTTCCTTTTAATTCTTGAGTGTTGCTTTTTTTCATTTAATAAATGTAATTTATTGATGAATTTCAATAAAATTACAAATTTTATTTTGAGGGCATGATGAGGTACTCCGAACCAGCCCGCTGATGATATCCAGCCAATAAAAGAAAAGAAAAATCCAAGGAGAATTCTGAGGCCTGGGCTTCATCATGCTTTCTTGTGTCAAAATGTTTCAAAAAAAAAAATTTTGTCAAAGAATTTCAAAAAAAAAAAAAAAAAATATATAAAAAAAAAAAAAAACAAAGGATGTAGTTTACTCCGTTTGTCTTTTTGATTTATCTACTATATGTTTCAAGGACGGTCTTATAGCATGCAAATATGTGAAAATAGTCCAATCCAATTCCAGATTCTGGGGGCAAATTCACTCCGAATTACAGTGGGCCATACATTATGAAGAAAGTACTTCCTGGAGGTGCTTTAATTTTGGTAGAAATGGATGGGCGAGAATTCACAAATCCTGTAAATTCTGATGCTATAAAGAAATACTATCCATGAATAAAAGGGCTTGTAAAAACCTTTTCCTCACTCAGAGTTGGTCAAATCTTTAGTGTATAATGTTGCATATTTTATTTTTTGCGGGGGCAAAAAATGGATGTGAACGATGGTGTCTTATTTTTGTAAGGAATCTCTATGAGCTCCTTTACAAAGGAAGGGCAAGACATGGACACATAATAGTTTTGACTTTATGAGCATGCCCTCTTTGTCTTTATAGAATGCTTTCACATGATATTGTGTAATTCGTCAATTCCACTTGAAATTTATCAAAATGGATAATTCAGTGAAAGATGTCGAGTTACTTGAGCATGCTAAATGAGGTGTGAAAGGCAAGCCTAATCCCATACACCGTCCCCTGTCTATATATTGTGAGGTGAGTGTGGAAACATTTTGTATTTCAAGGTGAAGAATTTTCTTGCGAAAAGTACGACAGCTGAAATGACAAGAGGCGTTCATTTCTCTATCCCAAACACTACGGTGTTCCATTGCTTAACAATTTTTGAGCCCATACACTTATGGATGTTCTTTTCAAATTACCCCTATCAAGAACCACCCCACATCGGGGCAACTGGGAGATAAAAATGACATCATGAAGTGAGGAAAATGAATTAAAATTTTCTTGCTCTCACTTGCATCAATCTTCAAGTTGTGCTATTACATTGAATTCATGTGCTAATTTAAGTGCCTTAGGATGACGAAGAGCATTTCTTTCACTATCCTACACACTTATATCCTTTGAATAGCCCACTTGAGCCTGCTATTTCATTTCTTTTAAAACCCAAGTTGATGATCATCGCCCACACTTTGGGCAAGGCAAGAGACAGATGAAGACCCTTGAAAGTTCGAGTGTCATTTAAAGTATACTTGACACATGCATTGTGCGCAAGAACTGAAATCAAAATAGAACTAAAGGGCATGAAAAAGCAGTGTGTGCTGGTAAAAGCAAGGCCAATGCCCGTGAAAAGAATAGAGAAATGACTGATGAATTGGGGGGCATAATAAAAAAAAAAAGTGTGCTTGATCGATGCCCATCATCAAAGAAAAAAATGTTGAGAAAAGATCTCCAGTTGAATAATCATTGGCATCATGTGATAAACTTTTGAGCCAATAAAGAAATCTGTCAAGAAGACAATCCGTGGCGAAGAAAACTGGTGGCAATGTCATGATGATCACCAACTTTGACCCATATACACATCTTTGAGCCTAACGATCCTTTCGTTTCTCAACCCATGAACCCAGCCTATGTTACGTCCCTTACAAAGTCTCTTCAGATTAGGGCACTTGAATTAACATAGGAATTCACATGTTTTAAGCATTGCTCGAAGAAGTGCGAGCAAGATTATTTCTTTATCATTTTGCAGGGTTCTTGACTTGTAAACCCGGAGATGATTACAGAATTGTTCTTTCAATTGCTTTGACTCAAAGAGTCCCTTTGTTAAGCCATTGATCAAGCCTGCATTACAGTCCTTGACAAAGACCTCTCAGATTGGTAAGGTCGTACTGATTGCAAGAAAATTCAAACTCTTGTCGACAAGATGATGATAAGATCGAGTGATATATTCCCGCATCAATGGTCGGGACCAAATAACCCTTCTTAAATGAGAGCGAGTGAAAAAGCCTTTTCACACCAAAAGTGTCTCATTTAGCATGTTCAAGAGATTCACGCTATAACTGAAAATTGTCCTATTGATAATTTTTCCGGTAGAAGCTTGATAAAGCCATCATGCATGGGCCTTCATTGAATTTTTCCTCAAAGACCAAAAAGAATTGTCTTTGAAACCCTGAATTTGTTCATTCATCTTTGTACTTGATGAGAATTCCAAGTACCTCTTTATAAAATGTTTCCAAATGTCTAGTGTGAATTCTAGATATTTGAACTTTTAAACACTTGATGTGATTTCCAAGTGTTTGTCTTTCCAAACATCTGATGTGATTTCCGGACGTTTAGTAAAAGTTTTCAAATGTCGACATAAGAATCAGATTTTTGAAGTTTCGAGTACTTGATGCAATTTCCAGGTGCTTAGAATCTGATGAGAATTCCAGATCCCTAAAAACTTTGAGCCTTTCAATTACCTCAAGGGAGTTCCAGATGATTGACAGGTCTCATCGGAATCATTTCACACCTAAATCCTCAAAACAGGTATGAAAGGTACGTGCACTTCTTTGCATTTGCATTTCATTGGTCATAGACACATGGAGATCTATGTTCCTGACTAGATCATTGCATTTACATTGCATCCTTTATTCTTAAAAAAAAAAAAAAAAAGTCATTAACATTTGCGTATGCATTTCATATTTCATTTTGCATGGTTTAAATTTAGGTGTCCTATATCTTTGAAGGAAACCTCTACGAGCTTCCCTTCAAAGAGGGGCAGCTGTTGACACCTAATTTTAGAAAAATAAAATTGCATTTTGAACAAATAAAAGGAAAAATAAAAAAATAAAAAAATGGAGGAAATTGATTTGATTGATTATGTATGGAAATTTGAAATTCTCATGAATATTCAGATTTTGATAAATGCAGAAAAATTAAAAATCAGGTGAACAAAGGGCAGGGATTTTGATAAAATGGAAGGAATCAAGTAAAATCGAGCTGATTACGAAATCACGTTTCGATTTGCACGCTTGATTTGATGCAACAAAAGATGGAAGTTTGAAATATGCCATACAAAGCAGCTGTTCGGAATCAGTATAAAAGAGAGCTTTATTTTTCGTAACCTAGGTGGAGGGGATTCGAAAATTCAGAGCAAAAAAAAGAATTCGTGCGAAAGAAAATTCGTGCAAAAGAAAGCCACGGAGAGAGCTTTTTTTTAATTTCTTTTGGTCTTTTCAAAGTCAAAAGAAAAGAAGAAAGAAAGTTTTTGCTTTTGGCTGAAGAGTGAAAGAGACGTGAGTGCAGAGGGTGGACGTGCGAATAGACAAGAGGGAGAGAATAAAAAAAAAAAAAAAAGCAAAAAACGCCACTGTTCATCTTCTCCGTGGCTTCCCCTTGCCGCGTGACCAACCCCTGCACCGTTGGTCTACCGATCGCCGTCCGAGAAGCCGACGCCGGCGCTTCTCACCGCCTCAACGCCCGCGACGCTGGACCCGCGCCAAAAGCCACCACCGGCGCCCCTCGTCGCTCCGCTCCTCGACGTCCGCTGCTTGAGACCCCACGGACGAGCCCCGCACCGCAGCTGACGCCGCCGCCGCCCAACGACCGCGACCCGTGACCCTTCCCCGACTCCGCCGTTGCCCCGAGCTCGAGCCAGCACCACCGAGCCCGAGCACCGCCCGGCGTCAACCCCCTGTCTCCATTACTCACCTTAGGTAGCTTTTCATTTTCTTTTTTTTCTTTTTACTTTTTACTTTTACTTTTTTTTTTTTTTTTTATAAGTTAGTTTATTTTATCCTTTTCATTTGTTATATGTTTTTTTTTAGTTCATTTGATAGCATTTTTAGTTTAGGTATTTAATTTGTAATGTTGGATGTTAATATTTTGTGAATTTAGTATGCTTTCCGCAGGAATTTTGTCCAGAATTATTAAAATTATTAATTTGATCCGAGAGACATTGGATCATTTTTTTAATTATTTTAATTTTTGGGCTTTTTTAGTGAGATTTTAATTGTTAAATCACAATAATTATTTAATTTGGTCCGTAAGACCTCGGATCAGATTTGTAATTATTTTGATCTCTTTATTGTGATAATTAGGGTTAGAATAACCGTTAATTTGACCTGTGAGACAACAGGTTATTTTTTCGATTATTTTAATCCTTCCTTGCTTGATTTTGTTGATAGTTTAGATTTAATAATTACTTGTCTTTAAAAAAAACTAAAAAAATAAAAAAAAAAAAAAAAATCAAAATCTTGCATGAGCATATTAGACACGTAGGTTTAGTAAATTTTTTTTATTATATTTTTAGAATTGCTTTTTTTAGATATCTTTTTAAAATAGGTTAGGGTCAATCTTAAACAACCTTTTTTATAGAGTCTTAGATAAAATTGACATATTTTTATATTATCATTTTTTTAAAAAAAATAAAAAATAGTTTTCTAAGACATAATAGGGTTTAAGTCAAAATTAATCCCAAAAAAATGAATTAGAAAATTATCTTTTTTTAGATAGCTTAATTAGGGTTTTTATTGATTTTGAATTTCAAATAAAAAAAATACAAAAATACTAGGTGCATTTTAACTAGTTTGCATAATATGATTATTTAGTTAGAACATGTCCATTAGTAAATTAGGTCATGAGGTGCATGTTAATTAGATTGCATATTAGGCCCATTTAATTTGAATTTTCATTTTAGTAAAATCAGGTCATTTAGCTAAAAAATGCATTTTCTAATTCTTAAGAAAAACCCAAAAAGATGTTTGCTTTGTGTGATGCAATTTATTTATTTATTTATTTATTTTTTCAATAATGGTTGAGCACCCGTGTGGTCACCTTTTGACATGATAGAAGTCCAGGTTAAAATAAATCCAAGCTGCCTACGAAAAAAAACATTTAAAAAAAATAAAAAGAAATGGTACCGAAAGGGCATTAGAAATTTCTAGTGTAACCAAGTCCCCGTATCCTTAGTCTCTGATTCGTAGGAGTAAAATAAATCTCCCTTTATTTTACTTAGGTGTCTAATCGACCTACCGTAAACTGATTAGTGGCGACTCCTAGATAATATTTTGCATGTTTAAAAGGTTTAGACTTAAGTCGCGATTTGGTATGGGCTTGGGAGAGCCCGAGCTAAGTTTAAAAACTTAGCAGTCCATTAACCTAGTTTTAGGCGGTGAACCCGAAAAAATTAGGTCGCGACAACACTAAGGAAGGCTGTGGTAATGCATTACATCACCCACTGTACCCATTGATAATGAAAACCCAGTTTTTTAAGATAGGCCTCTAGGAAGTCCCACTCACCTCGATCATATGCCTTCTGCATGTCCAATTTTAACACTACCTAAAATTTTTCTTTCTTTTCCTGACTTTAAGTTGGTGAAGGACCTCCTGTACAACCAGAATGTTATCTTGTATTTTCTACCCGTGACAAAGGCACTCTATTCCGTTGAAATCAACCCAGGTAACCAAATCTTCAGTCGATTAGCTAGCACTTTTGAAATAATTTTATAAATAAAGTTGCAGAGACTAATAGGTCTATATTAATCTAACCTCTTGAGGTGTGGTACCTTTGGGATCAGAGAAATGAATGTTCTATTGAAAGCAGGGGGCATCACTCTTGAGTTGAAAAAATCTTGTACCGATATAAAGATATCATCCTGAAGAATATCCCAATGGGTTTGATAGAACAGCCCATTCAAGCCATCAAGTCCCAGGGCTTTAGTAGCCCCTAATTAGAAAGCTGCTTGCTTGACTTCCTCTCGAGATTCATTTCTGTTGTGACCACTTGAGGGCACCGTGTGAGTATGGGACCATAATCTCGATAGCCAACCAAGCAATAGAGATTGTGAAAGTAGCTCAGTGTCATATTCTTTAGATGATTAGGATCGTGAGTCCACCCAAGGTGTTCATCCTGTAACATGCTAGTGCGGTTGCTTTGTTTGCGTTTTCTACATTGAATAGTAGTCGCATGAAAAAACTTAGTGTTTTTATCCCCCCATCGCAGCCATTGAATCCTTGATCTCATCGCCCAATATTGTTCCTCCTATTGCCATATGTGTTGTACTTCATCTTTCAGGCAAGAAACAAGTGCCTTATCATAGTAATTACTGGGTTGATTAGTATGATTCTGAATTTGTTGCTTTAACAGATGAATTTGTTTCTAGCCATTGCTGAATTTTGATTTACTCCACCTTGTGAGTGCGAAAGAAGTAGCTTGAAGCTTTCTGGATAGAGATGATTTTGGTAGTGACGAAGAGGCCCGAGCATCTTTGATAACCGTGTGGCATTCCTTATCTTGAAGCCAGAATGCTTCGAAAGTGAAAGTCTTTCTTCGCCTTGAAGGAATGGGTTTAGTAGTTAATACAAGTGGGCTATGATCTGAGCCTAGAGCAAGAAAAGCAAAGACTTCAGCAACCGGGTAAGTTAATCTCTAGTCCATTGTACATAGTGCCCTGTCAAGTCTTTCCTTAACCACCTCATCGCCATCTCTATTGTTCACCCATGTAAAGGCACAACCCTTGCTTTCTATATCGAGTAGCATACGGTCATTTAAAAATTCTCTGAAGGAATGCAACCAATAAGGCTTAGTGATCTTCTTGCCCACTTTCTCCCAATGATAGATAATCTCATTAAAATCACCAATACACGCCCACGGCAGGGTATTTGAAAAGCTAAGTTGTCTTAGATCTGTCCACAATTGTTGTCTGTGTTGATAGACCGACGACGCATGAAGACATGTAAGTCGCATTATATTTCCACTCGGAGCATCAGTACAAATCATGTCAATGAAATGTATATGATGTTGTTCCACTCGTAGAGAAACCGGATCATTCCAGAAAACCACCATCCCTCCAGCCAATCCCGTAGAACTTACAACAAAACAGCTCGGAAATTTCAACTTCCTCCTAATATTCTGGATTACCATGTCCTGATTTTTGGTTTCCATAAAAAAAACATCGGGCCTTTCCTGGGCCACTAGGGCCTTTAACGCTTAAACTATCAGGGGGTTGCCCAGCCCCTGACAGTTCCAACTAATGATTCTCATTTGCCACTTGGTGGCTTGTTTGGGCAAGCCACCACAGCCCAACTATCAACCCCTTCAGCTGCAAATATAGGGGTATCCATGAGATGAGATTCATCAAAGTTTTCATTAACGTTGGAGCGCGCCCCATAAGGATTATATCGTTTTGCTTTCTTGAGAGGACTCGCTCTGGTATTCATTCTGGATCTTTTTAATTGTTTACTTTTAGTAGGGCCTTCATCTACATCTCTGAGTAATGTATACTGTTCCACTGCTGGGGACTTCAATTTAGGCTCTTCATTACCTTTTGGATAATTATCAAGGGTATGAAGATGCAAGGTAGGTGTTGGAGTATGATCAATATGCCGTCCTATGCTGGCCTCCATGTTTGCAGGTTGCTGATTGGGACTCTGAGGTGCAGCAGGGAGTAAGAGAGGTGAGTGTTGTGGAGTTTCTAGTATGATCTCTTCAACATCATCTTGTTTTGGTTGTTGCTCATAAAATGCTTTCCAAAATGGACTGTGTTCTCTAACTTCTGCCCTTAGCCATTGACCATAAGACAATTTATCTTTCCATCCATTTTTGCCTCATCAAATGGAATGTCTTTACAGTACATTTCGTAATGGCCTAGGATGCCACATGAATAGCAATAATGGGATAGGCGCTCGATGCACTCGTATCGAAAGTCAAGCCATATGTTCTTGCCCTCTAATCTGATAAGTTTACCAGATTTAAGCGGTTCTTGTAGATTAAGTTCCACTCTAGCCCTCCCTGATCTAAGTGTAGAGCCCTCTTTAGTCTCAATTTTAACCTCCTGAACCTTGGCGAGATGTCTCACAGCTTTACTGATCATGTTGTCGGTGCATCTTTCCAAGGGAAGCCCAAAAACTTGCACCCAAAATGCACAAGTTGTAAAGTCATAGCAATGCATGGGTGTATTAGGCACCTAAGGCTTCACAATAACCAGATGATTCGCAAATAGCCAAGGTCCGTTATCTAGAATTTGCTGCTTTTCCCCTTCTGAATTCAATTTAAAAACGTAGAGTCCCACTTTGTGTTGAGAAATTTCAATTTGATCATTGCGCCACGCTCTTTTTAAGTATTCTGAAACGTTTGAAAGTTAATTGAAGGGTTAGACAGAATTTTACCCACCAATGTTAACTTACATTCTCGTAGCTTCTCTGCTAGGACTTCTTCATCCCAAACGTCCACGTCCTGTTTAGACCAGAGTCGACCAAGTCTATTGGACAGCGCAGCCAGATAGGCATCCTCTTCTTGTCCAGTTTTATCCATCAGCAAACATGCCGAAGAGAGGAAGCATAACGGTATGTGGACACCGCATGCAACGCACTGATGAAGAAGGAGCGGAACAAGCTCAGTCGCCGAGACCACACCAAGATAACGCTAAGGAATTGGACGAGTACACAAAAATAATATGAAATGGTGAAATTGAAGGGAATCACCTGGACTGTCAATGTAGGTGAAGAAAGGGCGACGGAAGGGTAAATGGCATGGCATGCAAAGGAGGGTTAGTGTCGGAATATGAGTGGTGGAGGCAACAATGTTGAGATGGAGGTCTCGGTTGGATGAAACCCATTCCGTAATTGGGACAAATCTCTTGGAAAATAAGATGATGGGTAGGATTCGATGAAAAGTGGGGAAGGAATTGAGGGTTTAGATGAAGGAGAAGGCTACCAGAGGGTAGAGAGAAAACTCTACATGTCGAGAGAGATCTTGATGATCTCATTGTGTAGGTTATGCATAGTTCGTGGAGCTCAGTTCACTTGAATAAAGAACATTGTGGAAGAAAAGGAGGAATTAAGGGATGATGTGGCTATTTCAAGACTTGGTGAGCAAAGAAAAATAGAACATATGGAAAATTATCAAAAAAGTAACCTATTGCACTTTTGCCAATTCAGTCATAAACCTTTCAATTTTACCAATTTAGTTATAAACATTTTCACTTCTTGCCAATTAAGTCAATCCAACCAATTTTTGCCGAAATCTACTAATATAGATGGCCAGCAATGACGTGGCATGTAATAATATTTTAATGAAATTTTAATAATTTTTTTATGTTTTTTTCTTTATTAAACTTTTTGTTTTTTTTTTTTTCGAGGTTCAATGTTTGGCCGGTGAGGGTAGCTGGCCAAGCCTCACCAGCCATAGACGAGGGCCACTGACCCTCGCTAGCCACAAGTGAGGGTCAATTGACCCTCACCACCCTTGGGCAAGGGCCACAACGCCCTTGCCAAATCTGACCAAGCAAGAGCCCCAAGCGAGGTCACTGCCCTCGCCTAAGGCTAGTGAGGGTCACTAAGAAGTGAAAATGTTTAGGACTGAATTGACAAATTTGAAAAATTCAGTAATTGGCAATAATGCAATAGGCTTATGATTTGGGTAAAAGCTACGAAAAATCTTAAACTACGTCTATTGTGACACATTTACCCCAAACTTTTCGTTTTTGTGATACCAAAAACCTCAAATTTTTACTTATGTGACACATTTACTCCAAACTTGTGTAGTATAACACATTTACCCCAAACTTTTGTTTTGTGATACCGAAAATTCCAAACTTTTCTTTTGTGACATCAAAAACCCCAAACTTTTTTCCATGACACCAAAATTTTGGGTAAATGTGTCACGTGAATATAAGTTTGGGTTTTTGGTATTACAAAATAAAAGTTTAGGGTTTTTGGTGTCACACAAATATAAGTTTGTGTTTTTTGGTGACACGGAAAAAATTTTGGAGTGTATGTGTCATAATAAGTATAGTTTGGGGTTTTTGATGTCACATAAAAAATTTGAAATAAATGTGTCGTGGTTGGTAAAGTTTAAGGTTTTTGGTGACTTTTTCCCTTAGAATTTTTTGGACAATTTTCCCTATAACATATATATGATAAGAGAAGTCAAAACATTAATTACATTCTATTTCGCTTTGAATCTTTGAGATTGAGCTAGATAAACTGTATCCTCACACTTATTTTGTGACATTTTACAAACAAATCCCCCGAGTGACTTTTTGATTTGATTACGACTGTTGAGAATTTTGAATAGGAGAACTCAAGGAAGAAGGGTCAAGACACAAAAAAATTAGTACTGACAAACCCTGAAGAGTTCATTGTCAAGCCCCGATCCTCGAGCGTGTGCCCATCCCTCGGTGGTCGATTAAATTGTGGCATCCCAAGACACATCACCAACCCATTCATTTTAATGCACATGCGGAAGTGAATAAATAAATTCTCAGACAACACAAAGATGGGATAGAAAAGCAAGGCCACAATTTTGAAAACCACAACACACCTTTATACACAGCAAACTAGGTCATTTACAATACTAGTCTATATTCAAAAGTCTACAAAAGCATAAGGGTTACAAGCCCTCAAGCGTTCGAACCCTCAGCCGAAGATTCCGGGGTCTCCTGGGGACTCGGGTCCACCACCGCACCACCAGGAGGGTTAGCCATACCCTCGCTAAAAGCGATCTCCAACACCGACATAGGGATCTTAGACTCTTGTAGGGGACCTTCTCTAGGCCCATCTCGCCCGCGATGATACCACGATCTAAATTGATGGGGTACCCTCCGGGGTAGACCCGCATCAACCCAGACAATGGATCTCATAAGTTCGTAGACCCATGCTCCTTAGCCCCAAGGAAGAGGAATTAGAGAGATTTGTTTGGTGACATTCATGGGCTGGCCAAAACACTCAAGAGAATTCGCCATCTAAGGACCTGAAAATGTTAAGTTCACCCCTTAAACTCCAATTAGGAAGGAAATACGCCTGAAGACCATCTAGTCACACACAAGATAGAGGGCTTACCTCGCCTTAATTTCTTCCCGCAAGTCAGTACAATTCATATACTCAACCAATCAACTCAATTCAATTCAATTCAATTCATCGGTCAACTCAGTTAATCAGCTCAATTTGATACCAACAGTACTATCTATCAATTCAATACCATATATCAATCTCATTGATACCACCACTGCTCACACAAGCTGCAATATATGGTCATAGCTCGCTCAAGCCAATATAGATAGATAGTAGCTCGCTCAAGCTGATATAGATAGATATATAGATCGTACTCACACAAGCTGATAAAATGATCTTAGCTTGCACAAGTTGATAAATATATAGATCGTGCTCGCACAAGCTGCTAAAATGATCATAGCTAATATATATAGATCATGCTCACACAAGCTGATAAAACGATCTTAGCTCACATAAGCTGATAAGGTATACTGCTCTCACAAGTTGACATATCAAGCTCATAGGCTGTTATAGTATACTGCTCTCACAAGCTAACGTGCAAGGGGCTCACACAAGCTGACAATTTACCACATTGAAAATACCTTATAAAATAATCGTGTGTGGGTATACAGTCGGCCTGAGCCAAAAACGCCATATCTTTCTTTTCAAAAATCCCACTAATTATATAGTCCACAAAGACATTTTTGGCATTAAAAACTGACGCCCGGTATTTTCCAATTAAATACCGAAATTACTCGATTTTGGAATAAATACCCAAAATTACAAATCCAAATCAATTTGCACAAATCAACACTCAATTAAATAAACCAAGCATACCATTGCAATCAGCACAAAATTCCGGTCACCGGCCATCCTGGTATAATTTACAGAAAATAATTAAATAAATACAATTAAATGCCATAAATAGAAAATTTGGCTGTAAAAGCCTAATAAAATTCCGAAACGGGCCCAAAAAATTCTCGAACTAATCTAGATAAATAATACAACCTATCTAGTCTCTAATTAAGCCGATCTAACCACCTAACATGCACAAACGAATATTTAAATCACTAATATGTTCTAACTAACCACCTAAACCATACTTATTTTAAACTAATTAACCCTTAAGCATCATTAACTCCCTAAGTAGAGTTTATTGAGTAAACTCACTGGTTTTGCGATCCTGTGAGTCCATGACAACGGCAACGTGGAGAGGGCGACAAACTCCGAAACAGTGACACCCAACGAGGCCCGGAAGCGTCCTAAAACGGGCCTAACATTCACGGTTGGGCTAAGGGCTTCTCGGTTCTATTCTTGGGCTAAGAGAGAGAATCAAGCGACGGGCTAAGCTGGAAACGGCGAGACGAGCTGGCGGAGGCTGCTGCGGGCTAGGCGAAGGCGAACGGCGGCTAGACAGCAGCCAGGGGCTTCCGACTAAGCTCCTATGGTGACGACTAGAGAGGCTCGGGACAACAACTGGGCATGCGGGACAAGTGGAACAATGCACAGGACGGAAGCGGCTTGTGCGGGGGTGCGATGGCGACGCGGCGGGGGCAAGGGGTCTGGTGGGTGTGCAACAGCCAAGGGAGGGTGGCTGGCTCGGTTCTCTACAATTTTTGGAGCTCTCAAAGGCCAACAATGGAGAAAGCAAGGCTTGCTGAAGAAGAAAGGCCAACTGCAACTTGGAGGGGGGCCACCAACCTTCTAGAAACCAACATTGTCCCCTTTAAGCACATCTAGCATGCCCCACCTTTTTAGCCATTGACCAGCAGCCCTTATCCACTCCATACTTCCCCAACACACTTGCCAAGAGGTCTAAAAGGTTGTGCACCAAGGGGGCCTACGAATTTGGGCACAACTTCCCCGAGTTCGATCAATTTCTCTCTAAATGGACCTAAACCGATCCCTATAAATTCCACCAAGGTGTCCTTGACCAAATTGACATTTTTCCTTGTCAATAGAACCAACTTACATTCCCAAAAACACAATAAAAAACGATCCCTTGAATTTTCCGAACAAAAACGGCCCTATATTGAATTTTCGCCAAAAATATCGATTTGCGGAAAAATCTTCGGAGGATGAGTAGATAGTCCTAATGAATCGTGACATGCCAGAACTTTCAATTTCTAAAATCGGGTTCAAATTCGCGGTTAATTTCAATCTAGCACGATTTTAGCATGACCTAGCCTACCGAGTAGCTTTTAGGAATATTTAGTGCAATTGACCCATGGTCGATTATTTTCAATCTACAATGTACATCTTCGACACATTGGCAACTCTTGGTTGTCGTGAAAATCTCAAGATTTCAAATACGGGCACAGGGTACCAAAACGACAGAAAAATCGGTCTAGTGCCGATCGACGAGAATTTTGCAATTTGGTGGAATCACCCACACTTTGATCACATATCTCAATTGAATCAACCTATCTCTGATCTCTGATTGATTTTTAACTATGCCGTAATGATCTCTGCAAATGAGCACAATCGAGCAGTTGATTCCTGGTCGAATTCTCAAGTCTATTGCGTTAAAATCCCTTAATTGCTTCACCTGCTAGACTAGTTATCTCGTGAGTGATTAGCTCAGAGAATTTAACTATAGACGCGTCGATGAAAAGCCCGATTCATTCAATTGAAAACAAAACCTAAAATTCAAGATGTCACATTCACAGTGCAAGAGGACATTTGCATCTCAAAAAGCAAGAGAGCGGATCCCAAGCCAAGTATTTTTCTTGGTCTATGTAATTAACCTCGCCGAAGAAGCCAATTAGGATATGCAGAGAAGTAATTCCTGGCGAATTTCCTTAATCCTGTCCGTATGCAAAGGTATCATTAACGTAGGGTCTCAAAATTGATGAACATTACAATTAGGAGAGAAATTTTCAGGACAAAAAGACAAAATTACCGAACTAGAGAAAGACATTATGGATCGATTTATCTACTTCTTTGGACTATATACTATGTATCTTCTATGTCAATTTATATTATGATCAGCTATAAAGTCTTTTGTTAAGGATAAAGGATAATTTGACGTTTTCAACAAATTATGCTCTCAACTAGACTTCCAAACTTCGTGAAATTATTCTAAAATCAAAATGAATGTGCTTATATGCTAATTAGATGCTTTCGAAACTCTAAATCGTCTTTGTTTGTGAAGAAAATAGTTTTGCCAATTTACTCTCGATCTTCTGCACAGCTTTTCATGCTGGTAAATAATTTGAACTGACCTCTTAGACCCAAAAAAGACAAAATACCGGACCAAAGAAATAAGTTATACAATATGAATGTTCATAGGGCGTGGAATTGAAAAGGCAATGTCCTATTAAAAACATTGAAATTCTACCCGTTGGTGGTTGTGATCTTGGTCAGCTGCCAATATTTACGTCAAGTTGAATCTTTCCACTCTAGAAGCATGTATGAGTCAAGCAATGCCATATTGGAATTCCATATCATAACCGTGAAATTTCTAAAATTAGTAAAATCTGCTAATTACAACAATGAAAATATTATTAATTCGGTAGGAATTACTTTTACTATACATCCAAATGCCTTAGGCTTGTAATGTTTTCATTTTACCTAGAGGGTAATATCAAGAAGGTGTAAGAGCTTGTTCTGTGTCTTTCGTTGCAAATTACAGGAAAATCGGAGGAGTCATTTGCAATATAAATTGAAAACTCTCAAGTCAAGCCAAAAACAAAAAGAAAAATTCCTGAAGTCAGAATTACTGCACGGAGAATGAAACCGAGAAGGATCCCAACGAAAACCGACGACTTACAATCCCGTTCCTCGATAAAAACAAGAGTCTTGTTGGATTCCAACGGGCAATTGCTCAAACCTGATCCCAATCCTTAGGTTGGAGAAAGAATCTCCCGCAATCCGATTTTCCATGTATTCGTTTGAATTGGATCTGAGCAATAGCTGAAATTTCTGTGAATATGTTGACATTTTGCTTGACTGAATGGAGAAGCAAAGAGGGTGCGTGGGGATGGTGAAGTCGTGTTGGTATTCTACATAATTGTTGTCCTGGTTTTGATTGGCTGCCAGTAACTATGTCGAGTTAGAATCCTTCCAAGTCTAGAAGCATATGAGTCAAGCAATGCCACATTGGCAGTGCAAACTTGACTCCGGCAAGTTGTGACTGCTTTATCGTCCTCCTTTAGTTTGGGAAGACTAGACCACGCACTTTATAATACTTGATAATTGAATTCATCAACTGCATCTTGCTTGAAATTAACTTCATAATCCGAACTTTAAGATAACTCGAGAAAATCTTCAAAGTGAATTTTTTAACTGGATAATCAAAATCTTCAAAGTGCAATTTGGTTTTTTTCTCTCGTCATGAAGAGCTCTTCCTCTCGTCATGCAGAGTCACAACCAGAACTTCATCTTCTTCAGGGATCTGTGAAATCCCACCCAATTCAGCTTCACATCCGTCTTTTTAGCCCTAATTGCACACCATGCCAAGCTTAATCTCACTTCCCAAACCCTCACTCCTTTCCCTGTTCACAATTTTGCACTCTTCGCACTTATCGCCCCACTGAAACCCCATCTCGCCGCACCTTCATCCAGGCTCTCGGTGACGAATTCCCCTGTTCTCTTTTCGATCTTCCTCGCAAGATCATGGCACTTTGCAGATTGGATGCCGCCCGTTCGCCCTGAGTGTCGCACCACCTTCCTTCGCTCACGCTTGTTGGTCTACATGTCTTGCGATGGTCTTCTGCTGGTGTGGGCTCCCAGCTACAGGTGAATTCTCTCCATTTGCTCCACTGGGCTCTTCTCTGCTTTATTTCTAGCTCGCTACCATCTACCCAAGTGATGGGCTTCCTATTAGCTCGACATCTGTACTATTTTGGACTAGGATTACCTCACTAGCTTTACCACACAACTTATGGCTTTTGAGAATCACGATGAGTCCGAGCGATTGGCCGATCTCTGTCGGCGGTTGGGCCGCCTATGTGCTGCAAATGAAATAGAAGTATGGGATGAGGAATTGACGCCGGACATTCTGGAAGAGTGTCGCCTCACTTTAGTCGGCAAAGTTTACACTCAATCTGCTATCCACTTCCAGGCACTACAGAGTACGTTAAAGCGAGTATGGCGAATTGATCATGTTGACTTCGCCCAGCGGGAAGGGGGCTTATATTTAGCAAAGTTTCGGACCGAAAGTGAGAAACAAAGAGTGGTGGAGGGGGGACCGTGGCTGTTCTCTAGCAATTTAGTTTGTTTCAAGCAATGGCTTCCCCAAACGCCTTTGCACTGCTATGACTTCTCCCGATGTGCGTTCTGGGTTCAAGTTATAGGTCTTCCCCTGGAATGGACCACGGACAAGATGCTACGTAAGGCTGTTGATCAGATTGGAGAGGTCCTCGAGGTACGCCTTGAGTTTAAAGAAGGCTCGGCCTTAAGGGCAGGGAGAGTTAAACTAGAGCTGCCACTACAGGAACCATTAAAAACCGGTAAACTAGTGCGGATCGACGGTAAGATGTTCTAGTTGGACTTCCGGTATGAAAAATTGTCCCATTACTGCTACTCTTGTGGACGCCTAGGCCATTATGCAACGTATTGTCAAGAGTATCCATTTGACGAAGCCAAAATGGATGGCAGAGAGAAGATGGCCTATGGGCCTTGGCTACGCGCGGAGGTTCGCCAACCAAGCCCCTATTGGGATGCCTTCTATAATCCCCAACCCCACAGGAACAAAACGAAGAGGCCATACCTGAGACGCCTCCAGCTCTTCTACCGGCGGCCCCTCCTTTGGTACCGAGAACCCTCACTGCGCAGCCCCTAGTCCTCCACCTCAACCGCAGCAACAACAACACTCACCTGACCCAATACGCCTCCACAGCAGCTGCAGCATCACCCGCCGACTCAAGAACACAGCATCACGACGGCCTGCATACCTGCACACGCCAAGCAGAAAGGCCCCTTCATTGCGTCACTTAAACTACAACAACCAAAGAAAATGAAGGGTCCTCGTATTACTTCCAGATTGGCACCAGCGAAGAAACAGAAAAGGTATGCCCCCTATGATATGAAACAAGGAATTCTAGACAACTTTGATGACACACAGCTAATGGACATCCCGGTGTTGGACGCCTCTCAGGCGACTTCGTGGGCTTTGGTGGCTGGCCCCAAACAGCCACCGCCTCACAAATGAAACTGATTTGCTGGAACTGTCAGGGTTTGGGCAATCCCCTGATAGTTCAAGCCCTAAAGGCCATGACGGCCCAAGAAAAGCCCGATTTTGTGTTCCTCATGGAGACGAAGAATTCTGAGACAGTACTACGGCGTATGCAGAGACGTTTACATTTTAGCAACTCTTTTGTTTGCAATCCTGATGGCTTAGCAGGTGGCCTTTTAGTTTTTTGGAATGATAGAGTTTCGCTTGACATCCAAAGCTCGACGGCGGCCTTGGTTGATATCATCTGCCGAGACCTTGAGGAGGATAAGGTAATGCGTATCACTTGTCTGCATGCCCCCACCTCGTATCATGCACGACGGATGATGTGGGATCAACTTCGCCTGATCAACAGCTCCAACACATTCCCTTGGCTATGTGCGGGTGACTTCAATGAGGTTCTCCATGTTTGGGAAAAAGCTGGCGGCCGAGCCTCGGAGAGGTATCGCATCCACACATTCCGTGACCTTCTTAATGATTGTGCTTTTATGGAGATTGAAAGTAAGGGTTGCAGGTTCACATGGTCTAATAATAGGGATGGCCTGGCCCACGTTAAAGAGAGATTGGATCGTGTGCTGTGCACATTGGAGTGGCGACTCATTTACCCTGAAGCCCAAGTCTTCGCGCTACCGCCTCTCGGTTCTGATCATAGTCCACTCCTCTTATCAACAGAACCGCCATCTTCCAGAGGTCCACGACCTTTTGTGTTCGAAGCCTTTCGGACTCAAGATCCTGAGTGTCGGGGAGTGATCGCTGATACATGGAATACTGCTAAGGTACGCAATAACAACTTAGTTCACAGGCTCCGGTTTGTTTGTAGTCAGCTTCGAAAGTGCAGTAGGGCCAAATTTCCAAATGTTCGATTACTGGTGCCGGTACTACAACTTCAGCTCCAATCACTTGTCAACAAACCTGGCATATCCACTAATGAAAGGGCAGACGCGGCACGGATCAAAGACACAATCCGACACCTTTGGCAGCAGGAAGAACAGTTTTGGGCCATGCGCTCTAGGGTGAACTGGTTGACCTGGGGGGATAAGAATAGCAGATTTTTTCATGCAACGACACTCCAAAGGCGGCAGCGCAATAGAATAGTAATGCTGAGGGACAAGACTAATAGCTGGGTACGAGATCTTCCGCAACTGCAAGAGATGACGTTTGACTTTTTTAACCATCTCTATACCTCCGTAGGCCCCGAGACTACCGACCAGTTTTAGCTCAGTGTCTACCGGTGGTCACTGCGGCGATGAATGTAGAGTTAACAGCGGAGGTCACCATGGAGGAGGTACGTAGGGCCGCTTATCAGTTGGGTGTGACCAAGGCTCCAGGTCCTGACGGTCTGAATGGACTCTTCTACCAGACTTATTGGGACATCATCAGTCCAGATATACTTAGCTTAGTGCAAGAATTTTTTTGCTCGGGGGTCCTGCCTGCTGAGCTTAACAAAACAGCCCTTGTACTGATTCCCAAGATCAACCATCCTGAGAGCCTAGACCAGTTCCGACCGATAAGCCTCTGCAACTACGCATATAAGATCATTTCTAAAGTGATGGCCAATCGTCTGAAACCTTGGCTCGGGGATCTCATATCAAGTGAGCAAGCAGCCTTTGTGAGCGGGCGTCAAATACAGGATAATGTGTTAATTGTCCAGGAGGTTATCCATCATTTCAAGACTAGGATCAGGAAGAGTCGCTTTAATGCAATGCTTAAAATGGATATGCAGAAGGCCTATGATAAAGTTGAGTGGGATTTCCTCAAAGATTATCTGCTGACGTTGGGGTTTCACCCTCATTGGGTTACCTTGGTGATGCAATGCATATCTACCTCCTCATTCAGTGTACGCTTCAATGGGGAACAGCTGCGCTATTTTCGCCCGTCAAGAGGTTTGCGACAGGGCGACCCCCTTTCACCCTACCTTTTCATATTGGTGGCGAATCTCCTATCAACTCTTATTCATCAAGCCATCGCTATGGGCCAGCTTAGCGGCATTCGTCTAAACAGGTTTTGCCCAACTCTTTCCCACCTTTTCTTTGCCGATGATTCAATATTTTTCCTCAAAGGTACGTTTATGGAATGTCAGAATCTAGTAAATCTATTAAGTCAATACTGTCTAGCCACCGGTCAGGTTATGAATAGGAATAAATCTGGCATGTTCTTTCCAAAATTCTGCCCTTTGAGTCTTCAGAACAATCTTGCGGTTGAATTTAGGGTGCCCGTGTTATAGAAATTTGGGAAATATTTGGGAATGCCATCTGATTGGGGTAGATCCAGAAAAGACATGTTTAGTTGGATCCAAGGCAGGGTGAATTCTAAACTTGAGGGCTGGAAAGAGCTACTTTTGTCGAAGGGCGGCAAAGAAATCCTTCTCAAGTCCGTCGTCCAGGCCATCCCGCAGTACGCTATGTCTATCTTTCAAATCCCTCGATCCCTATGTCACAAGATTGAACAGCAAATTTCCAGTTTCTGGTGGAAAAATGATCACAGCAAGGCAGGTATTCACTAGGCAAGCTGGGACTTATTAAAAACTAGCAAACTGAAAGGGGGATTGGGGTTTCGTGATCTCTTAACCTTTAACAAGGCGCTGCTTGGTAAACAAGCCTGGCGCTTACTTCAACAACCTCAACTGCTATGGTGTCGACTGTTCAAGGGTCTCTATTTTCAGCATGAGGATTTCCAGTCAGCAGGTTATGGCACGAGACCCTCTTGGGGATGGCGTAGTCTCCTCTGTGGCCGAGAAGCTATCCTATCTAACGTCAAATGGTCGGTGGGCAATGGAGAACAGATTAACATTAGAGCTCACAACTGGTTACCAAGGGGTCCTATCGGTGGTCCCGCTACAAGAGCGGAGCCCCAAATGGTGGCGGGTCTTATTGACCCCATCCAACAGACATGGAATGAACATCTCATCTCAGAATTATTTGACAGCAGTACTGTTTCCGAAATCACCCACATCCCCATTCGACCATTACATACACAAGACAAACTCGTTTGGACAGCAACAAAGGATGGAAATTATACGGTGAAAAGTAGTTATCAGACCATTCTCAGCCAACTAGCTATGCAACGACACCAACGGGCCTCGTCATCATACCAACCTCCCAACATACTATGGAAGACCATTTGGACAATCAATACAGCACCTAAGATACGCATATTTCTCTGGGCTATCTGTCAGAATGCTTTACCTACCCGGGCCAACCTCTTCTCTCGGCACATCCTCACTAATCCCACATGCGACATTTGCAACAATCACACCCCTGAAACGCTGGAACATTTGTTTTTCTTTTGTCCGTGGACAGCAGGCATCTGGAATCACTCGCAGATTGATCTCCCTGTCTCCCCTTACACTATCCAACGCCTAGACTCATGGCTTGCAGCAAGAGCAGCACAAAAAAACAGCGTACCTGCTCTCCCGATGATAGCCCATGTCCTGTGGCAGATTTGGTGCGCGCGCAACAACTGCATCTTTCGCCGCCTTCGTCCCAATCCGAACCGGGTAGAGGATGCTTTCGCACTTGCACGGATCCAAGATCTTTCCTTGCATCAACCTCAGCGATCAGGGGACTCAACACCATCGCATCTCACTCATGGGCTGTCTCCATCCATCTGGACTCCTCCACCAAGCGGCTTCCTAAAGTGCAATATCGATGCCTCTTACCATCCGGGAAGTCTCAAAGGCACGATCGCATGTATTAGTCGAAACCATTAGGGGATTCTTACCGATGTATTTACGAGCGAAGTCTCCGCAACATCAGCTCTCCAAGCCGAGGCGCAAGCACTTACTTTGGCTCTTCAACGACTGCTGCATCAGGATCTAAACAGGGCAAAGATCATCCTTGAAACTGATTGCTTGATCTTGGTCGACATCATCCATGCCAAACGATCACCGCCGTGGGAGGACCGAGCGCTCTTCGCAGCGATCACTCCGTTGTTAACCCTATGCCCTAATTTGCGAATTCAGCACTGTCAAAGAGGGGCGAACTGTGCTGCGGACTGGGCTGCTAAGGCCCATGGCCGCCATGATTTGGCCCACAACTGGATCCTTTTTACACCCTTTTTGTTGCAAAGTTTAGTTGCTGCGGACGCAATAGCATCCGCCTGCAATACGAGCTCTCTCTGTAATGTTGCTGATAAGTAATGAAAGTTCTTTTTCTGACCAAAAAAAAAAAAATTCCTACAAGTTTACAAAGTCAAATTTGTGCTGATGCATGCTCTTCTTCAGCAACTTCAATTTTTATTTTTCAAAAGTTTTGAATTCTAATTTCTTCCACCTCAATTAAATTCTTCACGATAAATTATCCAAAAAGTCTTAAACCTATTGCATGGCGGCCCATTCAATCCTAAACCTTTCAATTTTGCCAATTGAGTCCCAAACTTATTGATAACTTGCTAATTTAGTCCTAAATATTTTAATTGTGTCAATTTAGTCCTAAACTTTTGATAATTTGTCAATTTAGTCCTAAGCTTTCTAATGATTTATCAACTTAGTCATTTTAACCAATCGACGATCCTACGTGTTGGCGTGATCAATTGTTACAATTTTTTAATTCTTATGATTTTTTCCCTTTTTTTCCTTTTGGTTTCATTTTTCTTTTCTTTTATTTTCTTTCTTCTTTTTCCCCATGTTGGCTAATGGTTTTCTAACCTGAGGGCCACCCTCACCATATTGGGTGAGGGCAGGTGAGGGCAGCCTTCACCTAGCCTAATAATGGGCACCCTCACCTGCCCTTGGCAAGGGTTGCCCTCATTAGGTCCGACGAGGGAAACCACCTCACCCATTCTAGCAAAGGGTTGCCCTCGCCTGATTTGACTAGGGCGACCCTTGCCCACTCGACCTAAGGATTCCTTGCCTAAAGTCATAAAGGGTGACTCTTTTTGAGACAAACTCCACCAGCCATCAATGAGGCATAACAATGGCTAGCGGAGGGGGAAAAAGGCAAAATAAAAAGAAAAAAAATTAAAAAAATGTAAATAATTTTCATGTCAGCGCCGGCCATGTCACATGAAATGGCTAGCACTACTAGATCGTCGCATTAGTGATTTTCAATAACTAAATTGGCAAATTGTTAAAAAGTTTAGGATTAAATTGTCAAATTATCAAGATATTTACGACTAAATTAGCAAGTTTTCAAAATGTTTAGGACCGAATTAGAAAAATTAATACATTTAGGATTAAATTGCTTGCCAAACAAAGGTTTTAGGACTTGTTTTGACAATTTTTCCAAACTCTTCAACATCTACTTTAGCAATAATTTGATCTCTAGACTCTAACATATTCTTTTCATCACAAAAATTCAAACCATTTTTTCAGAGAAATTTTTTCTCAAGCTCAAAATCCACCTGATTTTAAAAAGGGAAATTCAAAAGTTTCAGCTTTTTAATCAATATTGGCTACCCTATATGTGAGGCTCCCAAGCAATTTCTCGATGATTAGCATGAGGAATATTCTGAGATGGCCATCTTGCACAACTTCGAATTTGAAAATGGACGTCAATCTCTAGACCAAAACACTTTAATAATATTTGCATTTTCGAATTTGGTAATAAACGTCATGTTGCTGGTTCTTTGCCTTCTCTAGCTCTGTCCTTCAGATCTTTCCTATTGTTAAAATGATTAAATAATAAACCACACTCTCATTTAATAACTTTAAACTTTTAGAACAATTAATAGTGGCCACGCAAAATCTCATATAAAACTAAGAGATATTGAGTTCGAATCTTTCAAGCTCCTATTTGTCTTTTCAATTAATTATTTCCACACTTTAGGCAATGGCCAATCCATAACTCAACGGAACCATCAAAATAATCAATTTTTACCTTGCACTGGAATTCGTTAGGCCCTTTACACCTCATATAAATTTGATTTTATGATAACATTCTGCCCCACCAACAATCGTGTCCGTCATAATCTTCAAGACCTCTATAGAAATCACAGGCATCATAGGCATTTGGTCCACCGCAACCATTCAAATAGAGCTTCGTAGGGTAGACTGGACAGCTATTATTTCGAACCACCAAAAAGCCGTGCACATGGTCCTTGTCCCCTATTCATCGTCAAGCAAGACAATTGTTTGAACATGGCTCTCCAGCAATCCCGCAGACTTTACGCAACAAACTTATATATAAACATGAATCTCCAACGATCGGCAAACACGCCCTCACAAGCCCAACTACAGAGAGAAATCTCTTTTCTGTATTCTATAAAATATGACGAAATATGTCTACTACACAAACTAGAAAACCCAAATATAACCCTACGCAGTAAAGAATTCGGAAAAACAAACAAAAGCCTAATCCATGAATTTTGAGGTCCGAAACGATTGCAAAAGGCGTACTCAATCTGATACATGTTTCGTGTTCAGAACGAACATTGCAGCTTGGGATAATGGGACTCGTAACTCTTTCTAGATCAAAAGTTATGGTTGTTCTCTCACACACTAAACGGATTGTTGTCCCGAACCCGTTTGCAACAATCCAAAAACCCATTAGCAGCCGCGTTTGCATCAAATTCTTTTTTTTTCCTAAACTATTGTACTGGGAAAAAGATATTTTTACCTTCCTTCCCCGCTTTCCATCCCCCTCAATGATTTTGTCCAATGAAACTTGCTGAAGGTATACTTAAATATTGCCCATAAAATGAGCGTATAGCCCAAAGTTTTCTCGCCAATTATATGTTAGGGAAATCTCTTATGATGTTTTGTAGATAACAAAATAAATCAAAGGCTACTAACATGTTAAGTAATAGACCATGCAGATGATAGAACATGCAAAGGATATTGTCAAAGTCAAAAGACTGCCAGAAGACTGAACGTAACACATGTCCAAAGTATATTCTGAAGAGTTCTAGACTTCTGTGTCAAAGTCTGAAGACTGCCAAACTTTAGTGTCAAAGTCTGTTCTACATCGAAATCTGTCAACTCGACAAATTCCAGATCGAACGTGAATGATGAACCAAAAGACAGACTCTATGCTGAAGCTGAACTTATTCAGATGGTGTTCTGACCTTAAAGCTAAATCTATTCAGAAGCATAATATGTTCAAACCCAGATTGTAAAGTCTATCGCACTCAGACTCAAATTGTAAAGTCTATTGCTCTCAGACTTTACATCCAGATTCGACAGAACATAACTCAAGCCCCAAAGATATAATGGCTAGTGATCTGGTTTGGATTCCACATCAAGATTGATTTGATTGACTTAATCTAATTGATTGACAATTGGATCTTGAAGACAAAAACTTTCTATACGAAGAAGCTTTACTTATGGAAACCAAGATTCCGTTTGTATGGGCGATCGGAATCAATTTGGGATTCTATTTTTGTCACTCAACGACTACCAAATCTTCTAGATACAGAGCTGTCCAATCGGTATATTGGAAGACAATCCTCAATATGCTGTCCAACGGCTAGTTTGGAAGTGGAGGAGTATTTAAGGAGATGAAGGACCGATGAGCAAGTAAGAGACGGAGCGTAGAATTTATAATTCTAAAGTCTGAGCAACTTCGATCATACACTTGTCTATTGTGAGCTTAAACGTTTGTGATCTCGAGAGAAATACCAAAAGAGTGACTTAGTGAGATAGTGTGATCTACTACTAAGTGTTTGACTCAAAGTTGTAATCTCTTGTTTATTGCATAGTGGAATCTAGCCAAGAAGGCTGTTAGCATGGGAGAGTGGACATAGGCTTGGATTAAGCCGAACCGCTATAAACCTTGTGTTCTTATTCTCTTCCCTGAATCTCTTTATTTTGTTCGTAGTTCTATTTAACTGCTAAAATCTAATCTCGCTCAAAGTCTGCTACTCTTTAGACTCAGTTTCAAAAGTCTATTGTTATTTAGACTTAGGTTAAAAGTAAAGGTTTTCACAGTATTTTGTAGAATCTGTTTTTACACCTATTCACCCCCTCTAGGTGTTCGGACTAGCACTTTCAATTGGTATCAGAGCCAAGTGCTCGGTTTATAAAAGTGTTTTTACTTTTGAGCTAAAGATCTTTTATGGCTAGTATCTTGGCACCAGAACTTATGGAGGGACAAAGCAACACAAGGCCACCATATTTTGATGGAAATGAATACAATGTATGGAAGAACAAAATGAAAGCATTCCTAAGATCCAGAGATCCCTTGCAATGGGATGTTGTGGAAAGAGGAATCAATCCCACTGCCGCGTCTACATCAAATAAGAATGGCAAAGACAAAGAAACCAAACCCCCGCTCCTATGTCTCGGACAGAGATGTCCAAAAGAGAAGCGCTTGATGCAAAAGCCATTTATTCTTTATATTGCGCTTTATCTCCTACTGAATATAACAGAATCTCTTCATGTGAAACAACAAAAGAAATTTAGGATAGACTTCATGTTACATATAAAGGGACTAATCGTGTAAAAGAGACAAAAGTAAACTTCCTGCTCGGCAAATATGAATCCTTCAAAATGAAGCAAGGAGAGTCGATTGGAGATATGTTCAGCCGTTTTATAGAAATTGTAAATGGTTTAGCATATCAAGGTCAGCAAATTTTTGCACCAATGAAGGTCAACAAACTCTTGCGAGGTCTCTCAAAAGATTGGAACCATGTCAAAACCTCAATCCGGGAGACTCAGAGGATGATGCCACTTTGCGTTGATGAATTGATTGGCACTCTTCAATCCTACGAAGTGGAACAAATCAACGAAGAAGATTCAGAAGGTAAAAAGTCCATCGCTTTAATATCTAATGCTGATTCTGTTGATACAGACTCAGAAAATGACATGGACAACAAAGAACTTGCTTTTATGATCAAGAAATTCAAAAAGCTTAGTACAAAAGGAAGGAAATTCAGTGGAAGAAGACAATACAAGCAGAATGGCCAAAAAAGAACAATAAAAGAAGATGATGAGCAAGGAAATCTATGCTTGATGGCACATTCAGAATCCGAGTCCGACTTAGACACGTAGACTCGGATCCGATGAGGAGATCGAGGTAAGCCATTCAAAAATTCCTCTCAAAGTTTCAAAGTATATAAATGAGCTCTGCTTAAATCTCAAATCTTCTTTAAAAGGATCTTCGAACTTAAAAAGGAGAATTCTCGGCTTAGGCAACAGGATCTTTCTCGAAATGAAAAATTTGAAATTTTGCAAAAAGATTTCATACAAACAAAAGAAAGTCGAGATTTACTCGTAAAAGAAAATGATTCTTTAAAGAAAGAATTTTCAAATATTTCGACAAGATTTTCAAATGGATCAAAAACATTAGAGCATATCCTTTCCATACAAGTACCTTACTATAATAAGTCGGGACTTGGTTTCAATAAGGAAAGCGATTCTCTGATAGATTTTCCTAAAGTCAAAGAGAGACTTAAACAAAGACCTCCTAGACTTGCGTACAAGAAGCATTTTCAAAAGATCTTTACAAAACATGTTGGTCGAAATGCCCTCGAGTGTTCAAATTGTGAAGACTCGGAACATTTTGAGAAAGAATATCCTAAAGTCTGGAGACCTATTAAGAAAGATTGGATAAAAGCAGCATATTCTACTAACTCTCATGGACCCAAGAAAAAATGGGTACCAAAGAAAAGATGAGTTATTTTTTGCAGGAAATAAAGGAGAAGAAGAAAGAGAATTTGGTAAGTAATTTTTATTTTATTTGGGCAATAATTCTCATATTCGACTTATCCTTGATTGATTTAGATTTTATTATGACCGAATTCTATGATTTGAAGAGAGAATCGTGTGATTTTTATATTTTGGTTAGAGACAAATGAATTTATTTGGTTTGATTTTATACTCTCAGATTTTATCATATTTTGCCAAGTAAAAATCTATTTTACGTAATATTAATTTATTATGCAAGATATTCCTAGATACTCAAGGATTTTATTCTCTCTGTTTTTATGGTACTATGACTAAGTGAGAATTTATCTTTCAAAATATCATTGTGCATAATATTCTTTCTTTGAATACTTTGTTATGATGAATCAAGAAAGAATATTTTTTTATCTATGGAGATTTTCTATTTTACTCTAACGAAAATGAAGGATCCAAATTGATGGATACCAAAAAGGAAATGAGTTGATTGCAGGAAATTCAATAAGGCAAGAATGATTGCGAATCTACGCAGATTTTGGTGCAATCAGAAAAGTATCTCCTACGAAGATTGGTAATGATCTTTTATAATCAATGGTATATTTCGAACATATACCTTGGGTAAGAGATCTTTTTATCATCCTGCCTTGCAAATTTCTACGTGCATTTATCCTGATTTTGGACGATTGCTTATCATTTATATTGCAAATATTTCTTCTCATAAATATAAGGTATTGCAATTTTGGCACGTGATAGAAATATCTATTTTCCTTTTGCAAAATGCATATTTGAAATTTATGCTCAAGGAAATCCTTTGATCTCGAAAGATATTATTGCATATTCAAGGACACTCTTGCTATATTTTAGAAGATATCTTATATCTAGCAAGTTTGATCCGCAAATCAAAGGAAGATATTACGTGACATTTTTGCAAAGATGATTATCTATTATACAAGATCTTGCAAGTGACAATAAAATCTTCCATATGAATTTTGGAAAACTCGATCAGAAAATCATGGAGATTCTATACTATCTTCTGGAGGTTCAAAGATTCACTTCCTTGTGCAAAGTTTTTGCAAATTGTTGAGGAAATCCCTAATGCATCGTACGAAAGGTTGAGTAGTTCTGAATTTTAAAATTTTATATATGCTATTCAACTTATTTAATTGAAGAAATGGCATTATATATTATTACAGCTTATTTGTGCAAAAAGTTTGTTAAGTTTATGCAGGTTGAATTCGAGAAGAACTTGATTGAAGAAAATAAATTTTTTGGCTCGAATTTCAAAATGCAAGTGATCGTTGCGGATGTTGTTGCTACAAAGGGAATAATGGAAAAATTATTATGTTCAACGTGCACAAGCAACAATTGTTTCTATTCGCAAATATTGTCATGATGACAGGGGAGAACGTGAATCTAAAAGAAAGGAAAGAATCGTGATCATCTCAAAAGGCAACAAATTGAGGGGGAGCTTTGATCAATTATGGAAAAATCTTTTGGATTGATCGTGATCTTATTATGGATGGAAGGAAAGGTGCATTTGTCAGAATTTGTTCTAAAAATCCGGTTAGTGCATCTTTTATTACTTTTTGTCATTAATAAATCTTGTATTGATATTATCATTTTATTATGACAAAAAGGGTACGTGAATTTCATGATGCATCCATGATTTTTATTGGATATTCGCTGATATGATCGAAATGAGCTATATTGCATATCTTTAATATTCGATAAAAGTTGTCTTTTGGAAATTATGTTTCATGCAAGATATTTTTTATAATTTTATATTCTCTACATGATACTATTTTCATTGTTATCGCTTTTTGATTATGACAAAAAGGGGGAGAGAATATGAATATGCATATGTGTTGATTGGTTGATATTATCTATTGCATAATATTGAGCTGCGATTATTTTTCTATATATTGTTACGATCAATCTATTTGCTATCTTCTTATATCCTTTGATTTAAATTAATATTTTTAAAAGCGTGTTTACAAATCTGCATATTTAGAGATTGTTTGTCATCATCAAAAATGGGGAGATTGTTAGGGAAATCCCTTATGATGTTTTGAAGATGACAAAATAAATCAAAGGTTACTAACATGTTTAATGGTTAAGTAATAGACCATGCAGATGATAGAACATGTAAAGGATATTGTCAAAGTCATAAGATCACCGAAGACTGAACATAACACATGTCCAAAATATATTTTGAAGATTTCTAGACTTCTATGTCAAAGTCTAAAGACTGCCAGACTTTAGTGTCAAAGTCTATTCTACATCAGAAGTTTGTCAACTCTGACAAATTCTAGACTGAACGTGAATGATGAACCAGAAGACAGACTCTATGCTGAAGCTGAACTTATTCAGACGGTGTTCAGACCTTAAAGCTAAATCTGTTCAGAAGCATAATATGTTCAGACCCAGATTGTAAAGTCTATCGCACTCAGACTCAAATTGTAAAGTATATTGCTCTCAGACTTTACATCCAGATTCGACAGAACGTAACTCAAGCCCCGAAGATATAATGGCTAGTGATCTGGTTTGGATTCCACATCAAGATTGATTTGATTGACTTAATCTAATTGATTGACAATTGGATCTTAAAGACAAGAACTTTCTATACGAAGAAGCTTTACTTATGAAAACCAAGATTTCGTTTGTATGGGCGATCGGAATCAATTTGGGATTCTATCTTTGTCACTCAACGGCTACCAAATCTTCTAAATACAGAGCTGTCCAATCGGTATATTGGAAGACGATCCTCAAGATGCTGTCTAACGGCTAGTTTGGAAGTGGAGGAGTATTTAAGGAGATGAAGGACCGATGAGCAAGTAAGAGACGGAGCATAGAATTTATAATTCTAAAGTCTGAGCAACTTCGATCATACACTTGTCTATTGTGAGCTTAAACGTTTGTGATCTCGAGAGAAATACCAAAAGAGTGACTTAGTGAGATAGTGTGATCTACTACTAAGTGTTTGACTCAAAGTTGTAATCTCTTGTTTATTGTATAGTGGAATCCAGCCAATAAGGCTATTAGCGTGGGAGAGTGGACGTAGGCTTGGATTAAGTCGAACCACTATAAACCTTGTGTTCTTATTCTCTTCCCTGAATCTCTTTATTTTGTTCGTAGTTTTATTTAACTGCTAAAGTCTGATCTCGCTCAAAGTCTGCTACTCTTCAGACTCAGTTTCAAAAGTCTGTTGTTATTTAGACTCAGGTTAAAAGTAAAGGTTTTCACTGTATTTTGCAGAATCTGTTTTTACACCTATTCACCCCCTCTAGGTGTTCATACTAGCACTTTCATTATAAACCACCTAAACTTAATACCTTGCAAGTTCCATGATTTATAGACGAAAATGCACCAGAATTACTAATTAAAGTCATCAGTCTAAGTCCAGTTTGGGTTTTGAATTTCTTGTCGAAGTTCATGGAAAGTCAGGCAAGCAGTTAAATGATGAGTTCATTGCTTGCATCCTTTCTTTCAAATAAGAAATTCTGGAAAATGGCGTGCTTAATTTCAGGAAGAAGATATCAGACAATTTGTTTGATTGCATATTAGATTTTGACACCATTAAGAAACCAACATATTGAAACGATCTCGCTATGTAAGTTATGCATAGTGCATGGAGCTTCGTTCACTTGAATAAAGAAAATCGTGGAAGAAAATGATGAATTAAGGGATGATGTGGCTATTTCTAGACTTGGTGAACAAAGAAAAATAGAACAGATATATGGTGAGAGAAGTCAAAACATTAATTACATTTCTATTTCACTTTGAATCTTTGAGGCCGAGCTAGATAAACTGCATCCTCAAGCTTATTTTCTAACGATTCATGAATAAACCCCCCAGCGACTTTCTGATTACGATTGTCAAGAATTTTCAATAGGAGAATTAAGAAAGAAGGGTCAATACATAAAATAATTAGTACTGACAAACCCCGAAGAGTTCATAATCCAAGAGGACATTTGCATCTCAAAAAGAAAGAGAGTGAATCCCAAGCCGGGTATTTTTCTTGGTTTATATAATTAACCCCGTCGGAGAAGCCAATTAGGACATGCGGAGAAGTAATTCCTACCAGTTTCCTTAATCCCATCCGCATCCACAAGTTATTCGATGATAACGCCCCCATTTTTCCCTTTTGTTTTTTTAGTTTTTAATTTTGGACAAAGAATCTTAACAATTCTTTAACGCCAGGATTGTTTATATCGCCATTCTTTGGCTGCTGCTTCCATATTGTTTTAAACAACTGATGATGGAAATTGGTTCGAGTGCTAGAAAAACTCGGATTTAAGACTAAGAAAAGTAAGGTCTCCGATATGATGTATATGCGATGCATCATGTAGTGATTTCTTATGAATTTTCGAATTCTAATATGGAGGTCTGTCTTGATCAAGAGACTGCTTGACATGGCTAGTATACAAAAGCTCGTGGATAATATGACATAATCATGCACAAAGAAGAGATACTTGATGATTCTCAACTAATCTAACGAGCACAGGCCAACTTGTAAAAGCATAAATTGATGTAAGATTGATTTATTGTTGGTTAATACCATAAACTTCTTGGTTTTTCACTCTAACAACCTGCGCTAAATTCGATCATCATACCCCAAGACTTGCCCTATGGTAGATTTAATAGGTACGCTAAGCCATGAAATATTGTTGGTGATCATTCTTGTCACGTCACGATTCTCGAGCGTGCGCCCATCCCTCACTAGTCGATTAAATAACGACGTCCCAGAATGCATCGCCGACCCATTCATTTTAATACACATGCGGAAGCAAATATAAAATCCCCAGACAATAAAATAACGGGATAGAAAAGTAGGGCTATATTTTTCAAACTTGAAAAACCACAACCACACTTTTATACAATGCAAACCATATAGTATATATTACAATTTTATTAACAAAAGTCATTCTATCACACATCAGTTCACAACTCGGGGTTTGCAAAATAGGGTGGGGTTCAATCCTCTCATGGGTCCTCCTCTAGAACCTCCTCCGGGTTCTCCTCTTCTTTGACGATCTCTCCTTCCTCCTCGCTCCAGCTGGAGCCCATGGCTGAATACACCGAAGAGTCAAAATCGCCCTCAAGCTTAGGGTCCTTTACATCCACCACTGATCCACCCTTAAGATATGTTGTCCCCTTCTCGAACGCTAACTCCAAAACGTACAGAGGTACATCACATTCCAGTACAGGGCCCACCCTTCGTCCATCATCGAAATGGTGATACCACAACCGGTATTTATGGGGCACCTTTTGGGGTTTGCCTACATCAACCCAGACGGTAGATTTCACCAAAACATACTCTAATCATTCAAGGTGATGGTGTATTAGAATGTGATAACCTATCTTAGTGATTTCCTCCGGTATACCAAAATGCTTGGGAGGAAGGGTGAGGTGCAGCCATCTATGGACCTGAAATGTTATCTCACAATGGGATGAGACGACGTCTCGGCAAGTTCTATCCCCTAAGACTCGATTAGGAAACCAATACGCCCTAAGGGCTACCTAAGTACAACACGAGTCAAAGGACTTACCATGACGTTAGTTCCTCCCTGCAAATCAGTTCAATCCAAATAAACATCTAATCAATCACCACAGATTGAGTAATCAATCAATCAACTCTATCGATTCCATATCAACCATATCATTCTCCAGTCATCTAAGTCAATACTATCTATAAGTCCGATCAAAATCTAAGACTATTCACTCTAGGTGATATATAAAGAGTAGGTTGCCCCAAAGGCTAATAAATAGTACACTATTCATTCTCTAAGATAATATATAGAGTCATCGAGCCAGTGTAGTATAACGTTCTTTCTCCACGATGACATATAGAGCCATCAAGCTGTTATAGCATACCATTCTTTCTCTAAGATGACATATAGAGTTACCGAGCCGGTATCATATATTGTCCTTTCTCCAAGATGACATATAGAGTCACCGAGCCGATATAGTATATCGTCCTTTCTCCAAGATGACATATAAAGTCACCGAGCCGATATTGCATACCGTTCCTTCTCTAAGATAACATATAGAGTCATTGAGCCGGTATCATATATTGTTCCAATCGTACAATCAATTTCCCATTTTTAACATACCCGATAAAAATATACATTTGTGGGTACATGGCCGACCTTAGCTAAAATACAATGTTTTCACTTTTGAACTTCCCACTATTTTCAGCAGTCCCAAAATAGATTTTTAGCGCTGTAGACCGATGCTCGATTATTTTCCAATTAATTACCAAAATTAATTAATTTAGGAATATAATCCTAAAATAACAATTAAATCAATTCAACACAAATTAGCGATCAAATAAATAAACGGGTTGCACCACTGCAATTAGTATAAAATTCCAGTCACCAACTATCCTGGTCTAATTTTTGGAAAATAACTAATTAATTAAATAATTACGGAAAATATTAAATAAATGTCAATAAATCCAACTTAGGCTTGTAATGGCTAATTGACGCCGAAACGGACCCGAAAATCCTAAGACTCGTTGAATAAATACTAAAGTCTATTTACTCGCTAATTGCACTAACTAACCATCTAACATGCATCAGTAAGCAATCAAATTTACTAAACTAATCTAACTATCCACTTAATCACACTTAACTTAAACTAATCAATCCATAATCATAATTAACCTATGAAGCGAGGATTAGTGAGTTAAACTCACTTGTTTTGCGATTTGATTGGCTCAAATTGTTGGGGACGTGACAGGGCTCACTTCTCTCCAAAGAGAGCCTAACTTTCGGGGTCGGGAACGACCTCAAAACGGGCCAAGACTCTTGTTGGAAACCCACTGATTTGCTCTTTGTTTTGGGCTGCAAAAGAAGAAAATAAAGGCTGATTCGGTGAGGCAAAGGCAGCGGTGTGGACCGGCGGAAGCAAAGAGCGGCTCAAAGGCACTACAGTGGCCAAAAGCGGGGCGAACGGCGGTCAACGGTGTTGGATAGAGCTTGGACAGCCTCTTTGGAACGACGAGGGATGCAGCTTGAACATCAAAGTTGCACGGCTAAGTGCGATGGCGCACGCAAGGCGAGGCCGGGAACAGCCGATCCGGCAAGGTGTGCGTCAACGTGAGAAGTAGCTAGCCGGTTCGACGGCTACTTTGGCTTTGCTAAAGGTTCGAAGGACACAATGGAGGGGGAGGATGGGCAGTCAACCGGCCTTGAAGGAGAGAGGGAAGAGAGAGGAGCAAGGGGTCCACTTAGCCAAATTTTCTCCTCTATGGTCCCTTTGACCAGTCCTCACACATGGGCTGTCATCCACCAACAATTTCCAGACCCATTTGCCCCCATCTAGAAGCTTGAGATGGTCCAAAAGTGGTGGTGGATGGGGGGCTACGAAATTGTATAGGTTCCCCTCAAATTGGACACCTAAAGCTTCACAATTCAATTCAATTTGGCCTCCATAAATTCCGTTATCGAGTCAATAATCAAATTGGTATTTTTCCTCACCAATTGATCCCACTTGCATCTCAATTGCGAAAATCAAAAACGGTCCCCGAATTTTTCTGGACAAAAATGGCCCTAGGACAACTTTTTCCCAAAAGGTCTCGATTTGCAAAAAAAACCCTTTTGGGACTGAGTCGACGCTCCTAGAATTTATTGTGACATGACAGAACTTTTAATTCCTGAAATCGGACTCAAATTCGCGGTTAATTTCAATTCGGCACGATTTTAGCATGACCTAGGCTACCGAGTAACTTTTAGAAATTTTTAATGCAAATGACCCCTAGCTGATTTTCTTCAAGCCACAATGAACCCACTCGATACATTGGCGACTCTCGATTGTCGTGAAAATCTCGAAAATTCAAATACGAACACAAGGTACCAAAACGATAGAAAAATCAGTCTAGTACCGGTTGACGAGAATTTTCCAATTTAATGGAATCACCCACAATTAATCACACATCTCAGTTGAACTAACCTATCTCTGATCTCAAATCAATTTTTAACTGTGCCTAATGGCCTCTAAAGATGAACACGATCAAGTAGCCGATTCTTGGTCGAATTATCAAGTCTATCGCATTAAAATTCTATAGTAGTTTCCCTAGATAGTCTAGCTATCTCGAGAGTGATCAACTCTAAGAACAACCCTATAAGTGCATCGATGAAATGTCCAATTTATTCAATAGAAAACATGATTGAAAATCTGGGATGTCACAATTCTTTTAATAATGTTTAATTGTAAAGCGAGCAGTTGATTATACATCATAGATCAGACAATTAATAGAGAACGGTCTCGCATATCTTTTTTGCGTAACCTAACACTCCCCTCAAGTGAAACTCTCTCATTTTGTCGAGCTCTTTCTACCATTATGGTAGCTCAAAACCTGAACCCTAATTGTCTTCTTCTTCCCTAATCTGTCTTTCCGCCATGGCAATTTCATCTATCTTTAACCCCTTCCTTCCTTCTCTCTTAGTGACGGTTTCGTTGCTGTCTGATTTCGCTTCTTTTCCCTCATCAACCCTCGGTTTCACTTGCTTCTTCCTTCTCCTGTGACGCGAGCTGTTTCTTTGCTCATCCTTACTCTTCGCAAGAAACGATTTTCATCCTTCTGCCTTACCTCTATTCGTCGGCCAATCTTTTTCTTTAGAAATTGTCTCTTGCTGTTTGCATAGATGTTTCTCGCCACTTACGACATTATCCATCTAAATTGCAACCCCAAGTCAGGTCATGGACCACGATGATGAAGAGAATTCATCTCGAGTTGCTACGTTCTACCAACAATTAGGACAATTATGCTCGGAACAAAACATTGAGGTGTGGAATGTCGAGCCATCTCCTGCAACATTGGAGGAATGCCAATTAACTCTTATCGATAAAATCTATTCCAATCCCTCTATAAATTTCTAGGCATTTCAAAGCACTTTGAAGAGGGCATGGAGGACAGAATAGGTTGATATTGTGCAAAGGGAGGCAAGTTTATATTTAGCGAAATTTAAGTCGGAGACAGAGAAACAGTGAATTTTAGAAGGTTATTTTCCGGTCATCTACTCATTTTCAAGTCATGGATTCCAAATACTCCGCTATATTGCCACGACTTTTCCACTTGCGCCTTTGGGTGCAGGTTTTTGTCCGCCTTTGGAGTGCTGCAGTGAAGAAATGATCTGTAAAGTAGTTAGAAATGTAGGCCGCGTGCTACAACTAAAGCTTGATATAACAACTAGTTCTACACGGAGAGCGGGCAGAGCAAGGGTTGAACTTAACTTATCAGAACTGCTAAAAACAAGTCAATTACTCAGAATCAACAAGAAGACTATATGGTTGGATTTCAGGTACAAGTGCCTATCACATTTCTGTTATTCGTGTGGCAAATTAGGCCATTATTCAATGTCTTGCCTAGATGTTCTTTTCGATGATGAAAAGCTGGATGGAAAGGAAAAGTTGCCTTATGGTCAGTGGCTCCACACAGAGGTTAAGGCGCATAGTCCTTATTGGAAGTTCTACTATGAAAGGTCGGATACAGAGGAGTAGATGAAGGAAAGTGTACCTGAAACACCTCCCACGATTGCTCACCACCTCCCTTTACTGCTGCCACCAGCCACCACAGAAGAAGCTACCCTGCTATAGCCCACTGCAATCATTACAACTTCATCGACAACTTAACAGGATTAGCCTTCCCATAGTGGTATCTTGTCACGTAGCATTATTACCACTGCCCTCATACCTGCAGCAGAGAGAATGAAGGGGGTTCATATTCAATCAAGTACTTTACTTCAGTCTAAGAAATCCAAAAGCACTCGTCATACTCCAAAGATTGGTCTTGCCAAGAAGCCTAAACGCTATAATCCCTATGACATGCGAGTTGCAAATCTAGATGATTTTGATGAATCACTGCTATTAGATACACCTATCATGGAAGCATGCGAAAATGGAAGTTGGGCAAAGGTGGCTGGCCCTCAACAGCTACCTGTTCACAAATGAAACTCCTAAGTTAGAACTATCAGGGCTTGGGGAATCCCCTGACAGTCCAAGCACTTAAAGCCCTTGTGGCAAAGGAAAATCCCGATCTACTCTTTTTGATGGAAACTAAAAACAGAGAGGATGTTCTTCAACGATCAAAACACAGCTTACCTTTTGTGCATCTTCAGTGTACTTTGTCCAATTGGTTTAGCCGGGGGTTTGGCAATGCTCTGAATGCCAGCCTTTGTTTGACAACTATTAGATCTACTCCGCACCTTTTTGACTTGCTGTGTAAGGATGTTTTAGAGGACAAAGACATGGCGTCTTGCTTGTCTACATGCCCCTGCAGTATATAAATTACGCCAACAGGTTTGGCAGGTTCTGAGACAAATCAGCAATGAAAACCACTTACCATGGGTATGTATAGGTGATTTTAACGAAATCCTGCATCACTGGGAAAAGGTGGGGAAACGACTAGCAAACTCTCATTGCATGTCTTCTTTTCGAGATGTTTTGAACGACTGTTCTCTCATGGATCTAGATACTAAGGGGTGTGCTTTTACATGGATGAATAACCAAGAAGGGGATGCATTAATAAAGGAACATCTTGATAGGGTTCCGTGCAATATGGAATGGTGCTTAAAGTTCTCTAGGGCAGAAGTGTATGCTCTACCCGACGTGGCCTCGCATCATAGTCCTCTTTTATTAAATACTAAGCCTCCTATTGGTAGAGGATAGCAACACTTTATTTTTTTAGGCTTTTTGGAACCAGGATTGCAAATGTCGACAAATCATTGATAGCTCATGGAATTCAAATTCAGTGCAGCGTTTAGATCTCTTGGCCAAGTTACGGGTGGTTACTGTTGCACTAACCAGGTGGAGTCGCACAAAATTCTCCAACAATCATATTAGAGTGGCAGAATTGCAACAACAATTACAGCACATAACCAACCAGCCGTATGCATTTTATGATAAATCAACAGTCATGGCTTTGAAGGAAGAGATACACAAGGTATGGCAACGTGAAGAACAGTTTTGGGCTATGAGATCTCGGATAAATTGGTTGAAATGGGGCAACAAGAACACAAATTTTTTTCACGCCACTACCATTCAAAGACGGCAACAAAATCACATCAGTATGTTGCATGATGAAAATCACATGTGGGTTAGGGATTCCACCAAGTTAAAAGAGATGGCATCTACATTCTTTTCGGGTTATATACCACAATGGGTAGTCGCAACTATGGACTTGTATTAGATCAAAGCCCTAGTGTGGTCACGCCAAAGATGAATGATGTCTTAACAGCAAGGGTGACTTATTCATAAGTTAAACAAGCTACTTTTCAATTAGGAGCCACCAAAGCTCCGGGTCCAGATGGGCTGAATGGTTTATTTTATCAAACACATTGGGACATTATTAAAGATGATCTTTTCAAGGCGGTTCAGAACTTTTTTACTTCAGGTTTTTTACCTTCTGCATTAAATAGGACTGTTATAGCCTTGATTCCTAAAATCCCTAACCCAGAATGTTTGGACCAGTATCGCCCCATCAGCTTGTGCAACTATGCTTACAAGATTACTTCAAAGGTGCTTGCTAATCGATTAAAACATATGCTACCAACTCTGATTTATGAGGAACAAAGTGTGCCGTTGTGGGTGGTTAATGACAGACAATATCTTACTAGTTCGAGGTTCTTCATCAGCTCAAGTCAGAGAAAAGGAAGCGAAATTTTCAAGTTGTTCTTAAGATGGATATGTAGAAGGCATATGATAGATTGGAATGAGATTTTCTTTATGATTATCTACACAAACTAGGATTCCATTCCAATTGGATCAGATTGGTAATGCAATGTATCACAACAACATCCTCTTGTGTCAATGAATGGCAAATATTTGCATTACTTTCATCCTTCCAGGGGCCTTCGATAGGGTGATCCTCTATCCCCATATCTTTTATCCTTATGTCAAATCTATTATCTTGTCTTATTAACAACACAGTTGACATGGGTGTTCTTAAAGGAATCAAATTAAATAGATGGTGTTCCTATTCTATCACATCGGTTTTTTTTTTTTTTTTTTTTTTTTTTTTGCAGATGATGCTATCTTCTTTCTTGATGGTACGATTCACAAATGTCAGAATCTATCCAATATATTGCATCGGTACTGCTTAGCGACGGGCCAAGTTGTTAATCGCAACAAATATGGTATTTATTTTAGCAAAACTTGCCTTGCTACTTTACAGGAGAATATGGCCAAGGAGTTAAGGGTACCAAAAGATTGCAAAGATGTGGTAAATATTTAGGAATACCATATGACTAGGGCGCTTGAAAAAGGATATGTTTTCATGGATCGTGGGTAGAGTTCAAGCAAAATTGGAAGGATGGAAGGAAAACCTTATTTCAAAGGGAGGGAAAGAGATTCTTTTTAAGATCGTGGTACAAGCAATACCACAATATGCCATGTCTATATTTAAATTACCCATATATCTATGCAAATCTATAGAAAAGCGAATTACACGGTTCTAATGGCGTAATGACACAAGCAAATCAGGAATTCATTGGCAAAATTGGGAAGCACCGAAACAAAGGAAGGATGCTGGTGGTTTAGGTTTTCAAGATCTAATAAGCTTCAATAAAGCCATGCTTGGAAAACAAGCGTGGCGTCTATTCCATCAGCCTTTATCCTTATGGGGTAAAGTCTTTAAAGGACTCTACTTCCATTCGTCGAATTTCTTTACTGCAGGAAAAGGCTCTTGCCCATCCAAGGGCTGGCAAAGTCTTTTGAGTGGAAGGGATGCAATATTACCCAATATATGTTGGTTAGTAGGCAATGGGCAATCAATCAGCATACACAAGGACAGGTGGCTACCTATCGGAATACTAGGTGGACCAAAAGTCCAAGAAGAACCTCAAACGGTAGCCGATCTCATTGACCACACCACCAACACTGAAGTGCAATCTGCTCAACAGATTTTTTGACTCGAAGGCGATAGATCAAATCACTAGCATTTCGATAAGGCCTACTTTTGCCAAGGATGAACTTATATGGACTGCTACCAAGCATGGTGATTATATGGTAAAAACTGCATATCATGCAATTACATAGATAGCAACTACTCACATACACAGAGCAGCTTCTACATCTTATCAGAACCCTACCTAGTTATGGCAGAAATTATGGAAAATGCCAACTGCCCTAAAGATTCATACTTTTTTTGTGGTTACTTTGTCACAATGCTTTAGCAACCAGAGCCGATTTGCATCAATAACATATCATAGACAACCCATGATGTACACTATGCAATCGAAGACACCGAAACCCTAGAACATTTGTTCTTGCTTTGTACGTGGACTCATCGTGTGTGGTCACATCCCCAAATCAATATTCACATCTCACCTCGTAGCATTCAGTGTATCGATACATGGATCATGGAGAAAGTCAGAAAACAAAACCTCTTACCTAGTCTAGCAACGATCGCCAACGTTCTTTGGCAGATCTGGCGTGCTTGGAATGGATTCATCTTCAAGCGTGCCACTCTTGATCCAACTCAGGTGGCAGAGGCAGCGCTCGCTTGCTCCCATGTGGCTCGGGTGTCTACTCTATCATTGACCTGCAAGGACAGATCGCTTCAAAACAGGGGATCACTCTGGCGGCCACCAGATCTAGGGGTCCTAAAGGTAAATATTGATGGTTCTCATCAACCAGGAAGTAGGGAAGGTACCATAGCTTGCGTTTGTAGAGATCACTAGGGAAGACTTACTGATGGTTTCTCCAAAAGCGTAGCTGCAACCTCGGCACTACAGGCGGAGATCCAGGCCTTTTCGTTCGCTCTATGTCACTTGCTTCATCAAGACTTCACTCACGCGATTGTGTTGGTTGAATCAGACAATCTGCTCCTTGTTGAGACGTTGAATCGACAGAGGCAGCCGCCATGGGAGGAGAGGTGTATGTTCTCCGAAGCTGCCTTTTTGCTTTCCCTCTTCCCTAATCTCACTCTGTGCTACTGTCATCGTGAAGCAAATGTGGTGGTTGATTGGGCTGCAAAAGCCCATAATCGGGCTTCGTCAAACCAGAATTGGGCTGTTTTTCCCCATTTTTACCTCATGGATCTGGTTTGTGCTGACGCACTTGCTGCGGGTTGTACAAACTTTATTTCCTCAATATAGTTTCTGCTGTTTTGACCAAAAAAAAAAACACTCCCCTCAAGTTGAATTTGATATACAAGGACGAAAACCTTAGTTTTGCAAATCCCTATATTATCGTATTGAGTAGAAACCTCATACTTAAGAAAAAAAAGACAAGAGAGAAGAAAAATTTGTAAACTGAAGAAAAAGTACGTACATAACCAAATTTGATCACCTATCTCTATACCATATAAAGTTGAGTGTGCAATTAATCAAGAATCGTTAAAAATGACACTCGTGTATATTTATGGCTTACGAACATAATAAACTTACTAAATCATAGTGCACAATGAGTGATTTATTATTGTTATTGTTGTTCTTTATTATTATTGTTGTTGTTGTTAGTATTATTGGCTTTGTCTTGCATATCAACTCATGTTCGATTCAACTCAATGAGTGTTCCCCCTGGACATGGTCGTATTTAAATTAAATGCAATGGATGATGATGGAAATGTGGATTCTTTCTATCTGCTGGCTCATTCAATGAGTACAAAAGCATCTCGTGATAGCTTCTTGTAAGGGGTTGTATCATATATATTAATGTTGACTTTCCACGAAGTGTTTGATATTATGTGACTTAGAATGACTTTGAAGTCAATTCACTCTACTCAAAATGGTTTTTTCTTCATGATCCATGACCATTAATCTTTCTCCACACAATGTGGAGACATCAAATGATTCATGATGTACCTTCCAAGCTTGTCTATGGAATTCTAACCCGAGTTACCGACTACTCAGGGTGAAAGTTCATCAAATAGGCCAATTATGCTAGTCATGTCACGGACAAATCGTAATAATAATTGCGAACAATTTCTTGGGAAAATTGTATCCTTCATGCCGCTCATCGACGAAATTGAGTCTAGGCTTGTTCACGTGGTTACTCCAGTCCACACGGAGTCCTTTTCATTTTACTGTCCATGTCCTTGAGCAATACAATTTATCGCAACAGAGCAATGGAAAATTAAATTGAGATCCTCCATTGATTTCCATCCTGACTACTACCGACAAACTAGGACGAAAATTCCTCTAACGGACCAATTATACAAGTCATGTAGGAGTCAAAAGTAATAACAAATGCGAATAATTTCTCAAAAAATTTGTATCTTTTCAAAGCTTTACGAGGAAATAGCCGAGTCCACACGAAATCCTTTTACATTTCGTTGTCCATTTACTTCTTTTTCTTTTTCTTTTTTGAGTCAAAAAGTCTGGAAACTTCATTAACTTAAAATAAGTTCGTTAACATTGATTGCGGAGGAAAAGACAGCCAATTGGTGGGAAGTTCTTTTTTCCGTTGTGCATTAGCCGCCCAGTTCACTAGCTTGTTCGCCTCCCTTGGACAAAGGGTAATTTGCACAAAACCAAGTCGAGCCAAAATTGTCTTGCATTCTTGAGTCCATGCCCTTATGTCCCATGAGCCTTGCTCCTTGTTAAGAAGACATTCAACCAGAGGAGTACAATCACTTTCCACTTCTACACTTCCAACACCAAGGATCGTTCGGTCAAGCTCTGTATCCTTATACTGAAGACATACTGAAGACATTGAAGACCACCCAGGGTCTCCGTAACTTGCACTGTCTCAGCGAAGACTGATCTTGCAAACCTATGGATCCACCGTTTGTAGTGCTTGATTACACAGATGACACATGGGAGTAGGTAAGATCCTCCTTTTGTAGAGATTGTCTCCGGTAGGAATGCATTTTTCCCGCGGGGGGGGGCGCTGCTCGCGGTGGTGGTGCGGCTTGTTTAAGTTCCATAACTTCGTCCGAAAGGACTTGGGTAGTTGGAAAGAAACTGAGGCTGTCTCTGTTTTATGTTGTATATTGGTGGGCGTAGCCTATTATTGTAAGCACTTTTCACTGTATATTCCCCTGTTTTGTTCCTTGTCCACACTAGTCGATCGTCCTCTGGATTTCTTTTAAGAGGAATAGCCATGATCTCTCTAGCCACCCTTTCTTCAAAGAAAAATCAAACCTTTTGCTCATGCCATGATCTGGTTTCTTGAATGATCAGGTCTTATACTCTACGAGAATCTTCAATGTTTGCCAGACCTCCAATGATCCCCATATTCAGCCACTGGTCTTCTCAAATCTTAATCGTTCTTCACTGCTCATCTTATATCTTTGCTAATGGCATCCCGGCCTACAAACATGCTTTGCCATCCCCAAGAGGGGCGTGACCCCTTTCTTGCATTCCAAAAGTTTCCATTGGGGAAATAGATTCCTTTAAATAATTGACGCCAATGAGCTCAAGGTGTTTGTGACAATCTCCAAGCCTGCTTACCCCGCATTGCATTGCCAATCTCCAATTCCCATTTTAACCGGGCCATTACATTTTCATAACCTATATACGATCCATTAGTGAGAAATATGGGTCCATGACCCATTTTGCCACTTCTAATGACAAAGCACAAGACGAACGACAACCAAAATTCTAGGAGATTCGGACTTGGTAGAAATGAAATCTAACTAACAAATGTATTCGGCTATTAATAGGCATTTTATGAATCCTTAGAATAAATAGGAATGCGGGACTAAAAGGAATGGTTTTAGTTCAGGCATTCCCTCGAACAGATGGTGAACACCGAAGATATGGAACATTTTTAGAACTTGAACTCGGGTCTAGAACAAAAATATCGCCAGGGAATGCTGAACTTTAAGTGCCGACTCAGTTAAAAAGAAATCGCTCAAGAACTACAGACACCAAGTTCGGTTCCTTCTTAAAACAGAACAGGGCGAGGCAAAAGGGAGTTCATGGGAATGAGTTTCGATCGCGGAAATCCCTGGCTCGGAGATGGCAGTTATAGGGCGAGCTCACGATGAGTCGAGCTCTGGCCGACTGCCTCGCCGAGATCCTCGGTAGAGGAGGCCCGCGGGCTCGAGTGTGTCAGCTAGGTTTGTCGGCTTGCAACGGGGATGGTCGGGTAACGCTGAGTCGAGAACGTAGCTCGGCTCCGTATTTCGCTCTTTCCGTCCCTCCCTCCCGAAGCCGCTCTCTCCCTCTGCCCAGACCTTCAGCCAAGCTTCCCACGAAGCTTGCAGAACAGTGGAAGCGTAACTTTGACACCTCGCCCACGTCGGGATGGTTAGAGATTGGAAGGAGACGCGACAGATCTGCGCTCAACGTTGTGATAATCTTTTCCAACTTCCGGGAAAAGAGATGGGATTTTTATCGAGGATTGCTTGACGGAGGGAGTTGAGTGGGAACGACGGGAAGGAGAAGCCTTGTGCAAAGACATCCCAGTGCTGGAGAGAGCAACCCCCCAAAAGATGGCGTTCTTACTGCCGCCGCCTTCTCTTGTTTTCACTTTTGCAGCTCTCTCCCTCTTCCATGTCCTTTCAGGGTCAGACCACATCTTATCCCTTACCGTTACCGCCTTCCTTGTTTTGTGTGCCCACTCCCCCTTATCTTCAGCTCTTATATTTAGCTAATTGATGACAAGAATTGAAAAGAGAACCACCCAAACTGGCCAATTTTGGGTGGATCCCATGGTCGGCGGTCCGGTTTCGATTCCAAAGGTGGGAACCGGATTGAACCAATTTTTTATATATACAATTTATACACATATAATATATATAATATATAAACATTATAACTTATTACAATCGTGTGGCCAAGAGACCATTAAAATTCTTGTTTGTTACTTTTTCTTTATAAAGAAAATCTATTTGTTAGTTTCATCTTTTCTACTCGATGTGGACTGGACTCGAAGAGACCCACAAGGCACTTCAAGCCTCCAACAGTCCCACATCAACTAAACATTCAAAGAGCAGAAAAAATATTGTCTATAAAACCTAAGCCAAGCACAACCTCTACCCAAATTGCTCAGGGCCTTTATGGTCAAGGTTAAGTGTGAAACACATAAACAAGTGGAGTTTGAATATTTTGCACATGGAAACATGTGTGATTAGTTTTGTTGAATTGCCCGAGAACCGAATTGTATTGATTGAGTCGGGCGAGCACGGTCACTCTTTTAGTGCAAAAAAAAAAGTGCTGATGTTGTTGGACCGGGATGGAACCGATGGTCCGGTCCGGTTCCGCGGGTCCGGTCCCACTGTGGAACCAATGCTCCTGGCGGTTCGTGGTTCCAAGGTGGAACCGAACTAAACCGGGAACCAATCACCCCTAAGGAGTGGAGGGACCTCTCATGGGCCGTGGGCCAAGGTCAAGCGTTCGATGGACTTGGGCTACTGGGCTGAGGATGAGCCAATTGGACCTGGTTTTCTAGATGAGCTGGAGAGTGATGATCCAAATTGAGTGGGCTCTAATTAGACCAATTGGCTTATGGGCCTGGGGTGATTTTAATGGGCTGCACTTGTGGTTTAATGATATTTTGGTGCTTTACTTGTTAGGTGCATAAACCTTTGGCTAAAAATAGTAGCAAAGAGTCTCACTAGTTTATAACTCACAATATGATGAAGTTGATAGTAATTCTTAGGTGCATAAACCTTTTAAGCTTTATTAGCTATAGAAGAAGAGCAAACGTTGCTCAGAGTTGCCAAGCTTTCACGATCTAGCATTGTCTTTAAAAGAACATGGCATTCAAAAATCCATATAGCAAAGCCCTAAAAGTTTATTCAATTTTGAATCTAATTTTCATCAAAATATTTTCACATTTTTATGCTAAACTATAATTAACACTAAAAATCTAGTAAAATTACTCAAAATCTAATTTCTAAATTTTTTTCATAAATTTCTGATTTTTTTTTATTCCAAAAAATGGGACTCAAATCAAGTCAGAGACCAAACTTTGTGTTGATTGTGTAAAGGCGAGCATTATATTAGTTAAGTTTGTTTTTCTAATATGATATTATTTCTCTTTTTGTTATTGGAAACAAAAATGTAAGTTTTTCTATTTCTTGTTTTATTTTAAATATATTTCCTGACCATTAATTCATTTTAAGGAGTAGAAAATTAGTTGACAATTTTAAATATTTTTTTTGAAGAATAAAAAATAGAAAAATAGATACGTTGTCAAATAGTTATTCGCCAGCCCAAATAAAGGGAAAAACTGAGCATGTCCCATGGAAAATGCGAGGGTTTCTTCATCATAGGGAGACGAAGTCGGGAAGTAGTAGCTTTTGTCCTGGCCGGATCGCGTTGGCCTTTTTTTCACGTCGCATGGAAGGCCTGTTTGTGTGTCTGTGATCCGCAATCAACCATTCAATGATACGGACAAGACATCCGCCCTCAGTCAATGCATCATCCTCAGAGATCGAACTAGCTGGATCGCGTTAGCCTTTGGTCGTTTAAATCTATTTGACCTTTAAAAAACGAGTGCGTCAGATCAGGGTGCGATACGAACTGCGCGGTGTGGATTAGAAAGTAAAAGGCTGATGGGGATTTTTTTAATTATTTTCTCGTTTCTAAATGGCTTGCGAAACTAACGGTGCTACCCACATATTGTAATGAAGGCATTTTGAGATTGCAGAAGGCATGGCAGAAGTGATGATTTGACATTAGAGATTGTTTAGTTAACCATGAAAACTACCAAAAAAAAGTCTTATGAATTTTACCAATTCAGTTCTAGAACTTTCAATTATGCAATTTCATCCTTAACATTTTCACATTTTGCTTATTGAGTCCATCCGACTAATTTTAGCTGGAAATCGCTAACAACGACGCCAGTCATTCTATATGGTATAACTAAAGCTAACGTGGATAACTTTTTTTAATTTTTGTATTTTTAAATATTTTTCAAAAATTTTATTTTCTTTTTTCTTTATTTTATTTTTTTACCATAGTGGCCAATGAGGGCCGTGGCCATCTCCTGACCTCACCCAAATCTAAGCAAGGCCATCATGATTGCAAGCAAGGCAACCTCACTTGCGGCTACGCCTTGCAATGGTTTTGGGCATGCGTGGTCGCTGGAGAGGCCAACCTCGCCAAGGTCTCCTTGCCACGAGTGAATGTGGCCATGGACTCACCAACCACAAGTGAGTGCGCCTTCGCCCATGGCTGGTAAGGTCATGGCCAGCCATGGGCAAGCTGGACTCATCAGCCACCGTGGAAAAAAAGGAAAGAAAAGAAGGAAGGAAAAATAAAAGAAAAAGATAAAAAATTTTAAAAAAATTTAAAGGACTTGTCGATATCCATGTCAACAATGCCATGTGGGACTATCAACATTTACATTAGTGATTTCTAGTCAAAATTGGCAAAATGGACTTAATTGGCAACACGTGAAAAAGTTGTGAACTTAATTGGCAAAACGTGAAACGGTTGATGATTAAATTGATATAATTGAAAATTTTATAGCTAAATTGGCACAAATATAATAATAAGTGTAGAAATTTTTTGGTAGCTTTCCCTTTGTTAGTGAAATAGTGAAGTGATGTGTCAGTTAACAAAAAGTTTAAGCCTGCAGAATTGGGAGGAAGAAGAGGAAGAAACTGACCCACAAATTAACTATAATGTCTGCTCAATTGAAAAGGTTAGAAAAGGAACTATGGTTGATTGGAAATTCTATACTCCTAAATGATGATAATTAAAATGTCTTGCATGCCCTATTGATTCTTGCAATCCCCTCAAATTTTAGGTGTAACGTGTCATTTGATCCTGCGTCAAGAGTAAATGAGTCTGGAATTTATATATAACATTAAGGATGAAAACAATGCAGATCTATATTACTCTTGCCCGATGTACTTATATTCTGAAGGGATCATTTCACTGTAAGTTCTGTACATGACTCAAAAGTTCAGGGAAACCCCAACGTACAAAGAATTTAGCTCTTTCAAGTGCATTTACTGCCTTCAAAGTTTGAGCTAAGAATTCTTCTCTTTCTCCTACAGGCAACTATAGACTCCAGAAAAACCAAAACGGTGTTGATTTGAAAACAACATATGAGTGCTCATGTTATTAAGAGCTCTATAAGATTGAACCTATAAAGAGGATGGGTCGGACCATTTCTACTTCAACTTTTGTTGGCTACATCGGAGTAATCCTCGAACGTCTATGACGACTGGAGTGAAGGCAGGATCCGCAGCTGCTTGAACTGCCACCTTCGCCAGCTCAGTGACATTCACAGGAGGTGTGATGAGGGGGCCCAAGAGCAGCAGTTTGTTGAGTGCCTTTCCGTGTTGAAAGGTCTGCAAACATTGAAACACAAAAGAATACTCTTCGGAAAAGGTGAAGTTGGCATGTGGTAAGCGTGGCATTTTCCAAGTTCAGGTTCTGCTCAAGCAAGGTTCTAGCAAGTATTCTAAGTGATTTCAATGGGAGGAGGACAGTAAAATACGGGCCATATTATAGACAGCAAGGCGTAGCATAGACCAACGTCATTCAGGCAAAGCGTAGACCGTTTTGTGTAGGAACTCACACAAGTAGTGTCGGAAAGATGCCGCATTCAGTGCAAAACTGATTAAAGTTTAGCATCTAAGCTTGTCGAGGCATGTACCTCTCTTAGTTACATTGGTAAGCTCGACATTGCTCGCTATCTTGAGGCACCCTTCATCTACATGGTTAGGAAGTCCTTGTTCTGCAGATGGTGTGCCTTGCTCATTGGTTAAAACGTCGTTGATTTGGCTGGAGTTGCTTGACGGACTCAGGAGGAAATTAGTGTTTTCTAATATCTCAACAGCTGCATGCTCATGGATACCATCATCCATACTTCTGTCTCTGAATCTGCCCTCCCTAAAAGTATGGGAATTGATGTCTCTTTCGTAAAATCTTCTTCCCAATGCAACAATTTTCTGTCGCAGTGAAGCTGAAGAACTTGATACGACATGCCAATTCCTTTTGACAAACATGACCATGTAAATGAGGAGAGCTAAAACTGCAACAACTCCAGCAATCAAGAATAGGCCCCAGAAACTGTCAAGACCCAAACTATTGGAAGAAATGGAGGGAGTTGAATCGAGGCAGTTGGTTTCTGATGTAAACCACGCTTTTTCAATTTTCGTCATGTTAGGCCCTTCAGTTACATTGAGGATTGCTCGTGAAATATCTGGGACTAGTGGAGACCCTTTGGGGAAAACCTGTAAACCAAAAGAAGCAGGACATGAGATTTTTCAATCAAAGGAATAACAACTAACCTTAGTAATTGTGGAATTTGAGAGGTTTTGTTTTGTTTTTTGTTTTTTTTTGGCTAAAATTGAGAGATTGACTTACGAAGCCAAATCCAGCAGTTTTAAATGTCGGGATCATTATATATTTGTTACAATATTGAGAAAGAACAAGTTTAATGTTGGGGACTTCGTCAATTGCGGCTGCAATCCCACCCTTTGAGCTTCCTTTGGAAAGAAGCGCATCGCATTCTTCAACAGACTTATAAGATACAAGTCTGTAATCATCAAATTTCATTTGCTTTAGCATCTCATAAACGAAAGTTCCATACAGGTATCCCACTCTTTCTCCACTATTTAGGAGCTGATGCACATCAGCTATAGTTGGTTGAGAATTTTGCACCATCAAAAGAGAGCTCAGGCTTGCCGTATAACTTTGTGTTAGTATAAGTACCACAAAAACCCACACGATCACAACAAATCTCGTTAGGTTGCTAAATGCTCTCTCCCCTGCAATCCAAATTAAAGTAAGCACATAAATTCTCCAACGGTGATATGTAAATTGTAATGTTTGATTGATCTACTAAAGTGAAGGGTGTTTACTTTGAGCAAAGACCATGGTTGAAAACGAAAACCAGAGGCTCGTGCCAACTTGATGCGTGACTGGACCCCTGAAATCTTCGTTAATCCGATGTTCGAGAATCCACACGACCAATGCTATAAACACAAAAAAGCATCCGATAGTTAGCCAAAGGTCCCAGGTGAGTGGCTTCAAGAAAACCCAAGCATTCTTGCTCTTGTTGTCCTTGTATGGCACAAGCATTGCAACCCCCGATTCTGTGTATGGTAAGGTAAACTCCACGTACAATGATCTGTTCGCAAGTATCGTCGTATCACCCACCACTGCATCATAATTCTGTTCCAATGAAAGGAAGGGAAAAATATTTTCTTTGTCAACCACATGATAGCACATTATATTTTAGCATGTAATCCAATGGGATTCAGCTATTGCAAAGAGTTATCTCACCTGGTAATATACTTGATCGATCTTGTCATTGTAACTACCAGCGCTACTTCCATTAGGCAAGGCAAACGGAGTAAATTCATAAGTCAACGCATAAGGCAGTTTTTCTATCACGGCTCGAAAGATGTCGATACAATATCCGGTGACTTGGGATGTGTTTATTGTAGGATCACGTGTCACCGTCACGAATTGATTGAAACCGTCTTTCACGGGAACTAAGATTTTCAAACTCTTCCCAGTCGTGGGAAACTCCCATCCCTTGGGAACAGAGGCCGAATCTCCTGGCCATATTATTGTTCCTAAATTACTCTTCGAAGTGGAATATTTGCTTGTGTCAGATGGATTCAAATCTCTCAGCAGCCCATTTTTTAGGGTCCAGAACCCGATCCCTCTTGCTGCGTTTCCATTGATATTAACAATTTGGAACACTAACGATTCTAACTGCCCATCAACAAGACTGAAATTTCCAGCGAGCCCCATGAATGTGATATTAGCTAGTTCTTGGAGAAGTTTCTCACCATTTTGAGAGACCCCAATAGTGTCCAGATCAGTTGCATCTGTCAAAGTGTTCAAAATCTCGAAGCTAGAATTCACCGTTCCCATTTCCTCAACAGCCATTGCCAGAGCCCGAGCAGCATCATAAGCATAGTATCCGAAGATGTTCAACGGAGGACTAAGGACGGATGGATTCTCTTGTTGGAATTTCTTCTTCCACTGGACCACATTCCTGCCTCTTTTGCTTTGGCAAATAGCCGAGAACCGAGGGTAGGTAACATGTGTACGATGAAGACCCTCGTTTGCATCGTCATTAACTTGTAAAGTTCCTGCCCGATTTGATTGTCCGTGGCTGAAGGAGGAATGAGGCTCCTATAGGGCACTCGCGTATCGACCTCTTCCAAAGCAACCGTAAGAGCAGGTATGATGCCTTCTCCGAACTCATTGTCCACATATATTAGAACCGCTTCTCTCCAGCCAAAAGCTTGCACGACTGCGCTTATGGCATTCACTTGGGACGAGTCATTTTGTGCAGCTCGAATGAAGTATGGACTCCGAATGGAACTGAGGAAAGGACTAGTAGCAGAAAAGGAGATGATCGGCACATGAGATTTGTTTCCAAGGTCAATGATGAAGTCTGCTTGCACTGAACTTTGGGGGCCTATTATGGCGTGGACTTGCTTATTCTTTATCAGATCAAGTGCTGCAATGGTGAACCAGAAAAGACGGTGAAACAATAAAAAGTTCGGCGGATAATGGAAATTCTTATTGGAAAAGGCACATCAGAAGCCAATCAAAACTCGGTGCAATGTTATTAAATATATAGATGTTTAAGAAGAAGGTAGCATCGGAGCTTGAAGTTGGAAAAAAACTCGTACTTAATATTATTGAAACACGTCTTTACTAACTAGAAAAATCTGACGTGAACTCATTATAATTAGATCATAATTCAACATGTGCTTAAGATGATGAAATCTCAATTTCTGTGACATGGGTAAGCGAAACCTCTTATTTTTTAGGAAAAGATTAAATATTTATCACGAGACATAGTCTATCACTCCCATTTTATTTTAACTTGATTTCAAACATGATGCACAATTGTGTTCACAAACGATATTTATCGATACCGAGGAAGCTCACTTTGATGAAGTGTACTACGTATCCACGAAATACCTTGGGCATGTAATTGAGCAAGCCATGTATCATGACTACTTACTCCGTCAAAGACTCAAGCAAAAGTCTAGATAAGAGGTTCAAACATGAAATTTTTGTACTTTGTGGTGCGAGGAGTCGATGCCCCATGTCCACTCTAGACACGAAGCCCCACATTTTAATATTATGGATTTTGTGAGGGCAGACCTTTCCGATGTTATATCATATATCAAGCCTCTCAGCATCCATATTAAACTGCTTTCATGCACTGACAATTATTTGATCAAACCGGAATCCTATGTTGTTTCAATCTCATTTAATAAGGCACAACTTCCATGAAAACAGTTAGTCACCGGATCAACTTGCTTAACTAGAAATAAAAAAAAAAAAAAAAAAATCAGAACAATTATGTAGATATATTTTCCCAAAGAAAAAATTTAAAAGTGTTTCTCTCAACCGCCCCGACTTAAATGACTATTTTTCTACTCTGAAAAGCACAATAAAAGTTTATTTGTTCAATTGAAAACTTCTTGTCACTTGAATATATATTTTTGGGAAATTCGAGATCAAAGAAAGTAAAACAATTTGTTATGTTTGTTTTCACTGAAAACAAATTGGAAAAAAAAAATTCTATGGTATTTAATAACAAGTGAATCCACTAATGGCAGCTTGTAAATTAAAATTGATATGTAATAAACTATAATCAACATCTTTTTTGTTTGTTCTGTAATCCGTTAATCAAAAGGAATACAAGAAATAATCAAAGAATTTATGAAAAATATTATGTACAATATGATATAAGTGGATTTTTGTGAGAATATCAAAAGACATGAGCATTAATGAAGTATATCCAGGAGATGGCAGACAAGATTTATTAAAGAACCATATGAGACTTGTCAAGACAAAAAGAAAAAAAAAGAAAAAAAAAACTGATAAGCAGAAAATGGACATAAAGGGGCTTACTCTTCTCACTTGGACACGCGGCAAGAAATCAGGAAATATGATTCCTTATTACCAAAAAAGGAAGTCGTTTTTCCTAATTTAATTTTCTATCAATCAAATAGTTTCCATCATCCAAATATTAAAAAATTCAAGAACAATTTCCTGACGATAATTTTTCTCAAATAGACTCTAAAGTTAGGGGTAAGTACAGTACAAGTATCAATACTTTCGTACGGCACTCGCTTAAGTACCAAAACTTTTTTTTTTCACTCACTTGAATGACAAATCGATGTAAAATCGCTCACTTAAGTACCACTTCAACCAAATGTCCCACGTGGATTTTTATTTTTTTTTCGATTTTTTTTCTTTTTTTTCTTTAGGGCCTACGAGAGTCACCAGCAATCCTTGCTGGCCATGAAATGCAGTAGACTCTGAATGGCTAGTGCGGTTCATTCAGTAACGAAAAATTTGACCTACCTAGATAGTATAGTATAGGGTCAAAATTAGATTTGATAAATATCAATGCAATGACTTGTTTCAAGGCTGACCCTAATTAATTAATAAATTGACTCCCATTAAAACGAAATTCATTTGATTGAGATTATCTACCAATTCGACATAGATTCAAAATATTTTATCGAATCATATGATGAAGAAATTGAATTTGTTCCTAGAATCAAATAAATTCTTAAAGAAAAATAACTTCTTGATCTTAATCCCCCTCCCCAGATTTCAAAATGGGGCGTTTATTAATTTCCTAGCCCTCACCCAGATTGAGCAAGGCTACGAGGGCCCTCGTCGGCTTTGGGGGCCGCGAGCGAGGGTCCTTGCGGCCTCACCCACTCTTGCAAGGCCCTGACACCGTTGCCGAAGGCCTTCATGGTCGAGGACGAGGGTTTCATGGCCAGTGATGATCGCCGGCCATTGGCTAGCAAGGCCACAAGTGCTCTTGCCAACTTTAGGTTGCTGTAGGGGAGGGTCCTCACGACCTCACCTTAAGGCCTTCCCAGCGAGAGCGAGGCTATGAGGCCCTCCCCAACCACTAGCAAGGCCCTAACAGCCTCAACTAAGGCCTTCACTACCAAGGGTGAGGCAGCTTGGGTGAGGATTTCATGACCGGTGAGGATTGCTAGTGACACTCGCCGGCCCTAAAGAAAAAAAAATTCAAAATTCAAAAATTCAAAAAATAATAATAGTAGAAAAATATTTTAAAATATTAAAATAATAATTTTCGATGGACACATCGGACAACCAGTAGCCATGTCAACTTATCTGCCGGGACAAATCGGAAGTGGCACTTAAGTGATTAATTTTTCAAATTTGTGGCATTTAAATAAGCGAAAAAAAAAATGTTTTAGCACTTAAGTGAACGCCATACGAAAGTATTGGCATTTATAAAGTACTTAGCCATTAAAGTTAGGCTTTCTTTCCAAAAATAAAGCTATGCAGCATGTGTATTTTGTGACTTGATTTCTAACACAGTTCACTAATCATCTATATGTAGACGTAATTTTATAAAGGTTTATTCCATTACAGCAGGACAAGAGTCACAGGGGAGCTATATATTCCTCAAAGAAAAGAACAGACAATAGTAGTCCTACATTTCACCCTCCAAGATCATAAAGCAAAAATTCTGCTCACACATTTTTATCAAGATGAAACTGGGTCCACAAATTCAAGCACATATATACTTTGGTGAACTATGACATGATAGGAAGGTGGACTTCTAATTCAAAGATCACAAGTTTGCCGACACCAACAATAATGAGGAGTTATTATATGGTCTGTAGATCATTTTGATCAGTATCATCTTAACCAGTAATTAAGTAGGTCCTACCATGAGCCCGAACGATTGATGCTTGAGATGTATTTGGTCTATATGATGCATAAACCATACACGCTTGTATCAATAGTGCTACACCCTCTAACTACAAAAACAAAACCCAAGAAATGGTTTAATAGATTAGAGATTTTCGATTTGGGGTGACTGAAATAACTATCTCCATCAGGATATTATAATTGGATGGTCCCTAAAATTGTTTCTTGCAATATCGTTTTCTTAGTATAGCTTTCTGAAGAGTAAACTCCAAGAATTGAAAGGAATAAATGAAACAAATGGTTCCAAGGTCAAATGTTACGCTCAAAGACCAGTGTTTTCAGAAGCACCGCGTGGCGTGGATGGAACAAAACCCATAAATACTGTCAAGCTAAGCGTCAAATTGTCAGTCTCTCAAGGCAGCATGACTCTGGTGGACGTGTGAAAGATATTAAATTGAATCTTAACCAAAATAAACTTTATCAATCAACGGAAGTATAAAAGGTAGAGAGAGAACCTGCAGCAGCAGCAGCAACCTCTTCTTCTTTTGAGTCTCTAACGTTGAGGATGAGCCTGGTCTTGTAAGAAGGGTTTGAACTATAAAATTTAGAGATAGACAAGTTAACGCAGCTCAATCCCATCTTACCCACCCACGTCTCCAGATCAACAATCACCCCAACGTTCACTGGGATCGTTGTGGCACTTTTGTTGTTACTACTTTGCGCCACTGCTAGCTGAGGACAGTCGCTGGAGCACACAATGATGGCTAAAAAGGAGAGAGCCAAAAAGGGGAGCGTTTCATCGTCGAAAGAGACTCTTGGAGGCATCATTGAAGAGGGTCTCGGGAAAACGCAACTGTATGTTTGTGTGAGAGAGACATGGAAGATGTGATGACGAGGGCGATGAATTTATAAGGGAGAAGAGCTTTAAAAAGTGAGACAAAGCATGGAGAGCTTCCATTCAAGGATTGCTCGACATGGGCGGGTCCATCTGAGCGTACGTACCATGCAAAGAGATAAGATGACCTCCGGTAGCATTCACACTTCATGTTTTTGTTTTTCAATTTTTAATTTTGTATGAAGAATCCTAACAATTCTTTAACCTCAGGATTGTTTATATCATCATTCTTTTTGCTGCTATTTCCATCTCGTTTTAAACAACTGATGATGGAACTTTGTCCGAGAGCTAGAAACCACTCGGATTTAAGACTAGGAAATGTATGATCTCCGATATGATGTGTATGCGATGCATCATGTAGTAATTTCTTATGCATTTTCTGTTGGAAAAATATAGCTTCAAATTGGGTTGAACAATGAAATCAGATCTTTGGAATAATCAAGTTAGACTTTGAGAAGTGATATTACTTTCTTTAAAGATTTATTTGCCTCACAAAATTACTAATGGTTACCGGCAAATTTCCTCCAAGATACAACAAAGTCTCAAATGAGAATACTAGATAACAATTCTAGTATTTCTCAAGGGTCTCTCATAGGAAACAATTGGAACAATGGTTGTAGTTTCTTTCGAAAGAAAACGAAAAAATGCAAGAAGAGGTGTGTTTGATCTCAAAACAAACATACTTATCTTTGTCTTTCGAATAGAGGCAACCCTTCAAAAGGTTGCAAAAAGAACAAAGGCAACCTTTCGGGAAAGGTTGTAAAATGAACAAATACGTCTCAAAGATTACATTGAAATGACATAAAAAATTCGGAATTAAATAAATAAAAAATAAAAAATAACAGTAACTTTTCGTGAACACTATTTCAACAAGACTTTATAGTTAATTTTTTTTTATAGAAATAAATCCGAATTTTCGATAAATAAAAAAATAATGATCATTAGTTAGTGCAAAATCTTGTCCACGTGCGCACTCACATCTTTTCGATGTGGGACAAGGCACCTATTCATTTGTTTTATAAACAAACTACCAACATTTCCAATTCTAATATAGAGGGTCTTGATCAAGAGACTGTTTGGGATGGAGTTAATCTAGCATACAAAAGCTTGTGGATAATACGATATAATCATGCACAAAGAAGAAGAGATACTCGATGATTCTCAACCAATATAAGAAGTATGTGCCAACTAGAAAAGGCATAAATTGATGTAAGATTGATTAATTGTTGGTTGATACCATAAACATCTTGGTTTTTCGCTCAAACAATATGCACAAACTTGCTTAAATTCGATCATCATGTACCTGAAGACTTGCCCTATAGTAGATTGAATAGGTACACTAAGCCACGACATGTTTTTGGTGGTAATTCTTTTAACTACTTTAAATTGTAAAGTGAGTAATCAATAATACATCAAAAGATTAGATAGCTAATGGAGAATGATCTCGGATATATTTTTCGCTTAACCTAACACTCCCCTCAAGCTGAATTTGATATAGTAGGATGAAAACCTTAGTTTTATAAATTTTTATACTATTCATGTACTGTTTGATATTGTAACGTACTATTTATATATTGTTTGGCACACTATTTATAATACTATAGCACTATAACATAAGCGAAAAAAAGCAGGATAAGAAAGAAAATAAAGAGAATAAAAATTTGTAAACTGATGAAAAAGTATATACATAACTAAATTTGATCACCTATCTCTATACCATATAAAGGCGAGCGTGCAACTAATCAAGAATCGTTGAGAAAGACACCCATCTATATTTATAGCTTAAAAACGTAATAAATTTACGAAGTCATAGTGCACAATGAGTGATTTATTATTGTTATAGTAGTTCTTCTATTATAATAATTGACTTTCTCTTGCATATCAATTTAGATTCAATTAATTTAGATTTGATTCTTAATATGTTTATGAGGTGATTGATGTTAATGGGCTGGGGACTCATTCCATGCGTACAAAAGCATCACATCATAGCGACTTGTCTGCAATTATATCATATATAATAATGTTGAGTTTCCATCGAGTGTTTGATATTATGTGACGCACAATGATTTGAAGTCAATTCATCCTACTCAAAATGGTTTTTTTATTTATAATCCATGACCATTATTAATCTCTTTCCGCACAATGTGGAATTCCAAGGTCGTCCATGGAATTCTAACCCGATTTACCAACTACCTTGGGTGAAAGTTCGTGGAATGAGCTAATTATGCGAGTCATGTCAAGGACAAATCGCGACAATAATTGCGACCAATTTTTCGGGGAATTTGGATCCTTGACGCTTATCGACGATATTGAGTCCAAACTTGTTCATGCGGTTACTCCAGTCCAAAAGGAGTCCTTTTCATTTCACCGTCCATGTACTTTTTCTTCTTCTTTTTCTTGAGCGACACAATTTTCCTCAACGGAGCAGTGAAAAGTTAACCTGAGCTCGTCCATTAATTTCCATCCTGACTACTTCCGACTAATTAGGGTGAAACTTCCTCGAACGGGCCGACTAAACGAGTCATGTGGCAGACAAAAGTAACAATAAATGCAAACAATTTCTCAGAAAATTTGATGAAGCTTAACGAGGAAATGGCCAAGTCCACACGGAATCTTTTTCATTTCACTGTCCATTTTTCACTATGGATTAGCAGAACACCAAATAGAGAGACCCTACTGAACGTATATAGTGAGATTATCTCCCTAAAAATAAACAAATGAAAACATAGCGTTTCTCTGTATTATGGGCCTGATTCACAACAAAGTTTAAACTAATTCATAGGCGCTTATTTTATGTGTTTGTCCAATTCAATATTATAGCATATACTAGTGAAATGTCTGTGTATGGGTCTAAGATTATAAAATTATATCTTGTTAACATCTAAATTTTAACGACTTCATTTATTCATTCATTGCATGAGAAAATTATGATTCCACCGAGATTCCTAAACAAAAATATTGTTAATTTGCCTTTGCATATTATGAGAATTTTACATTTAATATCATTGGGCCTACATAAATGGTGCTAAAGGGGTTAAAAAAAAGCAGGTTCTAAGCTTAATTAAATTATCTACACCAAGCCCATCGAGGAGTGAAATTTGGTGAAGCCCATTGAATACCAGTGGTGGCTGAAACTTACATGTGATGCGCACATGGGAGGTGCCAAATTAGGAAAGATTGCGTTATCTAATGAAGTTGGGAAAGGATAGAGTTAATATCATTTAAAATTATAGTCATGGTGAAGAGAACTACTTTAATTTCTTATTTTGGACATATCACATATTCTCTTAATTCAAATTAGGAATTTAACATGTTTCTTATTCTAGCAAGAGTGCCCTAATTCCTCATCCTATATAAACTCTCTCTCTTAAGATTAAGGATAGTTGAATATTATATAAGTCGTGCACATTAAACCGACAAATCAAATATTTTGCTTGATATTTGTTGACTATAAATATTGTTCTATTGATGCTAATTTGATAGTGACAAAATTTCAACTAAACTTCGAAAGTGTTTATGTACAAAATAATATAAATTTGGAACCATATATTGAATGGCTAACCTTTCTATGCTAACGCATCATCAAATTTTATGTAGGGAACAATATTTATCGGAAATTTGAAAGTCAATTCATCATAAAAAGTTGTCAACATATATTTGTTTTATTGAATTATCTAGGCTCACATTGTTTTCATCTTCTTGTTAATTTCTGACATCTTCTATCATATTGAATTGATTACATTATCACCTTATTTTCTTCTTTCTCTCTTGTTTCAATTTTGTTAGAGATGAAACTATTCATAATCCTCTTAAATAACATTTATTAAGGTTAAATGTGGGGCACCTATTGATTTAGGATTATTTCTTACTTTCTTTTCTTCTTTTTTGTTTTGTTTTCTTTTCTTTCTGCATTTGGCGTAAAATTGGTACCCCTTTTTTTCCAAAAGTTTTTATTTGGTAAATAACTAACTAAATATTGTGTTAATGAGTTGTATTTTTCTCTTTTCTTGTACTTGGAAAGTATTATTTAAGAAATAACCTAAGCACAAGTAAGAGCGAAAAGACTCCTTTAACCAGTTTTAGTATGCATTTTGTTTAATTATAAATTTAACATGTCTTTACATTATATTCTATGTATTTTAACTGTTCAACATTCATTTTACTCAATGGATCTGATAGTCCAATTTTTATTTATTTTTTATGCAATCATCGCATTATATTTTAAAAGGTACTTTAAAAAGAATTAAAAAAAATGACAAAGTTAAGTATATGAAAAATTCTAAACATCTATTGCTATAATGCAAAGGCAAAGGAAAATGCTCTCTAAAATATTATAATATAGGATATTATATTTGCCTTGATTACATAGTAACTTAATTGTTGACAAAAAGCTACAGCAATTGTAATGGCATTATAAGACAACCCATTCAAACCATCCGCAAAAAGGAGTTCATGGGAATGAGTTTCGATCGCGGAAATCCCTTCCTGGCTCGGAGATGGCAGTTATAGGGCGAGCTCACGATGAGTCGAGCTATGGCCGACTACTGCCTCGCGATGTCGCCGGATCGAGATCCTCGGAGAAAAGAACCGGATCGAACCCCAAAGAAAACTCACCTGGAATCCGGTCGCTGCGGAAGAGGAGGCCCGCGGGCTCGAGTGTGTCAGCTAGGGTTCGTCGGCTTGCGACGGGGATGGTCGGGTAACGCTGAGTCGAGAACGTAGCTCGGCTCCGTATTTCGCTCTTTCCGTCCCTCCCTCCCTCGCTCGCTCGCTCGCTCGCTCTCTCCCTCTGCCCAGACCTTCAGCCAAGCTTCCCACGAAGCCTGCTGAACAGTGGAAGCGTAACTTTGACACCTCGCCCACGTCGGGATCGTTAGAGATTGGAAGGAGACGAGACAGATCTGCGCTCAACGTTGTGATAATCTCTTCCAACTTCTGGGAAAAGAGATGGGATTTTTATCGTGGATTGCTTGACGGAGGGAATCCAGTGGGAACGACGGGAAGGAGAAGCCTTGTGCAAGAGATGGGAGACAGGGGCTGGGCTCCTTTCTTGTCTTCTTGGGTTCAAGTTGTGGGCTCAAAGAATTAAAGAGAGGAAGGGAATTAGGGAAATGGGTCAAGGGGTGAGCCGAAAGTTTTAGACAAGTGGGCCGGACATGCCGGCCCGCTTGAATTCTTTTTTTTTTTTAATCATTTTCATTCATATTTATTCGTCCTTTTTTATATTTTTTAATTCATTTTTATCCCTTTTTTTTTTAAAAAATCTTGCTATATTTTTAGAAAATAAATTGATACTAAAAATATCGACAAAAAATCGAATGTCAATGCTATCTACGTATTGTTGAACGAAATGATGGCCAACAAACAAACAAATAAGGTCTTACCAAGACTAAACACTTAGGCCCTGTTTGTTTAAATCTGTTTCTATTCCCGGAACACAAATTTTTGTTCTTTTGTTCCGGTAAACAAAAAAAGAATAGAAACACGTTTGTTTATACTTTTGTTCCTAGGAACAAAAACTCTATTTATTTTTTTTTTCCGAGAACAGATTTGGAACATAAACAATGAGTAGAAAAAAAGCTTGTTTCTTGTTCCTCGAAACACTTCCAAGAAACACTTTTTTTTTCTTCTTTTTTTCTCCTTTTTCTTCTTCTTTTTTCTTTGGCCGATTAGCGGACTCGGCCATGGCTGACGACTGACCGTCGGGGGCCGGTGACCTCGTCGGAGCGTCGCCAGCCCCCGACGAGGCTGAGCTTGCTCGGCCACCGACGCTCGCCCAACCAAGGCAAGGCTGACCTCGCGTCGGCCGGTGAGGCTTGGCATCGCCTTGGCTGGACGAGCTCACACTCGCCTAGATCCGGTGGGCCGAGCCTTGCCTAGCTACCGCCGAGGCCGAGCCTTGCCTAGCCACGCGAGCCTCGCCATGGCTGGGCAAGGTCGCGCTCTCGTCGACTGGTCGCCAGCCATGATTGAGACCGGTGATCGACCAAAAGAAGAAAGAAAAGAAAAAGAAAAAGAAAAAAGGAAATATGAAATAAAAATATTAAAAAATTAAAAGAAAAAAAAAAATTATATAAGTTTACTAAACGTGTTCTTGTTCTTTTTCTATTCTAGGAACAAAAATTATACAAATTTACCAAACGCGTTCTTTCTATTCAAAAATTGTTTGTCGGAACAGAAATAGTCTTTTTTATTTATGTTCTCATGAACAATTTTTTAACAGAAATGTTACCAAATGCAGTCTTAGCTTTCATGTCTTCCTTTCATGCGGTTTGCGGTGGCTTGTGACGAAGAACTAGTCCTTGACAAGTTGGAAGCCGATGTTGAGGTGCTCGAAGTTGCATGCGAGCTTGGATGGCCGTTTACGCTTCGAATGATGGCGCCAAAAGATGGAGAAGTCGAGATGAAGAAGAGAGAACAGCGAGGGAAGATCACGGGCCGATCATGGAATGCGGCCTGAGAGAGTTTTAGGGACCTCTGAGAAAAATCCCAGTGCTGGAGAGAGGAACCCCCCAAAAGATGGTGTTCTTTCTACCGCCGCCTCCTCTTGTTTTCGCTTTTGCAGCTCTCTCCCTCTTCCATGTCCTTTCATATCGAATTTGTCGGCAACAATTTAGGAGTCAACGGATTCTTTTAGTTAAATAGAATGGTTTGATAATAAAGCAAATACTTAGGAGCATATTATATATTACTGAGTCAATCGATTATTTATTTAGAGATGATAACATAGGATTTTGATGATTGGTTCAACCATGGAAGCCTATTCTACCGAACCTTTTCATTGTACGTTCTAAATTTTAGTTTAAGAAGTCATATTTTGTTACTAAATTAGACAATTTAGGCAAGTTATTGAAATAACAATGGACACTTTCATTGCCAATACATTATAGAATAAGAGAAGCCAACACGTACATGTAATGTCCACTAGAAAATATTTTGAAAAGCATCTATCTTTCGTTATATTGTCTGTGATTAGACAATAAGTGGTATCAATCACAGTCCTTACATGAGAAGAGAATGAGGGGGGAATTATTGTCAACTAATAGTACAAAGTTCGACGATGTTGAGGCATTTAAGTTTAGTATCTAAAGTTGTTGAGGTATGTGTCCTTGTTCTGCAGATGGTGTGCCTTGCTCATTGTTTAAATCGTCGTTGTTTTTGCCGACGTCTCTTGACGGACTCGAAGGGAAGTTAGTGTTTTCTGAAGTTTCAACAGCTGCAATCTTTTTGTCACCATCATTCGTAGTTCTATCTCTAGCTTCCCTAGAAGTATACGGATTGAGGTCCCTTTGGTAAAATCTTTTTCCCAATGCAACAATTTTCTCCCGCAATGAGCCTGAAGAACTTGCTACTTCATGCCAACTTTTTTTAACCAACATGACCATGAAAATGAAGAGAGCTCGAACTGCAGCAGCTCCAGCAATCAAGAATAGGCCCCAGAAACTGTCAAGATCCAAGCTGTTGGAAGAAATCGAGTTAGTCGAATCCAAGCAATTGGATTTCGATGGGAACCATGTGTTTTCGATTTCCGTCATTTTAGGCCCTTCAGTTACGTTAAGGATTGCTCTCGAAATATCTGGTACTAGCGGAGACCCTTTAGGGAAAATCTGTAAACCAAAAGCAAGACATGAGATATTTCAATCAAAGAAATAATGAATAACTCTAGTAATTGGAAATTATGAGGGTTTTCTTTTTTTGGGCTATGATTGAGAGGTTGAGGACTTACGAAGCCAAATCCAGCAGTTTTTAATGTCGGGATCATGGTATATTTATTGCAATATTGAGAAAAAATAAGTTTAATGTAGGGGGTTTCATCAAATGCTGCTGCAATCCCGCCCTTTGCACTTCCCTTGGAAAGAAGGGCATCGCATTCTTCAGGAGAAAGATAATATATAAGTCTCGAATCATCGAACTTCATTTGATTTAGCATTCCATGAACGACAGAGCTGTACTGGCAACCCACTTTTTCTCCACTCTTTAGAAGCTGATCAATATCAGCCACAGTTGGTTGAAGATTTTGCATCACCAAAAGAGAGCTCAAACTTGCGGTATAGCTTTGCGTTAGTATAAGTACCACAAAAAACCACACAATCACAACAAATCTGGTTAGGTTGCTAAATACCCTCTCCCCTGCAATCCAAATTAAGAGAAAGCATCTAAATTTTTTAAGAACGATATGGATATTGTAATGTTCAATTGATTTATTAAAGTAAAGGGTGATTACTCTGTGCAAAGACCATGATTGAAAACGAAAACCAGAAGCTCGTGCCAACTTGATGCGCAGCTGGACCCCCGAATTCTTCATTAATCTGGTGTTCGAGAATCCACACGACCAGTGCTATAAACACAAAGAAGCATCCGGTCATTAACCAAAGGTCCCAAGTGAGTGGCTTCAAGAAAACCCAAGCATTCTTGTTCTTGTTGTCCTTGTATGGCACAAGCATTGCAACCCCTGATTCGGTGTATGGTAAGGTGAAGTCTACGTATAATGATCTATTCGCAGTGATTGTTGTATCACCCACCACTGCATCATAATTCTGTTCCAACAAAAGGAAGGGCAATGTTTTTTTTGTCAACCACATGATAGCATAGTAAGTTTCAACATGTATTCCAACGAAATCAAGGACTTGCTCACCTTATAAAATACTTGATCGATCATGTCATTGTAAGTATGTCCCATGGTCCTTCCATCAGTGAACGCAAACGGAATAAAGTCATAAGCCACAGCATAAGGCAATTTTTCAATGACGGCTTGAAAGATGTCGATGCAGTATCCGGTGACTTGGAATGTATTTGTGCTAGGATCTTGAGTCACGGTCACAAATTGAAAGAAACTGTCGCTCACGGGGACTAAAATTTTCAACCTCTTCCCATTTGTGGGAATCTCCCATCCCTTAGGAACAGAGGTTGAATCTCCTGGCCATATTATTGATCCGATATTAGTGGAATATTTGCTTGTGCTGAATGAATACAAATCTCTTACCAGCCCATTTTCTAGCGTCCAAACCCAATCCCTCTTGCTGCATTTCCATTGATATTAACGATTTGGAACACAGTCGACTCTAGCTGCCCATCGATGAGTGTAAAATTTCCAGTGAGGCCTGCGAATGTCATATCGGCTAGTTCTTGGAGAAGTTTCTGACCATTTTGAGAGACCCCAAACTTGTCGAGATCTGTTGTATCTGTCGAAGCATTCAACATCTGGTAGGTAAAATTCGTCGCACCCATTTCCTCAATGGCCATTGCCAAAGCCCAAGCAGCATCATAAGCCCGGTATCCGAAAATGTTCAATGTAGGATTATGGACGGAAGGATTCTCTTGTTGGAATTTCATCCTCCATCGGACCATGAAGTTGTCTAGGTTTGGTGTGTCCGGGATATAAGTCTTGATGCCCAGTACTCCTTGCATCGAACTAGAGACGACAGATGAATCCACAGAACTCAGTAGGTCGGTGATTCCATTAGTCAAGATCCACACATAACCTTCTCTCATCATCCCCACCTCTTTTGCTTTGGCAAATAGCCGAGAACCGAGAGTAGGTAACACGTGCGTGATGAACACCCTCGTTTGCATCGTCATTAACTTGTAGAGTTCCTGCAGGATTTGATCGTCCGTGGCTGAAGGAGAAATGGGGCTCCTATAGGGCACTCGCGTGTTGACTTCTTCCAAAGCTTCGGTAAGAGAGGGTATAATACCTGCTCCGAACTCGTTGTCCACATATATGAGGACCGCTTCTTTCCAGCCAAAAGCTTGAATGACAGCGCTTATGGCATTCACTTGGGACGAGTCAATTTGCGTGGCTCGAAGGAAGTATGGACTCCGAAGAGAACTAAGGGAGGACTAGCGCTAGAAAAAGAGACGATGGGCACATGAGATTTGTCTCCGAGGTGAATGAGGAAGTCTGCTTGCGCTGAACCTTGAGGGCCTATTATAGCTTGGACTTGCTTATTCTTTATCAGATCAAGTCCTGCTCGGATGAACCAGAAATGACGGTGAAACAATAATGATAATTCAGATAATAATATAAATTCTTAGTGGAAAAGCCATAGTATTGACCTGAACTCAATTAAAACTTGATGCAATATCATAAAAAAATAGAAATGTTTAAGAAAAAGGAAACCTAGGAAGTTGAAGTTGGGAAAGAACTCGTACTTGATAATATTTAAACAGTATGTGTTTACGAATAATTAAAACTTCCCCATTTTCTCCGTTTATTATAGTGATATTGACCCATGTTAATAAAATGTTTATGAAGTTGAATGTATCACTGTAGTTTTTTTTCATTATGACTAGACTCCAAATTCAACATGTCCTTGAGATGATACAATGTAAATTCCTCCAACACGGGTAAGCAAAACCTCTTATTTTCATGTATATATGAAATTATACTCACGAAACATAATCGAACCTTCCCATTTGGATCTAACGTAATTTCAGACATGAACAGTTGTATGCAAATGCAAAATTTATTAATGTCAAGAAAGCGCACTTGAATTAAGTAACCTGCAGATTCATGAAATTATTTGTACTACGTGGAGGGAATCGAGGCCGCGCCTCCATTTTTACTAACTGAAACCAACCCATGAGGTTGTTGAAAGATTTAATTTATTAAGCATAGTGCAGGCTTTCGGTTGTCGCCTTAGATGTCGTTTGGCATATGATATTGCAAACAAAGCAGAAACTAATTCTTTCGAAAGAAGTAATATCAAGAACCAACAGGAGGATAAAATGGCTCAGGACGATCAAGTTGATTCGTTAAGTTGACCTCTTTATCTCATGCCATTTGAAAATCCACTCTAGAATCCAATTCCCAAGTCTATGAATTTTATGAGGACAAACCTTTGTGATGTTTATAATATATGTCAAGCCTCTCAACATCCATATTAAACTCCTTTCGTTTATTGACAATTATTTGGTTGAACTTCAAACCTGAGTTGTTTTATTTGACCATCAAAACACCATTTCCTAGGAAATAATTAATCGCTAACTCAACTCAATACCAGATAGTTATACATGGCTCAACTGGAGCAAAAAATAGTATAATTATGTAGAGATATGTTCTATGTACATATTTTCCCAAAGATAAATTTTAAATTTTCTTTATCAACCATCTTCGCAAGAATGATTATATTTCTAACCTGAAAAGCACAATAATGTTAGGCTCTTTTTCCAAAACTGTAGCTATATATAGCATGTGTCTTTAGCGAGACAATTTCTAATAGGGTTCACTTATCATATACATGTAGACATAATTTTATTAATTTATACTACACTTACAAGGGCGAGAGTCACAGGAGAGCTTTATACTCTTCAAGAATAGAGCAAGCAATAGTAGTCCAATATTTCCCATGCAAGAGCAAAAACAAGAATCCTGTTCGCACGTCTTTATCGAGATGAAACTTTGTATCCACAAATTTATGTACATCTGTTTATTTTGGGGCAATATGAGATGATAGAGAAGATGAAATTTCCTCTGTTGAATCTTTAAGATCAACTTCATACATCTTTGATCCTCTCATAAGATGATAAGGACTTCATTTTCACGATGATAAAAAGCCCTTTTAATATATTGCAGTCATTAAATTTGAGAGGGGGAAAGAAAATCATAAACGAGGCAGATAAGAGAGTGAGTACAGATTGGTGACAAACAGTTCGTGAGGATGAGGAAAAATCTTGGTCTCTTTCTTTTATGGTAAACATAAGCTTGGTCGTTCCTTCATGGAGCTTTGGAAATTGTTGCTTGAACAATCTCTGCTACGAGAATGCATATTGCTTTGAATGGAACACTCAAATGTCGTTGTGTCTTTGAAAACTTAGCTGGGGATTCTTTTCACTTTTCAAATATATAGAAGCTGAAATTTTCATTTGATTTCCAAATATGTTGTTGAGAATAATAATTGGTTTCTTCTTGCATCACACAAACAGATGCATAAAATAGTTTATGCTCTTCCGCAACATGTGTATTAACACAAGACCAACCCCTTCGAAGTTCGAGCAGAGATTTAGCCCCATAAAATTCGGTACAAAGAAAAGACAAAAGACTAACCAAAACAATCTTCAACACGATCAACAGAAGTACAAAAATGCTAACCCAAAAGCTGGTGCCATCGTATATTTCTGGTCAAGCATCGTGACCAGTCAGTATGTTAGACAGAGAGAGAGAGAACCTGCAGCGGCGGTGGCAACCTCATCTCGTTTGGAGTCTCTAACGTTGAGGACGAGCCTAGTCTTGTAGGAAGGGTTCGAACTATAAAAATCAGAGAGAGACATGTTAATGCAGGCCAATCCCATCTGACCCACCTGCATCTCCAGATCAAGGATCACCCCAACGTTCACCGCGATCGTTGTTGGATTGCTGTTGTTGCTACCCTGCGCCAGTGCTGGGTGAGTGCCACTGCTCAAGGTGACGACAATCGGGAAAAGGGAGAGAGCCAAAAATAGAAGCTTTTCAGCATCGAACGAGATTCTTGGAGGAATCATTGAAAAGGGTTTTGCGAAAAGGCAAATATGTGTGTGATAGGGAGAAAAAGAGGGGAGTGGGTGGTTGGTCGATATTATAATAACTACGATGTATTTATAGTGGAGAAGAGCTTTGAAAAGAACTTTGAAAAAGTAAGAGAAAGCATGTAAAGCTTCTATTCAAGGATTGCTCGGCATGGACGTGACCTCCAGCAGTACTAACAGTTCATGGTTTTTTCTAACTTCTTTCATACTCCTATTGTCTTTCGTAGAAAGTTCATATAGCCTTGTCTATTCTTCAGTAAGCCCAAACATCTATCTCCTTCCTCTATTATGCGGAGAAGTCCAGATAGCTCTGTTTGAAAGGTTTCCATAGTTGGTTCCAGTCATGCTAAAATTAGGATAATTTGTTTCCTCCACATTATTGATATTCTAGTCTCCTTTCTCTTAATACTTTTTCTATCTCACCTATACCTGTGACATCCTAAATTTTCAATTTTGTTTTCTTCTGATTGAATCGGGTGTTTCATTGATGTGTCTATAGGGCTATTCTCAGAACTGATCATTCTTGAGATAACTAGATTATCTGGGGAAATTATTAGGAATTTTAAGGCAATAGACTTGAAAATTCGATCAGGAATCGGCTTCTCGACCGTGTCCATCTTTAGAGGTCATTACAGCACAGTTAAAAATCGATTTGAAATCAGAGATAGACTAGATTGACAGTCATGTGTGGCTAATCGTGGGTGACACCACTAAATTAGAAAATTCATGTCGACAGGCACTAGACTGATTTTCTTATTGTTTTGGTACCCTGTGTCCGTATATGGATCCTCGGGATTTTCATGACAATTGAGAATCACCAATGAGTTGAGTGGGTTCTTAATGGTTCGAAGAAAATCGACCACGAGTCAATTGCACTTAAAAATATCCAAAAGTTACTCGGTAGCCTAAGTCACGCTAAAAACACGTCGAATAGAAATTAACCGCCAATTCGAGTCCGATTTCAGAAATTGAAGATTCTATCATGTCACAATAAATTCTAGGAGTGTCGGCTCAGTCTCAGAAGATTTTTCTGACACCCGACACTTTTTGAGAAAAAGTCGTCGCCGAGTCGTTTCTATGCAGAAAAAGCCAGTGAATATTTTTGATAGCAAAATTGGGAAGCAAGATGGATATATGGTTGAGGAAAAATATCGAGATGGTTGATGGATGACTGATTGATTTTATGGAGGCCAATTGAGATAGAATTGAAGTGGATCAAGCCACCAATTGAAGACAATTCTTGCAAAATTCGCAACCCTCCCTTCCCCCTAGCCAAATGGACCAAAAATGAAGTCATGAGAGGTGTTGGTGTGGATCAATGGAGGCCAAGGGATCTTACTTGGCCTAGGATGAATCTTGGAGAGCAAGATTGGCCAATATCAAGCCAAGGCCCCACCTCAACTCTATCTCATCTCTCTTATCTCTTCACTCACCTCTATCCTCTCCATCTCTCTCACCTCTCTACCATCCAAGACCCTTATCTCTTCATTTTCGAAGCCCTCAAGCCCACAAGAAGACCAGTGGAAGGAGCTGCAGCCGTCGCATGCCTCCACCCGCACCACCGCCGGTTTTAACCACCCGACCTTTCACAAAGATTCGAGTCAAAAGTGGTCTTCCCGGATGAACCAAAACGAGCCACATATCACCGTGAAGAGGACATCCATACTGTTCCAACAAACAAAAATCACCCCGAACGGAGCCTCCGTTCGTCCTGTATGGCCGCTGGAATCCGCCGCTCGCCGGACCATCTAGAACCGCCTGGTTCCGCCTGTTTCGCCTGTTTCTCGGTTTTCAGCCATTTTCTCCCCATTTCTACCCTACCTCCACCCATACCAACCTCCAATAAGATTTCCTTGACCCCCGGAGCCACCGGTTGCCAACCACCCGCTCGCCGAGCTCCGAGCAGCCCGTTTCGCCATTGAAGTTGCTAGTTTCTTCTCTGCCCGCTTCAGCCTGAACGAAGCGAAGACAGCAAGGTTTTGGAGACTTCGTGGCCCATTTTCAAGCCCTTCCCAGCCTCCGTTGGTGTCGCCGCTTCGGGGTTTATCGACCGCCTTGGCGTCGTGGTCGTCGTGAACTCACCGGCGCGCAAAACCAGTGAGTTTATCCTCTAAACCTTGCTTAGTAAGTTAATCATGCTTAAGGGGTGTTTAGATTAGTCTAATTAGGCTTAGGTGGTTAGATTAGATTATTTTAATGGATGTTTAATTAGGGCTAATTGTATGTTTAAATTAGCGTAATATAGTTTAAGCCCTAATTAATTATTTTAATTAATTAATTATTTCGAATTTTATAAATATTATTTTATTAAATTATATTATTATAATATAATATTTAATTATTTAATTTTCGGAATTAAATTTAATTATTTAATAATTTCGAAAATTTTGCCGGATGGCGGTCGTTAAATTTCGCACCGATCGCAAAGGTGCGGTCGGTTTGTATCAATTGTATGCATAATTGCGAAATTGAGTGAAAATGATGATTGTGGTTAATAATTCCAAAAGTGTGGAATTGAGTGAAATTGGAGAAGTTTTGGTATTTAACTTGAAAATACCCGGTGTTGGCTTTTGGCATCGTAATTGGTTTGTAGGACTAGTTTGAATCGTTGGATGTTATTGGATTGTATATTCAGTTCTATGGTTTAAATATATGTACAGCTTTGGCGAGAAATGGGTTTATATATGGATCAGCTTGTGTGAGCACTGTATGTCAGCTTGTGAGAGCAATGATCGTTTATCAGCTTGTGAGAGCAACGATCCATATATCAGCTTGTGCGAGCTATCATCTATGTATATATCAACTTGTGCGAGCTACCATCTATATCAGCTTGTGAGAGCATTGCATCCATTTCAGCTTGTGTGAGCCATGATTGTATTAATGGATGAATAGATGGTATGAATGGATAGACGTATGAATTGTACTGACGTGTAGGAATGGACTGAGACGAGGTAAGTCCTCAATCCTCTTTGTGTGACTAGAATGCCTTGGGGCTTATTTTCTTCCTAATTGAGTTTTAGAGGGTAGGACTCGCTGAGATATTGTCTCACCCCGTTGTGGGATAACAATTTCAGGTCCCTAGATGGCGGATCCTCTGGAGCTTTTTGGTAGACCAGTGAGGGTCATTGAGAGGATTTTTGACTTCGCCGATCCTGACTGAAGAGCTGGCGAATGGACCTATCTGGCTGATCTTAGGACAGCTTAGTTTTTGAGGACTGATCTTTTATAGATCTTTTTGTTAATAGCTTAGTCCTGTAACTGAACTGGTTTGACATGTATAAAGGTGTGTGGTTTGAATTGGAAAATGTGATCCTGCTTTTCTATCCCAATTGAGTTTTGTCTGGGGATTATTTATCCGCTTCCGCATGTGTAATTAAATGAATGGGTCGGCGACGTGTCCTGGGAAGTCGCATTTCTATCGACCACAGTTGGATGTGCGTGTGCTCGAGGTTCGGGGCGTGACAATACCAACGACCACCAACCTTCCATGGAAGTTTTTTTACCACATTGGCTTGCCCATCTGGCATACTAAAAAATAATAAAGTAACTAGAGTTATATTTTTCTTTTTTGTTGATAATACTCTAGTCCTATCTTAACTCTTATTCTCAAATTTTTGTCCTATTTCCTTGCAAAATATGAGAGTCAAAACTCACACCTAATACTAAATCGTCCCACCTCAACCCTCCTGAAAAAGTGGGGATTCAAATCACTTACATCTCCTTTCTCATATGGAAAGGGTAGCCACTAAGGCAAACCCTAGTGATTAAATGGAATTATATCATATGCAGGATTTTGTTCCGATCAACCATAAAGCAATGGACACATGTTAGTTGCACATATCCTAGTTAAGTTTCACGTCATTACGCAAGTCATTCACTCAAGTTGCATTTGAATTCCATGTGATCATGCGTGTCACTTGAACATGTCATAGTTCAATTTTTCGTGTCATAATGCATGTCATTAGCACATGTAATAATTTGATTTAAATGTCATCATGCATGGATTCGCTCAAGCCGTATTTTATTTGTACATCATTCACACATGTCATTTGCTCATGTTCTATTCAAAATCTGTCATTGCACATGTCCTTTGCACGTGTTGCATCAGAATCTCTCACCCTTCCACAATCATTCATACTTTCTTATTCAATCTCCATGTTACCCTAGATGCGAGTTGGGTTCCACATCATAGTACATGTCGTATTCAATTATCCCATGTGTCATTTATACATGTCATACGCACTTGTTATATTCAATTACTACATATGATTAGGATATGTATTATTCAAACACCACGTGTCATGCATAGCATATTTAAAATTGATGGGGAGAGAAATTGTCAGGACAAAAATACCGAATTAGAAAAAGACATTGTGGATTTATCTATCTACCTTTTTGGACTATATACTAGGTATCTTCTATGTCAATTTTATATTATGATCATCTATAAAGTCTTTTGTTAAGAATAAAGGATAATTTGACTTTTTCAACAAATTATGCTCTCAACAGGACTTCCAAACTTCGTGAAATTCTCCCAAAATCGAAATGAATATGCTTATATTCTAATTACATGCTTTTGAAACTCTAAATCATCGTTGTCTATGAAGAAAAAGTTTCAAAAATTTACTCTCGATTTTCTGCACAGCTTTTCATGCTAGTTAGTTGAATTGACCTCTTAGACCCAAAAAAAGACAAAATACTGGATCAAAGAAATAAGTTATGGTTTGATTTATCTTCATTGGAATACATATAAGACGAATGTTCTCAGTCCTCAATTGAGCGTGGATTTGAAAGGCAATGACCTATTAAAGGCATTGGAATTCTACAGAATGGTGGTCCTGATCTTGATCAGCTGCCAATATCTACAGCGAGTTGAATCTTTCCGAGTCTAGAAGCATATACAAGTCAACCAATGTCATAGTGGCAGTGCATGCCTGCTAGAGATTACCGTGAAATTTCCAAGATTAGTTTAATATACTAATTACAAGCAATGAAAATTTCAGTGGGAATTATTTTTACTATATATCCAAACGCCATGGGCTTTTAATGCTTGCATTTTACCTAGAGGGTCATATCAAATAGGAATCAGAGCATGTTCTCTATCTCTTTCATTCGCAAACTCTAGGAAAGAGCACGATCATAAAGAACAGTTGATATGTATTGTTAGTCACGGGATTAGAAAATGACACTTTTGATTAATAAATACAATATTCTCTCCAACTTGCAAGTATCACCACATGGGAAGACTAATATTAAACAATAGACTTTTCAACCATTTTTGCTTGTTCTAGTCCCCTCAGAAATTCTTGGATTTCTTGCAATATGAGATTGAATCGAGTAAGATACTTGATCGAGAAGCCGTGGGACCAATGAGCCCGCTACTATGGCTCCGAAATGGGGTCTACGGGCCGGTAACCTGATAAGGATATGCAGACAAAGCACCCATGATATTCATATAAAGCATCCTTGACCACATGTGGGCCATCTGAGAAGGAAGAAGACACATCTTCAAATTCGAAATACCTAAGTGCCACAGGCAAAGAAAGTAACTCAAAATAGCACTGGATAAGTAGCTCACTGTAGAAATAGTCTTGTCTTTAGCCAAAAAGAAATAACCATTTTAACCAGTGATATGAGATTGTTAAGTGAAAATTTGCTTATGAGATGGTTATAGAATTTCTCAATACATTATGTTTGTTTCATTAATAATTATGTATTTGAACCGAGTTTGCATCCTATACTGAAGCAACAAAGCCGGTTGATAACACTAATCTAGAAAAATACTAAATTCACAGACATGAGATGCGACTTGCAAACACAAAAACTTGCACAATAACAGAATAGATTATCTCATTTAATCAGTTCATGAAGGAGGAAAACCAAATTACAAGAGACTTTGATCTCTATTTATATCTAACAAAACCCAAATGAAATGCTAACTTTAAGATAGGAAACAAACAACTAATAAGAAAAATCTAACCTACTAATGAAAACTTATAAAATGGAAACGAATCACCTAATATCCTAACACAATATCTAAAATAAATTAAGATAAGGCAATAAAAAGAATCATAGTCTTTAAAAGTATTAACCCTGCATCTTTATAATATTTTATGATCGAATTTATCAACTCCATCATCAGAAAAATTCAAAGCATTTTTCTCGAAAATTTCTTTCTCGAGCTCAAAATCCTCTAGCATTTAAAAAGGATATTCGAAAGTTTCATCTTTTTAATCAATTTATTGGCCACCCTATCTGTGAGGCTCACAAGCAATTTCTCGATGATTGACATGAGGAATACTCTGAGATGGCTTGTCGTTCATCTTTTTTAATTGTTCAAACATGGTCTTTTGCCATATTGCACCGTTTCGAACATGATAATGAAGTCTCTAGACCAAACCGCTTTAATAATAATTGCATTTTTGACCATGTCGCATTGCCTTCTCTAGCTCTGTCAATCCTCCTTCAAATTTTTCCCATCATCATAATACTGTCTCTCAGAATTTACACTTCACTAGCTTCACCTTTCTATGCTCCAGGATGTCCATACAATATAAAACATTATCTATCTCTTCATGCCAATCCATAACTCCTCAACAGAACCTTCAAAATAATCGACTTTTACTTTGCACTCGAATTCATCAGGCCCTTTACACCTCATATAAATTTCATTTTCATGATAAACTCTGCCCCACCAACAATCCTGTCGGTCATAGTCTTCAGGACCTCTATAGCAATCATAGACATCGTAGCCATTGCGGTCCCCACAACCTCCACAAACTTAGTAGTGGTCGTAATCACCATGAAAATTTCTCCTACCCCCATTCAAATAGAGTTTACTAGGGTAGATTGAACAGCAATTGTTTCGAACCTCCAAAAAGCCATGCACAAGTTCCTTGTCCCCTAATCATCGTCAAGCAAGACAATTGTTTGAACATGGCTCTCCAGCAGTCTTGCCGACTCTAATACCGACTGACGCAACATACTTATAGTTAAACATGGAATCTAACGATCGGCAAACACGCACTTAGTTGCACGCACTCACCGGTCCAACTATAGAGAGATATTGTCTTTCTCTGTATTCTATAAAATATGATGAAATATGTCTAATACACGACCTAGAAATCCCAAATATAAGCTTAAGCTGTAAAGAATTCGAAAAAAAAAAAAACCTAAAATAATGTGGAGATATGACACAAAATAGAAAAGTGCTCTGAGACATGCCTAAACCATTAATTTTGAGGGCCGAAACGATTGCAAAATGTGTACTCAATTTGATACAGGTACAGTGCTCAGAACAAGCTTTTCAGATTGGGATTATGGGACTCATAACTCTTTCTAGATCAAAGGTTATGATCATTTTCTCCCACATTATGCGGATTGTTGTCCTGAACCCGTTTGCCAAACGATCCAAAAAGCCATTGGCAGTTGTATTTGCATTAATTTTGTTAGTTTTGTTTCTAAATTATTGTACTGGGAAAAGGATATCTTTTACCTTCCTTCCCCGCTTTCCAACCCCACCGATGATTTCGTCCCATGAGACTTGCTGAAAGTATAGTTAGATGTTGCCATAAAATAAGCATATGACCCAAAGTTTTTTCGCCAATTATAAAACACCTAAATTCAATAAACTTCCATGATAAATAAACGAAAAGGCAGGGAAATTGCTAACTAAAGTCATTAGTTTAAGTCCAGTTTGGGTTTTGAATTTCTTGTCGAATTACATGGAAAGCAGGCGAGCAGTTAAAAGATGAGTTCATTACTTGCATCCTCTCTTTCGAATAAGAAAATTCTAGGAAAGAGCGTGCTTAATTTCGGGAAGAAAATATCAGACAATTTGCCTGATTGCATATCGGGAAGAAAATTCTAGGAAAGAGGGTTTATGCAGAGAAGTAATTCCTAGCGAATTTCCTTAATCCTGTCCGTATGCAAAAATTATTCGACGATGGCGCTCACGATTCTCTCTTTTGTTTTTAGTGTTTTTTATTTTGGACGAAGAATCTTAACAATTATTTAACCCCCGGATTGTTTATACCACCATTCTTTGGCTGCTATTTCCATATTGTTTTAAACAACTGATGATGGAACTTGGTTCAAGTGGTGGAAACAACTCGGATTTAAGACTAAAAAAAGTAGGGTCTCCGATATGATGTATATGCGATGCATCATGTAGTGATTTCTTATGAATCGTCCTATTCTAATATGGAGGTCTGTCTTGATCAAGAGACTGCTTGGGATGGAGTTAATCTAGTATCCAAAGAAGAGATACTCGATGCTTCTCAACTAAAATAAGAAGTACGTGCCAACTTGAAAAAGCATAAATTGATGTAAGATTGATTTATTGTTGGTTAATACCATAAACTTCTTGGTTTTTCACTCTAACAACCAGAGCAAACTTGCGTAAATTTGATCATCACGTACCCGAAGACCTGCCCTGTAGGATGAAAACCTTAGTTTTACAAACTTAGTTTTACAAATCCTTATATTATCGTATTGAGTAGAAAACCTCATATATAAAAATAAAAGACAAGAGAGGGAAGAAATATTAGTAAAGTGAAGAAAAAGTATGTACATAACTAAATTTGATCACCTATCTTTATACCATAGAAAGTTGAGTGTGCAACTAATTAGGAATCGTTAAGAATGACACCCGTGTGTATTTATGGATTAACAACATAAAAAACTTACTAAATCAAGTGCAAAATAAGTGATTTTATTGTTGTTGTTATTGGCCTTCTCTTGCATATCAATTAATATCCGATTCAACTCAATGACTGTTCCCTCTTGACATGGTCGTATTTAAATTAAATGCGATGGATGATGATGGGAGTGTGGATTATTATTATTATTGGCCTTTTCTTGCATATCAATTAATATTCGATTCAACTCAATGACTGTTCCCTCTTGACATGGTCATATTTAAATTAAATGGGATGGATGATGATGGGAGTGTGGATTCTCTCTATTTGTTGGCTCATTCCATGCGTACAAAAGCATCACATCGTAGCTTCTTGTGAGGGGTTATATCATATATATTAATGTTGACTTTCCACGAAGTGTTTGATATTATGTGACCCAGAATGACTTAGAAGTCAATTCGCTCTACTCAAAATGATTTTTCTTCATGATCCATGACCATTAATCTTTCTCCACACAATGTGGAGACATCAAATGATTCGTGACGCACCTTCCAAGCTCGTCCATGGAATTCTAACCCAAGTTACTGACTACTTGGGGTGAAGGTTCGTCGAATGGGCCAATTATGCGAGTCATCTCACGGACAAATCGTAATAATAATTGCCATCAATTTATTGGGAAATTTGTATCCTTCATGGCGCTCATCGACGAAATTGAGTTCAAACTTGTTCACGCGGTTACTCCAGTCCACACGGAGTCCTTTTCATTTCATTGTCCATGTACTTGAGCAATACAATTTTTCGCAACGGAGCAATGGAATTAAATTGAGATCGTCCACTGATTTTCATCTCGGCTACTACCGACTAACTAGGACAAAAATTCCTCGAACAGGCAATTATACAAGTCATGTGGGAGTCGAAAGTAACAACAAATGCGAACAATTTCTCAGAAAATTTGTATCTTTGACGTAACTTAATGAGGAAATAGCCGAGTCCACACGAAATCTTTTTCATTTCACTGTCTATTTACTTGTGTTGTAGGATTTTTCACTACGGAGTAGTAAAACACAAAATGGAGAGTCTACTAAACAAATATAGTGAGATATCTCCCAGTTAATAAACAAATGAACACATAGCATTTATCTGTATTATAGGCCTGATTCACAACAAAGTTTAAACTAATTCATAAGTGCTTATTTTATTTATTTGTCCAATTCAGTATTATAGGACATACTAGTGAAATGTCTGCGTACAAAATCATATCTTATTAACATCTAAATTTTAGCGACCCCATTTAGTCATTATTTGTATGAGAAGATTAGGATTTACCCCAAATTCCTTTAAAAAAAAAAATTTCTAATTTGCATTTGCATATTATTAGCATTTTTCATTCAATAACATTTGGCCCACATAAATGGCATTCTAATTACACAGGTGCTAAATGGGTTAAAAATAAGCAGGTTCTGAGCTTAATAAAAAGTTATCTTGACCAAGCCCGTGGAAGCATGGCTTGGCAAAGCCCATCGATGACCTATGGTGACCGAAATTTACATGTGATGCGCACATGGGAGGTACCAAATTAGGAAAATAAAATCCTAATTCCTCGCCCTACATAAACCCTCTTTCTCTTAAGATTTAGGATAAATGAACACTATATATGTCATACATACTAACCCGACAAATAAAATTTTATGCTACATACTTGTTGAGTATCTATATTGTTCTGTTGATGCTAATGAAACACCAATATCAATATATAGGCAATAAAACTTTGACTAACCTTCAAAAGCATCTATGTATGAAATTATATAAATTTAGAACCATATATTGAATGGCTGTCGCAACCTAACTCTTGGTAGGGAGGATAATAGGATTAAGGATATTGCCTAAAAGACGGGCCTATAACCCATGATTGGGTACTGGCTCTTCCAATCCCATACCTCGTGCAATGCTGGGGTTTTCATAAAAAATTTCTAATGAGGAGTCACCACTAGTCTACTGGGGTTAGTTAGAAATTAAGTGTATATTTTACTTCCTCTGCAACCAAAGAGTCTAGGGTCGAGAACTTGGTTACACTAATTAATCTATCAGTGCAATTTCAATACCTAATCTTGTTCATTTCAAGAAGATTTTTGTCAAGCAATCTAGATCGATTTTACACCTATCCACTAATATGTTATGTAATCATGCGGGTGTGCAATTATTAAAATAACAATCAGCAACCAAGATAACGTTAAATAAACTGCATTGGGAGAGCAATGATCGAACATTACCAAATAGGGGTATGTCATCTTTAACTAAGCTAAAGGGAAACCATAGTCAACATATTGAAAGTGCGGAATTGAAAGCATTCAATTTTAAAGACAATCAGAATCCTATGGTAAAGACGTAAGGGCTTATTCAAAGATCTTCACACATTTTAAGAGAAGGCTACCCAAAAAGACTACTTTTAAGCTATTTCGAGGAATTCTAATTTTTTTTTTTTATTTTTGATTTTGATTTTGATTTTGGGATTTTCAGAATTTTCTACATATTTTTTAGATTTTTTGCATTTTTTATAATTTTTTTATTTTCTAAATTAAAAAACATATATTTTTTTTGGAATTTTCAGTCAATTTTATTTTAATTTTTTAAATTTTTTTAATATTTTGGTATTTTCTTTAATTGGAAATAGGGACGGGCTGGGCCTTGAGGCTCGGTCCGATCATGGGCTGCAACAAGCCTACAGGTCGGGCCGAGGACAAAAAAGCCCCTAACTTAATTAGAAACGAAGCCAACTTTCTAATAAACAAGCCCAATCTGAATCTAACTATACTAAGCCCAGCCCATACTAACTAGATCGAGCAAGTCCGAATCCATCAGCCTAAATAAACCCGAATCTTATTAGACCAATTGAGCCCATGCCCTCTCTTCTTTTCTCCAAGCCATCTTCTTGCTCTTTGCTCGGTACAAACTGAGAAGAAAGAGTCCACACACACGCCCATGGCTGAGGCTCACCACACCAGACCATGAAGAGACTATTCGTCGTTGATTGGTACAACCATCGCTAGACCGTCATAGCAAGCGACTTCCAGCCACCGGACAGCCGTTCATCTCCACCACTATTCGCACGGGGCTCACGCTCGCAGTCAAACCACAAATACAATGAAGATTCACAGGAATATGGCAAAGCGCAAGACAAACGACAACCAAAATTCTAGGAGATTCAAACTTGGTAAAAATTAAATCTGACTAACAAATGTATTTAGCAATTCATAGAAACTTTATACCAGACACAACGCATTTATGAATCCATAATATAATCGGAATGTATGATTAAAACAAATGATTTTAAGGTCTATATTAAATTCTACCTTGCACCTTTTATGGTCTACATAACTTTTCTTTTATGACAGTTTTATGCTATTTTGAAACATTCGCGAACTAACCTGTCTTTTCTCTTCCAACTACTAAATGAATTCTAGGTCGATTAGTCTTTTCTCACCCACACCATCCTAAGAAATAGGAGTTCTACACTTTCAGCTATACAAAGCTTCAAAAGGTATCATCTTAATGCTGAAATGATAGATGTTGTTATAAAAAAAAATCCTACCAAATGTAGATGTTCACCCCAAGGAATATCAAAGTCATTAACGTAGGGTCTTAACTATCATATCCTGAATTTTCAGTTATGTTTTCAATTGAATGAATCGGGCATTTAATCGACACGCCTATAGTTCTATCCTCTGAACTAATCACTCACAAGATAACTAGTCTATCTAGTAAAGCCGTTAAGGGATTTTAACGCAATAAATTTGAGAATTCGACCAAAAATCGACTACTCGACCGTGCTAGTCTGCAAGGGTCATTACGGCACAGTTAAAAATCGATTAAAGACCGAAGATGGGTCGATCCGACTGAGCCATGTGATTTAGTATGGGTGATTTCACCTAATTGCAAAATTCTTGTCGATCGGCATTAGATCGATTTTTCTGTCGTTTTGGTACCCTGTGTACGTATTTGAAACCTCGAGATTTTCATGACAATCGAGAGTCGCCAATGTGTCGAAGATGTACAATGTGACTTGAAAATAATCGACCACGGGTAAATTGCACTAAAAATTCCTAAAATCTACCTGGTAAATTAGGTCACGCTAAAAATCACCCCGATTGAAATTAACCGCAAATTTAAACCCAATTTCAGAAATTGAAAGTTCTATTATGTCACGACATTTTAGAAACGTCGACTCATCCTCCAAAGATTTTTCTGCAAACCGAGATTTTTGGCAAAAATTCAAAGTAAGGGTATTTTGGATTGGGAAAATTAGAATGCCGTTTTTTATCGCATTTTTGGAATTCAAGTTGGTTTAATTGATGGGGAAAAATGTTAATTTTGATGAAGACACATTGGTGGGATTTATGGAAATGAAATTGGATCAAATTGAAGGAGAATCGATTCAATTTGGGGGAATTGTGTCAAAATTCGTAGGCCAAGGGTCCATCAACATTTTGGACCACTTGGAGAAGCTTCTAGGGGGAATTTTGTGCAGCAAATTGGCTTGGATGACAGCCAAGACAAGTGGGGTCTTGCAATGAGTGAGTGAGGATAGAAGAGAAGACTTTGTGGCCAAGATGGGCCCCCTCCAATCTTCAATAGTCTTCTTCTTCTTCTTGCTCAGCCCCGTTTTATCCATTTTAGAGTGTTTTAAGAGCTTGAAGTTGCAGAGAACAACCAGCCCCCTCCCTTAAACCATCAACTGCCTCCCCTGTCGCTGATGGACCCACTGCTCGGCCGTCATGCCACTTGCGAGCCCGCGTGCGCACGTCCGTCCATTCCTGCTCGTCCCGCGGTCTAGCGCCTCTTGTTGCACCTAGCCATATCCCCCAAGCTGCCTAAGCCACCGTTGAAGCCCCATGGTCGCCGTCCAACCGCCGTCGATCGCTACAGCCTCCGCCTCCCATGCCGAGCTGTTTCAGTCGCTTTTGTCGCTCGGTTAAGCTTCTTCAGCCAGTAAGCAGAATCGCAAGCCCAGCCTAGCTATGGACCTTCATGGGCCGTTTCGGGCCTCTTCCGAGCCTTGTTTGGTGCCGCCGTAAGGTCGTTTGTTGCCCGTCTTCGCGTCGCCGTTGTCATGGACTCACCGGATCGCAGAATTGATGAGTTTACTTGGTAAACCCTACTTAGAGAGTTAATAATGCCTAAGGGTTGATTAGTTTAGGCTAATTAAGGTTTAGGTGGTTAGTTAGAACGGATTAGTGATTTAATTATTCGTTTGTGCATGTTAGGTGGTTAGAACGGTGTAATTAAAGACTAGATAGATCGTGCTATTTATCTAGATAGGTTCGAAAATTTTCCTGGTCCGTTCAGGCGGTTAATTAAGCATTTCCGGCCTAAGTTGGTATTTTTGTAATTAATTGTATTTATTTAATTATTTTTGGTATTTATTTAATTATTTATTATTTCTAGAAATTATACCGGGATAGTCAGTGACCGGAACTTCGTGCTGATTGCAATGTTGTGCTTAGTTTATGCAATTGAACCTAAATTGTACAAATTGAGTGAAAATTGTGATTTTGGTCATTTATTCCAAAATCGTGAAATTTGGATATTTGATTGGAAAAATCCTTGGTGTCAGGTTTTGACACCGAAAATGGTTTTAAGGACCAAATCAAATTATGGGATTTTAAAAGTGTGAATATTAATTTTTCTGGTTTACATTGAATCATCAACTTGTGCGAGCATTACTGTACGTCAGCTTGTGAGAGTATTGAATCGTCAGCTTGTGTGAGCAATATTGTACGTCAGCTTGTGAGAGCATTGAATCGTTAGCTTGCGCGAGCAATATTGTACGTCAGCTTGTGAGAGTATTGAATCGTCAGCTTGTCCGAGTATTACTGTACGTCAGCTTATGAGAGCATTGAATCATCAGCTTGTGTGAGCAATATTGTACGTCAGCTTGTGAGAGCATTGAATCGTCAGCTTCTGTGAGCAATATTGTACGTTAGCTTGTGAGAGTATTGAATCGTCAGCTTGTGTGAGCATTAATATATATCAGCTTGTGCGAGAAACTGTCTATATTAGCTTGTACGAGCATAAATATACCTTAGCTTATGTGAGCAATAATCAATTGATTGAATTGATAGATGGTATTGATCGTATCGATTGTATCGAATTGAATGATCGATTGATTGAGTATATGAATTGTACTGATGTGCAGGAAGGAACTGAGGCAAGGTAAGTCCTCTATCTTGTGTGTGCATAGACTACCTTTAGACGTATTTCCTTCCTAGTCGGAGTTCAGTGGGTGAACTTGCTGAGATATTGTCTCACCCCGTCCTAAGATGGCGATTCCTCTGGAACGTTTTAAGCAGCCCAAGAGGGTTATCGAGCAGGTTACTGACATTCATGTTCCCGGGGTTGGGGTCTATGAACTCGTGCTGACCACCGTCTGGGTCGATGCGGGCCTACCTCAGAGGTTACCTCATCGATTCAGAGCATGGTATCGTCAAAAGCTCAATGGACACAGAGAGGGTCCCTTGTAGGATTGTGAGGTCCTAGCTTCGGTGATAGACGTCACTCATGGCGAGGGTACTGCTGACCCTCCTAGTGGTGTAGTGTTTGTGACATCCTGAATTTTCGATTCGTCCCGATAAAACAAAAATGGGCTTTTCGTCAACATGCCTATGGTCCTTTTTCTCTTAACTGATCACTCATGAGTTAACCAATCTATTAGGTGAAGCCGTTATGGGATATAACTGCGATAAAATCCCTAAAAGCTACCCGGTAAGTCGGATTGGACTAAAATCGCGTTCGGTCAATTTTAACCACGAAATTGAATTTGGTTTTCAGAATCTGACATTCGAGAGTGTCACAATTCATTTATAGGACATCTTCTCATTTTTCGGAGAAATTCCGTCGAGTTTAGGATTTTTACAGAAAATCACTTCAGATGATTCGGAAACGAACGGAAATTCGGATTGACCAAATTAAAAGGGATTTTGGCTTCCAAACCGAGCTATTTGGTTCAGAGGATTTGTAGAAAGTGTGTAGGCTTTTTCTACATCAAAATTGGACATCAAATTGAAAGATTGGAGAAGAAATGAAAGTCCTATGTGTGAAATTCGGAGCTAGGCATGGGGGGGTGCAACAATTGGCACCAAAGTGGAATTTTTGTGGATTAATTTGCAAGATTTAATTATGGGGGACAAATGGATAGTTATGTGAACTTTTGGGGACTAGGATATGATGATTTGGGATATTTTGGTCCCCCTCCTCCCTAATCTTCCTTGGCATGCCTCAGTTGCCCGATCTTCTTCGTTGCCGCTGCTTCCCTTTCATTCCTCCTCATTCGAACATGGCTTCTGCCTTTTCTTTCATTTCTTTGCAGCTCTTCATTTGATTTCGAACAGCCCACCTCCACGCCTGCTCCTCCACCAACCGCTGTCTCCCTTGCCACACGTCCGCAAGCCACCACCGTCAAGTCAACTTCCCATTCTTTGTAATCCAAGTGTTGACCCTCCTCTTCATGTCTCCCTTGGATTGCCCCCGAAGCCTCACCGAATTCTCCGCCAGCGCCTCAGCCAACCCTCCTTCGAATCTACTACCTCATCCCTCCTTTTTCTGCCACGGAGCTGCTCGATCAACACCCAGCAGCAATGATGAGACAACACTAGCAAACTCCTTCATCGTTGACCGCATGCCAGTGAAGCCAGCTGTTGCTGCACGTCCTCCTTCTCCTCAAGCAGCGTTGTCTTCACCGTTTTTCTTCCTCCCACCGAAAACCCATGCTGCCAGCTCGCCCATCACCACCACCTTTTGTCCCCTCCTCGTGTCTTGAGTTCCATCAGGGTCAACTTCAGCAGATTTGTTGACCACAAATCTCCACCGCCTCAACCGATTTGTACGTAGGTAGCAAAGCAGCCCAGCCATCAAAGCTGCTTCTTCGTGGCCCAGCTCCAACGCTTCCTCGTGCCTAAACTTCTTCAAGCCTAGCCTAAGAAGCCAACCCATCAATTGAGCTCTTCAGCCTGCGAGTCCAGCCCAAAGTTCAGTGAGAATTAGCCCGTTTGCAATCGAGCCCAGTAGCCCGTAACATCAGCTTTTGGTCCAGCCCAACTCAAGAATAAACCTTAGCTTGGGTTGAGATTTGTTGGGCTGTTTCTTGGCCAAGTCTGAGCTCCGTTGGCACCGCCGCAGTCTCAAGTTTCGGCCGCCGTCGCGGTGAATCGGTTTTCGCGTTAAACCGGTGAGTTTATGCACTAAACTCTTCTTAGTAAGCTAATGGCGTTTAAGGGGTGTTTAGTTTAAGTAAATTAGGGATTAGGTGGTTAGTTAGATTAGATTAGTGATTTAATTATTTAATTATACATGTTAGGTGGTTAGATTAGACTAATTAAGGCCTAGACAGGATGTGCTATTTATCTAGATAGGTTCGAGAATTTTCCCGGCCCGTTTAGGCAGTTAATTTAGCAATTACGGCCTAAGTTAGTAATTTTAGTAATTAAATTGATTTATTTAATTAATTTCGGTATTTATTTAATTATTAATTATTTTTTTGGAAATTAGATCGGGATAGTCGGTGACTGGAATTTCATGCCGATTGCAATGGTGCATTCAGTTTTATTTAATTGAATGCTAATTTGTACAATTTAAGTGGAAATTATTTTGGGTATTTATCCTAAAATTAAGTAATTTCGGCAATTAATTAGAAAATAATCGAGCGTCAGTTTACAATGCCAAAAATGTGTTTTTGGGCTGTTGGAATTAGTGGGATTTTCCAAAAGAAAGATATTATATTTTTGGCTTAGACCGACCGTGTACCCACATATGATTATTTTATTAGGTATCATCAACGTAATGAAAATAGGCCAGGACATTATTTTTAATTGAGGAATTTAAGTGCGAAGCACAATGTCCTTGGTCGGGATTAGATAATCGTGTGCCGCTTAAGAGAATTCGTCATCCGCTATGTGTCGGGTGAACGATGCTTTCAAGTCGAAAGACATCTTAAGGTAGACGTTGTCGTGCTCGATGGGGCGAGACGACGGTTAGCTATGTGATGGATAAATCCACTATGTAACGGATAGATCTGCTAGGCGATGGATAAATCCGCTATGTGACTGATAGATCTGCTGTGTGACGGATAAATCTGCTATGTGACAGATAGATTCGTTGTATATCAGTTAGATCCGCCGTGTGACGGTTAAGTTATGCTTGTGTGACTGTAATCACTTGAAATGCATGATCGACTGAGATGTGATTTGAGGCACTCCATTGAATTGAGTGTTATTGCTGCATATATGGTTGTGATATGAACTGTGCTAACATGCAGGAAGGAACTGAGGCGAGATAAGTTCTCTACTCTAATTGTGTGATTGTGTGGTTAGGGCGCCTCTAGGCATATTACCCTCCTAATCGGGGTTTAAAGCGTGAACTCACTGAAATTTATATCTCACCCCATCGTGGGCTTTAATTTTTCAGGGTCGTAGAGTGGAGGACCTAGAGTAGAGCTGAGGAGGTATGAGGTGTGTGTCAGATAAGACCGTTTCTTTGAGAGCTGGTCTTTTGAAGTCTTTTGGTTGTTGACTTTTGAACTTGACTCAGTTGGTTTATAAAAACATGTTTTGTTTGTGAATTTGTTGTCTTGCTTTTCTATCTCAAGATGGTTACTATCAAGGGATTTGTTTTCGCTTCAACATGTGCAATAAAAAAAAAGGGTCGGCGACTCGTCTTGGGAAGTTGCAAAATTTTATCGACCACCAAGGGATGGGCACGCGCTCGAGGATCGGGTTGTGACAGTGCTGGACCCAAGTCCCCAAGAGACCTCGGAGTTTTCAGTTGGGGATTCGTGCGCCTAGAGGGCTTATAGACTTTTCTGTTGAGTAGACTTTTGTCTATAGCCTAGCATTGTATATAAACCAGGGTGTTTATAAAAGTGTTTTGGTTGTGAATGTGTTTCCTGCTTTTGTATCCCATGTTGTTTGTTGTCAAGGGTTTTATTTTGCTTCCGCATATGCATTAAAATGAAAAGGGTCGGCAACGCAACCTGGGTCGTCGCAATTTAATCAATCACCGAGGGATAGGCACGTGGTCGAGGATCGGGGCGTGACATCCCCACCTGGAGTGGCATAAGAGCTGGTCGATAGTTTGAGTGATAAGGTGCGATGGTTTATGGGATAGTTTGTAGGATGTCCTTCATTTTATGCTGATGCATGTCAGTGATAACTGTTTGGTAGATTGTTTTGTGGGGAACGCTTAGCTTCTTATTCTGTGCAGAATTGGAAAGCAGGTTTCTATAAAGAACTTGCTAAATGAGCGATCAGGAGTAGAGGACTCCTAGAAAGAGAACCATTGGACTTGCTACTTGGGGTAGGACACCGACAAGGGTTAATACCTGGCTAGCACTAGTGGAGTAGCACCGCCTCCTGTTAATGCTGGGGTAGCAGCCCCTGGTGATCCCAGGATTGAAGGGATCATGTAGGCGCTTGAGACGCCAGAAGCTCTTATAGAGCAACATGCCCATAATCAAGCCGCCGCCGCTACAGCTGCCGCTACTACTGCCATTGCCGCCGCTGTTAATGCTGCTGCCGCTACCGCACCTGCCGAAGTTCTGCTTGGGAACGTGGTTGTGGAGAGAGAGAGAGACCTATTCACAAGTTGATAGAACAGTTCTTGAAGCTGAACCCATCGAGGTTCACCGATGGAGATCTATAGACTGCATCGCTCTAGATCCAAGACCTAGAGAAAGCCTTTGCACTTTTGATGTGCAATAAGGAGGAGAAAGTTGTCCTGGCAGTATACTAGTTGCAAGGTAACGTGAATACGTGGTGGAAGGCAACCAAAGGTACAGTTTTCCGAAAAGGCATAGTCCCGATGTGGAACGCTTTCCTCAGAATCTTCAATAGCAAGTATTTTTCGGGTAGCGCCCGAGAGCAGAAGATGGAGGAATTCTAGCACCTCCGCCAAGCAATGCTGACAGTAGATTAGTATGAGGCCAAATTCGCGGAGCTGTCGCAATACGTTCCAAGGCTGATAGAGGATTATGAAGATAAAGCTCGGAGGTTCAAGAACGGCTTCCGACCAGAGCTAAGAAATCCACTGGTGCCATTTGACCCGAAGGATTACACTAAGGTTTATAGTCGACCCAGCTGATAGAGAGGAACCTGAGTGAACAGACTGCTGCGTCTAGTTCAAGGTTCAATTCGAATGGAGACGAAAATCGGTTCGGGAAGAAGCCCATGACCGGAGGAAGGTTCCATGTTCCACCCAATAGGAAAGGTGGAATAGGCAAGTCAGTGCCGAGTCAGATTGGCACGTGTCATTTCTGTGGAAGGTGACATGGATTGGCCTCGTGCCATCTTAGGATGGGTGCCTATTTCGAGTGTGGCCAGTAGGGTCACCTAGCCAGAGATTGTTTCAGAAGACCGAGGGGACTATAGTAGTTACCACTGCCGCCACCAATGGGTCAGAATAGAAGGTTCGTGCCGCAGATTGCACAACAGGGAGAACATAACAGACCTCCAACGCAAGGATAAGTGTATGCCATCACGAGAGGACAGGCAGATGACTCGCCTAATGTGATTACAGGTATAGTTTCGCTGAATGACCACACTACTTATGCTTTATTTGATCCTGGTGCAACTCATTCGTTTACAGCCGAGCAATTTGTTAAGCTGGGAGGATTGATTCCTAAGTTGTTGGAGTCACTAGTTGGCATATCTACATCGTTAAAGGATAAGGTGTTAGCTACAGTGGGTTGTCCTGGTTGCAAGTTAGTGATTGGTGAGTGAGAAGGGAGGATAGATTTGATAGTCCTAGCCATGTATGATTTTGATGTGATAATTGGCATGGACTAGCTCACCAAGCAACGAGCTAAGATGGACTACTATCGTAAAGCTATTCAGTTTAACCCAATATTGGGTGAAAGTTTTGAGTTTATTGGGAGTCGAGGAGAACCCTCGATTTCTTTAATCCCATCGCTTGAGGCAACCCGTTTGTTAGAAAGGGGTTGTCAGGGTTACTTGGCAACTGTCGTGGATACGACAGTTGAGGAGCTGAAGATTGAAGATATCACAGTGGTACAAGAATTTCCAGACGTGTTTCCGAAAAAATTGCCAAGCTTGTCGCCAAAGAGAGAGATAGAGTTTGTGATTGAGTTAGCAGCCAGGACAAAGCCGATCTTTAAGGCTCCTTACTGGATGGCGTTGTCTGAGTTGAAAGAACTGAAGGTGCAGATGTAGGAATTATTGGATAAGAAATTCATACGTCCCAGTGCATCACCTTGGGAGCACTAGTTCTGTTCGTGAAGAAGAAAGATGGTTCATTGCGCCTGTGCATCGATTATCGTCAACTCAATCAAGTGATGATCAAGAACAAGTATCCGCTCCCGAGGATCGATGACTTGTTTGACCAACTGCAAGGAGCGTCAACATTTTCAAAGATCAACTTGAGGACGGGATATCATCAACTGAGGATCAGAAAAGAGGATATATCGAAGTCAGCGTTTCGTACTCGATACGGCCATTATGAGTTCACTGTAATGCCGTTTGGTTTGACGAACGCCATAGCAGCTTTCATGGATCTGATGAACCGAGTGTTTAAAGAGTATCTGGATCAGTTTGTGATAGTGTTCATCGACGATATCTTGGTGTACTCGAGAAGTTCAGAGGAGCACAAGAGGTATTTGAGGATGGTACTTCAGACCTTGAGGAATCATGAGTTGTACGCTAAGTTCAGTAAGTGTAAATTTTGGTTGACTCGTGTAGCGTTTCTAGGTCATGTGATTTCAGGCGAAGCAATCTCCGTGGACCTGTCCAAGATCAAAGCAGTTATCAGCTGGCCAAGACCGACAACCGTGATAGAGATCATAAGCTTTTTGGGTTTAGCAAGTTACTACAGAAAGTTCGTGGAAGGATTTTCAGCGTTAGCGTTGCCGTTGACAGGCTTACCAAAGAGTCAGATGGGTAATGATTCCATTTGGGTATTGGTTGACAGACAGACGAAGTCGACTCACTTCATCGCTGTACAAAAGGACCTTGATTTGGACAGGCATGTAGAGTTGTATGTGTGTCAGATAATTTGTCTACATGGAGTGCCAATGATGATCACATCTAATAGAGACCCGAGGTTTACAGCTGCCTTTTGGAAAAGCTTATAGATCGCCTTAAGAACAAAGCTGCAGTATAGTACGGCCTATCATCTTCAAACGGATGGCTAGTCTGAGAGGACGATTCAAACCCTCGAAGACATACTGCGAGCTTGCGTGTTGGACTTCAAAGGAAACTGGGAGGAACAGCTTCATTTTGTCGAGTTCGCCTACAACAACAGATACCAGCAGAGCATTCAGATGGCACCTTTCGAAGCGTTGTATGGCAGAGTGTGTAGAACGTTAGTGTGTTGGGATGAAGTCTGGGAACGGAAGATCACAGGCCCAGAGTTAGTCCAACAGTCAATGGATGTAGTTGCAGTTATCAGGGACAGACTAAAGACCACTCAAAGCCACTAGAAAAGTTACGCTGATAAGCGTCGAAAGCATTTGGAATTCCAAGTTGGTGAGCATGTCTTTCTGAAGGTGTCACCAATGAGGGGTATTTCGCGTTTCGGTAAGAAAGGAAAGCTGAGTTTGAGGTACGTAGGTCCCTTTGAGATTCTGGAAAGAATAGAAACCCTAGCATATTGTCTTACATTGCTACCGAGGTTGGCGTAAATGCATAACATCTTTCACGTGTCGATGTTAAGGAATCATGAACCTAACCCGACTCACATGCCGAATTTCGAAGAATTAGACGTGGACGATAGGGTGTCGTACGTGGAAAGACCGGTTCAAATTGTAGATGGGAAGGAGCAAGTTCTGCATACCAAGACAATCCTGTTGGTTAAAGTGGTCAGCAACACCACGGCATAAAAGGAGCAACCTGGGAAAGTGAAGATTCGATGAGACGACTGTACCCCCACTTTTTGTTTAAAGATTTGTAATGGTTTAAATTTTGAAAACGAAATTTTTATAAGAGGAGAAGAGTTGTGACATCCTGAATTTTCAGTTCTGTTTTCAATTCAATGAATCGGGCTTTTCATCGACACACCTATAGTTCTATTCTCTGAGTTGATCACTCATGAGATAACCAGTCTATCTGGTGAAACCGTTAAGGGATTTTAATGCAACAAATTTGAGAATTCGACTAGAAATCAATTGCTCGACCGTGCTAGTCTGCAAGGGTCATTATGGCACAGTTAAAAATCAATTAGAGACCGGAGATGGGTCGATCCGACCGAACTATGCGATTTAGTGTAGGTGATTCCACCTAATTGTAAAATTCTCGTCGATCGGCACTAGACTGATTTTTCTGTCGTTTTGGTACCCTGTGTCCGTACTTAAAATCTCGAGATTTTCACTACAACCGAGAGTCGCCACTGTGTCGAAGATGTACAATGTAGCTCGAAAATAATCGACCATGAGTTAATTGCACTAAAAATTCCTAAAATCTACTCGGTAGGTTAGGTCATGTTAAAAATCGCGCTCGGTTGAAATAACCGCGAATTTAATTCCGATTTCAGAAATTGAAAGTTCTGTCATGTCACGATTCATTTTAGGAACATCGACTCATCCTCCGAAGATCTTTTTGCAAAACGAGATTTTTGGCAAAAATTCAAAGTAAGTATTTTGGACCGGGAAAATCGGGGGGCCGTTTTTTATGGTGTTTTTGATCGCGTTTTTGGGATTCAAGTTGGTTCGATTGATGGGGAAAAATGTTAATTTTGATGAGGACACCTTGGTGGGATTTATGGACATCAAATTGGATCCAATTGAAGGAGAATCGATTCAATCTAGGGGAATTGTGTCAAAATTCGAAGGCCAAGGGTCCATCAACATTTTGGACCACTTGGAGAAGCTTTTAGGGGGAATTTTGTGCAGCAAATTGGCTTGGATGACAGCCAAGACAAGTGGAGCCTTGCAATGAGTGAGTGAGGATAGACGAGAAGACTTTGTGGCCAAGATGGGCCCTCTCCAATCTCCAGCAGTCTTCTTCTTCTTGCTCAGCCCCACTTTATCCATTTTAGAGTGTTTTAAGAGCTTGAAGTTGTAGAGAACAGTTAGCCCCCTCCCCTAAACCGTCGACCGCCTCCCCTACCGCCGATGGACTTGTTGCTCGGCGGTTGCACCACCCGCAAGCCCATGCGTGCACATTCGCCCATTCTCGCTCGTCCACAGGTCCAACGCCTCTGTCGTGCCCGGCCGCATCCCTCGAGCCGCCTAGGCCACTATCGAAGCACCCTAGCTGCCGTCCAGCCACCGTCTGCCTCCGCCGTCAACTGCTACAGTCTCCGCCTCCCATCCCGAGCCGTTTCAACCACTATTGTCGCTCAGTTCAGCTTCTTAGGCCAGCAAGTAAAACTGGAAGCCTAGCCCAGCTGTGGACCTTCGAGGTCGGGCCTATTTCGGGCCTTGTTTGGTGCCTCCGCAATGTCGTTTATCGCTCGTCTCCGCGTCACCGTCATCGTGGACTCACCGGATCGTAAAACCGGTGAGTTTACTTGCTAAACTCTGCTTAGGGAGTTAATGATGCTTAGGGGTTGATTAGTTTAGACTAATTAAGGTTTAGGTGGTTAGTTAGAACAGATTAGCGATTTAATTATTCGTTTGTGCATGTTTGGTGGTTAGAACGGTGTAATTAAGGACTAGATAGATCGTGCTTTTTATTTAGATAGGTTCGGAAATTTTCCCAGCCCGTTTGGGTGGTTAATTAAGCATATTCGGCCTAAATTGGTATTTTTGGTAATTAATTGTATTTATTTAATTATTTTTTGTATTTATTGAATTATTTATTATTTCCAAAAATTATACCGGGATACCCGGTGACCGGAATTTCGTGTTGATTGCAATGGTGTGCTTAGTTTCTGCAATTGAATGCTAAATTGTGCAAATTGAGTGAAAATTGTGATTTTGGTCATTTATTCCAAAATCGTGAAATTTTGATATTTGATTGGAAATATCCCGGGTGTTGGGTTTTGACACCGAAAATGATTTTAAGGACCAGATCGAATCGTGGGATTTTAAAAGTGTGAATATCAATTTTTCTAGTTTACATTGAATCGTCAGCTTGTGCGAGCATTACTGTACGTTAGCTTGTGAGAGCATTGAATCGTCAACTTGTGTGGGCAATATTGTATGTCAGCTTATGAGAGCATTGAATCATCGGCTTGTGTGAGCAATATTGTACGTTAGCTTATGAGAGCATTGAATCGTTAGCTTGTGCGAGCATTAGTGTACATTAGCTGTGAGAGCATTGAATCGTCAGCTTGTGTGAGCAATATTATACGTAAGCTTGTGAAAGCATTGAATCGTCAGCTTATGTGAGCAATATTGTACGTTAACTTGTGAGAGCATTGAATCGTCAGCTTGTGTGAGCAATATTGTATGTCAGCTTGTGTGAGCAATATTGTACGTCAACTTGTGAGAGCATTGAATCGTCAACTTGTATGAGCAATATTGTACAACTTGTGAGAGCATTGAATTGTTCGCTTGTGTGAGCATTAATATATATCGGCTTGTGGGAGCAACCGTCTATATCAGTTTGTGCGAGCATAAATATACCTCAGCTTGTGTGAGCAGTAAACGATTGATTGAATTGATGGATGGTATTGATCGTATCGATTGTATCGAATTGAATGAATTGAATGATCGATTGGATTGAATCGATTGATTGAGTATATGAATTGTACTAATATGTAGGAAGGAACTGAGGCAAGGTAAGTCCTCTATCTTGTGTGTGCATAGACTGTCTTTAGGCGTATTTCCTTCCTAGTCGAAGTTTAGGGGGTGAACTTTCTAAGACATTGTCTCACCCTATCATGAGCTCAATCTTTCCAGGTCTTTAGATGGCGGTTCCTCCGGAACATTTTGGGCAGCCCAAGAGAGTTACCGAGCAGGTTACTGACATTCATGTTCCCAGGGTCAGGGTCTATGAACTCGTGACGACCACTGTCTAGGTCGATGCAGGCCTATCTCAGAGGGTACCCCATCAATACAGAGCGTGGTATCGTTGCAGACTTAATGGACACAGAGAGGGTCCCCTGCAGGATTGTGAGGTCCCAGCTTCGGTGATAGATGTTGCTCATGGTGGGGGTACCACTGACCCTCTTGGTGGTGCAGTGCTAGACCTGAGTCCCCAGGAGACCTTTGAGTTTTCAGTTGGGGATTTGTGTGCCTAGAGGGCTTGTAGAATTTTCTGTTGAGTAGACTTTTGTCTATAGTCTAGCATTGTATATAAACCGAGGTGTTTATAAAAGTGTTTTGGTTGTGAATGTGTTTCCTGCTTTTCTATCCCTTGCTGGTTGTTGTCAGGGGTTTTATTTCGCTTCCGCATATGCATTAAAATGAAAAGGGTCGGCGACGCGTCCTGAAAGTCACAATTTAATCGACCACCGAGGGATGGGCACACGCTCGAGGATCGGGGCGTGACATCAACATATCCTCTAACTTTTGGATTGTTCTCTTTGACTGTCCATTTGTTTATGAGTGAAAAGTTATACTGAAATTAAGTTTAGTACCCAACGCTCTTGTAAACTTTTCTAAAACTTGGATACAAATCTAGGATCTTTGTAAAAAACAATGCTCACTAGGTCGTCATTTCTTCAAGTGAAAGGCCAAATCAATATGATAAAAAGTTTGCGATTTAGTCAGTCAATCAACAATCACCCATATATAGTATTCTTACTACTTGGCATCCTTGGTAGACAAACAATAAAATCTATGGTGATATCCTCTCACATCCATTAAAGTATTTCAAGGGGATGCAACTATCTACCTAGTTTCTAATGCTCAATTTTCACATTCCAACACATCAGATACTAATTGACAAATATTACATTATCGTTCTTCTTGTAATCCACCACAAGTATTCTCTCAATCAAGATACATTTCAATGACCTTCGAATGAATTTAGAATATGATGCTATAAGTTTCTTGCAATATCTCCTTTTTGAACTTCGAAACATTGGGAACACGCAACCAACCAAGAAACCTCAAGAATATACTTGTCTCCCAACTTCTCCACCTTCTTTGATTTTCCTATATATGCGATTCTTCATTTTATTTAGACTTGATTATGTCGATGAAACACCAATATGATGAACCAATAATTTCAGGTCCAACTTGCTCATATCCTCAATAATAGACTTCCAAGTAGTGAGTAAAGTCACATCTAGAAGACTAATGATTTAAGGCATTTGCTACTATGTTTGCCTCGCTTGTATTAATGGACAGACAAATCATAATCTTTCATAAGCTTCAACCGTCTCTTCTATCTCATGTTCAATTTTTCTGGATTAAAAATGTACTTTAAGCTTTTGTGATCCATAAATACTTCACGTTTCTTGCCATAGGAGTCATACTGTCATGTGATTCCAACTATCTACATGTATAAGCTCAATTTTATCATTTTTGCATCACTAGAATCTTCATATTCCCTTCCCCTTTTTTTTTTTTAAATCAATTTCTACATAGTCTTTAATATCTCCAAAGTTTTCCTAGCATTTATGTTGGATGTTTTACGTGGTGAGTGTGTCGTTTGCTTAGCATTCACACCTAATGGCGTTGACACCGACATCGGCATCTATGGCAACATACAACCTAGGACATTTGAGGTGATCTATGATGTGCCCGGTGGACATGTTAGGTTTGACGCCAAAGTGCTGTTCCCAAGATGAGCACAGTTGACTTAGGTCGCATTTAAATTGTTCAGAAGAAGAAGGAATCATTAAGTGTACGCTTTACAAGTAGTTGCTTAGCTTGAGGAATAACAATGAATGTCATTCTCTTTGTTAGCTCAGGTCAGTGATTGTATGATGTAGTGACTTTTGTGACTATCTGTTCTCCATTTGAAAGAAAGAAAGAGATGATATGTAAATTTATAACGGCACTGCCATTTTATTGTGCCTTGTAGTGAAAGTTACGCTGTCATTTCACGCAATAATGAAAGCTACTCACTTTCCCATAAAAAGAGTTTTAAAAAATATGAAAAATTTCATAAAAAGAGTAGTGTATGCTAAGACTCACATATACTTAAAAGGTTCACGGCATTATATAAAAATTATATCCAAGGCACTGAAAGCAGAAAAAAAAAAAAGGAAAAAGAAACTTCAAAAGTTGAAAAGCGAAAATCTGATTTGAGTTGTTATATTCTGCATCCTTGACATTACACCCCAATGCACTTCGCACTTTCCATATAGCACCAAAACGGTGAAATGCCAAAAGTAAGCTAACAACCATTATAATCAAACTTACATTACATTATTACAATATATTAAGCTTGTTTACTCACTTTATCTACTCCTGTCACTGACACTTCAGTGGCTTTCTCTATTTCTTCGATCTGCAGATATCTTCAGCTATACGGAATATTCATCTGTTATGAGGAAAAGAAAAGAAAAGACCGGTATTTCGGAATGCAAATTTTTTCAGGTTAAATTATAATTACCGTCTTCCTCTTTATCGTGTGGCGCATAAACTCATTACTCACTGTGACAACAGCGTTCGGAAAATGGCTTAGAGATTTGCCTGTGTATTACACACTTCAGGGCCATTTACTGTGAGGAAGATCTCATGTAAGTAGTTGCACCATGAGTCGAAGGTTTTCGCCTGAATACCCTCGAAGTGTCATGATTCTGGTTTCTTCACAAACATATCTGAGAAATTGGCTACGATGAATCCTGCAAAAACCCGACACGAAAAAGCCAGTGAGAATGTCCGAAACGGGCTTCGTCAAACATGCTAGCACCGATATCATACAATTGAAAAAGCAAAAGTTCAGCTTATAACTTCGGATTGTATCAAAGGTGACATGTGGGCAAGGAATATACACGTGCCTGGACGCATCCCACAATGTAAATTGCAGAGTAACGATGGCCGCGAACAAGCATGTCTGCCACCATTGCGAGGGGGATGGTCACGGACATGCCTAGTGTGGCAGCCGTGGAGTTGTCCAAATGATCGATAGAGCCCTGTTTCACCAATTTTCGACATACCTCACGAAAGAATGGGGCCATTTATGGGTAGAAAGTACTAAGCAGTAGCTAATGTTGAGGACAAGAGAATGTCTGACTGCCGACTGGAATTTAGTGAAGTCTATTAGAACTTCTGAATTATTAGTAAAGTCCTAAACCTATTACAATTGTGTCAATTTAGTCATAAACTTATTTTTTTGACCAACTGAGTCCTAAACCTTTTACAATTATTCCCGATCAGTCTATCCGGCAAAAATTATTTAGCTAACGTAGCAGCCGGCGGCGTCGGTGAGCTTTTTTAATAATATTTTATTTTTAAAATTTTTTATTAATTTTTTTTCCTTTTTCCACTTTTTTTTTTTCCTCCTCCCTCCTCCCTCCTCCTTCCTTTGGCTTCGGCAGAGCGAGCCCCCGCCGAATTTGGTGACGGCTCACCTCGGGCTCGCCTCGCTTGGCTACCGCGAGGCGAGCCCTCGCCAGATTCGGCAGGGACTCACTACTCGCTTCGCCGAGCCGGGTGACGGCGTCAATGAAGCGCTCGTGGAGATCGGTCGTCCAACGGAGCCGCGGCTTGGGATCGGAGGTTAGCACGAGGCACGGGTCCCCTTGGTGCCCGGGCCCCTCGCCGCCGCCGCCGCCTAAGTCATCGGGGTCGATGAGCCCCTCGTGGGGCTGGATCGGCCTCGGAACATCAACCCCCCCCGCCAAAACCCTAAGCAAAAAAGCCAACCCACCCACCACCGTTGGATCGGACCGCCCCGCTAGCAAAACCGCCCCCGGAAAGAGCTCTAACCGCCGGCAAGGGGGCTCGCCAAACCCTACTAGATCTGGCGAGGGCTCACCTCGCGGTCACCGGGTGAGGCGAGCCCTCGCCATATCTGGGAGGGGGCTTGCCATCGCATCTGGTGGGGCCTCGCGAGGCGAGCCCTCGCCGGATCCGGTCGGGGCTCGGCTTGCGCGGAGCCAAAGGAAGGAGGAGGGAGGAAGGGAAAAAAAAATTAATAAAAGAATTTTTAAAATAAAATATTATTAAAAAAAAGCTCGCTGGTGCCGGCCAGCTGCTACGTCAAGACAAGCCGGCCAATTTTGGCCGAATGGACTGATCGGGAATAATTGTAAAAGGTGGACTCAATTAGTCAAAAAAATAAGTTTATGACTGAATTTACACAATTGCAATAGATTTATGACTTTTTTGGTAATTTTCCCTCGTTTATCCATCTCCTACACAAGAAGCATACTGAACTTTATCTAAACCATATTTCAGCTGTGGTAAGTTTACCACCTTTCATGAAACAAGAATGAGCGAGACATACCAAAAGTAATCCAAAAGAACACTCCCCACAAAGCCATTTAAAACCAAGGCTCCACCAACGGATGTTGATGGTGGGAAGCTAAAAGTTTCTGTTATGGAAGCAGTATGAAAATGTGATGCATTGGGGAGACCCCTCAACTAAAATACATACTCATCCAGGAAAGATGTTTGAAGAGCCAAAATCGGAGGGGTGGGCTCTAAATTTTTTAGGCTCAAAATCGAATGCCAAACCTTATCAATTACTAAGGTGAGCGAGCCAAAACCGCACCTTTATCTCAAATTTCATGCCAATTAACTGTCAAAATAAACCCAGCTCAATGTTTTTATTGCAGAAGACTAACGGAATAAGTTTGCTTCAGTTCTGTTTCTGCACACTGCACTAAACCCAGGCAGTTAAAGACAATGAAAAGAGAATTAAGGCAGTACTATGAAATCATGATTTCGAGGCAGACATTTTCACCTATGACCAAGCCATGTAATACTGCTGATAGAAGGGCGAAAATGTTCCCCCATCATTGCGTGTTTTTGATCCTGGCAACAAGAAAAGAAGGTATAAGGAAAAACTTACAAAATATATCACACAAGCATTGTTAATATCTTAATTTTCCTACGATATCTCTGGAAATTTCATTAATTGTGAAAGATCGCAAAGATTGGAGGAGATCTTGTTTGATTGGGATTTGCCTGGCCAAATAGAGCTCAGCTCAATTCGACTCTAGACCGTGCATCTCTCTCTACACCTGAAATTCTCATGTCACATGGCACCTCCTCATCGGCCCAAACGTCACCGTCACGCAAAATCTGAGGGAAGAAATGACTTACCGTTTCGCCACATTTGGAGAAAGGGGCTGGCGGCTATAAGAGGACAAAAGTGAGCTTTTCTTTATTTAATATAAAAAGAGAGGTCTGGGCGTTCACAAAGAAGAGCTCTCTCGCGCAAGAGGGCAAAAAAAAAAAAAAAACACGTCTTGGTTTTTCTCCCGGCATTTCCAGCGGATCCTTTTGCTCTGCTCTATTCTGTTTTAAGGATGAGCCGAGCTCACTTTCTTTGGTTCTCGAGTGTTTTGTGTCCAACTAAGTTGATTTATTTGATGTCAAGCATTTCCTTGTTTGGGTCTAGGTCTGGGTTCAGGGCCTAAAAAGTGGTCAGCACCTTCCATCTATGCTCACTATATGTTTGACGAAAATCGCAAACCAAGTTCGGACATCCGTGTCTTCGGTTTTTTTATTGCTCTAAGTATAAATTTGGGTTACGCTAGAGAAATTCCATCATGTGTCGAGTTTGATTTCAGTCAGATTTCTTTGTTACCGAGACTAAATCTAAACCCACGTCCTTATTGTTCTTTATTATTGCTCTTTTTTTGACGTGTTCTTGTGACTGTCGATGGTAATTACCAGAGAGAGAAGTTCAAGGTGATGGTGGTAAATCGTTGGTCTGGATGTCAATCTTACATATTTGTTCGTGATAGTTTGGTTTGCCATATCTATTCTGGTCCTTTTCGCTGTTGTTGTGGTATGGACTGGAATGACCCGGTCTGATGAGGGCAGACAGTGATTGTTGTAGCTAGAGAGCTTGAACAAGGAGCAGCTCCTAAGAAGCTTCTAGGATGGCAAAGGAACCAAACTATACACTGAATAGGGGGAGGCCTTATAGCGACCCGGTTTGACGAGGGCAAGGCAAAAACAGGAAAGCCAAATGAACTGAACCGAATCAGATTTTCAGTTTGGGTCGGGTTGGGCTCGGATTCGGATTCAGATTCGCACCTATCAGTTTGGGTTTTCAAGAAAGCCGAACCGTTGACTGATGACCATTCAAACCTATTCTACTAGGCTCATAATATACATATAGATATTAGTTTAAGAAATCGTGTTTTGTTACTAAGTTCGGATACTCTGCGGAACGTAATCAAAATAACAATAAACACTATCATAACCGATTACATTACAAGAGAAGCTAATACCTTCATATCCACCCTGGGTTTATATTCTGTGATTAGACAATAAGCAGTATTAATGGCAGACCTTACGTGAGAAGGGAATGAGGGGGAATATATTGTCATCTCATACAAAGTTCAACTACTCAAGGATTATAAATTTAGTATCTAAGGTTCTAGAGGCATGTATCTCTCTCAATTGACCTTGTCAGATCTCGACGTTTATCACTATCTCTGGCCATCCTTTGTCTACACAATCAGGAAGTCCTTGTTCTGCAGATAGCGTGCCCTGCTTTGTTGATTTAATTGGAGTCGCTGGATGGACTTTGGGGGAAGGAAGTGTTTTCTAAAGTTTCAACTGCTGCAACCTCAATGCTACCATCATCCATACTTCTATCTCTAAATGTGTCTTTCCTAAAAGTATGGGAATTGAGGTCTCTTTGGTAAAATCTTCTTCCCAATACAACAATTTTACCCCAAAATGAACTTGAAGAACTTGTTACTTCATGCCAATTTTTTTTGATGAATATCACCATGAAAATGAGGAGAACTAAAACTGTAGCAACTCCAACGATCAAGAATAGGCCCCAGAAACTGTCAAGACCTAAGCTGTTGGAAGTAGCCGAGGAAATTGAATTCGGGCATTTGGTTTTTGGTGTAAGCCACATGTTTTCAATTTCCGTCATTTTAGGCCCTTCAGTTAAATTGAGGATTGCTTGTGAAATATCAGGTACTAGTGGAGACCCTTTGGGGAAAACCTATAAACCAAAAGAAGCATTTTTAATCAAAGAAATAACTATTAGTCTAAGTAATTGAAAAGTTTGAGGGGTTTTGACCAAAAAGAAAAATTTTTGGGGGTTTTCTTTTTGGCTAAAATATAGGAAAAAGACTTACGAAGCCAAATCCAGCAGTTTTAAATGCTGGGATCATTGTACATTTGTTGCAATATTGAGAAAGAACCAGTTTCATGTAGGGGACTTCGTCGAATGCCGCTGCGATCCCGCCCTTTGTGCTTCCATTGGAAAGAAGTGCATTGCATTCTTTAGGAGAGTGATATGATATAAGTCTGGAATCGTCGAACTTCATTTGCTTTAGCATTCCTGAAACAAAAGAGCCTTGTTTGTATCCCACATTTTCTCCACTCTTTAGGAGCTGATCTATATCAGTCACAGTTGGCTGAAGATTTTTTACCATCAAAAGAGAGCTCAAGCTTGCTGTATAACTTTGCGTTAGTATAAGTACCACGAAAATCCACATGGTCACAACAAATCTTGCTAGGTTGCTAAGTACTCTCTCCCCTACAATCAAAATTAAGGGTAAGCCCGTATATTCTCCAACAATGATATGTAAATTGTAATGTTCAATCAATCTATAAAAGTAAGGACAAGTACTTTGTGCGAAGATCATAGTTGAAAAGGAAAACCAGAAGCTCGTTCCAACTTGATGCTTGGCCGGACCCTTGAAATCTTCGTTAATCCGATGTTCGAGAATCCACACGACCAATGCTATAAACACAAAGAAACATATGGTGGTTAGCCAAAGGTCCCAAGTAAGTGGCTTCAAGAAAAACCAAGCATCCTTGCGCTTGTTTTCCTTGTATGGCACAACCATCACACCCCCGCTTTCGGAGTATGGTAAGGTGAAGTCCACATATAATGATCTATTCGCAATGATCATCGTATCACCCACCACTGCATCATAATTCTGTTCCAATAAAAGAGAGGGAAATGTTTTCTTTGTCAACCCCCTGATAGCACAATAAGTTTCAACATCTAATGCAATAAGTTATCTCACCTGGTAAAAAACTTGATCTATCATGTCATTATAATTGCCAGCGCTACTTCCATTAGGCAAGGCAAACGGAATAAGGTCGTAAGCCACAGCATAAGGCAATTTTTCTATCACAGCTCGAAAGACGTCAATACAAAATCCAGTGACTTGGAATGTGTTCGTGATAGGATCTCGAGTCACCTTCACGAATTGATTGAAACCGTTCTTCACGGGAACTAAAATTTTCAACCTCTTCCCATTCATGGGAATCTCCCAACCCTTAGGAATAGAGGTTGAATCTCCTGACCACATTACCGCTTTGAGATTACTCTTAGAATTGGAATATTTGCTTGTATTCAATGAATTCAAATCTCTTAGCAGCCCATTTTCTAGCGTCCAAAACCCGATCCCTCTTGCTGCATTGCCATTGATATTAACATTCTGGAACACCGACAACTCTAATCGCCCATCGACAAGGCTAAAATTTCCGGCGAGGCCCATGAGTTTTGTATTGGCTAGTTCTTGGAGAAGTCCCCGACCATTTTGAGACACCCTAATAGTGCCGAGATCTGTTCCATCTGTTGAAGCATTCAATATCTGGAAGGTAAAATTTGTCGTACCCATTTCCTCGATAGCCATTGCCAAAGCCCAAGTAGCGTCATAAGCCCACTATCCGAAAATGTTCAATGCAGGATTAAGGACAGATTGATGGTCTTGTTGGAATTTCATCTTCCATCGGGTCATGAATTTGTCCAAGTTTGGCGTGTCCGGGACATAAGTCGTAATGCCCAATACTCCTTGCATCGAACTAGCGACAACAGATGAATCCACAAAACTCAATAGGTCAGTAATTCCACTAGTCAAGATCCACACATAACCTTCGTTCATCATTCCCACCTCTTTTGCTTTGGAAAATAGCCGAGAACCAAGGGTGGGTAACACGTGCACGATGAAGACCCTTGTTTGCATCGTCATTAATTTGTAGAGTTCCCGCAGGATTTGATCGTCCGTCGCTGAAGGAGAAATGGGGCTCCTATAGGGCACTCGCGTGTTGACTTCTTCCAAAGCTTCGGTAAGAGAGGGTATAATACCTGCTCCGAACTCGTTGTCCACGTATATGAGGACCGCTTCTTTCCAGCCAAAAGCTTGAATGAATGCGCTTATGGCATTCGCTTGGGACGAGTCAATTTGTGCGGCTCGAAGGAAGTACGGATTCCGAAGAGAACTACGGGGAGGACTAGTGGCAGAAAAAGAGACGATGGGCACATGAGATTTGTCTCCGAGGTGAATGAGGAAGTCTGCTTGCGCTGAACCTTGAGGGCCTATTATGGCTTGGACTTGCTTATTCTTTATCAGATCAAGTGCTGCACGGGTGAACCAGAAAAGACGGTGGAACAATAATAATAAGTCAGATAATAATATAAATTCTTAGTGGAAAAGGCATAGTATTGATCAGAACTCAACTAAAACTTGATGCAATATCATAAAAATAGAAATGTTTAAGAAAAAGGAAACATACGAAGTTGAAGTTGGGAAAGAACTCGTACTTGATATTATTTAAACAGTATGTGTATACTAATAATTAAAACTTCTCAATTTTCTCTGTTTATTATAGTGATATTGACCCATGTTAATAAAATGTTTATGAAGTTGAGTGTATTACTGGAGTTCTTTTCATTATGACTAGACTCCTAATTCAACATGTCCTTGAGATGATACAATGTAAATTGCTCCAACACGGGTAAGCGAAACCTCTTATTTTCAAGTATATATGAAATTATACTCAGAAAACATTGTCGAACCTTCCCATTTGGATCTAACGTAATTTCAGACATGAAGAACAGTTGTGTGCAAATGCAAAATTTATTAATGTCAAGAAAGCGCACTTGAATTAAGTAAACTGCAGATTCATGAAATTAATTGTACTACGTGGAGGGAATCGAGGCCGCGCCTCCATTTTTCACCAACTGAAACTACCCCATGAGGTTGTTGAAAGATTTAATTTACTAAGCATAGTGCAGGCATTCGGTTGTCGCCTTAAATGTCGTTTGGCATATGATATTGCAAACCAAGCAGAAACTAATTATTGCGAAAGAAGTGTTAGGACTAGAATTAGCACTTAGAGAGGGTGAATAGGTGATTAAGACAATTTTATAAATTTAACCGAAAGTATAAGCAAATTCTCTGATGAGAGATTAAGGAATTAAAAACAATAATTGCTGCAAGTGAAAGTAATATAAAGTAAAAGGATTAGGGATAGAGAATAAAAACTCCAGATTTATAGTGGTTCGGCTTAGATCAAGCCTACGTCCACTCTCCCGCACAGATAGCCCTCTGGCTGGATTTCACTAAGAATCAAAAAGAGAATTTACAGTCTCACGCCATTGATTCCACATTGTAGAGTCTCTATTACACTTCCTCAAGGTCTCACCACAATTTAGTCTCTCTTTTTATTACAAGTATAGCTCGAAGAATAAGATCACAAAATAACAAGGAGATTTAGACTTTGGAATTCTTCTATCTGGCACGCTTGAACAACTTGAGCGTCTCCCTTAAATACTTCTTCATGCCTTCATTACCGTTGGCACCTTCCAAAGAAGTTCTTCCAATCAACCCGTTGGACATAATCAATTTAGAGAGATCTCGAGCTCTTTAAGGCAAGTGTTGATAGTCCATCAATCATGCTCGCCCATACAATCAGGATCTTGGTTTCCATAAGTAGAACCTTCCAAGTATAAGTTGCGAATCTAGAGAATCTAGATTATTCGAATACGAATAGTAGATCTTGAAGTGCTAAATCCAGTCGAGAGAAATCCCTTAACCATCGGAGTCAAAACCATAATAAATAAAATCAGAATAGAAATTTTAACTTTGTCGATCGGAAACTATCCATGAGAGTAGGCTTTGAAACTTAAGTCTTGATATCGTCGGACTTTGGTCTTCGAACTTTGCCGAGAGTCTGCAAGTCTTCAGACTAAACTAATGGAAATGTTTTGTCGACTTCAAAATATCTGAAGAGAATTTATCCAACAATCTCCCCCTTTTTGATGGTGACAAAACTTTCCTGCAAATTTTAATACTATTGCCCTACAATACAACATTTAAGCTAGCAATGACTTCTCATAAAAGATTAGAGTAAAGATAGTATAAGTTGTCTTGTACACGACTTGTCCTGCATACGTATCCGCATCCACGAAAAACAAATTAGTCATGTGCATATATCAATCAACTATCTTTATCTATTTTAATGGCTTAAAGTAATGTAGTAAAAAGCAAGCATTTCAAAACTCAAGATAAAATCATAAAGTCAATCACAACCAAACAAAATATTAAATCCAAAGAGTATTTAAAAATTTTTGGAATAGAATGGAAATCTGCAATGGAAATCTACAAAGGCTTCTCCCCCTTTTTGTCATCATAAAAAGGTGAGATAGTCAAGGTGCGCGAGGAATGCGAACAAGTTGAAAGTTTTCCATTGACTTGACAGTTCACTCCAGTTTCCTCAAATCCTCCTGTAGTTGAGTGAGAGTAGTGCCTTTGGCAGTGGCCTGAACCTGATGTTGAATATCTTTAATCTGATCATGCAAGGAGATGAACATGGCATGATTCTCACTCTGCAGTGTCTGAAATTCACACCCTAAAGCATATATCTGGCCTTTGAGCTCCAAAATGATTTCAAGCAGCCTTCCAAAATCACCTGAATTGTCTATTTGTGTGCTTGCATCAACACGGTCTGATTGTGGAGTTAAGCCAGTGGAGAGAATATCAGCAGGAAGATCAATGTTTGGAGATGTTGCCTCTCTCTCAAGAAAATGAGCAGCATGAACATCTTCTACACTAGGAGGTGATCTACTAACACTTGCATTGGTAAATTTCAAGAGAAGAGGAGTACTTTCTTTTGGAACAACTCCCCCTGTTTCAATGCCTTCTGGAGGGGAGAAGTACTTTTCTTGCTAAGAAGTTTCCTCAGTGGCAAAATGTTGTTGATCCTCATTTTCTGCTGGAGAATCTGCTCGATCTTCTTCGGTATGTGATTCTGCTGGTTGTTGCTGTGAGTCTGTTCTGGCTGTTTCTTCTCCTTCTCCTTCTTCTTCTTCTTCTGTCTGCACAGATTCCTTCTCCTGGTTCCCTTTCTCAGTTTCCTCTGCAACTTGTTGTTCTAGTTCTGCTGACACAAGAGCAGAATACTGAGAAACAAAGGCAGAGATAGGAATATCATCCTCATCATCTTCATCCTCCAAGATGATAGCCCTCCTCTTCTTGATAGGACCAGTCACAGGATTCTTTCATTTCCTCTTTGCAGCAGAGAAGTCTGGTCTGGTCTTAATAGGGGTTTTCTCCTTGAACTGCTCAAGCTTTTTGCTGAGTTCTTTCAGACGCATTTTTGTAATTATCCTCAGCCCAATGACCATTTGATCAATTGTTTTCACAGAGAGAATGTGGGGAGGCTAAATGTTCAAATGTCTGAAAAGACGAGTGATGAGAGCAGCATAAGGGAGTTTTCCCTTGTCCTTCGCCATAGACCTATACATGTGAAACATGATGGTATAGGGCAAGGAAAAGTTGAGACCGATCTTGATGGCATACATCAGTTTGGCTTCAGAGATGGATACATCTGTCTTCGATGTCGACTTCGGTCTGAGACAGTTGATCACAATTTTGTGAAGCAGGGTGTTTGTAGCATTCATCCTTAAGTAGGAGAGACGACCTTCTGCGATTCTATCTCTCCAAGCTCCAGAGTTGCATGGCTAATAGACACAGAAATTGATTGGAAAGCTCCTCTTTCCACACCAATTACATCAGCCAGAGTATCTGTGTCAACCACATACTCTCTATCTCTCACACTTAAAGAAAAGCTATTCGCATCAAGAAAATTGAGGTTAGAATAAAAATAGGCCGTCAATTCAGAATGAGCAACCTCGCTCTCAGTACAGAATTTATGAAGTTGAAGCTTCTCAAACTTCTCCCTCAAATTGATGCCCAATAGATCCAGAAAATCAAAATCCACAGTTCGTGGGTTCATCACCCTACGCTTCAGCAATTTAGCATAAACCTGCTTATGCTCATTCGATCAAAACAATTCGTCTCGTTGTCCCCGAAGATGTGCAGCCACACCCATCCTTGGCTTAAAATACACATACATTTTCTCATCATCATCTTTCCCTTCAAGCTGATTGAAACTACCAAAACGAGGATCACTTGGAAAGTTTGCAAAAGTCTTTGTCGCTGTTCCAGCAGGAACAACACCCGATCGTTCCATCACAGTCAGAAAATAAGTCTCATTTTTATAGCCTTTTTCTTTCAAGAACTCGTCAATAAACGTCATCGCAGAACCACCTTCCTTCAAAGCAGAATAAAGCCTATAAACAAATGTTGGCTTAAGAGACCTTACTGGTTCTACATCTTCAACGATGTTTTCCTCTACAAGTTGAGGATTACGAACATGTGATCTAGTGGAAGAAGTGGCTGTTAAGAATGTTGATGCATCTGTCCACTTGGCAAGTCTCCTTCTTCAGTAATATCAAAGTGCGTAGGCCCCTCACCCAGGCCTTGTGGTCCCCGCTTGCAATTCTAGAAGATTTCCTTTGGTATGACATTGTCACTGTCTTTGAAAGAACTTTCACACTTGTATCGCAAGAAAGGTGAAAACTTGAAGAGGTGAACTTGCGAAGGAAAATCTCAGAGAGTGAAAGTTTGTGTTCTAGGGTTTTTGGGTAAAAAGAGAAAGAGGAGGAGAAAGAGTATAAAAGGCAATCAATACGGGATATCTATAGCGACACAAAAAGGAAAAAAAATAAAAATACCTTTTAAAAAATAACTGCCTTTTTAAAAACAAATCGATAACCACCTTGGTTTAAAAATAACTGCCTTAATACACTCAATTAGAGATAAACAAGCAATCTTACCTTTTCGAGATATCAGTTTAAACGAGTAACTGAACTGTAATTGTAACAACTTACAGTCGTGACGATTGGTCTTCCAAGTCTGAATTTTTTAGTCTGATACTTTGTCAGACTTAGATTCTGAGTCAGAACTTCAACAGTCTTCAAGAGATAAAATGTTGAGTCTTGAACGAATAGACTCAAATAAACTTTTCTCAAGTGGCTTTGTGAAGATGTCTGCCATTTGATTCTTTGAATCGATAAATTGTATCAAGACTTCTTTGTTCTGAACATGATCTCTTATAAAATGATGTTGAATCTCAATATGCTTTACTCTTGAATGTAAGATAGGATTCCTTGTAAGATTGATTGCACTGATATTGTCACATTTGATCTCTATGCAAGAGTCTTCGATTCCAAAGTCTCGTAGTTGTTTTATCCAAAGTATTTGAGAACAGCAACTTCCAAAGGTTACGTATTCTGCTTCAGCTATTGAAAGAGCTACGGTACTTTGCTTCCTTGACAACCAAGATACTGCCCTGTTACCGAGTAATTGACAAGTGCCAGGAGTGCTCTTTCTTTCAACTCTACAACCTGCAAGATCTGCATCTGAATAACCAAGAAGAGTAAAGTCTCATTCTTTGGGATACCATAGACCAATCTTAGCAGTAGTTGCAACATATTTAATAATACGTTTAGCAGCAATTAGATGAGATTCCTTAGGATCCGATTGAAACCTAGCACATAAGCAAACACTAAATAATATGTCAGATCTAGATGCAGTAAGATAAAGAAGTGAACCAATGATACTCCTATATAATTTTTGGTCGACTTTCTTCCCTGCTTCATCTTTATCTAGCTTCAGAGAACTTGACATAGGTATGTCAGTCTTTTTGCAATTCTTCAGACCGAACTTTTTAACAAGTTCTTTTGCATATTTTTCTTGATGAATAAAGATTCATTCTTTCAATTGTTTCACTTGTAGACCAAGGAAGAAGAATAGTTCACCCATCATGCTCATCTCAAATTCATCCTGCATAGACTTAGAAAATTTCTTGCACGGAGTCTCATTAGATGATCCAAATATAATATCATCGACATAAATTTGAACAAGTAAAAAGCTTTTACTTTCCTTTTTAATAAATAAAGTAGTATCTACCTTTCCTTTAGTAAAACCATTTTGAATTAAAAAATTACTTAGTCTTTCATACCAAGCTCAAGGAGCTTGTTTTAATCCATATAAAGCTTTCTTCAGTCTGAACACTGAGTCTGGTTTCTTTGAGTCTTCAAATCCAGGAGGTTGTTCCACATAGACTTCTTCTTGAATAAATCCATTCAGGAATGCGCTTTTGACGTCCATTTGGAATAACTTGAAATTCTTATAGCATGCAAAAGCAAGTAATAATCTGATTGCTTCTAACCTTGCTACAGGAGCGTAAGTCTCATCATAGTCTATCCCTTCTTCTTGCGTGTATCCTTTAGCTACAAGTCTTGCTTTGTTTCTTGTCACTTTGCCTTTTTCATCGACTTTGTTCCTGAAAACCCATTTAGCTCCAATAACAGATTTACCTTTTGGTTTAGGAGTTAATTTCCATACATCGTTAATACTGAATTGTCTGAGCTCTTCTTACATTGCTTCAATCCAGCTTTCATCAGCTAAGGCTTCTTCAATGTTTTTGGGTTCTATTTCAGAAATAAGTGCAACGACACTAGACTCTTCTCGCTTTTTGGATCTTGTTCGAATTCCCTCAATAACGTTTCTAATAATGAGTTCTTCGGGATGACTAGACTTGTGCTTCCAGTTATTGGACAGTCTGATAGGTTGTTGCTCTTTTTCTTGATTTGATTCTTCATCAACAACATGTTGTACTGCTTCTGAATTTTGAACTACTTCATGGGAGGTAGATCTAGCAGAGTTTGGAACAGATTCTGATTCTTCAGTCTGAATTGGCTGAATTTGTGGAGAGTCTTGAAATTTGACGTTCATTGATTCTTCCACAGTCTGAGTCTTCTTGTTGAATACTCTATAGGCGTTGCTTGCAGTTGAGTAACCAATAAAGAATCCTTCATCTAATTTTTCTTCAAACTTACCAACTCAATCATTTGCATTCTTTAGAATAAAGCATTTACAACCAAATACTTGAAAATAAGAAACAATTGGTTTCTTTCCTTTAAAAATTTCATAAGGAGTTTTCTCAAGAATTGGTCTTAAAAATACTCTATTAATAATATAGCAAGCAGTTGAAACAGCTTCAGCCCAAAACCGTGAAGAAACATTACTTTCAATCAAAAGAGTCCTTGCCATTTCTTGTAAAGACCTATTCTTCCTTTTCACAACCCCATTCTGTTCTGGTATGTATGGAGAGGAGAATTTGTGCTGAAAACCAAATACAGAATCTAGTAAAATCTTGATTTTCAAACTCACCTCCATGGTCTGTATGAATGCTTGAAATAGTGTGACCTTTCTCATTCTGCATCTTCTTAGCAAACTTAGAAAAGTGAGAGAAAGTCTCAGACTTACTTGCAAGAAAGTAGACCCAAGTAAATCGTGAATAATCATCCACTATTACTAGGCAGAACCTTTTTCCATCAATGCTTTGCGTTCTTGTAGGTCCAAACAAATCCATATGCAAAAGCTGCAGTACACGATTAGTGGAAACTTTATTTATTGGTTTAAAAGAGTTTCTAACCTGTTTACCCAGTACGCATGGTGTGCATAGATCAGACTTTAGGTAATTGAGAATAGGCAATCCTCGAACAAGTTTCTTGGAAGAGATTTTGGCGATTTGCTTCATGTTGGTATGGCCAAGCTTTCTGTGCCATAAATTATCTTCATCTTGTATTGATATTAAACACTATGATCTTTCTTGATTCACATCCAGAAGATAGATATTTCCATGTCTATGTCTAGTAAAAGATTGAGTGAAGTCTTTACTGATTCCTGAGCACGTTCCTTCCTGGAAATTGATCTTGAATCCAGTATCGCACAATTGGCTTATGCTAAGCAAATTGTAATTTAATCCTTCCACTAAGGAGACATTCTTGATTGATAAACTTCCAATCTTTACTGTTCCACGACCAATAATTCTTCCTTTGTTGTTACTACCAAAAGAAACTTTTCCTCCATCTATCTGGACAAGTTTTATGAAACAACCTGAATCTCCTGTCATATGTCTTGAGCAGCCACTATTTAGAAACCATTTTATCTTCATTTTGATAGTGACCTGCAATTAAGAAGAATTCAAGCTTTCTTTGGTACCCACATCATCTTGGGTCCAGAAGAGTTAGAGCAATAAACAGTCTTTGCCCAATTCCTTTTAACGGGTCTCCAAACCAAAGGACATTCTTTCTCAAAATGTTCTGAGCTTTGACACTTCGAACATTTTAGAGCATTTCTGCCAACAGATTTTACAAAGACTTTCTGGAAATGATTTTTATAAGCCATTTTTGTTGGTCTTTGTCTGATTCTTTCCTTCACCTTTGGGAAATCAATTAGTGGAATAGTTTTAGAAGTCATACCGAGACCTAACTTATCAAAATAAGGTCTTTGTATCGAAAGAATCTTATCCAATTTTTCAAAACCATTTGAAATTTTTTTTTTATATGTTTGAAATATCATTTTTCAAATGAGTATTTTCTTTGAAAACAAAATCTGAGTTTTCTTTCAAGATTGTAAAGTTCTTATCTAAATTTTCAAACTTTTCTTTCCAAAATTTCTCCTGTTGCTTCAATGTAGAATTCTCCTTTTTTAATTCGGTGATCCTCTTAAGAGAGGTTTTTAGACCAAGACACAGTTCATCAATATATTTCGAAACTTTGATAGGTATTTTTAGATTGCTAACCTCAAGCTCACTGTCTGAGTCTGTATCTGTCTCAAGGTCTGAGTCTGAATCAAATTTTGCCATTAAATAGATTTTGGCATAATCATCATCACTTTCTTCACATTCATTATCACTCCAAGTCTCTGCTTTGAGTGTCTTTCTGTATTTCTCAGCCTTTCCTTTCATTTTCCTTAACAGAGGAAAGTTGGGTCTAATGTGTCCCTTTTTCTTGCATTCAAAGCAAGTCATTTCTTTGTTGGAATCATCTTCCTCAGTTGACTTGTTTTGAAACCTTTGTGAGCTTTGTTTCTTCCAATTGAATTTTCTGCCTTTTTCGTTCAGCTTTCTGAATCTCTTTATCATGAGTGCCAGTTCTTCATCATCTAGATCTTCTTCGGAGTCTGTAACATCAGAATAATCATTAGACTTTAAGGCAATAGATTTCTTACCTTTTAAATCTTCTTCTTTGTTGGTGTGCTATACTTCGTAAGACTGAAGAGTTCCAACTAGTTCATATACAGAGAGTGGTGCTATCCTCTGTGTCTCCCTTATTGAAGTCTTTATGTAAATCCAGTCTTTAGAGAGTCCACGTAGAAGTTTGTTGACCTTCATATGTCCTGAGATTGGATGTCCTTGATATTCAAGACCATTCACAATTTCAATAAAACGACTAAACATGTCAATTATTGATTCTCCTGATCTCATCTTAAAGACTTCATATTGTCCCAAAAGAATATTGATCCTTGTTTTTTTCACTCGATCAGTCCCTTCATAGGTAATGTGAAGCCTATCCCAGACTTCTTTCGCTATATCACAAGAAGATATTCCGTTATACTCAGTAGGGGATAAAGCATAATATAAGGAATAAATGGCTTTAGCGTCAAGAGTTTGTCTCTTGGTTATTTCTTCTTGAGTCATCTCGGTAAAAACAACAACTTTTTTTCCTCTCACTGATTCTAATGCAGCAGCAGGAATGATTCCTTTGTCTACAACTTCCCATTCCAAAGGATCTTTCGATCTTAGGAATGCTTTCATCTTGTTTTTTCATATGCTGTAGTCTTTTCCATCAAAGTATGGAGGTCTGGTGTTGCTTTCCCCTTCAACCAACCCTGTAGGCAACATACTAGCCATAGATCTTTTACTCAGAAGTAAAGACACTTCTTATAAACGAGTACACGAGCTCTGATACCAATTGTTATGACTAGAATTAGCACCTAGAGGGGGGTGAATAGGTGATTAAGATAATTTTATAAATTTAACCGAAAGTATAAGCAAATTCTCTGATGAGAGATTAAGGAATTAAAAACAATAATTGCTGCAAGTGAAAGTAATATAAAGTAAAAGGATTAGGGATAGAGAATCAAGACTCCAGATTTATAGTGGTTCGACTTAGATCAAACCTATGTCCACTCTCCCGCACGGATAGCCCTCTGGCTGGATTTCACTAAGAATCAAAAAGAGAATTTACAGTCTCACGCCATGGATTCCACAGTGTAGAGTCTCTATTACACTTCCTCAAGGTCTCACCACAATTTAGTCTCTCTTTTGATTACAAGTATAGCTCGAAGAATAAGATCACAAAATAACAAGGAGATTCAGACTTTGGAATTCTTCTATCTGGCACGCTTGAACAACTTAAGCGTCTCCCTTAAATACTTCTTCATGCCTTCATTACCGTTGGCACCTTCCAAAGAAGTTCTTCCAATCAACCCGTTGGACAGAATCAATTTAGAGAGATCTCGAGCTCTTTAAGGTAAGTGTTGATAGCCCATCAATCATGCTCGCCCATACAATCAGGATCTTGGTTTCCATAAGTAGAACCTTCCAAGTATAAGTTGCGAATCTAGAAAATCTAGATTATTCTAATACGAATAGTAGATCTTGAAGTGCTAAATCCAGTCAAGAGAAATCCCTTAACCGTCAGAGTCAAAACCATAATAAATAAAATTAGAATAGAAGTTTTAACTTTGTCGGTCTGGAAACTATCCATGAAAGTAGGCTTTGAAACTTGAGTCTTGATATCGTCAGACTTTGGTCTTCAGACTTTGCCAGTAGAGTCTACAAGTCTTCAGACTAGATTGATGGAAATGTTTTGTTGACTTCAAAATATCTGAAGAGAATTTATCCAACAAGAAGTAATGTCAAGACCATAACAGGAGGATAAAATGGCCCAAGACGATCGAGTTGGTTCTTTTTCATTGTTAAGTTGACCTCTTTATCTCATGCCATTTGAAAATTCCACTCTGGAATCCAAGCCCCAAGTCTATGGATTTTATGAGGACAGACCTTTGTGATGTATATGATATATGTCAAGCCTCTCAACGCCAACATCCATATTAAACTCCTTTCATTTATTGACAATTATTTGGTTGAACTTCAAACCGGAGTTGTTTTATTTGACCATCAAAACACCATTTCCCCGGAAATAATTAATCGCTGACTCAACTCGATACCAAATCGTTATGCATGGCTCAACTGGAAAAAAAAAATAGTATAATTTGTAGAGATATGTTCTATGTACATTTTTTCCCAAAGACAAATTTTTAATTTTCTTTATCAACCATCTCCGCAAAAATGATTATATTTCTAACCTGAAAAGCACAATAATGTTAGGCTCTTTTTCCGAAACTGTAGCTATATAGCATGTGTCTTTAGTGAGACGATTTCTAATAGGGTTCATTTATCATATACATGTAAACATAATTTTATAAATTTTTACTACACTTACAAGGGCGAGAGTCACAGGAGAGCTTTATACTCTTCAAGAATAGGGCAAACAATAGTAGTCCAATATTTCCCCATCCAAGAGCAAAAACAAGAATCCTGTTCGCACGTCTTTATCGAGATGAAACTTTGTATCCACAAATTTATGTACATCTGTTCATTTTGGGGCAATATGAGATGATAGAGAAGATGGACTTTTCTCTGTTGAATCTTTAAGATCAACTTCATGTCATCTTTGATCCTCTCATAAGATGATAAGGACTTCATTTTCACGATGATAAAAAGCCCTTTTAATATATTGCAGTCATTAAATTTGAAAGGGGAAAGAAAATCATAAACAAGGCAGCTAAGAGAGTGAGTACAGATTGGTGACAAACAGTTCGTGAGGATGAGGAAAAATCTTGGTCTCTTTCTTTTTGGTAAACTTAAGCTTGGTCGTTCCTTCATGGAGCTTTGGAAATTGTTGCTTGAACAATCTCTGCTACGAGAATGCATATTGCTTTGAATGGAACACTCAAATGTCGTTGTGTCTTTGAAAACTTAGCTGGGGATTCTTTTCACTTTTCAAATAAATAGAAGCTGAAATTTTCATTTGATTTCCAAATATGTCGTTGAGAACAATAATTGGTTTCTTCTTGCATCACACAAACATATGCATAAAATAGTTTATGCTCTTCCGCATATGTGTATTAACACAAGACCAACCCCTTCGAAGTTCGAGCAGAGATTTAGCCCCATAAAATTCGGTACAAAAAGAAAAAGAAAAAAGACTAACCAAAACAATCTTCAACACGATCAACAGAAGTACAAAAATGCTAACCCAAAAGCCGGTGCCATCGTATATTTCTGGTCAAGCATCGTGACCAGTCAGTATGTTAGAGAGAGAGAGAGAGAGAGAGAAACCTGCAGCAGCGGTGGTAACCTTATCTCGTTTGGAGTCTCTAACGTTGAGGACGAGCCTAGTCTTGTAGGAAGGGTTCGAACTATAAAAATCAGAGAGAGACATGTTAATGCAAGTCAATCCCATCTGACCCACCTGCGTCTCCAGATCAAGGATCACCCCAACGTTCACCCCGATCATCGTTGGATTGCTGTTGTTGCTGCCCTGCGTCAATGCTGGGTGAGTGCCATTGCTCAAGGTGACGACAATCGGGAAAAGGGAGAGAGCCAAAAATAGGAGCTTTTCAGCATTGAACGAGAATCTTGGAGGAATCATTGAAAAGGGTTTTGCGAAAAGGCAAATGTGTGTGTGTGATAGGGAGAAAAGAGGGAAGGAGGGGGTGTTTTGTGGGGGTTGGGTGGGTTGGGTGGGTGGTTGGATGATATTATAATGACTACGATGTATTTATAGTGGAGAAGAGCTTCGAATAGAGCTTTGAAAAAGTAAGACAAAGCATGGAAAGCTTCTATTCAAGGATTGTTGGGCATGGACGTGACCTCCCGCAGTACTAATAGTTCATGGTTTTTTCTAACTTCTTTCATACTCCTATTGTCTTTCGTAGAAAGTTCATATAGCCTTGTCTATTCTTCAGTCAGTAAGCCCAAATATCTATCTCCTTCCTTTATTATGCGGAGAAGTCCAGATAGCTCTGTTTGAAAGGTTTCCATAGGTGGTTCCGATCATGCTAAAATTAGGATAATTTGTTTGCTCCACATTATTGATTTTCTAGTCTCCTTTCTCACCTATACCAACGACCACCAACCTTCCATTTGAAGTTTATTTTACCACAACTAAAAAATAATAAAGTAACTAGAGTTATATTTTTCTTTTTTGTCGATTTTACTCTACTCCTACTCTAACTTTCATTTTCAGATTTTTGTCCTACCTCCTTGCAAGATATGAGAGTCAAAACTCACACCTGATATTAAATCGTCCCCACCGTGAAGATTCAAATCACCTACATCTCCTTTCTCATATGGAAAGGGTGACCACTAAGGGAAACCCTAGTGGTTAAATGGAATTATATCATATGTAGGATTTTCTTCCAATCAACCATAAAGCAATGGACACATGTTGGTCGCACATATCCTAGTTAAGTTTCACGTCACTACAGAAATCATTCACTAAAGTTGCATTTGAATTCCATGTGATCATGCACGTCACTTGAACATGTCATAGTTCGATTTTTCGAGTCATAATGCATGTCATTAACGCATGTAACAATTTGATTTAAATGTCATTATGCGTGGATTCGCTCAAGCTGTATTTGATTTGTACATCATTCACACGTCATTTGCTCATGTTCTATTCGAATTCTATGTCATTGCACATGTCATTTGCTCGTGTCGCATTAGAATCTCGCACCCTTCCACAGTCATTCATACTTTCTTATTCAATCTTCATGTTACCCTAAATGCCAGTTGGGTTCCACATCATAGTACATGTCTTATTTGATTATCCAACGTGTCATAATACACATGTCATACGCACTTGTTATATTCAATTACTACATATGATTAGCATATGTATTATTCAAACACCACGTGTCGTGCATAGCATATTTAAAATTGATGGGGAGAGAAATTGTCAGGACAAAAATACCGAATTAGAGAAAGACATTGTGGATTTATCTATCTACTTCTTTGGACTATATACTATGTATCTTCTATGTCAATTTTATATTATGATCATCTATAAAGTCTTTTGTTAAGGATAAAGTATAATTTGACTTTTTCAACAATTTATGCTCTCAACAGGACTTCCAAACTTCGTGAAATTCTCCCAAAATCAAAACGAATATGCTTATATGCTAATTACATGCTTTTGAAACTCTAAATCATCGTTGTCTACGAAGAAAAAAGTTTTAAAAAATATACTCTCGATTTTCTGCACAGCTTTTCATGCTAGTTAGTTGAATTGACCTCTTAGACCCAAAAAAAGACAAAATACTGGATCAAAGAAATAAGTTATGGTTTAATTTATCTTCATTGGATAATATATATAAGACGAATGTTCTCAGTCCTCAATTGAGCGTGGAATTGAAAGGCAATGCCCTATTAAAAGCATTGGAATTCTACAGAATGGTGGTCCTGATCTTGATCAGCTGCCAATATCTGCAGCGAGTTGAATCTTTGCAAGTCTTGAAGCATATACAAGTCAAGCAATGTCATAGTGGCAGTGCATGCCTGCTAGAGATTACCGTGAAATTTCCAAGATTAGTTGAATATACTAATTACAAGCAATGAAAATTTCAGTGGGAATTATTTTTACTATATATCCAAACGCCATGGGCTTTTAGTGCTTGCATTTTACCTAGAGGGTCATATCAAATAGGAATCAGAGCATGTTCTCTATCTCTTTCATACGCAAACTCTAGGAAAGAGCACGATCATAAAGAAAAGTCGATATGTATTGTTAGTCGCGAGATTAGAAAATGACACTTTTGATTAATAAATACAATATTCTCTCCAACTCGCAAATTTAACCACATGGGAAGACTAATATTAAACAATAGACTTTTCAACCATTTTTTCTTGTGCTAGTGCCCCCAGAATTTCTTGGATTTCTTGCAATATGAGATTGAATCGAGTAAGATACTTGATCGAGAAGCCGTGGGACCAATGAGCCCGCTACTATGGCTCCGAAATGGGGTCTGCGGGCCAGTAACCTAATAAGGATATGCAGACAAAGCACCCACGATATTCATATAAAGCATCCTCGACCACATGCGGGTCATTTGAGAAGGAAGAAGACGTATCTTCAAATTCGAAATAAGTAAGTGCCATAGGCAAAGAAAGTAACTCAAAATAGCACCGGATAAGTAGATTAGTCCCTGCCATAAAAGTAGAAATAACCATTTTAACCAGTGATATGAGATTGTTAAGTGAAAATTTGCTTATGAGATGGTTATAGTTGTTTTTTTTTTTTTTTTTTTTTTTTTATCGAGGATCCATCGGAGCCCCCTTTCACTTACGCTATTCGGGTTCACACGACCCGCCAGTGCCCGATGGCACCAGCGAGCCTCGCCGCAAGCTGCTCTTTAGACATCAGTACCTGGAGGGGGGCTAGCCTAGGACCCCAACACCAGGGCTCCCTACTTAAGACACTTTAACAACAAGAGGATTCGAACCCTCGACCTCGGCAATGAGTGAGAGAATGCACACCAATTGCACTGCCCATGGTTGGGTTCTCAATACATTAAGTTTGTTTCATTAATAAATATGTATTTGAACCGAGTTTGCATCCTATACTGAAGCAACAAAACCGGTTGATAACCACTAATCTAGAAAAATACTAAATTCACAGACATGAGTTGCGACTTGCAAACGCAAAAAATTTGCACAATAACAGAATAGATTATCTCACTTAATCAGTTCATGAAGGAGGAAAACCAAATTACAAAAGACTTTGATCTCTATTTACATCTAACAAAACCCAAATGAAATGCTAACTTTAAGATAGGAAACAAATAACTAATAATAAAAATCTAACCTACTAATGAAAACTTATAAAATGGAAACGAATCACCTAATATCCTAACACAATATCTAAAATAAATTAAGATAAGGCAATAAAAAGAATCATAGTCCTTAAAAGTATTAACCCTGCATCTTTATAATATTTTATGATCGAATTTATCAACTCCATCATCAGAAAAATTCAAAGCATTTTTCTCGAAAAATTCTTTCTCAAGCTCAAAATCCTCTAGCATTTAAAAAGGATATTCGAAAGTTTCATCTTTTTAATCAATTTGTTGGCTACCCTATCTGTGAGGCTCACAAGCAATTTCTCGATGATTGACATGAGGAATACTCTGAGATGGCTTGTCGTTCATCTTTTTTAATTGTTCAAACATGGTCTTTTGCCATATTGCACCGTTTCGAACATGATAATGAAGTCTCTAGACCAAACCGCTTTAATAATAATTGCATTTTTGACCATGTCGCATTGCCTTCTCTAGCTTTGTCAATCCTCCTTCAAATTTTTCCCATCATCATAATGTTGTCTCTCAGAATTTACACTTCACTTGCTTCACCTTTCTATGCTCCAGGATGTCCATACAATATAAAACATGATCTATCTCTTCAGACCAATCCATAACTCCTCAACAGAACCTTCAAAATAATCGACTTTTACTTTGCACTCGAATTCATCAGGCCCTTTACACCTAATATAAATTTGATTTTCATGATAACCTCTGCCCCACCAACAATCCTGTCGGTCATAGTCTTCAGGACCTCTATAGCAATCATAGACATCGTAGCCATTGCGGTCCCCACAACCTCCACAAACTTAGTAGTGGTCGTAATCACCGTGAAAATTTCTCCTACTCCCATTCAAATAGAGTTTAATAGGGTAGACTGGACAGCAATTGTTTCGAACCTCCAAAAAGCCATGCACAAATTCCTTGTCCCCTAATCATCATCAAGCAAGACAATTGCTTGAACATGGCTCTCCAGCAGTCTTGCCGACTCTAATACCGACTGACGCAACAAACTTATAGTTAAACATGGAATCTAACGATCGGCAAGCACGCACTTAGTTGCACACACTCACCGGTCCAACTATAGAGAGATATTCTCTTTTTCTGTATTCTATAAAATATGATGAAATATGTCTAATACACGACCTAGAAATCCCAAATATAAGCTTAAGCAGTAAAGAATTCGGAAAAAAAAAAACAAAAACCTAAAATAATGTGGAGATATGACACAAAATAGAAAAGTGCTCTGAGACATGCCTAAACCATTAATTTTGAGGGCCGAACGATTGCAAAATGTGTACTCAATTTGCTATAGGTACAGTGCTCAGAACAAGCTTTTCAGATTGGGATTATGGGACTCGTAACTCTTTCTAGATCAAAAGTTATGATCGTTTTCTCACACATTATGCGGATTGTTGTCCTGAACCCGTTTGCCGAACGATCCAAAAAACCACTGACAGTCGTATTTGCATGAATTTTGTTAGTTTTGTTATTGTACTGGGAAAAAGATCTCTTTTACCTTCCTTCCCCGCTTTCCAACCCCACTGATAATTTCGTCCAATGAGACTTGCTGAAAGTATAGTTAGATGTTGCCATAAAATAAGCATAAGACCCAAAGTTTTGTGGCCAATTATAAACCACCTAAACTTAATAAGCTTCCATGACATATAGACGAAAATGCAGGGAAATTGCTAACTAAAGTCATCAGTTTAAGTCCGGTTTGGGTTTTGAATTTCTTGTCGAAGTACATGGAAATCAGGCGAGCAGTTAAAAGATGAGTTCATTACTTGCATCCTCTCTTTCGAATAAGAAAATTCTAGGAAAGAGCGTGCTTAATTTCGGGAAGAAAATATCAGACGATTTGCCTGATTGCATATCGGGAAGAAAATTCTAGGAAAGAGGGTTTATGCAGAGAAGTAATTCCTAGCGAATTTCCTTAATCCTGTCCGTATGCAAAAGTTATTCGACGATGGCGCTCACAATTCTCTCTTTTGTTTTTAGTGTTTTTTATTTTGGACGAAGAATCTTAACAATTATTTAACCCCGGGATTGTTTATACCACCATTCTTTGGCTGCTATTTCCATATTGTTTTAAACAACTGATGATGGAACTTGGTTCAAGTGGTGGAAACAACTCGGATTTAAGACTAAGAAAAGTAGGGTCTCCGATATGATGTATATGCGATGCATCATGTAGTGATTTCTTATGAATTTTCCTATTCTAATATGGAGGTCTGTCTTGATCAAGAGACTGCTTGGGATGGAGTTAATCTAGTATCCAAAGAAGAGATACTCGATGGTTCTCAACTAAAATAAGATGTACGTGCCAACTTGAAAAAGCATAAATTGATGTAAGTTTGATTTATTGTTGGTTAATTCCATAAACTTCTTGGTTTTTCACTCTAACAACCAGAGCAAACTTGCGTAAATTTGATCATCACGTACCCAAACCTGCCCTGTAGGATGAAAACCTTAGTTTTACAAACTTAGTTTTACAAATCCTTATATTATCGTATTGAGTAGAAAACCTCATATATAAAAATAAAAGAAGAGAGGGAAGAAACATTTGTAAAGTGAAGAAAAAGTATGTACATAACTAAATTTGATCACCTATCTTTATACCATAGAAAGTTGAGTGTGCAACAAATTAGGAATCGTTAAGAATGACACCCGTGTGTATTTATGGATTCACAACGTAAAAAACTTACTAAATCAATTGCAAAATAAGTGATTTCATTATCATCATCATCATCATCATCATCATCATCATTGGCCTTCTCTTGCATATCAATTAATATTCGATTCAACTCAATGATTGTTCCCTCTTGACATGGTCGTATTTCAATTAAATGCGATGGATGATGATGGGAGTGTGGATTCTCTCTATTTGTTGGCTCATGCCATGCATACAAAAGCATCACATCGTAGCTTCTTGTGAGGGGTTATATGATATATATTAATGTTGACTTTCCACGAAGTGTTTGATATTATGTGACCCAGAATGACTTAGAAGGCAATTCGCTCTCCTCAAAATGATTTTTTCTTCATGATCCATGACCATTAATCTTTCTCCACACAATGTGGAGACATCAAATGATTCGTGACGCACCTTCCAAGCTCGTCCATGGAATTCTAACCCAAGTTACTGACTACTTGGGGTGACGGTTCGTCGAATGGGCCAATTATGCGAGTCATGTCATGGACAAATCGTAATAATAATTGCCAACAATTTATTGGGAAATTTGTATCCTTCATGGCGCTCATCGACGAAATTGAGGTCAAACTTGTTCACGCGGTTACTCCAGTCCACACGGAGTCCTTTTCATTTCATTGTCCATGTACTTGAGCAATACAATTTTTCGCAACAGAGCAATGGAATTAAATTGAGATCGTCCATTGATTTTCATCTCGGCTACTACCGACTAACTAGGACAAAAATTCCTCGAACAGGCCAATTATACGAGTCATGTGGGAGTCAAAAGTAACAACAAATGCGAACAATTTCTTAGAAAATTTGTATCTTTGATGGAACTTAATGAGCAAATAGCCGAGTCCACACGAAATCTTTTTCATTTCACTGTCTATTTACTTGTTGTAGGATTTTTCACTATGGAGTAGTAAAACACAAAATGGAGAGAGTCTACTAAAAAAATATAGTGAGATATCTCCCAATTAATAAACAAATGAAAACATAGCATTTATCTGTATTATAGGCCTAATTCACAACAAAGGCCCCATTTGGTTCAGCTTTCCCAAGGGGTTTTCAGCCCCGAAAGCCCCTTGGGAAAAAATTTAGGTGTTTGGTTCTGCATTTAGAGGTATCCTTAGCCAAATGCTAGCATTTCGGAAATGCAAATTCACCTCTACTATTCATCCATTGACTTCTTTTTTTTTTTCCTTGTTTTTTAAACCGATCATCTTCCCCACACGTCAACCGTCATTGATTGATGACGGAGTTTCATCAGATTTTATTTTTATTTTTTAAAAAATAATAAAAACCCTTTGCAAATGTTGGGTTCACCTTTTTTTTTTTTTTGTCATTTTTATCTTTTTACAATCAATAGCCCAACTTTTTATCAATACACTAGAATGATAATTAATTAACAAAGATATTAATACTACAATAATTTTAAAAAATTATTCAAAGTTGAAAACAAATGTAAAAGAACCCTAGGCCAAAAGTTGAGCTTTGCATCTAATCTATAATCAAATTATTTTAATATAATTTTTAAATAAATTTACTAATATATATCTTTTACATTACTCTCAACATGAAAATGTAAAATGTTATATAGTCATTTTTTTTTTTTTTGCAATTTTAAAAATACTAAAACTAAAAACTTAATTTGGTCACACTAAATGGCTTTTCAAATATATGTTTACCAAACAGTCTTGCATTTCCCTACAGCACTTTTTAGTTATAGTTTACTAAACAATCTAGTATTTCGAAAAACCCCTTTACCTCAAAGGTATTTGCATTCTCCCAAGGGCATTTCCCCAAAGCCGAACCAAACGGGCCTAAAGTTTAAACTAATTCATAAGTGCTTATTTTATGTGTTTGTCCAATTTAGTATTAGTGGACATACTAGTGAAATGTCTGTGTACAGGTATAAGATTACAAAATCATATCTTATTAACATCTAAATTTTAGCAACCCCATTTAGTCATTATTTGTATGAGAAAATTAGGATTTGACCCAAATTCCTTTAAAAATTTTTTTTGCTAATTTGCATTTGCATATTATTATCATTTTTCATTCAATAACATTTGGCCCACATAAATGGCATTCTAATTAGACAGGTGCTGAATGGGTTAAAAATAAGCAGGTTCTTAGCTTAATAAAAAGTTATCTTGACCAAGCCCGTGGAAGCATGGCTTGGCGAAGCCCATTGATGACCTATGGTGACCGAAATTTACATGTGATGCGCACATGGGAGGTACCAAATTAGGAAAATAAAATCCTAATTCCTCGCCCTACATAAACCCTCTTTCTCTTAAGATTTAGGATAAATGAACACTATATATGTCATACATACTAACCCGACAAATAATTTTTTATGTGTTGACACCTAAATTTTGGGTAATCCATTTAGTCATTTATGGCACAAAAATTAGGGATTAATTTTTAACCCCTAAAAAAAATAATATTAAATTGCTTAGCATATAGATATTAGGGGCATATTTCATTTATGTATACATTCGTCGAACCTTGGAGGGGGATGCAACTGTGCAAAATGAGAAGCTCGAAGCCGATGGAGATGTTTCTAAGTACGACAATTTAAATCAGGATCTTGAAAGGACAAAAACCACGGTGCTTGCTTGGGTCATTGGGGGAGTCCCATCTTTGCTTTGTGCATAAATAGGATGAGCTAAGCAAACCAAAGAAGCGCAGGGCTCTTATTGTGCGCAACGAATTCCTATGGATCCTAGGCTCTCCAAAGTTATCCAGTACGAAGATGTCACCTCTCTCCGGGCCTTGTTGGCCGAAGATCTACTGATTCTGGACAAAGCCGTGCTGAGACCAATGGTAAAGACTCCTCTTCATTTTGCTGTACTCGCTGGAAAGAGCGAACTCGTGAAGGAGATTATTAGCAGGAAAGCCCAATTTTGCAAGGGAATTGAATCACGATGGCCTTACACCATTACACATTGTGTCGGCCACGGGGAATTTGGAAGTCACGAGGGAGCTTCTAATAGTAAGCCCTGATCTTTGCATGATCGAGAACAAAGGTGGCTGGACACTGCTCCACTATGCGGCCATCAAGGGCAGGGTCAAGGTAATCGAGGAGTTGTTCTCTTAGTGTCCTCAAGCCCTCAAGGAACGCACCGCTCATGGCGAGACCGCACTTCACCTGGCAGTGAAGAACAATCAGTCCAATGTGCTCAAGAAGCTGGTGGAAAAGGCCAGTGAATATGGAAATGCAGACGACCTTGTGACTGCCAAGGATGACGATGGGAACACAATCTCACAGCTGGCTACGGCTTTGAAACAACTCCAGTCCACTGGGCAGCAAACGGGGCCAAGCTCATTAAAAGGCCATGATGACCGCAATCTTTAAATGCTAGAGTTTTAATTCTATTAAGTGAAAGTTTTGACCCATTGACCCATGTAGAAATTCTTTCAATTTTGTGTGGACACAAGATCTTTAGTAATTAGGGAAAGAAAACAATAGAGTATGGTTGATTTGGTGAGTCACAAGGAAACAAAATAAAAAGGATAGATTGACAAAGAGAAGGAGGCGTGCGCATCATGAAATAAAATAAAGACGAAACTCGATTATCACGATTCGAAGATTGGAGCAATATTCAATCAATAAAAGAAACAGGAAATAAAGAAGAATCGGCTTATATATGCATGATATGCAAGGATCAGAAGAAGGAAAGTCGATTTTGGGCTTTCCTTTTACCAGTCCTAGCCGTTCCCTATAAAAGGAGAAGACCCTTTTGGTCAGTGGGAGAGGATCACAGAATACACACAAAAAAAAAAAAACACACTTGAGAGGGAACAGAGAGAAGGAAATCCAGTCCAGCTCTTGGCCGAGGCAACCCTCCAAGCAAGCGCCCACTCCACGGCCAGACCTGTGGCCGTGCCTCTATTGCTATCATTCCTACATCATGTTGCGGCCCTACTAAGGTGTCAATGATGGCCAAGCCACTCCCTGCACACGTGCCACCTGAGAAGTCAACCGAGTCCGAGCTGTTGCACCCAACCGCCTTGCTGCTTTGGTTTCGTTATTGCTGTGCGTTGGCGCCGTTGCTTCCTAACCACCGTCGATCCTCTACCGTTGAACGCTACCCCACCAAGTTCTAAAATCTACCTAGTAAGTTAGGTCACGCTAAAAATTGCGCCCGATTGAAATTAACCGCGAATTTAAATCCGATTTCAGAAATTGAAAGTTCTGTCATGTCACGATTCATTTTAGGATTGTCGACTCATCCTCTGAAGATTTTTTTGCAAACCGAGATTTTTGGCAAAAATTCAAAGTAAGGGTATTTTGGACCGGGAAAATTAGAGTGCCGGTTTTTATCGCGTTTTTGGGATTCAAGTTGGTTCAATTGATGGGGACAAAATGTTAATTTTGATGAGGACACCTTGGTGGGATTTATGGACATCAAATTGGATCCAATTGAAGGAGAATCGATTCTATTTGGGGGAATTGTATCAAAATTCGTAGGTCAATGGTCCATCAACATTTTGGACCACTTGGAGAAGCTTCTAGGGGGAATTTTGTGCAGCAAATTGGCTTGGATGACAGTCAAGACAAGTGGAGCCTTGCAATGAGTGAGTGAGGATAGAAGAGAAGACTTTGTGGCCAAGATGGGCCCCCTCCAATCTTCAGCAGTCTTCTTCTTCTTGCTCAGCCCCACTTTATCCATTTTAGAGTGTTTTAAGAGCTTGAAATTGTAGAGAAAAGCACCCCTAAACCGTCGACCGCCTCGCCTGTCGCCGATGGACCCGCCACTCAGTCGTCGCACCACCCACGAGCCCGAGCGTGCACATCCTCCCGTTCCTGCTCATCCCGCAATCCAGCGCCTCCTGTCATGCCCAGCCGCATCCCCCGATATGCCCAGGCCATCGTCGAAGCCCCCTGGCTGCCGTCCAACCGTCGTTCGCTTCTGTTGTCGACCGTTGCAGCCTCTGCCTCCCATCCCGAGTCATTTCAGCCGCTGTTGTCACTCAGTTCAACTTCTTCAGCCAACAAGCAGAACCGTAAGCCTAGCCCAACCATGGACCTTCGTGGGCCATTTCGGGCCTCTTCTAGGCCTTGTTTGGTGCCGCTGTAAGATTGTTTGTTGCCCATCTTCGCGTCACCGTTGTCATGGACTCACCGGATCACAAAACCGATGAGTTTACTTGCTAAACTCTACTTATGGGAGTTAATGATGCTTAGGGGTTGATTAGTTTAGGCTAATTAAGGTTTAGGTGGTTAGTTAGAACGGATTAGCAATTTAATTATTCGTTTATGCATGTTAAGTGGTTAGAACGATGTGATTAAGGACTAGATAGATCGTGCTATTTATCTAGATAGGTCTAGAAATTTTCCCGGCCCGTTCAAGCAGTTAATTAAGCATTTCTGGCCTAAGTTGGTATTTTTGATCATTAATTTTATTTATTTAATTATTTATTATTTCTGAAAATTATACTTGGATAGTCAATGACCGGAATTTCGTGCTGATTGCAATGGTGTGCCTAGAAGAGGAGAAAGTTGTCCTAGTAATATGCCAGCTGCAGGGTAACGTGAATACGTGGTGGAGAGCCACTAGAGGTACAGTTTTTCCAAAAGGCGTAGTCTCGGTGTGGAACGCTTTCCTTAGAGCCTTTAATAGCAAGTATTTTTCGAGTAGCGCCCGAGAGCAGAAGATGGAGGAATTCCAGCGCCTCTGCTAAGGAATGCTGATAGTAGATCAGTATGAGGCCAAATTCATGGAGCTGTCGTAGTACGCTCCAAGGCTGATAGAGGATCCTGAAGATAAAGCTCGGAGGTTCAAGAACGGCTTCCAACTAGAGCTGAGAAATCCATTGGTGCCATTTGACCAGAAGGATTACACTGAGGTTTATGGTCGGGCCCAGCTGATAGAGAGGAATCTGAGTGAACAGACTACTACGTTTGGTTCAAGGTTCAGTTCGAACAAAGACGGAAACCGGTTCGGGAAGAAGCCCATGATCGGAGGAAGATTCCATGTTCCGCCCAATAGGAATGGTGGAATAGGCAAGTCAGTGCCGAGTCAGAATGACGCGTGTCACTTCTGTGGAAGGTGACATGTATTGGCCCTGTGCCATCTTAGGATGGGTGCCTGTTTCGAGTGTGGCCAGTAGGGTCACTTGGCTAGAGACTGTTTCAAAAGATCGAGGGGACTATAGCAGTTACCGCTGCCGCCACCGATGGGTCAAAATAGAAGGTTTGTGCCGCAGATTGCACAACAGGGAGAACATAACAGACCTCCAGCGCAAGAACGAGTGTATGCCATCATGAGAGGACAGGCAGAGGACTCGCCTAATGTGATTATAGGTATGGTTTCATTGAATGACCACGCTACTTATGCTTTATTTGATCCTGGTGCAACTCATTCGTTTATAACCGAGCAATTTGTTAAGCTAGGAGGATTGATTCATGAGTTGTTGGAGTCAGTGGTTAGCATATCTACACCGTTAAAGGATAAGGTGTTAGCTACAGTAGGTTGTCCTAGTTGCAAGTTAGTGATTGGTGAGCGAGAAGGGAGGATAGATTTGGTAGTCCCAACCATGTATGATTTTGATGTGATAATTGGCATGGACTGGCTCACCAAGCAACGAGCTAAGATGGACTGCTATCATAAAGCGATTCAGTTTAACCCATTATCTGGTGAAAGTTTCGAGTTTACTGGGAGTCGAGGAGGATCCTCGATTTCCTTAATCTCATCGCTTGAGGCAACCCATTTGTTAGACGGGGGTTGTCAAGGTCACTTGGCAACTGTTGTGGATACGACAGTTGAGGAGCTGAAGATTGAAGATATCGCAGTGGTACAAGAATTTCCAAACGTGTTTCCAAAAGAATTGTCAGGCTTGCCGCTAGAGAGAGATATAGAGTTTGTAATCGAGTTAGCACCCGGGACAAAGCCGATCTCTAAGGCTCCTTATCTGATGGCATTGTTTGAGTTGAAAGAACTGAAGGTGCAGATGCAGGAATTGTTGGATAATGGATTCATACGTCCTAGTGCATCACCTTGGGGAGCACCAATTTTGTTCGTGAAGAAGAAAGATGGTTTGTTGCGCCTGTGCATCGATTATCGTCAACTCAATCAGGTGACGATCAAGAACAAGTATCCGCTCCCGAGGATCAATGACTTGTTTGACCAGCTGCAAGGAGCGTCAATATTTTCAAAGATCGACTTGAGGATGGGATATCATCAGATGAGGATCAGAAAGGAGGATATACCGAAGTCAGCGTTTTGTACTCGATACGGCCATTATGAGTTCATTGTAATGCCGTTTGGTTTGACGAACACCCCAGCTACTTTCATGGATCTGATGAACCGAGTGTTTAAAAAGTATCTGGATCAATTTGTGATAGTGTTCATCAACGATATCCTAGTGTACTCGAGAAGTTAAGAGGAGCACGAGAAGCATTTGAGGATGGTACTTCAGACCCTAAGGAATCATGAGCTGTACGCTAAGTTCAGTAAGTGCAAGTTTTGGTTGACTCGTGTAGCGTTTCTAGGTCATGTGATTTCAGGCGAAGGAATCTCCGTGGACCTGTCCATGATCGAAGCAGTTATCGGCTAGCCAAGACCGACAACCATAACAAAGATCATAAGCTTTTTGGGTTTGGCAGGTTACTACAACAGGTTCATGGAAGGATTTTCAACATTAGCGTCATCGTTAACTCGTCAACTGAAGAAGGAAGAGAAGTTCGTGTGGACAGACAAGTGTAAGCATAGTTTTCAAGAGCTTAAGCAAAAGCTGACTACCGCACCTCTGCTGACCATACCATCTAGTCCTAGAGGATACGAGATCTATAGTGATGCGTTGTTTAGAAGACTAGGTTGCGTGCTAATGCAACATGGTAGGATTCTTGCATACGCGTCCCATCAGTTGAGACCTCATGAGCTGAATTATCTGACACATGACTTAGAACTCGCAGCGATCATTTTTGCTCTGAAGATTTGGAGATATTATTTGTGTGGAGAAAGATTCCAGCTCTTTACAAACCATTAAAGTCTCAAGTATTTATTCTCTCAGAAGGAGTTGAATATGAGACATTGTCGCTGGATGGAACTCATGAAGGACTATGATTCTGATATCTTGTATCACCCTGGAAAAGAGAATAGGGTTGCAGACGCTTTGAGTCGAAAGTCTTCAGTCGCACAGATGATGGTCAAGGAATGGATTTTACTTGAGAGAGCTCGAGATTCGGTTTTCAAATTTGAGGTAGGCACCTTTCGAATCTTATGGCCACCCTCAAAATTGAGCCGGATGTGCAAATCAAAATCAAGACGCTTCAGTTGACGGACCCAGAAATTCAGAAGATCTTGCAAGAGGATACCGAGAAGAGAAAAGCTGACTTTCAGATTTCTGAAGATGGAACCCTAAGGTTCCGAGGACGATTGTGTGTACCTGTCGATGTAGCGCTTAAGGAGGAGTTTTGTCAGAAGCTTATTGTAGCAGTTACAGCATTCATCCAGGCAGTACTAAAATGTTTCAAAATCTGCGTCAACACTATTGGTAGTCTGGTATGAAGGCGGACATCGCCAAGCATGTCACTAAGTGTCTGACGTCTCAACAAGTAAAGGCTCAGCATTGAAAGCCGGGAGGACTTCTGCAACCTCTCGAGATTCTCGAGTGAAAATGGGAACACATCACAATGGATTTTGTGACAGGCTTACCAAAGAGTCAGAGGGGTAATGATTTCATTTAGGTAGTGGTCGACAGACGAACAAAGTTGGCTCACTTCATCGCCGTACAAAAGGACCTTGATTTGGACAGGCATGCAGAGTTGTATGTGCGTCAGATAGTTCGTCTGCATGGAGTGTCGGTGACGATCACATCTGATAGACCCGAGGTTTACAGCTGCCTTTTAGAAAAGCTTATAGATCGCTTTAGGAACAAAGCTGCAATACAGTACGGCCTATCATCTTCAGATGGATGGCCAATCTGAGAGGATGATTCAAACCCTCGAAGACATGCTGTGAGCTTGCGTGTTGGACTTCAAAGGAAGCTGGGAGGAACATCTTCATCTTGTTGAGTTCGCCTACAACAACAGCTACCTGCAGAGCATTCAAATGGCACCTTTCAAAGCGTTGTATGGCAAAGCGTGTAGAACGCTAGTGTGTTGGGATGAAGTTGGGGAACGAAAAATCACAGGCCCAGAGTTAGTCCAGCAGTCAATGGATGCAGTTGCAGTTATTAGGGACGGACTAAAGACCACTTAGAGTCGCCAGAAAAGCTACGCTGATAAGCGTCGAAAGCCTTTGGAATGACAAGTTGGTGAGCACGTCTTTTCTGAAGGTGTCACCAATGAGGAGTACTTCGCGCTTCGGCAAGAAAGAAAAGCTGAGTCCGAGGTACATAGGTCCCTTTGAAATTCTAGAAAGAATAGGAACCCTAGCATATCGTCTTGCATTGCCACCAAGGTTAGTGCAAGTGCATGACGTCTTTCGCGTGTTGATGTTGAGGAATCATGAACCTGACCCGACTCACATGCTGAATTTTGAAGAATTAGACGTGGACGACAAGGTGTCGTACGTGGAAAGACCGGTTTAGGTTCTAGATCGGAAGGAGAAAGTTCTGCATACTAAGATAATCCCGTTGGTTAAAGTGGTTTGGCAACACCACGGCACAGAAGGAGCAACCTTGAAAAGTGAAGATTCGATGAGACGACTGTACCCCAACCTTTTTGTTTAAAGATTTGTAATGGTTTAAATTTCAAGGATGAAATTTTTATAAGAGGGGATGAGTTGTTACATCCTGAATTACCAGTTCTATTTTCAATTGAATGAATCGGGCTTTTCATCGATGCACCTATAGTTCTATTCTCTGAGTTGATCACTCACGAGATAACTAGTTTATCTGGTGAAGCCGTTAAGGGATTTTAATACAATAGATTTAATAATTTGACCAGAAATCGACTGCTCAACCGTGCTAGTTTGTAAGGGTTATTACGGCATAGTTAAAAATCGATTAGAGACCGGAGATGGGTCGATTTGACTGAACCATGTGATTTAGTCACCTAATTGCAAAATTCTCGTCGATCGGCACTAGACCGATTTTTCTGTGTTTTGGTATCTTGTGTCTTTATTTGAAATCTTGAGATTTTCACGACAACCGAAAGTTGCCACTGTGTTGAAAATGTACAATGTGACTCGAAAATAATCGACCATGGGTCAATTGCACTAAAAATTCCTAAAATCTACCCGGTAGGTTAGGTCACGCTAAAAATCACGCCCGGTTGAAATTAACCGCGAATTTAAACTCGATAAGTTTTGTCATGTCACGATTCATTTTAGGAATGTCAACTCATCCTCCGAAAATTTTTCTGCAAACCGAGATTTTTGGCAAAAAATCAAAGGGTATTTTGGACCGAGAAAATCGGAGGGCCTTTTTTTATCGCGTTTTTGGGATTCAAGTTGGTTCGATTAATGGGGAAAAATGTTAATTTTGATGAGGACACCTTGGTGGGATTTATGGACATCAAATTGGATCCAATTGAAGGAGAATCAATTCAATTTGGGGGAATTGTGTCAAAATTCGTTGGCCAAGGGTCCATCAACATTTTGGACCACTTGGAGAAGCTTCTAATGGGAATTTTGTGCAGCAAATTGGCTTGGATGACAGCCAAGACAAGTGGAGCCTTGCAATGAGTGAGTGAGGATAGAAGAGAAGACTTTGTGGCTAAGATGGGCCCCCTCCAATCTTCAGCAATCTTCTTCTTCTTGCTTAGCCCCACTTTATCCATTTTAGAGTGTTTTAAGAGCTTGAAGCTGCAGAGAACAGCCAGCCCCCTCCTTTGAACCATCGATTACCTCCCCTGCTATTGATGGACTTGCCGCTCGGTCATCGCGCCACTCGCGAGCCCGTGCATCCACGTTCACCCGTTCCTGCTCATCCCACGGTCCAGCACCTCCTGTCGCGCCCAGCCACGTCCCCCGAGCTGCCTAAGCCACTATCAAAGCCCCTGTCGTCCAACTGCCATCTACCTCCGCCATCGACCGCTGCAATCTCCGCCTCCCATCTTGAGCCATTTCGAGCCTCTTCCGAGCCTTGTTTGGTGCCTCCACAAGGTCATTTGTCACCCGTCTCCACGTCATCGTCATTGTAGACTCACCGGATGGCAAAATTAGTAAGTTTACTTGCTAAATTCTACTTAGGGAGTTAATGATGCTTAAAGATTGATTGGTTTAGGCTAATTAAGGTTAGGTGGTTAGTTAGAACGGATTAGCAATTTAATTATTTGTTTGTGCATGTTAGGTGGTTAGCACTGTGTAATTAAGGACTAGATAGATCATGCTATTTATCTAGATAGGTTCGAAAATTTTCCCGGCCCGTTCAGGTGGTTAGTTAAGCATTTCCGGCCTAAGTTGGTATTTTTGGTAATTAATTGTATTTATTTAATTATTTTTGGTATTTATTGAATTATTTATTATTTCCAAAATTTATACTTTGGGATAGTCAATGACCGGAATTTCGTGCTGATTACAATGGTGTGGTTAGTTTATGCAATTGAACACTAAATTGTGCAAATTGAGTGAAAATTGTGATTTTGGTCATTTATTCCAAAATCGTGAAATTTTGATATTTGATTGGAAATATCCTGAGTGTTGGGTTTTGACATCGAAAATGGTTTTAAGGACCAAATCGAATCGTGGGATTTCAAAAGTGTGAATATCAATTTTTCTGGTTCACATTGAATCGTCAGCTTGTGCAAGCATTACTGTACGTTAGCTTGTGAGAGCATTGAATCATCAGCTTGTGTGAGCAATATTGTACGTCAGCTTGTGAGAGCATTGAATCATCAGCTTATGCGAGCATTAGTGTACGTCAACTGTGAGAGCATTGAATCGTCAGCTTGTGTGAGCAATATTATACGTCAGCTTGTGAGAGCATTGAATCGTCAGCTTGTGTGAGCAATATTGTACAGCTTGTGAGAGCATTGAATCATTAGCTTGTGTGAGCATTAATATATATCAGCTTAGGTGAGCTATAATATATATCAGCTTGGGCAAGCAACCGTCTATCATCAGTTTGTGCGAGCATAAATAATACCTCAACTTGTGTGAGTAGTAATCGATTGATTGAATTGATAAATGGTATTGATCGTATCGATTGTATCGAATTGAATGGATTGAATGATCGATTGGATTGAATTGATTGATTGAGTATATGAATTGTACTAACGTGTAGGAAGAAACTGAGGCAAGGTAAGTCCTCTATCTTGTGTGTGCATAGACTGCCTTTAGGCGTATTTCCTTCCTAGTCGGAGTTTAGGGGGTGAACTTGTTGAGACATTGTCTCACCCTGTCGTGGGCTCAATCTTTCCAGGTCCTTAGATGGCAGTTCCTCTTGAACATTTTGGGCAGCCCAAGAGGATTATCGAGTAGGTTACTGACATTCATGTTCCTAGGGTCGGGATCTATGAACTCGTGACAACCACTGTCTAGGTCGATGCGGGCCTACCTCAGAGGGTACCCCATCGATTTAGAGCGTGGTATTGTTGCAAGCTCAATGGACACAGAGAGGGTCCCCTGCAGGATTGTGAGGTCCTAGCTTCGGTGATAGACGTTGCTCATGGTGAGGGTACCACTGACTCTCTTGGTGGTGCAGTGCTGGACTCGAGTCCCCAAGAGACCTTGGAGTTTTCAGTTGGGGATTCGTGCGCCTAGAGGGCTTGTAGAATTTTCTGTTGAGTAGACTTTTGTCTATAGTCTATCGTTGTATATAAACCGGAGTGTTTATAAAAGTGTTTTGGTTGTGAATATGTTTCCTGCTTTTCTATCTCGTGTTGGTTGTTGTCAAGGGTTTTATTTCGTTTCCGCATGTGCATTAAAATGAAAAGGGTCGGCAACGCGTCCTGAGACATTGCAATTTAATCGACCACTGAGGGATGGGCATGCGCTCGAGGATCGGGGCGTGACATCAACACATCCTCTAACTTTTGGATTGTTCTCTTTGACTGTCCATTTGTTTATGAGTGAAAAGTTATACTAAAATTAAGTTTAGTACCCAACGCTTCTTGTAAACTTTTCTAAAACTTGGATACAAATCTAGGATCTTTGTAAAAAACAATGCTCTCTAGATCGTCATTTTTTTAAGTTCGCAATTTAGTCAGTCAATCAACAGTCACCCATATATAGTATTCTTACTACTTGGCATCCTTGGTCGACAAATAATAAAATCTATGGTGATATCCTCTCATATCCATTTAAGTATTTCAAGGGGATGTAACTATCCAGCTAGTTTCTAATGCTCAATTTTCACATTCCAACACATCAGATACTAATTGACAAATATTACATTATCGTTCTTCTTGTAATCCACCAAAAGTATTCTCTGAATCAAGATACATTTTAATGACCTTCGAATGAATTTAGAATATGATGCTATAAGTTTCTTGCAATATCTCCTTTTGAACTTCAAACATTGGGAACACGCAACCAACCAAGAAACCTCAAGAATATACTTGTCTCCCAACTTCTCCACCTTCTTTGATTTTCTTATATATGCGATTCTTCATTTTATTTAGACTTGATTATGTCGATGAAACACCAATATGATGAACCAATAATTTTAGGTCCAACTTGCTCATATCCTCAATAATAGACTTCCAAGTAGTGAGTAAAGTCACGTCTAGAAGACTAATGATTTAAGGCATTTGCTACTATGTTTGCCTTGCTTGTATTATTGGACAGACAAATCATAATCTTTCATAAGCTTCAACCGTCTCTTCTATTTCATGTTCAAATTTTTCTGGATTAAAAATGCACTTTAAGCTTTTGTGATGCATAAATACTTCACGTTTCTTGCCATAGGAGTCATGCTGTCATGTGATTCCAACTATCTACATGTATAAGCTCAATTTTATCATTTTGCATCACTAGAATCTTCAAATTCCCTTCCTTTTTTTTTTTTAAAAATCAATTTCTACATAGTCTTTAATATCTCCAAAGTTTGCCTAGCATTTATGTTGGATGTTTTACGTGGTGAGCGTGTCATTTGCTTAGCATTCATGCCCAATGGCGCTGACACCGACATCGGCATCTATGGCAACATACAACCTAGGACATTTGAGGTGATCTATGATGTGCCCAGTGGACATGTTAGGTTTGGCGCCAAAGTGCCGTTCCCAAGATGAGCACAGTTGACTTAGGTCGCATTTAAATTGTTCAGAAGAAGAAGGAATCTTTAAGTGTACGCTTTACAAGTAGTTGCTTAGCTTGAGGAATAACAATGAATGTCATTCTCTTTGTTAGCTCAAGTCAGTGATTGTATGATGTAGTGACTTTTGTGACTATCTGTTCTCCATTTGAAAGAAAGAAAGAGATGATATGTAAATTTATAACGGCACTGCCATTTTATTGTGCCTTGTAGTGAAAGTTACACTGTCATTTCACGCAATAATGAAAGCTACTCACTTTCCCATAAAAAGAGTTTTAAAAAATATTAAAAATTTCATTAAAAGAGTAGTGTATGCTAAGATTCACATATACTTAAAAGGTTCACGGCATTAAATAAAAATTATATCCAAGGCACTGAAAGCAGAAAAAAAAACGGAAAAAAAAGTTCAAAAGTTGAAAAGCGAAAATCTGATTTGAGTTGTTATACTCTGCATCCTTGACATTACACCCCATTGCACTTCGCACCTTCCATATAGCACCAAATCGGTGAAATACCAAAAGTAAGCCAACAACCATTAGAATCAAACTTACATTAAGCTTCTTTACTCGCTTTATCTACTCCTGTCACCGACACTTCGTTGGCTCTCTCTATTTCTTCGATCTGCAGATATCTTCAGCCATTCGGAATATTCGACTGTTATCAGGAAAATAAAAGAAAAGACCGGTATTTCGGAATGCAAAGTTTTTTCGGGTTAAATTGTAATTGCCGTCTTCCTCTTTACCATGTTGCGCATAAACTCATTACTCACTGTGACAACAGCGTTCGGAAAATTGCTTAGAGATTTGCCTATGTATTACACACTTCAGGGCCATTTACTGTGAGCAAGATCTCATGTAAGTAGTTGCACCAGGAGTCGAAGGTTTTCGTCTGAACACCCTCGAAGTGTCATGATTCTGGTTTCTTCACAAACATATCTGAGAAATTGACTACGATGAATCCTGCAAAAACCCGACACGAAAAAGCCAGTGAGAATGTCCGAAACGGGCTTCGTCAAACATGCTTGCACCGATATCATACAATTGAAAAAGCAAAAGTTCAGCTTATAACTTCGGATTGTATCAAAGGTGACATGTGGGCAAGGAACATACAGGTGCCTGGACGCATCCCACAATGTAAATTGCAGAGTAACGATGGCCGCGAACAAGCATGTCTGCCACCATTGCGAGGGGGATGGTCACGGACATGCCAAGTGTGGCAGCCGTGGAGTTGTCCAAATGATCGATAGGGCCCTGTTTCAACAATTTTCGACATACCTCACGAAAGAATGGGGCCATTTATGGGTAGAAAGCACTAAGCAGTAGCTAATGTTGAGTACAAGAGAATGTCTGACCGCCGACTGGAATTTAGTGAAGTCTATTAGAACTTCTGAATTACTAGTAAAGTCCTAAACTTATTACAATTGTGTCAATTTAGTCATAAACTTATTTTTTTGACCAATTGAGTCCTAAACCTTTTACAATTATTCCCGATCAGTTTATCCGGCCAAAATTGGCTAACTAGTGCTAATGTAGCAGCCGGCCGGCGTCAGCGAGCTCTTTTTAATAATATTTTATTTTTTAAATTTTTATTAATTTTTTTTTTTCCTTTTTCCACTTTTTTCCCCTCCTCCGTCTTCCTCCCTCCTCCCTCCTCCTTCCTTTGGCTTCGGCGAGCGAGCCCCCACCGAATCCGGCGAGGGCTCACCTCGGGCTCGCGTCGCTTGGCTACCACGAGGCGAGCCCTCGCAAATCCGGTAGGGACTCACTACTCGCTCCGCCAAGCTGGGTGACTGCGTCCATGAAGCGCTCGTGGAGATCGGTCATCCAACGGAGCCGCGGCTTGGGATCGGATGTCAGCACGAGGCACGGGTCCCCCGGTGCCGGGCCCCTCGCCGCCTAAGTCATCGTGGTCGATGAGCCCCTCGTGGGGCGGATCGCCCTCAGGAACATCAACCCCCCCCAAAACCCTAAGCAAAAAAGCCAACCCACCCACCACCATCGGACCGGACCGCCCCGCTAGCAAAACCGCCCGGAAAGAGCTCTAACCGCCGGCGAGGGGGCTCGCCGAAACCCTACTTTGGATCCGGGCGAGGGCTCACCTCGCGATCACCGGGTGAGGCGAGCCCTCGCCATATCCGGCGAGGGGGCTTGCCGTCGCATCTGGGGAGGCCTCGCGAGGCGAGCCCTCGCCGGATCCGGTCGGGGCTCGGCTTGCGCGGAGCCAAAGGAAGGAGGAGGGAGGAAGGGAAAAAAAGAGGAAAAGGAAAAAAAATTTAATAAAAAAATTTAAAAATAAAATATTATTAAAAAAAGCTCGCTTGTGCCGGCCGACTGCCACGTTAGCACCAGCCGATCAATTTTGGCCGAATGGACTGATCGGGAATGATTGTAAAAGGTTTAGGACTCAATTGGTCAAAAAAAATAAGTTTAGGACTGAATTGGCATAATTGCAATAGATTTATGACTTTTTTAGTAATTTTCCCTCGTTTATCCATCTCCTACACAAGAAGCATACTGAACTTTATCTAAACCATATTTCAGCTGTGGTAAGTTTACCACCTTTCACGAAACAAGAATGAGCGAGACATACCAAAAGTAATCCAAAAGAACACTCCCCACAAAGCCATTTAAAACCAAGGCTCCACCAACGGATGTTGATGGTGGGAAGCTAAAAGTTTCTGTTATGGAAGCAGTATGAAAATGTGATGCATTGGGGAGACCCCTCAACTAAAATACATACTCATCCAGGAAAGATGTTTGAAGAGCCAAAATCGGAAGGGTGGGCTCTAAATTTTTTAGGCTCGAAATCGAATGCCAAACCTTATCAATTACTAAGGTGAGCGAGCCAAAACCGCACCTTCATCTCAAATTTCATGCCAATTAACTGTCAAAATAAACCCAGCTCAATGTTTTTATTGCAGAAGACTAACGGAATAAGTTTGCTTCAGTTCTGTTTCTGCACACTGCACTAAACCCAGGCAGTTAAAGACAATGAAAAGAGAATTAAGGCAGTACTATGAAATCATGATTTCGAGGCAGACATTTTCACCTATGACCAAGCCATGTAATACTGCTGATAGAAGGGCGAAAATGTTCCCCCCATCATTACGTGTTTTTTATCCTGGCAACAAGAAAAGAAGGTATAAGGAAAAACTTACAAAATATATCACACAAGCATTGTTAATATCTTAATTTTCCCTACGATATCTCTGGAAATTTCATTAATTGTGAAAGATAGCAAAGATTCGAGGAGATCTTGTTTCATTGGGATTTGCCTGGCCAAATAGAGCTCAGCCCAATTCGACTCTAGACCGTGCATCTCTCTCTACACCTGAAATTCTCATGTCACATGGCAACTCCTCATCGGCCCAAACGTCACCGTCACGCAAAATCTCAGGGAAGAAATGACTTATCCTTTTGCCACATTTGGAGAAAGGGGCTGGCGGCTATAAGAGGACGAAAGTGAGCTTTTTTTTATTTACTATAAAAAGAGAGGTCTGGACGTTCACAAAGAAGAGCTCTCTCGCGCAAGAGGGAAAAAAATAAAATAAAAAACACCTCTTGGTTTTTCTCCCGGCATTTCCAGCGGATCCTTTTGCTCTGCTCTATTCTGTTTTAAGGATGAGCCGAGCTCACTTTCTTTGGTTCTCGAGTGTTTTGTGTCCAACTAAGTTGATTTATTTGATGTCAAGCATTTCCTTGTTTGGGTCTAGGTCTGGGTTCAGGGCCTAAAAAGTGGTCAGCACCTTCCATCTATGCTCACTATATGTTTGACGAAAATCCCAAACCAAGTTCGGACATCCGTGTCTTCGGTTTTTTTATTGCTCTAAGTATAAATTTGGGTTACGCTAGAGAAATTCCATCATGTGTCGAGTTTGATTTCAGTCAGATTTCTTTGTTACCGAGACTAAATCTAAACCCACGTCCTTATTGTTCTTTATTATTGCTCTTTTTTGACGTGTTCTTGTGACTGTCGATGGTAATTACCAGAGAGAAGTTCAAGGTGATGGTGGTAAATCGTTGGTCTGGATGCCAATCTTACATATTTGTTCGTGATAGTTTGGTTTGCCATATCTATTCTGGTCCTTTTTGCTGTGGTTGCAGTATGGACTGGAATGACCCGGTCCGACGAGGGCGGAGAGTGATCGTTGGAGCTAGAGAGCTTGAACAAGGAGCAGCTCCTAAATAACTTCTAGGATGGCAAAGGAACCAAACTATACACCGAATAGGGGGAAGGCCTTATAGCGACCCGGTTTGACGAGGGCAAGGCAAAAACAGGAAAGCCAAATGAACTGAACCGAATCAGATTTTCAGTTTGGGTTGGGTTGGGCTCGGATTCGGATTCAGATTCGCACCTATCAGTTTGGGTTTTCAAGAAAGCCGAACCGTTGACTGATGACCATTCAAACCTATTCTACTAGGCTCATAATATACAGATAGATATTAGTTTAAGAAATCGTGTTTTGTTACTAAGTTCGGATACTCTGCGGAACGTAATCAAAATAACAATAAACACTATCATAACCGATTACATTACAAGAGAAGCTAATACCTTCATATCCACCCTGGGTTTATATTCTGTGATTAGACAATAAGCAGTATTAATGGCAGACCTTACGTGAGAAGGGAATGAGGGGAATATATTGTCGTCTCATACAAAGTTCAACTACTCAAGGATTATAAATTTAGTATCTAAGGTTCTAGAGGCATGTATCTCTCTCAATTGACCTTGGCAGATCTCGACGTTTATCACTATCTCTGGCCATCCTTTGTCTACACAATCAGGAAGTCCTTGTTCTGCAGATAGTGTGCCCTGCTTTGTTGATTTAATTGGAGTCGCTGGATGGACTTTGGGGGAAGGAAGTGTTTTCTAAAGTTTCAACTGCTGCAACCTCAATGCTACCATCATCCATACTTCTATCTCTAAATGTGTCTTTCCTAAAAGTATGGGAATTGAGGTCTCTTTGGTAAAATCTTCTTCCCAATACAACAATTTTACCCCAAAATGAACCTGGAGAACTTGTTACTTCATGCCAATTTTTTTTGATGAATATGACCATGAAAATGAGGAGAGCTAAAACTGCAGCAACTCCAACGATCAAGAATAGGCCCCAGAAACTGTCAAGACCTAAGCTGTTGGAAGTAGCCGAGGAAATTGAATTCGGGCAGTTGGTTTTTGGTGTAAGCCACATGTTTTCAATTTCCGTCATTTTAGGCGCTTCGGTTAAATTGAGGATTGCTTGTGAAATATCCGGTACTAGTGGAGACCCTTTGGGAAAACCTGTAAACCAAAAGAAGCATTTTTAATCAAAGAAATAACTATTAATCTAAGTAATTGAAAAGTTTGAGGGGTTTCGACCAAAAAGAAAAAAGTTTGAGGGTTTTCTTTTTTGGCTAAAATGTAGGCAAAAAACTTACGAAGCCAAATCCAGCAGTTTTAAATGCTAGGATCATTGTATATTTGTTGCAATATTGAGAAAGAACCAGTTTCATGTGGGGGACTTGGTCGAATGCCGCTGCGATCCCGCCCTTTGTGCTTCCATTGGAAAGAAGCGCATTGCATTCTTCAGGAGAGCGATACGATATAAGTCTGGAATCGTCGAACTTCATTTGCTTTAGCATTCCTGAAACAAAAGAGCCTTGTTTGTATCCCACATTTTCTCCACTCTTTATGTGACATTCCGATTTTTGGGTTCTGATTTTGATTAGATAAATTGGGCTATATGGGTAAGGAAAAATATCAATTTGGTTGATGAGGTGTTGAATGAATTAATGTGGGTCATTTTGATTTAATTCAAGTGGGATTAAGGTTCAATTGAGGGAAAAACCTAGCAAAATTCGTATGCCACTTATGCCCAACAATTTGGCCTACCTAAATGCTTCTAGAAGGGGTATAATTGTCAAGAAATGGTGAGTGGAATGTGACATCATATGGGGTCATGGTGGGCCAAGTGTGATGACCTAAGAGAGAGAAAAGGTGAGAGGAAAAAGAAAAAATTGATTTTCTCTTTCTCTCCTCTCTCCTCCATCGTGCATCTCCATCTTCTTCCACCTTCTTGGGCTTTCTTTTTCTGCATTAACCGAAGACCAACGAAGACAGCAGTTCACCGTCGCCGCCTCACGCCGCCTCGTCGCCGTTCGCCTCACCCCGCCCGCGCGTCGCCCGCGTGCTCCGCCGCTCGCCGGTTGCCCTCCGCGCACCTCGGCCTCCTTCTCGCCCAGCTTGTTGTTCCAGAGCTGCTGTCCAGCTCTGTTTTGGCCAGCATAGGCCACGGTTCGGCCACCTCCGGCCACCGTGCGCCGCCACCTCGACCCACCGGAGCCCCCTTGGCCTCCGCCGGTCTTGCCTCACCATCTCAGCCCCTATTTCGGCCTCAACCAGCAGCGCACAGAGAGCAGAAAAATGGGTATGGCAGCGACTTCGTGGCCCGTTTTGGCCGCCTTCCCGAGCCCGGATGCTCGGCCCGCTTTGGGGAACGTCGATCCTCGCATCGTTGTCGTCGTTTTGAGTGGGTTTTATTCTCTAACGCCTTCTTAGTTTACTAATTACGCTTAAATGTTGATTAGTGTTAGTTAAGTGTAATTAGGTTGTTGGATTAAAGTGGATTAGTGTTTATTAGTTGATTTCATGGCATATTAGTTAGATGACTTGTGTGATTAACTAATGCATTGCCTATAGTATTTATTGGATGCTTCTTGGGATTTTTCCCGGCCCTTATCGGGTGTTAATTTAGCAATTCGGGCCTAAGTGGAATTTTTGGCATTTAAATATTAATTTTCGGAATTAATTTAATTAATTATTTATTTTCCGAAAATTCAACTTTGTGAAACCAGCGACCGAATATTATGTTGATGATTGTGGTGCAGTCCGTTTATTTAATTGAGCTTTATATTGTGCTGAATTGAATTTATTGTATTTATTTATTTAATTTTCGAAATTAATTATTTAATTATTTATTTTTCCGGAAATTCAACCGGGATGGCCGATGACCGGAATTTCGTGCTGATTGTCGTGGTGTGGTCCGTTTATTTAATTGAGCTCTACGTTACATGGAATTAAATAAATTGTGATATTTTAGGGATTTACCCTAAATTGCTTGGAATTGATTGAGATTGAGTTATTGATTGGATACTGGCCAAGTGTGCTTATTCAGCATTCTTATGTTTTGTTGGGTTGTAAAGTGTGTGGAATGTTCGGAAGTCAATAATGATTTGTCGTGTCTTTGGTTGATAGACCGGTCGCAGTAGTGGATAAGCCGGGACTGTATTCTTCGTGAATTGCCACCTGATAAAGGTCGCGCCCAGTGGGGCCGTAATTTGCCACCTTTTAGAGGTCGCGCCCAGTGGGGCCGTAATTCGCCACCTGATAAAGGTCGCGCCCAGTGGGGCCGTAATTTGCCACCTTTTAGAGGTCGCGCCCAATGGGGCCGTAATTCGCCACCTGATAAAGGTCGCGCCTAGTGGGGCCGTAATTCGCCACCTTTTAGAGGTCGCGCCTAGTGGGGCCGTAATTCGCCACCTGATAAAGGTCGCGCCTAGTGGGGCCGTAATGCCACTGATTCTAGTTGTGCTGAGTGGGACCGTGATGCCACTACATAAAACATTGCCGAGTGGGGCCGTAATGCCACTACATATAGACTTGCCTGTAAGGCCATGATTGAGAGTTGAGAATGAATAGTCAGAATGATCGTGTGATGATTTCGACTGACATGTAATCGACTAAGTCGATTGATTTATGATTCGAACTGGGTGTGATTTGATGTGATTGATCATTGTTTGAGTCGATTGATTGAATGGAATGACCGTGAGAGGTCTTGTTGGTATGAAATCGACTAGGTCGATTTGATCGATGTTCGATCGATCTTTGTGATTGTTTGGGTGTATGTTTGATCTGTGCTAATATGCAGGTGGAAACTGAGGCCAAGGTAAGCCCTCTGACTCGTGTTGTGCATAGGCAGCCCTAGGGTGTATTGATTTACTAATCGGGTCTTAGGGGGTAGAACTTGCTGAGACGTAGTCTCATTGGTTATTGAATAACCATTTCAGGTCCCTAGATTCGGTAGACTTGGATTTTGAAGATCTCGGAAGTCGGGGCGATCTGTTTGAAGGCTCCAGTGGGAGTGTGGAGAATGATGAAAAGAAGGACGTGGACCTGAACTCTCCCAATTGTTTGTAGACCATGTTTTTATCGGGCTTGTATACGTTCTTAAGGGTATTAGTTTTCTGGTTCATATTTCTAGTCCTACTTGTATATCCCATTGCTTTATTGTCTCGGGATTTTTATAAGCTCGCTTCCGCTTGTGCATTAAAAAGAAAAGGGTCGGCGATATGTAATCCTGGGATATCGCATTTCTAAATCGACCAAAGCTTAAGGATGGTCACGTGACCGAGGGTAGGGGCGTGACACTTTAGGAGCTGATCTATATCAGTCATAGTTGGTTGATGACTTTTCACCACCAAAAGAGAGCTCAAACTTGCCGTATAACTTTGCATTAGTATAAGTACCACGAAAACCCACACGATCACAACAAATCTCGCTAGGTTGCTAAGTACTCTCTCCCCTACAATCCAAATTAAGGGTAAGCCCATTAATTCTCCGACAACGATATGTAAATTGTAATATTCAATTGATCTATAAAAGTGAGGACAAGTACTTTGTGCGAAGATCATAGTTGAAAAGGAAAACCAGAAGCTCGTTCCAACTTGATGCTTGGCCGGACCCCTGAAATCTTCGTTAATCAGATGTTCGAGAATCCACACGACCAATGCTATAACACAAAGAAGCATATGGTGGTTAGCCAAAGGTCCCAAGTAAGTGGCTTCAAGAAAACCCAAGCATTCTTGCGCTTGTTGTCCTTGTAGTCCTTGTATGGCACGACCATCACACCCCCCGATTCGGTGTATGGTAAGGTGAAGTCTACATATAATGATCTATTCGCAATGATATTTGTATCACCCACCACTGCATCATAATTCTGTTCCAATAAAAGAAAGAGAAATGTTTTCTTTGTCAATGCCCTGATAGCACAATAAGTTTCAACATCTGATGCAATAAGTCATCTCACCTGGTAAAAAACTTGATCTATCATGTCATTGTAATTGCCAGCGCTACTTCCGTTAGGCAAGGCAAACGGAATAAGGTCGTAAGGCACAGCATAAGGCAATTTTTCTATCACGGCTCGAAAGACATCAATACATAATCCAGTGACTTGGAATGTGTTCGTTATAGGATCTTGAGTCACCTTCACGAATTGATTGAAACCGTTCTTCACGGGAACTAAGATTTTCAACCTCTTCCCATTCATGGGAATCTCCCAACCCTTAGGAATAGAGATTGAATCTCCTGACCACATTACCGCTTTGAGATTACTCTTAGAAGTGGAATATTTGCTTGTATTCAATGAATTCAAATCTCTCAGCAGCCCATTTTCTGGCGTCCAAAACCCGATCCCTCTTGCTGCATTGCCATTGATATTAACAATCTGGAACACCGACAGCTCTAATTGCCCATCGACAAGGCTAAAATTTCCGGCGAGGCCCATGAATTTTGTATTGGCTAGTTCTTGGAGAAGTCCCCGACCATTTTGAGACACCTCAATAGTGCCGAGATCTGTTCCATCTGTTGAAGCATTCAATATCTGGAAGGTAAAATTTGACGTACCCATTTCCTCGATAGCCATTGCCAGAGCCCAAGTAGCGTCATAAGCCCAGTATCCGAAAATGTTCAATGCAGGATTAAGGACAGAATGATGGTCTTGTTGGAATTTCATGTTCCATCGGGTCATGAATTTGTCCAAGTTTGGCGTGTCCAGGACATAAGTCGAAATGCCCAATACTCCTTGCATCGAACTAGCGACAACAGATGAATCCACAAAACTCAATAGGTCAGTAATTCCACTAGTCAAGATCCACACATAACCTTCGTTCATCATTCCCACCTCTTTTGCTTTGGCAAATAGCCGAGAACCAAGGGTAGGTAACACGTGCACGATGAAGACCCTTGTTTGCATCGTCATTAGTTTGTAGAGTTCCCGCAGGATTTGATCGTCCGTCGCTGAAGGAGAAATGGGGCTCCTATAGGGCACTCGCGTGTTGACTTCTTCCAAAGCTTCGGTAAGAGAGGGTATAATACCTGCTCCGAACTCGTTGTCCACATATATGAGGACCGCTTCTTTCCAGCCAAAAGCTTGAATGACAGCGCTTATGGCATTCACTTGGGACGAGTCAATTTGCGTGGCTCGAAGGAAGTATGGACTCCGAAGAGAACTAAGGGGAGGACTAGTGCTAGAAAAAGAGACGATGGGCACATGAGATTTGTCTCCGAGGTGAATGAGGAAGTCTGCTTGCGCTGAACCTTGAGGGCCTATTATAGCTTGGACTTGCTTATTCTTTATCAGATCAAGTGCTGCTCGGATGAACCAGAAAAGACGGTGGAACAATAATAATAAGTCAGATAATAATATAAATTCTTAGTGGAAAAGGCATAGTATTGATGAGAACTCAACTAAAACTTGATGCAATATCATAAAAATAGAAATGTTTAAGAAAAAGGAAACATACGAAGTTGAAGTTGGGAAAGAACTCGTACTTGATATTATTTAAACAGTATGTGTATACTAATAATTAAAACTTCTCAATTTTCTCCGTTTATTATAGTGATATTGACCCATGTTAATAAAATGTTTATGAAGTTGAATGTATTACTGGAGTTCTTTTCATTATGACTAGACTCCTAATTCAACATTTCCTTGAGATGATACAATGTGAATTGCTGCAACATGGGTAAGCGAAACCTCTTATTTTCAAGTATATATGAAATTATACTCACAAAACATTGTCGAACATTCCCATTTGGATCTAACGTAATTTCAGACATGATGAACAGTTGTGTGCAAATGCAAAATTTATTAATGTCAAGAAAGCGCACTTTAATTAAGTAAACTGCAGATTCATGAAATTAATTGTACTAAGTGGAGGGAATCGAGGCCGCGCCTCCATTTTTCACCTACTGAAACTACCCCATGAGGTTGTTGAAAGATTTAATTTACTAAGCATAGTGCAGGCATTCGGTTGTCGCCTTAGATGTCGTTTGGCATATGATATTGCAAACCAAGCAGAAACTAATTCTTGCGAAAGAAGTAATGTCAAGAACAAAACAGGAGGATAAAATGGCCTAGGACGACCGAGTTGATTCTTTTTCATCGTTAAGTTGACCTCTTTATCTCATGCCATTTGAAAATTCCACTCTGGAATCCAAGCCCCAAGTCTATGGATTTTATGAGGACTGACCTTTGTGATGTATATGATATATGTCAAGCCTCTCAACGCCAACATCCATATTAAACTCCTTTCATTTATTGACAATTATTTGGTTGAACTTCAAACCTGAGTTGTTTTATTTGACCATCAAAACACCATTTCCCCGGAAATAATTAATTGCTGACTCAACTCGATACCAAATCGTTATGCATGGCTCAACTGAAAAAAAAATAGTATAATTTATAGAGATATGTTCTATGTACATTTTTTCCCAAAGATAAATTTTTAATTTTCTTTATCAACCATCTCCGCAAAAATGATTATATTTCTAACCTGAAAAGCACAATAATGTTAGGCTCTTTTTCCGAAAGTGTAGCTATATATAGCATGAGACGATTTCTAATAGGGTTCATTTATCATATACATGTAGACATAATTTTATAAATTTTTACTACACTTACAAGGGCGAGAGTCACAGGAGAACTTTATACTCTTCAAGAATAGGGCAAGCAATAGTAGTCCAACATTTCCCCATCCAAGAGCAAAAACAAGAATCCTGTTCGCACGTCTTTATCGAGATGAAACTTTGTATCCACAAATTTATGTTCATCTGTTTATTTTGGGGCAATATGAGATGATAGAGAAGATGGACTTTTCTCTGTTGAATCTTTAAGATCAACTTCATGTCATCTTTGATCCTCTCATAAGATGATAAGGACTTCATTTTCACGATGATAAAAAGCCCTTTTAATATATTGCAGTCATTAAATTTGAAAGGGGGAAAGAAAATCAAAAACAAGGCAGCTAAGAGAGTGAGTACAGATTGGTGACAAACAGTTCGTGAGGATGAGGAAAAATCTTGGTCTCTTTCTTTTTTGGTAAACTTAAGCTGGGTCGTTCCTCCATGGAGCTTTGGAAATTGTTGCTTGAACAATCTCTGCTACGAGAATGCATATTGCTTTGAATGGAACACTCAAATGTCGTTGTGTCTTTGAAAACTTAGCTGGGGATTCTTTTCACTTTTCAAATATATAGAAGCTGAAATTTTCATTTGATTTCCAAATATGTCGTTGAGAACATTAATTGGTTTCTTCTTGCATCACACAAACATATGCATAAAATAGTTTATGCTCTTCCGCATATGTGTATTAACACAAGACCAACCCCTTCAAAGTTCGAGTAGAGATTTTGCCCCATAAAATTCGGTACAAAAAAAAAAAGACTAACCAAAACAATCTTCAACACGATCAACAGAAGTACAAAAATGCTAACCCAAAAACTGGTGCCATCGTATATTTCTGGTCAAGCATTGCGACTAGTCAGTATGTTAGAGAGAGAGAGAGAGAGAGAGAGAACCTGCAGCAGCTGTGGCAACCTTATCTTGTTTGGAGTCTCTAACGTTGAGGATGAGCCTAGTCTTGTAGGAAGGGTTCGAACTATAAAAATCAGAGAGAGACATGTTAATGCAGGTCAATCCCATCTGACCCATCTGCGTCTCCAGATCAATGATCACCCCAATGTTCACCGCGATCGTTGTTGGATTGCTATTGTTGCTGCCCTGCGCCACTGCTGGGTGAGTGCCATTGCTCAAGGTGACGACAATCGGGAAAAGGGAGAGAGCCAAAAATAGGAGCTTTTCAGCATTGAACGAGAATCTTGGAGGAATCATTGAAAAGGGTTTTGCGAAAAGGCAAATGTGTGTGTGATAGGGAGGAAAGAGGGAAGAAGGGGGGTGTTGTGGGGTTTGGGTGGTTGGATGATATTATAATGACTACGATGTATTTATAGTGGGGAAGAGCTTTGAATAGAGCTTTGAAAAAGTAAGACAAAGCATGGAAAGCTTCTACTCAAGGATTGTTGGGCATGGACGTGACCTCTAGCAGTACTAATAGTTCATGGTTTTTTCTAACCTCTTTCATACTCCTATTGTCTTTCGTAGAAAGTTCATATAGCCTTGTCTATTCTTCAGTAAGCCCAAACATCTATCTCCTTCCTTTATTATGCAGAGAAGTCCAGATAGCTCTGTTTGAAAGGTTTCCATAGTTGGTTCTGGTCATGCTAAAATTAGGATAATTTGTTTCCACCACATTATTAATTTTCTAGTCTCCTTTCTCACCTATACCAACGACCACCAACCTTCCATTTGAAGTTTATTTTACCACAACTAAAAAATAATAAAGTAACTAGAGTTATATTATTATTTTTTTTGTTGATTCTACTCTACTCCTACTCTAACTTTCATTTTCAGATTTTTGTCCTACCTTCTTGCAAGATATGAGAGTCAAAACCCACACCTGATACTAAATCGTCCCCACCTCAACCCTTCTGAGAAAGTGGAGATTCAAATCACCTACATCTCCTTTCTCATATGGAAAGGGTGACCACTAAGGGAAACCCTAGTGGTTAAATGGAATTATATCATATGTAGGATTTTGTTCCGATCAACCATAAAGCAATGGACACATGTCGGTCGCACATATCCTAGTTAAGTTTCACGTCATTACGCAAGTCATTCACTTAAGTTGCATTTGAATTCCATGTGATCATGCAGGTCACTTGGACATGTCGTTCAATTTTTCGTGTCATAATGTCACGCCCCGAACCCCGAAACACGTGAACATCCCACCTTGGTCATACAAATGCGACATTCCCAGGTAGTGTCGCCGACCCAATTAATTCATTATGCACATGCGGAACATGTTAATTAACCCCTGACAAAAACTCAAGGGATAGGAAAGCAAGAAATAATTACAATCACAACCAAACATACTTTCATAAACAAATAACCTCCCGAGGTTTACATATATACCAAAAAGGGGCATGTTTACAAAAAAGGGATCAGTCCACCAAAAAGAATAAACAGTCCTATGACTACTAGTCGGACACGCTCCTCGATCCCACTTCAGACTGGACAGTCTCCAAGGGTGGTGATTCCTCCATCTACGGTCCTGAAAAATTTTGGCCCACAACGGGGTGAGACATCGTCTCAGCAAGTTCAACCCCCTAAACCCCTATTAGAAAGCAAATACACCCAGGGTGGCCTAGCCCCTCACACAGACAACTTACCTCGTCTCAATTCCTCCCTGCAGGTTAGCACAATTTATATCACACAATCTCAGGTAATAATAATAATTCAAATAATTGGAACGGCATCACTTTCATATAAGTTACAATCGCACTTGGCATACATTCCAATCATTCACTACCACACAAGGGCATAGCCTACTCGCAAATTCAGCTATCTACTAACACTCATGTCAGGCATCGCCTCCCTCCCATGGAGTGCGGCTTCGTCACTACGTCGACGGCATTCCAGAAGGAGCATGGGTTCAGTTGGCCTAGCCTCTACTGCGACCCGAGCCACGTCACTCACTAACGGCAATTCACAAGGAGAACGGGTCCAGTTGGCCTAGCCACTACTGCGACCGAGCCACGTCCCACAATGACGGCAATTCATGAGGAGAACAGGTCCAGTTGGCCTAGCCACTACTGCGACCGAGTCTACCAACCAGTACACGACAAATCATTACTGACTTCCGGACCTTCCACAATTCATTCACATACTCCAATTTCAATAGTAAACCTTAACAATCAAATTTCTGCATCAAAATCCAACACTTAGATTTTTATGGCTAAAAGCCCTATTAATCACAATCAACACTCAATTTGCCACATCCATTCATCAAATTCAAATTCTAAATGCACAGCATCAATCAACACAAAATTCTAAGCAATTGAGGCCAAAAATAATTTTTCGATTTTTTTTTAATTAAATAATAATAATAATAATAGTCGACACTCAATTTTGCCACTTCCGTTCATCAAATTCAAATTCTAAGAGCACAGCGACGATCGGCCCGAAATTTTAAGCAATTGGAGCTAAAAATAATTTTTCGAGTTTTTTTTTTTTATAATAATATTTTAATGTATTTCGGAAAATAGTAAATTATTAATTTTTCCCAGAATTTTGAAACAATAAAATAAATCAAAAATAAAATCCAATAAGTCACATCAAAGCTTAATTAAATAAACACACTTAACTTTAAACTAAGCACACTTAACACTAATTAAATCTCTTAATCCAAATCACAATTAAATAAACTAAACTAACCACCTAAACCTAATTAACCTAGGCTAAGCACACTTAGGGTATCATTAACCCTCTAATCAAGGTTTAGTGAGTTAAACTCACCGGATTAGCGAGCCGAGCACGCCAAAACGACGGGGCCGACGCGAGAATCGACTTTCCTCAAGGCGGGCCGAGCAACCGGGGCCGGGAAGACGGCCAAAGAGGGGCCCGAAATTCCAGATCTAAGCTGGAATTTCGGCCCTCAACCGAGGCTGGCCGGAGGGGAAAATGGGCGGCTCGGGCGCGGAGGAGGCGGAGGAGCGGCGGCGGCGAGCTGGCGGCGACGGGCGGTGGAGAAGGGGCGGCACTCGGGCAGGGCAGCGCGCAGGCGGAGCGGCGCGCAGGCGGATGGCGTGTGGGCGCAGCACGCGGTGTGCGGGCGCAGGCGCGCAGCGACGGCGGTCCGGCGGCGATGGCAGCGGCGATCCGATGGCAGCTGTTTCCCCTCCCCCTTCCAAGCTCCTTTGGTTGCTGGTTTTTGAAGAAAATGCAGAACAAGAATGGAGGAAGAAAGCTACGGGAGGAAGAAGAAGAAGAAGAAGAAGAAGAAGAAGAAGAAAGAGGGAGGAGAGAGAAGGGGGCTTTTCTTGTCTTTTTCTCTTTTTCTTTAACCCACAAAAATAACCCCCATGACATCGCATGTGATGTCATACCCCACTAAGTTCAACCCTCCACAATCTTAGTCCAATGGGTCCAATTTCATTTTCCGCCGAGGCCTAAAATCTCGTACCTTGAATTTCTCAAATCCAATCAATTCTTGTCCAATTGAGCCCAATTAAAATCCATAAAATTAATACATGATCCTCATAAGGTATGTGACACCCCAAGACTTCCAATTTCTTAATTCAGTCACAATTTCACGGTTAATTTCATTCTGACACGATATTAGCGCGTCCTGACCTACCGGTTAGCTTTTAGAAATTTTTATGCATTCGACTTGTGGTTGATAAATCTCAAGCTACAATGTACATCTTTGACACATTGGCGACCCTCGGTTGTCGTGAAAATCTCAAGGTTTCAAATACGAACACGGGGGACCCAATCGACGAAAAGTCGGTCCGGTCCGATCGACAAGAACAGTGTGATCTGGTGGAATCACCTACACCCGATCACATGCCTCTGTCGAGCCGACCTATCTCCGACTTCTAATTGATTTTTATCTGTGCCATAATAACCCTTGCATATTAGCCCGGTCGAAAGGTCGTTTCCTAGTCAAATTCTCGAGTCTAATGCATTAGAATCCCTTACCGGTTTCACCTGATAGACTGGTTTTCACATGAGTGGCCAACTCAAGGAAAGGAACTATATGCGTGCAGATGAAATGCCCGTCTCAATTTACTAAAAATAAAATTGGAAAATTCGGGATGTCACAACTCTTCTCCTCTTGTAAAAATTTCGTCATCGAAATTTAAACCATTACAATACTTTAAGCAAAAAGGTGGGGGTACAATTGTCTCATCGACTCTTCGGTCTCCCAAGTTGCTCCTTCAGTGCCGTGGTGTTGCCAGACCACTTTGACCAACGGAATGGTCTTGGTGCGTAAAACATGCTCCTTGCGATCCACTATCTGAACGGGGCTTTCCACGTATGACATCCTGTCATCCACGTCTATTTCTTCGAAATTTAGAACGTGTGTCGGATCAAGCTCATACTTCCTCAACATCAACACGTGAAAGACGTCATGCACTTGTGCCAACCTCGGAGGTAGTGCAAGACGATACGCCAAAGTCCCTATTCTTTCCAAAATCTCAAAGGGATTTACGTACCTCGGACTCAGCTTTCCCTTTCTGCCAAAGTGGGAAGTACCTCTCATTGGTGACACCTTTAGGAAAACGTGGTCACCAACTTGGAACTCCAATGGCCTTCGACGCTTATCCGCATAGCTCTTCTGACGGCTCTGAGCGGTCTTTAACCCGTTTCTGATAACTGCAATCGCCTCTACTGACTGCTGAACCAACTCGGGCTGTGATCTTTCTTTCCCGACTTCATCCCAACACACCGGTGTCCCGCACGCTCGCCATACAACGCTTCAAAAGGAGCCATCTCGAATACTCGTTGGTAACTGTTGTTGTAGGCAAACTCGACTGATGAAGCTGTTCTTCCCGACTTCCTTTGAAGTCCAAAACACAAGCCCGCAAAGCATGTCTTCGAGGGTTTGAATAGTCCTCTTAGACTGGCCATCTGTCGAGGATGATAGGCCGTGCCATCGCAACTTAGTACCTAAGGCACTCTGCAAGCTCTTCCAAAAAGCGGTGGTGAACCTCGGGTCTCTGTCTGAAGTAATTGTAACCGGCACTCCATGCATACGAACTATATGGCGCACATATAGATCTGCATGTCTATCCAAACTCAAGTCCTTTCGCACTGCAATGAAGTGAGCCGACTTTGTCAGTCTGTCGACCACTACCCAAATCGAATCATTCCCTCTCTGACTCCTCGGTAAACCCGTCACAAAGTCCATCGTGATGTGCTCCCATTTCCACTCGGGAATCTCGAGAGGTTGCAGAAGTCCTCCTGGTTTACAATGCTGAGCTTTGACTTGCTGACATGTCAAACACTTGGCCACATTCTTGGCGATGTCCGCCTTCATCCCTGACCACCAATACTGTTGACGCAGATTCTGATACATTTTGGTGCTACCAGGATGAATGCTATAACTGCTACGATGCGCTTCTGATAAGATCTCCTCTCTGAGCTCCACATCATCAGGTACAACCAATCGTCCTCGGAACCTCAATGTTCCATCTTCAGAAATCTGAAAGTCAGCTTTCCTTTTCTCTGTATCTTCCTGCAGGATTTTCTGGACATTTGGATTTGTCTGCTGAAGCGTTTTGATTCTGATCTGCACTTCTGGCTCAATTCTGAGGGTGGCCATAAGGTTTGAAAGGTGGCCAACCTCAAATTTGAAGCCCGAATCTCGTGCTCTCTCAAGTAGACTCCACTCCTTAAGTACCAACTGTGCAACTGAAGACTTCCTACTAAGTGCATCGGCGACCTTGTTCGCCTTTCCAGGGTGATACAAAATCTCATAGTCATAGTCCTTCAGGAGCTCCATCCATCGGCGCTGTCTCATATTTAACTCCTTCTGGGAGAATAGGTACTTGAGACTCTGATGGTCAGTGAAGATCTGGAATCTTTCTCCACACAGATAATGCCTCCAAATCTTCAAGGCAAAGATGATTGCTACGAGTTCTAAGTCATGCGTCGAATAATTCAACTCATGAGTTCTCAACTGATGGGACGCATATGCAACAACCTTGCCATGCTGCATCAACACGCAACCCAGTCCTCTAAACGACGCATCACTGTAGATCTCGAATCCTCCCGGACCGAGATGGAATAGTAAGCACGGGTGCGGTAGTCGCCCTCGCTTAAGCTCGTGGAAGCTACTCTCGCACTTATCGACCACACAAACTTCTCTTCCTTCTTGGCGGTTTTGTTAATGGCGATTCCAACAATGAAAACCCCTCTACAAACCGTCTGTAATACCCTGCTAAACCCAGAAAGCTTCTGATCTCTGTCACTGTAGTCGGTCTCGGCCAGTTAATTACTGCTTCAATCTTGGCTGGATCCACTGAGATTCTTTCCCCGGATATGACATGACCTAGGAAAGCCACACGAGTTAGCCAAAACTCGCACTTGCTGAATTTGGCATACAGCTCATGATCTCTCAAAGTCTGAAGTACGACCCTTAAGTGCCTTTCATGATCCTCGGTGCTCTTCGAGTATACTAGGATTTCGTCGATGAAAACAATTACAAATTGATCCAAGTACTCCCTGAACACACGGTTCATCAGGTCCATGAAAGCAGCTAGGGCGTTCGTCAACCCAAACGGCATCACAGTGAACTCATAGTGACCGTATCGAGTGCGAAACGCCAACTTCGGTATATCTTCCTTTCTGATCCTTAACTGATGATACCCTGTCCTCAAGTTGATCTTAGAAAATATCGACGCTCCTTGAAGCTAATCAAACAAATCATCGATCCTCGGCAACGGATAGTTGTTCTTGATTGTCACCTGATTGAGTTGTCGATAATCGATGCATAGGCGCAATGAACCATCATTCTTCTTCACGAACAGAACTGGTGCTCCCCACGGTGATGCACTAGGACGAATGAATCCCTTATCCAGCAACTCCTGCATCTGCACCTTTAGTTCTTTAAGTTCTGACAAGGCCATCCGGTAAGGAGCTTTGGAGATCGGCTCGGTCCCGGGAGCTAACTAAATCACAAACTCTACTTCCCTTTATGGCGGCAAGCCTGGTAACTCTTTTGGGAACACGTCTGGGAATTCTTGCACCACTGCGATATCTTCTATCTTCAATTCCTCCACTGTCGTATCTACGACAGTCGCCGGGTAACCTTGGCAACCCGTGTCTAGCAAACGAGTCGCCTCGAGCGATGAAATCAAGGAAATCGATGGTCCTCCTCAACTCCCAATAAATTCAAAGCTCTCACCCCCTAACGGGTTAAACTGAATTGCCTTGCGATAACAGTCTAACTTAGCTCGTTGCTTGGTGAGCCAATCCATGCCAATTATCACATCAAAATCATACATGGCTAGGACTATCAAGTCTATCCTCCCCTTTCGCTCACCAATCACTAACTTACAACCAAGACAACCTACTGAAGCTAACACTTTATTTTTCAACGGCGTAGATATGCTAATCACTAACTCCAACAACTCAGGAATTAATTCTACTAACTTAACATATCTTTCAGCTATAAACGAATGGGTAGCTCCGGGATCAAATAAAGCATAGGCGGGTTGGTCGTTCGGCAAGACCGTACACTGTGATCACATTAGGCGCATCCTCCGCCTGTCCTCTGGTGATAGCATACGCCCTTCCCTGAGCTGGAGGTCGGGTCAATCCACCTTGCGGCATCATCTGTGGCGCGGCTCCTCTGTTATGACCCGATGGTGGCGGCGGCGGCAACTGATGCTGTCCCATCGGTCTCCTGGGACAAAACCTCGCGATGTGACCATGCTGGCCACACTCATAACAAGCACCCGTCCTAGGAGGGCACGGGCACATGCCATGTCGTCTTCCACATAGACGACACATGCCATTCGGTCTCGGCGCTGGCTTTCTTATCCCACCCTGCCTGTTGGGTGGAACAGGGTATCTTCCTCCAGACATCGACCCCTTCCCTAGCCGATTACCTTCCCTATTCGAATTAAACCGCGACCCAGATGTGGCGGCTCTCTCATTCTGGTTCTTCTCGATCAGCTGCGCCCGCCTGTAAATGGCATTGTACTCCCTCAGATCTAATGGCACCACCAAGTCCCTTATCTCATGTCGGAGCCCATCTCTAAACCTTTTAGCCCAGTCTGCTGGTCTCTGAACTAGATCAGGGGCATACTGCGACAGCTCAGCGAACTTCGCTTCATACTGATCAACCGTCATGGTGCCTTGGCGAAGGCGTTGGAACTTCGCCATCTTCACCTCCCTAGCACACTCAGAGAAGTACTTCTCATAAAAGATCTCGAGAAAGGCGTTCCACTCTGGAACCACGCCTCCAGGGAACGCTATCCCTTTGGTAGTCTTCCACCAAGTACCTGCAATCCCCTTCAACTGATAGGCTGCTAGAACGACCTTCTCTGTCTCGGTGCACATCAGCAGGTCAAAGGCATTCTCCAACTCCTGAACCCATAGTGCTGCAGCTTCGGGATCTCCCACTCCCGTGAACGTCGGCGGATCCAACTTCAGGAACTGCTCCACCAGCTTATGCATAGGCCTCCCAGTGGCCACGTTCCCAGTGGAACTTCATCGGTGCTACCTCGGGCTCATCAACTAGCGCGGCGGCGGGTTGTGGCAGGGGGCGGCGGCGGGCGCGGCGGCGAAGCTGCATTGGCGGCGTTAGCGGCATTCACGGCGCGGCGAAGCGGCGGCTGCGATCCATCCTGTCACCCATCATCTCCAAATCCTCATGATCCCGGCGAACCTAGAATCCTCGGGGTTTCTACCCGGCATCGGCGAAGGCGATCTTTGCACCACTCGCGCCGGCCTCGGCGGCGCTCTCCCAGGGCACCACGGGCATCGATTCTCATCAATGGCCCACCCCGAAACACGAGGCCTGCTGCTCTCTTCCTAGCAGCTCTCGGTTCTCGGTCACTCATGCTACAAGCTCAATATAGATACTTGTTTGCAAATTCCAATACCACATTAGAATCTGAGTGACCTCACCAACAAGTTAACACACAGCTATCAATCACATGCACCAGTAATATTAAAAGTCTTTCCTACCAACTATCCCATGACTCACTCACTCCTTATCACTCCATACACAAACCATGCTTTGATACCACTTAAACAGGGATGTCACGCCCCGAACCCCGAGACACGTGAACATCCCACCTTGGTCATACAAATGCGACATTCCCAGGTAGTGTCACCGACCCAATTAATTCATTATGCACATGCGGAACGTGTTAATTAACCCCTGACAAAAACTCACGGGATAGGAAAGCAGAAAATAATTACAATCACAACCAAACATACTTTCATAAACAAATAACCACCCGAGGTTTACATATATACCAAAAAGGGGTCTGTTCACAAAAAAGGGATCAATCCACCAAAAAGAATAAACGGTTCTATGACTACTAGTCGGACACGCTCCTCGATCCCACTTCGGGCCGGGAGTCTCCAAGGGCGGTGATTCCTCCATCTACGGTCCTGAAAAATTTTGGCCCACAACGGGGTGAGACATCGTCTCAGCAAGTTCAACCCCCTAAACCCTCATTAGAAAGCAAATACACCCAAGGTGGCCTAGCCCCTCAGACAGACGACTTACCTCGTCTCAATTCCTCCCTGCAGGTTAGCACAATTTATATCACACAATCTCAGGTAATAATAATGATTCAAATAATTGGAACGGCATCACTTTCATATAAGTTACAATCGCACTCAGCATACATTCCATTCATTCACTGCCACACAAGGGCATAGCCTACTCGCAAATTCAGCTATCTACTGACACTCATGTCAGGCATAGCCTCCCTCCCATGGAGCGTGGCTTCGTCAATACGTCGACGGCATTCCCGAAGGAGCATGGGTACAGTTGGCCTAGTCTCTACTGCGACCCGAGCCACGTCACTCACTGACGGCAATTCACAAGGAGAACAGGTCCAGTTGGCCTAGCCACTACTGCGACCGAGCCACGTCACACAATGATGGCAATTCACGAGGAGAACGGGTCCAATTGGCCTAGCCACTACTACGACCGAGTCTACCAACCAGTACACAACAAATCATTACTGACTTCCGGACCTTCCACAATTCATTCACATACTCTAATTTCAATAGTAAACCTTAACAATCAAATTTATGCATCAAAATCCAACACTTAGATTTTTATGGCTAAAAGCCCTATTAATCACAATCAACACTCAATTTGCCACATCCATTCATCAAATTCAAATTCTAAATGCACAGCATTGATCAGCACAAAATTCTAAGCAATTGAGGCCAAAAATAATTTTTCGAGTTTTTAATTAAATAATAATAATAATAGTCGACACTCAATTTTGCCACTTCCGTTCATCAAATTCAAATTCTAAGAGCACAGCGACGATCGGCCCGAAATTTTAAGCAATTGGAGCCAAAAATAATTTTTCAAGTTTTTTTTTATAATAATATTTTAATGACTTTCGGAAAATAGTAAATTATTAATTTTTCCCAGAATTTCGAAACAATAAAATAAATCAAAAATAAAATCCAATAAGTCACATCAAAGCTTATATTAAATAAACACACTTAACTTTAAACTAAACACACTTAACACTAATTAAATCTCTTAATCCAAATCACAATTAAATAAACTAAACTAACCACCTAAACCTAATTAACCTAGGCTAAGCACACTTAGGGTATCATTAACCCTCTAATCAAGGTTTAGTGAGTTAAACTCACCGGATTAGCTAGCCGAGCACGCCAAAACGACGGGGCCGACACGAGGATCGACTTTTCTCAAGGCGGGCCGACCAACCGGGGCCGGGAAGACGGCCAAAGAGGGGCCCGAAATTCCAGATCTAATTTGATTTAAATGTCATTATGCATGGATTCGCTCAAGCCGTATTTGATTTGTACATCATTCACACAGGTCATTTGCTTATGTTCTATTCAAATTCTATGTCATTGCACACGTCCTTCGAGTGTGTTGCATCAGAATCTCTCACCCTTCCATAGTCATTCATACTTTCTTATTCGATCTCCATGTTACCCTAGATGCCAGTTGGGTTCCACATCATAGTACATGTTGTATTCGATTATCCCATGTGTCATTTATACATGTCATACGCACTTTTTATATTCAATTACTACATATGATTAGCATATGTATTATTCAAACACCACGTGTCATGCATAGCATATTTAAAATTGATGGGGAGAGAAATTGTCAGGACAAAAATACCGAATTAGAGAAAGACATTGTGGATTGATCTATCTACTTCTTTGGACTATATACTAGGTATCTTCTATGTCAATTTTATATTATGATCATCTATAAAGTCTTTTGTTAAGGATAAAGGATAATTCGACTTTTTCAACAAATTATGCTCTCAACAGAACTTCCAAACTTCGTGGAATTCTCCCAAAATCAAAATGAATATGCTTATATGCTAATTACATGCTTTTGAAACTCTAAATCATCGTTGTCTATGAAGAAAAAGTTTAAAAAATTTACTCTCGATTTTCTGCACAGTTTTTCTTGCTAGTTAGTTGAATTGACCTCTTAGACCCAAAAAAAGACAAAACACTGGATCAAAGAAATAAGTTATGGTTTGATTTATCTTCATTGGAGTATATACAAGATGAATGTTCTCAGTCCTCAATTAAGCGTGGAATTAAAAGGCAATGCCCTATTAAAAGCATTGGAATTCTACAGAATGGTGGTCCTGATCTTGATCAGCTACCAATATCTACGCGAGTTGAATCTTTCCAAGTCTAGAAGCATATACAAGTCAAGCAATGTCATATTGGCAGTGCATGCCCTGCTAGAGATTACCGTGAAATTTCCAAGATTAGTTGAATATACTAATTACAAGCAATGAAAATTTCAGTTGGAATTATTTTTACTATATATCCAAACGCCATGGGCTTTTAATGCTTGCATTTTACCTAGAGGGTCATATCAAATAGGAATCAGAGCTTGTTCTTGTCGCGACCCAATTTTTCGATGAGGTGAGGAATCACCTAAAAACTAGGTTAATGGATTACTAAGTCCGAAGACTTGGCGCGGACTCTCCCAAGCCCTACCAATCGCGACTTGATACTAAGAAAAAGACCCATTAAAACATGCAATTATATTTCAAATTGGAGCCGCCACTAACCAATTAAGGCTGATTAGAAACCCAGGTAAATTATGGGAGAATACTTTACCTTTTACGAACCAGAGATTTAATGGATTCGGGGACATGGTTACGCTAGATTAATCTAACGCCCTTTCGGTACCTTAAGAAAAACATTTTTGCAGGCAGTCTTGATTAATTTTAACCTAAGATACTAACATGCAAATGATGGTCATGCGGGTGCACAATCAATTAAATAACATTCAATAAATCAAAATGCTAAGAAATTATAAACCACAACTTTATTAAAGTCCACTCCCTAAGAAAACATTTTAAAAAATGCTAATTAAAATGCATGCCCTAAACATGATTTCTAAATGACATGACACCTAACTTTTATTATTATGCAATCTTAATCTAAAATTAATATGCATGAATTTTACTTTAATGATATGTGAAATGCAATTTATATGGCCTAATTTGAACTATATGTATGCAATCTGATTTATGCAATCCTAAATGTGCATATACTACATGACATGAGATGCATGATATAACAATTTTATATGCATGTTCTTTTTGTGATTTTTTTAATGATTCTCTTTTATGTAGGCAACCTACACTAAATAAAGATGATATTAAATGGGATTAATTATAAACTCACCTATTAATTAACTAAGTAAATGATTTTTTTTATTAAAAATGTTAATTATATGCAATTAAAAATTACACGATGGGATTACTAAAACATGATAAGTATGATGCAATCCTAATTTATTAATATGTAAATTCTAATTAAATGTGCCTACTATGCAAACTAGCTAAAATGCACCTAATATTCTTTATTGAAATTAAACAAACTAATTAAGCTATTCAAAATGGAATAATTTCCTAATTCAATTTCAGGATTAATTTGATTTTAAACCTCATTTGTCTTAGAAAATCATTTTTTTAAAACTTTTTTATTATCTTTTCATATTATGAAAGCATGCAAATAACTAAGGATGAAATCCTAAAAATAATCATAAAGGTTAATTTATTAAACCTACGTGTCTAAATTAATAAACCTATATGACCTATATGCTCATGCAAATTTTTAACTTTTCACTATTTCTTTTTATATTTTCATTTTTTTTAACAAGCAATTATTTTTACCTAAAAACTAAGATAAGAATTAAAATAATTGAAAAGATAATCCGTTGTCTCACGGATTAAGTTAACAATTATTTTAACTCTACAAATCACAACGAGGGAATCAAAATAATTACAAATTTGGTCCGAAATCTTACGGACCAAATTAAATAATTATTGTGATTTAACAATTGAAATTCTACCAAAACAAACTCAAAATTAGTATAATTAAAAAAGTGACCCGATGTCTCTCGGATCAAATTAATAATTATAGTAATTTTAGGGACAATTCCTATGGATAATGCCTATAGGAATTATAACCTAAAAGTTACCTCACAATATTCAACTTAAAAAAAAATACTAAGACTAACTAAAAGTTAAGTAAAATAATATAAAATAAGAAAAATAAAAATAAGAGAAAAATAAGCAACCTAAAGAAAATGAAGGGCAGCCAATCCGTCGGTCCGGCAAAGGGTTGCCGTCGGTCGGAGCTCCGGCGAGGGGACCGGCGGAGGTGCGGGGTCTGGCGCGGCTGGGTCGCGGGTTGCTTGAGCAATCACGGACACGGGGCTGGCTGGGGGCGACGGGCACCGGCTGGGTGTGGGTCTTCGGGTCTCTCGGGCGAAGGCGCGGCGTGTAGTGGTCGCGCGGGCGAGGAGGGCAGGGACGGTCGGTGCGCAAGACGCGCACAGCAAGTCGTCGCGATGAGCTTCGTGCGTTGGGTCGCACAATGGTGTGGAAGCTTCCGGATTTGAGTTGCTGCAAATTGCAGCAACGGCGTCGGCTTGGGCGAGTGGCGCGACGGGGCGTCGAAGCTCCGGTGTTGTAGCGACTTCCGGTGGGCGAGGCAAGGCGAGGCGTTGCTGGTGCAATGGCCAGCGTGGGCTCTCAAGCCGGTGTAGCGTCGTGGGGATCGAGCTGCTGGGGAGGTCCCGCAGGCGTTGTTTGGCAATGGGCAGAGACGTCGGTCCGGCAAGGGTTGTGTCGCAAAGGGCGTTGTTCGGCGGCGGCGGGAGCGTCGGTGCGAGATCGCGGCGGAGCTCCGATGGTGGCGCGTGGTGTGGCGGAAGGGCGAGGGAAGGAGGAATGATGGATTGCTATGGCTTCTCCGCAGGCGAGGCGGGGAACTCCGGCGTGGACTGACGGAGGCGGCGCGGTGGTGGCTCCGAGCACTCCGGTGGCGTCGGGTGGAGGCGAGCAGCAAATGGGGGCAGCGAATGTGGGGAAGATAATGAACAGTAAATATCCAATCACTTCCCCCCTTTGCTGCTTCTGCTTTTACTTTTCACTTCTTCTTTTTGCTTTTTTTCTTCTCCACGCACGGATGGACTCTCTCTTTTCTGTTTCTTTCTTTTCTCTTTTTTCTCGAGAAAGAAAGGAGAAATGGTTCCCTTTTTGACCCAAGTGTACGAAACTTCTGAATTTCTTTTTGATTTTCTCGAGTTCGTACGAAGAGAAGCCCCCCCTTTTTCACATCTCGCACTCCCCATTTATAGAGTAAAAAGCAGATAAAATTTGTTTTGCCGCTGAAGATTTTCCGATATAGTTGCACACATTCGTTCAACCTCTCAACAAACAAGTGGCTCCAAAATCGCACGGCCATTTAATTTATGAATTTCAAAGTTTCAAAATTTCCCTCTAATCAAAGATTATCCTCTATTTCTAATTCCTAAATTTAAATTAGGTGTTAATAAGTGGAAATAAAAACTGAAATTTTTTTTATTTTCGAATTTTGAAATGAAAATTTTAAAAACCAAATTTAACTTATTATTTTTTAAATATTAGGTGTCAACAGCTGCCCCTCTTTGAAGGGAGGCTCGTAGAGGTTTCCTTCAAAGATATATGACACCTAAATTTAAACCATGCAAGATGAAATATGCATATGCAAATGTTAATGACTTGACTCTTTTTTTTTTTTTTTTTTAAAAGAATTAAGGATGCAATGTAAGTGCAATGATTCGGTCAGGAACATAGATCTCTATATGTCTATGACCAATGAAATGCAAATGCAAAGAAGAACACACACCTATCATACTTGTTTGGGGATTTAGGTGTGAAATGATTTCGATGAGACCTGTCAATCATCTGGAACTCCCTTTTGATAATTGAAAGGCTCAAAGTCTTTAGGGATCTGGAATTCTCATCAGATTCTAAGCACCTGGAAATTGCATCAAGTACTTGAAATTTCAAAAAATCTGATTCTTATATCAGACATTTGAAAACATTTACTAAACATCTGGAAATCACATCAGATGTTTGAAAAGACAAACACTTGGAAATCGCATCAAGCATTTAAAGGTTCAAATATATGGAATTCACACCAGACATTTGAAAACATCTTATAAATAGATACTTGGAATTCTCATCAAGTACAAAGATGACTGAATAAACTCAAGGTTTCAAAGACAATTTTTTTTTGGTCTTTGAAGAAAAATTCAATAAAAGTCCATGCATGATGGCTTTATCAAGCTTCTACCGGAAAAATTATCACCAGGATAATTTTCAGTTATAGCGTGAATCTCTTGAACATGCTAAATGAGACACTTTTGGTGTGAAAAGGCTTTTCACTCGCTCTCATTTAAGAAGGGTTATTTGTCCCGACCATTGATGCGGGAATATATCACTCAATCTTATCATCATCTTGTCGACAAGAATTCGAATTTTCTTGCAAGCAGTACGACCTTACCAATCTGAGAGGTCTTTGTCAATGATTGTAATGCAGGCTTGGTCAATGGCTTAACAAAGGACTCTTCGAGTCAAAGCAAATTGAACGAATGATTCTGTAATCATCTCCGGGTTTACAAGTCAAGAACCCTGCAAAATGATAAAGAAATAATCTTGCTCGCACTTCTTCGAGCAATGCTTAAAACATATGAATTCCTATGTTAATTCAAATGCCCTAATCTGAAGAGACTTTGTAAGGGACGTAACATAGGCTGGGTTCATGGGTTGAAAAACGAAAGGATTGTTAGGCTCAAAGGTGTGTATAAGGGTCAAAGTTGGTGATCATCATGACATTGTCACCAGTTTTCTTTGCCATGGATTGTCTTCTTGACAGATTTCTTTATTGGCTCAAAAGTTTATCACTTGATGCCAATGATTATTCAATTGGAGATTTTTTTTCTCAACATTTTTTTTAAATCATTTTCTTTGATGATAGACATTGGTCAAGCACATTGCTTTTTTTTTTTATGCCTCCAATTCATCAGTCATTTCTCTCTTTTTCACGGGCATTGGTCTTGCTTTTACCAGGCACACTGCTTTTTCATGCCCCTTAGTTCTATTTTAATTTCAGTTCTTGCACACAATGTGTGTATCAAGTATACTTTAAATGACACTCGAACTTTCAAGGGTCTTTATATGTCTCTTGTCTTGCCCCAGTGTGGGGGATGATCACCAACTGGGTTTAAAAGAAATGAAATAGCAGGCTCAAGTGGGCTATTCAAAGGATATAAGTGTGTAGGATAGTGAAAGAAATGCTCTTCGTCATCCTAAGGCACTTAAATTACCATATGAATTCAATGTAATAGCATAACTTGAAGATTGATGCAAGTGAAAGCAAGAAAATTTCAATTCATTTTCTTCACTTCATGACGTCATTTTTATCTTCTAGTTGCCCCGATGTGGGGTGGTTCTTGACAGGGGTAATTTGAAAAGAACATCCATAAGTGTATGGGCTCAAAAATGGTTAAGCAATGGAACACCTGTAGTGTTTGGGATAGAGAAATGAACTGCCTCTCGTCATTTCAGCTGTCGTACTTTTCGCAAGAAAATTCTTCACCTTGAAATACAAAATGTTTCCACACTCACCTCACAATATATAGACAGGGGACGGTGTATGGGATTAGGCTTGCCTTTCACACCTCATTTAGCATGCTCAAGTAACTCGACATCTTTCACTGAATTATCCATTTTGATAAATTTCAAGTGGAATTGACGAATTGCACAATATCATGTGAAAGCATTCTATAATAATAAAGAGGGCATGCTCATAAAGTCAAAACTATTATGTGTCCATGTCTTGCCCTTCCTTTGTAAATGAGCTCATGTGTGCAGGGTTGCACCTGAAACATAAAGCAGATAATTAAAAAATCAAACAGGGTAAATTAGATGCATGCTGAATTTTTTATTTTGAAATTTTTTTTCAAAGGGAACATGAAGAAGCCCAGCCTTCAGAATTAGCTCCTTGCCGTTTTCTTTTGGTAGGATTTCATCACAGGGCTAGTTTGGTGTACTTCAACATGCCCTTAAAACATGAAAATCTCAATGTATTTTATTGGATGAAAAGCAAATTACATTATTGAAATCAGGGAAGTCCTAGAATTGAAAATGCAAATATGCAAATACGGAAAGCGATAAAGACTCCTGCGCAGAGGAGTGTGCAAATAGTTAAAATTCTCCTACTCTCGAGCTTCGTCACTGAACACTTCAGTCATTCCTTTGAGTGCATCATCAGAGCTCTCAATCTTTGGAGGTGCGGGATCATCTATGCCACCCCATCCATCTGGGATGATATCCCGTGGGTCGATGTAAGAGCTGGGAGGAGCCGAATACCTTACATAGTAATCGAACTTGCCACTTGGTTGCCCCAGGGTATCCATCACTTCTGTTTCCTCATGCCTCATTTGAAGCACGATGGGCTCAGCATCAAAATTGAAAATGACATTCACAGCTTCTAGGTGATCAGGGAGTGGGTTATTCTGGATGTTTGGCTGTCCATCGCGGAATGAGACCACCTTGGCGTCCAAAAGATTTTGGATTTTGTGTTGCAGTGTATAGCAATCGTCAACAGAATGCCTTACCTCCCCCATATGATAAGCACATGTCTTGGACGGATCATAGTTGGGGAAACGCTCGGGATTAGGTCGCTTAGGCTCCTTAGCGAGTAATCCGTTTTTCTGAAGAGTCGGCAAGATCTTGGACAATGGCTTAGGAAGAGGTGTAAATTGACGCCTGGAAGAGTTCTTATGTGGCCAAAGAATGGTCGTGCTCCTCCCTGTTGAGTGTTCGAAGTTGGGCGAGGTGCCTGAACATAAGCTACATTAACCTCTGCTATAGGTTCCTTATCCTTCTTGGCAAAGACTCCCCTATATGAGCTGGTTTGATCGGACGCCCATCCATCACGCGGGGCTATTTCAATTCGCTCACCAACAGGGACTAGCTGATTGAACGACTCGGCGATCCTAACATCCGATTTCGATATTCAGGCGGGAGTGTCTTCATGAACAAATCCATCAACTCCTTTTCGCCGGTTCCGGAGTAATTTGAGCAGCTACGAGACCTCCATCTCGTGACATATGCCTTGAAAGATTCCATCTTCTTCTTCTCGGTGTGAAGTAAATCCTCTCGAGATGGAGTGACATCAATATTATACTTGTACTGCTTGAAAGAAGGCATCGGTCAAATCCTCCCAAGTCTCTAGGAGATTAATCTTCTTCATAATATACCACCGGAGTGCCGGTCTGTCAGGCTTGCTTGAAATTGCTGAATCATCAGGGGTATGTTATCAACATATGGGGTCATCCTAACCACATAAGTCTGCAAATGGATCTTTGGGCAAGAAGTGCCATTATACTTTTCAAAGTCTGGCATTTTGAACTTCTTTGGTATCTTGATCTTCGCATAATGGGACAGATCAGTTGGGTCTTGATTAAATACACCCTGCAGCTGCTTGAGTTTCTCCTCGATTTTCGCCAAGCGTTTTTCTTGCTCAGTCTTCAGTACAGCCGTCTGTATCACTTGTATCTCCTCGTCCACAATGATTTGAGGCGTGTCAGTAGTTTTCTCCCTAGAGACATCATTAGAGCTTGATGGGCCACTTGTGGATACATTCTTGCCTTTATCTTTCGGATCAGCCATAGTAGCATGTTGTGGTAACACCACTTCGACTTGCGGAGCTGATGGGACAGTATTTGCTTGGAGAGAATCTATTTGTTTAGAAAGCCGCTCAAGGACATTCAAGACTTGCTTCATTTCTGTTTCGAGGGCAACGATACGAGCTTGTTCAGCAACACGTATTTGTTCGGCGTGATCAGCCATTGTTACTCTAGAACGAGTACGGATTGGCGATCTTGGGTGAGCCGTGTTGTTACCTAAGAAGAAAAAAGATAATATAAGAAACAATGAGAAGATAGGAAAATGGCCCATGACAATGGTCTAATCATCTCATTTTAAATGTTTGAACCAAACTCCGTAACAATGAACCAAACTTCCTAACAATGAACTAAGAATTCAAATCCCTAAACATTGAACTAAAATTAAAACATCTCATTTTATATGCTTTCGGGAACCCAACGCCTTGCGAAGCTTCTTATTTTTTAGCTTCAATCATTTCCACTTTCCGCTTAAGATGCTCAATTTGTGCTCGTTGGGTGGGCTTCTCGGTCACATCAGGGACCACTGGAACATAAGGCCCGGTCGCCTTGATCTAACTGGTCCAGCCATATTTTGAGCTCTTTTTGGAGAGGAAATAAATTGTACGTCGGCTTTCCCCATTGCATATAAGACAAAACTGACGACGAAACCTATTGTCATGGACCGAGAAATTATAATAAAGTAAGTAAATTGCAAAGTAGAAGTTTAGACAACTTACTTTTACCAGAAAATGGATGACAATCACATAGACACACGCATGAAATGTGCGGCTCGATTTCTATCTAGATGGCTTAACAAAATGGAGCTAAGGGGATGATCTGATCGTTGCAGTCTCGCATTAACGTGTCAGGTCCCCCTAACTCCGGCTTAGTCGAATGGAATGTCCAATAATCACGCAATCTCGCGGATATAGACAAACACATTTGACACCATGAAAGAAATTTCGGAGAAGAGAAGGTCAACCTCTACATAGCAGTCTCGCTTTAGAGGAAGTATCCTTCTCAACACCATCCTAGAAATCCTATCGCAGCCCAGGTCCGGCTACAGGTCGTGTGTGCAATGTGTAGTGCAAAAAAATTTAAAAATCATGCACAACAATTTATAATACAAACAACACTTCAATATAGGGAAAAATAAATCATTTATCTTTACACCCTCCTGTAAAACAAGGATTAGCAAAGACTACTCCCCTTATACCTCCCATCTGCAAGAACATTTAACACCTTACAAATGTTAGTGACATACCTGGTGTCCTTGCTGCCAAACAAAAATATTTTTTTCAAAAGAAACAGGCCTATGTCCACTATGAGTTTTAACTCTAAGTCCCTAGTGGAGTCGCCAAGCTGTCGCGACCCAATTTTTCGATGAGGTGAGGAATCACCTAAAAACTAGGTTAATGGATTACTAAGTCCGAAGACTTGGCGCGGACTCTCCCAAGCCTTACCAATCGCGACTTGATACTAAGAAAAAGACCCATTAAAACATGCAATTATATTTCAAATTGGAGCCGCCACTAACCAATTAGGGCTGATTAGAAACCCGGTAAATTATGGGAGAATACTTTACCTTTTACGAACCAGAGATTTAATGGATTCGGGGACATGGTTACGCTAGATTAATCTAACGCCCTTTCGGTACCTTAAGAAAAACATTTTTGCAGGCAGTCTTGATTAATTTTAACCTAAGATACTAACATGCAAATGGTGGTCATGCGGGTGCACAATCAATTAAATAACATTCAATAAATCAAAATGCTAAGAAATTATAAACCACAACTTTATTAAAGTCCACTCCCTAAGAAAACATTTTAAAAATGCTAATTAAAATGCATGCCCTAAACATGATTTCTAAATGACATGACACCTAACTTTTATTATTATGCAATCTTAATCTAAAATTAATATGCATGAATTTTACTTTAATGATATGTGAAATGCAATTTATATGGCCTAATTTGAACTATATGTATGCAATCTGATTTATGCAATCCTAAATGTGCATATACTACATGACATGAGATGCATGATATAACAATTTTATATGCATGTTCTTTTTGTGATTTTTTTTAATGATTCTCTTTTATGTAGGCAACCTACACTAAATAAAGATGATATTAAATGGGATTAATTATAAACTCACCTATTAATTAACTAAGTAAATGATTTTTTTATTAAAAATGTTAATTATATGCAATTAAAAATTACACGATGGGATTACTAAAACATGATAAGTATGATGCAATCCTAATTTATTAATATGTAAATTCTAATTAAATGTGCCTACTATGCAAACTAGCTAAAATGCACCTAATATTCTTTATTGAAATTAAACAAACTAATTAAGCTATTCAAAATGGAATAATTTCCTAATTCAATTTCAGGATTAATTTGATTTAAACCTCATTTGTCTTAGAAAATCATTTTTTTTTTAACTTTTTTATTATCTTTTCATATTATGAAAGCATGCAAATAACTAAGGATGAAATCCTAAAAATAATCATAAAGGTTAATTTATTAAACCTACGTGTCTAAATTAATAAACCTATATGACCTATATGCTCATGCAAATTTTTAACTTTTCACTATTTCTTTTTATATTTTCATTTTTTTTAACAAGCAATTATTTTTACCTAAAAACTAAGATAAGAATTAAAATAATTGAAAAGATAATCCGTTGTCTCACGGATTAAGTTAACAATTATTTTAACTCTACAAATCACAACGAGGGAATCAAAATAATTACAAATTTGGTCCGAAGTCTTACGGATCAAATTAAATAATTATTGTGATTTAACAATTGAAATTCTACCAAAACAAACTCAAAATTAGTATAATTAAAAAAGTGACCCGATGTCTCCGGATCAAATTAATAATTATAGTAATTTTAGGGACAATTCCTATGGATAATGCCTATAGGAATTATAACCTAAAAGTTACCTCACAATATTCAACTTAAAAAAAAATACTAAGACTAACTAAAAGTTAAGTAAAATAATATAAAATAAGAAAAATAAAAATAAGAGAAAAATAAGCAACCTAAAGAAAATGAAGGGCAGCCAATCCGTCGGTCCGGCAAAGGGTTGCTGTCGGTCGGAGCTCCGGCGAGGGGACCGGCGAAGGTGCGGGGTCTGGCGCGGCTGGGTCGCGGGTTGCTGAGCAATCACGGACGCGGGGCTGGCTGTTGGGCGACGGGCACCGGCTGGAGTGGGTCTTCGGGTCTCTCGGGCGAAGGCGCGGCGTGTAGTGGTCGCGCAGGCGAGGTGGGCAGGGACGGTCGGTGCGCAAGACGCGCACAGCAAGTCGTCGCGATGAGCTTCGTGCGTTGGGTCGCACAATGGTGTGGAAGCTTCCAGATTTGAGTTGCTGCAAATTGCAGCAACGGCGTCGGCTTGGGCGAGTGGCGCGACGGGGGCGTCGAAGCTCCGGTGTTGTAGCGACTTCCGGTGGGCAGAGGCAAGGCTGAGGCGTTGCTGGTGCAATGGCCAGCGTGGGCTCTCAAGCCGGTGTAGCGTCGTGGGGATCGAGCTGCTGCGATGGAGGTCCTGCAGAGGCGTTGTTTGGCAATGGGCAGAGACGTCGGTCCGGCAAGGGTTGTGTCGCAAAGGCAGCTGGTGTCAGGCGACTCGGCGGTGGGGCGGCGAGGAGCGTCGGTGCGAGATCGCGGGTGAGAGGAGCTCCGATGGTGGCGCGGGTGTGGCGGCGCGGCAGCTCGGGGGCGAGGAACGCCGGAAGGAGGAATGATGGATTGCTATGGCTTCTCCGTGGCGGGAACTCCGGCGTGGGCTCCGAGCACTCCGGTGGCGTCGGGTGGAGGCGAGCAGCAAATGGGGGCAGCGAATGTGGGGAAGATAATGAACAGTAAATGTCCAATCACTTCCCCCCTTTGCTGCTTCTGCTTTTACTTTTCACTTCTTCTTTTTGCTTTTTTCTTCTCCACGCACGGATGGACTCTCTCTTTTACTGTTTCTTTCTTTTCTCTTTTTTTGTCAGAGAAAGAAAGGAGAAATGGTTCCCTTTTTGACCAAAGTGTACGAAACTTCTGAATTTCTTTTTGATTTTCTCGAGTTCGTACGAAGAGAAGCCCCCCCTTTTTCACATCTCGCACTCCCCATTTATAGAGTAAAAAGCAGATAAAATTTGTTTTGCCGCTGAAGATTTTCCGATATAGTTGCACACATTCGTTCAACCTCTCAACAAACAAGTGGCTCCAAAATCGCACGGCCATTTAATTTATGAATTTCAAAGTTTCAAAATTTCCCTCTAATCAAAGATTATCCTCTATTTCTAATTCCTAAATTTAAATTAGGTGTTAATAAGTGGAAATAAAAACTGAAATTTTTTTTATTTTCGAATTTTGAAATGAAAATTTTAAAAACCAAATTTAACTTATTATTTTTTAAATATTAGGTGTCAACAGTTCTCTATCTCCTTCATACGCAAATTCTAGGAAAGAGCACGATCATAAAGAAAAGTCGATATGTATTGTTAGTCACGAGATTAGAAAATGACATTTTTGATTAATAAATACAATATTCTCTCCAATTCATAAGTTCGACCACATGGGAAGACTAATACTAAATGTCTTTCCAGTGTTCATTTCAATAAGATAAGTCAAGGAGATAGTGGCACATTGGAAGCTTCTTATTGTCCTATTTGTTGTATTTTCTTCCTTTTCATTGATTAGTCGTCTCCAGCCAAAAATAAATAACCATTTTAACTAGCGATATGAGATTGCTAAGTGAAAAATTGCTTATGAGATCATTATAGAATTTCTCAATACATTAAGTTTGTTTCATTAATAAATATGTATTTGAACCGAGTTTGCATAAGCAATAAAACTGGTTGATAACACGAATCTAGAAAAATACTAAATTCACAAACACGAGTTGTGACTCACAAACACAAAAACTGGCTCAATAACAGAATAGATTATCTCACTTAATCAGTTAATAAAAAGAGGAAAACCAAATTACAAAAGACCATAATCTCTATTTATATCTAACAAAACCCAAATGAAATGCTAACTTTAAGATAGGAAACAAATAACTAATAAGAAAAATCTAACCTACTAATGAAAACTAATAAAGAGGAAACAAATCACCTAATATCCTAACACAACATCTAAAATAAATTAAGATAAGGCAATAAAAAAAAATCATAGTCTTTAAAACTATTCACCCTGCATCTTTATAATACTTTATGATCGAATTTATCAACTCCATCATCAGAAAAATTGAAAGCATTTTTCTCGAGAAATTCTTTGTCAAGTTCAAAGTTCTCCAGATTTTAAAAAGGAAATTCGTAAGTTTCAGCTTTTTAATCAATTTGTTGGCTACCGGGACGGCACACAAATCAACATAAGGGAGGATAAGTGGCTGGCTAGGGGTGTCATAGGCGGACCTGGGCCTCGGGATGAACCTCACAGAGTTGCTGACTTTATATTACAGGAACAGCAAACTTGGAACCAACCAAGGCTTACTCAGAGTTTTGACCCTCAATTAGTAGCAGAAATTCTCAACATTCCTATTCGGCCGCAGCACACGTCAGACCAACTTGTATGGACAGGACAACAGAATGGACGATTTCAGGTGAAAAGTTGCTACAACCTCATTAGAACCCAGCAACTAAACTTTATCCACACTCAAGCATCTTCCTCATATCAACCGCCCTGCAAGCTATGGACTGCCGTATGGAAACTCAATACCATGCCTAAGCTACGCCCCTTTCTATGGGTAATTTGCAACAACGCACTGCCGACACATCGTCTCCAACCCAATCTGCTGTTTGTGTCATACACAGAAACCCGAAACACTCGAGCATCTGTTTCTCCTATGTCCGTGGACTTTACAGGTATGGTTACATAACGAGATCAACTTTCGCTATGACCCTATAGCTGTTACTCGTATAGAACGATGGTTACTCGGCATTATAGAGACTCAGGACAGTGTACCTGCTTTTGATCTTGGGGCATATCTCCTCTGGTTTATCTGGAAAGCCAGAAACAACTTCCTCTTTAGAAATCAGCGTCCTAATGTCGACCAAGTTGTATCTTCGGCATTGACAGCGGTTCATTCGTCTTCGCGCCTTGGACAAGACGGGCGGCGATGTTGCACCCAAAACCACGATGCACATCAGATTTGGAACCCACCAGTCAGGGGATCTCTTAAAGTAAATTTTGATGCGGCTTACTTACCTAATCATCAAGACGCTTCCATCGCCTGCGTGTGCCGCAATTCATCTGGCCTTTTAATCGATGGCTTCGCGCGGATGGTGACTGCTTCTTCGGCATTGCAGGCCGAGGCGCTTGGTTTAACTCATACGCTGCATTTCTTGCTTCAGAAAGGACATCGCTGGGATCACATCTAGGTGGAAACGGATTGTCTCACTCTTGCCGCAGCTATCCACGATCCGACTTCAACGCCATGGGAATACAGGATCATCCAAGAGGCGCGATGGCTGCATCTCCGGTGCCCTAATTTTACAATTGCCTACTGCAGTCGGAAATCAAATGTCGTCGCGGACCGGGCCGCGAGAGCCTACCGGGCCTCCCTTATTTCCTCAGATTGGGCTCAACACCCTCCTCCCTTCTTGCTAGATCTTCTGTACTCGGAAATGCCGAACAATGTCCCCTTTCGTAACAGTATATAATATTTCTTTGCCTTCGATCAAAAAAAAAAATCAATTTGTTGGCTACCCTATCTGTGAGGCTCACTAGCAATTTCTCGATGATTGACATGAGGAATACTCTGAGATGGCTTGTAGTTCATCTCTTTTAATTCGTTCAAACATGGTCTTTTGTAATATTGCACAGTTTCGAACTTGATAATGAACTCTCTGGACCAAACCGCTTTAATAATAATTGCATTTTTGACCATGTCGCATTGCCTTCTCTAGCTCTGTCGATTCTCCTTCAAATCTTTCCCATCATCATAATACTGTGACTCAGAATTTACACTTCACTAGCTTCACCTCTCTATGCTCCAGGATGTCCATACAATATAAGACATTATCCATCTCTTCAGACCAATCCATGACTCCTGAACAGGACCATCAAAATAATCAACTTTTACTTTGCACTCGAATTCATCAGGCCCTTTGCACCTCATAAATTTGATTTTCTTGATAAATTCTGCCCCACCAACAACCCTGTCATAATCTTCAGGACCTCCATAGCAGTCACAGACATCATAGCCATTGCAGTCCCCACAACCCCCACAGATTTAGTAGTGGTCGTAATCACCATGAAAATTTCTTCTACCACCATTCAAATAGAGTTTAATAGGGTAGACTGGACAGCAATTGTTTCGAACCACCATCCTTATCCCATATTCATCATCAAGCAAGACAAATGCTTGAACATGACTCTCCAGCAGTCATGCCGACTCTAATACCAAGTGACTCAACAAATTTATAGATAAACATGAATCTAACGATCGGCAAACACGAACTCAGGTGCACGCACTCACCGGCCCAACTATAGAGAGATATTCTCCTTTTCTATATTCTATAAAATATGAAGAAATATGTCTAATACACAACCTAGAAAACCCAAACATAAGCTTAAGCAGTAAAGAATTCGGAAAAACAAACAAAAGCCTAAAATAATGTGGAGATATGACATGAAATAGAAAAGTGCTCTGAGACATGCCTAAACCATGAATTTTGAGGTCTGAAACGATTGCAAAAGGTGTACTCAATTTGATACGGGTACGGTGCTCAGAATAAGCTTTTTAGATTGGGACTATGGGACCGTAACCTTTCTAGATCAAAAGTCATTATCGTTTTCTCACACATTATGCGGATTGTTGTCCTAAACCGTTTGCCGAACGATCCAAAAAGCCATTGGCAGCAGTGTTTGCATCGATTCTGTTAGTTTTTTTTTTCCCTAAATTATTGTACTGGGAAAAAGATGCTTTTTACCTTCCTGCCTCGCTTTTCAACCCCACAGATGATTTCGTCCAATGAGATTTGCTGAAAGTATAGTTAAATGTTGCCCATAAAATGCGCATATAATCCAAAAGTTTTGTCTCCACTTCTAAATGACCTAAACTTAATACCTTGCAAGTTCCATGGTATATAGACGAAAATGCACTGGAATTGCTAAATAAAGTCATCAATCTAAGTCCAGTTTGGGTTTTGAATTTCTTGTCGAAGTATATGGAAAGTGTCACGCCCTTAACCCCGAGCGCGCCAACATCCCACCATGGTCATTCAAAAAGCGACGTTCCCAGGTTAAGTCGCCGACCCAATCAATTCTTTAATGCACACGTGGAAGCATATTATAAAACCCCTGACAAAAAAAATATGGGATAGAAAAGCAGGAAGCAATTTCACAACAATACACTTTCATAAATCAACGGAATTACAAACGAAGGCCTACAGCCAAAAGTCTACAAAAGACCGACTCTTAAAAAGGAACTGTCCTACGACCTACAAGTCGGACACGTTCTCCAAGGCTCCAGACTTCACCTTTGCAACCCCTCAAGGCCAACCAAAGCGATCTGGTCGCTCCGTCCACAAGGGACCTGAAAATGTTGGCCCACAATGGGGTGAGACATCATCCCAGCAAGTTCAACCCCCTAAACCCCTATTAGAAAGAAAATACACCCCGGGTGGCCTAGCCACATCACACAGAAGACTTACCTCGTCTTAATTCCTTCATGCATGTTAGCACAATTTATATTACACAAACTCAGGTAGTAATACGAATTCAAACAATTGGAACGCTAACACTTTCATAGAAACCATAGATGCACTCGGCACGCATTCCAATTGTTATTCACTGCCACACAAGGGCATAGCCTACTCTCCATTCAGCTATCTTCTGACATTAATGCCAGGCATCGCCTCCCCCCCATGGAGCGCGGCTTCGTCACTATGTCGACGGCATTCCTGAAGGAGCATAGATCCAGTTGGCCTAGCCTCTACTGCGATCCGAGTCACGTCACTACACCGACGGCAATCCATAAAAAATACAGGTCTAGTCGGCCTAGCCACTACTGCGACCCGAGCCACGTCACGGCAATCCACAAAGAATACAGGTCCAGTCGGCCTAGCCACTACTACGACCTGAGCCACGTCACGGCAATCCACAAAGAATACAAGTCCAGTCGGCCTAGCCACTACTGCGACCCGGTCTATCAACCAGCACATGACAAATCATTGCGACTTAGGACATTCCACATTTCATTCACATACTCCAATTTCAATAGTAAACCTTAACAATTAAATTTCTGCATCGAAATCCAACACTTGGGTTTTTATGGCTAAAAACCCTAATTATTACAATCAATACTCAATTGCCACATCCATTCATCAAATTCAAATTCTAAATGCACAGCAACGATCAGCACGAAATTCTAAGCAATTGAGGTCAAAAATAATTTTTCGAGTATTTTTTATATATAAATTAAATAATAATATTCAACACTCAATTTTGCCACATTCGTTCAGCAAATTCAAATTCTAAGAGCACAAAGAACGATCGGTACGAAATTCTAAGCAATTGGGATCAAAAATAATTTTTCGAGTTTTTTTTTTATAATTAAATAATAATATTTTAATGAATTTCGGAAAATAGTAAATTATTAAATTTTTCCAGAATTTCGAAACAATAAAATAAATCAAAAATAAAACCCAATAAGTCACATCAAGGCTTATATTAAATAAACCTACTTAACCTTAAACTAAACACACTTAAAACTAATTAAATCTCTTAATCCATATCACATTAAAATAAACTAAACTAACCCCCTAAACATAATTAATTGACGCTAAGCACACTTAGGGCATCATTACCCCTCTAATCAAGATTTAGTGAGCTAAACTCACCAGATTAGCGAGCCGAGCACGCCAAAACGACGGGGCCGACGCGAGGATCGACTTTCCTCAAGGCGGGCCGAGCAACCGGGGTCGGAAAGCCGGCCAAAGCGGGCCCAGAAGTTCCAGATCTTGGCTAGAACTTCAAGCCCCGTCCATGGCCGAATAGGGGAGGTCCGGCGGCGGTTCGAGCACGGGGCGGCGGAGGAGGGCGGCGGCGAGCTGGCTGCAGCTCAACGAGCCTCCGGTGAGGTGGAGTGGCGTCGGGTAGGCGGCAGGGTGCGACGGCTGGGCGGACGGAGGGGCGACGGGCCGCGAACCGGCGGGCGGAGCGTGCGCGGGCGTCGCGGCGCGGCAACGGGCGCCGATGGCGGTCTGGCACGACGGCGACGAGCGGACGGCGAGGGACGGCGGCTGGCCGGTTGCTGGTCTGCACGAGCAGCCCCTTCCCCTTCCTCTTTCTCTCCTCCTTCCCTCTCTCTCTCTCTCTTCCAAAGGTTGAAGAAGAAGTGGGCTCAATCCCCACCCTCCACTTGTCACTCTCTCCATCAATTTGGCCAATAACCATGACATGGGGTGATGTCATCTTCCACTAAGTTCAAACCCTCCACAACCTTAGTCCAATGGGTCTAATTTCTTTTTCCGTCGGGGCACGAAATCTCGTACATTTAATTTCTCAAATCCAATCAATTCTCTTGCAATTGAGCCCAATTAAAATCCATAAAATTAAAATACATGATCCTCATAAGGTATGTGACACCCCAGGACTTCCAATTCCTTAATTCAGTCACAATTTCACGGTTAATTTCACTCTGGCACGATATTAGCGCGTCTTGACCTATCGGGTAGCTTTTAGAAATTTTTATGCATTCGACATGTGGTTGATCAATCTCAAGCCACAATGTACATCTTTGATACATTAGCGACCCTCGGTTATCGTGGAAATCTCAAGGTTTGAAATACAAACACAGGGGACCCAATCGACCGAAAAGTCGGTCCAGTGCCGACCGACAAAAATAGTGTGATCGGGTGGAATCACCTACAATCGATCCCATGCCTTTGTCGAGCCGACCCATCTCCGGCTTCTAATCGATTTTTTAACTGTGCCATGATGACCCTTGCAGATTAGCTCGGTCGAAAGGTCGTTTCCTGGTCAAATTCTCGAGTCTGATGCGTTAGAATTTCTTAATGGCTTCACCCGATAGATTAGTTATCCCATGAGTGATCAGTTCAGGGAAAAGAACTATATGCGTGCAGATGAAATGCCCATTTCAATTTACTGAAAATAGAATTGGAAATTCGGGATGTCACAACTCTTCCCCTCTTATAAAAATTTCGTCCTCGAAATTTAAACCTTTACCAATTCTTAAATACAAAGGTGGGGGTATTGTCGTCTCATCAAATCTTCTCTTTCCCCAGTTGCACTTTCTGTACTGCGGTATTGCCAGATCACTTCCCAACTTGTCCAAACCATTACTAATTCAAAATGCTGAACACTTGTCCACTTTTGCGAAAATAGAAGCTGCAATAATTTGGTTCTTTTTATCTTTTTATTTTCCCCTTTTTCCACTAAGCGGCTAACTGCCGCATCGGGGATTCGAACTCCCGACTTCAAACCCCTTCCTTCATTTCCAGGTACCACTCGGCTAAAGGTACCGACAGTGTCTCGAATTGCTTCCTTTATCCATTTAATGTCAAAATCCTCCTTTGAACCCAAATTTTCAATGGATCCCGATTTAAATTCTCTTTCATCTTCCATTCTTTAACAAAACACAATGTCCCTATCATAGGCGACATTTAAGGAAAAATATATTTCCCCTACTTGAAATTCCAAAGGTCTGCGATACTAATCTGCGAAGCTAGGCTGGCGATTCTGAGTGGCCTCAAGTCTATCTCTGATAACTGCAACTAAATCACTGAATTCTGAACCAACTCTGGACCTGTGATTTTCTATTCTCTGATCTCACCACGACCAACTGAAGTTCTGTACACTCTGCTCTGCTCTGCTTCGAAAGAACCATCTGACTGTTCTATTAAAACTGGGAACCTTCTGAAAACTCTGCTGGCAACTATCGCTGTAAGTGAACTCAATGAGAAGGAGTTGTTCCTTTCCACTTCCTTTGAAAACCAACCCACATGTTCTCAACATGTCCTCAAAAATCTTAATCGTCCTTTAAAACTAGTCACCCGTATGAAGATGATAATCCGTACTATACTGTAGTTTCATTCCCAAAACACTTTGCAACTCTTCCAAAGGATAGCCATGAATTTCGGTCTCGGTCTGAAGAAATCATCACCGGCACTCAAAATAGACTAACTCTTTGACGCATGTACAACTCAACGTGCTTGTCCAAATCAAGGTTCTTTCGTACTGTGATGAAGTGAGCCGACTTTGTTAGTCTGTCGACCACTATTCAAATCGAATCATTCCCTTTTTGACTCTTTAGTAACCCAGTCACGAAATCCATCGTGATATACTCCCATTTCCACTCAGGAGTTTCAAGAAGTTACAAAAATCCTCCCGGTTCATAATGCTGGGTTTTGACCAGTTGACACATCCAACACTTGGCAACATGCTTGGCAATGTCCGCCTTCATACCAGACCACTAGCAGTGTCGACGCCAATTCAGATACATCTTGGTACTACTAGGATAATTGCTGTAACTATTACGATGAGCTTCTGACAAGATCTCTCTTTTCGATGCTACATTGTCAGGTACACACCATCACTCTCGGAACTTTAGTGTTCCGTTATAAAAATCTGGAAGTGAGGCTTCTCTCTTTTCTGTATTTGCTTGCACGACTTTCTGAATCTCTGAATCTGACCACTGAAGCGTTATGGTTCTGATTTGCACATCCAGCTTAATTCTGAGGATGGCCATAAGAGTCTAAAAGTGGCCTCCCTCAATTTTAAAACCCGAGTTTTGTGCCTTCTCAATTAAAACCCATTCCTTGAGTACCGTTTGCATTATTGATCACAACTCTAGTATTTCCAAAGTTCCAACTAGCGACGCTGTCTCATATTCAATCATTTCTGAGAGAATGAATACTGAAGGCTATGCTGATCAGTGAAGATCCATAATCTTTCTCCACACAACTAACATCTCCAAATTCAGTGCGAAGATTAAAGTTGTGAACTCTAAGTCATGCGTCGGGTAATTCAGCTCATGAGGTCTCAACTAACGGGATGTGTATGCAACAACCCTGTCATGCTGCATCACCACTCAACCTAATCCTTTAAATGACGCATCACTGTCGATCTCGAATCCTACTGGACTAGATGGAATAGTAAACACAGGTGCAGTAGTTAGCTTTTGCTTAAGCTTTTGGGAACTACTCTCGTACTTATCTTACCACACAACTTTTCTTCCTCCATCAGAGGTCTTGTTAACGGCGATGCTAACACTGAAAACTTTTCTACAAACTATCTGTAATACTCTGCTAAACTCAGAAAACTTATGACCTCTATTGTTGTAGTCAATCTTGGCCAACTGTTCACTGCTTCAATCTTGGACGGGGTCCACGGAGATTCCTTCTCCTGAAATCACACGACTTAGGAAAGCCACACGAGTTAACCAAAACTCGCACTTACTGAACTTGGCATACAGCTCGTGATCTCTCAAAGTCTGAAGCACTATCCTTAGGTGCTTTTCATGATCTTCAGTACTCCCCGAGTACACTAGGATGTCATCAATGAAAACGATTACGAATTGATCCAAGTACTTCCTAAACACACGGTTCATCAAATCCACGAAAGCAGCTAGAGTATCTTTCAAACCAAACGGCATTACAATAAACTCATAATGGCCGTATTGAGTGCGAAACACTAACTTCGGTATAACCTCATTTACAACCCCCAGCTGATGACACACTGTCCTCAAGTCAATCTTAGAGAATCTCAATATTCCTGGAAGCTAATCGAACAAGTCATTGACCCTCGGCAATGGATACTTGATATTAATCGTTATCTGATTGAGTTATTGATAGTCGATGCATAGGCGCAACGAACCATGTTCTTTCCTCACGAACAGGATTGGTGCTCCCCAAGGTGGTGCATTAGGGCGTATGAATCCCCTTTCCAACAATTCATGGAGCTGCACTTTCACTTTCAGTTCTTTCAACCCTAATAACGCCATCCAGTACGAAGTCTTAGAGACTGCCTCTGCTCCGGGTGTCAATTCAATTGCGAACTCTATTTCTCTTTCTGACAACAAATTTGACACTTCTTCAGGAATTACCCCAGAAAACTTTAGTACCACGATTATGTTTTCCATATTCGGCTCCTCAACTGACGCATCCATTACAGTTGCCATGTAGATTCGGTAACCAACAACCCGAACCAGGTCACCTTCAGTGATGAATGACAAGGAGTGAAGGTCCTCTTCGACTTTCAGTAATTCTAAACTTTTGCACTTTAATTGAACAAACCGAATTGTGTCACTACTACAATTCATAACCTTAGAAAATTCCTCGAGCCAAACCCTTTACAAAATGACTTCCAAGTCATACTTAAACAAACCCTTCAAGTACAACTATAGTCAAAGATTCGTCTTTCTATTACTTTATTACCACAATGAAAATTCTATAACCTTCACTCAAAATTCTGCTGCGCGACTCTGATAAAAACATCTCAAAAACACCATTCCCTTGATCGATGCATGGTCGACTCATTCATGCTCCCTTAGCCATCCTAATGGTGTCCTATCTGCAGTAATGGTGCTTACGCTCTCCCAAACTTATGCGGACAGTTCTTAACCTGATGGCCATGCTGGCCACATACAAAGTACGCTCTTGTTAAACTGGGACACTTAATTGATTCATGTTTCCTTCCACAAACTCGGCACACGATCGGTGAGTCCTTTGCCTCTGTTGGGTGATAGCATGCACCCTTCCTTGCAGGGGTTACATTCCAAGTACCCCACTAAATGTCTGAAGCATGTTTCCTTTGTTTTATTCTATTGACAGCGGTGACAGAAACAGCTGCAGTTCCATCCATCTGTACGGACAACCTTTGATCAAATGTCCGTATTGGCGACACTTGTACCAAGTCTTTTCCCTCTTACAGCACGTAACACATCCATGTCTTTCCTTACAGGCACAACACACATCAATCGAGTTAGACACTGACTTTCAAATTCTACTCTGCCAGTTAGATGAAAGGGGCACATTTCTTCTTACATCGGCCTTTTCTCCAATTGATTTCCATCTCTGCTTAAACTGAACTTTGATTTAGATACGGTGACTTGTTCCCTGGTCACAACTGCAATTTGGGCCTCAACAGGCGCAGTAACAACAACAGTTACGGCACTGGCAACAACAATGACAACGGCAACAACGACGGTTCAATCTTGATCTTGCTGACTCAAAAAGCTTCCTAAAGACTACCGCGCCAGAACGATCCCCACAAACCTAGGATCGCTTGGTGCTGCTACACTCTCAGTACCGACTTGCAGCGGTACTCTTACAGAATTAAATGACCCCACAAACACACTACCAAACAACTATCAACCACATGCATCAACATAATAAAAGTCTTTCCTACTAACTATCCCATGACTCATCGCACCTTATCACTCCATACACAGACCATGCTCTGATACCACTTAAACGGGGATGTCACGCCCTTACCCCGAGCGCGCCAACATCCCACCATGGTCATTCAAAAAGCGACGTTCCCAGGTTAAGTCGCCGACCAAATCAATTCTTTAATGCACACGTGGAAGCATATTATAAAACCCCTGACAAAAAAAATATGGGATAGAAAAGCAGGAAGCAATTTCACAACAATACACTTTCATAAATCAACGGAATTACAAACGAAGGCCTACAGCCAAAAGTCTATAAAAGACCGACTCTTAAAAAGGAACTGTCCTAAGACCTACAAGTCGGACACGTTCTCCAAGGCTCCAGACTTCACCTCTGCAACCCCTCCAGGCCAACCAAAGCGATCTAGTCGCTCCGTCCACAAGGGACCTGAAAATGTTGGCCCACAACGGGGTGAGACATCATCCCAGCAAGTTCAACCCCCTAAACCCCTATTAGAAAGAAAATACACCCCGGGTGGCCTAGCCACATCACACAGAAGACTTACCTCGTCTTAATTCCTTCATGCATGTTAGCACAATTTATATTACACAAACTCAGGTAGTAATACGAATTCAAACAATTGGGCAGCTAACACTTTCATAGAAACCATAGATGCACTCGGCACGCATTCCAATTGTTATTCACTGCCACACAAGGGCATAGCCTACTCTCCATTCAGCTATCTTCGACATTAATGCCGGGCATCGCCTCCCCCATGGAGCGCGGCCGTCACTATGTCGACGGCATTCCCGAAGGAGCATAGATCCAAACTTGGCCTAGCCTCTACTTTTTGCGATCCGAGTCACGTCACTACACCGACGGCAATCCATAAAAAAAATACAGGTCTAGTCGGCCCCTAGCCACTACCGCGACCCGAGCCACGTCACGGCAATCCACAAAGAATACAGGTCCAGTCGGCCTAGCCACTACTACGACCCGAGCCACGTCACGGCAATCCACAAAGAATACAGGTCCAATCGGCCTAGCCACTACTGCGACCCGGTCTATCAACTAGCACACGACAAATCATTATTGACTTCCGGACATTCCACATTTCATTCACATACTCCAATTTCAATAGTAAACCTTAACAATTAAATTTCTACATCAAAATCCAACACTTGGGTTTTTATGGCTAAAAACCCTAATTATCACAATCAATACTCAATTGCCACATCCATTCATCAAATTCAAATTCTAAATGCACAGCAACGATCAGCACGAAATTCTAAGCAATTGAGGTCAAAAAATAATTTTTCGAGTTTTTTTTTATATATAAATTAAATAATAATATTCAACACTCAATTTTGCCACATTCGTTCATCAAATTCAAATTCTAAGAGCACAGCGATGATCGGCACGAAATTCTAAGCAATTGGGGCCAAAATAATTTTTTGAGTTTTTTTTTTATAATTAAATAATAATATTTTAATGAATTTCGGAAAATAGTAAATTATTAAATTTTTCCAGAATTTCGAAACAATAGAATAAATCAAAAATAAAACCCAATAAGTCACATCAAGGCTTATATTAAATAAACCTACTTAACCTTAAACTAAACACACTTAAAACTAATTAAATCTCTTAATCCATATCACATTAAAATAAACTAAACTAACCCCCTAAACATAATTAACTTAGGCTAAGCACACTTAGGGCATCATTAACCCTCTAATCAAGATTTAGTGAGCTAAACTCACCGGATTAGCGAGCCGAGCACGCCAAAACGACGGGGCCGACGCGAGGATCGACTTTCCTCAAGGTGGGCCAAGCAACCGGGGTCGGGAAGCCGGCCAAAGCGGGCCCCGAAGTTCCAAATATGGGCTGGAACTTCAAGCCCCGTCCATGGCCGAATGGGGGAGGTCCGGCGGCGGTCTGAGCACGGGGCGGCGGAGGAGGGCGGTGGCGAGCGCGGCGGTTCAATGGGCCTCCGGCGGGTGGGAGTGGCGTCGGGCGGCGGCGGGGCGCGACGGCCGGGCGAACGGAGGGCGACGGGCCGCGAACCGGCGGGCGGAGCGCGCGCGGTGTCGCGGCGTGGCAACGGGCGGCGACGGTGACAGCGACGAGCGGACGGCGAGGGACCGGCGGTTGGCCGGTTGCTGGTCTACACGAGCAGCCCCTTCCCCTTCCTTTTTCTCTCCTCCTTCCCTCTCTCTCTTCCAAAGGTTGAAGAAGAAGTGGGCTCAATCCCCACCCTCCACTTGTCACTCTCTCCTTCAATTTGGCCAACAACCATGACATGGGGTGATGTCATCTTCCACTAAGTTCAAACCCTCCACAACCTTAGTCCAATGGGTTTAATTTCTTTTTCCGCCGGGGCACGAAATCTCGTACATTTAATTTCTCAAATCTAATCAATTCTCTTCCAATTGAGCCCAATTAAAATCCATAAAATTAAAATACATGATCCTCATAAGGTATGTGACACCCCCGGGATTTTCAATTTCTTAATTCGGTCCACAATTTCACGGTTAATTTTACTCGGCACGATATTAGCGCGTCCTGACCTATCGGGTAGCTTTTAGAAATTTTTATGCATTCGACCTGTGGTTGATCAATCTCAAGCCACAATGTACATCTTTGACACATTGGCGACCCTCGGTTGTCGTGGAAATCTCAAGGTTTGAAATACGGACACAGGGGACCCAATCGACCGAAAAGTCGGTCCAGGGCCGACCGACAAAAATAGTGTGATCAGGTGGAATCACCCACACTCGATCACATGCCTTTGTCGAGCCGACCCATCTCTGGCTTCTAATCGATTTTTTAACTGTGCCATGATGACCCTTGCAGATTAGCTCGTCGAAAGGTCGTTTTCTTGTCAAATTCTTGAGTCTGATGCATTAGAATTTCTTAATGGCTTCACCCGATAGATTAGTTATCCCATGAGTGATCAGTTCAGGGAAAAGAACTATATGCGTGCAGATGAAATGCCCGTTTCAATTTATTGAAAATAGAATTGGAAATTTGGGATGTCATAGAAAGTCAGGTGAGCAGTTAAAAGATGAGTTCATTGATTGAAGAGTCTCTTTCAAATAAGAAAATTCTAGGGAACACCACGCTTAATTTCAAAAAGAAAATATCAGACAATATATCTAACTGTATATCCGATTTTGACACCATTAAGAAATCAACGTATTGAAACGGTCTCGCTATGTAGGTTATTCGTGGTGCATGGGGCATAGTTCACTTGAGCAAAGAAAATCGTGGAAGAAAAGGACGAATTAAGAGATGATATGTCCATTTCTTGACTTGGTGAATAAAGAAAAATAGAACATATACATGGTGAGAGAAGTCAAAACATTAATTACATGTCTATTTCACTTTGAATTTTTGAGATCAAGTTAGATAAACCGTATCCGCGAACTTATTTTCTAATGGTTGACAAACAAACCCCCGAGTGACTTTCTAATGTGACTACGATCATTGAGAATTTTGAATAGGAGAACTCAAGGAAGAAGTGTTAAAGACACAAAATAATTCATACCGACAAACCCCAAAGAATTCATAGCCCAAGAGGACATTTTCATCTCAAAAAGCAGGAGAGTGAATCCCAAGCCGGGTATTTTTCTTGGTTTTGACCCATGCAATTAACCCTGCCCGAGAAGCCAATTAGGAAGTGGAGAAGTAATTCCTAGCGAATTTCCTTAATCCCATCCGCACGGAAAAGTTATTCGATGATGGCACCCACAAGTACTATACTATCAATAATTAGCTCAACTTTGATTGGACAAGCGATCCACCAGAGCCACTCGCTAGCAACGACGAGTGTCAGCGATTACCACCATCCGACCGGTGAAAATGTATTGCCTAATAGAGTCAGCTACTGGCCCATACAAAGGGAATAATTGAGCAGACATCCCATGGAAAATGCGAGGGTTTCTTCATCAAAGGGAGGCAAGGCTTTCGTCCCGGCTGGATCGCGTTAGCCTTTAGTCACGCCGCGTGGAAGGCCTGTAAGTCCGATAGTTTGCGATCCGCAATCAACTGTTTAATGACATTATGTACCGAACATCGGCCCTTAATTAATTGATCATTGTCAGAGATCGAACTCAAGGAACATGGAAACCAGCCCCTCACTCTCCCTACTCTTAACTGAACCACCCCCAAACCTGCCAAACCCGAATCACCCCACCCGCACCCATAACACGATCACACGCTCTCAAAACAACATTTTCAAGCCTAAACGAATACATACACTCACCACAAAACATCCCCTAACTCAAACCTGTGAACCAAGTAAACTTACTCAAGCTTTGAGTAATCCCCAATGGCGCTCTGCTATGTCCAAAGAAATCAATGCATTAATTCGAAATGGAACTTGGGAACTAACCCCAAAGAATTCTTCCATGAATATTATTAGTTGTAGGTGGGTCTACAGGATCAAGTGTCGATCCGACGGCAGCATCGAGATATACAACACGCATCTTGTCGCCAAAGGATTTCACCAAAGATCGGGAGTTGACTTTAAAGAAACATTCAACCCAATTGTCAAACCTACAACAATCCGCATCATCCTCACTCTGGCACTCACTTGAAATTGGCCACCACGCTAAATGGATGTAAACAATGCGTTTTCGCAAGGAACACTACAAGATGAAGTGCTCATGGAACAACTCCCGGTTTCAAAGACCCAGCGAAACCTGAATGTGTGCAAACTCAGGAAAGCTATCTACAGGCTCAAACAAGCTCCTTGAGCCTGGTACAATGAGTTAAGTGCATTTCTAATAGCCAATTCATGTACTAATTCCAAGGCTGATAGCTCCTTTTTATCTACTCACACAGTGGCATAAAAGCATATTTTTTTATATATGTTGATGATCTTGTCATTATGGGTAACAACACTCGGTTTCCCAATGATTTCATTGCAACATTATCCAAGCGTTTTTTGGTCAAAGGTTTGGGGACCTTAGGCTACTTCTTTGGAATCGAAGTACTTCTCACCAAGAAGGGTCTTTTGCTCTTGCAACATAAATAAATACATACGGGATCTACTCGAAAAGCATAAAATGGCCGAAGCAAAGGATGTTGGGTCTCCAATGGCGACCGGTAATACACTTACATTTCATGATAATTCGGGGTACACATCCGCAACTGAATTTCGGAGCCTCGTCGGTGCCCTTCAATACCTCAAAATCACTCGACCTGATATGTCGTTCGCTGTCAACAAATTATCCACAAGCCAACATTAAATCATTGGTCTGCCGCTAAACGCCTTCTTTGATATCTTAAAGGTACCCTATTCCATGGGCTTCACTTGCGGCGAGATACAAAGCCCATTGTACATACCTATTCCGACGTGGATTGGGCTGGTGATTCAGATGACGGGACTTCCACATCCGACTTCATTGTTTATCTTGGCACCAATCCTATCTCTTGGAGCTCCCGCAAACAGCGGTCCGTTGCCCGATCATCAACAGAAGCCGAATATAGAGTTGTTGCCGCTACCTCATGGGAATTACTTTGGGTCCAAAACTTGCTCATCGAATTGGGAATGCACTCACTTGAAACACTCATGATATACTGTCACAATATTGAGGCCACTTATGTGTGTACCAATCCTGTCTTCCACTCTCGCATGCAGCACCTTGCAATTTATTACCCCTTTGTCCGTGAGCTCGTAAAAGACGGATCATTGAGAGTCTCTCACATTTTCACACATGACCAACTAACGGACATCCTTACCAAGCCACTATCAAAACATTGCGGGCAAACACTTCGAGTCAAGATTGGCGTTTCCGACGGAAACTCCATCTTGAGGGGGCTTATAATAGAATCAGTTTAAAATTCAAATTGCCCTCCATAAATAGCTATCAATTATTTGAGATTTGCTCCATATTTTTAGTTTCTGCTATTCTTGTACATGTACTATAAAATATCATTGAAATACAGCAATGAAAATCATCCTGGAATATGTTCTCTCAATCTCCCTTTTATAGAATCCATATATAATATTAAGCATGAAAACAATGCAAATCTATATTACTCTTGCCCAAAGTACTTATATCCTTGAAGGGACCATTTCACTGGAGTTCAGTCCATGACTCAATTTCAGGGAAACCACGATGTACAAAGGATTTATCTCTTTCACGTGCATTTACTGCCTTCAAGGTTTTGAACTGAGAATTCTCCTCTTGCTTCTACAGGCAACTATAGACTCCACAAAAACCAAAAGGCTTTTGATTTGAAAACAACATATTAGTGCTCATGTTATTGACAGCTCTATAAGATGGAACCTATAAAGAAGACAGGGTTCGGACCATTTCTACTTCAACTTTTGTTGGCTATATCGGAGTGATTTTTGAACGTCTATGATGACTGGAGCAAAGGCGATCCGCAGCTGCTTGAACTGCCACCTTCGCTACCGCAGTGACATTCACAGGAGTTGTGATTAGGGGGCCCACGAGCAGCAGTTGGTTGAGTGCCTTCGCGTGTTGAGAGGTCTGCAAACATTAAAACACAAAAATACTCTTCGGAAAAGGTGAAAGTTGGCATATGGTAGGCGTGGCATCCTCCAAGTTCAAGTTCTGCTCAAGCAGGGTTCTAGCAAGTATTCTAAGTGATTTCAATGGGAGGAGGACAGTAAAATACAGGCCATATTATAGACAGCAAGCGTAGCATAGACCAACGTCATTCAGGCAAAGCGTAGACCGTTTTGTGTAGGAACTCACACAAGTAGTGTCAGAAAGATGCCACATTCAGTGCAAAACTAATTAAAGTTTAGCATCTAAGGTTGTCGAGGCATGTACCTCTCTTAGTTACATTGGTAAGCTCGACATTGCTCGCTATCTTGTGGCACCCTTCATCTACATGGTTAGGAAGTCCTTGTTCTGCAGATGGTGTGCCTTGCTCATTGGTTAAAACGTCGTTGATTTGGCTGGAGTTGCTCGACGGACTCAGGGGGAAATTAGTGTTTTCTGATATCTCAACAGCTGCATGCTCATGGATACCATCATCCATACTTCTGTCTCTGAATCTGCCCTCCCTAAAAGTATGGGAATTGATGTCTCTTTCGTAAAATCTTCTTCCCAATGCAACAATTTTCTGTTGCAGTGAAGCTGAAGAACTTGATACGACATGCCAATTCCTTTTGACAAACATGACCATGTAAATGAGGAGAGCTAAAACTGCAACAACTCCAGCAATCAAGAATAGGCCCCAGAAACTGTCAAGACCCAAACTATTGGAAGAAATGGAGGGAGTTGAATCGAGGCAGTTGGTTTCTGATGTAAACCACGCATTTTCAATTTTCGTCATGTTAGGCCCTTCAGTTACATTGAGGATTGCTCGTGAAATATCTGAGACTAGCGGAGACCCTTTGGGGAAAACCTGTAAACCAAAAGAAGCAGGACATGAGATTTTTCAATCAAAGAAATAACAACTAACCTTAGTAATTGTGGAATTTGAGAGGTTTCGTTTTGTTTTTTGTTTTTTTTTTTTTTTGGCTAAAATTGAGAGATTGACTTACGAAGCCAAATCCAGCGGTTTTAAATGTCGGGATCATTATATATTTGTTACAATATTGAGAAAGAACAAGTTTAATGTTGGGGACTTCGTCAATTGCGGCTGCAATCCCACCCTTTGAGCTTCCTTTGGAAAGAAGCGCATCGCATTCTTCAACAGACTTATAAGATACAAGTCTGTAATCATCGAATTTCATTTGCTTTAGCATCTCATGAACGAAAGTTCCATACAGGTATCCCACTCTTTCTCCACTATTTAGAGCTGATGCACATCAGCTATAGTTGGCTGAGAATTTTGCACCATCAAAAGAGAGCTCAAGCTTGCCGTATAACTTTGCGTTAGTATAAGTACCACGAAAACCCACACGATCACAACAAATCTCGTTAGGTTGCTAAATGCTCTCTCCCCTGCAATCCAAATTAAAGTAAGCACATAAATTCTCCAACAGTGATATGTAAATTGTAATGTTTGATTGATCTACTAAAGTGAAGGGTGTTTACTTTGAGCAAAGACCATGGTTGAAAACGAAAACCAGAGGCTCGTGCCAACTTGATGCGTGACTGGACCCCTGAAATCTTCGTTAATCCGATGTTCGAGAATCCACACGACCAATGCTATAAACACAAAAAGCATCCGATAGTTAGCCAAAGGTCCCAAGTGAGTGGCTTCAAGAAAACCCAAGCATTCTTGCTCTTGTTGTCCTTGTATGGCACAAGCATTGCAACCCCGATTCTGTGTATGGTAAGGTAAACTCCACGTACAATGATCTATTCGCAAGTATCGTCGTATCACCCACCACTGCATCATAATTCTGTTCCAATGAAAGGAAGGGAAAAATATTTTCTTTGTCAACCACATGATAGCACATTATGTTTTAGCATGTAATCCAATGGGATTAAGCTGTTGCAAAGAGTTATCTCACCTGGTAATATACTTGATTGATCATGTCATTGTAACTGCCAGCGCTACTTCCATTAGGCAAGGCAAATGGAGTAAATTCATAAGTCAACGCATAAGGCAGTTTTTCTATCACGGCTCGAAAGATGTCGATACAATATCCGGTGACTTGGGATGTGTTTGTTGTAGGATCACGTGTCACCGTCACGAATTGGTTGAAACCGTCTTTCACGGGAACTAAGATTTTCAAACTCTTCTCAGTCGTGGGAAACTCCCATCCCTTGGGAACAGAGGTCGAATCTCCTGGCCATATTATTGTTCCTAAATTACTCTTCGAAGTGGAATATTTGCTTGTGTCAGATGGATTCAAATCTCTCAGCAGCCCATTTTTTAGGGTCCAGAACCCGATCCCTCTTGCCGCGTTTCCATTGATATTAACAATTTGGAACACTAACGATTCTAACTGCCCATCAACAAGACTGAAATTTCCAGTGAGCCCCATGAATGTGATATTAGCTAGTTCTTGGAGAAGTTTCTCACCATTTTGAGAGACCCCAATAGTGTCCAGATCAGTTGCATCTGTCAAAGTATTCAAAATCTCGAAGCTAGAATTCACCGTTCCCATTTCCTCAACAGCCATTGCCAGAGCCCGAGCAGCATCATAAGCATAGTATCCGAAGATGTTCAACGGAGGACTAAGGACGGATGGATTCTCTTGTTGGAGTTTCTTCTTCCACTGGACCACGAAATTGTCCAGGTTCCTTGTGTCTGGGACGTAAGTCTTGATTCCCAATACTCCTTGCATTGAATTAGCAACAACAGATGAATCCACAGAACTCAATAGGTCAGTGATTCCATTAGTCAAGATCCATACATAACCTCTCCCCATCATTCCTGCCTCTTTTGCTTTGGCAAATAGCCGAGAACCGAGGGTAGGTAACATGTGTACGATGAAGACCCTCGTTTGCATCGTCATTAACTTGTAAAGTTCCTGCCCGATTTGATTGTCCGTGGCTGAAGGAGGAATGAGGCTCCTATAGGGCACTCGCGTATCGACCTCTTCCAAAGCATCCGTAAGAGAAGGTATGATGCCTTCTCCGAACTCATTGTCCACATATATTAGAACCGCTTCTCCAGCCAAAAGCTTGCACGACTGCGCTTATGGCATTCACTTGGGACGAGTCATTTTGTGCAGCTCGAATGAAGTATGGACTCCGAATGGAACTCAGGAAAGGACTAGTAGCAGAAAAAGAGATGATCGGCACATGAGATTTGTTTCCAAGGTCAATGATGAAGTCTGCTTGCACTGAACTTTGGGGGCCTATTATGGCGTGGACTTGCTTATTCTTTATCAGATCAAGTGCTGCAATGGTGAACCAGAAAAGATGGTGAAACAATAAAAAGTTCGGCAGATAATGGAAATTCTTATTGGAAAAGGCGCATCAGAAGCCATTCAAAACTTGGTGCAATGTTATTAACTATGTAGATGTTTAAGAAGAAGGTAGCATCGGAACTTGAATTTGGAAAAAACTCGTACTTAATATTATTGAAACACGTGTTTACTAACTAGAAAAATCTGACGTCAACTCATTATGGTTAGATCATAATTTAACATGTGCTGAAGATGATGAAATCTCGATTTCTCCGACATGGCTAAGCGAAACCTCTTATTTTTTAGGAAAATATTAAATATTACTCACAAGACATAGTCGACCACTCCCATTTTCTTTTAACTTGATTTCAAACACGATGCACAATTATGTTCGCAAACGATATTTATCGATACCGAGGAAGCTCACTTTGATTAAGTGTACTACATATCCATGAAATACCCTGGGCATGTAATTGAACAAGCCCTGTATCATAACTACTTACTCCGTCAAAGACTCAAGCAAAAGTCTAGATAAGAGGTTCGAACATGAAATTTTTTGTACTTTGTGGTGCGAGGAGTTGATGCCGCATGTCCACTCTAGACTCCAAGTCCCACATTTTAATTTTATGGATTTTGTGAGGGCAGACCTTTCCGATGTTATATCATATATCAAGCCTCTCAGCATCCATATTAAACTGCTTTCACGCACCGACAATTATTTGATCGAACCGGAATCCTATGCTGTTTCAATCTCATTTAATAACGCACAACTTCCATGAAAATAGTTAGTCACCGGATCAACTTGCTTAACTAGAAATTTAAAAAAAAAAAAAAAAGAAATCAGAACAATTATGTAGATATATTTTCCCGAAGAAAAATTTAATAGTGTTTCTATCAACCGCCCCCACTTAAATGACTAATTTTCTACTCTGAAAAGCACAATAAAAGTTTATTTGTTCAATTGAAAACTTCTTGTCACTTGAATATATATTTTTGGGAAATTCGAGATCAAAGAAAGTAAAACAATTTGTTATGTTTGTTTTCACTGAAAACAAATTGGAAAAAAAAAAAAATTCTATGGTATTTAATAACAAGTGAATCCACTAATGGCAACTCGTAAATTAAAATTGATATGTAATAAACTATAATCAACATCTTTTTTGTTTGTTCTGTAATCCTTTAATCAAAAGGAATACAAGAAATAATCAAAGAATTTATGAAAAATATTATGTACAATATGATATAAGATGGATTTTTGTGAGAATATCAAAAGACATGAGCATTAATGAAGTATATCCAGGAGATGTCAGACAAGATTTATTAAAGAACCATATGAGACTTGTCAAGACAAAAAGAAAAAAAAAAAAAAAACTGATAAGCAGAAAATGGACATAAAGGGACTTACTCTTCTCACTTGGACACGCGGCAAGAAATCAGGAAATATGATTCCTTATTACCAAAAAAAGGAAGTCGTTTTTCCTAATTTAATTTTCTATCAATCAAATAGTTTCCATCATCCAAATATTAAAAAATTCAAGAACAATTTCCTGACGATGATTTTTCTCAAACAAACTGACTTTAAAGTTAGGGGTAAGTACAGTACAAGTATCAATACTTTCGTACGGCACTCGCTTAAGTACCAAAACTTTTTTTTTTTCGCTCACTTGAATGACAAATCGATGTAAAATCGCTCACTTAAGTGCCACTTCAACCAAATGTCCCACGTGGATTTTTATTTTTATTTTTCGATTTTTTTTTCTTTTTTTTCTTTAGGGCCTACGAGAGTCACCGGCAATCCTTGCTGGCCATGAAATGCAGTAGACTCTGAATGGCTAGTGTGGTTCATTCAGTAACGAAAAATTTGACCTACCTAGATAGTATAGTATAGGGTCAAAATTAGATTTGATAAATATCAATGCAATGAATTGTTTCAAGGCCGACCCTAATTAATTAATAAATTGACTCCCATTAAAACGAAATTCATTTGATTGAGATTATCTACCAATTCAACATAGATTCAAAATATTTTATCGAGTCATATGATGAAGAAATTGAATTTGTTCCCAGAATCAAATAAATTCTTAAAGAAAAAAATTTCGATAACTTCTTGATCTTAATCCCCCTCCCCAGATTTCAAAATGGGGCGTTTGTTAATTTCCCAGCCCTCACTCGGATTGAGCAAGGCTACGAGGGCCCTCGTCGGCTTTGGGGGCCGCGATCGAGGGTCCTTGCGGCCTCGCCCACTCTTGGCAAGGCCTTGACACCGTTGCCGAAGGCCTTCATGGTTGAGGGCGAGGGTTTCATGGCCAGTGAAGGTCGCCGGCCATTGGCTAGCAAGGCCACGAGCGCTCTTGCCAACTTTAGGTTGCTGTAGGGGAGGGTCCTCATGACCTCACCTTAAGGCCTTCCTAGCGAGAGCGAGGCTATGAGGCCCTTGCCAACCACCAGCAAGGCCCTAATAGCCTCACCTAAGGCCTTCACTGCCAAGGGTGAGGCAGCTTAGGTGAGGATTTCATGACCGGTGAGGATTGCTAGTGACACTCGCCGGCCCTAAAGAAAAAAATTCAAAAATTCAAAAATTTTAAAAATAATAATAGTAAAAAAATATTTTAAAATATTAAAATAATAATTTTCGATGGACACATCGGACAACCAGCAGCCATGCCAACTTATCCAGAAGGACAAATTGGAAGTGGCACTCAAGTGATTAATTTTTCAAATTTGTGGCATTTAAATAAGCGAAAAAAAAAAAAGAAAAAGTTTTAGTATTTAAGTGAACGCCATACGAAAGTATTGGCATTTATAATGTACTTAGCCAATAAAGTTAGGCTTTCTTTCCAAAAATAAAGCTATGCAGCATGTGTATTTTGTGACTCGATTTCTAACACAGTTCACTAATCATCTATATGTAGACGTAATTTTATAAAGGTTTATTCCATTACAGCAGGACAAGAGTCACAGGGGAGCTATATATTATTCAAAGAAAAGAACAGACAATAGCAGTCCTACATTTCACCCTCCAAGATCATAAAACAAAAATTCTGCTCACACATTTTTATCAAGACGAAACTGGGTCCACAAATTTATGCACATATATACATTGGTGAACTATGACATGATAGGAAGGTGGACTTCTAATTCAAAGATCACAAGTTTACCGACACCAACAATAATGAGGAGTTATTATATGGTCTGTAGATCATTTTGATCAGTATCATCTTAACCAGTAATTAAGTAGGTCCTACCATGAGCCCGAACGATTGATGCTTGAGACGTATTTGGTCTATATGATAGCATAAACCATACACGCTTGTTTCAATAGTGCTACACCCTCTAACTACAAAAACAAAACCCAAGAAATGGTTTAATAGATTAGAGATTTCCGATTTGGGGTGACTGAAATAACTATCTCCATCAGGATATTATAATTGGATGGTCCCTAAAATTGTTTCTTGCAATATCGTTTTCTTAGTATAGCTTTCTGAAGAGTAAACTCCAAGAATTGAAAGGAATAAATGAAACAAATGGTTCCAAGGTCAAATGTTACGCTCAAAGACCAGTGTTTTCAAGAAGCACCGCGTGGCGTGGATGGAACAAAACCCATAAATACTGTCAAGCTAAGCGTCAAATTGTCAGTCTCTCAAGGCAGCATGACTCTGGTGGACGTGTGAAAGATATTAAATTGAATCTTAACCAAAATAAACTTCATCAATCAACGGAAGTATAAAAGGTAGAGAGAGAACCTGCAGCAGCAGCAGCAACCTCTTCTTCTTTTGAGTCTCTAACGTTGAGGATGAGCCTGGTCTTGTAAGAAGGGTTTGAACTATAAAAGTTAGAGATAGACAAGTTAACGCAGCTCAATCCCATCTTGCCCACCCACGTCTCCAGATCAACAATCACCCCAACGTTCACTGGGATCGTTGTGGCACTGTTGTTGTTACTACTTTGCGCCGCTGCTAGCTGAGGACCGTCGCTGGAGCACACAATGATGGCTAAAAAGGAGAGAGCCAAAAAGGGGAGCGTTTCATCGTCGAAAGAGACTCTTGGAGGCATCATTGAAAAGGGTCTCGGGAAAACGCAACTGTATGTTTGTGTGAGAGAGACATGGAAGATGTGATGACGAGGGCGATGAATTTATAAGGGAGAAGAGCTTTAAAAAGTGAGACAAAGCATGGAGAGCTTCCATTCAAGGATTGCTCGACATGGGCGGGTCCATCTGAGCGTACGTACCATGCAAAGAGATAAGATGACCTCCGGTAGCATTCACACTTCATGTTTTTGTTTTTCAATTTTTAATTTTGTTTGAAGAATCCTAACAATTCTTTAACCTCAGGATTGTTTATACCATCATTTTTTTGCTGCTATTTCCATCTCGTTTTAAACAACTGATGATGGAACTTTGTCCGAGAGCTAGAAACCACTCGGATTTAAGACTAGGAAATGTATGATCTCCGATATGATGTGTATGCGATGCATCATGTAGTAATTTCTTATGCATTTTCTGTTGGGAAAATATAGCTTCGAATTAGGTAAAACAATGAAATCAGATCTTTGAAGTAATCAAATCGGACTTTGAGATGTGATATTACTTTCTTTAAAGATTTATTTGCCTCACAAAATTACTAATGGTTACCGGCAAATTTCCTCCAAGATACAACAAAGTCTCAAATGAAAATACTAGATAGCAATTCTAGTATTTCTCAAGGGTCTCTCATAGGAAACAATTGGAACAATGGCTGTAGTTTTTTTCGAAAGAAAACGAAAAAATGAAAGAAGATGTGTGTTTGATCTCAAAACAAACGTACTTATCTTTGTCTTTTGAATAGAGGCAACCCTTCAAAAGGTTGCAAAAAGAACAAAGGCAACTTTTCGGGAAAGGTTGTAAAATGAACAAATACGTCTCATAGGTTACATTGAAATGACATAAAAAAATTCGGAATTAAAAAAATAAAAAAATAAAAAATAACCGTAACTTTTCGTGAACAGTCGCACTGTTTCAACAAGACTTTATAGTTAATTTTTTTTATAGAAATAAATCCGAATTTTCAATAAATAAAAAAATAATGATCATTAGTTAGTGCAAAATCTTGTCCACGTGCGCACTCACATCTTTTCGATGTGGGACAAGGCACCTCTTCATTTATTTTATAAACAAACTACCAACATTTTCCAAATCTAATATGGAGGGTCTTGATCAAGAGACTGTTTGGGATGGAGTTAATCTAGCATACAAAAGCTTGTGGATAATACGATATAATCATGCACAAAGAAGATGAGACACTCGATGATTCTCAACCAATATAAGAAGTATGTGCCAGCTAGAAAAGGCGTAAATTGATGTAAGATTGATTAATTGTTGTTTGATACCATAAACATCTTGGTTTTTCGCTCAAACGATATGCACAAACTTGCTTAAATTCGATCATCATGTACCTGAAGACTTGCCCTATAGTAGATTCAATAGGTACACTAAGCCACGACATGTTTTTGGTGGTAATTCTTTTAACTACTTTAAATTGTAAAGTGAGTAATCAATTATACATCAAAAGATTAGATAGCTAATGGAGAATGGTCTCGGATATATTTTTTGCTTAACCTAACACTCCCCTCAAGCTGAATTTGATATAGTAGGACGAAAACCTTAGTTTTATAAATATTTATACTATTCATGTATTGTTTGATACTTTAGCGTACTATTTATATATTGTTTGGCACACTATTTATAATACTATAGCACTATAACATAAGCGAAAAAAAGCAGGATAAGAAAGAAAATAAAGAGAATAAAAATTTGTGAACTGATGAAAAAGTATGTACATAACCAAATTTGATCACCTATCCCTATACCATATAAAGGCGAGCATGCAACTAATCAAGAATCGTTGAGAAGGACACCCATCTATAATTATAGCTTAAGAACATAATAAACTTACGAAGTCATAGTGCACAATGAGTGATTTATTATTGTTATAGTAGTTCTTCTATTATAATAATTGGCTTTCTCTTGCATATCAATTTAGATTCAATTAATTTAGATTCGATTCTTAATATGTTTATGAGGTGATTGATGTTAATGGGCTGGCGACTCATTCCATGCGTACAAAAGCATCACATCATAGCGACTTGTCTGCGATTATATCATATATAATAATGTTGAGTTTCCATCAAGTGTTTGATATTATGTGACCCACAATGATTTGAAGTCAATTCATCCTACTCAAAATGGCTTTCTATTTATGATCCATGACCATTATTAATCTCTTTCCGCACAATGTGGAATTCCAAGCTCGTCCATGGAATTCTAACCCGAGTTACCAACTACCTTGGGTGAAAGTTCGTGGAATGAGCTAATTATGCGAGTCATGTCAAGGACAAATCGCAACAATAATTGCGACTAATTTTTCGGGGAATTTGGATCCTTGACGCTTATCGACGAAATTGAGTCCAAACTTGTTCATGCGGTTACTCCAGTCCAAACGGAGTCCTTTTCATTTCACCGTCCATGTACTTTTTCTTCTTCTTTTTTCTTGAGCGACAGAATTTTCCACAACGGAGCAGTGAAAAGTTAACCTGAGCTCGTCCATTAATTTCCATCCTGACTACTTCCTACTAATTAGGGTGAAACTTCCTCGAACGGGCCGACTAAACGAGTCATGTGGCAGACAAAAGTAACAATAAATGCAAACAATTTCTCAGAAAATTTGATGAAGCTTAACGAGGAAATGGCCAAGTCCACACGGAATCTTTTCCATTTCACTGTCCATTTACTTGAGTATAGGATTTTTCACTATGGATTAGCAGAACACCAAATAGAGAGACCCTACTGAACGTATACAGTGAGACTATCTCCCTAAAAATAAACAAATGAAAACATAGCGTTTCTCTGTATTATGGGCCTGATTCACAACAAAGTTTAAACTAATTCATAGGTGCTTATTTTATGTGTTTGTCCAATTCAATATTATAGCATATACTAGTGAAATGTCTGCGTATGGGTCTAAGATTATAAAATAATATCTTGGTAACATCTAAATTTTAACGACTTCATTTAGTCATTCATTGCATGAGAAAATTATGATTCCACCGAGATTCCTAAACAAAAATATTGTTAATTTGCCTTTGCATATTATGAGCATTTTATATTTAATATCATTGGGCCTACATAAATGGTGCTAAAGGGGTTAAAAACATGCAGGTTCTAAGCTTAATTAAATTATCTACACCAAGCCCGTCGAGGAGTGAAATTTGGTGAAGCCCATTGAATACCAGTGGTGGCTGAAACTTACATGTGATGCGCACATGGGAGGTGCCAAATTAGGAAAGATTGCGTTATCTAATGAAGTTGGGAGAGGATAGAGTTAATATCATTTAAAATTATAGTCATGATGAAGAGAACTACTTTAATTTCTTATTTTGGACATATCACATATTCTCTTAATTCAAATTAGGAATTTAACATGTTTCTTATTCTAGCAAGAGTGCCCTAATTCCTCATCCTATAAAAACTCTCTTTCTCTTAAGATTAAGGATAGTTGAATATTATATAAGTCGTGCACATTAAACCGACAAATAAAATATTTTGCTTGATATTTGTTGAGTATACATATTGTTCTATTGATGCTAATGTGATAGTGACAAAATTTCAACTAAACTTCGAAAGTGTTTATGTACAAAATAATATAAATTTGGAACCATCTATTGAATGGCTAACCTTTCTATGCTAACGCATCATCAAATTTTATGTAGGGAACAATATTTATCGGAAATTTGAAAGTCAATTCATCATAAAAAAGTTGGACATATATTTGTTTTATTGAATTATCTAGGCTCACGTTGTTTTCATCTTCTTGTTAAATCCTGACATCTTCTATCATATTGAATTGATTACATTATCATTTGCAGCTCTCACTTTTGATTTAACATTTATTACCTTATTTTCTTCTTTCTCTCTTGTTTCAATTTTGTTAGAGACGAAACTATCCATGATCCTCCTAAATAACATTTATTAAGATTAAATGTGGGGCCACCTATTGATTTAGGATTATTTCTTACTTTCTTTTCTTCTTTTTTGTTTTTCTTTTCTTTTCTTTCTCCATTTGGCATAAAATTGGTACCCCTTTTTTGTGACATCCCGATTTTTCCAATTTTTTTTTTTAGTAAATTGAGACGGGCATTTCATCTGCACGCATATAGTTCCTTTCCTTGAATTGGCCACTCATGTGAAAACCAGTTTATCAGGTGAAGCCAGTAAGAGATTCTAATGCATCAAACTCGAGAATTTGACCAGGAAACGACTCTTCGACCGAGCTAATCTGCAAGGGTCATTATGGCACAGTTAAAAATCGATTAGAAGCCACAGATAGGTCGGCTCGACAGAGGCATGTGATCGAGTGTGGGTGATTCCACCAGATGACACTATTCTTGTTGGTCGGCACTAGACCGACTTTTCTGTCGATTGGGTCCTCTGTGTCCATATTTGAAACCTGACAACCAAGGCACCAATGTGTCAAAGATGTACATTGTGGCTTGAGATTGATCAACCACAGGTCGAATGCATAAAAATTTCTAAAACCTACCCAATAGGTCAGGACGCGCTAATATCATGCCGAGTGAAATTAACCACGAAATTATGACTGAATTAAGAAATTGGAAGTCCTCGGGGTGTCACATACCTTATGAGGAACATGTATTAATTTTATGGATTTTAATTGGGCTCAATTGGAAGAGAATTGAATAGAATTGAAGAAATCAATGTACAGGATTTTATGCCCCGGCGGAAAATGAAATTGAACCCATTGGACTAAGGTTGTGGGAGGTTGGAGTTAGTGGAATGTGACATCACAAGTGATGTCATGGGATGGGGCAAGAAGGGCTAGGATTTTGACAAGTGGAGGGTGGTGATTGGAGCAACTTCTTCTTCAATCTTTGGAAGAGAGAGAGAGGGGGAGAAGAGGAAGGAGGAGGAAACGTGCGGACCAGCAGCCGGCCAGCCCGCATGCCCTCTCCGCCAGCACTCCACCGCACGTCGTTGGAGCCGCCAGGGTCGTCGCCGCCGTCCTGCGTCCGCACGAAGGCTCGCGCGCAGCTCCGCCCGCCGGTTTGCCGCTCACCGCCCTCGTCCGCCTCCAGTTCGTCATGCCCAGCCGCCCAGCCCGTCGCGCCGCCTCTTCGCCGCCCGTCCATCGTCGCCACTCCACCGGAGCTCGCCGCTAGCTCACCGCCGCCCTCCTTCGCCCCGTGCCCAAACCACCACCGGTTCTCCTCCATTCGGCCATGGACGGGGCTGAACTTCCAGCCCAGATCTGGAAGTTCAGGGCCCGTTTTGGCCGGCTTCCCAACCCCTGGTGCTCGGCCCGCCTTGAGGAAAGTTGATCCTCGCGTCGACCCCATTGTTTTGGTTTGCTCGGCTCGCTAATCCGGTGAGTTTAGCTCACTAAATCTTGATTAGAGGGTTAATGATGCCCTAAGTGTGCTTAGCCTAAGTTAATTATGTTTAGGTGGTTAGTTTAGTTTATTTAAGTGTGATTTGGATTAAGAGATTTAATTAGTTTTAAGTGTGTTTAGTTTAAAGTTAAGTAGGTTTATTTAATATAAGCCTTAATGTGACTTAATGTGTTTTATTTTTTATTTATTTTAATGTTTCGAAATTCTGGAAAAGTTAATAATTTATTATTTTTCGAAAATCATTAAAATATTATTATTTAATTAAAAAAAACTCGAAAAATTATTTTTGACCCCAATTGCTTAGACTTTCGTGGCTGATCATCGCTGTGCATTTAGAATTTGAATTTGATGAATGAATGTGGTAAATTGAGTGTTGATTGTGATAAATAGGGTTTTTAGCCATAAAAACCCAAGTGTTGGATTTTGATGCAGTAATTTGATTGTTAAGGTTTACTATTGAAATTGGAGTATGTGAATGAAATGCGGAGTGTCCGGAAGTCAATAATGATTTTTCGTGTGCTGGTTGATAGAATCGGTCGCAGTAGTGGCTAGGCCAACTGGACCTGTTCTCCTTGTGAATTGCCGTCAATGAGTGACGTGGCTCGGGTCGTAGTAAAGGCTAGGACAACTGGATCCATGCTCCTTCGGGAATGCCGTCGACGTTGTGACGAAGCCGCGCTCCATGGGGGGGAGGCGATGCCTAACATGAGTGTCAGTAGATAGCTGAATTGCGAGTAGGCTATGCCCTTGTGTGGCAGTGAATAATTGGAATGTGTGCTGAGTGCGATTGTGATTTATATGAAAGTGATGCAGTTTCAATTATTTAAATTCTTATTATTACCTGAGATTGCGTGATATAAATTGTGCTAACCTGCAGGAAAGGAATTAAGACGAGGTAAGTCTTCTGTGTGAGGTGGCTAGGCCACCTTGGGTGTATTTTCTTTCTAATTAGGGTTTAGGGGGTTGAACTTGCTGAGACGATGTCTCACCCCGTTGTGGGCCAAAATTTCAGGACCGTAGATGGAGGAATCATCGTCTCCGGAGATTGTCCAATCCGAAGTGGGATCGAAGAGCGAGTCTGACTAGTAGTCTTAGGACCGTTTATTCTTTTTAGTGGACTGATCCCTTTTTGTAAGCTGGCCATTTTTGGTATATATGTAAACCCTCGGGAGGTTGTTTGTTTATGAAAGTATGCTTGTTTATGATTGTATTAATTTCCTACTTTCCTATCTCGTGAGTTTTTTTGTCAGGGGTTTTATGACATGTTCTGCATGCGCATAATGAATTAATTAGGTCGACGACACTACCTGGGAATGTCGCACTTGTATGACCATGGTGGGTTGTTCACGTGTCTCGGGATTCAGGGCGTGACATCCCTGTTTAAGTGGTATCAGAGCTTGGTTTGTGTATGGAGTGATAAGGAGCGAGTGAGTCATGGGATAGTTGGTAGGAAAGATTTTTTAATATTGCTGGCGCATGTGATTGATAGTTGCTTGTTAACTTGTTCGTGAGGTCACTCAGATTCTAATGTGGTATTGGAATTTGCAAACAGGTATCTATATTGCGCTTGTAGCATGAGTGACCGAGAACCGAGAGCTGCTAGGAAGAGAGCAGCAGGCCCCGTGTTTTAGGGTGGGCCATTGATGAGAATCGGTGCCCGTGGTGCCCATGGTGCCCTTGGGAGAGCATCAGCTGAGGCTAGTGCGAGTGGTGCAGTATCGCCTTCAGTCGATGCTGGGGTAGAAACCCCTGAGGATCCAAGATTTTCTGGGATCATGAGGATGCTGGAGATGATGGGTGACAGGATGGATCAGTAGGCCGCCGCTTCAGCCGCCGCTATTGCCGCCGCCGGCCAATGCCGCCAACGCCGCCAATGCAGCCGCATTCTTTGCTGCCGCCGCCGCACCCGCCTGATGAGCCCGAGGTAGCGTTTGAAGAGGTTCCACCTGAGAACGTGGTCGCTGGGAGGCCTATGCATAAACTGGTGGTGTAGTTCCTGAAGTTGGATCCGCCGACGTTCACGAAAGTGGGAGATCTCGAAGCTGCAGCATTGTGGGTTCAGGAGTTGGAGAAAGCCTTTGATCTACTGATGTGCACCGAGATAGAGAAGGTTGTTTTGGCAGCTTACCAGTTGAAAGGGATCGCAGGTACTTGGTGGAAGACCACCAAAGGGATAGCGTTCCCTGGAGGCGTGGTCCCAGAGTGGAACGCCTTTCTCGAGGTCTTCTTAGAGAAGTACTTTTTTGAGTGTGCTAGAGAGGTGAAGATGGCGGAGTTCCAATGCCTTCGCCAACGTACCATGACGGTCAATCAGTATGAAGTGAAGTTCGCTGAACTATCGCAGTATGCCCCTGATTTAGTTCAGAGACCAACAAACCGAGCTTGAAGGTTTAGAGATGGGCTCCGACAGGAGGTGAAGAGCTTGGTGGTGCCACTAATTCTGAGAGAGTACAATGCTATTTATAGGCGGGCCCAGCTGATTGAGAAGAACCAGAATGAGAGAGCCGCCACATCTGGGTCGCGGTTTAATTCGAACAGGGAAGGTAATTGGTTTGGGAAGAGGCCGATGTCTGGAGGAAGGTACCCTGTTCCACCCAACAGGCAGGGTGGGATAGGAAAGCCAGTGCCGAGACCGAATGATGTGTGTCGTATATGCGGAAGACGACATGGTACAGCCCCGTGCCCTCCTAGGACGGGTGCTTGTTATGAGTGTGGCCAGTAGGGTCACATCGCGAGACAGTGTCCCAGGAGACAGATGGGACAGCATCAGTTGCCGCCGCCGCCGCCATCGGGTCAGAACAGAGGAACCGCGCCGCAGATGATGCCGCAGGGTGGATTGACCCGACCCCCAGCTCAGGGAAGGACGTATGCTATCACCAGAGGACATGCGGAGGATGTGCCTGATGTGATCACGGGTACGGTCTTGTTGAACGACCAACCCGCTTATGCTTTATTTGATCCTGGAGCTACCCATTCGTTTATAGCTGAAAGATATGTTAAGTTAGTAGAATTAATTCCTAAGTTGTTGGAGTTAGTGATTAGCATATCTACGCCGTTGAAAAATAAAGTGTTAGCTTCAGTAGGTTGTCTTGGTTGCAAATTAGTGATTGGTGAGTGAGAGGGGAGGATAGACTTGATAGTCCTGGCCATGTATGATTTTGATGTGATAATTGGCATGGATTGACTCACCAAGCAACGAGCTAAGTTGGACTGTTATCGCAAGGTGATTCAGTTTAACCCGTTAGGGGGTGAGAGCTTTGAATTTATTGGGAGTCGAGGAGGACCATCGATTTCCTTGATTTCATCGCTTAAGGCAACTCGTTTGCTAGACGGGGGTTGCCAAGGTTACCTGGTGACTGTCATGGATACGACAGTGGAGGAACAGAAGATTGAAGATATCGCAGTGGTGCAAGAGTTCCCAGACGTGTTCTCGAAAGAGTTACCAAGTTTGCCACCAGAAAGAGAGGTAGAGTTTGTGATTGAGTTAGCTCCCGGGACCGAGCCGATCTCCAAAGCTCCTTACCGGATGGCCTTGTCAGAACTTAAAGAGCTGAAGGTACAGATGCAGGAGTTGCTAGATAAGGGATTCATTCGTCCTAGTGCATCACTGTGGGGAGCACCAGTTCTATTCGTGAAGAAGAAGGATGGTTCATTGCACCTATGCATCAATTATCGACAACTCAATCAGGTGACAATCAAAAACAAGTATCCGTTGCCGAGGATCGATGATTTGTTTGATCAACTTCAAGGAGCGTCGATATTTTCTAAGATCGACTTGAGGACAGGGTATCATCAGTTGAGGATCAGGAAGGAAGACATACCGAAGTAGGCGTTTTGCACTCGATACGGTCACTATGAGTTCACTGTGATGCCGTTTGGGTTGACGAACGACCTAGCTGCTTTCATGGACCTGATGAACCGTGTGTTCAGGGAGTACTTGGATCAGTTTGTAATTGTTTTCATCAACGACATCCTAGTATACTCGAAGAGTACTGAGGATCATGAAAGGCACTTAAGGGTAGTACTTCAGACCTTGAGAGATCATGAGCTGTACGCCAAATTCAGTAAGTGCGAGTTTTGGCTAACTTGTGTGGCTTTCCTAGGTCACGTCATATCCGGGGAAGGAATCTCAGTGGATCCAGCCAAGATTGAAGCAGTAACTAACTGGCCGAGACCGAGTACAGTGACAGAGATCAGAAGCTTTCTAGGTTTAGCCGGGTATTACAGACGGTTTGTAGATGGGTTTTCAGTGTTGGCATCGCCGTTGACAAAACTGTTGAAGAAGGAAGAGAAGTTTGTGTGGTCAGATAAGTGCGAGATTAGTTTCCAAGAGCTTAAGTAGAAGCTGACTATCGCACATGTGCTTACTATTCTATCTGGTCCAGGAGGATTCGAGATCTATAGTGATGCGTCGTTTAGAGGACTGGGTTGCGTGTTGATGCAGCATGGCAGGGTTGTTGCATCTGCGTCCCGTCAGTTGAGAACTCATGAGTTGAATTATCTGACGCATAACTTAGAACTCGCAGCAATCATCTTTGCCTTGAAGATTTGGAGGCATTATCTGTGTGGAGAAAGATTCCAGATCTTCACTGACCATCAGAGTCTCAAGTACCTGTTCTCCCAGAATGAGTTGAATATGAGACAGCGCCGATGGATGGAGCTCCTGAAGGACTATGACTGTGAGATTTTGTATCACCCTGGAAAGGAGAACAAGGTCGTCGATGCACTGAGTAGGAAGTCTTCAGTTGCACAGTTGGTACTTAAGGAGTGGAGTCTACTTGAGAGAGCACGAGATTCGGGCTTCAAATTTGAGGTAGGCCACCTTTCAAATCTTATGGCCACCCTCAGAATTGAGCCGGAAGTGCAAGTCAGAATCAGAACGCTTCAGCAGACAGATCCAGATGTCCAGAAAATCCTGCAGGAAGATACAGAGAAAAGGAAAGCTGACTTTCAGATTTCTGAAGATGGAACATTGAGGTTCCGAGGACGATTGGTTGTACCTGATGATGTGGAGCTCAGAGAGGGGATCTTATCAGAAGCGCATCATAGTAGTTACGGTATTCATCCTGGTAGCACCAAGATGTATTAGAATCTGCGTCAACACTATTGGTGGTGAGGTATGAAGGCGGACATCGCCAAGCATGTGGCCAAGTGTTTGACATGTCAGCAGGTCAAAGCTCAGCATTGTAAACCAGGAGGACTTCTGCAACCTCTCGAGATTCCCGAGTGGAAATGGGAGCACATCACGATGGACTTTGTGACGGGTTTACCAAGGAGCCGGAGAGGGAATGATTTGATTTGGCTAGTGGTCGACAAGCTGACAAAATCGGCTCACTTCATTGCAATGCGAAAAGGACTTGAGTTTGGATAGACATGCAGATTTATATGTGCGCCATATAATTCGTATGCATGGAGTGCCGATTACAACTATTTCATACAGAGACCCGAGGTTCACCGCCGCCTTTTGGAAGAGCTTGCAAAGTGCCTTAGGTACCAAGTTGCAATATAGCACGGCCTATCATCCTCAGACGGATGGCCAGTCTGAGAGAACTATTCAAACCCTCGAAGACATGCTGCGGGCTTGTGTTTTGGACTTCAAAGGAAGCTGGGAGGAACAGCTTCATCTGGTCAAGTTTGCCTATAACAACAGTTACCAGCAGAATATTCAAATGGCTTCTTTTGAAGCGTTGTATGGCAGAGCGTGCAGAACACCAGTGTGTTGGGATGAAGTCGGGGAAAGAAAGATCACAGGCCCAGAGTTGGTTCAACAGTCAGTGGAGGCAGTTGCAGTTATCAAAAACAGGTTAAAGACCGCTTAGAGCCGTCAGAAGAGCTATGCAGATAAGCGTCGAAGGCCATTGGAGTTCCAAGTTGGTGATCATGTCTTCCTAAAGGTGTCACCGATGAGAGGTATTTCCCGCTTTGGTAGAAAGGGGAAACTGAGTCCGAGGTACGTAGGTCCCTTTGAGATTTTGGAAAGAATAGGGACTTCGGCGTATCGTCTTGCACTACCGCCGAGGTTGGCACAAGTGCACGACGTCTTTCACGTGTCGATGTTGAGGAAATATGAGCCTGATTCGACACACGTTCTAAATTTCGAAGAAATAGACGTGGATGACAGGATGTCATACATTGAAAGCCCGGTTTAGATAGTGGATCGCAAGCAGCAGGTTCTGCGCACCAAGACCATTCCGTTGGTGAAAGTGGTCTGGCAATACCACGGCACTGAAGAAGCAACTTGGGAAACCGAAGATTCGATGAGACAATTGTACCCCCATCTTTTTGCTTAAAGTATTGTAATGGTTTAAATTTCGAGGACGAAATTTTTATAAGAGGAGAAGAGTTATGACATCCCGATTTTTCCAATTTTATTTTTAGTAAATTGAGACAGGCATTTCATCTGCACGCATATAATTCCTTTCCTTGAGTTGGCCACTCATGTGAAAACCAGTTTATCAGGTGAAGCCAATAAGAGATTCTAATGCATCAGACTCGAGAATTTGACTAGAAAACAACCTTTCGACCGAGCTAATCTGCAAGGGTCATTATGGCACAGTTAAAAATCGATTAGAAATTGAAGATAGGTCGGCTCGACAAAGGCATGTGATCGAGTGTGGGTGATTCCACCAGATCACACTATTCTTGTCGGTCGGCACTAGACCGACTTTTCTGTCGATTGGGTCCCCTGTGTCCATATTTGAAACCTTGAGATTTCCACGACAACTGAGGGTCGCCAATGTGTCAAAGATGTACATTGTGGCTTGAGATTGATCAACAACAGGTCGAATGCATAAAAATTTCTAAACCTACCCGATAGGTCCGGACGCGCTAATATCATGCCAAAGTGAAATTAACCGCGAAATTGTGACTGAATTAAGAAATTGGAAGTCCTGGGGTGTCACATACCTTATGAGGAACATGAATTAATTTTATGGATTTTAATTGGGCTCAATTGGAAGAAAATTGAATAGAATTGAAGAAAACAATGTACAGGATTTTATGCCCCGGTGGAAAATGAAATTGAACCCATTGGACTAAGGTTGTGGGAGGTTGGAGTTAGTGGAATGTGACATCACAAGTGATGTCATGGGATGGGGCAAGAAGGGTTAGGATTTTGACAAGTGGAGGGTGGTGATTGGAGCAACTTCTTCTTCAACCTTTGGAAGAGAGAGAGAGAGGGGGAGAAGAGGAAGGACGAGGAAACGTGCGGACCAGCAGCCGGCCAGCTTGCACGCCCTCTCCGCCAGCTCGCTGCCGCAGGTCGCCGGAGCTGCCAGGGTCGTCGCCGTCGCCATACGTCCACGCGAAGGCTCGCGCGCCACTCCGCCCGTCGGTTCGCCGCTCGCCACCCTCGTGCGCCTCCCCACTCGTCGTGCCCCGGCCGCCCGGCCCCGTCGTGCCGCCCCTTCGCCGCTTGTCCGTCGTCGCCACCGCCACCGGAGATCGCCGCCAGCTCGCCGCCGCCCTTCTTCGCCGTCCCGCGCCTGAACCACCACCGATTCTCCTCCATTCAGCAATGGACGGGGGCTGAACTTCCAGCCCGAGATCTGGAAGTTCGGGGCCCATTTTGGCCAGCTTCCCGACCCCGGGTTCTCGGCCCGCCTTGAGGAAAGTTGATCCTTGTGTCGACCCCGTCGTTTTGGTTCGCTCGGCTCGCTAATCCGGTGAGTTTAGCTCACTAAATCTTGATTAGAGGGTTAATGATGCCCTAAGTGTGTTTAGCCTAAGTTAATTATGTTTAGGTGGTTAGTTTAGTTTATTTAAGTGTGATTTGGATTAAGAGATTTAATTAGTGTTAAGTGTGTTTAGTTTAAAGTTAAGTAGGTTTATTTAATATAAGCTTTGATGTGACTTAATGTGTTTTATTTTTGATTTATTTTAATGTTTCTGAAATTCCGGAAAAGTTAATAATTTATTATTTTTCGAAAATCATTAAAATATTATTATTTAATTAAAAAAAACTCGAAAATTTATTTTTGACCCCAATTGCTTAGAATTTCATGCTGATCGTTGCCGTGCATTTAGAATTTGAATTTGATGAATGGATGTGGCAAATTGAGTATTGATTGTGATAAATGGGTTTTTAGCCATAAAAACCCAAGTGTTGGATTTTGATGCAGAAATTTGATTGTTAAGGTTTACTATTGAAATTGGAGCATGTGAATGAAATGCGCAGTGTCCGGAAGTCAATAATGATTTGTCGTGTGCTGGTTGATAGAATCGGTCGCAGTAGTGGCTAGGCTAATTAGACCTGTTCTCCTTGTGAATTGTTGTCAGTGAGTGACGTGGCTCGGGTCGCAGTAAAGGCTAGGCCAATTGGATCCATGCTCCTTCGGGAATGCCGTCGACGTTGTGACGAAGCCACGCTCCATGGGGGGGAGGCGATGCTTGACATGAGTGTCAGTAGATAGCTGAATTGCGAGTAAGCTATGCTCTTGTGTGGTAGTGAATAATTGGAATGTGTGCTGAGTGCGATTGTGATTTATATGAAAGTGATGCAATTCCAATTATTTAAATTCTTATTATTACCTGAGATTGTGTGATATAAATTGTGCTAACCTGTAGGAAAGGAATTAAGACAAGGTAAGTCTTCTGTGTGAGGTGGCTAGGCCACCCTAGGTGTATTTTCTTTCTAATAGGGGTTTAGGGGGTTGAACTTGCTGAGACGATGTCTCACCCCGTTGTGGGCCAAAATTTCAGGACCGTAGGTGGAGGAATCATCGTCTCCGGAGACTGTCCAGTCCGAAGTGGGATCGAAGAGCGAGTCCGACTAGTAGTCTTAGGATCGTTTATTCTTTTTGGTGGACTGATCCCTTTTTGTAAGCTGGCCCTTTTTGGTAAATATGTAAACCCTTGGGAGGTTGTTTGTTTATGAAAGTATGCTTGTTTATGATTGTATTGATTTCCTACTTTCCTATCTCGTGAGTTTTTTTGTCAGGGGTTTTATGACACGTTCCGCATGCGCATAATGAATTAATTGGGTCGGCGACATTACTTGGGAATGTCGCACTTGTATGACTATGGTGGGTTGTTCACGTGTCTCGGGGTTCGAGGCGTGACATTTTTTTCCAAAAGTTTTTATTTGGTAAATAACTAACTAAATATTGTGTTAATGAGTTGTATATTTCTTTTTTCTTGTACTTGGAAAGTATTATTTAAGAAATAACCTAAGCACAAGTAAGAGCGAAAAGACTCCTTTAACCAGTTTTAGTATGCATTTCGTTTAATTATAAATTTAACATGTCTTTACATTATATTCTATGTATTTTAACTATTCAACATTCATTTTACTCAATGGATCTAATAGTCCAATTTTTATTTATTTTTTATGCAATCATCGCATTATATTTTAAAAGGTACTTTAAAAAGAATTAAAAATATGACAAAGTTAAGTATATAAAAAATTCTTAACATCTATTGCTATAATGCAAAGGTAAAAGAAAATTCTCTCTAAAACATTACAGTATAGGATATTATATTTGCCTTGATTACATATTAACTTAGTTGATGACAAAAAAATTATAGCAATTGTCATGGCAATATAAGACAATCCATTCAAACCATCTGCAAATATATATATTTTTTTTGTAAATTTTAAATGCATCAAAATTTGAATAGAATCATCAATGAAAAGAAAAATATCCACTAAAAATTGCACTAATAACAAGCTGCATATACAACTTAACAAAAGATATTTTTCGTTCAGTTGCTTGGTTGCCTTAAAAAAGGTTGTTCTCTCAAAAATATTTTACCCAAATAAGACAATAAAAGTTGTCAATTACATCAATAAGAGAGATAGTATTCACTTCGTCCCAACCTAATCTCGAGTGATCTACCTACAAGTTTGGCTAATGGATTATTAGGCTTAAACTTGGCTCAAACTCTTCCAAATCCACACCAATTCGTGACTTAAGTTCAAGTTATTTATCATGCAAATGATTTTTTATCTATGAGTTACCACTAATCGATTAATGGTGGGTTGATTAGATACCCTAGTAAAGCATTTGAGAAATACCTTACTTTATGAACTAGAGATTAAATGAGTTCGGAGATTCGATTATGCTAGATTACTCTAACCGCTCTCGGTACATTTACTATTTTATTAATGTAGGCAACTTGGATTGATTTTAATCTATCCTCTAACAAGCAAGGTGGTCATGCAGATGCACAACCATTATTGAACACTCAATAAAGCAAGGCAACAATAAATTTTAAGCATGGGAGGAAATACTTACCTTGATGCAATGCGAACATATGTAGGGAAAACCACATTTATTTATCCAAATATGATTTCTAATTAACGCGCAATTCTACTCAAATCTCTTTTTGGGTTTCTCTTATTTAAATGAAAACTAAACTATATGTCATGCAATTAAACAATATGGCCTAATTCTAATGACGGACAATTTCTAATTAAATGGACCTAGTAATAATTACTAAATAACATGCATTTTATGAACCTAATTTTATATGACATGCACATGGTATTTTTGTATTTTTTATTGAAATTCTTTGTTAAAAATTACTAAAAATAAAAATCTACCTAAAGTGAGATATTATCTATTTTAAGTCAAGAAATAAACTAACATAAATTCTATATTAACTTAGAAACTTATCTCAACAAGCAATTCAATTCCCAGATTTAATTAGAAAAGTATCAACTATTCTATCATGCAATTCTATCTAGAAAACCAATTCTAAACCACATGATATGCAATGCAATTTATGTATTTTTAGGATAAAGAAAGCAATCAAACTAAGATAACCACCGAATAATCCAAGATTATAAAAAATATCATCCAATCAATTCAAGCAAGGAAACAAAATCTAATTAACTTGAAATTTCTCAAATAAAATTGATAAATTGATTTTAAGTCTCAAAGATCAAAGTATCAACATTAAAGATACTATAGACAGAATTAAAGATCATGTGTGGTACATCCTAATTTTGGGATACCACACCAAACCGTGAAGAGACTCTACTCGTCGCTGACTGTACGACCATCATCGGACCACCATAGCAAGCGACTTCCAGCCACCAGACAACCGGTAATCTCCACCACTATTCGCACGGGGCTCACGCTCGCTGTCAAACCACAAATACAAAGAACATTCACAGGAATATGGCAAAGCACAAGACAAACGTCAACCAAAATTCTACGAGATTCGGACTTGGTCGAAATGAAATATGGCTAACAAATGTATTCGGCAATTAATAGGCATTTATGAATCCTTAGAATAAATAGGAATGCGGGACTAAAAGGAATGGTTTTAGTTCGGGCATTCCCTCGAACAGATGGTGAATATTGAAGATATCGAACATTTTTAGAACTTGAACTCGGGTCTAGAACAAAAATATCGCCAGGGAATGCTGAACATTAAGTGCCGACTCAGTTAAAAAGAAATCGCTCAAGAACTAGAGACACCAAGTTCGGTTCCTTCTTAAAACAGAACAGGACGAGGCAAAAAGGAGTTCATGGGAATGAGTTTCGATTGCGGAAATCCCTTCCTGGCTTGGAGATGGCAGTTATAGGGCGAGCTCACGATGAGTCGAGCTATGGCCGACTACTGCCTCGCGATGTCACCGAATCGAGATCCTCGGAAAAAGAACCGGATCGAACCCCAAAGAAAACTCAACTGGAATTTGGTCGCCGCGGAAGAGGAGGCCCGCGGGCTCGAGTGTGTCAGCTAGGGTTCGTCGGCTTGCGACGGGGATGGTCGGGTAACGCTGAGTCGAGAACGTAGCTCGGCTCCGTATTTCGCTCTTTCCGTCCCTCCCTCCCGAGCTCGCTTGCTCTCTCCCTCTGCCCAGACCTTCAGCCAAGCTTCCCACGAAGCCTGCAGGACAGTGGAAGCGTAACTTTGACAACTCGCCCACGTCGGGATCATTAGAGATTGGAAGGAGACGAGACAGATCTGCGCTCAACGTTGTGATAATCTTTTCCAACTTCTGGGAAAAGAGACGGGATTTTTATCGTGGATTGCTTGACGGAGGGAGTTGAGTGCGAACGACGGGAAGGAGAAGCCTTGTGCAAGAGATGGGAGACGGGGGCTGGGCTCCTTTCTTGTCTTCTTGGGTTCAAGTTGTGGGCTCAAAGAATTAAAGAAAAATGGGCCGAAAGAGGAAGGGAATTAGGGAAATGGGTCAAGGAGTGAGCCGAAAGTTTTAGACTAGTGGGCCAGACATGGCGGCCCGCTCGAAATCATTTTTTTTTTTATCATTTTCATTCATATTTATTCGTCCTTTTTATATTTTTTAATTCATTTTTATCCCTTTTTTTAAATATTTTTATATTTTCGTAAAATAAATGAATACTTAAAATATCGACAAAAATTCGAATGTAAACACAATCTATGTATAGTTGAACGAAATGATGGCCAACAAACAAACAAATAGGGTCTTATGAACACTTAGCTTTCGTGTCTTCCTTTCATGCGGTTTTGCGGTGGCTTGTGACGGAGAATTAGTCCTTGACAAGTTGGAAGTCGAGGTTGAGGTGCTCGAAGTTTACACTTCGAATGATGGCGCCAGAAGATGGAGAAGTCGAGAGGAAGAAGAGAGAACAGCGAGGGAAGATCACGGCCCGATCATGGAATGGGGCCTGAGAGAGTTTTCGCTTTTGCAGCTCTCTCCCTCTTCCATGTCCTTTCAGGTCAGACCACATCTTATCCCTTACCGTTACCGCCTTTCCTTGTTTTGTGTGCCCACTCCCCCTTATCTTTTGCTCTTATATTTAGCTAATTGATGACAAGAATTGAAAAGACCAATAGCACAAAGCAGCAAGGTGTTGAAAGTGTTAGACCTAATAGGAAAAAGGGCAATCGATATATCATCTGTATTTGCTAATTGAGAATCATGCCATTCTTTACAAAAGAGGTCTTGAATATTCACTTGACTTCAACTTGATTTCACTTCAACTTGGCAAAATCACATCCAAATCAATTCAATTTCATACAAGTGGTTCTTTTCCACATCCAAAAGTACACATATTGAATGCATTATGTTAGACTTGTCAAAATTAAATAGGTTGTATTATTATAAGAATTAGTTATTTTTAGAAAATGGGTTCAAAGTGATGAAGTCCGAAATAGAATGGATATTAAATGAGATGGCGACTTACTTAAATCTAACCTATCTTTATGAATCTTTATTTACTCTCTTTCGTCTTCATTCGATCTCATGTTTGCCTACTCTATGCTTTGACCTCAAATTGGGTGTGAGTTCTCTTAGATTTGGTCAACCATAAACGTGTTTTAGTAATATGGATCAGATAGGATATGGGTCATAAATTTGTATTGTATGAAAATGAGTTAAATATGTTAAATAGATCATCCAAACCTGATCTGACTTAATCGTTTAACATGTTTATCCATTACAAATGAACACTGTGAATATTTATCAAACTGAGACCTTTGGTAACGAACTTTAAAATGAATAACTACTGATAATACCAAACTGAGGATTTCCGTGCGATATCTTCACCTGCGTGTGCTCGACCTTCGCATCCATTTCTTCCTCAGCTCTCAACCATGCACGTGTGCCTCCGACGCTAAACTTGAACCTTCAGCGAGAGAGAGAAAAAGCTTTGAGGAGTGGAGGGACCTCTCATGGGCCGTGGGCCAAGGTCAAGCGTTTGATGGACTTGGGCTGCTGGGCTGAGGATGAGCCAATTGGACCTGGTTTTCTGGGGGGCTGGAGAGTGATGACCCGAATTGAGTTGGCTCTAATTAGACCAATTGGCTGATGGGCCTGGGGTGATTTTAATGGGCTGCACTTGTGGTTTAATGATATTTGGTGCTTTGCTTGTTATTTATATTTTTTTAATATTCTTTTCTTTCGTTCTCCTCTTCTATATTATATTTATTATTATTATTATTATTATTATTATTATTAATTTATAAAAAATATGCATATTGAATTTGTCGGCAACAATTTAGGTGTCAACGGATTCTTTTAGTTAAATAGAATGGTTTAATAATAAAGCAAATACTTACGAGCATATTATATATTATTGAGTCGATCAATTATTTATTTAGAGATGAAAACATAGGATTTTGACGATTAGTTCAACCATGGAAGGCTATTATACCGAACTTTCTCATTATACATTCTAAATTTTAGTTTTTTTTTTACCGAATTCTAAATTTTAGTTTAAGAAGTCGTATTTTGTTACTAAATTAGACACTTTAGGCAAGTTATTGAAATTACAATGGACACTTTCATTGCCAATACATTATAGGATAAGAGAAGCCAACACGTACATGTAATGTCCACTAGAAAATATTTTGAAAAGCATCTATCTTTCGTTATATTGTATGTGATTAGACAATAAGCGGTATCAATCGCAGTCCTTACATGAGAAGAGAATGAGGGGGAAATTATTGTCAACTAATAGTACAAAGTTCGACGATGTTGAGGCATTTAAGTTTAGTATCTAAAGTTGTTGAGGTACGTACCTCTCTTAATTTACATTTGTAAGCTCGACGTTTATTGCTATGTTGAACACCCTTCATCTACATGATTAGAAAGTCCTTGTTCTGCAGATGGTGTGCCTTGCTCATTGTTTATATCGTCGTTGTTTTTGCTGAAGTCTCTTGACGGACTCAAAGGGAAGTTAGTGTTTTCTGAAGTTTCAACAGCTGCAATCTCATTGCCACCATCATTCGTAATTCTATCTCTGGCTTCCCTAGAAGTATACAAATTGAGGTCCCTTTGGTAAAATCTTCTTCCCAATGCAACAATTTTCTCCCGCATTGAACCTGAAGAACTTGTTACTTCATGCCAACTTTTTTTAACGAACATGACCATGAAAATGAAGAGAGCTAGAACCGCAGCAGCTCCAGCAATCAAGAATAGACCCCAGAAACTATCAAGATCCAAGTTGTTGGAAGAAATCGAGTTAGTCGAATCCAGACAATTGGATTTCGATGGGAACCATGTGTTTTTGATTTCTGTCATTTTAGGCCCTTCAGTTATGTTAAGGATTGCTTGTGAGATATCTGGTACTAGCGGAGACCCTTTGGGGAAAATCTATAAACCAAAAGCAAGACATGAGATATTTCAATCAAAGAAATAATGAATAACTCTAGTAATTGGAAATTTTGAGGGTTTTCTTTTTTGGGCTATGATTGAGAGGTTGAGGACTTACGAAGCCAAATCCAGCAGTTTTTAATGTCGGGATCATGGTATATTTATTGTAATATTGAGAAAAAACAAGTTTAATGTAGGGGGTTTCATCAAATGCTGCTGCAATCCCGCCCTTTGCACTTCCCTTGGAAAGAAGTGCATCGCATTCTTCAGGAGAATGATAATATATAAGTCTCGAATCATCGAACTTCATTTGCTTTAGCATTCCATAAACGAAAGAGCCGTGCTGACAACCCACTTTTTCTCCACTCTTTAGAAGCTGATCAATATCAGCCACAGTTGGTTGAAGATTTTGCACTACCAAAAGAGAGCTCAAACTTGCCGTATAACTTTGCGTTAGTATAAGTAACACAAAAAACCACACGATCACAACAAATCTGGTTAGGTTGCTAAATACTCTCTCCCCTGCAATCCAAATTAAGAGAAAACATCTAAATTTTTGAAGAACGATATGGAAATTGTAATGTTCAATTGATTTATTAAAGTAAAGGGTGATTACTTTGTGCAAAGACCATGATTGAAAACGAAAACCAGAAGCTCGTGCCAACTTGATGCGCAACTAGACCCCCGAATTCTTCATTAATCTAGTGTTCGAGAATCCACACGACCAGTGCTATAAACACAAAGAAGCATCCGGTCGTTAACCAAAGGTCCCAAGTGAGTGGCTTCAAGAAAACCCAAGCATTCTTGTTCTTGCTGTCCTTGTATGGCACAAGCATTGCAACCCCCGATTCGGTGTATGGTAAGGTGAAGTCTACGTATAATGATCTGTTCGGAATGATTGTTGTATCACCCACCACTGCATCATAATTCTGTTCCAACAAAAGGAAGGGGAATGTTTTCTTTGTCAACCACATGATAGCATAGTAAGTTTCAACATGTATTCCAACGAAATTAAGGACTTGCTCACCTTATAAAATACTTTATCGATCATGTCATTGTAAGTACTTCCCGCGGTCCTTCCATTAGTGTACGCAAACGGAATAAAGTCATAAGCCACAGCATAAGGCAATTTTTCAATGACGGCTTGAAAGATGTCAATACAATATCCGGTGACTTGGAATGTATTTGTGTTAAGACCTTGAGTCACCTTCACAAATTGAAGAAAACTGCGCTTCATGGGGACTAAAATTTTCAGCCTCTTCCCATTTGTGGGAATCTCCCATCCCTTAGGAACAGAGGTTGAATCTCCTGGCCATATTATTGATCCAATATTAGCGGAATATTTGCTTGTGCTGAATGAATACAAATCTCTTACCAGCCCATTTTCAAGCGTCCAAAACCCAATCCCTCTTGCTGCATTTCCATTGATATTAACGATTTGGAACGCCGTCGACTCTAGCTGCCCACCGACGAGTCTAAAATTTCCAATGAGGCCTGCGAATGTCATATCGGCTAGTTCTTGGAGAAGTTTCTGACCATTTTGAGAGACCCCAAACTTGTCGAGATCTGTTGTATCTGTCGAAGCATTCAACATCTGGTAGGTAAAATTCGTCGCACCCATTTCCTCAACGGCCATTGCCAAAGCCCAAGCAGCGTCATAAGCCCGGTATCCGCAAATGTTCAATGTAGGATTATGGATGGAAGGATTCTCTTGTTGGAATTTCATCCTCCATCGGACCATGAAGTTGTCTAGGTTTGGTGTGTCCGGGATATAAGTCTTGATGCCTAGTACTCCTTGCATCGAACTAGCGACAATAGATGAATCCACGGAACTCAGTAGGTCGGTGATTCCATTAGTCAAGATCCACACATAACCTTCTCTCATCATCCCCACCTCTTTTGCTTTGGCAAATAGCCGAGAACCGAGAGTAGGTAACACGTGTGCGATGAACACCCTCGTTTGCATCGTCATTAACTTGTAGAGTTCCTGCAGGATTTGATCGTCCGTGGTTGAAGGAGAAATGGGGCTCCTATAGGGCACTCGCGTGTTGACTTCTTCCATAGCTATGGTAAGAGAAGGTATAATACTTGCTCCGAACTCGTTGTCCATGTTAGGACTAGAATTAGCACCTAGAGGGGGGTGAATAGGTGATTAAAGCAATTTTAACAATTTAATTCGAATGAGAGATTAATGAATTTAAACCAACAATCGCAGCAAATGAAAGTAATAAAAGATAAAAGGATTAGGGATAGAAAATCAAGACTCCAGATTTATAGTGGTTCGGCTTAGACCAAGCCTACGTCCACTCTCCCGCACGGACAGCCCTTTCCGGCTGGATTTCACTAAGAATAAAAAGAGTGATTACGCTTTCACGCTCTTGAGTCCACAAAGTGTAGACACTTTACTACACTTCCTCAAGGTCTCACCACAATATGATCTCTCTTTTGATTACATATAATGCTCGAAGAATATGATCGCAAAATAGAAAATGAGATTCAGACTTTGGAATTTTTCTATTCGACCCCCTTCAACAACTGGAGCATCTCTCTTATATACTTCTTCATGCCTTCTATACCGTTGGCACATTCCAAAGAAGTTCTTCCAATCAACCCGTTGGACATAATCAATTAGAGAGATCTCGAGCTCTTTAGGGTAAGTGTTGATAGCCCATCAATCCTGCTCACCCATACAATCAGGATCTTGGTTTCCATAAGTAGATCCTTCTAAATATAAGTTGCGAAATCTTTAGAGAATCTATACATATTCGAATACGAAAGTAAGATCTTCTAGTGCTGAATCCAGTAGAAAGATATTCTCTAGCCGTTAGAATAAAAACCATATAAGATCATAATAGAAGATGGTCTGGAGACTGTCCATGAGAGTAGACTTTGAAACATGAGTCTTGCTAGCTTCAGACTTTAATCTTCAGACTTTGCCAGTAGAGTCTGTAAGTCTTCAGACTAGACTGAGGAAAATGTTTTGTCAACTTCAAAATACTTGAAGAGAATTTATCCAACAATCTCCCCCCTTTTGATGGTGACAAAACTTTCCTGCAGATTTGAATATTATTACCCTGCAATACAACTTTTAAGCAAGCATTAATATCTCATAAAAGATTAGAATAAAAATAGTAGAAGTTATCCTGTACACAAATATCCTGTACACAGACTTACCCTGTACACAGATCTGCATCCACAGAAACTTCATTAGTCAAGTGCAGACATTACTATCTTTATCTAATTAAAGTAATATAATGATGAGCACACATTAAAAAAAAAAAAAAACTCAGGATAAAGTCAAAATATCAATCCCAATCATCAAAAAAGTTTGAAAAATGAAGATTTGGTTTGGTTTGAAGATAGAGTCTTGAAAATGTGCTTGAAATCTACAAGGTCTTCTCCCCCTTTTTGTCAGCATTAAAAACTCAAGGAGCACGAGGAATGCGAACAAGTTGAAAGTCCTCCATAGACTTGACAGTTTCTTCTAGCTTCCTCAAATCTTCCTGTAGTTGGGCAAGAGCAGTGCCTCTTGCAGTGTCCTGAATCTGACGCTGATCATGCATGGTTATGAACATTGCATGATTTTCATTCTGCAGAGTCTGAAATTTATACCCCATAGCATAGATTTGGCATTTGAGTTCCAAGATGATGTCAAGCAATCTTCCAAAATCTCCTGAATTGTCAGTCTGTGTGCTTGTGTCAACTTGGTCTGATGGTGGAGCCAAGCCAGTATGAATATCAGTAGGAAGATCAGTATGTGGAGATGATGCCTCTCCCTCAGGAAACTGAGCAGCATAAACATCTTCTGCATCAGGAGGTGATCGACTAACACCTGTTTGTGTATCTTTTTCTGTAAAAGTCAGTAGAAGAGGAGTATGTTCTCTTCGTGTATCTCCCCCTGTTTCAATGTCTTCTGGAGGAGAAAAATACTCATCTTTCTGAGGAGTTTCCTCAGTGACAGATTGTCGTTGATCCTCTTTTCCGCCGGAGAATCTGTTTTTGCTGGTTCGTCCCCTTGTTCTTCTTTCTTCTCTTCCTCTTTCTCTTCTTCTTTCTCTTCTTCTTCTTTCTCTTCTTTCTCTTTCTCTTCTTTCTCTTTTGTCTCTTCTTTCTCTTCTTCTTCTTTCTCTGATGTCTCCTCTTCTTCTTTTTCTTCTGCAAAAAGTTGTTCTGGAACAGGTGCAGAAATTTGAGATACAAGAGCAGAGATGGGTAAAGCATCCTCATCATCTTCATCTTCCAAGATGATTGCCCTTCTCTTCTTGATAGAACTAGTCACGAGGTTCCTTTCCTTTTCTTTTGGCCGCAGAAGAGTCTGGGTCTCGAACTTAACAGAGTCTTCTCCTTGAACTGCTCCAGCTTCTTCTTTGAGTTCTTTCGTACGCATCTTAGTTATCATCCTCAGTCCGATGACCATTTTATCAATAGTCTTCACGAGAGAGAATGTGAGGAGGCTGAATGTTCAGTGTGTCTGAAAAGTCGAGTAATGAGAGCAGCATAAGGGAGATTTCCCTTGTCCTTTGCCATGGACCTATACATATGAAACATGATAGTGTGTGGCGGAGAAAATTAAGACCAATCTTGATAGCATACATCAACTTAGCCTCTGAGATGGATACATCTGTCTTTGATGTTGATTTCGGTGAGAGACAGTTGATCACTATCTTGTGAAGCAGAGTGTTTGTTGCATTCATCCTGGAGTAGGAGAGACGACCTTCAGCAATTCGGTCTCTCGCAAGTTCTAGAATTGCATGACTTACAGACACACCAATTGATTGGAAATCACCTCTTTCCACACCAATTACATCTCGCCGAGTGTCCGTATCAACAACATATTCTCTATCTCTCATACCGAATGAGAGGCTATTTGCATCAAGGAAACGAGATTTGAATAAAAATATGCTGTCAATTCGAGTAAGCCACATCACGTCGATGTACAGAAACTTATGAAGTTGAAGTTTCTCAAACTTCTCTCTCATTGATATTTAATAAGTCCAGAAAATCAAAGTCCACCGTCCGTGGATTCATCACCCCACGCTTTAGGAGTTTCTCATACATCTTTCTGTGTCCGTCTGATTGAAACAATTCATCATTCTTTCCTCGAAGGTTTGCAGCCACACCCATCCAAGGTTTAAAATGTATAAACATTTTCTCATCATCATCTTTCCCCACTGGTTGATTTACACTACTAAACCTAGGGTCACTTGGAAAGTTTGCAAAAGCTTTTGCTGCCGTTCCAGCAGGAACAACGCCTGATCTTTCCATTATAGTGAGAAAGTGTGTCTCATTTGCGTAACTTTTTTCTTTCAGAAATTTATCAATGAAGGTCATTGCAGAACCTCATTCCTTCAATGCAGAGTAGAGCCTATATACAAAAGCAGGCTTGAGTAATCTTACAGGTTTAATGCCTTCAAGAACTTCTTCTTCATCTTGAGGGTGACGTTCAAGAGGTCTAGTTGAGGAAGTACGCTGTTGAGATCGTTGAGGAGTCTGTTCTGTTGGAAAGTCACTATCTTCTGTGAGATCGAAGTGCGTAGGCCCCTCACCAGAGCCTTGTGGTCCCCTGTTTGTTATCCTTGAGGATTTCCTTTGGTAAGACATTGTCACTTTCTTGGAGAAACTTTCACACTTGTGTCGCAAGAAAGTGAAAAGCTTTGAGACGTAGAAATTTTGGAGAGAAAAATACAGAGAAGTGAAAGACTTTTGATCTAGGGTTTCTGGGTAAAGTGAAAATGAATGAGAAGGAGTATATAAAAGATAACAGATACGGGGTGATTCAAGCGTCGCAAATTTTGGAAATATGAGGGATTTCCTTTTAAAAATAACTGCCTTAAAAAAATCGATAACCACCATTTTTTAAATATAACTGCCTTAAAAAGCTCAATTAGAGATAAATAGACAATCTTACCTTTTCGAAATAACAGTTTAAGTAAATGAATGAACTTACAAAATCGTGTCGATTGGTATTCTCGAGTCTACAACCTTTGAGTCGATACTCTATCGATTTTAGATTCTGAGTCTGAGCTTCAACATTCTTCAAGAGATAAAATATTGAGTCTTGAGCGAATAGACTCAAACAAGCTTTTCTCAAGTGGCTTTGTGAAGATGTCTGCCAGTTGATTCTTTGAGTCTATGAATTGTAGCAAGATTTCTTTGTTCTGAACATGATCTCTTATAAAATGATGTCGAATCTCAATATGTTTTGCTCTTGAATGTAGAATAGGATTCTTTGTAAGATTGATTGCGCTGGTATTATCACATTTGATCTCTCGTGCAAGAGTCTTCAATGCCAAAGTCTTGTAGTTGTTGTTTTATTCACAGTATTTGAGAACAGCAACTTCCAAGAGCTACGTATTCGCTTCAGTCTGTTGAAAGAGCCACGACTTTGTTTTCTTGAAAACCAAGATACTGCCCTATTTCCAAGCAATTGACAAGCACCTGTAGTGCTTTTTCTTTCAACTCTACAACCTGCAAGATCTGCGTCTGAATAACCAAGAAGAGTAAAGTCTCCTTCTTTGGGATACCATAGACCAATCTTAGCAGTAGTAGCAACATATTTAATGATACGTTTAGCAGCACTTAGATGAGATTCCTTAGGATCGATTGAAACCTAGCGCATATGCAAACACTAAATAATATGTCGTCTGGATGCGAAAGATAAAGAAGTGAACCAATGATACTCTTGTATAACTTTTGGTCGATTTTCTTCCCCCGCTTCATCTTTGTCTATCTTCAAGGAACTTGACATTGGTATGTCGATCTTTTTGCAATTTTCCAGACCAAACTTTTTAACAAGTTCTTTTGCATATTTCTCTTGATGAATGAATATTCCTTCCTTTAGTTGTTTCACTTGTAGACCAAGGAAATAGGATAGTTCACCCATCATGCTCATCTCGAATTCATCCCGCATAGTCTTAGAAAATTTCTTGCACAAAGTCTCATTAGATGATCCGAATATAATGTCATCAACATAAATCTGAACAAGTAGAAAACTTTTACATTCCTTTTTAATAAACAAAGTAGTGTCTACCTTTCCTTTAGAAAAGCCATTATGAATTAAGAAATTACTTAGCTTTTCATACCAAGCTCGAGGGGCTTGTTTCAGTCCATATAAAGCTTTCTTCAGTCTGAACACAGAGTCTGGTTTCTTTGAGACTTCAAATCCATGAGGTTGTTCCACGTAGACTTCTTCTTGAATAAATCCGTTCAGGAATGCACTTTTGACATCCATTTAGAATAACCTGAAATTCTTATAACAAGCAAAAGCAAGTAGTAATCTGATTGCTTCTAACCTTGCTACTGGAGCATAGGTCTCATCATAGTCTATCCCTTCTTCTTGCGTGTATCCTTTAGCTACGAGTCTTGCTTTGTTTCTCGTTACTTTGCCTTTTTCATCAACTTTATTCCTGAAAACCCATTTAGCTCCAATCATTGATTTACCTTTTGGTTTAGGAGTCAATTCCCATACGTCGTTAATGCTGAATTGTCTGAGCTCTTCTTGCATTGCTTCAATCCAGCTTTCATCAGCTAAAGCTTCTTCAATATTTTTGGGTTCTATTTAAAAATAAGAGCAACAAAGACTAGACTCTTCTCGCCTTTTGGATCTTGTTCAAATACCCTCATTAATGTTTCCAATAATGAGTTCTTCAGGATGACTAGACTTGTGCTTCCAGTTACTAGTCAATCTGATAGATTGTTGATCTTTTTCTTGAGTAGATTCTTCATCAGTAGCTTGTTGTACTTATTCTGAATTATTAACTGCTTCAATGGAGGTAGATCTAGCAAGAAACTGAACAGATTTAGAATCTTCAGTCTGAATTTGCTGAATTTGTGGAGAGTCTTGAAATCTGACATTAATTGATTCTTCCACAGTCTGAGTCTTCTTGTTGAATACTCTAAAGGCTTTGCTTGTAGTTGAGTAACCAAGAAAGAATCATTCATCTGATTTTTCTTTAAACTTACCAACACGATCATTTGCATTCTTTAGAATAAAACATTTGCAACCAAATACTTGAAAATAAGAAACTATTGGTTTCTTTCCTTTAAAAATTTCATAAGGAGTTTTCTCAAGAATTGGCCTTAAAAACACTCGGTTTATAATATAGCAAGCAGTTGAAATAGCTTCAGCCCAAAACCTTGAAGAAATTTGATTTCCAATTAAAAGAGTTCTTGCCATTTCTTGTAAAGATCTATTCTTCCTTTCCACAACCCCATTCTGTTCTGGTGTATATGGAGAGGAGAATTTGTGCTGAAAACCAAATTCATCACAAAATTTAGTAAAATCTTGATTTTCAAACTCACCTCCATGGTCTGTACGAATACTCGATATAGTGTAACCTTTCTCATTCTGCACTTTCTTAGCAAACTTTAAAAAGAGAGAGAAAGTCTCTGACTTACTTGAAAGAAAGTTGACCCAAGTAAATCGTGAGTAATCATCCACAATTACTAGACAGAACCTTTTTCCACCAATGCTTTGCGTTCGGTAGGTCCAAACAAATCCATATGCGAAGCTGCAATACATGATTAGTGGAAACTTTATTTATCGATTTGTAAGAGTTTCTAACCTGTTTACCCAGTACGCATGGTGTACATAGATCGACTTTGAGTAATTGAGAATAGGCAATCCTCGAACAAGTTTCTTGGTAGAGATCTTGTTGATTTGCTTCATATTGGTATGGCCTAGCTTTTTGTGCCATAGATTAGCTTCATCTTGTACTGATATTAAGCACTGTGATCTTTCTTGATTCACATCCGAAGATAGATATTTCCATATCTTCGTCCAAAGAAAAAAGATTGAGTAGAGTCTTTACTGATTTCAGAGCACGTTTCTTCCTGGAAGTTGATCTTGAAACCAGTATCACACAACTGACTTATACTAAGCAAGTTGTAATTCAATCCTTCAACTAAGGAAACATTTTTGATTGACAAACTTCCAATCTTTACTGTTCCTCGACCAGTAATTCTTCCCTTGTTGTTACCACCAAAGGAAACTTTTCCTCCGTCTATCTGGACAAGTTTTGTGAAGCAGCTTGAGTCTCCTGTCATATGTCTTGAGCAGCCACTATCAAGATACCACTTAATCTTCCTTTTGATAGTAACCTGCAATTAACACAAATTCAAGCTCTCTTTGGTACCCATATCATCTTGGGTCCAGAAGTGTTAGAACAATAGACAATCTTAGCCCAGCTCTTTTTAACAGGTCTCCAAACCAAAGGACATTCTTTCTCAAAATGTTCTGAGCTTTTACACTTGGAACATTTCAAGGCATTTCTGCCAACAGGTTTTACAAAAACTTTCTGGAAATGATTCTTATAAATAATTCTTGCTAGTCTCGGTTTGATTCTTTCCTTTACCTTTGGGAAATCAATTAGTGGAATAGTTTCAGAAGTCTTACCAAGACCTAGCTTATCAAAGTATGGTCTTTGTATTGAAAGAATCTTATCCAACTTTTCAGAACCATTGGAAAATCTTTTTGATATGTTAGTAATATCATTTTTCAAAAGATTATTTTCATTTGAAATAAAGTCTGAGTTTTCTTTCACAACAACAAAGTCCTTTTCCAACTTTTCAAACTTTTCTTTCATAAGTTTATCCTGTTGCTTCAATGTAGAATTTTCCCTTTTTAATTCGGAGATCCTCTTGAGAGAGGTTTTTAGACTAAGACAAAGTTCATCAATATATTTAGAAACTTTGACAGGAATTTTCAGGTTACTGACCTCGAGTTCACTGTCTGAGTCTATATCTGAATCAAGGTCTGAGTCTGAATCTGATTTTGCCATTAAACATATATTGGCATAATCGTCATCACTTTCTTCACATTTAGTGTCACTCCAAGTCTCTGCTTTGAGTGCCTTCCTATTTTTCTCGCCTTTCCTTTTCTCTTCTTTAACGAGAGGACAGGTTGGGTCTCGATGTGTCCCTTTTTTTGCATTCAAAGCAAGTCACTTCTTTGTTAGGATCATCTTCCTCTGTTGATTTGTTTTGAAACCTTTGAGAGCTTTGTTTCTTCCAATTGAATTTCCTTCCTTTTCTATTCAACTTTCTGAATCTCTTTATCATGAGCGCCGCTTCTTCATCATCTAGATCTTCTTCAGAGTCTGTAGTATCAGAATAGTCATTAGACTTTAAGGCAATAGATTTTTTACCTTTTGAATCTTCCTCTTCGTTGGTTTGTTCCACTTCATAAGATTGAAGAGTCCCAACTAGTTCGTCTACAGAGAGTGGAGCAATCCTCTGCGTCTCTCTTATTGAGGTTTTTATGTAATTCTAGTCTTTAGAGAGTCCTCGTAGGAGTTTGTTGACCTTCATATGTCCTGAGATTGGATGTCCTTGATATTCAAGACCATTCACAATTTCAGTAAAGCGACTAAACATGTCAATTATTGATTCTCCTGATCTCATCTTAAAGACTTCATATTGTCCCAAAAGTATATTGATCCTCGTCTCTTTCACACGATCAGTTCCTTCATAAGTAATGTGAAGCCTATCCCAAACTTCTTTTGCTGTATCACAAGAAGATATTCTGTTATACTCAGTAGGGGATAAAGCACAATATAAGGAGTAAATAGCTTTGGCGTCAAGAGTCTATCTCTTGGTGATTTCTTCTTGAGTCAGAAGAGTGGGATTAGCAGCTTCTTTTCCTCTCTCTGATTCTGATGCAGCAGCAGGAATGATTCCTTTATCAACCACTTCCCATTCCAAAGGATCTTTCGATCTTAGGAATGCCTTCATCTTATTTTTCCATATGCTGTAGTCTTTTCCATCAAAGTATGGAGGTCTGGTATTGCTTTGACCTTCAACCAACCCTGTAGGCAACATACTAGCCATAGATCTTTTACTCAGAAGTAAAGACACTTCTTATGAACGAGTATACAAGGCTCTGATACCAATTGTTAGGACTAGAATTAGCACCTAGAGGGGGGTGAATAGGTGATTAAAGCAATTTTAACAATTTAATCCGAATGAGAGATTAATGAATTTAAACCAACAATCGCAGCAAATGAAAGTAATAAAAGATAAAAGGATTAGGGATAGAAAATCAAGACTCCAGATTTATAGTGGTTCGGCTTAGACCAAGCCTACGTCCACTCTCCCGCACGGACAGCCCTTCTGGCTGGATTTCACTAAGAATCAAAAAGAGTGATTACAGTTTCACACTCTTGAGTCCACAGTATAGACACTTTACTACACTTCTTCAAGGTTTCACCACAATATGATCTCTCTTTTGATTACATATAATGCTCGAAGAATATGATCGCAAAATAGAAAATGAGATTCAGACTTTGGAATTTTTCTATTCGACCCCCTTCAACAACTGGAGCATCTCTCTTATATACTTATTCATGCCTTCTATACCGTTGGCACCTTCCAAAGAAGTTCTTCCAATCAACCCGTTGGACAGAATCAATTAGAAAGATCTCGAGCTCTTTAAGGTAAGTGTTGATAGCCTATCAATCCTGCTCGCCCATACAATCAGGATCTTGGTTTCCATAAGTAGATCCTTCTAAATATAAGTTGCGAAATCTTTAGAGAATCTATACATATTCGAATACAAAAGTAAGATCTTCTAGTACTGAATCCAGTAGAAAGATATTCTCTAGCCGTTAGAATAAAAACCATATAAGATCAGAATAGAAGATGGTCTGGAGACTGTCCATGAGAGTAGACTTTGAAACATGAGTCTTGCTAGCTTCAGACTTTGATCTTCAGACTTTACCAGTAGAGTCTGTAAGTCTTCAGACTAGACTGAGGAAAATGTTTTATCAACTTCAAAATGCTTGAAGAGAATTTATCCAACAGTCCACATATATGAGGACCGCTTCTTTCCAGCCAAAAGCTTGAATGACAGCGCTTATGGCATTCACTTGGGACGAGTCAATTTGCGCGGCTAGAAGGAAGTATGGACTCAGAAGAGAACTAAGGGGAGGACTAGTGGCAGAAAAAGAGACGATGGGCACATGAGATTTGTCTCCGAGGTGAATGAGGAAGTCTGCTTGTGCTGAACCTTGAGGGCCTATTATAGCTTGGACTTGCTTATTCTTTATCAGATCAAGTGCTGCACGGATGAACCAGAAAAGACGGTGAAACAATAATGATAAGTCAGATAATAATATAAATTCTTAGTGGAAAAGGCATAGTATTGACCAGAACTCAATTAAAACTTGATGCAATATCATAAAAAGTAGAAATGTTTAAGAAAAAGGAAACATAGGAAGTTGAAGTTGGGAAAGAACTCGTACTTGACATCATTTAAACAGTATGTGTATACTAATAATTAAAACTTCTCCATTTTCTCCGTTTATTATAGTGATATTGACCCATGTTAATAAAATGTTTATGAAGTTGAATGTATCACTGGAGCTTTTTTCATTATGACTGGACTTCTAATTCAACATGTCCTTGAGATGATAAAATGTAAATTCCTCCAACACGGGTAAGCGAAACCTCTTTTTTTCAAGTATATATGAAATTATACTCACGAAACATAGTCGAACCTTCCCATTTGGATCTAACGTAATTTCAGACATGAACAGTTGTGTGTAAATGCAAAATTTATTAATGTCAAGAAAGCGCACTTTAATTAAGTAAACTGCAGATTCATGAAATTATTTGTTCTACGTGGAGGGAATCGAGGCCGCGCCTCCATTTCTTACCAACTGAAACCAACCCATGAGGTTGTTGAAAGATTTAATTTATTAAGCATGGTACAGGCTTTCGGTTCTCGCCTTAGATGTCGTTTGGCATATGATATTGCAAACAAAGCAGAAACTAATTCTTTCAAAAGAAGTAATGTCAAGAACCAAATAGGAGGATAAAATGGCCCAGGACGATCAAGTTGATTCTTTTTCATCTTTAAGTTGACCTCTTTATCTCATGCCATTTGAAAATTCCACTCTAGAATCCAATTCCCAAGTCTATGGATTTTATGAGGATTGTGATGTATATGATATATGTCAAGCCTCTCAACATCCATATTAAACTCCTTTCGTTTATTGACAATTATTTGGTTGAACTTCAAACCTGAGTTGTTTTATTTGACCTTCCCCAGAAATAATTAATCGCTAACTCAACTCGATACCAGATAGTTATACATGGCTCAACTAGAGCAAAAAATAGTATAAGTATGTAGAGATATGTTCTATGTACATATTTCCCAAAGATAAATTTTAATTTTTCTTTATCAACCATCTCTGCAAGAATGATTATATTTCTAACCTGATAAGCACAATAATGTTAGGCTCTTTTTCCGAAACTGTAGCTATATAGCATGTGTCTTTAGCGAGACAATTTCTAATAGGGTTCACTTACGCGGGCAAGAGTCACAGGAGAGCTTTATACTCTTCAAGGATAGAGCAAGCAATAGTAGTCCAATATTTCCCCATCCAAGATCATAAACAAGAATCCTGTTCGCATGTCTTTATTGAGATGAAACTTTGTATCCACAAATTTATGTACATATGTTTATTTTGGCAAAATATGAGATGATAGAGAAGGTGGACTTTTCTCTCTTGAATCTTTAAGATCAACTTCATGTCATCTTAGATCCTATAATAAAATGATAAAGGACTTCGTTTTCACGATGATAAAAAGCCCTTTTAATATATTGCAGTCATTAAATTTGAAAGGGGGAAAGAAAATTATAAACAAGGCGGCTAAGAGAGTGAGTACAGATTGGTGACAAACAGTTCGTGAGGATGAGGAAAATTCTTGGTCTCTTTCTTTTTTGGTAAACTTAAGTTTGGTCGTTCCTTCATGGAGCTTCGGAAATTGTTGCTTGAACAATCTCTGCTACGAGAATGCATATTGCTTTGAATGGAACACTCAAATGTCGTTGTCCCTTTGAAGATTTAGCTGGGGATTCTTTTCACTTTTCAAATATATAGAAGCTGAAATTTTCATATGATTGCCAAATAAGTCGTTGAGAACAATAATTGGTTTTTTCTTGCATCACACAAACAGATGCATAAAATAGTTTATGCTCTTCCGCAATATGTGTATAAACCCAAGACCAAACCCCTTCGAAGTTCAAGCAGAGATTTAGCCCCATAAAATTCGGTACAAAGAAAAGACTAACCAAAACAATCTTCAACACGATCAACAGAAGTAAAAAAATGCTAACCTAAAAGCTGGTGCCATCGTATATTTCTGGTCAAGCATCGTGAGCAGTCAACATGTTAGAGAGAGAGAGAACCTGCTGCAGCGGCGGCAACTTCATCTCGTTTGGAGTCTCTAACGTTGAGGACAAGCCTAGTCTTGTAGGAAGGGTTCGAACTATAAAAATCAGAGAGAGACATGTTAATGCAAGTCAATCCCATATGACCTACCTGCGTCTCCAGATCAAGGATCACCCCAACATTCACCATGATCGTTGTTGGATTGCTGTTGTTGCTGCCCTGCACCACTGCTGGGTGAGTGCCATCGCTCAAGGTGACGACAATGGGGAAAAGGGAGAGAGCCAAAAATAGGAGCTTTTCAGCATCGAACGAGATTCTTGGAGGAATCATTGGAAAGGGTTTTGCGAAAGGGCAAATGTGTGTGTGATAGAGAGAAAAGAAGAGGGAGGGGGGGTGGTTAGAGGATCTTTTGATGACTACGATGTATTTATATTGGAGAAGAGCTTTGAAAAAGTAAGACAAAGCATGCAAAGCTTCTATTCAAGGATTGCTGGGCATGGACGTGACCTCCAGTAGTACTAATAGTTCATGGTTTTTTCTTAACTTCTTTCACACTCCTATTGTCTTTCATAGAAAGTTCATATGGCCTTGTCTAATCTTCAGTAAGCCCAAACATCCATCTCCTTCTTCTATTATGCGGAGAAGTCCAGATAGCTCTGTTTGAAAGGTTTACATAGTTGGTTCCGGTCATGCTAAAATTAGGATAATTTGTTTCCTCACATTATTGATTTTCTAGTCTCCTTTCTCTGAATACTTTTTCCATCTCACCTCTGCCAATGACCACCAACCTTCCATTCGAAGTTTTTTACCACATTGGGTTGCCCATCTGGCATACTAAAAAAATAATAAGGTAACTAGAGTTATATATAAATATATATTTATTTATATAACTCTAGTTACCTTATTATTTATATTTATATATTTGTCGGTTCTACTCTATTCCTACTCTAACTCTCATTCTCAGATTTTTGTCCTACCTCCTTGCAAGATATGGGAGTCAAAACCCACACCTGATACTAAATGGTCCTCACCCCAACCCTTAGGGATTCAAACTGCCTACATCTCCCTTCCCATGTGGAAAGGGTAGCCACTAAGGCAAACCCTAGTAGTTAAATGGAATTATATCACATGTAGGATTTTGTTCCGATCAACCATAAAGCAATGGACACATGTCAGTCGCACATATCCTAGTTAAGTTTCATGTCATTATGCAAGTCATTCGCTCAAGTTGCATTTGAATTCCATGTGATCATGCATGTCACTTGAACATGTCATAGTTCAATTTTTCGTGTCATAATGCATGTCATTAGCACATGTAATAATATGATTTAAATGTCATTATGCATGGATTTGCTCAAGCTGTATTTGATTTGTACATCATTCACACATGTCATTTGCTCATGTTCTATTCAAATTCTATGTCATTGCACATGTCCTTCGCGCGTGTCGCATCAGAATCTCTCACCCCTCCACAGTCATTCATACTTTCTTATTCGGTCTCCATGTTACCCTAGATGCCAGTTGGGTTCCACATCATAGTACATGTCTTATTCGATTATCCCATGTGTCATTTATACATGTCATACGCAGTTGTTATATTCAATTACTACATATGATTAGCATATGTATTATTCCAACACCACGTGTCATGCATAGCATATTTAAATTTGATTGGGAGAGAAATTGTTAGGATAAAAAAGACAAAAATACCAAATTAGAGAAAGACATTGTGGATTGATCTATCTACTTCTTTGGACTATATACTAGCTATCTTCTATATCAATTTTATATTATGATCATCTATAAAGTCTTTTTTTAAGGATAAAGGATAATTTGACTTTTTCAACAAATTATGCGCTCAACAGGACTTCCAAACTTCGTGAAATTCTCCCAAAATCAAAATGAATATGCTTATATGCTAATTACATGCTTTTGAAACTCTAAATCATCGTTGTCTATGAAGAAAAAAGTTTCAAAAATTTACTCTCGATTTTCTGCACAGCTTTTCATGCTAGTTAGTTGAATTGATGTGACATCCTAGATTTTCAATCCTGTTTTCTACTGAATAAATCGGGTATTTCCTTGATACGCCTATAGGGCTGTTCTCAGAGCTAATTACTCTCGAGATAACTAGACTATCTAGGAAAACCATTAAGAAATTTTAAGACAATAGACTTGAGAACTCGACCAGGAATCGGCTTCTCGACCGTGCTCATCTTTAGAGGCCATTACGGCATAGTTAAAAATCGATTTGAAATTAGAGATAGACTGGTTCGACTGAGATGTGTGGCTAATCGTGGGTGACACCACTAAATTGGAAAATTCTTGTTGGCCGGCACTAGACTGATTTTTTTATTGTTTTGGTACCATGTGTCCGTATTTGGACCCATGAGATTTTCACGACAACCGAGAGTCGCCAATGAGTCGAGTGGGTTCATAGTGGCTCGAAGAAAATCGACCACGGGTCATTTGCACTAAAATTGTCTGAAAGTTACCCGATAGCCTAGGTCACTCTAAAAACGCGTTGAATGGAAATTAATCGCGAATTCAAATCCGATTTCAGAAATTGAAGATCCTGTCATGTCACAATAAATTCTAGGAGTATCGACTCAGTCTCAGAATATTTTTCTGACACACGAGACTTTTTGGGAAAAAGTCGGCATAGGACCGTTTTTGTACAGAAAAAGCCGAGGATTGTTTTTGGTCGTAAAATTGGGATACAAGATGGTTATATGGGTGAGGAAAAATATCAAGAGGACCGATGGTAGGTGGATTGAATTTATGAGAGCCATTTGAGAGTGAGTCAAGAGAGAATTGATGTCCAATTGAAGCCAAAATGTGGGAAATTCGTAGCTCCCCCATGCCCTAGCAAAATTGGACTATCTCAAGGGTTGTGAGGAGTGTATGTGTGGCTCAATGGTAGCCAAGGAAGAGTGCATGGCCTAGGATGAGTCAAAGGAGATATTTGTGTGGAAAAAGTGGCCAAAGAGACCCCACTAAGCCAAACTTGCTCCTCACTCATTCCCCTCTCTCCTCCTTGCCGTCCACCCCATTCACCTCTCTCATTCTTGCTTTGCTTGACACCTCAACCAGCCGGAGAAGCAGCCGCCAGTCGCGCCACCGTCTCGCCGCTCGCTGCCCCGCGTCAGTCGTTGTTGCTCCGCCTCCACCGTGCGCCTCACGCCATCCAACCACCTCAGCCGTGCGTCCCAACCATCTGTGGAGCCGAACCGGAGCTTGTCTAGCCATGGTAGACCACCGTGGACCACCGCTCAGCCCCGCCGGAGCCCCGCCTAGCCTCCGTCGGCCTTGCCTTGCCATTTCAGCCACCGGAGCAGCTTCAACCAGCCAAGAACAGCAGCAAAAAACAAAGGGTTTCTAGTAGTGATTAAGGCTTGTTTTGAGGTGGTTTTAAACCTCGAAACTTAGGCCCACCCTTGGGAAAGTTGGTCCCCATCGCATTTCCGATGTTTCGATCCGAACGGATTGTTAAACGGGTGAGTTTTACTCACTAAGTCTTGATTAGTAGACTAATGATGCTTAGAGGTTTATTAGATTTAATTAAGTGCAATTAGCTGGATAGATTAGATTAGAATAATTAAATTAGGGATGTACCTATGCATGTTAGGCAAATGGTTAGTGTATTTAGCGAGTAGATAGGATCGTGTAATTATTGAACGAGTCTCGGAATTTTTCCGGGTCCGTTTCGGCTTCCAATTAGGCATTACGGGCTTAAGTTGGATTTTTAGTATTTATTTAATTAATTTTCGAAATTATTTAATTATTTAATTATTTTCCGGAAATTCAACCGGGATAGCCAATGACCGGAATTTTATGTTGATTGTTGTGGTGTAGTCTGTTTATTTATTTGAGCCTTAATTCATGAGAAATTGATTTTATTGTGATTTTAGGATTTATTCCTAAATTGAATAAATTTGGGTATTAATTGAAAAATAATCGGGCATCGGTTGATAATGCCAAAATGTTTTGGTGGACTACAAAAAATAGTGGGAGTTATGAAAAGGAAAATATTATATTTTGGCTAAGGCCAATCGTGTGCCCATGCACGATATTTTATCAGGTATGATAAAAGTGAGAAAGAATGTTGTATGATGTGGCTTAGTGACCAGATAGGTCGCCTTGGCGTATAGGTCGCCTTAGAGAATGCACGTGAATCATTGATTATATACATCACCTAGAAAAGGCACTTGACTCGGTGATTTGGTATATCACCTTAGAGAATGCATGTGGCTTGGTGATTAGTACGTTACTTTGGCGAATATGTCGCATTATAGAATGCACGGGGTTCAGTGATTAGTATGTTGCCTTGGCGAATATGTCGCTTTAGAGAATGGACGTGGCTCAGTGACTAAGTACGTCGCCTTGGCGAATATGTCGCCTTAGAGAATGCACATGGCTCGGTGACTAGGTATCCTATATTGGAAAATGTATAATATGGATTGAGATGACTAGGGAAGGGTTATGTCGACATGTAAATCGGCTAGGTCGATTAATCAAGGTGTCGATCAATAACGTATAATTAGGTGTCTATTTGAACTGTGCTAATATGCAGGTGGAATCTGAGGCCAAGGTAAGTCCTCTAACCCGTGTTTGCATAGGCAGCCCATAGTGTGTTGGTTTCCTAATCGGATCTTAGGAGGGTAGAACTCGCTGAGACGTTGTCTCATTGATTATTGTATAACCATCTTAGGCCCGTAGATGGCAACACCTCTACCTCCTCCCATGTGTCCTAGTTTGCCGAAGGAAATCACCGAAGAGAAGTTCCATGTGCCGATGCCTGGGCACGCCGAAGGATTGGAGTACGTAATGGTGAAATCCATCATCTGGGTTGACGTGGGTAAAGCCAAAAGATGCCCCCATCAATACTGGGCATGGTATCGCTATTATAGCGATGGGTGAAGAGAGGGTCCGATACTGAAATTTGAGGTGCCTGTGTATGCTTTGGAAGTAGTGTATGGGGAGGGCACTACAAAACCTAGAGGTGGAGAGGTGATTGACCCAGTGGCTCCCGTCCTTTAAGGCCCAGGATCATCTAAGTACCCTACGGTAGGTTATATCGGGAACATGGAAGGAGGAAAGATCGTTGAGCGAGAGGAGAAGCTAGATGAAGACTCAACGGAGGACTGAAACTCCACCCCCGTTTGGCAAACTATGAGTTGAGATCTGACGTGTGATAGATCTAACCTGTTAATAGTATTGTAATATATACTATAAGGTTTGCTTCTATAAAAGTGTAGTTGTGGTTTTTCAGTTGTGAAAAATATAGCCCTACTTTTCTATCACATTATTTTATTGTCTGGGAATTTATTTATATGCTTCTGCATGTTTATTAAAATGAATGGGTCAGCGATGCGTCCTGGGACGTCGCTATTAATTGATCAGGTGAGGGATGGGCACGCGTTCGAGGATCAGGGCGTGACAATTGAACTCTTAGAGACCCAAAAAAAGACAAAATACTGGATCAAAGAAGTAAGGTATGGTTTGATTTATCTTCATTGGAGTATATACAAGATGAATGTTCTCAGTCCTCAATTGAGCATCGAATTGGAAGGCAATGCCCTATTAAAAGCATTGGAATTCTACAGAATGGTGATCCTGATCTTGATCAGCTGCCAATATCTACAGCGAGTTGAATCTTTCCAAGTCTAGAAGCATATATAAGTCAAGCAATGTCATATTAGCAGTGCATGCCTGCTCGAGATTACCGTGAAATTTCCAAGATTAGTTGAATATACTAATTACAAGCAATGAAAATTTCAGTTGGAATTATTTTTACTATATATCCAAACGCCATGGGCTTTTAATGCTTGCATTTTACCTAGAGGGTCATATCAATAGGAATCAGAGCTTGTTCTCTATCTCCTTCATACGCAAATTCTAGGAAAGAGCACGATCATAAAGAAAAGTCGATATGTATTGCTAGTCACGAGATTGGAAAATGACATTTTTGATTAATAAATACAATATTCTCTCCAACTCGCAAGTTCGACCACATGGGAAGACTAATACTAAATGTCTTTCCAGTGTTCATTTTAATAAGATAAGTCAAGGAGATAGTGGCACATTGGAAGCTTCTTATTGTCCTATTTGTTGTATTTTCTTCCTTTTCTTTGATTAGTCGTCTCCAGCCAAAAATAAATAACCATTTTAACCAGCGACATGAGATTGCTAACTGAAAAATTGCTTATGAGATCGTTATAGAATTTCTCAATACATTAAGTTTGTTTCATTAATAAATTTGTATTTGAACCGAGTTTGCATCCTATACTAAAGCAACAAAACTGGTTGATAACACGAATCTAGAAAAATACTAAATTCACAAACACGAGTTGTGACTCACAAACACAAAAACTTGCGCAATAACAGAATGGATTATCTCACTTAATCAGTTAATAAAAAGAGGAAAACCAAATTACAAAAGACCATAATCTCTATTTATATCAAAAAACCAAATGAAATGCTAACTTTAAGATAGGAAACAAATAACTAACAAGAAAAATCTAACCTACTAATGAAAACTAATAAAATGGAAACAAATCACCTAATATCCTAACACAACATCTAAAATAAATTAAGATAAGGTAATAAAAAAAAATCATAGTCTTTAAAACTATTCACCCTGCATCTTTATAATACTTTATGATCGAATTTATCAACTCCATCATCAGAAAAATTGAAAGCATTTTTCTCGAGAAATTCTTTGTCAAGTTCAAAATCCTCCAGATTTTAAAAAGTAAATTCGTAAGTTTCAGCTTTTTAATCAATTTGTTGGCTACCCTATCTGTGAGGCTCACTAGCAATTTCTCGATGATTGACATGAGGAATACTCTGAGATGGCTTGTCGTATTTTTTTTTTTTTTTTTTTTTTTTTTTTTTATGACCCAGGAAGCCCCATACGCTGCGGACGGCTGGAATAAATCCTGGGGGCAAACTGGAGGACCCACCACCCAGCCACCGGGTAAGACGCAGGCAATTCCGCGGTGATTCAAACCCTCTCTCTTGAGCAAGGGATCAGCGGGTCCCCCCACGATGGGGAAGAACTACCAACGGAGCCACCGAAGCGGGTGGTCTGAGATGGCTTGTCGTTCATCTCTTTTAATTCGTTCAAACATGGTCTTTTGTAATATTGCACAGTTTCGAACTTGATAATGAACTCTCTGGACCAAACCGCTTTAATAATAATTGCATTTTTGACCATGTCGCATTGCCTTCTCTAGCTCTGTCGATTCTCCTTCAAATCTTTCCCATCATCATAATACTGTGACTCAGAATTTACACTTCACTAGCTTCACCTCTCTATGCTCCAGGATGTCCATACAATATAAGACATTATCCATCTCTTCAGACCAATCCATGACTCCTGAACAGGACCATCAAAATAATCAACTTTTACTTTGCACTCGAATTCATCAGGCCCTTTGCACCTCATAAATTTGATTTTCTTGATAAATTCTGCCCCACCAACAACCCTGTCATAATCTTCAGGACCTCCATAGCAGTCATAGACATCATAGCCATTGCAGTCCCCACAACCTCCACAGATTTAGTAGTGGTCGTAATCACCATGAAAATTTCTTCTACCCCCATTCAAATAGAGTTTAATAGGGTAGACTGGACAGCAATTGTTTCGAACCACCAAAAAGCCGTGCACATGGTCCTTATCCCATATTCATCATCAAGCAAGACAAATGCTTGAACATGACTCTCCAGCAGTCATGCCGACTCTAATACCAAGTGACTCAACAAATTTATAGATAAACATGAATCTAACGATCGGCAAACACGCACTCAGGTGCACGCACTCACCGGCCCAACTATAGAGAGATATTCTCCTTTTCTATATTCTATAAAATATGAAGAAATATGTCTAATACACAACCTAGAAAACCCAAACATAAGCTTAAGCAGTAAAGAATTCGGAAAAACAAACAAAAGCCTAAAATAATGTGGAGATATGACATGAAATAGAAAAGTGCTCTGAGACATGCCTAAACCATGAATTTTGAGGTCTGAAACGATTGCAAAAGGTGTACTCAATTTGATACGGGTATGGTGCTCAGAATAAGCTTTTCAGATTGGGACTATGGGACCGTAACCTTTCTAGATCAAAAGTCATGATCGTTTTCTCACACATTATGCGGATTGTTGTCCTAAACCGTTTGCCGAACGATCCAAAAAGCCATTGGCAGCAGTGTTTGCATCGATTCTGTTAGTTTTTTTTTTCCCTAAATTATTGTACTGGGAAAAGATGCTTTTACCTTCCTGCCTCGCTTTTCAACCGCACAGATGATTTCGTCCAATGAGATTTGCTGAAAGTATAGTTAAATGTTGCCCATAAAATGCGCATATAACCCAAAAGTTTTGTCTCCACTTCTAAACGACCTAAACTTAATACCTTGCAAGTTCCATGGTATATAGACGAAAATGCACTGGAATTGCTAAATAAAGTCATCAATCTAAGTCCAGTTTGGGTTTTGAATTTCTTGTAGAAGTATATGGAAAGTCAGGCGAGCAGTTAAAAGATGAGTTCATTGATTGAAGAGTCTCTTTCAAATAAGAAAATTCTAGGGAATACCGCGCTTAATTTCAAAAAGAAAATATCAGACAATATATCTGACTGTATATCCGATTTTGACACCATTAAGAAATCAACGTATTGAAACGGTCTCGCTATGTAGGTTATTCGTGGTGCATGGGGCATAGTTCACTTGAGCAAAGAAAATCGTGGAAGAAAAGGATGAATTAAGAGATGATATGTCCATTTCTTGACCTGGTGAATAAAGAAAAATAGAACATATACATGGTGAGAGAAGTCAAAACATTAATTACATGTCTATTTCACTTTGAATTTTTGAGATCAAGTTAGATAAACCGTATCCGCGAACTTATTTTCTAACGGTTGACAAACAAACCCCCGAGTGACTTTCTGATGTGACTACGATCATTGAGAATTTTGAATAGGAGAACTCAAGGAAGAAGTGTTAAAGACACAAAATAATTCATACCGACAAACCCCAAAGAATTCATAGCCCAAGAGGACATTTTCATCTCAAAAAGCAAGAGAGTGAATCCCAAGCCGGGTATTTTTCTTGGTTTTGACCCATGCAATTAACCCTGCCCGAGAAGCCAATTAGGAAGTGGAGAAGTAATTCCTAAGCGAATTTCCTTAATCCCATCCGCACGGAAAAGTTATTCGATGATGGCACCCACAAGTACTATACTGTCAATAATTAGCTCAACTTTGATTGGACAAGCGATCCACCAGAGCCACTCGCTAGCAACCACGAGTGTCAGCGATTACCACCATCCGACCGGTGAAAATGTATTGCCTAATAGAGTCAGCTACTGGCCCATACAAAGGGAATAATTGAGCAGACATCCCATGGAAAATGCGAGGGTTTCTTCATCAAAGGGAGGCAAGGCTTTCGTCCCGGCTGGATCGCGTTAGCCTTTAGTCACGCCGCGTGGAAGGCCTGTAAGTCCGATAGTTTGCGATCCGCAATCAACTGTTTAATGACATTATGTACCGAACATCGGCCCTTAATTAATTGATCATTGTCAGAGATCGAACTCAAGGAACATGGAAACCTTTTTTTTTTTACATAATAGATTGTTAAGAGGAAAGTTCAATCAAAGGAAAGCTCAAACCTACTATTGCTTGTGATATTCATTAATGATGAAAATTGCTAAAAAAGTTCTATGAATTTTCCAATTCAGTTCTATACATTTTAATTGTGCAATTTAGTCATTAACATTTTTATATTTTGCCAATTTAGTCCATCTCACTTATTTTTGCTGGAAATCATTAACATAGATTCTGATTATTGTATGTGGAACAATTAACGTTGATGTGGATAACTTTTTTTTAATTTTTTAATAATTTTCAATTTTTTTATTTGTTTTTATGTTTTATATTATTTTGCCTTTTCTTCTCTTCTCTTCTTCTTCTTCTTCTTCTTCTTCTTCTTCTTCTTCTTCTTCTGCTTCTCCTCCTCCTTCTCCTTCTCCTTCTCCTTCTTCTTCTTCTGCTTCTGCTTCTCCTCCTCCTTCTCCTTCTTCTTCTTCTTACCTCTATTAAAAAAAAAAAAAATGAAATGAAAAGAAGAAATAAAAAGAAAAATAAAAGAAAGGATAAAAAAAAATTAAAAGAAAAACTTGCCAACATTAGCGCTAACTTAGCCATATATGATGGTCAGCATCTACGTTAGTGATTTCTAATTAAAATAGGCTGAATTGACTTAATTGGCAAAACATAAAAAAGTTTTGAATTATATTAATACAATTAAAAGATTTATGATTGAATTGATACAAGTACAATAGCTTTATAACTTCTTTTTTAAGTTTTCCATTATTAGTGAAATACTGAAGTGATGTGTTAGTTAATAAAAAGTTCAAGCCTGTAAAAATGAGAGGAAGAAGAGGAAGAAACTGATAAATTAACTATCATGTCTGCTCAATTGAAAAGGTCAGAAAAGGAACTATGGTTGATTGGAAACTCTATACTTCTCAATGATGATAATTAAAATGTCTTGCATGCCCAATTGACTCTTGCAATCCCCTCAACTTTTGGGTGTAACGTCTCATTTGATCGTGCGTCAAGAATAAATGAGTATGGAATCAATAAGAGAATCAGTTTTCAATTCAAATGGTCCTCCATAATTTCAGCCTTCTCATTGTCGTAAATAGCTGTCAATTAGTTGAGATTTTCTTCGTGTCCTTGATAGTCGGATATGACCTTAAAGGATTCATCGGTGGAACGCGTCCTTGCCCACCGGAAGAGATCACCCGCAACAATCGACAGCTTTGAACGCCGCCCACTTTCATTGAATTGGACAAGACCAACTCTTGCTCAACGGGATTTTTGCTTCTACTGCCGAAGCCATCATTCCCCTTATTGCCTCTTGTGCAACATCTTAAAGTGCATGGAACAAACTTGCAACACTTTACGCAAGCAAATCCCGATCCCGCGTCATGCATCTCAAGGACCAATTATCAACGGTTAAACGCAACTCTCGTTCTATTTCTAATTTTCTTACAGCAACTAAAATCTATTGCAGATGAGTTGGCAATGATTGATTCACCTCTCCATGACGATGACCTTGTCATCTACACTCTCCGGGGATAAGGACCGGAATATCGTGAAATCGCAACGGCAATTCGTGCTCGTGAAAACACAATCACTTTCGAGGAACTTTACGACAAATTAGTTGCCGATGAAATGTTCCTTCAACATGAAGAAACGGCAGCTGAAGTCCTGCCACTAATAGCCAATTTTAGCACTCGAAACACTCGAGGTCCGAGAGCCCCATACCGATGGAACAATTCTGGCCGTTCTGGACAGCCTGCTGGAGACTCCAGAAATTCCTTGGCACCCGCAATTCAAACCGCCGGAGAGATCACACAAGCAGTGACTCGCGGTCTTCATAGCACAACAGCTCCCGGCCCGTTTGTCAATACTGTGATCGCGTGGGACACTCCGCCAAAAATTGTCTCCGTACGCAAGACACGATCCGTGCTCCGGTTGCAAATGTTGCAGCCAGCCCAAGTTCAACTCAAGAAGCGGCTTGGTTGGTTGATTCGGGAGCCTCACATCATGTTACAAGTGATCTCACTAATTTATCTCTGTAGCCAACTGATATAATGAAAAATCATTTCACCTTTTTAGTTGGAACTTTAGGTGGTTCTCGAAAAAAGATAGCGAAAAAAATTAGGCAAACCTCCTGGCTGTATCTGTACCCGTACTTCCTTTATCATTGAGCGGTCATTTAGGGGCCTTAGCTGGTGATCCGGGCTGTTTCCCTCTCGACATAGGACCAAAAATTCTTTCACAAAACAATCCATCCTTTTCCGGTTTATTGGTTTAGTGAGTATGAAGGCCCGGATGAGAGTCGTTGGTGATGGTTCAGGTTTGAGTATCACTCATATTGCTTCTACTACATTAAATTACCAGTATAATTCCTTTCAATTGTCTGATGTTTTACGCACTCCTCACATAACCAAAAATTTAATTTTAGTTTCACAATTTTGTCCTACTAACCGAGTCTCGATTGAATTCTTTGCCTCTCATTTTTGGGTTAAGGAACTTTGTACGAGGGCGATGCTACTTCGAGGAGAACTTAGAGATGGCGTTTATATCCTCTTGGCAGCCGAATGTCTCACACATGGCCTTGGTTGGTTAATGGACACGAGCAACTATGTGGCATGATCGATTAGGTCATCCATCCATCGATATTTTACGTCACACCATTAATCATTTTTCACTTCTGTCATCAAATGAGTCTAGTCTAGGAAATAAGTTACCATGTGATTCTTGTCGTTGCAATAAAAGTCACAAATTACCATTTCATTCTTCAACTTTAGAAGGTATTTTTGTTCATGATTCATCCGCAATTCAACGTTCGTTCCGGGGTTAATTGTTGTTTGCGCATCGGACAAAGGTAAGTCGTCTTCCGCCGACTTGAATTCCAACACACAGAAAACAAGTTTTTACCACGCTCTCACCCGTATATTTTTCTTGGTTATTCTTTAACTCAAATTGCGTACAAGTGTTTTGATCCTGCTACCCAAAGAATATTCCTCTCACGTTATATTGTCTTTGATGAAACCGTCTTCCCATACCCCTCTTTGAACCTACCCGAGTCGTCCCCCTCATTCTCGGCCAAAACTCCTCTTCTTCAGTCACCCACCATGCCATATATTGCTCCTGCTCCGAACACGCCACCAGCCGTGACAAGCGCTCCTCCTAGTAGCCCAGCTGACGCGCAAGTTCTGCCAGCCAACCCACTCGATAACTCAGTAAGTGATCCCTCTTCCAACACCGCACACACACCTTAATCCAATGCACGTACCACCAGTGTCCCACCTCAAACCTCACCAAGTAACAACCACCACCCAACCAGCAGAACCTCCACTTGAACCAATGTCCCACCAACCAGCCCCTCACTCTCCCTACTCTTAACTGAACCACCCCCAAACCTGCCAAACCCGAATCACCCCACCCGCACCCATAACACGATCACACGCTCTCAAAACAACATTTTCAAGCCTAAACGAATACATACACTCACCACAAAACATCCCTAACTCAAACCTGTGAACCAAGTAAACTTACTCAAGCTTTGAGTAATCCCCAATGGCGCTCTGCTATGTCCAAAGAAATCAATGCATTAATTCGAAATGGAACTTGGGAACTAACCCCAAAGAATTCTTCCATGAATATTATTAGTTGTAGGTGGGTCTACAGGATCAAGTGTCGATCCGACGGCAGCATCGAGATATACAACACGCATCTTGTCGCCAAAGGATTTCACCAAAGATCGGGAGTTGACTTTAAAGAAACATTCAACCCAATTGTCAAACCTACAACAATCCGCATCATCCTCACTCTGGCACTCACTTGAAATTGGCCACCACGCTAAATGGATGTAAACAATGCGTTTTCACAAGGAACACTACAAGATGAAGTGCTCATGGAACAACTCCTGGTTTCAAAGACCCAGCGAAACCTGAATGTGTGCAAACTCAGGAAAGCTATCTACAGGCTCAAACAAGCTCCTTGAGCCTGGTACAATGAGTTAAGTGCATTTCTAATAGCCAATTCATGTACTAATTCCAAGGCTGATAGCTCCCTTTTTATCTACTCACACAGTGGCATAAAAGCATATTTTTTTATATATGTTGATGATCTTGTCATTATGGGTAACAACACTCGGTTTCTCAATGATTTCATTGCAACATTATCCAAGCGTTTTTCGGTCAAAGGTTTGGGGACCTTAGGCTACTTCTTTGGAATCGAAGTACTTCTCACCAAGAAGGGTCTTTTGCTCTTGCAACATAAATACATACGGGATCTACTCGAAAAGCATAAAATGGCCGAAGCAAAGGATGTTGGGTCTCCAATGGCGACCGGTAATACACTTACATTTCATGATAATTCGGGGTACACATCCGCAACTGAATTTCGGAGCCTCGTCGGTGCCCTTCAATACCTCAAAATCACTCGACCTGATATGTCGTTCGCTGTCAACAAATTATCCACAAGCCAACATTAAATCATTGGTCTGCCGCCAAACGCCTTCTTTGATATCTTAAAGGTACCTTATTCCATGGGCTTCACTTGCGGCGAGATACAAAGCCCATTGTACATACCTATTCCGACGTGGATTGGGCTGGTGATTCACATGACGGGACTTCCACATCCGACTTCATTGTTTATCTTGGCACCAATCCTATCTCTTGGAGCTCCCGCAAACAGCGGTCCGTTGCCCGATCATCAACAGAAGCCGAATATAGAGTTGTTGCCGCTACCTCATGGGAATTACTTTGGGTCCAAAACTTGCTCATCGAATTGGGAATGCACTCACTTGAAACACTCATGATATACTGTCACAATATTGAGGCCACTTATGTGTGTACCAATCCTGTCTTCCACTCTCGCATGCAGCACCTTGCAATTTATTACCCCTTTGTCCGTGAGCTCGTAAAAGACGGATCATTGAGAGTCTCTCACATTTTCACACATGACCAACTAACGGACATCCTTACCAAGCCACTATCAAAACATTGCGGGCAAACACTTCGAGTCAAGATTGGCGTTTCCGACGGAAACTCCATCTTGAGGGGGCTTATAAGAGAATCAGTTTAAAATTCAAATTGTCCTCCATAAATAGCTATCAATTATTTGAGATTTGCTCCATATTTTTAGTTTCTGCTATTCTTGTACATGTACTATAAAATATCATTGAAATACAGCAATGAAAATCATCCTGGAATATATTCTCTCAATCTCCCTTTATAGAATCCATATATAATATTAAGCATGAAAACAATGCAAATCTATATTACTCTTGCCCAGAGTACTTATATCCTTGAAGGGATCATTTCACTGGAGTTCAGTCCATGACTCAATTTCAGGGAAACCACGATGTACAAAGGATTTATCTCTTTCACGTGCATTTACTGCCTTCAAGGTTTTGAACTGAGAATTCTCCTCTTGCTTCTACAGGCAACTATAGACTCCACAAAAACCAAAAGGCTTTTGATTTGAAAACAACATATTAGTGCTCATGTTATTGACAGCTCTATAAGATGGAACCTATAAAGAAGACAGGGTTCGGACCATTTCTACTTCAACTTTTGTTGGCTATATCGAGTGATTTTTGAACGTCTATGATGACTGGAGCAAAGGCGATCCGCAGCTGCTTGAACTGCCACCTTCGCTACCGCAGTGACATTCACAGGAGTTGTGGTGAGGGGGCCCACGAGCAGCAGTTGGTTGAGTGCCTTCGCGTGTTGAGAGGTCTGCAAACATTAAAACACAAAAAAATACTCTTCGGAAAAGGTGAAAGTTGGCATATGGTAGGCGTGGCATCCTCCAAGTTCAAGTTCTGCTCAAGCAGGGTTCTAGCAAGTATTCTAAGTGATTTCAATGGGAGGAGGACAGTAAAATACAGGCCATATTATAGACAGCAAGCGTAGCATAGACCAACGTCATTCAGGCAAAGCGTAGACCGTTTTGTGTAGGAACTCACACAAGTAGTGTCAGAAAGATGCCACATTCAGTGCAAAACTAATTAAAGTTTAGCATCTAAGGTTGTCGAGGCATGTACCTCTCTTAGTTACATTGGTAAGCTCGACATTGCTCGCTATCTTGTGGCACCCTTCATCTACATGGTTAGGAAGTCCTTGTTCTGCAGATGGTGTGCCTTGCTCATTGGTTAAAACGTCGTTGATTTGGCTGGAGTTGCTTGACGGACTCAGGGGGAAATTAGTGTTTTCTGATATCTCAACAGCTGCATGCTCATGGAAACCATCATCCATACTTCTGTCTCTGAATCTGCCCTCCCTAAAAGTATGGGAATTGATGTCTCTTTCGTAAAATCTTCTTCCCAATGCAACAATTTTCTGTTGCAGTGAAGCTGAAGAACTTGATACGACATGCCAATTCCTTTTGACAAACATGACCATGTAAATGAGGAGAGCTAAAACTGCAACAACTCCAGCAATCAAGAATAGGCCCCAGAAACTGTCAAGACCCAAACTATTGGAAGAAATGGAGGGAGTTGAATCGAGGCAGTTGGTTTCTGATGTAAACCACGCTTTTTCAATTTTCGTCATGTTAGGCCCTTCAGTTACATTGAGGATTGCTCGTGAAATATCTGAGACTAGCGGAGACCCTTTGGGAAAACCTGTAAACCAAAAGAAGCAGGACATGAGATTTTTCAATCAAAGAAATAACAACTAACCTTAGTAATTGTGGAATTTGAGAGGTTTTGTTTTGTTTTTTGTTTTTTTTTTTTTTTTTTTTTGGCTAAAATTGAGAGATTGACTTACGAAGCCAAATCCAGCGGTTTTAAATGTCGGGATCATTATATATTTGTTACAATATTGAGAAAGAACAAGTTTAATGTTGGGGACTTTGTCAATTGCGGCTGCAATCCCACCCTTTGAGCTTCCTTTGGAAAGAAGCGCATCGCATTCTTCAACAGACTTATAAGATACAAGTCTGTAATCATCGAATTTCATTTGCTTTAGCATCTCATGAACGAAAGTTCCGTACAGGTATCCCACTCTTTCTCCACTATTTAGGAGCTGATGCACATCAGCTATAGTTGGTTGAGAATTTTGCACCATCAAAAGAGAGCTCAAGCTTGCCGTATAACTTTGCGTTAGTATAAGTACCACGAAAACCCACACGATCACAACAAATCTCGTTAGGTTGCTAAATGCTCTCTCCCCTGCAATCCAAATTAAAGTAAGCACATAAATTCTCCAACAGTGATATGTAAATTGTAATGTTTGATTGATCTACTAAAGTGAAGGGTGTTTACTTTGAGCAAAGACCATGGTTGAAAACGAAAACCAGAGGCTCGTGCCAACTTGATGCGTGACTGGACCCCTGAAATCTTCGTTAATCCGATGTTCGAGAATCCACACGACCAATGCTATAAACACAAAAAGCATCCGATAGTTAGCCAAAGGTCCCAAGTGAGTGGCTTCAAGAAAACCCAAGCATTCTTGCTCTTGTTGTCCTTGTATGGCACAAGCATTGCAACCCCCGATTCTGTGTATGGTAAGGTAAACTCCACGTACAATGATCTGTTCGCAAGTATCGTTGTATCACCCACCACTGCATCATAATTCTGTTCCAATGAAAGGAAGGGAAAAATATTTTCTTTGTCAACCACATGATAGCACATTATGTTTTAGCATGTAATCCAATGGGATTAAGCTGTTGCAAAGAGTTATCTCACCTGGTAATATACTTGATCGATCATGTCATTGTAACTGCCAGCGCTACTTCCATTAGGCAAGGCAAACGGAGTAAATTCATAAGTCAACGCATAAGGCAGTTTTTCTATCACGGCTCGAAAGATGTTGATACAATATCCGGTGACTTGGGATGTGTTTGTTGTAGGATCACGTGTCACCGTCACGAATTGGTTGAAACCGTCTTTCACGGGAACTAAGATTTTCAAACTCTTCCCAGTCGTGGGAAACTCCCATCCCTTGGGAACAGAGGTCGAATCTCCTGGCCATATTATTGTTCCTAAATTACTCTTCGAAGTGGAATATTTGCTTGTGTCAGATGGATTCAAATCTCTCAGCAGCCCATTTTTTAGGGTCCAGAACCCGATCCCTCTTGCCGCGTTTCCATTGATATTAACAATTTGGAACACTAACGATTCTAACTACCCATCAACAAGACTGAAATTTCCAGTGAGCCCCATGAATGTGATAGTGGCTAGTTCTTGGAGAAGTTTCTCACCATTTTGAGAGACCCCAATAGTGTCCAGATCAGTTGCATCTGTCAAAGTATTCAAAATCTCGAAGCTAGAATTCACCGTTCCCATTTCCTCAACAGCCATTGCCAGAGCCCGAGCAGCATCATAAGCATTGTATCCGAAGATGTTCAACGGAGGACTAAGGACGGATGGATTCTCTTGTTGGAGTTTCTTCTTCCACTGGACCACGAAATTGTCCAGGTTCCTTGTGTCTGGGACGTAAGTCTTGATTCCCAATACTCCTTGCATTGAATTAGCAACAACAGATGAATCCACAGAACTCAATAGGTCAGTGATTCCATTAGTCAAGATCCATACATAACCTCTCCCCATCATTCCTGCCTCTTTTGCTTTGGCAAATAGCCGAGAACCGAGGGTAGGTAACATGTGTACGATGAAGACCCTCGTTTGCATCGTCATTAACTTGTAAAGTTCCTGCCCGATTTGATTGTCCGTGGCTGAAGGAGGAATGAGGCTCCTATAGGGCACTCGCGTATCGACCTCTTCCAAAGCATCCGTAAGAGAAGGTATGATGCCTTCTCCGAACTCATTGTCCACATATATTAGAACCGCTTCTCTCCAGCCAAAAGCTTGCACGACTGCGCTTATGGCATTCACTTGGGACGAGTCATTTTTTGCAGCTCGAATGAAGTATGGACTCCGAATGGAACTGAGGAAAGGACTAGTAGCAGAAAAAGAGATGATCGGCACATGAGATTTGTTTCCAAGGTCAATGATGAAGTCTGCTTGCACTGAACTTTGGGGGCCTATTATGGCGTGGACTTGCTTATTCTTTATCAGATCAAGTGCTGCAATGGTGAACCAGAAAAGATGGTGAAACAATAAAAAGTTCGGCAGATAATGGAAATTCTTATTGGAAAAGGCGCATCAGAAGCCATTCAAAACTTGGTGCAATGTTATTAACTATGTAGATGTTTAAGAAGAAGGTAGCATCGGAACTTGAATTTGGAAAAAAACTCGTACTTAATATTATTGAAACACGTGTTTACTAACTAGAAAAATCTGACGTCAACTCATTATGGTTAGATCATAATTTAACATGTGCTGAAGATGATGAAATCTCGATTTCTCCGACATGGCTAAGCGAAACCTCTTATTTTTAGGAAAATATTAAATATTACTCACAAGACATAGTCGACCACTCCCATTTTCTTTTAACTTGATTTCAAACACAATGCACAAGTTCACAAACGATATTTATCGATACCAAGGAAGCTCACTTTGATTAAGTGTACTACATATCCATGAAATACCCCGGGCATGTAATTGAACAAGCCCTGTATCATAACTACTTACTCCATCAAAGACTCAAGCAAAAGTCTAGATAAGAGGTTCGAACATGAAATTTTTTGTACTTTGTGGTGCGAGGAGTCGATGCCGCATGTCCACTATGGATTTTGTGAGGGCAGACCTTTCCGATGTTATATCATATATCAAGCCTCTCAGCATCCATATTAAACTGCTTTCATGCACTGACAATTATTTGATCGAACCGGAATCCTATGTTGTTTCAATCTCATTTAATAACGCACAACTTCCATGAAAACAGTTAGTCACTGGATCAACTTGCTTAACTAGAAATTAAAAAAAAAAAAAATCAGAACAATTATGTAGATATATTTTCTCGAAAAAAAAATTTAATAGTGTTTCTATCAACCGCCCCCACTTAAATGACTATTTTTCTACTCTGAAAAGCACAACAAAAGTTTATTTGTTCAATTGAAAACTTCTTGTCACTTGAATATATATTTTTGGGAAATTCGAGATCAAAGAAAGTAAAACAATTTGTTGTAATTAATAACAAGTGAATCCACTAATGGCAGCTTGCAAATTAAAATTGATATGTAATAAACTATAATCAACATCTTTTTTGTTTGTTCTGTAATCCGTTAATCAAAAGGAATACAAGAAATAATCAAAGAATTTATGAAAAATATTATGTACAATATGATATAAGATGGATTTTTGTGAGAATATCAAAAGACATGAGCATTAATGAAGTATATCCAGGAGATGGCAGACAAGATTTATTAAAGAACCATATGAGACTTGTCAAGACAAAAGAAAAAAAAAAAACTGATAAGCAGAAAATGGACATAAAGGGACTTACTCTTCTCACTTGGACACGCGGCAAGAAATCAGGAAATATGATTCCTTATTACCAAAAAAGGAAGTCGTTTTTCCAAATTTAATTTTCTATCAATCAAATAGTTTCCATCATCCAAATATTAAAAAATTCAAGAACAATTTCCTGACGATGATTCTTCTCAAACAGACTCTAAAGTTAGGGTAAATACAGTACAAGTATCAATACTTTCGTACGGCACTCGCTTAAGTACCTAAACTTTTTTTTTTCGCTCACTTGAATGACAAATCGATGTAAAATTGCTCACTTAAGTGCCACTTCAACCAAATGTCCCACGTGGATTTTTATTTTTATTTTTTCGATTTTTTTTTCTTTAGGGCCTACGAGAGTCACCAGCAACCTTGCTAGCCATGAAATGCAGTAGACTCTGAATGGCTAGTGCGGTTCATTCAGTAATGAAAAATTTGACCTACCTAGATAGTATAGTATAGGGTCAAAATTAGATTTGATAAATATCAATGCAATGAATTGTTTCAAGGCTGACCTAATTAATTAATAAATTGACTCCCATTAAAACGAAATTCATTTGATTGAGATTATCTACCAATTCGACATAGATTCAAAATATTTTATCGAATCATATGATGAAGAAATTGAATTTGTTCCCAAATCAAATAAATTCTTAAAGAAAAATTTCAATAACTTCTTGATCTTAATCCCCCTCCCCAGATTTCAAAATGGCGCATTTATTAATTTCCTAGCCCTCACCCAAATTGAGCAAGGCTACGAGGGCCCTCGTCGGCTTTGGGGGCCGCGAGCGAGGGTCCTTGCGGCCTCGCCCACTCTTGGCAAGGCCCTGACACCGTTGCCGAAGGCCTTCATGGTCGAGGGCGAGGGTTTCATGGCCAGTGATGGTCGCCGGCCATTGGCTAGCAAGGCCACAAGCGCTCTTGCCAACTTTAGGTTGCTAGGGGAGGGTCCTCACGACCTCACCTTAAGGTCTTCCCAGGCGGAGCGAGGCTATGAGGCCCTCGCCAACCACTAGCAAGGCCCTAACAGCCTCACCTAAGGCCTTCACTACCAAGGGTGAGGCAGCCTGGTGAGGATTTCATGATCTGTGAGGATTGCTAGTGACACTCGCCGGCCCTAAAGAAAAAAATTCAAAATTCAAAAATTCAAAAAATAATAATAGTAAAAAAAATATTTAAAAATATTAAAATAATAATTTTCGATGGACACATCGGACAACCAACAACCATGTCAACTTATTTGGCAGGACAAATCGGAAGTGGCACTCAAGTGATTAATTTTTCAAATTTGTGGCATTTAAATAAGCGAAAAAAAAAAAGTTTTAGCACTTAAGTGAACGCCATACGAAAGTATTGGCATTTATAAAGTACTTAGCCATTAAAGTTAGGCTTTCTTTCCAAAAATAAAGCTATGCAGCATGTGTATTTTGTGACTCGATTTCTAACACAGTTCACTAATCATCTATATGTAGACGTAATTTTATAAAGGTTTATTCCATTACAGCAGGACAAGAGTCATAGGGGAGCTATATATTCTTCAAAGAAAAGAACAGACAATAGTAGTCCTACATTTCACCCTCCAAGATCATAAAACAAAAATTCTGCTCACACATTTTTATCAAGATGAAACTGGGTCCACAAATTCATGCACATATATACATTGGTGAACTATGACATGATAGGAAGGTGGACTTCTAATTCAAAGATCACAAGTTTACCGACACCAACAATAATGAGGAGTTATTATATGGTCTGTAGATCATTTTGATCAGTATCATCTTAACCAGTAATTAAGTAGGTCCTACCATGAGCCCGAACGATTGATGCTTGAGATGTATTTGGTCTATATGATGCATAAACCATACACGCTTGTTTCAATAGTGCTACACCCTCTAACTACAAAAACAAAACCCAAGAAATGGTTTATTAGATTAGAGATTTTCGATTTGGGGTGACTGAAATAAATATCTCCATCAGGATATTATAATTGGATGGTCCCTAAAATTGTTTCTTGCAATATCGTTTTCTTAGTATAGCTTTCTGAAGAGTAAACTCCAAGAATTGAAAGGAATAAATGAAACAAATGGTTCCAAGGTCAAATGTTACGCTCAAAGACCAGTGTTTTCAAGAAGCACCGCGTGGCGTGGATGGAACAAAACCCATAAATACTGTCAAGCTAAGCGTCAAATTGTCAGTCTCTCAAGGCAGCATGACTGTGGTGGACGTGTGAAAGATATTAAATTGAATCTTAACAAAATAAACTTCATCAATCAACGGAAGTATAAAAGGTAGAGAGAGAACCTGCAGCAGCAGCAGCAACCTCTTCTTCTTTTGAGTCTCTAACGTTGAGGATGAGCCTGGTCTTGTAAGAAGGGTTTGAACTATAAAAGTTAGAGATAGACAAGTTAACGCAGCTCAATCCCATCTTACCCACCCACGTCTCCAGATCAACAATCACCCCAACGTTCACTGGGATCGTTGTGGCACTGTTGTTGTTACTACTTTGCGCCACTGCTAGCTGAGGACCGTCGCTGCAGCACAAAATGATGGCTAAAAAGGAGAGAACCAAAAAGGAGCGTTTCAGCGTTGAAAGAGACTCTTGGAGGCATCATTGAAGAGGGTCTCGGAAAACGCAAGTGTATGTTTGTGGGAGAGAGACATGGAGGATGTGATGACGAGGGCGATGAATTTATAAGGGAGAAGAGCTTTAAAAAGTGAGACAAAGCATGGAGAGCTTCCATTCAAGGATTGCTCGACATGACGGGTCCATCTGAGTGTACGTACCATGCAAAGAGATAAGATGACCTCCGGTAGTATTCACACTTCATGTTTTTGTTTTTCAATTTTTAATTTTGTATGGAGAATCCTAACAATTCTTTAACCTCAGGATTGTTTATACCATCATTTTTTTTTTGCTGCTATTTCCATCTCGTTTTAAACAACTGATTATGGAACTTTGTCCGAGAGCTAGAAACTACTAGGATTTAAGACTAAGAAATGTATGGTCTCCGATATGATGTGTATGCGATGCATCATGTGTATACCATTCATATTTATTCGTCCTTTTTTATATTTTTTAATTCATTTTTATCATTTTTCTTAAATCTTTTTATATTTTTGTAAAATAAATGGATACTTAAAATATCGACAAAAATTCGAATGCCAACATGATCTCGTGTTATTGAACTAAATGATGGCCAATAAACAAACAAATAAGGTCTCATCAAGACTGAACACTTAGCTTTCACATCTTCCTTTCATGCGGTTTGTGGTGGCTTGTGACGAAGAACTAGTCCTTGACAAGTTGAAAGTCGAGGTTGAGGTGCTCGAAGTTGCATGCGAGCTTGGGTGACCGTTTACACTTCGAATGATGGCGCCAAAAGATGGAGAAGTCGAGATGAAGAAGAGAGAACAGCGAGGGAAAATCACGGCCCGATCATGGAACGGGGGTGTTCTTTCTGCCGCCGCCTCCTGTTGTTTTCGCTTTTGCAGCTCTCTCCCTCTTTCATGTCCTTTCAGGGTCACACCACATCTTATCCTTGATAAGAATTGAAAAGACCAATTACACAAAGTAAGGTGTTGAAAGTGTTAGACCAATCTAAGAGGAAAAAGGGCAATCGATACATCATCTTTATTTACTAATTGAGAATCATGACATTCTTCACAAAAAGGTCTTGAATATTCACTTGACTTCAACTCGATTTCACTTCAACTTGGCAAAATCACATCTGAATCAATTCAATTTCATACAAGTGGTTCTTTTCCACATCCAAAATACACATATTGAATCCGTTATGTTAGACATGTCAAAATTTAATAGATTGTATTGTTATTTTTAGAAAATGGGTTCAGAATGATGAAGTCCAAAATAGAATGGATATTAAATAAGATCACGACTTACTTAAATCTAACCTATCTTTATGAATCTTTCTTACTATCTTTCGCCCTCATTCAATCTCATGTTTGCCTACTCCGTGCTTTGACCTCAAATTGAGTGAGTTTTCCTTGATTTGGAATATTGATCAAATAAGATATGAGTCATAGATTTGTATTGCATAAAGATGGATTAAAATATGTTAAATAGATCATAATTGTTTAACATGTTTATCCATTATAAATGAACGTTGTGAATATTAATCAAACCGAGACATTTGGTAACGAACTTTAAAATGAATAACTACTGATAATACCAAACTAAGGATTTCCGTGCGATATCTTCACTTACGTGTGTTCGACCTTCGCATCAAGTTCTTCCTCCGCTCTTAACCATGCACGTGTGCCTCCGACGCTAAACTTGAACCTTCAGCGAGAGAGAGAACCAGCTTTGAGGAGTGGAGGGACCTCTCATGGGCCGTGGCCAAAGGTCAAGCGTTTGATGGACTTGGGCTGCTGGGCTGAGGATGAGCCAATTGGACCTGGTTTTCTGGATGGCCTGGAGAGTGATGACCCAAATTGAGTCGGCTCTAATTAGACCAATTGGCTGATGGGCCTGGGGTGATTTTAATGGGCTGCACTTGTGGTTTAATGATATTTTGGTGCTTTACTTGTTATTTTATATTTTTTTAATATTCATTTCTTTCGTTCTTCTCTTCTATATTATCATTATTATTATTTACAAAAAATATGCACATCGAATTTGTCGGCAACAATTTAGGTGTCAACGGATTCTTTTAGTTAAATAGAATGGTTTGATAATAAAGCAAATACTTAGAAGCATATCACATATTACTGAGTCAATCAATTATTTATTTAGAGATGATAATTTAGGATTTTGACGATTGGTTCAACCATGGAAGCCTATTCTACCAAACTTTCTCATTATACATTCTAAATTTTAGTTTAAGAAGTCATATTTTGTTACTAAATTAGACACTTTAGGCAAGTTATTAAATTAACAATGGACACTTTCATTGCCAATACATTATAGGATAAGAGAAGCCAACACGTACATGTAATGTCCACTAGAAAGTATTTTGAAAAGCATCTATCTTTCATTATATTGTTTGCGATTAGACAATAAGAGTATCAATCGCAGTCCTTACATGAGAAGAGAATGAGGGGGGAATTATTGTCAACTAATAGTACAAAGTTCGATGATGTTGAGGCATTTAAGTTTAGTATCTAAAGTTGTTGAGGTATGTGTCCTTGTTCTGCAGATGGTGTGCCTTGCTCATTGTTTATATCGTCGTTGTTTTTGCTGAAGTCTCTTGATGGACTCAAAGGGAAGTTAGTGTTTTCTGAAGTTTTAACAGCTGCAATCTCATTGCCACCATCATTCGTAGTTCTATCCCTAGCTTCCCTAGAAGTATATGGATTGAGGTCCCTTTGGTAAAATCTTTTCCCAATGCAACAATTTTCTCCCGCAATGAACCTGAAGAACTTGCTACTTCATGCCAACTTTTTTAACGAACATGACCATGAAAATGAAGAGAGCTAGAACTGCAGCAGCTCCAAGCAATCGGGAATAGGCCCCGAAACTGTCAAGATCCAAGTTGTTGGAAGAAATCGAGTTAGTCAAATCCGGGCAATTGATTTCGATGGGAACCATGTGTTTTCGATTTCTGTCATTTTAGGCCCTTCGGTGACGTTAAGGATTGCTCGCGAAATATCTGGTACTAGCGGAGACTTTGGGGAAAACCTGTAAACCAACAAGACATGAGATATTTCAATCAAAGAAATAATGAATAACTCTAATAATTGGAAATTTTGAGGGTTTTCTTTTTGGGCTATGATTGAGAGGTTGGGGACTTACGAAGCCAAATCCAGTAGTTTTTAATGTCGGGATCATGGTATATTTATTGCAATATCGAGAAACAATAAGTTTAATGTAGGGGATTTCACTAAATGCTACTTTGAAATCCCCCCTTTGCACTTCCCTTGAAAGAAGCGCCTCACATTCTTCAACAGAATGATAAGATATAAGTCTCGAATCATCAAACTTCATTTGCTTTAGCATCCCATAAACGAAAGAGCCGTAGTAGTAACCCACTTTTTCTCCACTCTTTAGAAGTTGATCAATATCAGCCACAGTTGGTTGAAAATTTTGCACCACCAAAAGAGAGCTCAAACTTGCCGTATAACTTTGCGTTAGTATAAGTACCACAAAAAACCACACGATCACAACAAATCTGGTTAGGTTGCTAAATACTCCCCCTGCAATCCAAATTAAGAGAAAGCATCTAAATTTTTTAAGAACAATATGGATATTGTAATGTTCAGTTGATTTATTAAAGTAAAGGGTGATTACTTTGTGCAAAGACCATGATTGAAAACAAAAACCAGAAGCTCGTGCCAACTTGATGCGCAGCTGGACCCCCGAATTCTTCATTAATCTGGTGTTCGAGAATCCACACGACCAGTGCTATAAACACAAAGAAGCATCCGGTCGTTAACCAAAGGTCCCAAGTGAGTGGCTTCAAGAAAACCCAAGCATTCTTGTTCTTGCTGTCCTTGTATGGCACAAGCATTGCAACCCCCGATTCGGTGTATGGCAAGGTGAAGTCTACGTATAATGATCTGTTCGCAATGATTGATGTATCACCCACCACTGCATCATAATTCTGTTCCAACAAAAGGAAGGGCAATGTTTTTTTTTTTGTCAACCACATGATAGCATAGTAAGTTTCAACATGTATTACAACGAAATTAAGGACTTTGCTCACCTTATATAATACTTTATCGATCATGTCATTGTAAGTACTTCCCGCGGTCCTTCCATCAGTGATCGCAAACGGAATAAAGTCATAAGCCACAGCATAAGGCAATTTTTCAATGACGGCTTGAAAGATGTCGATACAGTATCCGGTGACTTGGAATGTGTTTGTGCTAGGATCTGGAGTCACAATCACAAAATGATTGGAACCGTTGCTCACGGGGACTAAAATTTTCAACCTCTTCCCATTTGTGGGAATCTCCCATCCCTTAGGAACAGAGGTTGAATCTCCTGGCCATATTATTGATCCGATATTAGTGGAATATTTGCTTGTGCTGATTGAATACAAATCTCTCACCAGCCCATTTTCTAGCGTCCAAAACCCAATCCCTCTTGCTGCATTTCCATTGATATTAACGATTTGGAACACAGTCGACTCTAGCTGCCCATCGATGAGTCTAAAACTTCCAGTGAGGCCTGCGAATGTCATATCAGCTAGTTCTTGGAGAAGTTTCTGACCATTTTGAGAGACCCCAAACTTGTCGAGATCTGTTGTATCTGTCGAAGCATTCAACATCTGGTAGGTAAAATTCGTCGCACCCATTTCCTCAATGGCCATTGCCAAAGCCCAAGCAGCATCATAAGCCCGGTATCCGAAAATGTTCAATGTAGGATTATGGACGGAAGGATTCTCTTGTTGGAATTTCATCCTCCATCGGACCATGAAGTTGTCTAGGTTTGGTGTGTCCGGGATATAAGTCTTGATGCCCAGTACTCCTTGCATCGAACTAGCGACAATAGATGAATCCACAGAACTCAGTAGGTCGGTGATTCCATTAGTCATGATCCACATAACCTTCTCTCATCATTCCCACCTCTTTTGCTTTGGCAAATAGCCGAGAACCAAGGGTAGGTAACACGTGCACGATGAAGACCCTTGTTTGCATCGTCATTAATTTGTAGAGTTCCCGCAGGATTTGATCGTCCGTCGCTGAAGGAGAAATGGGGCTTCTATAGGGCACTCGCGTGTTGACTTCTTCCAAAGCTTCGGTAAGAGAGGGTATAATACCTGCTCCGAACTCGTTGTCCACATATAGGAGGACCGCTTCTTTCCAGCCAAAAGCTTGAATGACTGCGCTTATGGCATTCACTTGGGACGAGTCAATTTGCGCGGCTCGAAGGAAGTACGGACTCCGGAAGAGAACTAAGGGGAGGACTAGTGGCAGAAAAAGAGACGATGGGCACATGAGATTTGTCTCCGAGGTGAACGAGGAAGTCTGCTTGCGCTGAACCTTGAGGGCCTATTATAGCTTGGACTTGCTTATTCTTTATCAGATCAAGTGCTGCACGGATGAACCAGAAAAGACGGTGAAATAATAATGATAAGTCAGATAATAATATAAATTCTTAGTGGAAAAGGCATAGTATTGATCAGAACCCAATTAAAACTTGACGCAATATCATAAGAAATAGAAATGTTTAAGAAAAAGGAAACATAGGAAGTTGAAGTTGGGAAAGAACTCGTACTTGATATTATTTAAACAGTATGTGTTTACGAATAATTAAAACTTCCCCCATTTTCTCCGTTTATTATAGTGATATTGACCCATGTTAATAAAATGTTTATGAAGTTGAATGTATCACTGAAGCTTTTTCATTATGACTAGACTCCTGATTCAACATGTCCTTGAGATGATACAATGTAAATTCCTCCAACACGGGTAAGTGAAACCTCTTATTTTCAAGTATATATGAAATTATACTCACGAAACATAGTTGAACCTTCCCATTTGGATCTAACGTAATTTCAGACATGAACAGTTGTATGCAAATGCAAAATTTATTAATGTCAAGAAAGCGCACTTTAATTAAGTAAGTTGCAGATTCATGAAATTATTTGTACTACGTGGAGGGAATCGAGGCCGCGCCTCCATGTTTTACCAACTGAAACCAACCCATAAGGTTGTTGAAAGATTTAATTTATTAAGCATAGTACAGGCTTTCGGTTGTCGCCTTAGATGTCGTTTGGCATATGATATTGCAAACAAAGCAGAAACTAATTCTTTCGAAAGAAGTAATGTCAAGAACCAAACAGGAGGATAAAATGGCCCAGGACGATCAAGTTGATTTTTTTTTCATTGTTAAGTTGACCTCTTTATCTCATGCCATTTGAAAATTCCACTCTAGAATCCAAGAGCATTCTGTTCACTACCCCAAACACAATTACCTCTTATTTGGCCAATTCGAGCCTTATGCAATTCTTTCATAACCCCAGGCGATGATTATCTCCCAACATTGGAGCAAGGCATGTGATTTACAAACAAAATTAAAAATATTGGTCATGTTTATAAATACCACTCGAGAGTTCTAGATGCTCAAAAGAGAGTGAAAACTATGAGGCATGAAAAGTAGTGTGTCCGGTAAAAGCAAGGCCAATGCCCATGAAAAAATGCAATGAAAAGAAAAATGCAAAGAAGAACAAAATCAGTGGTCATGCAAAAGACAATCCATTGAAAAAAAAAAAAAAAAAAAAAAAGCCTTGCAAAAGGAAACATGTATGGCAAGCAATGTCATTAGAACATAGAGTGAAGTTCTCATGTCTCAAGACAAATGGTCAAAATGACTCTCGAGATAGGTTAAATTTCAAAAGTCAGACTTTTGAAAAGTCGTATGATAGTAATGATGCCAAGATAATCACTCACTTTTAACCCTTTGATATCTAAAAAATTTTCAAACCTTTTTAAGGGCAAAAGAACGCTTCAAGTGCCAAAAGTTAGCAAAAATGGACACTTAAGTGTCAAAACTTACAAAAGTGACACATATGTGCCACTTTTTATGAAAAACGGACACTTGAGTGCCACATCCGGCAAACTTTGCCGGAAATCTTACTTGGCATTTTTTATTAATTTTTTCGCTTATGTAGCTCGCGAAAACTGACTTAGTAACCCACATAAAAAAACGATGTCATTTTGGTATAATTCGAATTTTAATATAATAATAAAATAAATTAAAATTAAAAAAAATTAAAAATTTATTTTTTTAAATTAAAAGGGGGGTGGGAGGAGGGAGGTAGCTAGTGGCTGAGGGCTTAGTCCTCGCCGCCGTGGCCTCCCTCCATTGCCGAGATGGTGGGGGAGTGTTGACCGTGGCCACCAAGCCGGGCGGGGCAGCGGCCCCGCTGACCGACGGCGAGGTGGGGTGACCCCAAAAACGACGTCATTTTGATATTGTTTAGCCATATCAGCGTGTAATACGATTTCGTTTTGCACGTAACTCGTCGGAAAATTGTCATGTCGGCATTTTGGCCAAACTTTCTCGCTGGTGGCACTTAAGTGATCCATTTTGCTCCAATTTTGGCATTTAAGTGTCACTTTCGTAACTTTTGGCACTCAAGGAGTCCGATATCCTTTTAAAGCCTCACCCAAAACCAACATTATAACCTTTATCCAAAGTCTCTTCCGATTGGAATGGTTCGAGTTGAAATAAGAGTATCACACAGGAGCTATCGCTAGAATTAGTGGAAGCAATCCTATCTTATCTTATCTTCGAGGTTCTTGACTTGTAAACCTAATGAAGATATTGATTGAATATTCATTTCTAGGCCTTAAAGTGCATACCCTTGTGTAAGCCCATGACCAAGCTATTATTACATTCTTTTCAAAAGACCTTTTGATCAATAAATTGTATTCACTATGAACATTTCCGAAAGCATTAGACATAGGTTGAGGAGACCTCTCTAGTGAGATTTAAACAGTTTTCCCACATCAACGGTTAGGAATAAAAGCCCTTTTTGAGAGTTAGTGTGAAAGACCTCTTTTGATTAGGATATTGCATATTTGATTTAACCCTTAGATGGTTAATTAAATCTCATTTTAAAAAAAAAAAATTCTCTTCAAAGGGATTTGACAATCGACATCGTTTTGCAAGATTGGCTCTCAAGCAATCTCGAAACCCTTTTCAAAATATATGTTCCTTAGTGAATCGGTTTTTGGTCATCCTAAACCATAATCATTGCTTTTAGTTTTTGGTAATCCTAAATCAACCATTGTTTCCGGTTTTGGTCATCCTAAACCATAACCTTTACTTTTGATTTTTGGTTACCTTAAACCATACCCCTTGTTTTAGGTTCCTGGTCAACCTTAAATATCATCCCCTAGGTTCCTAGTCAACCTTAAACCTTGTTACTTAGGTTCTAGGTTATCCTTAAACCTAGGTTCTAGGTAATTCATAAACCTTGTCTTTTAGGTTTTAGGTTATCCTTAAATCTTGTCGTTAGGTTTTAGGTTATCCTTAAACAATGTCTTTAGGTTATAGGTTATCATTCTATCTTGTTTCTTAGGTTCTAGGTTATTCATAAACTTTGTCTTTTAGGTTTTAGGTTATCCATAAATCTTGTCTTTAGGTTCTAGGTTATCCTTAAACCTTGTCTCCAGGTTCTAGGTTATCCTTAAACATTGTCTTTTAGGTTTTAGGTTATCCTTAAACCTTGTATTTAAGTTGTAGGTTATCCTTTGTCTTTAGGTTCTAATCTTTGTCTTTAGGTTCTAGGTTATCCTTAAACATTGTCTTTAGGTTCTAGGTTATCCATAAACCTTGTCTTTAGATTCTAGATTATCCTTAAACATTGTCTTTAGGTTCTAGGTTATTCATAAACCTTGTCTTTAGATTCTAGGTTATCCATAAACCTTGTCTCTTAGGGTTATAGGTTATCATTAAACCTTATCTCTTAGGTTCTAGGTTATCCTTAAACCTTGTCTTTGGGTTCTAAATTATCCTCAAACCTTATCATTAAGTTCTAAGTTGTCCATAAACCTTATCTCTTAGGGTTCTAGGTGATCCTTAAATCTTGTCTTTAGGTTAGTGGTTATCCTTAAACCATTCATTTTTCATTTAGTAATTTCATTTCCTTCATTCTATTCTACGAGAAGAGAGAGGCAAGTGAATAAACCCCGACAACAGTTCAGATACCCCAATAAGCAAAGGTAAGTATCAAGAACGTCCCTAACCAAATATCATTACTTTTGTCTTTTTTCTATTTCCAAAGTGGAGTTGACTAAAAATTACAGGTATCAATTTTGTCTTTAAGTGGGACCTCTTCGAACTCTCACTCAAAGAGGGGCAACAGTTGACACCTAATTTTTAGTCGACGATTATTCAAAGGTAAGAAATTGAGATTTAGGTTTCTAATCGCGACGAAACCCCATCTCTCTACCAAAAAGTGTCATTTTTAATTTCTTTCTTTTGCATTGTCGTTTTTAAGCAATTTCTAGTTCATTAAAACAAAAAAATCCAAAAAGTCAAACGGTTGACTTTCGAGTTAACTTTTTGGTCAACCATTTGACCAAAAGTCAACCCCGGATCAAAGATTGACTTCTTACCCAAAAAATTCCATTTAGCTTTAATTTCACTTTTATCAAATCAATTTCTTGAAAATTAAAGATTTGACCAAAAAATCAACCTTTTAGGAAAAGTCAACTAAATGGTTGACTTTTAGTCAAATCTTTGACAAAAAATAAATAAAAAATAAAAAATGTACAAATACATTTCTCTTAATGTCAATTTGAATTTTACGTCAAAAATTTCACAAAATTTGATTAAGAACCTTGAATTTTGAATTTTTCAGTTTTAGTTTCTAAATCGACCAAAAATAAAATTACTTTTATTCTAATCATAATTAGGTGTAGTTCCTTCTTTGACATTTGGTTTAGGGACTATTTGAAATCTACTTGAATGTTCAATTTTGTGATTTATCGAGTCAAAATATGAATTGCCGTTATGAGCCCGATTAGGGGATCAAAATCAATCATTCATAACTTATGAACATAGGTTGTTTCTCACTCATTTTCTTAAGATAAATCCAAATCTAAAATCAATTTTGGGATATTCACACCACAACACATCAATTTGAAGAATTTTATCCTCTTAGGCATTAGAAAATCAAGCAATTAAGCTTCAATCAACAAAATTTGAATTCACCCTTTCATGGTTATGGTTTAATTTCATGAATCTAGGTCCAATTTTAATATCGGGCTTAGATCCATTTTTGACCAAAGCTCAAGCGCTTCAATTCAAGGTCAATTTGAATATGATAAGTGATCTTACGTATGGGTAGCTTATTAGATATGGCAATTGTGACACTAATCGAGTTCAATTTTAGATAATTTGCAATTTTGTCCATCAAATTGCAAATTTTATCATTTTAGCCATTTAGGCCCAATTCAAAGCACCTATGGTTTCGATTCTTTTTTTTTTTCCGTGATAATCATTCAATTAGGTCAATGAAAGACCCCTATATCATGTTCATAAGGTTTGATTAGCTTAATTGTATATTAATTGGCCAATTTATTCTTTAAAAAAATTCCTTTTCAATTTGGTCCTTTAGGGGTCAAATTGCATAAAATTTTGACTCACAGGGGTTCCAAGTGGACAAAATAGTAGGAACCGGACCAAACCGGTCAAGAATCGATCAAAATTCGACTGAACCGGACCGAACCAATCCAGCTAGTTTGATCGGCCGTCGGCGGGACTGGTCGGTTTAGGCCGTTGCCGGCCGATTCTTGGCCTCTGACCACCGGTTTTGAAACCCTCTCAATGCCAATTTCAATTCTACACCTTCAATTTCCCAAAATTTTACAAATTGGATCTCGAATTTCATCAAATTACAAATTAACCTCTAATTGGACATTTTGATGCAATTCCCGATTTTGGCTTGGTTTTTGCAAATCAAACCCACTAAATCAATTACCCAACATCTCAAGATCATGATGGAGCTTTTGAAATGGAATTTTGACGGTTGGATCAAAATTTCGGCCGTTAGATCGAATCGATGGCCGAAATTGATTACTATGAGGAGTACATATATGAAATGTCTTCCATTTTCAACGAATAGCTTCATTTTGCACAAAAATTCTCTCTCTCCTCTCTCTCTCTCTCTCTCTCTCTCTAAGTTTCAGTTCATCGCTTGGACCGGTTTCGTTCTAGGCTCAAACTGGTAGTTGCCGAAGCCCCCAAGCATCGAAGCCGCCGATGATCTCGTAGTACCCCGAGAGGTCTTTGATCTTGCTGTAGACAAAGGAGACCGGATCAGTTGTAGGATCTTCACCGACGGCCCGATCTTTGCCAGCAAGTCAAGCCCGGTCCATTTTGGACCGATTCTTCCTTTTTTTTCCTCGAGCCGGTGGTTTGATTGATCCCGATGTGATCCATAGTTGTTTGATCTACATTCTTGGAGTCCCGATTGTGATCTCGCGCGGCTTGACCCGATTGATCGCGATAAAAACCGACAAAAATCACAACGAAGGTAACAATTCGAAACTCGAATTCGATGAAGTGAGATCGAGCTAGTCGATCGGGGTTAGGATTCAAGATTAGGAACTTTGACATGATTAAGATCAATGACTATGAATGCTGCAATGATTTGTTGATGATTTGAATAATGATTGTGTTCTTGAGCCTAATATGTGATTTTCTTAAGTCTATACCTAGGTCACTATTTTGGCCAAAATGAGGTCCGAAATGACCTCATTCCAGTTTGAGTTCTCTTAGGATTAAATACAAACGTCCTGAGCTTCGAAATAGTAGGTCGCACGCCCCAATCGAACATTGTTTTGCCCTCAAAAAACACCTCTGAAGATTAATGATTCTGCAGTAGTTTACGTCTTTTTCGATTCTAATTATATTCCACCTTCTGGCTTTGTTATTTTTTGTGTTGACTTTCGTGATCATTTTTTGAAAAATTGTTTACATGATTTTTGTTCGAAATCATCTCTTGCATCTTCTATAGATTTTTCATGATTTTTGGATATGTTCAATCTACTCAGATCTAAGCCTAGGTCAATCTATTTTGTATTGATCTCTAATTTTTTCATTTTTTTTTTACTGATTTTGGTGTTGAGTTCTAGAACAAATTTTCTTCATGAAAGTTGCTCGTATAAATGTTTTGCACGTCCCGGATTTTTTTTTCAAAATTTTTAGACATGTTTAGCTAGGTCAAAATTGCTTAAATTTGAGCATAGGACGATCATCCCCATTTGTCCAAAATTTGTTTTTGATGAAATTGAGTCCATAAATGCACATATTTGGTCTCAAATCCTTCATGAGAGTTGAAATACATGATATATATATATATATATATGATACATGCTTTGCAAGGTTTTTACATTGGCAAAGTGAGTTAATTGTGTTAGGACTAGTATTAGCACCTAGAGGAGGGTGAATAGGTGACTAAAGCGATTTTATAAATTTTAACCCGAATGAGAGATTAATGAATTAAAAACAACAATCGTTGCAAAATGAAAGTAATGAAAGATAAAATGATTAGAGATAGAGAATCAAGACTTCAGATTTATAGTGGTTCAGCTTAGACCAAGCCTACGTCCACTCTCCCGCACCTGACAACCCTTCGGCTGAATTTCACTAAGAATCAAAAAGAGTGTTTACAATCTCACGCCCTTGAATTCACAAAGTATAGAAACTCTACTACATTTCCTCAAGATCTCACCACACTTTGGTCTCTTTTGATTACAAGGATTGCTCAAAGAATAAGATCACAAGATAACAAGGAGACTCAGACTTTGGAATTTTTCTATTCGGCACACTTCAACAACTTGAGCGTCTCTCTTATATACTTCTCCATGCCTTCATTACCGTTGGCACCTTCAGAAGAAGTTTTTCTAATCAACCCGTTGGACAGAATCAATTTAGAGAGATCTCAAGCTCTTTAAGGTAAGTGTAGATAGCCCTTCAATCCTGCTCGCCCATACAATCAGGATCTTGGTTTCCATAAGTAGAACCTTCCAAGTATAAGTTGCGAATCTTAGAGAATCTATATTTATTCGGATATGAATATAAGAACTTGTAGTGCTGAATCCAGTCGAAAGATATTCCTTAGCCGTTGGAGCCAAAATCATATTAGATAGAATCAGAATAGAAATTTTTAACTTGATGATCTGGAAACTGTCCATGAGAGTAGACTTTGAAACTTGAGTCTTGATATCGTCGACTTTGATCTTCGAGACTTTCTTGCCGTAGAGTCTGCAAGTCTTTAGACTAGACGATGGAAATGTTTTGTCGACTTCAAAATATCTGAAGAGAATTTATCCAACAAATTGTATGCATTAGAGTAAAGGTATTGCAGCAACATGTGCTGGACATATATTTTGTCGATTTTGCCATTTTTTTTCACGACTCACATGATCTTAATTGAGTTTCAAACTCTTAACGAGAAATCTTCATCATCGCATTCTATGTACGTGAGATTTTTGATAGGATTTATGCATATATTGAGAATGGCTGAAATCATGTTTGTTCAGTAAACTTAATGTTGAAATGAAACCTTGTTATAAGTGTACCTTTCCATACTTGTTTGAGTCATCTAGGGATCAAATCTTATGATCATGCCTTATTGATGATTGAACTGCATATTGCAAGATTTGCATACATGTTTAGGTCATGTCATTTGGGTTTCATCTTTCACATTAAATTTATCTTACAAAAAGTGTTCATCACATTTAGGATTCTCAAGCATACCATTAGGTATCATGAATCATCTCATAATGTCATTTAAATTGTATGACATTTTGCATGCTAACTTATAATTAGATGACTATACATATTTTCCTTCGCATCCAATCCTAAGTCCCATGTAATTTCTCCATGCTGTTTGTGCATTCTTTGAGTGATTTTAAGGTTTACAAATGAATGCTTATGTTTTGTTTTCTTAGTTACTAATACACACTTTTAGATATCTTGATTTTAGGATACCAAACTAACCTAGTTTGGACTCAAGCTCTTTTAGGAAGATATATGACACACTTAGAAGTTTCTAATACCATTGATTTCATGTTAATCGCTCATCGTTTGGACTATTTTCCATTTTTTTTCAAAGCTAGATCACGATCTGGACAATAGATCAAATTCAGACCCCTATTTTAACTCTTGTTTAGACAGACCTTTGATATTTTTGTTTCATTTTTTCTATTTGGAATCTGAACTCGGCCTCTTAATGAAACTTGCTTGTCATAATGTTGGCTATGTTGTATGTAAATTTGATGATTTTTAGACATGTTTTGATATGACAAATACTTGCGACATTAGCTGAATGTTTTTTTTTTTTTTGACAAATTTCTAATATGCTGTTACTTGTTGTCTGATTTTTGTAAATTCATGCGTAGCTCATTCAAGAAAACCTTCTTCATGAAAGTTGTTCATTATCATGTCGTACATATTAGGAAATTTTTCCATAGTTTGATTGTCAATGGGTATTACTCAATTTTTCCGTCCTTATACGCTTGTTCACAAATTTCCTGATATAAACATGACTGTGATTGTTTAATTATACTTTCTAGGCTAGCTTGTGCATGAAATTAGGTCATGCCATCTTAATGGAAGTTGTTCTAAATGCTTTGATCTTCATTGTTAAACAATTGGCATTTTCAAATTGAATCTTTCAAAAAACTTTGGTAAATGTGATATTTCTTAAAAACAATTTCTAAAAAAAATTCTATAAAATTCGATTTGGTTGAAGGAAAAATTATGTTTTGGACCATATTCAAAATGCTTACGACGCTTGTGAGTGTATTTATGCAAGCCCAGGCTAACCTTGGCAATTGGATGTGTTCCATAGCCTAGATATTTTTTAATCCTAGATATTTTCTAACATTTTTAAAATCTTGATTCGACATTGTGAAAGTCACAGTTTGAATTGTATTCAAAATGCCTATGATGCTTGTGAGTGTATTTATGCGAGCCCCGAGCTAGCCTTGACAATCGAATGCCTTTCATAACTGAGACATCACTTTGTCTCAAAACTTTTCTTGAATGATTTTGAAATATGTTTTTTGAAATATCACATGCACCCTTCACACATATAATTCCATCATACACTAGAAAATGCTTGTGTTTGTGATTGGTGCATGCCCTTAGTGATAAGTGCCTTGCCAACAGTTCACTTTTTACTTGATTGGTTGAGAAATAAAGTTCAAAAGACCTGCATGCATGTGACTTTTAGATGACTGATAAGGTCAACACACAATATCGAGGGAAAACCCTAGGATCACATAGATCGCTTGATTATGAGACTTATAAATATTATTGGCTATGCGAAAATAAAAATTGGTCAATAATTGCCGTGACATCCTAGATTTTCGATCTTGTCTTTTACTGAACAAATTGGGCATTTTATCGACGCGCCTATAGTGCTATTCTCAGAGCCGATTACTCGTGAGATAACTAGACTATCTGGGACAATAATTGAGGAATTTTAAGGCAATAGACTTGAGAATTCGAGCAGGAATCGGCTTCTCGACCATGCTCATCTTTAGAGGCCATTATGGCGCAAGATAAAAAATCGATTTGAAATTAGAGATAGGTCGGTTCGATTGAGATGTGTGGCTAATTGTGGTGACACCCTTAAATTGGAAAATTCCCGTCGGCCCAGGCACTAGACTGATTTTCTTATTGTTTTGGTACTTGTGTCCGTATTTCAATTCTCGAGATTCTCACAACAACCGAGAGTCGCCAATGAGTCGAGTGGATTCATTGTGGCTCAAGAAGAAAATCGACCATGGGTCATTTGCACTAAAAAGTTTTGAAAGTGACCCGGTAGCCTAGGTCACGCTAAAAACGCGCCGAATGGAAATTAACTAAGAATTCAAGTCTAATTTCAGAAATTTAAGATTCTGTAATGTCATAATAAATTTTAGGAGTATTGACTCGGTCTTAGAAGATTTTTTTGCAACCGAGACTTTTAGGAAAAGTCGGCATAGGACCGTTTTTATACGAGAAAAGGTCGGGGATCGTTTTGAGAAGCAAATTTGAGAAGCATGATGGATATATTAGTAAGGAAGAATGCCAAGATGACCGATGATGAGTCAATTGAATTTGTTGAAGCCAATTGGTGTTAATATACGAAGGAACAAGTGTCCAATTGAGAGAAAATGCTTCTAAATTCATGTGCCCCCACCAACCCACAATCTTTGGACCACTTCGTATTTCTAGAAGAGTGCATGGGTGGTTCATTGTGATCTAAGGAAGGATACTTGGCCAAGGATGGCCTGGGGACAAGCTTATGGAAGAAGGAAGGCTTGTGGAGCCCTTGTCTCCTTATCCTTCCAACTCCAACCTCATCTCTTCCTTCTCTCTCTCTCCCTCATTGCCATCCAAGCCATCTCTCTCTCCCCATTGCCTTGCTTGACACACCAATGCCCAAAGCCGCCATACCATTTTCCTCCTTTATTTTCACTTCTACCGGTTTTCGCTCCAGGTGACCTTTCGCTAAAGATATGAGTTGAAAGTGGTCTTCCCAAATAAATCAGCGAACGAGCCACCCATCACCATGACGGGACATCCTGACTGTTCCATCAAGCTTGACCTCGCCCCGAACGGGCCACCTGGCCGTCCCGTACGCTGGTGTGAAGTTACACTTGGGCCGAGACCATCTAGAGCCCTACCAGTGGACTGTTTCACATTTTTTGCGAGTTCCTCCCAATTCTGACCCTTCCTTTGCTCGTTCCAACCACCAGCATATGCCCCCTTGACCCTAGGAGCCACCGGTTGCCAACCACCCGCTCGCTAGAGCTTCGATCAACCTGTTTCTTCGACGTTCGGCCATCGGTTGCCTCGCCAAGCCTTCCATTGGTCTTGCTTTGCCTAACCAAGCTTGTTTCCTCTCTATTTCAGCAAGAAGAAAAACATAAGTTTTGTGGGTTTGCCAAATGGCTATTAGGCCTGTTTTGAGGTGCTTTCGGGCCTCGAAACCTAGGCCCTCTTTGAGAAGAAACGTCCCCACGCGACGTTCCCGCGGTTTGATCCGATTCACTCGTTAATCAAGTGAGTTTTACTCACTAATCCCTACTAAATAGACTAATGATGCTTAGGTTGATTAGATTTAATTCAGTGCAATTTGATGGATAGATTATATTAGAATAAATAAATTAGGGATTTACCTATGCATGTTAGGCAGCAAATGGTTAGTGTACTTAGCAAGTAGATATGCTTTATTATTTATTGGCAAAAGATCTCTCCAAGTGCCATAACTTGGTACAAAGGGACACTTAAGTGCTATAACTTACAAAAGTAATACTTAAGTGCCACATTCGAAGAAAATGGATCACTTAAGTGCCACTCTAGCAAAATCTGGCCAAAACGCTGACGTGTGCAATTTCTAGCGAAGTGAGTGTAAAACGACGCCATTTTGCATGCTAACGTGGCCAAATAATGCAAAAACGGCATCGTTTTGCACATGATATGATAAAAAATATAAAAATTATTTAAAATATCTAAAAATAATAATTTTTAATATTAAAAATTTTAAAATTAAAAAAAAAAAATAAAAGAAAAGGTGGGGAGGCGGTTGAGGGCGGCCTCCCTATACGCCACCGGGAAGGGTTGGCAACAGAGGGGGAGGGTTGGTTGGGGTCGCGGCCTTGGCCAAGGGCCTCGGGACCTCGGTTGACCGACGGCGAGGGCTGCGGCCCTCGCCCAAATCCGGCGGGGTCGACGGCCTCGCGGCCCTCGTCGCTAGTCACAATGGGTCATCGTCTCGGCTGAGGACGAGCGACCTTGGCGGACCCTCCCCCTCCGTCGTTGGCCCTTCCCAATGCGGTGGCCGCGCTCCTTTTTTATAATTTTTTTTTAATTTTTTCAAAATTTTTAAATGTTTTAAATAAATTTAGTTTAAAATTAAATTTAATTAATTTTTATATTAAATTTTTTTATGACGTAAGTACCAAAACGACGCATGTCGTTTCACACTCACTTCTGCCAAAATTGACATGTTAGCGTTTTGGCCGGGTGGCACTTAAGGATCCATTTCTCTCCGATTTTTCGCACATAAATGCTACTTCGTAAGTTATGGCGTTGAGTGTCTCACGCTGCTGCCAGCGCTCCTGAGGTCCACATCTCATTATTTATTGAACGAGTCTCGGTAATTTTCCCGGACTGCCTCGGCTTTCAATTAAGCATTACGAGCCTAAATTGGATTTATTGTAATTATTTAATAATTTCCGAAATTAATTAATTAATTAATTATTTTTTCGAAAATTAGACCAAGATGGTCAACGACCAAATTTTATGCTAATTATTGTTGTGCAATCCGTTTATTTAATTGAGCTTTATTTTTGTGCTGAAATGAATTAATTGTGATTATTAAATTATTTTCCTAAATTAATTAATTTTGGAAATTAATTGGAAAATAACCGGTGTTGGTTGACAGCACTAAAAATGTTTTGGTGGACCATAGAAAATGGTGGGATTTATTGAAGAAAATTATAGTATATTGGCTAAGGCCGGCCGTGTACCTACACACATGTATTTTTATCAAGCATGATAACAAGGGTAAATTGTGTTTTCGAACAAAAATGCTATAGTGGCTCATGATTTGTATGTCATCTGAGAATGGACATTATACTATTATAGCTCGGTGACTTTCATGTCATCTTGAGAATGAATTGTTTGTATACCGGCTTCTTTTGGTGACTCTATGCGTCATCTTGGAGATAGAATGGTATTATTTGACAGTTCGATGACTTTCATGTCATCTTGAGAATGAATTGTTTATATACCGGCTCAATGACTCTATGCGTCATCTTGGAGATAGGTCGGTATGATTTGATAGCTCGATGACTTTCATGTCATCTTGAGAATGAATTGTTTGTATATCGGCTTGGTGACTCTATACGTCATCTTGGAGATAGGACGTATGACCCAACGGTGTGTTATAACGGCTTGATGACTCTATATGTCATCTTAGAGATAGAATGTTATGCATAGGTATGTTATAACGGCTCAATGACTCTATATGTCGTCTCGGAGATAGAACGTTATGCATACCCACTCAATGGCTCTATATGTCATTTGGAGATAGGATAATATACTAGCTCGGTAACTCGATAGGTTATCTTGGAGAATGAATAGTATATTATAGTGGCTCGGTAACTCGATTGGTTATCTGGGAGATTGGACAGTATTGAATTGAGATGATTGGGGAATGGTCTGATTGACATGTAATCAACTAGATTGATTGGTCGATGTTTCGATCTATTGTGGTTGATAGGGTGCTTATTCAAAATGTGCTAAATTGCAGGTGGAATCTGAGGCCAAGGTAAGTCCTCTAACCCGTGATGTGCATAGGCAGCCCTTATGGCATATTGGTTTCCTAATCGGGTCTTAAGGGGTAGAACTCGCTAAAACGTTGTCTCATTGGTTATTGTATAACCATTTCAAGTCCTTAGGTGGTGTTGGTGAAGGACTAGAAGGCCCAAAGTGAGAAGGTGAAGCCTGAAGAATCGGCGTCCTTGTCTGATTAGTGAGTCATATGACAATTCTATTTTGGTGAAAGTTAATTCCTTTTTGTCGACTTCCAATGTATAAACCTATGTGTTTTTAAAAGGTCTATGTGAAAAATTGATCATACTTTCTTATCCCATCGTTTTATTTATCAGGGATTTATTTATATACTTCCGCATGCGTATTAAAATGAAAAAAGGGTCGGCGATGCGTCATGACGTCGCTATTATATCAACCAAGTGAGGGATGGACACGTGTTCGAGGATCGAAATGTGACAATTGCTATAAGTCATAAAAAATGGATTGATTAGGTGTTTTAGTGGGACCCTCACATGAAAGACAAAGATCAACCCCAAGGCCCCAAAATTTGACTTTCATATTGAACTTTCTTTAATTGATTGATCCTGATATGATGTGATGTTTTTGATTGTTTTGATGTGTATATTTGTTTCTTTCCATTGTATGCACTTAGTTTATAAGTTTCTTAGATTAAGACCCTAAATATGGAGAAAGCGTGAAAACGGTGGAGGTCAATGTCCATTCCGACCATTATCATATACTATTCATTTCCCTGACATATGTCTCGGGTTCCATTTATTGTATAAAGCTCGACGAGTTGCGGGTTTTTCTCTTTTCTCTCATCTTTTTTAATTATGTTTCTCTTTTACATTTTCTAGATTGCATGGTAGATTTACTACTTTCCTTGATTGTTTACTTACTATCTCGTAATTTCAATTCCGTTGATTACTTTCTTTTCTTGTTTTTCTAGAAATAGAATATAATGAAAATGACCAACCACGCATGATCACTTAATTTAGGATTCATGATCTTGAAAATGTAAAAAGAAACACATGTACATATTCGGAAAACACAACATAATGTTTAGGTACCAAAAGGGCGCTAATAAAGATATTAGCGTAACCCAAGTCCTCAAACCTAAATATTTAGTTGCGTAAAAATTGATGGAATACTCCCAACCATCGATTGGGTTTTCTAATCGACCTCTAAAATGAGACTAGTGGCAACTCCGTTTTATTTTTTAGGTTATAATAAACAACTAGACTGTATAAATAAACCTGTCACACGGGATATAAGTTTCGATGAAACTCACCATGATTTAGCATACTCGATATGGGAGTACCCCATATAATGAAGTGATGCCATCCTTATGGGCGAAAGCGCACTGTCGAAAGAGCTACCATGGTAAAGGTACTTTAAATCCGATATCCACACCCAACTCCTTTTAAGGTATGTCACTCGTGTGGGTATGGATTGCAATATTTCGTTATCACACAGGATACGAGCTTAGGAGAGCTCGCAATCGTGTGGAGGGAACTCACGAGAGGCTTGATCCGAAATGCGAGATGATGATGACCTTTTGGAATTCAAGCTGTGAGAGAACTCTCATGATCAGGTACCCTAAACCTGACCTTTCTCCATTTTTCTCTCCTTGTGATGATGAGGAATTCAAGGGTGGCGAGATTAGCCGCGACATCTTGAACAATCTCTACTACGAAAATGCATATTGCTTTGAATGGAACACTCAAATGTCATTGAGTCTTTAAGAACTTAGATGGGGATTCTTTTCACTTTTCAAATATATAGAAGCTGAAATTTTCATATGATTGCCAAATAAGTCGTTAAGAACAATAATTGGTTTTTTCTTGCTTCACACAAACAGATACATAAAATAGTTTATGCTCTTCTGCAATATGTGTATTAACCCAAGACCAAACCCCTTCGAAGTTCGAGCAGAGACTTAGCCCCATAAAATTCGGTACAAAGAAAAGACCAACCAAAAAAATCCTCAACACGATCAATAGAACTACAAAAATGCTAACTCAAAAGCTGGTGGCATTGTATATTTCTGGTCAAGCATCGTGACCAGTCAGTATGTTAGAGAGAGAGAGAGAACCTGCAGCGGCGGCGGCAACCTCATCTCGTTTGGAGTCTCTAACGTTGAGGACAAGCCCTAGTCTTGTAGGAAGGGTTCAAACTATAAAAATCAGACAGAGACATGTTAATACAAGTCAATCCCATCTGACCCACCTGCGTCTCCAGATCAAGGACCACCCCAACGTTCACGGCGATCGTTGTTGGATTGTTGTTGTTGCTGCCCTGCGCCACTGCTGGGTGAGTGCCATTGCTCAAGGTGACAACAATCAGGAAAAGGGAGAGAGCCAAAAATAGGAGCTTTTCAGCATCAAACGAGATTCTTGGAGGAATCATTGAAAAGGGTTTTGCGAAAAGGCAAATGTGTCTGTCATAGAGAGAAAAGAAGATAAAGGAGGAGGGGGGTGGTTGGAGGATATCGTGAGACAACGACTGTGGTTGGGGGATATTATGAGACTACGAAGGTGGTTGGGGGATATCTGTGGGATATTATGATGACTACGACAGTGGTTAGGGGATATTATGAGACTACGACGGTGGTTGGGGGATATCTATGGGATATTATGATGACTGTGACAGTGGTTGGGGGATATTATGATGACTACGACATATTTATATTGAAGAAGAGCTTTTAAAAAGTAAGATAAAGCATGGAAAGCTTCTATTCAAGGATTGTTGGGCATGGACGTAACCTCCAGGAGTCCTAATAGTTAATGGTTTTTTCTAACTTCTTTTATACTCCTATTGTCTTTCGTAGAAAGTTTATATAGCCTTGTCTATTCTTCAGTAAGCCCAAACATGTATCTCCTCCTTCTATAATGCGAAGAAGTCCAAATAGATATGTTTGAAAGGTTTTCATAGTTGGTTCCGGTCATGCTAAAATTAGGATAATTTGTTTCCTCCATATTATTGATTTTCTAGTCTCCTTTCTCTTAATACTTTTTCTATCTCACCTCTGCCAAACGACCAACAACCTTCTATTCAAAGCTTTTTACCACATTGGCTTGCCCATTTTGCATACTAAAAAATAATAAAGTAACTGGAGTAATATATATATATATATATATATATTGGTCAGTTTTACTCTACTTCTACTCTAACTTTTATCCTCAAATTTTTGTCCTACCTCATTTGCAAAACATGGGAGTCAAACCTGCACTTAATACTAAATTGTCTTCAATCCAACTCTCCTGAGAAGGTGAGGATTCGAACCCCTATATTCGTCCTCCTATGTGGAAAGGGTGGTCATTGGGTAAACCCTAGTAGTTAACTAGAATTATATCATAAGTAGGATTTTGTTCCAATCAACCATAAAGCAATGGACACAAGTCGGTCGAACATATTCTAATTAAGTTTCACATCATTACACAACTCCATTCACTCAAGTTGCATTTGAATTCCATATTATCATGCATGTCACTTGAACCTGTCATAGTTCAATTTTTTGTGTCATAATGCATGTCATTAGCACATGTAATAATTTGACTTAAAATGTCATTATGCATGGATTCGCTCAAGCCGTATTTGATTTGTACATCATTCACACTTGTTCTCATGTTCTATTCGAATTCTATGTCATTGCACATGTCATTCGCTCGTGTTGCATTAGAATCTCGCACCCTTCCACAGTCATTCATACTTTCTTATTCGATCTCTAATTTACCCTAGATGCCAGTTGGGTTCCACATCATAGTACATGTTGTACTCGATAATCCCACGTGTCATTTACACATGTCATACACGCTTGTTCTATTCAATTACCACATATGATTAGCATATGTATTATTCAAATACCATGTCATGCATAGCATATTTAAAATTGACGGGGAGAGAAATTGTCAGGACAAAAGACAAAAATACCGAATCAGACACAGACATTGCGGATTGATTTATCTACTTCTTTGGACTATATACTAGGTATCTTCTGTGTCAATTTTATATTATGATCATCTCTAAAGTCTTTTGTTAAGGATAAAGGATAATTTGCCTTTTTCAACAAATTATGCTCTCAACAGGACTTCCAAACTTCGTGAAATTCTCCTAAAATCAAAATGAATATGCCTATATGCTAATTACATGCTTTTTAAACTCTAAATCATCGTTGTCTATGAAGAAAAAAGTTCTAAAAATTTACACTCGATTTTCTGCACAGTTGTTCATGCTAGTTAATTGAATTGACCTCTCAGACCCAAAAAAAACAAAATATTGGATCAAAGAGACAAGTTATAATTTGATTTATCTTCATTGAGTATATACAAGATGAATGTACTCAGTCCTCAATTGAGCGTGGAATTGAAAGGCAATGCCCAATTAAAAACATTGGAATTCTACAGAATGGTGGTCCTGATCTTGATCAGCTGCCAATATACAGCGACTTGAATCTTTCCAAGTTTAGAAGCATATACAAGTCAAGCAATGTCATATTGGCAGTGCATGCCGGCTAGAGATTACTGTGAAATTTCCAAGATTAGTTGAATATACTAATTACAAGCAATGAAAATTTCAGTGGGAATTATTTTTACTATATATCCAAACGCCATGGGCTTTTAATGCTTGCATTTTACCTAGAGGGTCATATCAAAAAGGAATCAGACCTTGTTCTCTATCTCTTTCATACGCAAACCCTAGCAAAGAGCACGATCATAAAGAAAAGTGGATATGTATTGTTAGTCACGAGATTAGAAAATGACATTTTGATTAATAGATACGATATTCTCTCCAACTCGCAAGTTTGACCACATGGGAAGACTAATATTAAATGTCTTTCTAGTGTTCATTTCAATAAGATGAGTCAAGAAGATAGTGGCACATTGGAAGCTTCTTATTGTCCTATTTGTTGTATTTTCTTCCTTTTTTTCTTTTATTAGTCTCGTCTCTAGCCAAAAAGAAATAACCATTTTAACCAGCGATATGAGATTGTTAAGTGACAATTTGCTTATGAGACAGTTATAGAATTTCTCAATACATTAAGTTTGTTGCAATAATAATTATGTATTTAAACCGAGTTTGCGTCCTATACTGAAGCAACAAAACCGGTTGATAACACTAATCTAAAAATACTAAATTCACAGACATGGTTTGTGACTCGCAAACATAAAAACTTGCACAATAACAGAATAGATTATCTCACTTAATCAGTTCATAAAAGGAGGAAAACCAAATTACAAAAGACCTTGATCTCTATTTATATCTAACAAAACCCAACTGAAATGCTAACTTTAAAATAGGAAACAAATAACTAATAAGAAAACTCTAACCTACTAATGAAAACTAATAAAATGAAACAAATCACCTAATATCCTAACACAATATCTAAAATAAATTAAGATAAGGCAATAAAAAGAATCATAGTCTTTAAAAGTATTAACCCTGCATCTTTATAATATTTTATGATCGAATTTATCAACTCCATCATCAGAAAAATTCAAAGCATTTTTCTCGAGAAATTCTTTCTCAAGCTCAAAATCCTCTAGCTTTTAAAAGGGAAATTCGAAAGTTTCAGCTTTTTTAATCAATTTGTTGGCTACCCTATCTATGAGGCTCACAAGCAATTCCTCGATGATTGTGTTGGGGTTTCATGAAATAGGTAAAATTTAACAAAAGTACGCAGTGGAAACAAAGATGATATATTTTTACATGATTTTCTGAAGGCGTTGTTCGTGCCTTTTAATAAAAAATCTGAATATAAAAAGGAGTTAAACGAATTGCCTCTCGAAGCGTGCTTTAAACGAATTGGTTCGGATGTTTTCAGTTCGAGTCCTACAAACGTCGGACCTCTGTTCGCACACACCAACAATGAACGTCGAACGGAAGAGAGAACTTTCAGATATTCACCACTTCGATCGTGCTAGCAATCACGTGGAACAATCCGTCGTATTCTTGATGTATAATAGTCAAGGCCCGAACGAGAGAACACTCTTCTTTCTTGCGTCTCGAAGACACAAGAACACACGCACGCTTTCTCTTTTTCAGCAACTAGCAGAACTTCATGGTTTTGTTCATGGTGAAGAGCCGATCCGGAACAAGAAGAAAAACACACGAAGTCTCTTTTTACGAATGGGGCCTTTTTTTTCTTCACGAATCAGCAACGGTTGCTAAACCGTTGTTGATCGTGCACAATCATGCACGAAGCAAACGTGCAAACGTGCATGATGGTTTGCTGACCATCATGTGCACGGTGGCTTCGTGCCAAATGGTCAGCGAGAGTTGCTGACCAATTAATTAATTAAATTAAATGAATAAATAATTAATTAAATTAATTAATCAATCCCCTCAAAAATAAAATTAAAACCATAATCTGTATATGTACAATTGAGGTACATTAACATATATCCACTTCGGGCATGCGTGTGCATCATATGCAAATAGGCTTGTGACTATAATACAAATTAAATTAAATCTCATTTAATTTAATTTCAAATCGACTTAATTTGATTGTAGTAATTGCAAACACATTTGTAATTATATTTCTCGCTTGTTCCACATTATCCTAATTGTTTATGGTGTGTGACATCCCTAAGTTCATCACTAAGCTGATAGTAAGACTTGTACTAACACATTAGTACTCCCAAAAGAATTAATTGTCCCGATTAATCTTTGGGTCCTACAAGCCATGATTGACATCTAACAATATGTCATGGCTACTAGATAGTGTGAATATTTTAAGAACATAATGAACCTGTCGGCTTTGGCTACGGTAATTCAATCCCTCTCGTCTTACTATGTCCTGATCAAACAAAGACCATGGAATATTTGTCAAGTCATTAATTCGATCATATGCACAAATCTAATTAACATGCATTTTATATGAGACATAAACAATTTATTCTTGGTTACAATCCCGGCCGAGGATTTCAATGCAATGTCATAATCAAATCGCATAGGACATCATTATTATACCTTGCATTTAACAAGGAGACAGATTCCATATTGCGCACACGTGTAACTTCGTATATGAACAAAATATGACCATTAGGTACAAAGATGGATCAATGACCCGGCATTATGTGCACCTATGAACCATAGTTGTTCGACAAACAAGTTAACATTGTACCTCAAGTCTAAGGATTATTTACACAAGACCAAAGCATGAACAATTAGACATTGACCACGCTAAAAGCTTCCATGTCGCTAACTGTTCCATATGCGTCACGTTTAGTGAACTTGTCTAATACAAACACCCGTGTTCTTAACTTAGGCATCACAATACCCATTGACTTGTGACTCATCATCCCCTTAAGTATCCAATACTTAATGGTGAAGTTAAGAACACACTGGTCTCAACAGGATTATTAATATCCACTCAATAATCCATCGAATAAGAATGATTTAAAGATTCAGTCTAACTATGAACCCATCACATATATTCTTGACGTCTCAAGAATAGGTCTAGTTGCAACTGATCTTATGGAATCATTCATAGATATAAAACAATTGGACAAATGAATGAATACGTTATTGCCATTAATCAAATAATAATAATGAAAGTACAACTGAAATCCCTAATATGTAACTATTACATAGTAGCTTTAGGCATACATCCAATAGATTGACATGAGGAATACTCTGAGATGGCTTGTCGTTGATCTTTTTTAATTGTTCAAACATGGTCTTTAGCCATATTGCACCGTTTCGAACATAATAATGAAGTCTCTACACCAAACCGCTTTAATAATAATTGCATTTTTCGACCATGTCGCATTGCCTTCTAGCTCTGTCAATCCTCCTTCAAATCTTTCCCATCATCATAATACTGTCTCTTAGAATTTACACTTCACTAGCTTCACCTTTCTATGCTCCAGGATGTCCATACAATATAAAACATTATCTATCTCTTCAGGCCAATCCATAACTCCTCAACAGAACCTTCAAAATAATCGACTTTTACTTTGCACTCGAATTCATCAGGCCCTTTACACCTCATATAATTTTGATTTTCATGATAAACTCTGCCCCACCAACAATCCTGTCGGTCATAGTCTTCAGGACCTTTATAGAAATCACAGACATCGTAGCCATTGCGGTCCCCACAACCTCCACAAACTTAGTAGTGGTCGTAATCGCCGTGAAAATTTCTCCTACCCCATTCAAATAGAGTTTAATAGGGTAGACTGGACAGCAATTGTTTCAAACCTCCAAAAAGCCATACACAAGTTCCTTGTCCCCTAATCATCGTCAAGCAAGACAATTGCTTGAACATGGCTCTCCAGCAGTCTTGCCGACTCTAATACCGACTGACGTAACAAACTTATAGTTAAACATGGAATCTAACGATTGGCAAACACGCACTTAGTTGCACGCACTCACCGGTCCAACTATAGAAAGATATTCTCTTTTTCTTTTTTCTATAAAATATGATGAAATATGTCTAATACACGACCTAGAAATCCCAAATATAAGCTTAAGCAGTAAAGAACTCAGGCAAAAAAAAAAGCCTAAAATAATGTGGAGATATGACACAAAATAGAACAGTGCTCGAGACATGCCTACACCATTAATTTTGAGGGCCGAAACGATTGCAAAATGTGTACTCAATTTGATACAGGTACAGTGCTCAGAACAAGCTTTTCAGATTTGGGATTATGGACTCGTAACTCTTTCTAGATCAAAAGCTATGATCGTTTTCTCACACATTATGCAGATTGTTGTCCTGAACCCGTTTGCCGAACGATTTAAAAGCCATTGGCAGCCGTATTTGCATTAATTTTGTTAGTTTTGTTTCTAAATTATTGTACTGGGAAAAAGATCTCTTTACCTTCCTTCCCCGCTTCCCAACCCCACTGATGATTTCGTCCAATGAGACTTGCTGAAAGTATAGTTAGATGTTGCCATAAAATAAGCATATGACCAAAGTTTTGTCGCCAATTATAAACCACCTATACTTAATAAACTTCATGATATATAGACGAAAATGCAGGGAAATTGTTAACTAAAGTCATCAGTCTAAGTCCAGTTTGGGTTTTAAATTTTGTCAAAGTACATGGAAAAGCAGGCGAGCAGTTAAAAGACGAGTTCATTACTTGCATCCTCTCTTTCGAATAAGAAAATTCTAGGAAAAGAGTGTGCTTAATTTCAGGGAAGAAAATATCAGACACTTTGCCTGATTTTTTTTTGGTCAGAAAAGCATATTGCATTTAAGCATTAGAACCGTAGCATCCGGCGGAGAGTGCCTCGGAATATACAAGATCTAGCAAAGTTGGGGAGGGATACAGCCCAGTTCAAAAATAAAAGCCTCTACCATGGGCCTTGGCGGCCTAGTTGGCTACAACATTAGCTTCACGACAGCAGTGTGCGATTCGTAGGTTATGGAAGTAAGGGATCAAGGCAGCCGCTTCTGCAATCAACGCTCGGTCTTCCCATGGTGTCAAATGGGGATCCTGCATGGCATTTACCAGAACAAGGCAATCTGATTCAATCAGTAGAGGGTCATTTGCTTTCCCCTTTTGCAACAGATGATGGAGGGTGAGAGTGAGCGCCTGGCACACTTGCAAGGCTGAGGAGGTTGGAAAACTTCGGTAAATCCATCTATCATTTTGCCATTATGATCTCGCATATGCACGCCATCGTACCTTCCGTGTTGGCATTCCTCGATAAGCTCCATCGATATTTAGCTTGAGGACTCCCAGATTTTGGCGGCCGCCTGCTGATGGGCGGGATTAGAAGATTTGTGCCCTGTTCGTGTTTGGATCTGGATTCGAGAAGAGTTGGTGGTGATTCCGAACTTGTGCAAGAGCTTCCTCCATGACTATTATTGATCCAGCGTTTCGGGTGAAAAGGAAGTTGTTACGCACGATGTCAAGCTCCCGATCCTGGCACACGCCCATCCTCACCTTGGTCAATTTAAAAATTGATATCCCGTGACTACGTATCGCCGACCCTATCTTTCTATGGGCAAGCGGAAACATATACAACCCTGCATACACAAAAAAAAACATTGGGATAGAACAAGAAGACTAAATTTCAAACCTTTAAAAACATCCACACTTGTATACATTGCAAACCAGTGCATGTATATACAAGGTGAATTAGTAATTCAAATTCAACTCAAGCCGGTTTAAAAACAAGGTCTACAAGAGGGTGGGATTCCACAAACTACGATTCGTCCTCCTCTTTATCACCTCCACACTCCTACTCGGAGCCTTCTGCCAGATCGCGCACTGCACTTTCGAGATCTTCAAAATCCAAGTCTACTATATCTAGGACCCGAAATGGTTATTCAATAACCAATGAGACAAACGCCTCAAGTTCTACCCCCCTAAGACCCGATTAGTAAACCAATACACCTTAGAGCCGCCTATGCACAACACGAGTTGGAGGACTTACCTTGGCCTTAGTCCTAACTCCGCAACCGCACAATTCATCAGGCACCCAACAATCTCAACAGACAAGCATCGATCAAATCGGCCTAGTCGATTACATGTCGCTAGGACCCACTCTTGGTCATTTCAACTCAATCAATTCATGACATCGCTTCAAGGCAATGATCAATCGACTTAGTCAATTACATGTCATCGGACTATCCCATGGTCAATTCAATCAATACTATCTATAAAGTCCGACTATATCCCGACTGCTCACTCTAAGCCGATAAATTGTATAGTTCGCTCTAAACTGGATAAGGTTAAGGTATACTACTTTCTCTAAGCCGAATATATCGCCCCAGCTGACGATATGGTATAACACCGATATCGCTCTCGCTGCTCGACATATCGCCCAGCCGATGATAAAATACCCCCGATGCTCACCTTAAGTTGATAAAGTGTACCGCTCACTAAGCTAATATATCACCCGTAGGCTAATATAGTACACTAGTATACTACTCTCGCTAGGCGACATATCGCCCGTATCCGATATAGTATACTTATCCCGACCATTCAATCAATTCACTCTTTTATCATTCTCATTAAAATAGCCGTGTGTAGGGACACGGTCGGCCTTTTTAGCCAAAATACAAGATTTTCCTTTTCTTTAAATCCCACCATTTTCTATAGTCTACCAAAACATTTTTGGCATTGTCAACCGATGCCTGGTTACTTTTCAATTAATAACCAAAGATTAGTCAATTTAGGAATAAATCCTAAAATCACTCATAAATCAATTTAGCACAAAATAAAAACTCAATTAAATAAACGGACTGCACCACGATCATCAGCATAAAATTCCAAATCATTGGCCATCCCGGTTAAATTTTCTTAAAAATAATTAATTAAATAATTAATTTCGAATATTAAATAAATAAATATTAAAAATCCAATTTAGGCCCATAATACCTTATTAGAAGCTGAGACGAGCCTGGGAAAATTACCGAGACTCGTTCAATAAATAACATGGCATGTCTACTTGCTAATGTCTATTTCTAACCACCTAACATGCATAATTAAGTCTTTAATTTAATTTATCTAAATTAATCTAACCACCTAATTGTATTTAATTAAATCTAACAAACCCTAAGTATAATTAGCAAACTAAGAAAGCATTAGTGAGTAAAACTCACTTGGCAAAAGCGGAGAACGAATCACCGCGACGGCGACGCGACGACGGCCGAAATCGAACTTTCGACGACACCGGCGGGCTTGGAGTGGGCCTTCTACAGACACTAGGCTTGGGCCTCAAAATCGCGAGCTTCTAAATTGCTGGGCTTGAAGACTTCAACTGGGCTTCGAATGGGCTAAGCTTGATGGACTTTGCTAGGCTCAACTGGGCTGAAGTAAACTCAACTAATGAGCGAGATGACCATGCGGGCTGCTCGACTCCGATCCGCGAACGAGCCGGGCCGAGTGAAGATGGGCCGAGGACGAGCCCAACCGCTGGTTTGTGCAAAGAAGAAGTTGCCCAGCTCGTGGACTTCGGATGAGCTGCATTACATGAGCTTGGCTATGGGCTGGCGTTGAAGACACGGACGATGGGAGCAGCTTGCTGGCATCGAGCGATGGAGAGAAGAGATGGACGAAGGCAGCTACTTTGGGTTCATGGCTTCGCAAGGAGAATCGGTAGTCAACAAGCCAACAAAGAAAATGTCGAGTTGACTGGGACGGCAACTTCGGACGTGCGGTGTGTCTTGGTGGAATAAAGCCACGAGGAAATCAAAATGGAGCGGCAGCAAGAGAGAGAATAAGTGGAGAAGATGGGTTGCTTTCGGTGAATGAAAAGGTGAATGTTGGGCCTTGCTACTGCCGAAGTTTGACCGAACAATTAGCAATGGTGGATGGCGTAGCAGCATAAAGATGGGGAGGAAACGTGGATCTTGGTGGTGACACAAATGGATGGCAGCAAGCTGGCTCGGTTGAAGAGGAAGTGGGGCAAGAAGGATGGAGAGGAAAATCAAAGGAAGAAGGGGCTGTAGCTTCCGTTGATGAAGGCATCTAGCGAGAGAGAGGAAAAGAGAATAGATGAGGGAGAGAAACGTGTGAGCTAAGAAAGAAGGGGATCAAAAGTTAGTCACCTTATCCCTTCTATTAAATTCATGTTCCCCCTAATACTTCTAACCAAATTTCCCAATAATCCCAATTTTCAGCCTTATGTTGAATTTCGAATTTCGCTATATCAATTCAATTTTACCACTTCCAAATTGAGGTCCGATTTTGATGAAGAAAATCCTGAACAATTTTCTATAAATCCCGACACTCAAGGGCTTGGCTTGAAGTCCAAATTTTCATTGATTTAGCCCATTTGAATTTTCGCCACTTTCCGACGTCCAAATCGATTTTTTCCGCAGTCTCTAATCTCCAAAATTTTCTGAGGATGAGTCATACCCTAAAATAGATCGTGACATCACGTAACCTTCAATTTCAAATCTGATTCCAAGTCACTACTAATTTCCATTCAACACATTTTCTGTTGACCTAGACTACTAGGTAACCTCAGACATTTTTAGTGCAAATGACCCGTTGGCCGATTTTCTTCGAGCCACAATGAACCCACTCGACACATTAACGATTCTCACTGTCGGAAAATCTCGAGACCCAAACACTGGACACAGTGGTACTGAAAACAATAAGAAAATCAGTCTAGTGTCGGCCGACGATAATTTTCCAATTTAGTGGTGTACTCACGATTAGCCACACATCTTAGCTTGAATCGACCTATCTCTAATCTCAAATCGACTTATATCCGTGCCGTAATGACTTTTAAAGATGGACACGGCTGAGCAAACGATTCCTGGGTTGAATTCTCAAGTCTATTTGCCTTAAAATTTTAATGGCTTCCTAGATAGTCTAGCTTATCTCGAGAGCGACGCCCGAGAATTCAGCCCTATGAGCTCAATGAAATGCCCGATTTCCGAAAAAAAAAATGCCCGATTTATTCTGGAGAAGACAAGATCGAAAATCTATGATGTCACAACTCTTCCCTCTTATAAAAATTTTGTCCTCGAAATTTAAACCTTTACCAATCTTGATGAAAGGGGTATCGTTGCCTCATTGAGTCTCACTTTTCCCGCTTGCTTCTTTAGTCCCATGGCATTGTCGACCACTTTGACCAAGGGGACCATTTTGGTTCACCAAT